>JAZARR010000074.1:0-2400000 GCA_037389465.1 Baylisascaris procyonis | reverse complement strand
AAAAATGATAAGTTCATTCTCTGAGAATATGACTAAGACGTTCACATAAACGAACTTCTTAATTTTCTAGCGGAAATGCTCTCTACATTTTAAGCAATTGCCTGAGGCAATGCTAATTTGTTTTTATGTGGTGTTTTTCGAGTTATCTCAAAAAAATTTACATGCATATGTAATGTTTTTTTTTGTTTGTTCGCTCTTCCACTCATCCCCAGCAGCTTCAAGCCTTGAAGCAAAGCGATGAAGAGTGCCCCTTCATCTACCGAACACTCTTCATTTTTTCAACGCTTTATTCATCCACATCGAGATGAATGTACGCTATTCAAATGAATAATGTAAAATGCGTAAGTTAATTATTTGTATGAAATATCGAATAAACCGTTTTACATACAATAATTTCTATGAGTGATTAAATCATGAAATTGTTGCAAAAAGGATCGATTTTCTGTTATTGGCTGTAGAATATTTTCACAATTATTTAACTCATTCGAACAAGCTTACAAGTAATTTTGAATTAAGAGGAGGAAATGCTCGAAAAAAGTACTCAAAGGAAAACCACTTTTGGTAGTATATGAGAGAAATTTACTCATTTAACTAGCCTTGCTCTATATTATTTAACGCCACAGATTTTTATTTCTCTTATAAATGGTGTGAATTTCAGATGAATATCCCCGCAACGAGGGTGGAAGAGGGGAGGGGTTGGGATAGTGAGGACCGGGAACAACGTCGCTCCCATGCAGGGGCTTTCATGGCAAGCCGAATGAATCACTTCTTTCGCAGGTAAAAGAGAAAAAAGAGAACAAATTTCCACACTCCCGTTGAGTGATTAGCGTTTCATCCTTATTGACGCCACCTACGACCACATCCTGACTTTTCATGCGCCAACTCAGCTATCGATGACCATGATTGCTGGAGCGTTCAGTCAATTCCTTGCCGTCACTCACCGTTCGACCTTATTCTCGCAGTTTTACAAGTTTTCTGAGCTTGCAGAACTGTTCTGTATATCTATATCTATATCTATATCTATATCTATATCTATATCTATCTATCTATCTATCTATCTATCTATATATATATATATATATATATATATATATATATATATATATATATATATATATATATATATATATATATATATATATATATATATATATATATATGAAGTTGATAAGAACAGAGTAACAATCGTTCTGATGAATCAATATTTGTATCTAAATTTATCTATATTTTATTCAATATTAATATTCGTTGCCTATTACCCTATTCACTGTTGTTTTCAGCTTATTCTACAAATATCACCTCTGAAGAAATTTGCAAACGGATTAAAATTCGCATAAAAGCATCGAAAGCATTATAAAAATTATGAGAATACTAACAAATTGTTGATAACTCAACTTAATAGCATATTTAATTCGCATCGGATAATGAGAGATGCGAATATCTATCACAGAAATAACAATGAAAGAACAAATTTCCATAGAAGAGTACGACAAGATAATGAGCCTTTAATGCTTAATTCTATAAAGAAAAATAAACAACTAAAATGAATTAAAGGTGGAAAGCAAAATTATATCGATGATCGGTATAATTGAGTGAATTGAATAAGCGTATAACTTCGACAAATCAGAATCTTTCATTTTTCTTTGATTATTTTTCGATTAGAATTTTCAATGAGTATTCTTTTCATATATTGAACCGCTCAACGATATGATTGCCTGAATTATTCATCAAATATTCCTATATAATAGCGTATCGAAAAGCATCATAATAGAATGAAATTCTAAAGGCACCTCTTTCAAAAAATTTCATTCAGATATCACGTCAAAAGCAACGCTAAATGGAATTAAATTTAAAAAATAAAAGTGATAGTGGGATGATAATTAACAATACATGTCATATCCTTTCATCAAATTTGCACAGCAATAACAGCATTCGTCTCGAATGAACATCAACTTTTATATTAGTCGTCATATCAAATTGCATTGCTTAATAGTGCTCGCCTGTCATATGATTAGTTATCTAGTTTCTCTATAAGCTGCACATTTATGATGTTAGCGTAAATTTATAATGCAAACTTGTTTGCGCAGCTGGCGAATTTTGCATGCAAATATTATTGCATCACTTAGAATCAACATCGCGAAAATGCAAATTGCACCAACTTACTAATATAAACTCATTCACTCATGAAGATTTAACAAGATCATCGACCAGCTATATGACTGAACGATGAGATATACGGCAATGGCCCACAAGACTCCTCTCTATCGAAGCAGCTATATGCCCTATTTATCATAAGACCTAGAAATCTGAAAAATTCAGAATAGTTGGTGGGATGCGTTCGTTGGCTCATTTCATGGCAAAGGGAGCTGCACGAAAGCTTTAGCTATGAAATTAAGCCACTATACATAACTTGACAATGCATCTCTTGCTCATAACTGAACACCTTGATACAGTTTTGAGTAGAGAAGTGATTGATGCGACAACATGGATTGACCGTTTTATTTATTACGCTCATCTATGAACTATAATATTGATCATGAACAAGGTAATATATCAACGAAAATATTCTTATAAAATTGAGCTAAAACCTTCAAAAAAACAACTAAACAGATGGACACATAAGCTCATAGGGGTATGCTGATGCAAACATCCAATGATTACACTACGCGCCGATAGTGTGGCAAAACTTAACACTGAATCTCTCTGCGGGTCTCGAATACGAAGAGAGCGCATAACTGAGGGATTATTTAGATCGTGCCGGGGGAGAGGGAAGGCGGGTGCGGCGAATCGTCTGAGATCATGGATCCGACGTTATGGGACAACAATGACAATGCACTAATAAATCGAATCGACATCAAGTTTGATCGTTTATGTAAAAAAAAACAAAAACAAAAAAAAACAATTCTTCAAACTGTCGTCCTTCCCCCATATTTCTGTGATCATGGTTAGCAGTAGAAATAGATCATGAGCTTATAATCACTAAATCAGCACCAACAATTCCATTCGAGCACATCTACGACGAAAAAAAAACAATTCATAAAAATGAGAAAAACGCTAAATCCCTGAAAATTTTCTTCATGGAAAATATAGATAGTGACGCATCAGTGAACGGAAATGGAGAAATACGATCAAAATATACAAATTTTAAGTGCATCAAACAGTTCATAACAAGTCGTCAGCGTATATTAAATTGCCAATATATTTAAACAGGGAAATTTATCAAATTGAATTATATACATTTGAATAAAAGCATTGTAAATCGTTTTGCACCCTATAGCAACAATTATAACATCAACTATTCAAATAAGATGGCCAATGTCGATCTCAACACTTATTGATTTCAAATAGTTTAATGCGAAGACGGCATTCTCCTCATCCGCATTAACAGCAAAGAGTGCTAATGAAACAACAATTATTTAGAGACTTTTTGATATAAGCTCTTTTATTAAAGAATTTGAAGGCGTTGAATGCAACATGTCAAATACCGAAAAGAAATTTTATTCAAAAAGAGGCAAAAAGTTTGGTACAATTAAACTTGGAAATGATGCAAGCTTGCGTGATAATCTTGCTTAAAAACGATCCGATAACAGAGAAAAATGTCCATTGCGACAATCGCCGCCAAATAAAAGCACTGAGATGGAAACAATAAATGATTGTAGATCAGCTTCAGCCAATAAGAAGTCAAATGTTGAAGTATAACTTAAAGGGGACCAATACCCCAGTCGTTTATGAGGGATGACGAGCTAATTCCGCCCTATGTAAGCGGACCGATCCATTTTAACTATGACGATCCAAAAGCGAATGACATTCATGACGTTTATCCTCGTGATCTATATCGAAGATTTCGCACATGCACATCTATGATGATACAACACATTTATTCAAAACAAATGCAGTAAATCGCCCAAGTCTATTCAATCTCAACCGCCCTATTCATATATTTAATGAACGATCATTTTGTGTTTCGCTTATTCAATTGTAAGGGGGCAAATTTGCATACTTAATTAGCTTCACACTGAAAATTAAATTATTTGCATTTTTTTAAGGATTTGTCGCTGCGATGAATTCCCACGGAAAGCTGAAAATGCTTTAGCACTACTCATACAAGAAAAGAAGAGCAAAAAAAGCAGCCTAAGAGATGACTAGACGGGCATTTACACAGAAAATAACTGAAATAAACAGCTTGCTGGTCATTGCAGATATGAAGATCAATGCTTTCGGCAATTAGTTCGATATTTCAGCAAATAACAAGGATTACATCCTGCCGACGACACTATAATTCCCCTAGTATCACATCCCAAACCACCATATTTTCTCTGAACTCCTATGGGTGTCGGTTCACATGAATTCTTAACTTCGATTGATGACTGATTTAATCTTATGATTCGACGATAGCAACTGAATAGTAGTTCGGAAATAGCTAGTTTCTTCCCATTCCCCAAATGAGCTGCTCATATAGTCACCACTGTATTGCAATACTGACAAACCTGACTAGCAGGTAAAAGATAAAGGGATAAGAGATAAAACTACCTCTCTCTGATTCCCCTCTAACATATCAATATCACCAACTTCCAACTCAATCAAAAACTAGAGTGGTCAACGATGGATTACTAACAAATAATTCATCAAACGCTAATGGGAAATCTCTATTGTAATTCACGTTCATTCATAAGATTGTGTATAAAGACCTGAGCTATTCAAATGCAAAAATCGTAAGCAAAGTTCGACTTAATTTGGTTACCTGCTTTTGATCGTCTCTATAGTAGAAGGCAAGAACGGCATCATGATGTTTCATATAGTCGACGACGCAACTAATCGAATCATGATCCTCGCCTGTTTCCTCCATCGATGGCGTCTCCTCTATTTCCTCAGTTAAAGTCTCTAACCTATCCTGCAAATAATTAACTTAAAATATCGAAAATTTCTACCTTGACATCCCCCTCTAATAATTTTGAGTAACACAAAACAAATCTCTAAAAATCCCAAAAAAATTCCTATCCATTTCGATTATTTCTTTTGTTCCAGTTATATGCAAAAAAAAAAAAACACCTTTATAAAATGCATCTGCACATATTATTGGACGCTCAAACCGCCAGTTCCACAAGTTAGTGTTATATAATGCTTTTTGAATCGATGGAATGCTAAAAAGATATAAAATGGGAAATATCGAAAAAAATATAAAATACCAAATATACTTCCCACGTTTCAGGAAAAAAGGCCATCGCCAAATTGAACCGTATCTTGAAACTAGCATCGGTCACTCTGGACACACCGTACTGATGCTTAATAGTTCAGCACATTCTTTATGGTGCTGGATTGCAGCATTTGTGAAATTTAATCGAAGTAGTTAAAAACTTTTGCTGTTAATCTAGTTCGCCTTCCTTCTAATAAACGAACTAAATCACACTTGCAAACTCTCATTATGGAAAAGATAATGTACTTAACTTCAATTTACAGGAAAGTAAAAAACCTCTTTATGGCTCTCAACGATGGCAAGCTCCCCTTCATGCGACCAACTGCTTTCGCCAGACGATTGATTCCAGTTGACAGCTTTCTTATAATAATCCATCAGCTGGTTTTTACTCGTATATTCAAATTGCGTGATTTCCAACAGCTGGGTCAGACTTCAAAGTCGCAATTCTTTTCAACAAACATTTTCAATTCGAACATCGACAACTGTGAAACGATATCGACAAATTTTTCAAGCCTCTTTACTTAATCAAGAGCCAAATAATATTTCTACCGAAGTATTAGAAAAACTGGAAAAGAGTGCAATAGATAAGTTAATGGGGTCAAAAAATTTATAATTACTGATAACCTGCCTATAGGAAACAAGTGACCTTTAAGACACTCCCGGAGTAGGGAGGAAGAAAATAAGCCTTAAATGCTATTAAAAAACGAATCCCATAAGTTATTTATTATGCGACTGCTTCATAAGACAGCTTCAAGAAGGCTCATTTTGCTGGGAGGAAAAAAAACATTTCAAAACAGTTCATAGAGAGAAGACAGATCAATTTCAGTAAGTTGAACTGAAAGCAGCAGATAATAAACACTAAATGTTATGCATATTCTTCTATGTCATACTATATTTGAAAGATATAAATTTACAACAACAACAAAAAAAAAAAATTGCTTATCGAAATCGAAACCACATTTGTTATAACGTTACCTTTTTACATATTAATAAAAACTACAATTAGAAGGTGAATGAGCATTTAGAAAGAAAAAAGGGCCCCTTAAAGCATTAGCATAACTCTTAACAACTCAAATATTAAAGACTGCATAAACGCAATGAAATTTCAACACTATCGGTGTTTTATACACAAATCTGCACAATTCCCTCCTTTCATAGAAGGAATCCTCGAGAAAAACCGATCTTCTTTCATCCTCTAGCAATAAAATCCATAAGAGGCTAATGCTATACTTTTCTAGTCAACAACAAAACCTTAAAATTAAACGTGATCGATCTTTAAGCACAATTCTTTCGAGATGGATGTGATGTCTATATCCATCATAATAAATAGAGACATAAAATAAATCATTTTTGAAAAAAAAAAGCAACTTATAAAAGCATTTATTTGCATCATTCAGCGTCTAACTGCCATATATTAAAATAAAGCAAGCTATTCAGCTTAAATAACTTACCTCAGTGGTGTATTATTATGACAACACTATGCGCACCTTACTGTTCATTTATCACATGATCAGATCACAAACTATTAAATTAGAAGTATATTCCTGATGTTTGCGTACTATCGTGCCGCTGCTTCATCAGCTGAGCTATGGACACTACAGACTGCAAATATTGGGATAGATAATTCGGTGACCAACCTGAAGGGAAGGAATTTTTGCCGCGAATCGATCTCACATAATACAAATGTGACGACCTTCTGCAATCGTCTTGTGAACCAATTGCTGATGTGACTCGTTATATAGGATATCAAACTGAAAAAAAAAGAAAGAAAAATTACCGTTACATTTCAATATTAATGTATCGTCAATATTCACAAATCTTTAGTCAGTAAATGCTTCAGCACATATGAAACGGACACAAAAAAAAAAAGAACGATAAAAAACATAAACTGTCGATAACCGAAGAATTCATTTATTTGCCTTTTTACTTCCTGATTACTCGTCGTCTCCGACGAAACTCTACATGCTATCAAACCACGAATTTAGGCCGCATAATCTAATTAATTGAGGCGATTTAGCCACTGGAAAATATTATTGCTCTCACAGTTGAGAGTCATGAAAAACACTGACTTTCCCAAAATACTTCCCAAACTTTAACAATAAAAAGCATAAAATAGGACGTCTCACTGCACTTTTTTCTCATATTCCTAAGCGATATCTCAACATCGTAAAGAAAACAGAGAGAAAGGAGCACTGAAATGCCATAGATGTGAAATGAAAAAGGAGAAATTGAAATAAAAGATCAACTAGCTTACCTTGCACAGAATTTGATTAGTTGAATATAGATTGTGATGGGATAGGCAAAGAATCTCGTCAGATATTTTAATCCACAAGATTGTAGATAGGCTAAGATTGTGCCATCAACTTCGACGAATTCTTTGAATGCTGAAAGATTCATTGTCTTTAGCGGCGTGTTCTGAATTTCAAAAACGCTCTAAAAATTTCAGAAACTGGAAAAAATAATAAAGCCGTAACAGTGTGTTAGATTTTTCGATTTCTCCATATAAAATCGATCGATAATCAATAGCTTGTTCATCCTATGTCTTCTTTGCAATTGAAAGTAAAAAGTAAACTGAAGGTTAAAAGTAAGAATGAGTGTTACGTGAAATGACGGAATTTTCAAGAGAGAAACAAATCTTTCTAAAGGTTCGAGCAGAATAAAAGTTTCATTGAAAGATGCGGGGGAGGGGAGGGGGTATACTTATATGATTTGTCCTGGTGATAACTATGCGCTAATCAACTAAAAATTCAATGACCATGCTTCACCGTTTATGACACTTTCTCCTTGCAAGTGCCCACCCTGAAAATACGCCAAACCTCAACATCACCACAAACCCTAAGCCTTTGTGCTTACGAAGAGTGAAATTCCATATGAACACTTTCAAAAAAATGAAGTTTTGGTATCGAATTCTCTAATATGAATAGACATGAAATTTTTTGAAACAAATTTTTTTCATGAAAGAAACTTTTAGAATGGCTGTATGACACCATTTATTCGCATATTTTTGTAAGAACTTTGAAAACCAATTGATAGAATCGGTCCACTGATCAAATTTCTAAACACTCAACTCGCGAATTCGAAAACAATGCGATTTATAACATACAGGAATGAGCAGCTGAATTTTCGAAAGCGAAAAACAAGATTAACAAAGGATGCATAGGATCAGATTTCACCGGTATGATTTAATGGACTTACATATCTGTCGGGATTTTTAAAGGAAGGGGATGTCCTGTTAAAATGAGATATTGAATGGACACACTAAAATATTCCGTGAATTCCGTCAACAGATCGAGATAATGGAGAGGAAATCATCCACTAATGGCTATAAATACCTCACCCTTATTTAAGAGACCCCCCTTTCCACCTTCATTCACAGAATCCCTCGATGACAGTGCACAATGTGCATTTTTCATCGATGACCACAACCGGCACAGAAATAAGCTATCTTCTATTTGTCCTTCTATAACACAAATGAGCAGTATCCTCTAATTCCAATGAAACAAAACCTAAACTATCCCACATGATCAGAAAAAAAAAAAACATTCGATGTGAAATAAGCTTCACTGCAAAAAAAAAAAAAAAAGAAATTTCCACTAACGTTCCTGCATTATTTTCGGGAACAACAGCGATGTGTTAGAATCGAGAAGCGGTTTACTCATTCCATTGCACGTCTCACATCCCGATGTACTTCGAGTCATGAAAAGAGACATAACGTAGCAATATGTATGTGCCGAAATGATTTTACAAACGAAAGAAAATAGCTTCTATCCGGCAAACAAAAATGGAAGCAATACAGTTAAGATGGTAACAGTTACAGGTCTTGACATCACAATTAGTCTAGGAATTGGGTACAGATCTTGACATGACTTTTGATGGATGGAAAAGAGGGTCAGGAGCCAAAACAAGATATTTAAACAATGAAACCAAAAACAAAGGCAGCAATATAGCTATCATAAAATGAGAATGGGCACCCAACGTAAACACCCCATGAGTGAAAGATGAACTCAATACCTGTTGTCATTCGAGTTGAAGGAATAAGACCTCTTCCAACGTGTCCTTGCGTATGCAGCCGGCTGCACCGAAGGCGTCGAAAGCAAATTTGCTTGCACAGTAAGACAATGAGCACATGGAGTCAATCCTTAATACAATTACATAAATGAATTTCTAGATAGTATAGAGCGCATTTAATTGAACTCTGTTCAAATGATGAAATTTTCCACGCTATATGTATTTTCTATATCCATAAGCAATAAACTAGAATTCAAATGTGTGCTGACACTTTAGAATTACTGATATAAATAAATTGACTTAGGAGACAGCTGAAGTTGAGTAGCCAAAAATTAGAGGTGTCATTTTGAAATATGTTCGCAAATATTGCAAATAATAATAATTTGCCTGCAATTCGAAGTGCCCCAAAAGTTCTCAGATATCGGTTCCAAATTGCTTTTCTTAGCTATTGAATTTTCATTTTTACACTTCAGGATATTGGAGTTAACATAAGATGAATAAAGTGCTAGAGCTGCACAAACGAATGATTGAAAGCGGTCTCCGCCTATGATATTTTGATGTGGTCGATTTAGCGCTGCAATGTTTTCGCGTCCGAAACAATTTTGCGCCGAGATAGTTTGGCATACGGTAATTTGGCATACGGTAATTTGGCATAACATTAAAAATAACTCCTTAGAAATAAACACAGAAAAAAGAAGACATTCGTTCAGAGATAAAAGCCAAAACTGATATTATTCTAAAGTTCTTTTCGAATTGTTAGCGAATATTTAAGTATCCCATTTGCATTCGAAAATGAATTGTATTCACAAGTTCACTATACTGCATTTGATAACATTTTTGTATACCCATTCAAGTATCAAATTAGCACTGGCAAACTATCTTCCCCACGCTCCGTGTCGAAACCTCTCAAGCTAAAATGTTTTTGTTGAGTAATTTTTACGACAACAAAACTTCGTTTTCAATAGAAATATTGCATAATGGAACAAAAGATACATCTCGAAGTTTTCTTTTATCTCCTCGTTTCGAAATATTCTCAATTAGTAAACAATATTCGCATTATTTAAGTGATTTATTCCACTCTATCAATATTGTTATGTCGTTAACGATTCCATTCATAATGCTAAGATGAAAAGAAATAAATAAACTACAAAAGGAAATCAAATCAAAATCATACCATTATTGATAAGAAATTTGAGTGCATCAACGAAACCTTGTTTGCACATTCGTGAGCATACTTCCGCTGACGGTGGAAATAGACTCACCATTAAACGATAGAGATTATTTGCTGTGAATCGAATTGATGTACCCGAAAACATCAAATCCAACATACTGCAATTGAATAATAATTTCATCTCAATTAGGGGATAATCTTATCATTTTTATTAGAATTAGTTATGCAAACGATGTTTTAATAAATGAAACTTGATAAAAATTAACGCACTATTAAGTTTTTCTCTAAACTAATAGATAATTTTTACAAAACTGTTCACCAAACGGCAATAAATGAAGTAATGTAACAAAGAAGCTAGAATGAAAAGTGTTTTTGTTGTTATATTTTGCTGACGATTGATGTTGCAGTATTATTTACACGAAGCTACCTGGATCCAACAAGGTCCCACAACATCAGACAGAGGATTTAATAATCTCTTATTTATTTCTTACATATCACGTAGAAATCCTTATAGAGAGTCGATCTGCATACCCTCAAGCCTATCTCTGTATATAATTGACACTTTCAGCTAAAGGTGCAGATGAATAATGATGCATTAGTGAGGTATTAGGCAAGCCTAAGTTTCGACTTCGGTTTCAACTACCAATGTATTGCCGCGTCCTTTCTATCTAAGCTATTCTCGTTATTTTAGAACAAACTCTAGCAGATAGATGTCTCTAAATTACTATCGTACATTTTGATGGGTCCGTCGAATGTGAGCAAAACGTAACGAATATTCGTCTATAAAATCGTCTATTTTCTGGTTTTTTTGATTTGTGTCTCCCCCCTTCCCCAATCATATCAGTTAATCCCATCAAGCGAACAAATGCTTATTTGAATAAAGCGCAAATTTCACTACAAGAAAAATAATAACCTCGCACTATCTGCATCTGATGGGCAAATATCGTTTCCACCAGAAAATGGTGATATGGTTACAGTGTATTCGTCAGTCACTGGCTGATTATCGGTTGCTCCTCCATCAATATAAGTTTCACCACGAAATTTCGGATATCGCAATCCTCCATAAACAGGGATGAAACAACTACATATTATCGCCTGAAATATTTCTCATTAAGTCAATTAAAGCTCTAATTTTGATATTTCAGTTCATCCATTGCAGCAAATATAGAGATGATTTTGCTAAATCCTCACAAATATTGACATATTTTCGTGCTGTTGAAAATAAAACTTCGTGATTGGTAAAAGTAGAGCGGAAACATGCACTTTTTGATGAACGGCTTTACAAAAAAGTGTTAAGAAGCTATCGTGATTGTTGGCCCCTCCTGAAACGTCAACAGCCGCGCCAACATTCTTTATCAGTGATAAGTAGTTTACAGTTTGATGTAGTCGGCAATTTGATGCCATCATAAACTCTCTGAACTATAAATCCTAACAAGTTCCTATTGGAACTAAAAGAATGGTAAAAGCATAGAAACATGCACTGAATGAAAAGAAATTCTTCATTAGTGATAAGTACTTCGGCAATTAATGCCATAAACTCTATCAATCCAACTATAAAAAATAAGATAATGAATAGTAAAGTTGGTATTTGTTTTGTTTTCACGAGCTATCCTCCTCTTCCTCCCCTTCCCCACCCCCCCTTTATCACTATTCAGCCAACATCCATGATAATGCTGTGAAATGCCCCTCTAAGCTTCGAAACTAACTTAATACGACCAGAAAATGGACTTAATTGAAGACTGCTGAATGATGATTTCATATACAATGCAATTGATTTGGAGTTGAGAGCAAATTCACTCTTCATTTAGTAATATAAGCTGAGCGAATGAAACAATGGAATGTTCAATATGACCTGAATGAGTTCCGCTTTCGAATCGAACTGTGAAACAACGACATTCTCCATATCGCTTAATCGAGTCAACGAAATACGAAGGCGACCAGAGCAAAGGATATGTGCATTCTCGGGTAATTCCATTTCGAGATCGGCCCTTACAATACCCATCAAATCGAAATCTCTATTTAATGCACCAAACGTATATGATCGAGCCTATAATTGTTTAAGTTGTTCAATTATCAACTTAGAATATTCGATTGATTAACATAACAGAAATAAAATTAAGTGCACAGAAATCTTTTATATTAAAAATTCTATTATTATCATTCAATGTGAATGGAACACATAGATTATCGGTTAGAAATGTAAACAACTTATTATTACTGCATCAAATAACATCGAATAAACAGGAGAAAATTGTTTCAGTGATAATCTTCGAATTTTACTTATTGTTTCACTTACTTTTATGCGTATATAAATAAATAAGTAAATAAATAAATAAATAAATAAATATATATATATATATATATATATATATATATATATATATATATTTATTTATTTATATATGTATATATATATATATATATATATATATATATATATATATATATATATATATATATATATATATATATATATGTAAGATAAGAGAACAAAAGATATGCGCTCTTGGGGCAACATTCGGCACAAATTTTATTCTCGGCGATCAGAAAAAATATATCAATAATTCTAAAGTTGGAGTATTTAGGAGCAATTAATGTCACATCTGTTAGAGGGGGATATGAGTAGTGAATGAATTTAAGGCTGAAAAAAGCCGAAAACACTGAATAACTACCTAAAGGAACTATTGAGGAAATGTGCATCGATAATGCTGGTGGTCTCAAAATCCCAACGAGTTAAAGTTATAGCTATAGTGCAAATAAACTAGAATATACTCATTTTAGTAACATAAGGAAATCATATTGACTTTTACCTCTTTATACTGAAACAGCAAATTTTATGGAAGTTTGTTCTACCGTTCGGTAAAGTTTTTCTTCATTGAAAACTCAATGGAGAGGTGAAAAATATTGCCTATCCATCTAGATTACAAATCGCGAGATAACCTTCTCTTTCCAGTGCGTCTACATACGTCCGACATTGATATATGAAGATAATCCGACAAATCTACATATACGTTTCGCATTTTTTTCAGTACTAGTTCTGAGATGGATCGGTAAAACCGCAAAAACAAACGTATATTTCCCTTGATGTACGAAATGGCACCTCCAATGTGGTTCATCAAACTATGGTTGTGATTGGATGAGGTGAAGAGCGGTGATGTAAGATGAAAGAACAAAGCATCACTTCAGATCTTTAAATTACCTATGCCTTTAAGGTTAAGCTTCAAAACAAATAACAATTGATTTCGGCAATAATTTTGAACACTGAAAAGTATGAAGCCTATATACTTATATTTATGATAGCTCGACAAGTGAATACATCTTAAAAGAATCCATTAAAGAATTAAAGGACGATACCTGATTGACAACGTTTAGGATAATACTGGTGGTACGCGATATACATATATTACACACTAAACAAGCGGCAATAATTGAGCCAGCCGATGCACCCGATACTGATTCAGATAATAATTGTGGTGCATATTCCTTGATGGCCGCAGAAACACCCGCATGATAGACGCATAGGAATCCACAACCAGAAAACGACAGTGAACGATAGTATGGCTCACGCTCTTTGCTCATCATTCCTGAAGAGGCATTTACCAACAATTCTTTGTTTACCTATTCAATCATTAAATGTGCAAATTCAACGTCTCTGCTAACACTGCATTTGTTTTTACCCTTTACGATGGAAATTCTGCAATGATTTCGGAAATGAACAGCAAAGAAAAACGATAAATCCATGCTCGGATTTAGCAAAAAAAAAAAAAAAAGCTAAAATCCAAATAAGATATATGAGGAAATGATTCAGATCTTATCGAGTTTTAAGAAATTCCGCCTGAAAAAAATCCCTTTCAAAAAATTTTCCCATTGTTTTATTTTGCTAGCAGCATCGAAAAAAATGATAACAATAATAAAAACATTACAGGTGAATAGTATTAAAGAAAATTGAATAGAAAACAACATAGAAAATATCAAAACTATGACATACTGAATACAATAAGCACTAATCCATCAAGAATTTCTAAGCAATTACGAAACTAACATAGAATATAGAGACGTTTATGAAACACATAAAATAGAAATAGAGATTGTAATAAACGAAGCTATCTGTAAGAAATGACCAGCATTCTCATTACAACACACCTATGAATGTCATAAAATAAAGGATGATAACGGATATGCAAATCACCTGATGACCTTGCGTTGACAACAGCGCCTTACCACAATCATGTGTGATATACCTGTCATCAGAATGCATCTTACATATGGTTACTTATAATAAGAAATGGCGAAGATTATTGTTGATTAAACGTTGCAAAGCCTATCATTTAACGTTGCTTTATTCACTCGACTTTTTTTCGATCGTTGCTTCTTTTCTATATACGTCTATTTAAAAACTCTTCGTTGACCCTCATCAGATGGAAATGAGAGGGGGGGGGGGGAAGCGGACATGGCATAGGAGAGAGGAGGTGGACTGAAGACTGCACATATGGCATGAGCAGACTTTGAGAAATTTCCGAAGAGGAAATAAATATTTAGAAAATGAGAGAAAGCACCCATTGAAAAGAAAATAAAAATAAAGCGAACAATGCATATTTTATAGAAAATGCGTGAAATTCGAGTGAAAAACAATAAATGCACAAAGTCGAGTTATAAATATTCCAATAAATCTACTCGGATTCACAAACAAATTCTATTATTTAAGAGACGAAAAAAGGATTTAATGCTTCAAATAAAAAGAGACAGCCATTTATATTGACAGCTTATAAGCTTATCTCATAAGCAGTAGTAAATATGGGACGCTATAGGTGAATGGTAGTGATATGGTTGATCGATGATACGATAAGAAGATACACTAGAAGAACGAAGAAACGAACAAGAATGGCTTCTTTTTTTTCGATAGTCATGTGAATGAACGGATAAAAAAGTGTTGATTATCAATAAAGAAGTGATTAGAGTGATCAAATACCACCACATGGAAGTATGGACAAAAATGTTTGGTGAGAAACGATGGCGAGGAGATCAGAAATCATTGAGCGGAAACGATAACAATATAACTTGACGTCAACATAGTGTAACGGTGGCATAGGGGATACCCTCAAATAATGAGATGATTATAAATAAAGTGAAAGAAATTCAAATGACAAAGCCGGAAACCAGGAGGAGAAAAAGACGAAGAAAAAAAGAAATCGACAAATGGTGTGTGTGTTGTCATTAATTATTCAAAGAAATGTTATTCAAAGAAATACTTAATTCAAAGAAAGGAAAAGAAATGAAATATTGTTACCAGTGAAAGTACTTATTTTGTCCTTATTGTGACTATTTTACATACCCATATTAAATGAAATGTTAATATCGCCTTAATTCTGATTGTAATGTGCATATCATTGCCACTATATAAGCAACGTCTTTGTCTCAGTAAACATTCTTCCCGACTACAATCCCCATAGTTGTGGCGATTGTAGTCGGGAAGAATGTTTACTGAGACAAAGACGTTGCTTATATAGTGGCAATGATATGCACATTACAATCAGAATTAAGGCGATATTAACATTTCATTTAATATGGGTATGTAAAATAGTCACAATAAGGACAAAATAAGTATTTTCATTGGTAACAATATTTCATTTCTTTTCCTTTCTTTGAATTAAGTATTTCTTTGAATAACATTTCTTTGAATAATTAATGACAACAGCAATAAATTCAAACATTTGCAATCATTTAGGTATCATTACAGTAGCACAGAATTTGCATCACTCACATGTAAACAATTTGAAGGTGAATCACAGGATTGCTTCGCGTTTGCGACAGTGTGAGTGAGAAAATAGCCGAGTGAAGCGGGGATGGAAAGTAGAAAATAAAAAAACATCGAAAAGTGACAAAGAAATTTTTGAAGGCAGAATATTTCAGCCCATTCCTGATAATACAAATTTGGTCTTAAACTCTGTATTGGTTGCTGTCGCAATTGGGGAGTGCGTACGGCTGAACTCTGTTGTGGTTGCTGTTGCGAGTGGGAGATTGGGTTTAGTCAAGACTCTCTGTTCGTGTGACTTTATCGATTTTTTCTTCTTTTTTTTTGATTGTTTCCACTTCCTTCTCTCAAAATGTTATGTAAAAATCTTTAAACACTTCATAAGAATCACTAACACAGCATCTTTTCATTTCAAAATGTTCCCATTATGTAATTTCCTATCACAAAAAATCATTCACACGAAAAATCTTTCCGTTTTTATGAATCGTTTCGAATCCTTTGACCTCTATTCCCCTTGAAATCTATTCTAATGAAATGTGGTGTTTCTTACTTTCCTAAACGATTTCTAATCATTTATATATTTTTATTGCTTTATAACCTATATAATGTGTTAAGTTCAGAGCATTCATTATTATGAGTCGTATTTCATTCTTTTCTTTCTGTTGTTTTATAATTTTCTTTGTTCATTTATAAATAAGGATATACGAATGCTGCAAATTCAACATTAGAGGATGAAAAATCGTGACATCTCTATATACGTTGCAGAACAAATTGAGGGCACAATTGAAGAGATGACCACTGGACACATATCGCATAAGTGACCCATCTAGATAAGACGTTTACTGAATGAGAAGTCATCGATGGATTTATTAGCACAGGATGGCATTTATAAACAGAGATGCATATTTGCTGTTGTAATTAAAATGGAATGGACATTTGCGTTGATGTGAATGACAAAAAACTATCGTTCTCTGATGAAGTGACTATGGTACATTGATGTGACAACCGGCAAGAATAGGGGTAACAAATCTTTCATCTTTTGATTATACAACGATCTCTCCTATGCAGTTACAGATCCCCACTAGCTATATTTATATCAGCAATAAATAAATAAATAAATTCCCAGATCAATTGATGCGTTGCACGTATATGTAAGGGTTCGTTTCGTGTCACGTATGGAAATTGGAAGATCGGGAACTGGAATAAAGCCACTGAACACAGCAGGGCACATTGGGTGGTGTCGCGACCTCTTCCCCCCCTTCCCTTCCATCCCTCTTGAACAGTCCGGTAATGGCAGCAAAAATCCAAAACAAAACGCCGGCTTCCTCTTCCTCTTCCTTTCCCGTTTATAACTCTAGTGGATGGTACTATCAAAACAGATCGAAAAAAATCTAAAATGTGTATGATTCGGTGGGCACTCTTGAAGCAATAGAAAATAATAGCACAAAAAAGTGAATACAAAATGTAAAAGTGCAAAATTGCTGATAAGAGGCATTCCTGTAGACCGCGATAAGTCCTCAGCTAATATCAGTCTATCAACACATCAACCAACAATTTTTGGCCAAGGATCATCAACGACTTCCTTTCGACCTGCACGATTAACTTTCTTCCGAAACATCTTCATGTTTTGCCCAGAAGAGCGTGATTTGCTAACAAATTCATCACTGCATGACTCACGATCATTGAGAAAGCGTTGCCATTTAGGTGTTGTTCGAAGGGATCTACGAAGTGTTCAAAGCATTGTAATAAATTTTAAATTACTATTAATAAAGAGAGGAAGAATAAATAAGCAAACTGTCGTATACTCAGTAGACAGAGCGAAAAAGGATTTAACCTCGAAATATGCAAATCGACTTTTAGCCGGCGGAAAATGCATTAAACTATGTATTTCCTTAGTGAAATTTTCGGAGATCGTCGCCCTAAATTCTAGGTTTCCTGGAAGATTATAAGGTAATCGTAGTGTTCCAGAGTAATAATCTGCCTAATGGCATTAGATTTAACACTTTGGAAGGAGTAACAATGCAATTGTATGATGAAGGAGATTAGGGTTTTATTAGTTCTTGCTCGCAAAAATACAAAAAACACATGAAAGTCAACAGCAGGGTGGAACCTATCCCGTAAAAATTACTCGGGAAATTTAATCAAGTCTCGTAGGTGGTCGATGGAAGATGAGGCGAAGGAAGGAAAGGGATCTAAGCTCTCAATTTAATCCTCACCTGTACGCCAACATTCTTGTATGCCATTCACGTTTAATTAAGGACGACTTCGAATGAACGAAGCGATCCATAAGCAACGTGATTCTTGGCATCAAAATTTATAACAATTCGGCCGAATTCCGCAACAAAGAAATATTGGTCTTTTTGTCCTTTGCAAATACAAAAAATAAAGAATACTTTTTTAAATGCACGCTTATAAACCATTCCATATAACAAATTTATATCATTAATAAGCACTTAAAACGTGCATGAATTGAAGTTCTCTAACGGACTTTTGTTCGGATAATAAAACGAAAGAGAGCAATATTTCTTCAGTTATAAAGTTCCCAACAAGTAAACAAAATGAAATAAAGTGCGCAATCACATTGAATAAAGCCGATATCAATTCAAGATAAATTGATAGAGTTTCGACAAATTTCATACCTCGATGAACCGATAAGGAAAGGCAATTCTACAACGAGAATCAAAGTTGAGAATTTTGGAAATAAATGAAAATAATGAGCTTTTGATGAATTTCATCGATTACGATAACAGAACATCGAATAATATATTAGTATATTAATTGTTAACAATATTAAAGTATAGGTGCAAGTTTAACTTAAAATGACGATAATTAAAGGATTTTAGAGCGGAAATGAGCAAACAAATTGCATAATTCGATTTTCAAAATGGCTATTCCTATAAGATATATCTATGGGTATTATAACATTTAATCGTCCAAAAATTTTCGAAAAGAAACTTGGCTAATTTGGAGGATTGAATATGAATACGGAGGAATGTTTAAACTTAGACGCTTAATGAGCGTAAAAAAGACAAAACTTGAGCGATGTTTTGAAGGCGCATAGCAGAAAAAAATTAGTGAAGTATCACTTCGATGAGGGCAACAAAACCCTCTCCTCTAGGTAATGCTCCGTTGATGGTCACATTAGTGGATGCACCATCTGGGGTCATTTTTGACCTCGTCGATGGGTCAAACAACTTAGAACTTCCCGACGGGAATTGATCTTTTCCCAGGAAGTACAACCAGAGGATTGACAATGACAATGAAAAGTCATGAAAGAATGAACACTTTTCCATAGTGATTTCGATAAGGGGTGGTCATTTCTCGATTGACATATCCGCTAATTTTTTCTAATTTCAGCGGTTTCACTGAGTTTATTGTGAATCAACACTTCAAGTTCTAATAGTTTTAATTTCAAGGCATAAATACTGCGAATTATCATTGCTAATTAAGGAGCTTTTCTTTTAAATATGAATGGAAATCATTTTCCCACACTTCAAACTTTGCTAGAATTTTCCTGAAAACATACCATTTTTTTTGTTCATTAATTGAAAGGTTATAACGTCCTCAATAGAACATGTAAGTATCGTGTGAGCTGAGCACCGTTTGAAGGACGAAGAGAGGAAGGAATAAGAGATGGCGATAGGGTCATTACGAGAACGTTAACTGACGCTTCGATTTTAGTGCTTATCATTATTTTCTCATAGAAACATCTCAAGGTATGCATTACGTTTAAACGTCAACAACTGCTCACCTTTTTATCATTCGTTCGAATCATAAGTCCATAAGATATAGAAAACATAGCACTATAGATATAATCAATAATCGATAAATCAATTTATTCATCTTTCGTTATCATATGAAAGTAGCCCCCAGAAATGAATAAATGTTTTTGAAAAATCTGAAGAAAGAGGTTCTTAACACTTTGCAAAATAAATCTGCAGATTGCTTTTGAAAGGAAACACTTCAATCGGATTCAATCTTCGGGGAAATTATAAGCTATTTCAACTTGAAAACGGTCAATATAAAGGAAGTCCCACTTAAATCCCGACACATTCCCCGACAGAAATTGGATCGGACTGAATTCTACCTCGATGAACGATCCCTTCAAATCTCAAATTTTTCGACAAACTGCTTCCTCGACGAATCAACGAATTCAACAGTGATTTACCAATCTTTTATTCTGTCGGGCAACGTTTTCGTCAGAGAACATCACGACATTTGACAAGTTGCCAATATTAGACAGACAAGTTGCCCATCGGGCAGACGGGTCAACGATGCACAATTGACCACTTGACTACAATAGCCGAAATTTGAAATTGTTGCCTCTTACAGCTATTTAACACGTGATTTTGATTGCAGCAGTTTACATTATTCGCTCGTCCCCGGGTTGTTGTGCGGTATTTCTCGACAGAAGTGAAGTTGCTCTTATTTTTTCTGTTCCCAAAATATTAGTGACTCATTCCTTGTTGATCAGCGATAGATTAGCTTATGTATTTTGGTATCTCGCATTAAATGTTTTTTTTTCACACGTTCCCAAATCCATATCTCCATCAGTTTTGTGCAATTTGTCGTGTATTTATGCATCGTTGCCTCATAGTTAATTGCCAATCTGATTCTGGTTGCTAACAAACATATGGCTAGGCTTAAACCATCTCTGCAATAGTGCCTCATCGCCATATGGAAATGCGTCGAATGTGGTGCCTTCAATCGCCGGATGGGTAAAGGTGGGTAAAATGCCTACCTACATGCTGCATATGAATGATCGAAGTGGAACTGATCGCAAGAGTTCATTGTAGATAGATTTCGGCCACCGATATACGGAAAATGATGTTTTTTCGTTTCTTTGGAAATTTCGATTCCACCAACGATGTTGGTTGATTTGTTCTGTCAGAATACACAGAAAAAAAAAACAGTCAAATTTCATAAGGCTTAATGACTTATTTGTCACAACTTTAATGCGTTAGAATGCATCGTCTTTAATCTCAACACTGCGAACGTGTCGTTCACCGAATCTGCTGACAAAAAATTGTTACAGTATTAAGAACGCATTATTTTGAACTTAAGCGACAGTTTAAGCACTTCCGCAAGTGTCGGTCTCACTTCGAGACCACTGGGATAATACAGGCACTGACGACTAGTTAACTGCAATCCTGATTGCGGTTGCGGCATAGACCAGGTTTTACCCAGCTTTACATGTCGTAGCCAGCTTCTTTTTGGATTTGGACCGGGCTAGGAAGAATTTGGGATATATAGAATTGTTACATGTATATAGATCTTCAAATTGAGTGGATAAATGCCGCACAGCGTGTATAGTGCATTGAATATGCAAAGGCTTTTATTGTTCTATATCATAGAAAACTTTTGCATAGATTATAAGCTTAAGGGGCATTTAGCTCTTTATTGAAATCATTGCTGCGTTTCTTTCTAAATCGTTCATTCGAAGTGAACGTGAGGGAAGGAAGTCGTTTCGATCCAGCCATGGAATTATCAGTGACGTTCCCTCAGGAAAACGTTCTAGGAATAGTTCTTTTTGTTTGCCCATATGAAGAACGTTTCGGATAGCCTTTTGAGTGAAAAGCTGCTTGCAGGTAATTTCAAAATTTATCGGCCTTCACATAGCTTTGATATTGATTCCATCGCCTTCCGAATCAATCTTGATTAGTTCACTGGATAACCACGACGGTGGGATTTTCATATATGGATGCTTTTTTATGGTCAGATGGTTCTGTTTTATCACTTCAAAATGTAATAGACGTGGTGATAATGGTACCCGTGATTTTATTACGAAAATCGGTCTCAATCCACAATGTGTTTTGGTATTTTTGTCGCTTGAAAATTTTTTCTTCGATGGTCATTAAGGTTGCAGTTTGCATTCTGTGAGCTGGACGATGCAAATATTTTTAGCATTACTGTAAAGTATATATAGTTTACTGTCAACTTATTTGAGAATATTGCACGCAGTTGTGGTTCCTTCGTTTTGTTACGGATTATTGAAATATTTGATCTGTATGGAGTTTCATAAATTATTTCTCGGATCTCAACTATGAGATTGGATTAAAAGTTTTCAAATTAGAAACGCTAGGGATTACCACAAGGTGGGATTTACTTTCATTCTATATCCTGAAATCTTAAAACAGTAATCGGATGTAATCTTTGAAGGCATTTTCTTATTTATTGAAGGAGATGAGCGTTGAATTTCTAACAACTAAATCATAAAGCACACCCTACAAATAGCGTCTCTTCGAGTTTCCAAATTAGAATTAACGTTCTGTCGAATACAGTCACTCGAAACATAATTGAAGCAGAAAAATTTTAGGTATTTGAGAGTTGTCTTAATTTATTCGACTCGAGAACTCCTTCTCATCCATTCTTTTGAGCTGCATGTTTGCTTCTCCTCCCTAGTTTGGTCGTCAGTTAACACGCAAAACTTATAGTTATTTAGCCAATTTTCTGTTTAATGTTAAAAAAACGTTGTATTTGAGAGTACCGGTAAAGTAGAATGGAGCCACAAAACGTCCTGTTGAGAGTACTGGTCAAGTAGAATGGAGCGACAAAAAGTCCTGTAAGGATTGACATAATAGGCAATTGCTACGAATTAGTGCGCAATATCAAGTGCTGAAGGGTGTTTTATGTTTTATATTTTGCATTTTCTTTACATCATCGCGCACATCTTTTGTGCTTATCGTTTCGGTAACATGTTGCTATTAGTGAATATTATAATTTATAGAAGTTCGCCCATTTTCAGATAGTATGAATGCAAGTTCTCCAGCATCAAAACCTCAAGTGACAGCCGAAGATCAAGAGCTAATCAACAAATTTGCTCGCCTTCATCAAAAATCCACCGAATTGAGTGTAATAGTTTTTATGTTTTTATTTTCTCTCTTATAAACGAGTTGAACAAAATGCTGTTGAATAGTAACTTCATCTCTCTTGCTACAAATGGTATTGGGACGTTAGTTTTTATACTGAATAGTTTGAGAAGGGAAAACAGTTTGACGCAATGATTCCTTCCCATTTTTTTTAAATCTGACAAGGAATACACTATCTCATCTTTCATGCCTATTCCCGCGATCGAAAATCGGGAATTGTTCTCAAATTTTTGAATCCTTTTTTTTGAGTCTTTTCTCGAGCAGTTGTCGTTGTTTTTTTTGTTTTTTTTTTTTCATTGAAGGATATTCACTCATTTTTGATAGAATCTTCGGCTTTAAAGTGTAGTAGGATAAGTGCCTTTCTGGGCGAAGTACTACATATTCTAATATACCGATATGCTGCAGTTTCGAATGAAGTGGTTTTAGGACTACTTTCTATGTTCTTTTCTCTTATGAGATTCATGTATCAGCCTTTTAAGTGTCCTTGTTTTTGCATTGCTTTTCCGAAAATATCCCTTATCTTAATTGATTTTGATGGGGCATACAGATCTTTTGCAAAAATACTTGCTATTACGGTATTGAAAGGGTTTTCCGATGAGTGGGATTTGCTTGTGAGTGATATGGAGGAGATCGGGGAATGATCAAGCATGAGGTTGGATTCCGACCAAGAACCCATAAGAAAGAAGTGAATGGATCGCGAGCCACCGAGAAATGGAGGTCTAGACGCAAAACACTGGGCCCGAAGTGAACTTGTCATTTCCCACCAGCCTCTCTCCGTGAAGTCCCCCAAACTCCCAATGCCGACATTAGTGCATTCCTGCGAAAATGTTTTGCTTGAAAGACCCCGAAGTTCATGTTCGCCAGTGCCAACGTTAAACGGGGAATTAAGAAAAGATGAAGAGCAAGGAATTTAATGTCAAATTCGTTCTTTTAAATAAGTTACAACCAACGGAGTGTTACAATTTTGCAATGAGGTATCATGTTCTTATGATACGACACATCACTAACACTAATACAACATTTAGAGTTCAGCAACCAAAATATGGAAGAGAAAGGATGGTACTGTCGGATGTCTTATAATTTCGCAAATGTTTGGCGGGGACAGACTGAATTTTGATATGAGTCCTTTCAGGCAAATATCATATACGCCTGAAAGAACTTCGAAAACACGCTTCTTCTCTTTGAATGAAGAGGTTTTTCGGTGTTTTACGTTAGTAACAAGTTGGTTTCTTCGTATAGGAGAAGTTACGTTCAAAAACGACTGAGGTGAACAATCTCATTGATGCTTCTGATGAACTTTTATTATTGGACGAAGAAGATGCTGCTCGTATACCTTTCAAAATTGGTTCAGTCTTTGTGATGTATGATCAGGTTTGTATATATTTCTTTCTACTATAGAGCCGACAATCTACAAGTAAAGAATTGTTGTATTGTTGATATGAAGATGAAGGAAATTTTAGCATTTTTTGCTTTATGCTGTTTTCAGCTTATGCAAAACTTTTTAAGAGCTTAACAGAGGTAATTTTTCGATAAATTGACGGCATAGTCGAAGAAAAAAGATATAGTTTGCATAATACAGATTAAACGAGGTAAAGACGAGTGGAAACTTTCTGTCGATTTCATATTGCCACAATATAAAACGGCCATTTCTCCCATCATTTCTCGTTAATTTCAACAAGGCTGCGCTCTTTCTTTGCTCGCTGCATATTAGAAAATCGTGCAGTTGTAGTTGTATATTTACAAATCTTATTTATGGAATTCTCCATCATGTCTATTGTTGTTTTGATGTTTGAGTGAGCAAGATCTCCTTCCGTTCCTTTTCCACAAGAAAGCTTCAGAACGTTTTTGTCTTCGTAACGAACAGATTTTTGCGGTTTCCATCCATAGATATGACTGTAGTATAACACTGAGAATCAGTTTTTTTGTTCCTACAAGTTATATGTAAATATTTTGGTTTCCTCCTTAAAAATAACTTAAAAATAACTGCTATAGCATGGCACATGAGTTCTCCGGTAAGAGGTTAATAAAGATTCAGCATCTATTATCGTACTAGATCTACAAGTAATCTTATTGCTCCCGTTCTATCTTTTCATTGAGGGAGATAGAGAAGTAAAGCAAGTGATCTATGTGCAAATCGACGAGACCACAGAATGCCAACTCCAAAGGCACTCCATATAAAGCGTACAAAGTGGAAGTCGTAGTTCATTTTCGCAACTTGGTGTTACTGTGATATAAGATTTAATGATATATGACTGTTGAAAAAGTTTGCTTTAATAGAATTCGTTTCGTTAAAAATTCTATTCCAACCGAATTTGATTTTTGCCGTGTTTTCACTTTTCCCTTCTTTTTTTTATTGGTTTCTATCCGGAATATGTAGATTACAGAAATGAGCATTGAAAACCTTTAACGTTTATCTATCATCATATCAGATATTCGTATATACTCTTAGTCGAATGGATTACTGCATAATTACTGGATGACGCGACGCTCATATCTCGTAGCTATCGCCTTATAAATCATTTAGCAATCATTGAATTATTATGAATGCGAATTGATGAACATATTTCAGGAATCGATGGAGGAGAAATTAGATGGAATGAGAAAAGAATTAAATATGGAAATTAATACGATCACCGAATCGAACGATAAACTCCAAAATGAAATGACCGAACTAAAATCGCGTCTTTATGCTAAATTTGGTGAATGCATTAATCTCGAAACAGAAAAAGATGATTGAATTAGTTTCTCTCAAATATATCGTTAGAATAGAAATCCGAGGTGGTAACCACGTGACCATTCTGGGCCTCACTTCCTTCTCTTCCCGTCCCATGTCCACTGGCAAGTTTTTACGCCTAGCCTGAGGCAAGTTTATTCATATTCCATTTTTCGGTCCTTCGGGCAAAAAAAAAGAAATCGTCTCGTTTTCAGAAATTATTTGAATAATGTAGTGTTTTCATTTATTTTCATCAAATCTTATGAAACGGTTAATGTCCTGTTGTTTTCATGTTCCACATAAACGCATCTCCCTTCAAAATGGGCGACAAGGTGGAGACAATCCTATATACGTCCAGATTCGATCTCTTTTATTTTTAATAGCAGCAAATCGATCATTTGTTTATTACGCTCATTTAAAGAGTCTTTACGAAAGGTTTTTTTAAAATCTCAATTTGCTGACGGATTTTCTATCTTCGAGCATCGCTAAAATGTTTTTTTTTTTTTTAATGTTTAAGTGAGAAATAATTGTTGCTGATGTATTGACAATATCGGTCAAACTTTACTATTATTGTTAAAAAAAAAGAACTCTCTGTTTGTTTTTTTATGACTGCTTTCGTCATTTCAGTTTACTTCTTTCACCATTTTCTTTGAATTACTTTAAAATTTATCGAATTTTTTTGTTGTTTTTATTTTCTGTATAAAATGATTTCGTTGGTTTAAACTGAAAGAAGTATGGAGCAAAAGCTTTCACATTAAGGCAGTTTTTGTTGTTGGTATGAGAGATTTTAAAATTTGGTTTGTTTTCTTTCTCCGATTTCAGTTGAAATTATTTTTTGTAAAAATTCGCAAAATTTTATTTCGGTATCGGCGGAAAATGTGAGTAAGGTAGCTGTTTATTCTAAGTGAGCATTATTTTCGGCTTGACATTGTTTACTGACATAGGTCGATATTTGGAGAGGGAAGTTCACTTCCGATCGGATTCCATATAAAATCCACTGAAAATTCATCACTTTTGAGTGGGAAATATGATAAGTATAAGAGGAGTGTTGTCAGTTGCTTGCATAAAAAGGCAGAAAATACAAGAGAGGGTGAGCAATAAATAACCCGCAATTGACGAAATAAAAAAGATAAAGAGCAATGAGGTCGAGGCGAATTTGCTTTTGAGTTTTTTGAACGCGATATTGCCGTCGATTTGAGGTATTCAATAGTGAAGGCGCTTGAGACTCTATGTTCTATGTCGAAAGAAACTTTTTTTGCGTGTCCATCTTATTGTGTTCATTTTGTCCACCTTACTGAACCGAATTTTTCGGGATTATCGAAACACATTTATTCATTTTTTTTTTTTACTTCTTAATGTAAAATTTGGAGTTTAAATGAGTAAATCTCACAACAAATTTTTGCACTTTTTTGCAAATGCTGAACAATCATGGTGCTCATATGATTCCCTCACGTATAGTGTATGTTCCAATGCATAAATCGAATGATCCTCACATAGAAAACGTGTTCACTCGAATGCTGGAGAAAATTTTAAAAAGAATTTATTTCACTTATAAGAAATTGGGAGAATAAAACTGACATTTCGGCAACTTCTTTCGATCTATGGATATGCATTAAGCGTTAGGAAATAATAGAAAATTTGTATCAAATAGAACACTTCCGAGAATGTCGCAGTCAAAATATATCAAACTCAGAAATCACCAACAAAATTGTTTCTTCGCATGATGCATTTTTCTTGCTTTATCACATCTTGCCGATCACAAGGAAAGCGTGCTGTTTAGCTAGTTTAGTGTTGGACTCGATTGGTCCGTTTCATATATATATATATATATATATATATATATATATATATATATATATATATATATTCCATTTTATTGAAATTTGTATTTAAGTTATAATTAAATATGATGCGGTAATGAAAGCGTAGCAACAATTAACGGCAAGTCATTGTGGTCTCCTAGTGACGCTAAGTAGCGTAGCTGCGTTGTTGAATCGTTCATTGCTTCACTCATATTTCAAGGAATCATCTCTAATGTATGGAATAACACGATCGCCTCCACGTAGCAAAAAGAGGTATAGGTTATATCAATGTTATCTGATATCTTCTCCATTCGTTCATTATTCGACTCCGAGTATCAATTATTACCAATGAGTTTGTTTAAACTTTACAGTGTTACTGTCTTCAAGTTGGGATAGCATCAAATTTAAATTCAGACTTATTTTCATTTATATATAGAGCATTTCACGTTTTCAATGTAAAAAAAAGTTATGGGTATTCGATAAGATTAAAGTCTTTTCATGGATTTTCTGTGTGAATAATTAAAGATCTTCAGTACATGAATTTTGAGAACAAATGTCCTTTCTCGATTTGGACAATTGTCTTATCCAGGTCTATGACTCCGTTGAACAGTTATACTGATTGCCGCATTGTCGCTATATGAATTCACTTGTGTTGTTTCACTGATTTCCTCATTTCTTTTCAATTCTAACTTCACAAACCTCATATTTGGGTAATTGGGTAATTAATTTCAAGCTATTAATTCAAATAGATAGCAACGTATTGCTTCAATACTCCATCCAAAAATATTCGATAGTGAAGACCAAAAGAGAATGCCTTTAAATAGTCATTTTCGTTTTAAGCCTTTTTTATTTATCAGTAAGCCTATCACGGAGGAAACTTTTACTCACATTATTTGATCGACTATGAATTCAATCACATCAAATGATTGCCTCTAAAATTCGAATTTGAAACTTTTTTCTGCATTAGTGAAAATTTCAGAATAAAAAGTTCGATATGTCTCATTTCAATATGAGTAAAAAACAACCTAGCAACCTGGTGAGACTTCATTAATACTACAGCATGAATAGAATTATTTTGTGTGTATGGTAGGGGAGAGGGAGAAGGGGAGGGGGATAGAGACTAGTAAAACGATAAGGCCACTCTCATCTTCTAGATTTCTTTTTCACGTAGTATCTATTTTCTGTTTTAAAGGCAAAAATCGAGTATTTATAACAATTATCATATTTCGAGTATTTATAACAATATAACAATTATAAAATCAATTCATAAAGGCTTCATTTTAAAGTGTCTTAAATACCTATCAAATTGTAAAGTGATGGCACTCTCAATATGCAAAACACTTATAACTTACTATTAAAATGGAAAAGTGCACATCATCAATATTACGTTTCAAAAAATTTATAAAGTAGGGACTCATGATAGTATATAGTATATAAAATGAGAAATGACAACACGGGCTTAGTACTTTTAAGGCAATTCACATTTTTGTGTTGTTTAATTCCATCATCGACACCCTTATTGATCTTTTAACGGGATATACCTGTATTTATCGATAGACGTTTCCCCTTTATCTGCGCAAATCCTTTCAACAAAACACATGTTCGGCAATCTTTGCATATTTATTTAACTTCGCCATTAGTCACCTAAATTGAATCGGCTCTCAGCATGTTTTCTTCCTCTGCCTTTTATTTGCTGGCATAACAGAGATTTTTTGCAAATTTTGATCGTTTCAGCTTAATCAATCTCCCACTGATCTTTGAATATATAAGCAACCGAATGCAGAAGAGTTCATTTTCAATAGTAAATGAACTCTTTTGCATGCATTTACAATTTTTTACAATTTCTTAGGGAAATTTTTTTGCACATAAACAAACTTAAAAATAAAAAAAAAGTAATACCTAATTTTCTTCAAATTGCTGTGATTTGATTCTCGATAAAAAAGTTATGAATAGCAGCAATACTTCAAAATGAAATTGCAACAACTTTGTTATGCAGGAAGCCTACGGTTGATCAATGATATGAAATTATATGTTTATCAACTTATCAAATTCGATGCATATGATCTCATCGATTGCATTTGCATAAACATGAAATTTTGAGTTTTTTCGTAATGAAAAAGAAATAAATTAAAAAAAAAATTGCCTCAGAATTTTTGTGATCTCTTTATAATCTATGCAGGGGAAAAGTTGGATTTTTGGAGATTAATTTTCCAGTATAACGATATTATTAATAAACCGCATAACGGATATAAGTAATATTTCATAGACGTACTAAGCGATCAGGGACAAAATATTGTTTTGAAGATCAATTTTTTAGGAATATTACTAGGTTTCCGCTTACTGATACCTCTTTATAGTTTCCTATGTTTAATAAGATCATCATTATGACTTCTAAATTGCACTGATTTCTCTCTTACAAACTCATCATTAGTTTTGATTTCAAAAAAAAACAAATCTTTTACCAATTTATATAACGAAAAATACTCTAGTTTTTATTCATTTACTTTATATATTCACATCTTTCATATCTACTAAAACATTGAATTTCTGTAGTTTTCTTTGTATCGTATAGTGCTATCATGAAGGCGAATAACGAAGTGTACGTTGTGATCTCTCTTTTGATTTCCTGTGAATGAGATCATATATCAACACATTCGATAAGCGAACGACTGATAGGAGCGATGTTTCGTCTATCATTCGGCCTTTACACATTTGCATTGGCTAGTGTTATTCTCGAGGTTTAGATGTTTCGTAGTTGAATGCTCAAAATTATCGCTGTACTGATTCATTGCCTTCACCTTACTTCTATAATTCTTTTTTAAGTTGTTTATACATTCAGTTATTAATTTCTGCGATATTAATTATACTTTTAAATATTTACATAATTAAAGACAAAAAGTTGTTAATAAAGACCCGAAGCAAAGCTGCGAGGACGATGTTTCATTATCCATTTGAGGCATTTTTTTGCCCATCAATGCTACCCTATCATCAGCGATTTCTATATTATAACTGTTTGAAATATGCGTTATCATTTACTCTTCGCTAAAAAATATTTTTTCATTGCATAAAACTATGAATCTATAATTATTAGGTTCGGCTGAGAATCGTTGGAGGCCGATTATCGGCACCGTTATAAGTTACTCCTCTTCGAACGTTGAAATTAATAAGCTGAAGACTTTGAAGCTTGTAACTTTCGCCTCTTTTGGTTGCTCTATATATTATTGTTTCGTTAGTTTTTCGACAATTTCCTTCACTACTAAAATATTTTCCATTCACAGAAAATTTTTATTCACTGAAGACGATAAGACAATTCAGTTGTCTGGGAGCTTTTTCTGTCACGACTGCAAAAATTGAGGGATTAAATGATGGATATGAGCGGATATCCTCCGAAATTCTCAGGTAACCAATAAATTTGACCAATAGGGATTTTCAAGAACGAACGTGCAGTAGTGTTCCCAAAAAAATTAAAAGTTTTGAACCCACTGGTCTGCATAGTTTTGGACGATTTGGGTCGAAAGTTTTCGGTTTTTCAGAGGGATCGATTTTTAACAAAAATACAAATAAAATCAAATTGTGATCAGTACATCTCTACTGAGATAATATAACACTTTTCATCGAGATATATCATATCATTTCTAATTCAAACACTTTATTACGAGCATGTTTATGTTTGAATATTCCTGAGATGATGCATAGCAGTCGGTCGTCTCAATACCGGAAACTTCTAATCACCACTATCATTAAGCTCATCAAGCATACTTGCAGCTATAGACATATATTTGTCAGTTAATGGGTGTCTAAAATTTCGCGTCAGTTGATGCCACCCTTCTCACATGTCTTTCACAGGTGGGAATTACCTTTGATTTCACAGAGGATTTCATTAGTGAACGAGGTTTTCAAACTTCTATGTGAAAGTCATTTTCACAAGGCTATTTGTGCTCCGTTCTCAGTTTTTGGTTGTCAGCCTATCTATGCTTTACCATGAAAAAATCCCGTCGAATTATGTCGTAAAAAATCTTCATGTCCTTTTGCTTACGTTTACTGTATTGTACTATTTTACAATTTTGTATAACTCAGCAATTCATGATATTTGATAACGTTTATTCACGTGGTGCTATGTGCTTTTGCATATATATATATATATATATATATATATATATATATATATATATATATATATAATCTTCCAGGATAACTGGAATAAGATACATAAATTTAGATGGACGTAACTCATATTTAAGGAACATTACTTGAGATTTTTTGAGTTACACTTAGAAACATGAAAAATTGCCGTCAGCACGATGCGCAAAAAAAACATTCGCAAAATCTTTTTTCTACAACCTACAGACATGGCCAATTAAATGAACTGTTCGGGCAGAATTACAAATGAAAGGCATTGCTACTGTTTTTAATTGCATATAACATCGCACAATCTGATCAACTCAACAAAAAGCTTTCTAAATAACTGCTCACCAATACGGTTGTGCTTTCTTATTGATATATATCTATATTTGCTTCCTAGCTCATTATAATGCTTAATTCCAAATAAAATCTAATATCTATCAAATTTCAATTGCGAGATTCCAAAAATTGAATTACAGACTTTTTAAAATATCTTTACAAATCATCTCATCTCTGCAATTCTCAACGGGCAGATCATCGCAAAACGAAGAAATGAAGATAGGATAATGTGAATAGATAAATAAAATTTCATAAAAATGTGGACTTAAACTAGTATTTTCACTGTACATCTGTTTCAAGGACTGATGATTTTTTATTTTATTTCTTTTTGCAATATACAGCGCAGCAAAGATATGCTGTACATAAATCTCCTTACGACTACTCAAGATCTTGATCAATTTTCTGATCAATCAAGCGATCGATCAATAAGCTTGAGAATGAAATGAATTATCGATTTTATAGCCCATTTGATACGAGAAATATTTTTTAGCTGATGTAAACAGTAATCGCATTCGTAAAAATCTAGTCTTTTTTTATTTCCATTATATTGATGATGTGACAGTCGCGTAGAGCATTTAAATGTGCGTTGCGTTTGCACGCTTTCCGGCTGCCACTCTTTTGCGCACGATCTCATAGCGTATTGTGTGGTGATTGCAATGCCTTCTGCTGACAATAAATGCAGGTAGGATTGAATCGATTTCTTTAGAAAATTCATAAAAATTATTTAAATAATGTGACTATATATTCCCCTTTGTTCGGAAATAGAAATAATATGAATTAAATGTTAATTTTATATAAAACTTAGTGATCATTTCTTTCTTCAAGCTTCAAGTTTAATTTTTTCAAAAACTTGCATACCGCAGAGAATTAATTCAGTTCATTAGGCGTACAAATAGAATTTAGTAGAGGTCTTTGAGTGTTTCCGTCTCCAGTGAATAAAATAAGATAGTTTTTTTTTTTTGGTTTATTTCTTGTACTAAAATTTTCCATGTTTTTCTTGCTATTGTTCGTTCTTAAAAGAAAAACTTGTTGAAACAGCGTAAGGAAGTAACTCTCTTCTTTCATCCTCCTTCTCCTCCCTCCCTCAGTTTCCCACTTCTGGCCTTGAACAATTTTCACGAAAAATTTGCTCTCCACTGATTTTGACAAAAACTTCCGGCTTGAAATTTCGAACCACTGCATTTGAAATATATTTGAGCCTCACAACTTTGTGATAAATTCTGCAACTAACTGGTTGGCAAACTGCCCGAAATCCTTTTTTTCTTAAAAAAAAAACTAAAATTTTTGGCCACAGGATTATATTTATGTGAACACCGCAATGACGAACCTTGAAGATTGATTAGAAATGTTGAAATTTTCGCACTTCTATGCGGATTTTTTTTTTTCAAAATGGATAAGAATTCCCTCTCTTTCCATTATTTTCTACGACTTCATTGATACTCACTTTGTGAATAATCCCGAATTTACAATTACCTTTTCCCATAGTTCAGTGGGATGATATGGGAAAAAGGTTTCAATTTATGAATGGAATGCATTAGTTTGAGCAAGTTGCCAGTGTGGGCAAGTAAAGGCAGATTGCGCATTATATGGATAAAGATGCTTCGAATTGTATAGGTGAGTTTTACTCTCTTGTTAACCGAAATTTAAAAAAAAAAGAAGAAGAAAGAAACCAAGCCATCTCCATGTTCCCAATATTTTCTCATTCCCAAAGAATCTGCTCTTTGATTGTGATAATCCCTTTCTGCAAACAACCGAAATATGTTCATAATTTTCAAATTATGAAGCAAAAAATTGGTTTTAATTTGGTTATATGATGAATAAGAAGTGCCATCAAAGATATGTGTCATTTTTATTGCTTAAAATTCCTCTCATAAAATTATATGCATCATATAAATGTAAGAAGGGCGCATGATACATAAACGATAAATGCTGGAGTATATGATTGAGTCATATGTAGTGTGAAACAAATCATTGCTTCATCTTTCGAATGAATCAGCATCAAAATCTAGAGAATCAAAACGGTAACCAGAAAAATACCCATTCGTGTGCATTAACAACCAAGAAAAATGAACCGAAATGAATGACGTCATGGTTATCTTCTGTGCAGATATTGCAACGAGAATATTCCATAATGCCAAAGTTGAATCGAACTTGTTTGTGTGCGCACAGCTGAGTGCATTTTTTTTCCGCTTGTTGGATGGATAGAAAACACTAGTGATTCATAGTGCACTTCGAATCGATGTTATGCCCTCGGTAAGGAACAAACTACAAAATACAATAACCAGGAGGAATGATTGCGATAATATGAGCTGATGAATTGCGCTTTTTGCTCTTGCAAGTATTTTGTTTTTTTTCGTTGAAATACTCGTTTAGGGATTTATTTTTATTTTTTATTTTTTTGTTAAATAACATCGCATTGAAAGTTAAACTCTTTTTTCTTCTCGATTTGTGTCGTAATTTTATCAACACTTTTGATCGCTTTTAATTCATTTATTTTCTCAGCGATTTTTTCTTTTTGATAATATCACCAGTTTGAGTATTGCATAAAAGAAAGGTTATCCCCATTCTTATGTCTATCAATTTATTCACGAATATTTATCTATGTATGCAGTTGAAAATTTATCGAATTCAACAAGTTGGCAAACTCTTCTTTAATGATCAATGGAAAATTGTAAGAGAAGAATATAATTTGCTTGCAAACATACTCATATTTGTGTTTTAAGAACGTTAAAATGTGCGAGCATATAAAAATGAAACGAAATATACCGTCAAAAATGTTTTGTTGGAAACCACTAAATTGAATATAAATTCCGTTGTTGCAACGAGCCATCAAGTTTCACAACAACTAAAGTCGAGTTGAATGAATTTTTTACGCTCCCAAAGTTTGTAAAATTCCATTTACTAAACTAGTTCGATCGACCCATTTTTCTATGAATAAATTGATTTAACCGGTGAATGGTGGGTAGGCGATGATGATTGGGTATTCCCTCACTGAATAGTCTCATCATCTACCGTTTGATATTCAGCGGATTTCTGGTCAAAAGGGTGGAGAGATTGCGCTGATTTCAGCTAGCAATTTGTAGAGGTGGAGGGAAAGGGGTGGGGTGGGCAATTCCGATCATTGCTGAGCTTGGTCGCGTTATTGACTCCCATACAAGGCGAGGTATTTTAATTCCGATAGAATCGGAACCAATACTTTGAGAGTATTTTAATTTTAATTATGCGTTTCTCAAGCAGATGATATAGTATAGCTGTACTCGTAAATATACATACAAAAATAATAATGCATTTTGCGTTCAATTTTTTGTTCTTTTCAATTCGAAATTATTTTTATACCTGTGTTGCTGTTGACGGACTAGCCGCATCTCGAAATGAAGTAAATCGATTGGACTTCGTAGCCGGCAAAGGTAGAATTACAAATTATGCAAATTTTTACCTTAGAAAAAAACAATAGACCTTCCCTATAAAATAGCAGCGTCATTCTATAGAGCATTAACGGCAATAGCTTTGGTTGATTCCTCGTTGTGAAGCTTCACCTATCCACTAACAAAGCAAGGGAAACTTGTGCGAAACGCCCTATCCACTCACCCCTTAATAAGTTATTCACCACTTTTCTCACTAACAGCATTATTCAATACGGACTCGAAGAACAATCAGAAGTAATAATATTACGAGTTGAGGTTATTTTTGTGATAATTGGCTATCTCATTGATTATGTATTTGCAGTATTGCTAATCTTTGTGGATCGGCAAAGAAAGGTTCGTCAAATTTGAGCAGTGCAAAGAACGCCACTAGTGAAGGACCACCGAAACAAAAGAAATCGGTTACACGTATGTTTTTTTTTCCTTTTAAAGAATAAACTCTAAAATTGCATAAGAAAATTTATAATGAAATTTTTAAAGTCTTCAGCACGCCAATCATATCAACGTTTACTCTGTGCGGTAGGTGGATGTGCTTCTTTCTTTATTATGTGCTTTTATAAAGTTGCCATATTCACCGACTTTGCGACAGTTCCAACTTGGAAACCACCGAAGTTAGAGTTATAAAACTTTGGGGCTATTTCATATTTCACTACGATGCATCAACTTTGAGAAAAATTACGGACTTTAGCCATTTGCCTCATAATGCCAAATCATGCGACTGCGTCAATTTTCAGCTCAATCGGAACATCGGAATTACCCATAAATATAGTTTATGCACTAACTCATTGAAAAAAAAAGCAGTAAATGATATTGAATAGTAAGAAATGACTTGGCAATACATCACAAGAACACATAAGTGAAGCTGTAAACTTGTATGGGAAAGTCTCCAGAAATGGGGAGAAATGTAATTTTTGGAGACTCGAAAAAGATCCATCCGCCTTTGGCGTTCCTCCTTTCCTGTTTCGAGTGAAGAGAGGGATTTTCGATCCAGTTGTGCAGGTAAAAATTTTAATGGAAGATCTGCTAGAGCGCATCAGCATTTAATAAAAAATTTTTGGAACTAATCATTTTTTTGCGACATGAGATGATATTCTATAGGAATTCGAAGATCGAATATGAGTAATAACACTGTTGTTTCGCAGATGCACAGTCTATAGATGTAGTAGTATAACAGTTTTTAGTTATGATCATGTAATGCGTCAAGTATAGATGGAATAATAATTTATGCTGACGTTTCGGCTCTTTGAGCCATAATTAGAGCACATCAAGCTCAAACTTGAGTAATTGAACCAAAAAAGTTGGGCAATTAAACTTTGGGTAATGAAAGATTCGAAGATCAGGTGACACTCAGTGTTCAATAAAAATGCTGCGAACTGCGAACATTAACCGAATGGGACGCGATATTCGTACTGAATGTTTGATAATAATTTGTCGCATTTTCAGATTAATGTTCGGTGCTTCTCGCAAATTTCTTTTTTTATTGCAAGGAAGGGGGGGGGGGGGGGGAGGTTGGAGGGGGGTGGGGGAAAGAAAGAGGGAACCTCACAGGCCAATTACAATTTTTTTTTTTGAGTAAAACATAGCTGACTAGTTTATGCGATATTCTGCACTTGATTTCTCCGAGTCTTGTTTTCTTCGCTCTATTTGTTCATTCAGTTATTTTTTTTTTCTACTATCTTTTCCTTGTCCCAATGAATAAACGTTTCATTCTCATATCCAATATTCTCTCATGGCGATATTCTTCACAATAGATGCTTATCGCTTCAATTGCAATGTAATACTGTTTTTACTTTTACAATGTATATTTGCACTTCTTCCGCTACCATTGATAGATAAAAAATAAATAAATAAGGTAATTAATTATTTAATAAATACATGCAAATAAACAAACAAATAAATAAATAAATAAATAAATTCATGAATAAATAAATAAACAAATACGCATGTAAACAAATAAATGAGTAAACAAATGCTCACATTCATCGGCATAGAGAATATAACGTATTAAAGTGTTCATCCTTACACTTGACAATATAGAATGCAACTTTCAAATTTTAAAAAAAATTTTGAATTTTCTTGAAAAAGAAAAATTACAAGATATAAGTTTGTGCGGAAATGCAATCCCCCTTTTTTTTCGTTCGCAGTCTTACCATATCCAAATTCATGTGTTGCTAAAACCTAAAGTTTACATCCATAAATGATAAATATTTCTTTGTATTAAGTACGTATTATGTGGTATACGGTGTTGCGAAGTGGAGAATATTTAAAGCATAAAATCGCATAGAATTATTTTTTTTTGCAGTATCTGTAGCAACAGATCTCAAAATGTCGTCAGATGATGATCGACCAGAGCGCACACGTTCCTATTCCACGTCGACTCCACTTAGTCCGGAGCTGATCACCTATTTAAAGGAGTCGATAAAAGAAGTCGACGAGCAGCCATACGTATTCGTTATCTTTGGCGCATCGGTATTTCATTACAATTCATCTTTTAGAAATTGTATTTCCGACTTGAGGATTATTCAACAAGAGTTAATTATTTGGGAGTTAAGCAACGAGAAATATTGATAACTTTAATGAAAATTTATTTCAAAGAATATAGCTAAGCATTGAAGGTATAATTTAACTTGAAGTGGGGCAAATATAAAATTTTTAGGCGTTTTCTTTTCGCTATCATTTGTGCTATTCGTAATCTAGAGATCCATACGAAAGAATATTAGCAATTCAAAAATAATTCGAAGATTCAGCTAATAGGCATTATAATTCGGTTAGTAACACATTATAAGCATTATAGGAATAGTCGCTAATAGGCATTATAGGATGTAATTTATTAGGTTAGCTTAATATGAAGACATGATCAGATTTAGATAAGGCATGATTACTGGATTAACTCATTACTAGATTAGTGTCATTAAGTAATAAGTAATTATCATGCGCAAGTTGATTAAAAATTGAAAGATAAAATCGATGTGATGAATAATTTATGAAGGTTTGATATAACATAGGATTGAATGATCCACTTTCATTACCTTCGACGGATCAATAAAAAAAATTTAAAAAATTCGCGACTCATAATCGAAAGTGAGAACTAAATTTCGCGAAAATTGATGCTGTCATCTTGAAATTTTCCACTTGTTGTCTTGAATCAACAGCCCACTTTCCCCATCCATCCACCCACTTCTCTCCTCTTCCATCGTTTCATCTTTTGGACCGTTATGTCGTCTTTGGTGATGGCGTATGAAATTTTTTCTTCACCTTTCTTAAAAAGCGATTTGTAATAAATTAAAGATGGAAGGTAAAAAGGATTGAATTTTTATGAAAGAGATACACTGTTTTAATCTCCACATTCGAAATCATTTTATTATCATAACCGAAAACAATCGATCTTACTGCCTCATTGTTGAGGATTCCGACTCACTGGGTTTAGATCTTTCGTATATTGGTCGAAGAAAGAGGGGATAAAGCTTCCGACCAAATCAATTTCCATTTGTTATCCCCTTCCGAAATAGCAGAATGATTGCTAACCTTACTGGTATATTGTTTGTGCGATCAGTAAACTAAGGATTTTCGTGACATTTTTTTTTCATCGTAGAACCTTTAATGGCAGATTCAACGTCCACGGCAATATAGGTGCTAGGTGATATCTGTTGATGTTGATTATGAGTGACATTAACTTGGAATACCATTGATATCTCCGAATAATTGAGTGATTTAAAGGGTGATCTTGCAAAGAAGAAGATCTATCCAACCTTATGGTGGCTTTATCGAGATAATTTATTGCCAACAAATATTTCATTCATTGGATATGCACGATCGAATCTCAACGTTGCAAAGTTGCGTTCACATTTCGAACAATATTGCAAAGTTCGTTTGAAAATATTGTTGCTTTAGCGTATGCATCTGCACACTTTAGAAATTACTTTTTAATGAATGTCTTATGATTCGTAATTAGAATTTTTTAAATTTTATTTGATTAATCGGTTCCTTAAAATTTATTTTCTCTTTTGTTTTGATGAATATTAGATTAAATGGCCACTAGAATTGTTTTAGTTATCAGACTTCATTGAAGTTGGTCTCCACTGTGAATAGTCGTTTCAAGTATCGCCACATTTGAACTCAATTCCAGCTCATTTGTGCGCTTATATAATTCAAATATTGTTAGAGAAAATTCACAAAATAGAGCCGTAGGAATGGATGCCGATGGAGATTTATCCATCCGAGTTGGGCTTTTCAGGTAGCTTCATATACCCTTCATTTGGAAGCACATCGTTTAAAATATTCATTGAAATTTTGCACATTTAATTACCTTATTTTAACATTAATACTTATTTTTCGTTATTAAACTTTCCATCCATCTTTTGTATCGTATTGCTTATTTTTGACATTATTTGAATAGGTTCGACCTGGAGAAGAAGAAAAATTTGAACGTTTTATGAAGAGATGCACATATATAATGGGTAAATATGATCATTCAGAAGGTTTCATCGAATTGCAAAAATTTATTGACGGTATTCAAAAACAAAGCAATGAAGGTGGGTATTAAATAAAATTTGCAAACGATTTTCCCCTTTGTTATCGCTCAAATTTACAAAGATTTTATATGTTTCTAAGCTATGAATTTTTTTAAGATCATATTAGCGCAGTATTTTTTGCACGCTATTAGAGTTGAGCGCTAACTTAACTGCAATTATTTGGAATATTTTTTGATGTTCAAATTGTTTATGAAAAATTTTATCATTTTATTCAATTGATATTACGTTTTCGAATTATATTTGAAAACATTAAATTCTTAATCGCCGTATAGCATAATATTTTTAAAATTTATTTGCATATACTCGCAGCTATATTCACAAATATAACGAACCTATCGAATGGTTAAGTATAGTAGTATAGTTTATGAAAGAATTAAATTTGTTCGATTTGCGATGCTCTTCGTTGCTTATAATGTTTGTCATATTGTAGTGAAGAATTTTTGTTATAAATTAAGCCATTTGCAGCACCGGTCAATCGGATGTTCTATTTGGCACTTCCACCATCGGTATTCGAAGATGTGACAACTCAATTAAGAGATCATTGCATGGATCAAGGGTTAGTGTTTTGCCTATCGAGTTATTGCATATCCTTAGCATTCCGTGAAGTATGCGTCAATGATACTCATTGTTAAATGAAAGAATAATTCGTTCTAGGTAGTTTTTTCTGCAAATACAATTCAATTTTTTTCATACTCGCCATAGAACTTCAAATGATTTTCAGAAAGTAACTATGCAGGATAATTGCAACATTCCTTTTAACGACTATAACACAATGTGATTAGCGAAGTTTCTGCAATAAGATCGCTAATACGATACTATTGTTGCGTTAACTATAGTGAATAACTTTTATAATTTACTAGATTTATTCTTGTTAACTAATACGAAGTTATTTTGTTTATTGTTATTTAAGATTATCGAAACGTGTAATGTTTGCAGTGATTCGTGGACGCGTGTAATAATCGAAAAGCCATTTGGACATGATACTGAATCATCATCTAAACTATCGGCACATTTAGCATCGTTGTTTAGAGAGGATCAAATCTATCGTATTGATCATTATTTAGGCAAAGAAATGGTACAAAACTTGATGGTGCTGAGGTGAGTTCGTTATATTATACGGGCTAAGCAATTACGCTATGTTAAATTGATCGCCATCGAAAGAATCATTCACAGATACATGATTCATATGTTACATGTGTTGATATCATTTTAATTTGGCTCAAAAATTGATGATATCCATTGTTTGATGGCCGAAAAAAACCTCGTCTGCAGAGGGAAACGAACCCACGGCTTTTCATTTGCTGAGGCGATTGCTGCCCCGCTGAGCTATCGCTGGCGCGTCCGGTAGACAATTTTTTGTTCGGATCTTGTTAGTCCTAAGTGCACATAATGCGATATGGTTGATAAGCGTATAACGCGAATGGTCAGAGGAAATGACATCAGCAAGATTGCTTTTTTACAATTGTGTAGTTAGCTTAAAAGTTTTTCTTCCTTCTTGTTTGCTCTTAAAATTTTGATCGCTCATCAAACATTGCTCATCCTCTGATTGCTAAATTGAAGTAGCCGGCTGTAGCATGCAATGTTAGCCATCTATTTTATCAAAAAAGGCATTCAACCACCTATGCCACCGTGATAGATCACTTTTATTTTACTTAATCTGTGCACAGTTATCACTTATGTTGAAGCAAAAATATGAGCGAAAAATTTGCGAGGGTGCGGTTTGCTTCATTATTCGGCTCATCGTTATTGAAAGGTGCCAATTGAAAAGAAAATAGAATAAACGACTTTTTTAATATTTAATTGTTGAGATTATTACCTCAGACATTCATATTCGATGTGCAGATTCGTTATGAAGGCGAAACAATAGAAACAGTGTCCTAATAAAAAACAGTTGAAAAATGATAATCGATATCGATGATTATGAATATTCATTTGCCATCGTTTTTCGTCAGCACCTACAAGGGCGTATGGGTAGAGGTGCAATGGTGGTATCGTTTTTATCGTTTGGGATTGCATTCTACCAAAAAAACAGAAATAGGCTACGTACAATGATAAAAGATAGTCGAGTAGGTGTTTTCTGCTCTTGTTCAGTTCCCATGCCCATAAGTATACTCATACAACATCTGTTGTCAAATACCGAACACGTTGCGAACCATTAGTGAGAATATTTCAAATCGCTAGCATATTGATATTGAAGTGTGAAGTTAATTCATTGTTACGATTGATCGATGCATTGAAAATCTCAAAATTACTATAGTTTATATCAAAGCAGGAAATTCACTTCGAGATCTACGTATATTAATGAGCTACAATTATTGATATAATCGAATTATGCGTGAATATTTTGCAGATTCGGTAATCGTATATTTAATCCATCTTGGAATCGTGATAACATCGCCTCAGTGATGATTTCATTTAAGGAAGATTTCGGCACACAGGGTCGTGCTGGCTATTTCGATAAATCTGGTATAATACGGTTCGTTACGCTTATTGAATCATTTGAATGTCAACGTTGATTTATTTGCCCGTAAAAATATATGAATAGAAAATAATATAGTGCAGAAAATATAAGGAACGTTGAATTTGGTTACTTTGCTCTTGCGATCTTTATGCCTTCAGAAGTCATTCGTTTTCACTGCAAAATCCTTCACTTATATCACCTATCGTAATGTCACTTTGATCTGCACCATACGACATGCACTACGCATGACCTGTCTTATAGCAAGTGAGGGAACACGTCCTAGAGGCAAACAAAGGCTGCATAAATTGGCAAATATGGGTAAATATTCTAAGGCGAAGCTCAGATCTTTTCTGAGTTGACTTGTATTTTTTTACTTTACGCTAAGAGGATGCTTCAGTAAAGTTGTGCGCCATGGCAGTTAATAATGAACGAAAAAATGTGTGTTGAGTGATCATTGAATCGTGAGTTCTTCTTTCGATGCAATTATTCGCTAAAATATTGCCATTTCCTCTCAAAAATTGAAAAAAAAGGAGAGAAAATATTTCAACGTAATTTCCAACCTAAAAGTTGAAAAAAAAAAATTTATGTTCATCGATAAGAATGCAGTTCCACGAAGATCTTTTCAAAGAAATCGCGGGTATCGGATAGGCGATTTTTTAATATTTTCCTGTATCAGTTGAATCAATTTCCAATACGGCTATTCGCGCTTATAAGGTTGTAAATTTTTATTACGTCAAATGAAATCTAGAGTGTTCGTTATTTCCGTTGTGGAATATGAAAAACATTTGCAACGCAAAGAAAATTTCATAGAGATTTCTCAAAATTTTGGAATAGTTTTCGTAGTCGGCTTTTTTGACGTTCACTAGAAAAAAACAATGAATTTAACTCGCAGCCAACGCTATGAACCTTTTTAGCTGTGATTAAAAACATTTCCCTTGTTTATAACGAAAAATATTTCGATATTTAAGTAAATTTCTTCGTCTTTATTATTGACATCCTTTAAGTTTTTTGTCAACTTGTTTGTTGCAGTTTCCATCAGTTTTTTCTTTCAGATATTTCGTGAATAAAGCATCAAATAACGCCCATATTTCTTTACTATTTAGCCCATGTCCCCTTGACCAGGACTTTCTATTCTTCAAAGTTCGAACAATAGTTCTGTTTGATTTTGCCTGTTGCCTGAGTAAATGTTTTGAATGGATTTTAGTTGTGGAATTTATTTGCAGTGATGTGATGCAAAATCATTTAATGCAAATCTTGACATTGGTTGCAATGGAGAAACCGGCTAGTTTAAATGCGGAAGATATTCGCGATGAAAAGGTGCGTGCTTGTTCTCTTTATAATCCTTTTTTGTTTATCTTTATATTTATTAAATATCTGAAGCGCATTGTGTGAACAAACAATGCTCTAGTTTATATTTTCTATTTCGATTATTGTTTCTATCTTTTGCTTACTGTTTTCTTCGACAAAAAACAAGGGAAATTATAGCTATTTGAAGAGGTGTCCTTTGTTATCACGTTCTCTCCACTTTGTTTAGCACTCACCAATTTTTATTTCTATATTTTCGCATATTGCACACTGTTTTTAGCGTTTATTAATAAACAAGCAAGAACGATAAGCATGAGTGAATGCCCAAAGAGTGGCATTATTGTTAACGATAAAATAGATAAGGTGGATCGCATATTTATGTTATGATATTGATATATTGATTGCAGGTGAAAGTGCTGAAATCGATACAACCAGTTGAATTGGAAGATGTTGTTTTGGGACAGTACGTTAAGGATCCAAAAGCAACTGGTATCATTTCGCAAAAAAAGTTGTTTCGATTATATGCTCAATTTTTATTGATGTAGCATGTTTACTTGAATGGAAGCTTTGAGACGTATCCTTCGTCGCGCTTCTTGGAGATTAAAAAGAAATGGAGAGGGTCTGGACAAGAGAGGGCCTCTATTCAAGCATCTAGGATATGCCTGTTATGCTCAGTGAATTTATTGAAACTTGTTTAGAAAATCCTTTAGTGGGAATCCATCAAAAACATCTTTTGCAAGCAAAGTTGGATCGAATATCGAATTGCACAATCCACGTCTGGAGTTATAAATGAGCGGCCAACTAACTAGATGAGCTTCAATTAAGAACGAATATGTGATAATCTACTTTTATTGGCTAGCCTTCATGCTAAAGTACACTTTTTTGTATTCGGCTTTATACAGCGAATTTGCCTGTCACTGAAAGTAGAAAATTTGGTTCAAGCTTGCTATCATTAGCAATTTTTGCAGTAGTCATGAAATTGACTTGATGAATGCAGACGTCATTGAGAAACATATCACGGATTATTGCTTCGTTAAAATTATTGATTATAGACGGTGAGGCTCGACTTGGATATTTGGACGACGATTCGGTTCCTAAAACTTCCGTAACACCGACCTATGCACTTGCGGTGCTAAAGGTGCACAATGAACGCTGGGATGGAGTACCATTCTTCTTAAGATGCGGGAAAGGTGAGATCTTTAGTTATGCATTTATTGATATGTTGGCTGCTAATGAAATGCGTATGCTGATTGCCATGGATACGAGTTTTGATCCTACTTTGTGATGCAAGAACAGCGTTGAGGATTTTGTAGCCATATGCGAAAATATGTTCTCATTACGTAACTTGCTTTTCTGCTTTCCTCTCAAATATTTCTTTACTGAGTAAGTTTTATCGGGTAACGTTTGTTGAGAGTATCACCGACAGTTCGACCAAATCGGAATTTTATTAGCGTTCCGGATAGTCTAAATTTCTGTAGAATTGCTAAGGAGAGTATGGAGTGGAATATTTCTGTAATACTAAATATGTATCTCCGGGGAAGGCGAGATAAAATGTTATGTGATAGGAAGAGAGAGATAGTGATTTCGAATGTTTCGAGTGAGCCAAATTGCCAAAACGAGCATTCTCAGTCAAAAATTCGTTTCTATACATTTTTAAACTTCTTAGAAGAGAAGCATTATTCTTATTTTCTTTCCACGTGTTTGAACAAAATTACTAATGTCACTATTGTCCCAGGAAATTGTACGTCTATGCCTCGATAAATTTCTTATTTCCGAAGTCATTCTGAACTTAAGGAAATGCATTTCCAAAATGCTGAATATGAGTTGCTATTGTGAATTTATAACGTCTCTTAAGGACTGCAGAGATTATGCCTTTGAAATTTCGGTTAAACGAAGCCATTAACCATATCGTTGTCGTCAATTTTTAACATCCCAGTCATTGGTTTCTTACGATCTTGACACATCAACACGTGCATACTTTAGTCCTAGTCAATAGTTCAATCATGCATTTGTTATACTTGCTTGGATGGAATATAATGGGTGCAGAATTCAGCTTAAACGATAGCTACATCTAGGTGACGTCTGCCATACACTATTAAACCCCTTCTGGTTTTTGTTGTGCTCGACACCGGGTTCAGTCAAGATCTGTATACGTGAAAGCTGTGTTCTCCATACACAATCTTTAATATCCACAACATTTTGCACATCATGATTCTCCATCTACACCTTTTATGCGGCATAACCTTTCATCGTGCAAATATTCATGCTGTTCAACGAATTAAGGACATACAGAATGCAAAAAAAGGAGGTGAACCGTGTTTTTTTTTTTGTTATCAAGTGACTTTTTCATTACAGATGCATTCTCTGCACTTCCACAGATTTGTTTTGCGGGTAAGGGGAGGGGTGCATTTTGGCGACGTTTTGGCTTTGTATATGTATGTTTATATATGTGTATCTGTCTATTTATCCAATGGCTCCGACTTGGAGATCATTGAAGTTAAAGTGACGACATTTGATAAATATAATGCGCATTGTGAGATCGCATTAGTGATCATATTTTATGCCAATTCTTCAATTTTTTAAGGATTTGTAGACATTTGAAGAAAGCAGAAAATTTGCATATATTTCATTGGAATGGGATTACAAAAAGCCGGGACTGTCTTAAGCTGACGGAGGTCGTAGAAAAGTAAATCATCTGTAAAAAAGTTGTGCGAGCAGCTTGGATGAGTTAAAATGTGAAGGTTTCATCTTTTTTTTTTTGAAAATTTATAAGACCGGTTGGTGAATAAAACAGATTGCAAAAGCATATATTGTGCCAACTTCTTTGACACACTGCTCTACTTACTGAGACGAATGCTGCGACTAGCAGCGATTGCATTGGGATATGAACCACATGAGAGAGGAATACCCGTGACTCAAGATGTAGTTTACACTACTTAGGTTGCTTTTTGGGTATTTGAAGTAATCAGTGAGACTCTCTGAGGTGGTCAAATGCGCTAACTATTCAGCTCTTCTATTACTTACTCTCGCATTGGATGCTTTGATACATTTGGCTTATTGTTATATTACAGCGTTGAACGAAAGGAAGGCAGAAGTACGAATTCAATATAAAGAAGTGCCTGGTGATATTTATCCACAAGGAGAGTTGAAACGCACCGAGTTAGTGATGCGTGTACAACCGAATGAGGCTGTCTACATAAAATTGATGACAAAGAAACCAGGAATGGGATTCGCTGTTGAGGAAACTGAGCTTGACCTCAGCTACAGTGCTAGATACAAGGTTGGTGAAATGCATTACCGGTGTTCCTTAAGAAGCGCGCTATTTAAAGCATACATGATGGGCGCAGTATGAGAATCACAGACAAAGCAGCCAGAAAGAGACGCTCGTAGGAAAAGAAAACTTTAGTATAAAAATCTCCGACGATTCTCAGGAGTAGGGAAACTCTTTTTGATCTGTTCGAGCATAGAAGCAATCCGATTATTGCAGAAAGCTATGGAGGATAAAAGAATGAGAACAGACGAACTTTTCCTTCACTTCCCTCTCCCCAATCCTCACTCTTTCCTTTTCCCGTCTTCCTCACTCTTCCATAATTCGAAATGATAACTGTAGGTCATAGCTTGGTTTCGAGTTGAGAGCATTTTTGAGGAGGGAAAAACCAAAAGAAGGGTAGAAAAGTTGTTATGACAGAACTCGAGATCAAAAGTTGAGTTCCACTTAAAAGTTGATGTCGTGATCCGATCCCCAATCGAAAGCTAAGTTTGAAAACTCATCTGACCAAGTTAGGCCAGCATCCTTTCCCCATCCTCTTCCACTCCTTTATCATCGGCTCAGATCTCAACTTACCACGAATATTGCTAATGCCAAAATCAGCGCATTCGTGTTGTGTTGGGTAAAAAAAAGATCCAATGTTTTAGCGCTATCAAACTCAGCAATATTCTTTGCGAATCAACGAATTGTTATGATTAGCAAATTTATCGGTGCAGTGATGGTATTTTCGATTTTCTTAGCTATCAACTCTTCCTCTGCTTTTATTGCAAAGCGAAATTGACGGTATTAGAATTTTGTTGCCGTTAAAGCAGGAATTATCGTTTTTTTCGCCTTGCTGGGTTAAGAATATGCGATAATGACTGAGAGAAGTTCATTCAAGTAAGAGTGGTTGAAATTTTCCACCTGTGATGTTAATAATTGATAAGAGAAAGCGAACTATTTGCCTATACAACGATTAATGAGATCTGATAAAATTGGCATGAAAAGACCCACATCCTTGCTCAGAATGTTCGAAGGAATCTTTCTTATTTTAGGATATTCGTTTACCTGATGCATACGAGCGATTATTCCTTGAAGTTATCATGGGTTCACAGATTAATTTCGTTCGTACGGATGAACTCAATTACTCATGGCGTATCTTTACACCGCTCTTGAAAACAATTGAAGCCGAAAAGATTAAACCTATCGAATACATCTTTGGAAGGTGTGCATTTATTGTTTTTATTGAGAGACACACTCATTTATTTTACTGGAGGGGCTTTATTGGTCTTTTCGTTGAATATCGTCGTTTTCTCACGTAATCAAAAGTTTTCTTATCAGTCGAAGGTTAAAAAAGCGAGAAGACCGTCCCCTTGAAAATTTAGGCTGTTGATGTATTTTGATCGGAAATATTCTGAGTGAAATTGTTCGTCGTTTGATCGTAAGTGTTGACAGCGAGCTGAAAGAGTTAATCATACGCATCAACAAAGCTCCGGGGTCTTAGAATCTCATGGTCTTGGTTTCGAACCGAGATTCCAGGATCTTGGTTTGTGGAGTGATGGGAATAATTTCAACAGCAAGATCTGGAGAATAGGTCCTTCATGCATATATTTTTGGGCTCCCCAATATGTGCTTGCTCCACAATTTGAGAGTTGACCAGCGCGCAGTTTTACCAGGAGGCTGTTCATTTGCAGTTTTATCATTATACTATGGAGATGCTGATCTGTTTTTATTGTAGTAGATCTCATAATCATGTTACCGCGCTAGAGAACTGAAAAACCAAGAGGAATATGCCTGAAGTTCTTGTAATAGCAGACGAACAACAGGCTGAGTTAGACATCTCCTCCGTGTTCATTTCCCTGTTTTTTATTTTTATTTTTATTAAAGCCTTAAAAGTGCTAAAGAAAATTTGCAGTCGCGGTCCGAAGGAAGCGGACGAGTTGATGAAGAAGTATGGATTCGTCTTTACTGGTACATACAAGTGGGTCAGTCCGCATCCCAAACTATGAATACTCAGTTGGTGTTGATGGATGATTAAAGAAGAGAGCCAAAGGTCGGAAAGGATGTTTTTAGGAACTTTCCAATAGCTGATGCAGTAATTATTGCATTGAAAGAAATTATTATACTATTATTGTTCCTCACCTTTCTGCTAATATTTTCCCTCGATATTTTATTTCAAAAGCTTTCAATTTAAGTTTACTTCTCTTTGGTGAACTTCAATTGAACGGAAATTATCGCCCTCCAAAATTTTAGCATCTATCAATAACGTTGCTCACATTCCATCACGTTCCCTTCCAAAGGACCTCTTGAGTCCGCTTTCATGTGCTTTTCTTTCTTTTCATTCGTTGAAGAAGACTTTTCTTTGCTGCATTGCTCAACGCTGAAAATTTATGCCCTCCGTTTGATCATTCCTGATGTGTGTAATTTCTATTATTCTAATATTAGTTGTAGCTTAGTCATCGCTATTATTTTTTGACTGCAAAAGAATTTTTTTTTTTACTTCAAATGCTAAAGGATCATTAAATCGGTACAATTATAATGTTAATAGTAGTGTCCAGCATTTTCTCTATTGATTCATGCTCATGTTTGTCTCTGTTCGTTCATTCATTCTAATGCTTTCGGATTTCAACGATCACTCTTGAAGACCTCTTTCATAGTGAGAATAACGATCAAAATTTCTTAGAAAATATGTCAGTGCAGTTTATTTTTAAATATCAGTAGAATGACGTCATGTTGGAGAGGGCAATCGTCATTTTGGGTAGGGCTACATTCGATCATAATATGACGCTGTTTTTCATGAATACGGGCAAAAAAAAAATTTTTTTTTTTTTTTTGCATAGGCCGCAAAAATTTGAATGAGCTTTTTTTTTGAAGTTAGGTTCATTTTAGAAGGAAATTTACCACTGTGTAATCCACAGTGGCTGCTTCATATTTCAAGTAATGTAGTTTTAAGAATGGAACAAATTGTTCGATAATATAGTGAACATCGATGGGATCTTTGATTCCTTTACACTTCACAGTTGCAGATATGAACGTTCAATGGGAATGCGATTTAAGTGGGGAGAGGGAATGATGGGGTAATGCTTGAAATTTTCATGATTTCTATTATTGATAAACAATGAGCTTAGGGAAAACAACTTTCATTGATATATACTTAGTTAATATCCATTAGATAGTGCAATTATTTCCTTTATTTTTTCTTCATATTGCATTTGCTTAGCAGTTTATTGTTTGTTTCTTTCTAGTTTTGCTATTAGATTAGTGCATTTATTAGTTCTAGTCATTTTGCGGCAATTTTTTTTTTCAGAATATTTTATGAAAAATAATAAAAAAAAGATATGAATTTTTGAATTGATATCCATATTGGAATGGGGATTGTTCCCTATGTTTTAAAGTCCTCCTCTCGCATCAAGAATCTTTCTAATTCATGCTAACGATAATTGCGACCATCGGGAAAGTATAATTTTTCTGTTTATTTTATAATCCCATAATGTACTTTACATCCTCGTTTTTTCTACAATTCTACTCTCATCTGAAAATTTTCTCAGTAGTGCCGTTTATATAAATGCATTTTACTTGCTTCATTAACGCTGGGTCAATGTTACATGAACGTTTTTTAAAGAAATATCGCCAATATAGGTTTTTAGAATTTTTGTTGTGGATAGTCTTTTGTTCGGCTTTATCTCGGGTTCGTTTTAGGTGCATTTCTTCAAAAAATTTTTGGCTATTTATTTATTTTTTCATCTTTTAATATCGTTTTTTTAAAATGTGAATATGTTGAATGTGCCCTTCTCTATTCGGATAGCTATTTCACTCATAGATATTACGACTAATAGTTTATTTTTCCATTCAATTTTAATACCCATGTTCCAAAATTATTTGATTAGCCTATGCTCATAATTTCACAAATAAAATCGTTTTCTTTCACTTGATAAATGAAGATGCATTCATAAGTGTTATAACTGTTGTCCTTTCCCGAGGGGTAATGGAATTTCCTCCTAGCCAGTGCCTAAATATTATAAATGCGCTATTTTACTAGAGGCTATCAGTGAATATAAGTCAGTCTTGCCGCTGCGCCGCACAATCCTTAACGGTTTCTCGGATATCTTCGAAAACCTCTTTATCCTCGCACCTGTTCGTTGCTGTCGCGTCCATCACTTGCAACTATATGCTGCAAAGTTTGCAGTTCACAGTCGTCTGTATTTCAAACAAATTGCCTGCACTATAATTGCAGCCCGAGCCATCTCGTTTCGTAATTGCACCTGCCGATTTTCGTCTTCATTCTGCAACTAATGAGGTGTTTTCTACTGTCTTTTATTATTTGGGTTATTTTTCTTGCTCAGTTTATTCGTTTATGCATCTGTGCAAGCGATGCTGTGCTTTTTAATTTTCTTCGCATAGGGAATTTTTCATCCATTCGTTCATCTATACTCATTACAGAACGGTAAAGCGGTATAGTTTTTTCGAGCTTCATTCAAGAAATTTCTACTGTCCAATCTTTAACCCGTTTGAAGGTACCGTGAAGGAAGTTGCGAAGTCATTTTGGCGTGTAGGGAGCTCGAAGAGGTGCGAAGTCGTGTAATTCCATCTTAGCGGTGTGTAACCAGTGTCGGAGGGGAAGGCGGGACGGTGGTGAAGCTTCATTGAGAGAGTTTGGATATTTCAGCTACCTAAATTCAAACTGGGAAAATGGAAGCACACGACCGGTCTTTAACGCCCGATGGCAAGAGTATCGGCGATCAAAGGATAAAGTTTGCCCGCTAGTCTGCCGCATTACCTACCGGTCACGAGAATGCCGCCTTACTTAGCAATTTCGCTATATCAGTTCCAATTCCACTATGCGGCAGTCTCTACCAGCCGCAGGTTTCGTCTCAGAACAGCGAGCAGTAAATTTAGAAATACTGAGCCATGAAATCTCTCGAAAGTCAAGGAAGTGGACTTTCGATGTGTTGCGGATCAAATGTCAATACGGCATTACGCGAATGAGCAATGCTTAGATGATAAGAATGATAAAATTTTAAAAAGAGATTCCGGTTAAGTTGCAGATTCACAAATGAGAATTGTGCTTTTGGTCTCTCAATTTCAAAAGAACATACAGCTGTTGAAAATCTCTGAGCGAAGCTGACTGAAGCACATTTTTAGCGACGAACTTTTCAACCTATCCAGTGAATTATTTATAGTCGGGTCGAAATTACGTATGTCCGGATATGACCGGATTGTTATAGCTGATCGAAATGGTTCAAAATATTGATCAAAGAATTTATGGATGTTTATTTTATTATTTGTTTGAATTTTTCAGTTGTAAGTGGTAGTTTGAATTGGGCGTAGTAATGTTATGATGACGAACTTGAACCTAAGAATCGATAAGTTCACTGCACTTATCGATTGATAACTGATCTTCCAAATGAAAAAAAAGAAATGCAATCGTGAGAGATAAAAATTACTTTCTTTTATTCGCATTACCAGTTTGATCTATGCTAAGAGTCGAATTGAAAGCGTGAAATAAAAGATGATATTTTCATTAAAAAGACACAAAACGAGGCTTTTAAAAAGAAACGATTTGCCAAACTAGTTGATTTTCATCAATTTTCATTCTATTTCTTCCTTATAGCGGTCGTTCAGCGCATTTCGCTATCGAGACGACAATTTCCACTTGTCGTTGTTGCAATTGTTTCAGCTCCCTGAGTTCCGAAAGCAATGATTCCGGTGAGCACATACCACTCAGTGAATATTGGTTCGACGCATTCTCAGCACCTCTGAAACAACGTCAATATGCTGTATGCTATTAAAGCGAAAATGAAACTGTTGATATCGCTACGTTAAACTTCATATGACGAATTCGAAATTCAGTTCATTGTTCCTGTTTACCGTTTTTGTGATAGTACAGTGTTCATGGAATCCGATTCTTTCACCACAGCAAGGGTTATGATATTTGAGAAATAATCTACTAGATTTTCGCTAGTTAACTCTAGAATAGTGACGATCAAATTCGTGTAATGGCTTGCGTCATTCCTTTCGAATTTTGGATGGCCGCGAATAATAACGTTTAGTAATGTTGAAATCTGTTGATCATCCATCTACTTTTAGTGCTAGAATTTGATTGCCGCAAACCGAAATTTGAAAAAAACAAAACAAATTCGCTTACAAATTCAATGCAATTCCACGAATTGCCCCTATAAACTTTGAAATATGCGTGGATACGATTGTAATTCCTTGGATTCGGACGTACAACTATTTGTTTTATCAATTTCTGGGAAGCCGCACTTCTTTACCGTAACTGTCAGAAGCATTGATAAGTCTTTGTGTAATTTGAACGATAATAAGTGCTATAAAGGAATCGGTAAGGGGTAATGAACGAAGGGAACGTTAATATGTTTGCGAGATGATTGAATTGTTCATACTCTTTGGAACGAAATTTTGTATAAATAAAAGGACTTGATAGCTGAAATTCAACGAGTGGCAAAAAGCTTTAAAGATTCTTTTTATAATGAGTTGGTAAACATTAATAACAGCTATGAATTTTGCGATGTTCATCGCATAAAATTACATTTTGGATAGTCAGAAATTTTATAAGTGGCCTTTCAAGAATCGAAACGGTGATATGAGGTGCTCAGCACAAAGATGGACATCACTGTGGATTTGCAATGCATTAATGTGAAGAAATGAAATCTTATGAAATTTGCATGTAAATCGAAAGTGTTCGTTTTTGGGAGTGAATACTGCGAATTATTCGATGCGCGTTCATTAAGAACTCGCATATTTCTCTGGATTTATTCGCTTTGTTCCTTTTGTTCACAAAAAATTTTGAACTCGGAGAAATGAATGAAAAAATACACTGAAGCGGTTGATATAGCTTTCACTTTTAGATGGTAGAGATATGCAGAATATACTTACTTATTAAGATGTTGCACAGATATTCAAACAATAAAAGGACAATGCACAATTTGTATTTTCTTGTTGTAAAACGTTTGACAAAGGATTGTTTTTTGGTCGTTGTCCGACCACTTTTGCAGAAAAATCTGCTGCAAATTTGGACATCAAAGATGATTCGTGAACGCTTTTCAAAGGCGTAATAAAATTTAATTTCCACATAATCACCTATGGTTTTTGAAGATGGAATAGTTTGCAAAACTAGCACAGTTGTGATGCTACTTTAGCAATTTTCTGATGCATAGTGTAGAAATGAAATTGCCAATTCTCATGACAGCCAGCATACGCGCTAAAAAAATATTGTTTATTTCAAATATTTCATTGTTTTTCACCTCTAAGAGTCTTTCATGATAGGAATTCTCAGTTGTAATTGTGCAGTAAAAGTGAACAGATTCGATTATGAGTGAGCTTATCCGTATTTGGTGAATGATTATTCCAATCTTTGAAGGAATGAGGTTATCGATTCGATCGGCGTTTTCATCTGCCTTTGTAAATTGAAAAAAATTTTTAAGCGTTCTGCTAGATTTATATTCAGAAATCTTCATTTTAATATTGAAGAAATTCACATACGCATCTTTTGCATTTTCCCATCCTCTGAAGACACGTGGTACAAAAGCGCCTCTCTTCCAATTATCTGTGAAAGTCATTTGTGCGAGTGCCATGTCAACTGCCACCACAAAAGCTAGCAACGTAACGAATCTCATCATTGCTGAAAATATTCATCACTTGATTATTACTAATTGCATGAACATTCATAGTTAGACGTATTCATGTTTAATGTATAATTAAAGGTATGGGGAAGAGGAGCTTGATCGGAAATGAGGCAAGTTCAAGATCAAGGACACAATCTTTGCGATTTTCCCACACAATGTTTTATGACATATTTGTTTTCGAAAAAAATCACATCTCATTATATCTGTCATTACGCCTCCCTCCCCCCACCCATGTCTCCACCTCCTCGTCCCCTTTTCCCACCAGGAAAATTGCATTCTATTATACGAGCAAATATCTTTTGTTATTTGGAAGAAACAATAAATCAATAACAAAAAATAGCTGTAATCTTTCATTACCCATAAAAGAGTGGTATAAAATAATGTGTGTGAGAACGATTAAGAAACGCTAGCAATCATAACGAACACAGAGAGTTATCAATGCTATGAAGTACATGTTATATGAACACGTTACCAATCTATACAGCCCATGCAAAATAGAAATGTTATTCTACACGCGAATGAATCCATCATGCTGAGGTGGATAACGCAATAAAGCCAAATGCTTATAGTTTCACGTAACGCATTCATTTTCTTGAAAAAAGAAAAATGCAAACTTTCATATCGTTTTCACGTATTGCAAAACGTGAAAAATATTTTGCTCATCGCAAAGTTACTATTAAGGATCTAGTGATTCGATAGCACTGAATGGTTAATATTTTTCTCGTCGTTCTTATGTGCATTTTCATCACTTGCCTCTCATATCACATTCATCCATTCTCATCCTTGTTCATCATTTCCCTTGGTTTTTATGTGCTATCAGGAAGAAGCCTCATGAGGATCATGTAATACTCATTTTGTCCATGTAAATAAGCTGGTCTATTCGCTGCTCAAGGACGGCTTCAGCTACTGCTGATTAGACAAAGAAGGTGATATCGATGGTCCAACTTTACAGAGTGCATCTTCATGGATAGCACTATATTTTAAACGATATAATGCTGTCCATGAAGATGTAATGAGAAAAATAGACCTGAAAAATATTCTATATATAGACATAGAATATAGATTTCAATGGTATGACCAATCAGCTATAAAGTGGAAACTTTATAATAACTAAATAATGACATATATTATCAAAAATGATCCGTCCAATGTCTTCACGCTTCGTTGCGAATAATGTTCTTGACATTACAAATCATAGTAAATCACACAAAAGCCCTAATTGATAGTTGATCAAATAGTTTACGTCACTTGTACTTCAAACGGAAGACATTACAATAGTAAAAAAAATTCATTGCAGTTTTTTTTCTTTTATTTTGTAAGTGATTTTCAAATATCCATCAATGAGATTTACTAAAGAAACCACTCAATGACAATACTTTATGCATAAATTAGATTTGATCGTAGCTGATCGATCATTCAATAGAAAGTACGGCTAAACTTTAAAATGATAGGGATGGGATGTCAATAGATTATGTGTGTATATTATGACCCCTTTAAAACTTTAAATGGTATGTAACCAACTAATATCAGTATATAATGGAACATTTTAGAAACTATAGAAATGAATGTATTTGTAAATCATATGAGCTCGAATTGTTTTTTTTTTATGTTGCTTGAAACAATGAGGAAATATGAGGTATAAATTTAATAATAGCTGAAGTGAATGTCACACAGTTATGATGACCTTTTTGATCCCTATTTATGGTGACTTCTGCTTTCTGAGAGACACCAAAGAACTTATACAGCAACAACAACATTATGCCAAGCCACATTATAGGCTGTAAAAATACTAAGTGAAAACGAACTGCTAGAATATTCTGTCTTGTTTGTGTTATATGTGTTACATTACACAAGGTAAACTTAGTGCTTGTTATATAGTAAGTTGAAACATTATAAGCATTAGAGTTGATATAGTTGAGTATAGGTGATTCTTTGCAGTACACAATTATTGATAGTGGAATGGTCATAAAGCGATAGAGATTAACGTTGCCGAGTGTCATAGAGATCGCGGAAAATAGCAAAATGAGCGCTGAATAAATGCGCAGTTTTTAAGGTATCAACATCGATCACCAAACAATTACACTAATATTTCGGCAAGTAATTGCAAATAAGCGTTGAAGTACGTCAATATGTAAAATGCTGTTATCGGTGATTTCTTATCACAGTATTTAATGTCGATTTCTTGTCAACTTTGATATTATTGTCGCTAAAAAGATATAAACTATAAAGATAAGTTTTTGACGTAACAATTATTTTGATAATCATGCCTTCTAAAAGTAGAGACAAATCTGGACTTCTCAACAATCCTATCTATGATCCTTGACTGCACATAAATTTCTGAAAAATTCAAAATATACATACTTAGCGGGAATTCAATTATCTTTTCTATAATGCAGAAAACATGAAAGGAAAAATTTCATAATATGAATTACTGGAAGGATGGAAAATTATTATGAATCATGTAAATGGGAGTATTGAATTCAGAGAGTTTATGCGATAAACGCTGCATAGCACAACTCATTACGAGCACCGTGTCCATAAAATGATAGCTAGCTGATTTTCTATTCTCAAAAAAAAAAAAAAATTTGCTTACCCCACCATAGTAACATCAGCTAATCAGCGCTCTCCATAATGGTCAATTCTTTGAAATATACACCAACTAATGTAGTGTGCAAATGCACTATAAAATAAAGCGCATAAAGTATGCAATATACTCAATGAAATTGTTTTGTTGCTATAGAGATAAGAGATTGTTCTAACGGAATTTCTATCAATTCATATGTAGAAGTTTGTGCTCACGAAATCTTTTCAAAAGTATTATCTTCAAATTGACTTTTCAACAGAAATTCTCGCCGCTCAATCACATACTACATATAACGTCTAAAACGTTTATAAACATTTTTAGACCATATGATCGAATTCATTTGTCACGTAAAACAATAAGTGAAGCAAACTTGATTTCAACTTAAGCCGCAATAGCAAAAGAATAGTTGAAATATTTATTGTTTCACTATTCCGTAGAATAGTCACCTTTTTTAACCGTTCAATTATCGCATGATATGCGTGTTGTTGAAGAAGAAATATATTTTGCCAAATCATCTGAAAAATAAGCATATCATCTAGAATTTCATTTACTCCACTTGCATTTGTTATGCACTAGAGTTCCTCATTATACCTTATATAAGAGAATTGTCGAAATCTTATTCGAGCTTACTGAAACTAATGATTCACAAAATTTTTATGAATGGAATATTTTCTCCTTCATTCACACACACATCACATGCTTATAACGATAGAGTTTCTTGTGGGTTAATATTCGCTGCTACCTAATACCCATGCAAAGATCGTTAGATTCACTTTTACAAGTTTGCAGCACCCAGCAATCTTATTCCTGCAAAGGCATCCGAATTAGTCAATCATCTGCTAAGAAAGGTAACAGAGGATTGGCACATCAGAAACAGACGAACTGGAAGCAAACATTGCCCTCTTCGCACAATTACGTTGACCATCACCATCAGTATCAACCGGCCGGTAGTATGCCGAATTATTTCCAACCGGTTGGTAGTGTGCCGAATTGTTTCCGCCACTGTTCATCTCCGCCAAGTATATACGCTTCAACGATATTTTGATGTGTTTCGGTTTAATGGAAAGATGCGTCAGCACATGTTTTGGTCGTAGAATGTGAGCAAAGTGTCCAACGAAAGGCCGCAAGTGATCGTGATCTGTGTGCATTTCAAACGGATACCGCATGATCGCTATTAACCAAGAAAACTACACCTTCACTCAACATATGCTCGCATTTCATTTTGAAATCCCATAGCAACTCATCAAAAAAGTTCTTCAAATGGGCATATTGTTTTGCACCTTCCTAGACTCGATTGTGAAATAGCTGGCTGATGACTACGGCATAGCAGTTTATATACAGAAAAATGCTTCAATTATAACAAGGAGGAGAAGTTATGTACGAAAGCGGTACCTTCTATTCCTGAATTTTTCTTAACTCTTGCTGGGATTGTGAGCCTATCACAACGACTTCGAGAGTGTTTTTTTTTTATTTCAACAGCATTGCGGCTATGCTATCGCTTTCATTTAATTGTGCGATCTTATTAGAACTATACCTTTGTAATGGTACTCGACTGACCAGCTAACTCTTCGGAGTGCAATAAAAGTACTGGTGCATCGAGAACTTGTTCTAATTCATTGTTCGGTTAGAAGGTATAGTGAGTCTATGAAGTAGGCGTGGGATTTCTGTTAAATTACAAGCCAAACTTTTTCAAGGGAGAAATTTAATTTGGGGTTTTTCATCCAAGAGGATTGCAATTTTTAGCAACGTCATCGAAGATGTCGTGACGCAAAGGTTTTTGCAGCAGATTTTGGTGAATGTTTTTGCCAACAGAACTATTTCAATTTCGTTAATGATATCGTTCGCACTCATACTACAAATCTTAGTCGTATTGTCTTTGAGGTGAATAATATTGAAAGTCAGTTTGAGCGATTTCAGAGATTTGTATTTGCACCTTGATTGTTAATTAGCGCATGAACAGGTGTAATATTTCGCGATAAAATTACAGAAAATTCAACTCTTTGACCTTTCGGGAGGCTATTTTGAGAGACTAATTTCTTTCTTGAATTATTCCATAATTCAGCTTTTTCTTCTCTAAGAAGATTTACAACGAAATACGAATATGCAGCGAATAAATTCATTGCCGATTATCGTATATGGAACATTCACTTTAATATTATCGGTTTCTTAATTTTCTATAGAAGCAATTTCTCGAAGGTTGATACTCGAGTTGAAAAGGACAGTTGATTAATAAAAGAAATTCAACAAAAATAAGGACTTCTAATTTAACATGCAAATAAGTTTTCATGGCGATTTTGCTTTGGGTGATTAGTTGGCATATGCAACAGATGCACATAGGCATTAGGTGGCAGCTGTTTGTAACTGTAGGAAGTTCATAAGCATTTTGTTTTCAGTTGAGCAATTTCATTTTGAGAACGACTTCGACCACGAAATATAAGCTTAATGTCGATCAGAATGCATATATACTCACCACCAGTAGAAGAACGAAAGAGATGACATCGAAATGACCTCATTTTTCATAGAAAACGACCGGAAGCTATCATGCATCACTTATGTCCTATTCCTTGCTATATGTTTTCCTTCTCAACTCTCGAACAGCCTCCACCAACTAACATCTAATCCTTATCAAATAAGTCATTAAAGAAATATCGACATAAAGAAATCATAGAAACAAAAAAAAAACCTCTCATTCAAAGTCACAGAAGTCAACATAATGAGAATTTGATCTATGAATGTGTCAGTAATATATTGCTGAAATACTGCAAAAGAAATTCCATTACGAAATCTCAAAAAAATATTGATAGATGACATCGAAAAACAAAGGCTAACTAGGTAAGACAATCGTCAAATAAACAGTTTTAACGGATGTTTGATTATTTGCATGTGCAGGCAGTAATCACACAATGTGAAGTGAGTTTTTCAAATAGGCAAATTTACAAATACGTATAAAAAGTGAGTATCGTGGAATGGGAATTTAATGGGATTTGAACTCGTGCATCGTACTGAATTGGTCGAGCAGTTTCACAGGTTACTTACTCTGAAAGGACAAATATGCAAAGCAATCCTTCACACATTTCATTTTCACACTCTGCCCACTCGCACAACTCTTTCGTTTTCTTGTAGTCGAATCGACATCGAATAAAAAGATGACGGTGTGAAATGTGCACAAATCTTTTCCCATCGCTAATAACGATAAATTCTCTCAAATATGATGGATTGGCGTGAAATATGGCGTAGGTGGTCATTCTATGGTACGCTACATTTTACTTATAAAGTTTCATAAGTTCACATATTTTGTGCAATTTGTAAATTAAATTGACAAGCAAATAGATAAAGTTTAAGCGCACGCATGGATGTGATTTCGTATCAAGATTCGTTTGCAAATCCAAACAAAAGTAATCAATTTATGACTTTTTTTTGATAAATCAGCAGTAGTTCAGTAGTTATATCCCCAGTCGAATTTTCTAGTACAGCTTAGCTAGGCTCTACAGTGAAATTGTGTTGCGTTTTTCATTATTCATAGTACTTTCTTCGTTATTGACAACATTTGCCAAAGTGCCTTACTTGAGGTGTGTAAGAGACGTATTGTAAAGAACTATATATGGTCTATAAAGCATTCAAGAAATATAAGGAACTCCTTAATAAATAATTACTTTAGAAGTTCACTAACGAACAGAGCCAATTACAAAACTTATCCTAGAAATCAACAGGGAGGTCTGGATTTCACTCTGAAAAAACAGTGATATTAGAGTTATTTCTTTAAAAATCACTCTAAAGATATTATAACCGCTACGCGAAGTAACTGCCGGTTAAGATCCATTCGAATAGGTATAGAATTAAAGACGATATAACGAATGCGGGCACATGGATACACCAGATAAAACAGTAGAGAAGGGAAAGAAGGGAGTGGCTATCGTACCATACAATGAAAACGCATTCTCACAACGTGAACACTAGGCGTATGTAACAGTTATCCTCCGCCTTAGGACTGGCCGACTGAGACAGTGGATTTTATTCGGTGGAACCCTCTTTTATAGTCGACTGTTTATCATATAAAACGCTTTCCTCTGCAAGTACTCAATCAAAAATGCTTCATTTCTTATCAATCAAGAGTGCTAACGAAATGAAATGCTATTTTTTAAATGCAAAGAATTTTTGATGAAATATGCAAATGACAAAATTTTGTTCCCCTCTTATTGCCATTCAAAGCAGCCGTTTTCATTTGAATGCTGAAATCACTGTATAATGAGAAAATGCATCAATATGACTTGCAAAAATAAAGCAAAGAAAAAAAAATTCCATGAGAAAAGGCAACAAAAACTTATGCAAATAAAAAATAGAAGATTAACACAATCGTCATAATATATTTTAAGGAATTGGATGAATATGCGCCATCAAAATGCCACTAGTTGTGCATTTCCAGTGAATTCATTCGACCAACCGCTCTAAAAATTTACTAGCAGAAATTGTCAAATATGAATAACCCTCCTACACTTCAAATAATTCGAACAGTTCTACAAATCGTTCACAAAATATGTGTAATCCGACCGATGCAAATGAACAAGCGACCATCGTAAGTTGAACGCCAATTTTTCATTCTTTGATATCTGCACTCTTTCGAAAATTATCTCATCAGCATCAACATAACCAGCACATAATGTGCGTCATACCAACCCCCAACCCCCCCGCAATTTGTGCTTTTTTGGCGTAAGAGTTTTCCGAGTTGAATTCCCTGCTCATATAGGTGTGCACGCATCTATAAGCACAGATGGTTTGCAAGGTAGATTTTCAGGAGCGCATAAATGATACATGAAAAAGTGCACAAAGGGCATGTTTGAAGAAATGCGTTCAAAAAATGTCACATATTTGAATAGGTAAACTTGTTTCAGCTAAGCAAAAAGCATAATCAGTTGCATGCAATCAAAAGAACCACGTCTACAATTGATGCTCTCAAGTTGTTTGAATCTTTGTTTTCCATTTAAAGAAAGCAAGTTCCTCCATCATCTAATTTTAATCCTTTCAAACATCTCTTGCTACATAACAAATCGCTTCATCAACAATATTTCATAAACAATTCGCATATCTTCTCAGTCATCTGTGAGAATTAATTTTCAGTTTGTTTCAGGTTTCAACTTTTCGAATTTATCAGAACTCGTGCTATTGAGGGGCACGTTTATGTGTATTTGGAAGTCGGCATCACTAAAATATGCTCAATCAGATGCAAATGTTATACTCAATGACCAGGTTGTATTATTCGTCGTTCCGAATTCATCCGTGGTGGTTTTTCTGTCACTTACAACATAATGAATGCTGAATGCAGAAAAGCGATGAAGTTGAAATCTATCAGTGGGCACCAAACAAACTTTCAGACCCGCAAACCAATAAAGTCAACAATTATCGGGCCATAATCGAACAAGTTTCTCAAATGAATTTTGATTGTGTGAGTATTAAACGCGTTTTTTCAAATGCACATCATCTTTCACTGTTTACTATTTTTAATGCTGCATTTTGGGATGTATACGCAGTCTTCATGGACATTACGGTTCACGACGTCATTTTATAGGGTGCTCGAAAGCGTTTCTTGTATTTACTTCGGGATGTTACAACAAAATTCAAGCATCACTTAAATGACCATTTATATCAGCTCGCCACCGGTAAATCATCATTCAACAATTCGAATATGTAAAAGGTTCAAAATAATGTCCATCTCAGTCGTCGGCAGAGTTAGGCTTGGGGAATCGAATTGCCATCGGCATTTAATCGATCATCAATGAGAAAATTTTAATGATGAAAAATTTATTTACTGATGGCAATGGGATTCTATTTTCAATATTTAATCACTTAAATCTTTTCTTGTGGATATTCGTGTTCACTGTCTGTTGAAATTTCCCTTTCAGTATTCACCATGTGAATGAAAGTTCGCACATCTGACGCGTTTTTTGCATATATTTGAAAAGTTATGGAAATATATAATCATAAATTAATGCTATGCGCTATTTTGCATTCATCTTGTGAATTAATAAATTTTAGGAGTGCTCATTTTTATTCAAGTGGAAATTATAGGTATTGTAATATGCATTTTCCGTCCGAGTTTCAAATCTATGAGCCTATCTGTACTCCGCGGAGCCGATAACAACTTTGCGTAGAAACTTCTGAATGCAGTTGACTGAGCAAATCTGAGGAGGTGATGATATAGCCTGTAAATGCAACAACTCTTTCAAACATACTGCAACGTTGAAGGGTGTGAGGTATTCAAAGAAAATGGTAATTTCTCAACAGATGCTCGGCAGTAACGTTGAGCGTTCGAGAATGTAGCGGAAGTTATGTCTTGCTTAAATCTAGTCGCTAATCAAAGCAAGGAACACAGGCAAGCCATCGCGAAACGCAATGGAACGTCGAATTTTGGGTATAAGATACCACAATTTAGAGCAAACGGAATGCTTTCCTGTGGGACGGATATCTTAGAAAGCGAGGTGGGTGCAACAAGCTACAAATTGGTGTCAGCAGGAGATGAAGCGCCGATCGGGCAGATATCCGAGAAGATCGAGCGACCGTGTTTCAAGATGGATACAAGTGACGCGGTAGCAGTATGCCATCGACCCGAAGAAGTAGGAACACTGCTGTAAGCTGAAACTGATTGTGAGCAATGAAGCACCAACAAATTGACAAGGAACAAATTGACAAACTGTCAAAGTGGTGATCGATCAAAAAATGACACATAAAAAGAAGATTCGAGCTGGAAAGCAATTGCATATTTTTGTGTTGACATGTTTATAAAGCGAATAAATGAAGAACCCATTGACGAATATAAATACGAATTTATATAACCAGTAAAAGTGATAGCATTAACAGTGATTACTCATATGCGGAAAGGTTGATTTGCAAATCGGAGTATAAAGAGTACATTAAAAACGATAAAAGGATTCAAATAAAGTTATTCGTATATTTTACACATCAAACGAATAACTTACGATGACATTTTTTTTTTTTGCTTCAGTGAACGTTTATTATGTCACGCAAATGAAGAGAATGAATGAAAATATTATGCTTTTATATGAAAAATAAGTTGCAGTTGAAGTTGAAGAGCGTTTTTTGTATTGGCAAATAACGAGATGAAGCGATAAACTCATTGAGGAAACGTTATGCCTTAGTGAAGGGAATTATCGCTTACTCACATTTCTCATTAATTCGTTACTAATCTTTAGTCATCATAGTGCCTTAAATGAACATTATTGAATAAAGTTTGTTATGATTCTTGGTGTTTGTTTGCGGGGAATAATTAAGATACCTCACTTAGATATCGCTCAGCATAAATGAGCGCTTCAGTGTTGAATATCTCTTGTGGAAAAACATCTTTGAAAACTCTATCACAATTTGTGATGCTTTATTCCAAATGTTTCTAAATGGCATATTGATCAATGAAACCTATGATCCCTCCATCACTAAAATTGCTGAGAATGTCATCCTTGAAATATTTCATCTGAACTCGCCATGTTCTTCATGAAATCTTTCTGCAGCAATAAATTGCTGATAAACTTGGCATAGAATGAGTTCAATTTATAAAGTTTTCGTATGTATCGGTGAACGGCGAATTTCGAACTATAATCAAGCCATGGCTATGATATGATGACATTATAGGCTATGAGAAGTCCTCTTTTCGCTATGGATCTTTCCCTATCACAGAACAATGCTTCCTCTAAGATGCTACTTATCGCCTATTTCAAAGTGCAAATGCTTGACTTTTCGAATCATAGGTGTAGTAAGCTCGAATGGATAAGCCTTGTGGTGCTAGAAACCTGTGGGCAATACAAGGGTGTCCAAGCTATCGAACCGGATTATGCAATGTGATCACGCATGTCGGAAGAGGCGCCATTGGATGCTGTGAGCATTGATGCCAGACTCAAGACAGCAAAGGGTTTGAAATCATGGATGAGGTTAGCCATTATGAAATCTAGTCAATTTATGTTTTCTTCACGATCCAAGGCAAATGTTTCAAGGAGCGTAGGACAATCTGAGAAACATTAGACTACTCTGGCACAAGTGTCTGGTGGCTGAAATTGCACACGAAAGTGCGAATTACTGTATGGAAATATTCCTCTGCAGGAATACAGTAAATGTGCTATAGTGCTCTTATTACTGTGTTTTGCAAATGTGTATCTGCGAAGTTCAGTGCATTAGCGTCACTTCCACGCATGTGCATATTTGCCCGTTTGCCTATTCATTTGTGCCATTTCTGAGATAGGTGAAATTAGAGTAAGCAATTTGTACATGTGATCACAATTGACAAGTTTTGAAGTTTTCAAGTTGTCTCATTAAATTCAAATTTGTTTGTAGAAGCTTCAACGTCACGTTGCAGGAATTCATGCTTTGTTGTCTCTTGAAAAGAAAAATTTTTCATCTCTGATTTCTTTGCTTCCTTCAGGTAATCAAATTTCAGTGAATTGACTTCTTGGAGTGCTCTCATCTGGGGGAAAAAAACGAATGCAATGGCACATCAGGAGGTTTCACTGCGCGGGCGTAATGATGCAGCGATAAAAATGCCAAATCTCAAGAACGTCGCAACCACTTATGAATTGCAAGAAATTTTTAGCGACACTCTAATTTTCAATTTAATCGTACTGCAACGCTGTTCCGCTCCGAAGCGCTTAGGTTCTGCAAAAAGAACATCTCAGTAGTACTAGACCCTTGTTGCAAGTGTTTATACAAGTATAAACGGCTTTTTCCTTATGAGGTTCTTCGAAGTTTCTGAATTGTAGCCGCGCATCTACATTTTCTATGTGTTTTAAGTTTCTTGCAGTCTTGAACGTTGCTTAACAGTCCATGTTCACTTATGTCTCTTTTTCGTTGAGGTGCACTCTGGGTCGGTAATTTAAACAAACTCACGAATATTTCCTCTGATGTCCCATTAGAGACCATGAAAAAATGACAGTTTGCTGGCAACCTTCGAACTCGGGAACCTCTCTAAGATTTCGGCTTTGTCTGGAGTCATCTTTAGTCCAGCTGCCATGAGCATGCACCCCTCACTCATCACCCTGCCAAATTTCCACCTCTGCGCTATAAGTTACTCGGTGGTAGCGGTGAGTCGGCTGCTGTTGGCTTCTCGAAGAACTTGACTTCACAATTCAGACATACCTCCTGTGAGCATGAACCACTCTGAAACTAATAGAATTTCATCGGTTGTAGGGAAAACTCATTGTTCCGGGATTTAACCAGTGCAGCTGCAGTACTGGGTAATATGTTAACTACCTTCGTCAACATGGTCATCTGCACTATCACTTCTTCAAGAGTTTAACAAGTTCACTTGGTATGTTTTTTTTAGTAAGGATAGTACAGCTGAGGTGCTGGTAACGCCAAAAGATCACCATGATGCATCGCAATTTGTATGCATGCAGCATTTCGTTTGAGAAGCAGACTCTTAAGTCCTCGTCACCGATCAAATTATGTAAAGATATATTACTTTTGCTTGAATTGGTCAAACAAATGCTCCTTGAAAGGGTATGTGGATTTCATGCAAATTCCTGGGTTCCTTCGAAAACTTGGTCACTTGCAGGCACCTTTCACTCCATTACATTTTTAGATGGTGGCGGTGCTGCACTCATGTGAGACACTCTGAGTTGGATAAAATCGAATCTGAAATAGCCGGATAAATTCACTGGTTTCTGAAGCATAGGTATGAATGCATTCATATATGAATGTAATGAATGTAATGAAATAGATTCATATATGGCTACAAGTGGAATGTACATTTCGAAAATATTTAGTGCATTTACGTTCGCTCAGGGTTACTGTGGTCGTACTGTAGTCGAATACTTTCACTCGTCGACTTCAGCATGCTTCCTTTCATTCCATTTCTTTGGAGAAAGCGAAGAAATCAGAGAGCACTCCTTTTGTATGTTCACAAACATCTTCATTATGGTTACGTTGCATCAAATTTTAATCGTCTAACTTCCAGAGAATCAACTTCGGAAATGCGCATTTTTCAAAGTTTCGGCAAGTTCACAATATTGTTAGATTTGTGCGCTACCTGCATGAAATGAGTAATGAGTTTAAGTTTTCAAATACTCCCATCGTATCCGAACGTGGCACTTCAAGAAATGCAGCTTAGTGCTGCTCGAGCCATATGGCTTGCTCGCTAAAGTTAAGCAACTACAATTCAAAGACGGAGAGCCATGAACACATGTGGATGGCTCACTTCGGGTGAAGAATTCATATTGTTCTGCAGGCAGAGCATATCGAAGCATCAAGCAGTGAAGAAATAAGCATCATACAGTCGTCACACTCGTAAGGCAGTTGAGAATGGCGAATATAGAAATAAATGCAGCCAGCAAACAAGCTAAGGAGTCCCCTAAAAGAAAAAAAAAGTTTTCTGCTGGTATCAGTTGATCGCATCATTAAATTCTTGCAAATGAAACAGGTAATGTAATTAACCAATAGTTTACTTATTTTCGAATAATGGATCTCCACTTAGCCGTCACCACTGCTCACTATTGCCAAAAGACATAGATTTTGTTGGTTTTCATTCAAATAATCGAATCCACAGACGACTCATAGCGAAAGGAAAATAAACGAAATGCCTTCTTTGTCATTCCAGTCTATCAAGTCAACATGCTTCGCAAATACAAAAAAACAATGAGTGACAGATCTTTGAAATGCGCCTTTCTAAGGAATCGAATTATTTCACAAATTTGCTTTTGTTCGTTATTACTTGAAAATGCACTTGGTGAATAAAAAATAGATTTCCTCAAAGGCGACGTATAACTCTTCCTTAACAATTGAAGACGCCAAGTTCAAAATAAGAGAGCTTTTAGGGCATTAAGCTCCTGTAGAGCTTTAAAAACTCCTGAAAGAATTCCAGTTTCATTCGCTATAAAAAGCCATTAATTTTATAAATTGCTCGATTTCGCTTCAAAACAAATAGCCAAGGAATGCTTCTGCGATGAATTCAAGCAGTTTAGGAAAGTCTTTTTTAGATCACTGACAACTACCGGATTAACAGGCTTTCAGCGTATCAATGAAGTATCATAGCATGGTTGAAATGCCACCACCGGAGAGCAGTTTTTTTTTAGGAACATTGCCGATTCTCAGCAAGCTTTTCCTTAATAGTAGTTGATTTTTCTTCTAAAACGTTTGTGAAATTCTTTGGAAATTGCGTTCTCTTTTATGCATTAGGAGTAGTCAGAACTTTTTTGCAAATTTTTTTGAAGGTTAGGTGTATAGAGAATCGTTTCATGGGAACCCGATACGGTATTTTAATGAAAAATTAGAATTTATGGGAATAATTGAAAGAATTCGACGAATCTTATAGACATCAATCTTTTAGAGGGAAGGGGATTGTGAATGCCCGAAATCCGTCAACAACAAGAGAGGCTGAACCAGAAAAATCGCATTTCAATTTTGACAATGTGATTGAAGGTTATTCGCAACGTGCGGAAACGTGAGCTCTCATCAGTCGAAAACTCGAACTTCCAAATTCACAGATTTATTCATTGATACTTATGAATTTTTCTACGATCACTAGTAGAAATGTTTAATGGGCACTAATATTTCCGATAAACTAAAATAATACATTGAATAATTTCGAGTTTTTATGATGAAAAAGTTCGCAAACTTCCTCATAATTTTTCAGCAAAGTTTTAGACGAATTCAACATACTGAAAGGAACGGATCACCCTTCAGAAATCTATACCTTAACGAACACAAAACTTCGATAATTTCCGTCCAACGAAAAATTGTTGCCGAAAGATCTAGAGAATGAATTTGCGCAGCACATTTCACAACCTTTTAAATTCCAACGTTTGAAATAGGGGATGAAGTGTGGAAATTGGTCATCATGCAGTGCGTATTTTACACTCAAAACTGATAGAAGTAGCACTCAACGGTTATCGGTATTTATCTTGCATTATATACGCTGATCTATGCACAAATAAATGGACAAATTAACGGGTTATTCCCCTATTGCCCGAAAAATTCCTATTTTAGTCTCGATCGCGTTATCTCATCCAGTGGGTTTTGAATTCAGTGTCCGAATTCCGTCGAGAATATAGGTGTTGTTCCGAATTCTCTTCTTAGTGTTCTACTGCAAAATCCTCGACATTCCCTATATATATTGCATGTGTCCGTTGTTGTTGGTAGCGCAAGTTCGGCTACATGAGCTCTGCACCACTGCATTGACTACGGGCAGCTGTAGGTCTTTTTATGACCGACTTCGATGCAATCTAATGGGGTTGTTGTCGTCATCGTCTAGATGCTGTGCTTTTGCGACTGTTCATTGTTGATGCTTGCCAGCAACTACTCCGATCTGCCGACGACTTTTCCGATCAGGCTTATTAGGAAATGCAGTTACTATGGATCCTGAGTTATGGCAATTTAGCGTTAATTCTTTACAATGATAGATCGTGAAATTAGCTTATTAAGCTATTTGGATGATCTTTATTGGTTGTTATTAGCGCTATTCCGCATACCGATCGTAGATTTAATTGATGAAACTGACAGTTCGCTTAACAATCAAGGATTGGCATTCTTCAACTAGTTTTATACGAATTCTTTGAACAACCAAGTGTGTACGAGTGAACTCATCACGTTCGTCATTTGCGTATCTCATGAGCACAGTTGAGCGCGCTTTACTTAATAATTCAACTTGAATATGGCTATCTGAATTAATAATACGTTTCTTGCAGATGTGTGCATTATTGAAATACACTGATTGAAGATATGTGCGATAGAAATATAGTATTTTATAGAAGAGGCTCAAGTAGAAATGCTTATATTCACGTCGTTATCCAATTTGAATCGTTGCTGAGATGAGTTTTTCTATTAAATAGACTAATATTGAATTTTTTATTTATCCAAAAATTTTGCTTTTGATTATTAGAATGTTGTAATATAGCGCTTAAATGAGAGTTGGCAACAATGCATGCTGGGAAAACCGACATAGTGTAGCGACGAATTCGAAGCAAAAACTAGTATTGCATTCTCATAAGAAAATGATAGGTTTCAAAGATCAGCAACTTATGCAAACGAAATTCCTCAGACCGAAACAGCACAATGTCTAAAAAATCGAATTAGAGATTTCTGACCCTTTCGGTCTCAGCATTTCATAAGGATCATGTAAAGCAATAAAGAAATTTATGGTGGGAAACAGAAGGGCACCCTGCGCATGCAATGTTGCCCATCAAACTTCACCGCCTGTAATTTGTTGAGTGCGAGCATCGAACCGACAGACATGCAGACATATGCATAAGTCTCATTCGTCGTTTCACTTCCACGCTCAAAGCACGCAAACACAGAGACATTAACACCCACATACACGGTTTTGTGGTTTAACGGGTGAAACGACGCGATAGACATGCACCTAGATAAAATACACATGGACAGGCATGACGTCGTTACAATGTGCCTCCGTAAGATAGCATAAAAGTTTCACACACAGGTGTCTCTTGTATCTCCATTGTTTCACGTTATCACGGATACCTTTGGCCTTTAATGAAAGGGATAAGCATTACAATGTAAAGTCGCCAACGTGCCTCAAGTAGCCAACGGCATATGAAGGGAGCGTAGGCCAAATAGAACAACAGTTGAGTAAAGCGGGAATAAAAAGTTTCATCATTTTAACTAAAAAAAAATTTAGTGAAAATTTGAAGCGAACAAATGAATTTTCCCATCGGAAAAATTGTCTATAATAGTTCACTTTGGAAGTAATCACAACCTTTTATGGATTTCTGTGTGAAATCCGTGATTGCTAAGTCTCAACTCCGAAAGTTTAGCGGTCGAAAATGATTAAAACATTTTAACGTTTAATAATTTTCACCCACCAAAGGTCAATGAGAGAATGGTTGAACCATAATATCTATAACTGTTGCCGAATAAATCGCCCGAAGAGAGCATCTTTAGTGGGAGTTTTTGCTGCCAACAAGCGAGTTATTGCAGTTGCTATGAGCAGTTTGCACAAGTCTCTTCTCTCTTAGTCGCTTTGTTTGTAATTTTTAAGCGCAGTATTAAGGCAGAAAATGTTATTTTAGCACAGCGCATTTGCAGATGCATCTATGCGTTACATTGTTTTTTTTTACTCGCTTACAGGCGACTGGAAATCAGTTCCGTCAAGAGTGAGTCAAAGTATATGATTACGGCATAAGCATTTAGCAAATAGCAATTGATGGCAACGGCATAGCTGAAATAGACAGGAAGGGAATATGAGCGATAAACTCATATTTTCGAAGCGTTGAGTAAACACTTAAAAATATTTACTGAAAAGTAAACAAAATTCTTTAAGTGCTCTCATAATTGTTTCGCAAAAAAAAAAAAAAAAAACGCGCTGCATGAATGCCTGATAATGATGATATATTAAAATGGTCGTTTTACATAATCGAATATCCATTGCGTATAATATTCGCATACAATTTTATTCAGTATTATAACTCGTCAAGTGATCAAACCATTAGCATTTACAAAAAAAAATTTTCATATTTTGCAACTGTTACGAAAAATTATTTTGTTTATGCTTGTTGGTAAAATTTAAAAGTATGCAAATCAATAAAGGTGAATTGCAATTTCGTTTACAACATCAAACGATCGCCAAACGACGAATAATTGAGGAAGGCTGATTTTAAAAATTTTGTATTATAATGATGAGAGGTTGATATAGCACACGTTACAGTTAGCATAATATCTGAGCACAGTTGCATTCTTAGATCGAAAGGATTTAGGCAAAGGCAGTCACCGCATGTAAATCAGTATTTCTGTATTTGGGCGCTTCATACAAGTAACTGCACTCGTTGAAAGGAATTCTATGAGGAAAAATAAAAGAAAATTGAGAGTAACAACTGTTGCATGATTGACATTGCATGACTGGATATGATGCCTAGCTAAACATTTGCTATTACTATAGAACGCATTCCACACGTTAACTTCTACGAATTGTTCTGCTCTTCCTTTTATATGCAGTCTTATCACAGATTTTTTCCTGAGCTAAATCATCAAGTTGATATACTTGGAGCTACAGGAGCAATGAATCTTACCCGCTTTCAAAAAAAAAAAAGAGAAGAAGTCGACACCACCAATGATTTTCAACTACACTTCCTTCTCTTCCAGTTATTCAGATATTCACATTTACTAAAGCATGCTCATTCTGCTTTTCGAATCGCGTGAGAACACCGTGAATTTCACTGCCTAACTCACATGTGAACCGAAAATCTAAAGCTTATGAGAATGCTGTATCCACAAACGAAACTGCAGAAGAAACTTCACAGCAGAGACGCATTGGCTATTGGGGGAATGAAGTATTCACCACTCTGAAAACGAATAATCTTTGGATGTACCTAACTCTAAATGCACTATAATGAGTGTGCACGTCAGCGATATATATATATATATATATATATATATATATATATATATATATATATATATATATAGTTTCCGATTGCATGTGTGCGTTTGTGGATGATTGTGTGCATGCGTTGCGTGCTGTTTTAAAAATACGCAGAAGCAAAAACTGCAGGTTTTCTTTAAAACCACTCAGATAGAAGTGGCTTTTGACCAAATTTAATCCGTTGACATGAAAGAAATGAAACATCACATTCCCCCTCCCAAGAAAATGATTTCACCAACACAATTTATACTTTCAGATACCTGTTGTATGAATAATATATGAGCAATGCTCACTTCTCATTTACTTTATAAGTGACGTAATGCCCAACCCTTCAATATGAATAGCTGCGCTGGACATTATTTTGCAAACTTCTCAACACAATAAAACATCACCTGAACGTACTCACGACTCTTAGATGAGCAATTCTTCCTGCTATTAGTGTACTCAAAAATTCGCCATTTGAAATATTCCATTTTATTAAGAAAATCGACTTTAATATAAATGCATAAAACAATACTAGATGATCGATAGCCATACGTTCAGCCTCAAGTAAAACCGCAATTATTATATTAAATGTAATGCTGAATCATCGTAGAAATTAGGATCGTTGCCAGCGGATGGAAACTGTTAATTGTCGCCAGCTTGTTCGCCATGGAAAGTATGCGATTCTGTGCCACCATGACCGTATCCTTTAGGACCGAACTTTGCACCATAACACTGCGTACAATAGGGCATTCCCTCATGCTGCAAATGCAAACTTATAAAGTGCTCGTTGAGATGCAATTCGGAACGAATCTTGCAATACTATTTCTCCAATCCTGACTTATAACTTTGTTTTATTTTAAGGAATTTTGTTGAAAAGAAAGAGTCATATCTCCCAGACCGCTATAGCATTACTGAACGTAAGAAATGTTGAAAATAAATAATCTCTTTGAATTTAATGACCGAAAGAAGAGTAGAAGGGATTATTCATTTCAGAAGGAATTGTTTGTCTCCGAAAGTATTTGCAGGGAAACTATCTTTCATAACGATTGGAGACATCGTCTGCAGGCGTGATTCTAGCCCGCAACTCTCAATTCTCGAAGCAGACGGAGAGCGGAAGCTGTTAGGTTCGGATCCCGTCTTCAGAAAAGCTTTTCATTAGTGGTCAAACGATTATTGTTATCCAAGCCTTAGATATATTAAAGTTGACCATTATCAAAGAACGTTAATTGTATATGAAGATAATTGAAGGAAAAGAAGTTGGCTCGGCGCAATACTATACGGAAAGTAACCGAATATTTTGATTGCCTGGTAAGTTGAATAAAGAGCGACAAAGAGCAAATCAAAAGAGATGCAGAGAGTGAATCAATTTCCGTTTCACTAAAGCTTTCTTTTAAAAGAATGAAAAACCGAACTAAATCTTTTATGTATATTATGATACAACGATGCCAGAGCAACTCAACTGGAAACACGAATTTTTCCATAAGTAATGCTCCAGTTTTTAAACTATCATTCATAGATAATTTTCCTACTTAGCAAAGCAATGAAATTGACGAATTCGAAGCATTTATTCAACTGCAATTGCAAAATTGCTCTCATAACGGCTGAAAAATTCGCTGAAGGCAACGCAGACACTCACAGATCAATTTACAATGAAATCGTTTCATATTGCGCACTCTACCAGGGAAAAGAAATGAAATTTCGATATTGCCTTCATTAATACCCAATTTCTCCGCTATACTATAAAGCCGATAAATACCTCATTCCACAAGACTAGAGATCAACGCGTACAAAAAAAAATCACTTAATTTGGTGAGAAGTCTCCGAGTATCCGATATTTACAAATTGATTCAGTGCCTTCCGATTCTGAGAGAATTCACTTCAATTCCTCAATCCATCTTTCTCAGCCCACAGGAAAATTTCGGAATATGAGCTATCTGTTGCATATTTTTTCAAGAACAATATTTCACTGAAAAAAGCTTTGAGGTAAGAAAGCCATATGGTAATACAGGTGAGGACAGTAAATAAGCAAGCGAATTTCGATGAACTTACCTCTGAGTGGCTGCCTGGAGCAAGCGTCTTGTTACATTTTTCATTCGAGCATCGTAAGCATGGACGATGCCAATCCTTGCCGAGTGATTGTACGCGCTCAGCTGTAAAACACATGATCGTTTTCTTCAGTAGATAATATAAGAAGCGATCAACTATATATTATAAGCCGAAAATTTGAAGCAAAATTTTTTCCACCTGAGCATTGAAGATTTCATTTGTTTCTGTGGTGTTCATCAACCGACTTCGGTTGTTTTGACTGTGACATCGAAAGCATTTGAGCAAAAATGAATGCATTACTTCACGAGAGTGTTTCTTTTCTTCTACAATTTCAATACGAATCACTCTGCAGTACAATAAATGATGCCTTCAGGTAAAAGCGCAGATTAGATTCAACTTATATAATGCTAACAAATATATAATGCAACAGAAAACATTGATGGAGGAGCACAAGCTTGACTATGCATTTGGTCCTTTGAGAATGGTTCCTTTCCGAGAAGCAATTCTCAAAAAAAGGAGCGTTTAAGCGGGTAAAATGATGTTTAATATAGTTTAGCTGAATACTCAGGTATGGAGCATAAGAAAATGAGAAATTGCAGCCATTTCAAAATGCGAAACTGCAATGTTATTTGGTGAGATGGTTTTGATTCTGAAAACCATCAACGCCCACTTTTGTTCTTTGTAGTTCGCTTTCCACTTTCATAATCCGGTTAAGTGTTTGTTAAAGGGATGATCCAGAATTGTGTCTCTAGAATACCCAAGTCGTCTTTGCTTTTTAGAATTCCGGTGCGAGGTCCTGTTCTTGGAAAACTTCTTTCACTACAACCTCACTACACATCATTGAAAGATTCAGGAAGAAAGCTGCTTACCGAAATAAACTGGTTTCTGGCAGCGAGGGCAATTCGGCATTGATAGTTGGAGCTTTCTGAAATGAATGCTTATCACTTTGTATGGTAACTTTGAGTAGACACTACAGACGCGGCAACTCATAAGAGCTATAAACCGTTTTCCGCAAGCAAAGTTTAGTGATCCGACAAGAACAATAATAAAGTCCACAAAAAGCGAACAAAATTTTCTTTATTTTCCTCCGTACAAAGGTGTTGCTGATTTCTTATGATGGGAAATGATAAGTGGGATTCCTGAAAAAAATCTTCGACATAATTAGTAACATTGTGGAATTCACACATATCTTCGAACATATTCAAGTGAATGCAATAATGTCGAACGCTTGAGAGGCGCAGTAAGTGATTGATAATTTAAGTGGTGCAGCTTGAGAAAAAATTTGAGATCATTTCAAGTGATAAAAATCGACTAGTATTAATAGTGTGGGACAAATTCGATGAAGAAAAACTTTGAAAATACGCAAATAACAAACTATTGATGTCATAAGAAATTGTGATTATTCAAATTGTGAAATGATAATATAATATGCAGAAGTGGAACAATGTTTGAGGAAAAAACATAGAAGCAGACGTTTTCCTTTGGCATAATTTATGAGAGCATCTCGACGAGTAGTCTGAACACTTAAATTTTTCATTGTATTCCACTTTATCAAAATCTTCTCATTATAGAGGAAGCAAACGCCTTTTGGCTTCCAATTACTTAAGAATTGAAATTTACTTATCGCAAAATACGATCCGACGGTGTCAAAAATAGGTGTTAATTTTTTGTTATATTCAAGTAAGGAGAGGTTTTTTTCCTTGATGGATGAAGTTGAAATTCGCTGCGTAGACCTCACTTAAGAAGCAGACTGTAAACTCCGACTTCGGCAACATCCGAGTTGAAACTACTGGAAAGACAGACTGATAGACTACCTTCAATGTTTTTTAGATGCAGCGAGGCTGCTTCCGAAGAATTTTTTCTCATTGACGATTTTTCTAGTGCAATAAAATAAATTCAAAGGAGACGAAAAAACGTGACTGTGTCGTTTCTTGAAGTGCCAACAATCAACCAAATCATTTATGCACAAATTCAGAAACATAACATCCTTTTGTGCATGGCCAACGAAGAGACGCACCACTCATGTAGGCAATATTATTGCTAAATTTTTACGACCTTTTTCAGCATCTGCGGATCATCTACGATATGGGGACTGACAAAAACTGGCTTTTTGGACAAATAATATAGAAAATCCTTATGATTAGGCGAGGTGAGAATAATAAAAATTCAAGGTGCACAAAGAATAAACATATAACCCGACCACATTCATGCATACGCACACACAAACAAATAAACATACATACAGATATATACACATACAGAGAACACCTATATACATGCCTACATAAGCACATCTATGCCTATCTACCCAATGTATCACTACATAGATACATACCCACACATAAGAACATATGCATGTATATATAAGCACATTCACACATACACATCATGCATGCACGCGCGCACACATCACGCGAACCATACGCATAAGTGCAATGTTTTGTATCACATTCGACGCTCGCACCCTTTTTATTGTCTATGTGGAAATTTACCAAACCCTGAATAAATAAGGTTTTCATGTCGCACTTCCTTGCATCTCTATCAGCACTGCGGTATTTTATTGCTTATGCGATATCGATTTATTACTAACAACATTAAATTTGGTAGTTACATTCGCAAATGAAGTACCCTTCTCGATGGGGAAAGTTTATTTTTTTTTTTTTAAATTGCAGCTGTTAGATGCAGAAAGACGCAGATTAACACACCAAACGTACACAAACGTTGGCATAGATTTAGCTCGAGTTTTAGCATGGTTGGACTAGGAAGTGCTTCTAGATCATGGAAGATGGGGATTACTTTATATTCTTGTCACTGTCCAGACCTACTTCAAGAATAAGCACTCAAATTAGCAGTGGTGGATTGTTGTTGTGCATGAACTTTTGAATATGGGCAAAATTTTATCTTAGTTATAACTCTGATAGAAGCTCAGCCACCATAGACCGGTCATTGCTAACATTCACAGTGCTTGCTGTAATTTTTTTAAGCAACAAAGAAATTCCGCTCTCATTCTTTTAACTTCTACTGACAAGTTGTGCGAATTATTTAAAATGTCCCTTATGTCCGATTTTTGTCCGGCGCTTTGGTCAAAAATTAGCTCTTTCTAAAGAGCATCACAAGCATATCATATTACTATCGAGAAACTAATAGACCTCGTTCATTTCAATGAAGACCAGCACAGCATCATCAATGATTTCATTCAGAAAACGCGCAGAAAAAATTATAGTAACTTTTCTAGTACAATCTTATCAATTCAACATCCTAAATGACAATATAACGAGTGAGGACAAAACAGAAAAACATTTTCGCGAATGCCTATTCAACGAGACGATATTAACTAATGCATCATGCAGCACTCATTCATTGCTTCAAATTGCAGATCATCGATAGATCATATTTGCAATAGAGCTGCAATAGAATAGATCATTCCTATAAAATGAACCTTGCAAGCATTCTTTATATGATGGAAAACATTCAAGAGTGTAGCATGTTGATGTTGTTTGAAGCGATCAAAATAATAGACTTGAAAGTAAAAGACTCTTCTATGTAGAATCTTGAAAAGAATCTGCTAAAATTATCTCTTTAAAGGAAATCGAAGCAAGAATGAGCTTATGATTGGTTACGGGAAGAAGTTTTGGGCCCAAAAGTGGACAAGAAGCTTCCCGACTACCGTAGAATTAATTTTTTCGATACAAGTATTCGCTGCATAATTGATAGCATTTGAAGGATTGTCTGTTTAGGGAGTGAAATTACACAAAAATTTCTCAAATTTCAATTCGTTTGTCTTGAAAATGTTTTTCCCATATTCAAAAATTTGCGTTTATACGTATGAATGAAACAATGGGCAAAGTTTTGATGAAATTTGAAAAGTTTATTTGATACCTAAATTCTGAGGACGAGATTTCTTTATATTCAAAGTTAGTCAAATACCACATATCGGTCGTGTAAATTGCCTACAATTTACACTTTACTATTTTATTTTACAATTAAATTTGCACTATATTTTTGTATAAGTAAGCCAGTATTCACGAATTCAATGAGTGTTTGTGATGATTTCGAAAGATCAAAATTCTCATTCAACACTTCTCACTAAATATAAATTCAAAATGAATCCTTGCCTAGCCTATTTGCCTTTACCGCTGCGAGCAAGACGCTCTAGAGAGTAGACAATAAAACTAGTGTCGGTTTCATCAGAACACTGCCAATTTGAACGAGATAAAATAAAGTATATAAAAGAGATGGCAAACATGCTTATCGCAAGCAAGTTAAGGGGTGCTATGGGTGTGCATATTTCAGCGCTTCCTTTATTGTCTCAAAATAATTCCGAAAAAAAAAATTACTGCTGGAGAACCGTATATATTGGGCACACGAATGGCTAATATGAAGGAGAGGCTTCAAATTGTTGTGCGTGGAGCAACGAATATGACGATGTGCTACATGAAATGATCGTTGCTGATTCAGCCATTTGTCAAAAAAAAATTTTTTTTTTCAATGCTTCGCAGACCAATGTGTGCTTATGCAATCAAACACTCTCAACCCGTAAATTGACAATACACTCTCGAAATCGTTTCAATTATTCCATTTAGAAATATCCGCACATATGACCTTCACTTCGAACGAACGTCTTAAAGGTGCAAAGAAAATAGTCGTCTGTTTTTTCTTCATTTCTTGCAAAGGTGACCTCCAACGCCGTCATATCCGTCTATGTGCGTTCATATGCGCTTGCTTGTACGCGATCGGAAACCTGATTAGTTTCCGATTGACAACCACTTTTAAAGGCCACGCGCACCTGTTAATATGAAATTCACATATGCAAATTTTGACTGCAGCAGAGAAGAAATCTTTGGACTTGGAGGACTTTTTAGATTAAAGGCCTAGCCCATTCAGTACAGGACAATTTGTGTGTCACAACTTCTCGGGTGATATTGATGCACGTATTCACATTGCGATCTTTTAGGTAGTCTTTTCAGCATTGAAGTATGTCCTTCAAATGATTTCATAAATGGCATCGCTTTCTCTATTTCTTATGCACATTCGGTGCCACATCCCCTCGAATTAGGAAAATTTAAATTACATATCTCTTATCAGTGACATCTTACCGAAGAAGTGGCTGAAGATGCCTTATAACGAATCATTCATGCTATCAACGTCTTGCAATAATGCGGCAATGGGGCTTTAGTTTCCTCTATTTCTGTCGATTATATGCAATGAAACACTCTTTTCAGGTGATATTTCCGTCGTTGTTTTTCTGAACATCAAAACGATTTTATTTTTTTCTCTCTTTGCATTCTCAACCATTATAATTCCATGAGTCACAATCAAGGTGTGGCATCACTTGTCTCACCAAATGAAAGTACCAAATCAAATAGACAATTCATTTAAAACAAAAGAAATGAAAAGCATACATTTGAATGTTAAAATGATTGCAATCTTTTCTGCGAAGAAACTTGCAAAAAAAAGGAAAACCCGCACTGCACTTTTTCAAAGGAATCGTTTCGTTGATTATTAGGAAATCTCATATGAGTTTACTCAGCTCTCATATTTCACTGATTTACCCAGCTAAATACTATTTTTTTCACGTATAGAAAATTGCAATTTTTGGAACGACTCGAAGTTTTATTTTATTATACTAACTTTGTCAATATAAAATTGTGTTGACAGAAAAGCAAAGAAACAAAAAAGCGATCATAGGTCCCTTCTGACACAATCAATTGACCGACTCCTTTGCCCCCCCCCCCTTATAACTGCTATACTATTGTCGTTTTCCTATATCGTAACCTGTAAATTTTATGTACGAACAATTGCGGCGAAATAGGACATCGCAACGTGGAATATTGGTTTACCGTTTAAAATTCACAAATCTCAACGACTCAAATGAAACAAAAGCCGAATAAAAATCCCATTTAACCAATCCAAACTTGAGAATAATAAGAAGGCATAAGAAAAACCAGTCAACTCCTGTGATGAGCAAAGATCCGCATGATAAGCAGGCATTTATTATTGGAATAGATGATGCCAGCACGATGGATAGCATTGGAATTGTTTTTGTGTTTGCTGCAAGGTGTGCGCACATACCTGCACAAGTATTACCGCATTGCACTGTCTGCTCAAAGTCGAAGCATTACATTATTCGCTTGACTATGACGATACACTTTCCTTTCATTGTTGATCATATAAATGGCATCGATAAGCGCATTATGAGGGGAACCACGCAGCATAAAAACACACAGAAGAAAAGAATGAACAGTAAATAAGACTGTGAAGCAACCGTAATGGTGAAAGGGAATTTCGAAGATTGGTAGCACCATTTACACTAGTTATCACTTCACATGATGATCAGCAAATTTTCTCGAAGATCGTTCACATATCTGCAAATTCTTGAAGCACAACAAATTTTCATCACTAATTTAAGTGAACTCAAAAATAGAAAATTTGATTTATATAAAAGTTGAATTTCCACTTTAATATAGAAATGCAAAGAACGGATGCCACAAGTGTTCCTTTGTGAAATTTTTCATTTGATGGTTTGAGAAATTTGCTGATTGGAGAGTGGGATGCTAAAACGTGCCACCCCTCAGCATCTCTTGAGCCCTTTTCGATGCATTTTCGTAGCTATAAAATGATAGAATAAGATGATATTGCTTTGCTATGGAATATGATTTTCTTCGCTAGCACCTATGCATTCTCGATGCCCTTATATTGTCACTTCAAATTGGTTAATGGCAGCTGAAAACATTGTAGAAGGTACCATTCGAGTCATAAGAATATAACAGAAGGAAATTAATCACTTTTGAAATTCGCAAGAAAATCAAAATATTAACAAAAATGTGACTCATTCCTGGGAATAAAAAAAAAGCGAAAAGAAAACACCGTGTTAATTTTCTAATATGCTCGTTTGAATGTGGCAAACAATTAGTCATTTAAAGAAAATAAAAATTCTTCATCGAATTCAATACGGAAATAATGACAGTTTTACATTATATTTGAATATAATTCAAAAAGATCGAATCACATCGACGTAACTGATTGATGGCCATTTGAAAATGAATTCGCAATTGAAGTGATTTCAGGTGAATATAGTTGATATTTATCGAATAGTGCACTCTTTCGCGGATGCAGAAATATTGTAGCCAATATAGACAGTGCGCACATTTCATACGTTATAATAGCGTTGTTATAAACTATAAAAAAAAATTTTTTGCCGAATTCATTTGCGAGAGCTAGCAAACAAATGATGCCCTTTTGGAGATATTCCGTCAGAGGCAAGTGCTAGAAATCTTCCATTTGAAGGTAATGTGAGGCTAGAAAATCATATTTTACACCAAAGTTCCACTTTCACAATGCGTCAATTATCTTTGGCTTAGATGTATTATCCGTGCTATTTTTAGTTTTCCTACTACAGTATTATTTGGATCAATCATTCAAACAGCTCATATGATCTTGTTTAGTCTTGTGACATTATTAGATTCCGGGTTTTATTGGAAATTCTTGAAGAAATGCATTCCGGCAATAACGCTCCTGCAAGTGAATGCATTTTTATCGGTTTTCCGGTTGTTTCAAATCGAAGAAATCTAAAGAACTTATGACAGCGAAATTTATCAAGCAACTTAAATATAAAATATGAGAAGCTTGTTCACCTGCCGACTGTTTTATCGACCAGGGAGTAAGCGATGGACAGTTGAAGGTGCGGTAAGTTTCTAAGCCGACTGTTGATAGAGGGATAGGGTAGTTCAATAAAGACTCAAAACGCAGCTGCTTGCGTTTTTGTAGCTAGCAATTGCTGACTTGAAAATCACTGAACGTGGGCTGATTTGTAAGAATCACTACTGTATCGAGCTATGTGCTATAAGTGATCAAAAAATGGATGTGATGAATAGACTGCTGTCCTTTAATATTTGATAGTGTAGACAGCGGTGCAATTTGAGATCTGCATTATGCCAGAGATAACTCTCAAATGAATCCCATCGTCACAACTTCCCTTAATAGAAGAAAAAAGAAACGAATAGGTGCACAGGCAATAAACAAGCATATAGCCTTCCTTCCTTAATGCTAGCTGTTGGAATAAGGTGCAAATTTCTATGGAGGAGCAATATTTCGAGTGATTCCCATATGTTCTGAATTAGAGGCATCTAACGGCTGGAAATCAAAATGCGGATGAGCTACTGAAGGAAAGGTGAAAATTTTTGATGCAAAGGCAATTTCAACAGCACTTATTTTTAAGACATGCAAAGGTTCAAATGGATGAAATCTTTGAAGTGACTCTAACGGCTAGGCCAACAATTGGCTATTAAGGCGACGATTTATAACGAAATATACAGGTTATTGCCGAATGTGAGTCGAGTAACGATCCATCGGAAGTGTCGAAGCTTCCAATTGATTCAAAAATCAGCAATTGTAATGTTAAGCACACCTGCGTTAAATTCACAAATCCAAATACAAAAGTAATGCGAAATCCTTCACTTTTCTCCTGAAAAGCGCATCACATTAAGAAGGTCTATTGAGGTGCATAGCTTATAGTGCAAATGAAATTGAAGTCATATCGATTATTGAGGTGACCACTCATTCACCAACAATAATGACTACATGGGGGCCACTTTCTTTGCATCATCAAATGAAAATTTTCTGTTCGGAATATCCCACAAGGAAAGTTTGTTCGCTCATTATTTGGCTTTACAAACTTTGTATTTCGTACCTTCTTGAAAGGCGCATATGTGAAGACTGCCATGACGTGAGGGGAGACTATATGATTCTTACTATCAAGGAAATATGCATAGAGAAACAGATTTAAAGGAAGAAACGAAATTGAGATATGGAGAAAAATAGAATCAGATACAGTTGAAATGAATGTGAGATGAAATGAACCTGGTAACAAGGAAAGTGCGTCAAAAAATCTTTGACAGAGAAAAAAGTTGGAAAAACTTGCACAAAAAACATTGCCTTGCACAGAAACGAAATCAATCTTTACGAATGTTGCGTTGTTGTTGACAGCAGGCAGAGATAAGAGCAAATGCATAGGAATTTAAAAAAAAAAGAGAACGCGGCGCGTAACATAGGAGTTCACTGCAGAAAAAAAGCCAAACTTGGATGGTTAAGGTTTTATTATCCGGTTGGAGATAGAAAACTCGGAAAATTGCCGATGCCGGTGCTCCACTGGGTATATATCGGAATAAATGGAAAAATAAACAAATGAATCACTCTTGCCTTGCCGAGTGCTAGCAAAATGAAGCACCCATAAAGGGCGGAAAGCATCGAAATCACCTTCATTGTGTTCAAAATTATTGAAAGCCTGAAATAAATTCAGAGAAGCATTTCCGGATACCTTCAATGAAGTTCGTGTAATAGTTTTTAGAAGTGGTAGGCTGACGTCTCTACTTTACAAGTTCAGAAGTGATCTATTGCAAAGAATGTAATAACTTAGTGTTTGTAGAACAAAATAAAAAAGTAACTTTTCCCTACTGCTCGTGCTGTTCTTACCGTCTATTGCCTACAATCACAGTGTAAACTCGAAAGCTGGTAAGCTTTCAGCTTTCAAAGAAATTTCGTACTGAAAGGAATTTCTTACTGTAAGCCTTGCGTGAAACGTGCTGCTGAAGGTGAACAGACTTTTTGAGCAACTAATAGGGTTCTTCAAGTTTTTTTTGCTGTAGGTTCGTCGTACTATGCTCAGCTTCCGCCCACGCTCAGTTCGTTGTACTATATTCAAAGAAATGTTTCAGTGGAATAGCATCAGAAATGTACGGGAACCATTATGAAGTTCACTTGGAAACGGAAACTCCAGTTATTCTTATCACATTTCTTGTTTCTGCAGCCGGAACTGAAATTCCTTTTCAGCTGCATGTTCTCCACGGATAGGCAATTTCGGATCGACTGAGCCAAGCCCATTTAGTTACCTCCATCATGTTATTGCTTTCAAAAGTTACTAGGAATCTCATATCACTTCGCTTAGACTTCGTAAAAATGCGTTTATAACTCAACAAGATGAACAGACTGCTCGTGGGCTAAATACAGCGAACCTTCTGGACACCAGATTCTCTTAGCTATTAGCAAGAGCTTGCCTAAAAAGAGTTCTGTGAATGCGCTCTCACGTTCGGGATGCCTTGTCTAGAATGGAACGGAGTGAAATCGACAGTATAATCGAATGATCCGAATGTCCTTATGAGGTGGCATTACCCATGAAATCGCAAACTATGGTTTGACGCTGAGCGCAGATAACCAGAACTCGAAAGATCCGTGATAATGGGCCAAACGTTGAGGTCTTACAATGCAATAATACTCGGGGACTAAAAGGCAAATGCTGTCCAGCATGGACCTCGATATGTCTGTTCTTTTCTATTTTTCGGTCTTGAAGTGATACATCAATGCTGCTCTCAAATGGCTCCCTGCTAGCATGGTAATTGAAGTGTGAGTAAGCTTATAGAACAAGATTCCTCGCTACTTATCTAACAAGCGTTTTTAAGCAGTACTTTCATTCATTGGAAATCGAAACTTCGACGAATTTTGAATTCCATCGTTTCAAGAGCTGCCTAGTAGCTGAATGAGATTGAAAATTGAAAAGTCGCAAGTATTGAAAATTACGATATATGATTGGTGGCCATTTGGCGAATGAAGTTTGAATCAAGCAAAATAAAGCGAAGGGGGAATACGAAATATTATTGTATTTTATGTGATCTGCATAGCAGCAGCCTTACTGATTGCTCACCTATTAAAGCAGTCAGTATTGGCACTACTGCGGTTAAGCAACTGAGCGAGATGCAAATTCATCAAGTTTAGATCCTCATAATTTCAACACTGATCTCCTCTTTGTTTTTTTTTTTTTTTTGATCATGCTGAAACTATTTCTACTTACGTTGGATAGACATTCTGCTCGAAGAAGGCAATAACGTCGATAATTTCTAGCATAATGCGAACATATAGCGATTGAGTCGTCAACCATTTCACGTAGCGAAGATTCTTTCTGAATAAGGTTTAGTAGAGATTCGTCAAGAAAAAACAACCCCGAGATTTTTATGTTTACATGATCATGCCACACTGATCGCAAAAACTTTATGATGGCGTTCTTTTGTTTCGAAATATTGTATGCAAGTTTAAGAAAAATTCTGTGCGGAATTTTTCGGCTGGCTATAATCGAATTCCGTAAGCCCACCTACTCAATTCCACTCCAGAAGAGGGAAGTTGCATTCCATCTAGCATCTATTTTTTGACCCTTTATAAGTGAACCTTTTTAAGAGCTCCGATCAGTCTGTAATGAATATGACTGATGATTCTGTATGCAACCCCTGTTCGGTGTACTCAGAGATTTCAGATTTTGAAGGTTGTGAGAGTAAGACAAAGCTGCTCCTTTAATAAATCCAGGCTGCCTCAAATTTGAGCCTAATTAAGTCCTAGCTGATGCTTTATTTAAAACCTTAGAAGCATTTTTTGATCACCGTTTTCCTGCCCGGACTTTTCGATCTGTAATGATCAAACACAGTGCTTCTTCATTACGTTAGTACTAGTGGTTGCCCTTTACTATGATCATAAACAGGTACCATAGTTAAGCTCAGAGTGAAGCCATACCGCACTTATCAATAGGGCTGTATCTTTTCTCACTGAAGGCTACAAGAAATTTGAAAGTTGAAGATGAAGACTCAAAAATTCTAACTATGCTCATACCAAAGATGAGGATTTAATCATGATGAGATTGCTGTGAGTTTCTTGGTTCTGCAGGCAATTTGACCACATGAAGAGTGCGACTATCAAATCCACCAGGAAAGATGGCATGGTTAGCTTTTTGCGAGCCTCTTTTCCCGCTTCACTTCTTATGAATAAAGCATTTCTTTTTCTTTTTTTTTTTTTTTTGAAATGCATGTGTCATCGTGATGCTGGTATTAAAGTAAGCAATGTTGTTTGGAAAGACCGTCAAATAGCATTGTAGCGAGATGGTTGCGCGCAAATTAATGCATATTCAAACACAGCTTGAGGTTCCTTCCAGCCATAAACTCGATGCGCAGTGGCGACTGTTGAAATGTGTGAATGATTCTGCACAAAATTTTCTTTTTCATTGCAATCAATGTGTCGTACTAATTAACGGCTACAGTAAATTTGAAGTGCTGGCATAAAATGTTCCTCAAGAATTCACTCATAATTTTGGATGAGATAGCAATCTGCGTGATCTACCGTTTAAATAGATACATAAATTCCTTCTTATGTGCGTATGAGAGAGTAGAACTTTGATGCCGGTAAAGAATCGTACTTGGTTGGTTGCATAGGTGGCAAACATCTAGAGCAGCAGTATAATGGACTTATATCGAATTGTATACATTGCTTCTGCCGGAGAAGATATTTCACAAACGACTCATAACCACCGAATATATCGAACAATAACATAACAGCGGACACCAAAGAAAACATTGCGTACCTGCAATGTACCCACGCATACACATTATATACACTGACATTGATCAATGAATGTTAAGATTTTGATGGAAATTGCCAAGTGCTCCAAGATTCCTATACTTTCTCTGATCGTGGCAACGACAGTCAACCGATTGCCATTATCTTCCAAGCTATACAGAAAAGCCGTTGAAAAAATTCTGCTATAATTTAGAAAGCTGGCAAAATACGGCGACTGATACGACGATAATTGAAAAACTCCCTCTCATGCTTGAGCTTCTTTGTTATGCCTAAGCAAATGCTTTTCAGATATCTTTCACACCGTGAGGATTGTTAGAGCTGCAAAATAATTCCCAAATCAATCTAAAGCAGAAGTCTCGAATGCCACCCTGATGGGTTGGACTGCTGAAAAGGAAACAGCGTTTGAAGAGCGAGCTAACTAACAACAGCGACATCGAAACGAGTGCTATTTGAGTTATCACATTCAAACCAAGCTTATTCTCAGGTGGTATGGATACCATTCCTAAAATTTTGCTCGTGAATTCAAACCGCTTTGAATGCTAGCTGTGACCCATTATTTCGGATGGTTGCGGCAACGAGATAAAATAGGCAACAGCATAGACTTACGTATAGCCAATGGCATTAAGGACGATAGCACTTCGAACGAAATACATACCGAGAAGAGATGTTAACGCAACAATCTACAATAGAAGAACTTGGATCTTTTAAGTTCTGCTTTTTTGTATCTCAGCAATTTATGGTCAGAATTTTACGCAATAAGGATAGTCACATCGAGTTTCGAACGCTCGATTACTTCAAATCCACTCTTCTTACTGATATAATCCAACGGTCATTCCGCATGGCAATCACCATATCAAAGAGCACTTATGCAAACGTTTCAAAATCAGCTGACAGCAAAAATTCCGAGCAGCTTCATGACTTTCAAAAGCTTTTCTTACTTTGAGTCCGCGAGTTCGAACATGGCCCAGATGCAAAGTTTTCCAGCCGAGTGCACCATAATAAAAACGGTTCTATTCGGCTAATGGGATTCAAAACTCTGACCTGTTAACATTCTTTCGTAGATGATGTTTTACTCAAGTCAAAGATGCATTATCGAGCATTATTTATTGATGATTGGTGAAAATGAGTTGAGTGATGGATCAAACTTTTGAAGGGCACATTAAGGCGACTCTTCTAACATGTCAGTCTACTAATTTTTTAGTGACCATTTTTAATATGGAAGATTGCTTCTGTTTAGGATGGTGCAGCATTTTTATAGATGCAGATTTTGCCCCTTCTCATTAGTATATCGATAACTAGTTTTATCGATAGATAGGATCATGTAGTCGATTCTTCTGCCCATGTCAGCCTTCCCTGGAAATTTTTGTGAAAGTATTTCGAGAAAATTCGTAAAATCGGCCACAAGAGAAAACTTTTTTTTTATAGACCGTTATTTCTTGCTGAAATTCTGACACGCGAATGACGTTTCCTAGGAAAATCCCAATGATTGATTGGCTATTTGCAACATCAGTTCTAGATTTCTAATTGGGATGTTGGAGAGGCTCGTTTTTTACACGTAAGTAGATATGAAATTCTACTCGCATCACGAAGGATTGGAATGATCGTGCACACCCGACTGCCACGGAATTTTTAGACGAAGTCTCAAAAGTTGTTAGAATTAAATGGAATTTGCGCTGCATAAATGAATTTAGAATTAAAAGCTATTGAGTTATGAGAAAGACAATCATATTTCACTCAAATCGAACCAGTAATAAACTACTTTGTGATCATTACTGTTATATCAATGTGTGAATGTTATGTATCATTTCATTGAAAATTTTTTCATCGGGCCGCTTAAATTTTGTAAAAAAGTCATTTCAGTGGAAATGCTGCACTACTGAAACACTCAGCATCCTTATGATACTGACAAAGGAAACCATACCGGAAACATCATGCACAAATAAGAGAGTTCGCTTCTTATTTCTTTTGAACGAACGTAATAGTGAATCGCATATAAGTGAATAAACGCCAGAGCAATTACAACGGCCGTAGCGATCGTCGAAATAACAAGAAATGCCAAATAAACGGACGGTATTCCTGAAGTAGTATGAAAAGTTTTCTATAGCCGATACCGTATCTAGAATAGTAATGCAGGAAGTGTCCAAAGACTTGACCATATATCGTGTTAGCTGGCAAGTTTCTGTAATTTGCATTAAAGATGCAATTCTTGCCGTGCGCATGAAACGAGGATTTCTTCTCATTCATCCTTATACCTGCATCATTACATAAATTCATCTTCAGATATCACTTGCAATTCATCTTCAGATATCACTTGCATGTTTCATTAAAACAGGTTTCTGGCTTCGTAGTTGACTTAATTAACCAGCTTGCAGATTAACAATGCATTTGTTGAGCAAGGTTTTACTAGCGTTAAGCGAGCTCAAGCGTACTACGACGCTTCTGCAGAAACAAAAGTGACTTTGAAAAATCTAAAAAACAACTCACCTCTGATCCATTCGGTCGCAGTGGGCGTCATGTTTTTGGTTGGGTGACGAAGAATGAGCGACTTGAACTCGGTGGCTAGTTGATGTTTGTCCTCTGATTTGTGCCCTTTTAGAAAGCAAGCTTTTTGACAAACAACTTCAATGGCATTCTTCTATTTACTGACCAAGGTAATAGGCAAGAGCGTTTTCGCTTCCTTGTGGTGTGAACTCTGAGACTCATACACTTAGAGGAATTCATCTACTGAGTGGGTTAAAACTGTGGAATCTTATGAGCCAAATTGAACGAAGCTACAATTTAACTTGAACCATTTGAATGAGTAGGACCACCTGGACCCCTTTATACAATAATTATGCATACTTATGCACAAAGATTGGTTTATCTTTCAACTTGCATTCGTGCTAACTAAAATTGTTCCGTTTTGTTATTGCCTTTTGCATAAAAAATACCACAGGGCGCTTGTATCCACGCGAGGCATATTGAAGAACAGGGATACCATTTGGCCATAACTTTTGAAGTCCTTATTTTGTCTAAAGTGACGCTGGATGGGCACATAATCTGTTGGAACCGTTATCTGAGTATACGACGAGAGATGCCGAGGACTTCTAGAATTCGTGGTTGCTAAGGTCCTTCTTCACTGTTGCTTCGTGCCATACCCGAGATGCTTTGCTAATCCCAGCTACAGCAAAAAATAAATCGCACGCTGAGATGATGCAATATGTAACATTCGCTTACAAAATTAAATTTACTCGCATGATGGTAACTTGCAAACGCAAATACCTGCCATCGGCGTTAAATCCCAAAAGAATGTTCATCACAAAATCGTCGCAATGTAAGCCAAATATTGCTTGTTTTAAGAGCGCTAATTTTCTTAATTTTGATCACCGATGATTTGCCGTTGAAGACCAAGTGAATTGTCTTGATGTTTCATTATTAGAGTGAAACGTTATCAATGAGAACATTATTTATTCTATATGCTTATGACAGCCGCAAATGCATAGCTGGAGAGATTCATAAATGCAACGAGCATGTTCATTGTTCACAATTTTGCAAGACATCTTAGAGAATGAAAAACAAGTGCAACAGTTCAACGGTATTTACATTCTTCAGCAATAAATCATTATGACGACGAAAAATAACAACATAAAAAATCAAGGCGCATATAGAGAGAAAAGTTGTCAAAGAAAAATGATGAATTCTTGAATAGCGTAAAACTTTTGAGTTCGTTAGTTAATATATTCATTACTCAAGGCTTTCAATTATATTCACTCACAGTGGAGAGAAAATAATTGGTTTTTATATTTGAAAATCATGGAAAAAGATAATTTTTTGATCACATAAAGAAACGTTGAGTTTTTAACACTTCGAATGAAAAATGACAGACTGACGATGACTTTTATTTTACTAATTATTACAACATTTCGCTAGAATCGATAATTTTTTACGAAGCAGATTTTCATTAACTATCAATTATTGCGATTAAAATCGAGCATTTGAAAGAAATTTTAAATAATCAGAGCAGATATTAGAATGCACATTCTAAATATCCTTGTGCATAGTTTCAGTATCATTAAATCAAAGGAACATAACATTGCAATGACCCATATTAAGCGAACAATAAAAATCTACAATGGATCAAATAAGTTGCCATCCAAACAGAAAATTTTCAATATGCATTTGATATTATGAATGATTGAAACGTGTAGCAAGGACACATCACATACGATTGATTTCCTAATTTTCCTTCAAGCTGTGCGCATTGCAAGCCCATAACATCTGTCTCTACCAATTTGGTTGCTGTTACTTTGCCTTTTTCTTTGCGCATTTTAGTGCAATGATCATTAAGTGGTCACCTGCGAAATAAATGTGGAAGGTGGCGAAGGATGAACGAATTGAGAAAGACAAAATAACGGTTGGGCGATCTGCACCCGTGCGATGTTTTTTTTTTTTTCATTAAAATGATTTTTTTGGAGAACAGTATACGATCCACATTTGCGTTCCGGTTCTTTTCTGTTGAAATTTAAATAGATTTTGGCAAAGAATGAGAAAATAGTCCATTATGCAGCACTTATGGAGGATGCCTATCACTGAACTGTGCAAATTCTTTGCAGGCAACCACCTCACTACACATATATGAAATAGGTCATGCAACGATGGGCATTTACCTGTGAATGACGTCCAAGGATGCTATATTTTATGCAAGTTAGTCACTGTCTATGAGGGCTTCGGTGAACGAAAGGCTTTTTGTTCAGCAGGCAAGAGTAATAGCTTACGAAGTAAAAACTGTACACCGATGCTGTAGTCTATGGAAGCATCTATTCCAGCCTAAGACTAGGAAGTTCCGTTCGTTGAAAAATCTCAGGCTTGCTATGGATACGAGCCCAGAGATATACGACATAATTCATTCCATAAACTGCTAGTAGTAAAAAGACCGCGCAGCTCCGTATACTCGTGATGCGCAGCATTGAAAACATCTCAACATTCTGCTGGCAATTTTGAAGTGCTCATATAAGATTGTGCTCTTCCTTATTTGAATGCTCTTAAATGCATGAATAAGACCCGTTTGGATGTGTGTGCCCGTTATGACTTTCTCTTTAACTATAACTAAAAAGCGCATAGTAGAGAAATCAACATTGTACATCCACTCGCTGAGCTGCACCAATGTTTCGGTTGCACAAATTCCATTCTTATGAGACATGAAAAAAAAGCAAACGCAAATCATTGCAAACAGTGAAAAACACTTTTCAGGTAAATCTTCATGGACCCTTCCAGTATTTCCACCATATCATTAATATGTGCGTCCATTAGAAGTACTGCATACCCTGGTGATGTTATCGCTTAATTACTTGTTCTTTATAAGCAACATTGGTCGACTATCCGCGAATCATTCAAATCTAAACAGTTTCCTCGGAACGTTTATTTGGAAGATTGCGTAGCACTTCAACCCTTCGACGTGATTTATCGAAAAATGTGCTTTTACTCGGTGTAAGAAGTATCGTCGCTGCAATCGACAACATGCACATCTCCAGTGTGAGCGCCATACTATTCCAATCTAAAATAGTATTACAAAAATTGGTGCTGTACGTTACGAAAGCTAAAGAAAATGCAATTCTAAGACATGGCTCAGAGTTGCTATCAACCAGGGTATTTCCGCGAAGATCATTCTTGCTTCTTGACAGCTCTCAGATTCTTTTTTCAGTTATATCTGTAACAATAATAAGCCAAATAATCTGAGTTTTCGCATCCTACATACTGTCAATGCTGGCAGCATCTTAAATATTATCAAAATTTGTAGTGGAGTCGCCTTGAGAGGTCCACTTTTTGGTTTACATAAACACCATGAGAGCTTGAGCCCGCAACATTTTTGTGCACCCTTAGGTAAACTGAACCATTGATTCGTCTAAACTTCTCCTTTTGATATGTCTTTTTCCCGCATGACGCTGTATTTGTTTAAATAGATTATCAGTTGCCACATCTGTAACATGCCGAATTTTTCATATTTCACACACTCTTTTTTTTTTGTAAACAGCATTGATATTACGTTTATTATGGTTCGATGTGAATTATATGTTAATCTCACACGCTTAATCTCATTATAATAGTTACTGATGTATAACGAGCTGAAATTTTTTAGCAAAAATTTACGGCTATTATTATTTATAATGAGAAAATAAAATTTGATGGGAGTAATTAGACGGCAATCAGCGAAATTCTTAGCAGTAAAGCAGTGCTGTTTGAAATATATCACATTTTTGCTCGCTTTTCATTGGCACTAATTTTATACGAAAAACTGCCCTAGGCAGGTTATTTTATTTTCTCTTTTCCATGTTTACTTGCTCTTATTATACCTTCGCGAACGTTATCCTCCTTCTTGCTGTTCATGCTCAGTTATTTTTGTATGTTTCTTACTTCGAAAAATTAAAGCAACTGAACAGATGAATAGATAAATGGTTCAGAAAAGAATTAATTAAATAAAAAATAAAAAATAAATAAATAAATAAATAAATAAATAAATAAATAAATAAATAAATAAATAAATAAATAAATAAATAAATACATAGAGAATAAACAAGATAAATGAATAAATAAATGATAAATAAATAAATTAGAGAGGAAATAGATAGATAAATTAATAAATGATTGAATGAATAAGTGAATAAGAAAATAAATAATTTTCTCCTCCGAATTCGCTTAACAAACAAATTGAATTATAAAATTTTCGAATTAGCAAGATAGAATCAGTTCCTGTTTATTCTTCGAGTTCACTATATTCGTTGCAGTTTTTTTTTTCACATTTTTCTTGTTATTGCACCATAACCTTAACAGGTTCAGATTATTCGTTTGCATTCATCTTCCAAAGAGACTTGAAGAAGTGTCATAGTGGAATTCATGTTGGGGAATTTCAATGTGGAAAAATCTGACGATAAGTGAAACAAAACGTGATGGACACAAGTTCCGTCGCATAAGCGCTAGCATGACAATTCAACCGGTGGGAATATCGACTCATTAAGGAGGAAATAATGAGTGTGGATCGCAATCACGCCTCAAGTTTACACCTACCATGAACTCCTTCCACGGGAATTTTCATTCGCCTCACTTTTTGAAATTCTGTTAGCATTATTTGACTAAAAAGTTTAAGAAAATGCCTTGAAATAACACATACACATCGCTTTTGTGCCGGAAGCCATAAGTGGTGAATCGCTGAATGCGTCATATTTGCCGCATAGATCGAAAATGAATTTTTGAAGCGTAAGAAATACTTGCGTAAGATTAACACATTGGAATACAACCTTCATACGATAAGGCGCTTGCTTCTCCTGCAATAAATCTCTTCTCTAGTATAATTATAAATATTCGATTAAGGAATGATAATGATAAAATCATGATGTCAATAAATAAGGGGTTTGACAATAAAGAGAAGAAAATATGCATATTGTTTATGCACCACTGCTGCTGCAGACTGATAGCAGCATTAATTGGTTATCAAAAATCCTTAGTGCGTATTTCTCATTTTATGAATGATAGAAGTCGAACAAGTTGGTAACTTGATCATAAATCGCCCGACAGATGATAAGGACGATACGTTTCAATCATGTCATCAGAAAATCGCGTGGCGTTATAAGCTGTGTTCACGAAATCCGAACATCGGAAAGCAAATTGTGATAATAGTCTGATGCGGAATAAGAACACTTGGTTTGTAAAAGATTATTGTTGAAACAAAACAACGAAAGGGCAGCGAAATATCTGCTCTTTATTTGATCCGTAAATAGAGAAACTGGGGGAAAAGTGGCGATTGCTGATGCTGAAAATCGTCACCGCCATTCACTATAATATCACCCAGCGAAATGGAACCACATTTGGGATGAATAGAATATTCACGAGCTTTTCCTATGCTTCAATTGTTTTTTTCTAATTAGAAAATTCCAGTGATCTGGTTTTCATTCAAAAAGCAATTTAAATGAGCATTGCAGGAAAACATTCGTAGCAAATTTTTGTAGTATCAATTTAGCAAATTCCTTTTATAAGCTTGACGCAGAGATCATACAATGAGGGCGGTAACTGCATAATAGTCGCATCTGTATAACCAAAGTTTGACTATATCTTGACATACAGCCGTATTTTGAATATTTATGAACTGAAAATGTGATGGAACATTTTGATCACATATAATCTTTTTTATTTTATTTTTTATATCGCCATAACACTCACCAGGCCAAGATTCATAGTGATATTGCAGCCATATAGTGCGGAAATCATCGAAATTACTTCGATTATATTCGTGATCACGGCTACTCTGTAAAAAGATGGCTTGATTTGATGTAAGTTTTTAATTGAAATGATGAAAGTTCACATTAATCTTACACACTAATCCCCTCAAGAGAATCCGTCATTACGGTGAAGTGTTTGAAAATAACTTCAAACTAATTCAGCGATATTTTCATTTTACAATAATTGCGTCAAATTTACCAAGTTGCTTCTAAATTAGAATATGCGGAGAATGATAGCATATGAGCTTATATGATGTGCACTTTGCATTCCGCTCACATTAGCAAAGTTGCTTACATAAGTTGTTAACAGTTAGTAAAAGAAGCGACATAATGCCATCATATATTAACTGACCTGAGCGTTAGTACATACATTCAGTGAAAATGCGTTTCTGACTTAGCCGACTGAAAATGGTGAAGGAGCGGCTGGCAAAATGCGCATAGATAATTTCACAATTTTAGACACCAACAATTATTTCGAAGTTGATTGATTGTAGTGGTGGATGATGCAGAAGACATGCTATTACGTCCACTAAACAATATAACTTTAGCTTAGATGATCCATGGGCTGAGACTGATGTGAGGTTATATGCATAGAATGCACAGATATGAGGTGGCAATAAAGCGCCTTGCAAATGCTACCTTGAAAGTGCCTTGAAACTCATCTTTATTTTTAAGTATGTAAGATTTTTTTCAGCAATAAAATTCAAGCTCCTTCCTATTTATCTCGATATTTTTCTTGCCCAATTAACTGCCTATCAAACATAAGGACATGAATTTCTCACTCCGCATATGCGCTTTGCTCGAAGAATGAGATACCATTGACAATTTCAGCGACAATTCTGACGATTGGTGATTGTAGTGTTAGCCAAGCAACATGTCGTAATGCTCTCCTGAAAACGTAGCTTCAGTAAAGATAGGACCCACACAGGGCATATGAGAATCATAAACACAACTTTTACACATTCGATTCAAAAACGGGAAGTGAAACAATGGGGAAACGAGGGAGGGGGAAGGAGGGGAGAATGGTGAGGATGGGGATGCTGGAAAGGCTGCTTTCATTTACTTCTAACTGTAATTTATTAACACAACGAATTCTCTGATCATATTCACGTCAAATAGTATCAAGCGATTCTTTTTTTTTTCATCTCTCTCACATTACATCCAACCATTCATTAATTTGAGAAAGATTAAGACTAAGTTTGAGATCAACAATCATATGTTGGAATATTTTTAGAGGATATTAGTTGAACTACAGTGTTCTAATCTCACATGTCTTTTTTTGTGGAATTCCACAAGTCGAATTTCGCAACTACGAGGAATCCATTCTTCCGATTGATCGTTGTAGCGAATTGTTTGCTAAAAAGGCGAAATACGATCCTTTAATGTTATTTGGAGATATGATATTATATGTTTGCACATTAAGCTGCCGATTTCTTATTTTTATACATATTCCAAAATATACATAAAAATAAAAGCAAGAACTTACTCAGTGGGTTGCAGTGTGGGAATGCATTTGCAACAACAGCAGAAAGGTGGTGTGTTAAATTTAATCACTTCATTCCTTGAAAGGAGATATTTGGACATCATTTCGCTGCCACCAAATAAATTGCGTAGAAGGCTGACCAACATTACAAGACATACCATCACATATCTGCAATACGCATTGCATCAACATTCATTCATTGATCAAGACGAATTCTATATCAATATGAAATATTCGAGGCAGTTACCGGCACAATGCGATACTTCATATCCATTATAAGCATATTTTAGTCGAGGTTAACTGCTCCACTTTGTTGTACCAGCAGCGAGCGAGTCACCGCTCGAAGTTTATATATCATTCCGTTATCATTTAATGTGCCAGAAATGAACGTAAACGCAGGAGAACATCGAAACGATATAGCGATAGTGTGAGAAGAGCACATATTTTCTAAGGATTGTTCTCACGTGGCCAATGTGTGATAGCTTTTACTGTTAGAATGTAATACAGCTCGAGAAGCTTTCTCCCAGACTCTATGCAAATTTTGTCTTTCATATGGAATCACAGTTTTAAAACTGTCTTTTCGAAATGCATACTATTTTTTCATTATATTCTACCATCGTTTAATGCCGTACTGTGTCTACTCGGTTTCATTTTTGATTCCATGAACCATAGCGGGACGACAGTTGCAAAGCTTGTCGTTTGGACTACTATCGTAAACAAGTGAACGAGCATTAACAACTATGTCGTTGCTTTCAGAGAATGTGAACAAGAGTTGATTCGGTAAACCGACTGCAGAACCGCAAGTAATATCATATAATCAACATTTTCAATAGGCCTTTAGGCTTTTAAAATTAATTTTCTTCAGAAAAACAAATCACACGTTCTGAGAGATTCATACTAAGGGATGGAGGAAAGTGATAACGATTTAGAAAAGTAATATCGCAAAATAAGTGCTTTTATCAGAAAGGATCTCCCAGTGGGCGCCTTATTCTCACGTATGATCACACGATGAATGTAGCAAACATCACCGTGATTCTTGTTTACTGCCGTTTATTTAAATCATCTCGACGACTTCAAAACTCCCTCTGTAACCAGCAAAAATTAGTGCATACATGGTTAGGGTCGCTCCATTCAAACCAACTCGATATGCCTAATTTTTCTCGAATTAATGGGGGATTGAACGAACGGCAGTTTGAGCTATTGCGATGTTATGATCACAGCAGTGGCTTAGTGTTTAAGAGGGAAGGGGGGGGGACGGGTGGAGGGAGGAGAACAGTGCCAGTTATGCAATCGTTGCCACAACTTAAAATCGCATAGACTGCTCGCCGAAAGGCGTAACACTTCAATAAAAACTTCAGCGTACGTAAAATTATTACTGGTTGCTTACTTCTTTCAGTTGAAACCTTAGCGGTCTTGTGGGATGAATGGAAAGTCATCGTTGAGGCGATTCTGAGAAAATGGTCTTCTCTAACATTCTAAATCGAATTACTAACAATGGTAGAATTTAACAAAACCGAAATGACTTAGTTCCATGTGAACATAAAACCCCTCTAGTAGAATATGCCTGAATTTTTGTTTTTAAGCTGAAATCGCTTTCATGGATAAAAACATTATTGCTCAGCTTCATCTATGTAACGAGAATATTACATTAAGTGAGCAAAGCATCAAACTGCAAATAACCTACGTATGTGATATGACGTATAGAAACGTTGCACTCCGCAACAAGTACATTCTGAGTAGCGATGATAAGCCAACGATCTGTAAGGAAGAAAGTCTGCATCTTCTCAGTTAAAAAAAAAAAAGAAAAATGTTTCGGCAATATGTTTTATTTGGCATTTAGCCTCTTTTCGCTTATCCACACAGTCGAAGGAATAAAAAAAGCTTCATCACCCATGAAAAGGAGCGAAACTGAGCGGAATATCATAAAGACAGGAACGAATCCAAGTCAAAGTATTCATATGGAAGGATATAAAGTTAGTTGACGTGGAGAAGCAACGCCACTTCTACTATCCAGGTCGCAAGTCCAGGTGAACATAATTGAAATAGAATGATTTGTGGCCGAAAACCAGAATGAATTTTTGCATATCAGGGCAAGATCGAATGGGTCAAAGAGCAGGTCTCAATGTTTGGAGAACAGAGCAAATTTCTTGAGATTGGCGTTAAATTGGGCGACGGAGGGGGAAGGTGTTTGAGAGGTTCCGCCTCTCTGATTCAGAAAATTCTAGCCGCGAGGAGCTCAATGAATGGGTTATCACATATCAACGTTTTCAAATCATGCTTTTTATTTATTAACACCTATATATGCAGAATTTGGAAATAGTCGGCTATAAATGACGATAATTGCATACAACGTTTTATTTTTTGATTAACTGGAGTAATTTCCTATATTGCACAGCAAAAAACATTAACCAAAATACCAGCTTTCATAACGAACAGCGCAAGATCAGTTCAAATGTATTTCATGGAATAACTGCTGCAGCAACAACAGCTCACTAGAATCGAAACGCTAAAATCTTCTAACGTTGTACCACTAACGATCCATAGACGCGTTCATGAAGCGTCGAAGTTTTTGATTACATTATATAATATATGGGAAATTTATCATAATAGGATAAAAGGCTAAAAATCAACTTACCGGAAATAACAATACAAGAAAGTAAAGATTCGTCTGTATGTGTTCATTACGAACATAATAATGAATAACGTAGAGATGAACAAATGCTAGTGCAATAACAACTGCTGTTGCAACTGTAGATGTTATTAGAAAAACCAAATATAGAGTTGGAATTTCTGAAACAAAATCTCTCAGCACGGGTGAATAAAATTTGTGTATCGGGGAAATCGAATTATTGACAAAAAGGATCAACCAACGGCTAAGTTTTTGTGTATTTGCAACTTTCCTCATTAGGAAAAAAGCTGTTATGCAAATAATACCCTCGCCTAGGCGATCCAATCACAGGCTATTTCACCGGATCTCCCACCTGGTCAAATTCATTCCACTGTCACCTTCCATAAACAATATGAAAGAGTTCTAAGGATGAATGAACCTCTTGGGGGTCAAAATCGAATGCAAATTTCTATTGTTAATGAATAAGAGATTGTTTTAGCATCACGGACAATCGTCAGTTCATTGCAAAGCGAACAACAGCCATATGATCATTCGAAATTTCACCAAAAGAGCTGTTAACACGGTGTTTAAAAATTCAGTCATTTTCCCTCCATCAGGCGAAATTTGCTGACTAAAGGACAAATTTCCTGCAAAAAGAAATGGAAAATGCAAAAAAAGTGATCATTAACTTAAAGACGACTTGAGAAAACGTTTTTGCACATACTTTCTAAACATGAAGGCAACGAGCTTAGCCTCTAGCTCATTGAAAATTTGCGATTTCTGATACGTTTATCTGCTTCCGGTTAAATTTCTATAATGAAGGGTTTTGTTCATTAAATTGTTCAATCTTACAGAAAGCCAAAATAAGCATGAAGCAACGCGTACTACAACACGTGGCTGCATTACGCAATTAAATTGTTCTTCCGTCCTTGGCTAAAAAAGAATGCTGTAATTCGAATTAGCAAACAGCAAAGAACCAAAGAAGGCATCGCTGACTGGGAGTAAGCTTTGGTCTTTTGGCTTTTTCATGTAAAGAATAGCACAAGCAAATCAAAGAATTCTTCAGGAAGATGAGGAATCTTGTATGTAGTATTTGGCGAAAACAAATCTGTTTGGTGGTTGTGGCAGAAGGTAAGACTTTGCATTTCGCTTATCTATCTTTCTCTCGATCCAACTCGAAGTATTGTTTTCTGATTAGAGAATATCTGATTTAGTTTCGTCACTTCAGTTTCTCATCAAATATTGTAACTAACATTGTCACGCACTGGAAGTATTGCACGTGCACATAGATGTGAAGACCACGTGACTAAGAGTGAACTTCTGTAAGTCTTGAATTTTAATAAAAGAAGCAAAAACACACCTCTCAACCACTGGGTTGCCGAAACGGCGATTGCGTCCTCATTCAAAATTGGTGCTCGAGTGGTGAGTGCTGTTGTTGTTTGAACGTCCATGAGTTCTCAATATAAAAAGCCACTAAGTTTAGAATTTTTCACTTTTTACTTCGCACTTTACGATTGCTAATGCTACGGAACCAGTCGCTAGAAATTGTGTACGTAAACGTGAACAGCCATCAAAAATTAGCTAAAGAAAAAGATCTGCGTCAGAGTCTGTCTGAGGTATAGATGCAAGAGTATTATATTTAGGCACTTAGTGCCTATGGCTAGGTATATGTACGTAAGTAAGCATATGTACGTGGGCATGCACATAGGTACGACCAGAACTTCGGTGAAATCAAAAGAAAGCTAGCAACAAGTAACTTTGTAGAAGCAAGCAGTTGAAAATTGCATATGTTGCAGTAGAATAATACAACAATTTGTTACATTCATGCGGTGAGATGCTAATTAACTTTCATTAGAATTCAGTTTAATGGGAGGAAACGGAACGAAGCTCAATGCTAATCCATGCAAGGAGCACTGCTACGATAATAAAACATAAAAACGATGTTAGGGTTCATTTGATGGGGACATATCAGGATCACGGTAGGAACTATTCGCCGCAACTGACCAGATCATAGGTGTCATGCACAAGCATGCCAACCCGAAATAGCTATATTTGTTTTGAGCCGATTGAGCGATATCAACTGCAATACGCAACAAGGGATCTCCGGCAAATATGCTAGAGCATTTGAAAATAACTTCGCTCGGTAGTTAGAGGAAGTATTCCTCTTAGCAGTTTCTACTCAGGGAAGGTGTACCGAATGGCCGTGATGATAACAAATGGACGCCGCCAAACTGGTTGGGTGTTAGAGGCTGCTCTGTTTACTGATGCAAACAAGCAAACGAAAGAATTTCCTCATATTTCGTTTCAATGAACAACTGAACTTATTGTTGAGATTGCTTAGAGAAGAATCCCACCAATACGAAACCTTGTCACACAACTACGATAGATTTGCATTACAGCTGCAAATATTGCTCATAGATGATATATGTTCGCTGATTATTGGGCTCGCCTATTTGACAATAAAGTAAGCAATCTATAGGTATATGAAGTTCTTATTTAATGGAAAACTGCTTAACTGCTGCCCACTGCTCAAAATCTTGCAACATATGACTGCTTTGAGCAACCATTGAGGACATTCTTTTTTTAGCGATGATAAAAACATTGGCTGATCATGTCAATAGAGTGCGGTGATCAATGAAACACAATCATTTCATTGTGTTTCATTATGGGTCAAATATTTGAAACAGAAATATGGTGAAATCGTTTTCAACAACGATAATAGCGTTGTGATTTTATGAAGAAAAAAATAAAGCATGCGAGAAAATGGTAATCAAATTTCATACATTAAAATTCACAGGAATTTCCATGTTTATTAAACTTTGAAAAATGATTAGTTTTGCCGAATATTGATATTTTGCAAATATTCACTCATATTTACTTACAACACTATAAATCATCGGAAGAGCAAAGAAAAGAATGAACAGCATAAGCATGCCACAGGCAACCATTCATCAACAATGTGATCGTGTTTACTTGTAACTGCAGTAAAATCGTTGCGTAGCACTGAAATCAACAAACACATTCGACAGTCAATGAATCATCAACGGAGCGGTATTTGAGGAGAAATTTATGATTCAAACATGTAGAGAGAACGAACAATTTCTTTCAATAGTTGAACGTTTGAAAGAGGCTATGATCGTTCGAAATTTCAATGGACAAGTGAATATGGTTTCATCGAAGCGTTTCTTTAATGAGATTTAATTAAGCATTGTGTAGCATAGTTTAAAGCCTTTCACAAGCGAGAACGTTACAAACTTTGGAAGCTTCAGAATCGGAGACACAAAAAAAGAGAACGAGCAATACCTGCAACCGGTCGCAAATGCCCTTCGTTTTCGTTTGGTTGCTAAACTGTTTTCGAGTGATAAAAAGCAACGAGACCGCCCAAGCGCAAATACGCATGCAATGGCGCATGACAGCGGAACGTACGTCGAATTGATTACATGTTCACATTTTCGAATATGGTAAAGTAAATCTTTCCGGATTGTAGAATTTGAGAGTAGCATTGACGATAAAAGCTTTTCGATTGTCTTATGCTTGAGATAAAGGGAAAACAATGCTAATCGCAGTAGCAAGTGACATTTTCTTCATTATTAGAAAGACCTACTCTGAAACATCTTTGTATGCTCATGGTGCAAACACGAAGAAATCACAGATGGAATGCATTATTTCCAAGAATCCGGGATCGTCTTCTCCTACGCTGGAAACCAGTTTGAAGAGCTGTGATAGAAAACTTTTACATTAGAATGTTTGCTCTAATAAATCGATAACATCAGGATAGTATCCTTTAGCCGCATTGCCACCTCCACTCTGCATTAATTCATTCCTTCTTCCTATTTCCAGCGTATGACCACTGAAAACAAAAGGAGTTAGGGAAATCGTAATCGGAAAGCAATCGAAGGTAAATCTGTCAAGCAGCATGAAAAGTTCATATAAAACGAAAAATGTTGTCTTTAGAGCAGGACCCATTAAATATCATGATTTAATAGCATCCAATAATAATAGTATAATTCACCTTCTTAAGGATGAATGTATAGGTGATCTCACTATTATTATGCTGTTCTAACATGCGTTGGTAAAAAAATTCACCTCATATAAGAAGAAAGAATTCAGAGCGAATACTGACGAAAAGCCGCTCGGAGCAGGTGCTCGAAATCAACCAAAATGCTCGTTTTCTGACAAATGAAACAGATGATGTGATCGAAAGTGGTGTCGTGCTTTCGACCAACCAGTTTATGCACAAACGTGGATAGCTAACAGATGTGGTATCTCCATGCATTCATATTCGTTTTTAGTCATAAACGCTGTTCTTTTGGCGATGATACGAGAGCAATAATCTTTGCAATCTCTTTACAATTCTACCTGATGGTGCGAATTACTTCATTGGATCAGTTCATGCACAAATAACCACTTCACAGCATGAAAATTTTCGCAAGAAAAATTTCACATGCTCTTGATGAATGAGACCGCTAGATTTCAAAAATCTATAAACCCCATTGCAATTTCATTTACAAGGATAGTCGATGACGGAGTCTATTAGAGGGAATGCTAAAATAATCATGATTTTGCGTCCGTTACCTGTTCTGGTCGTACTTTTCAACCTTGGAAACCACAAATGGAATTCAAATGTCTTTAAAAAAAGTTTTTTGCGCAGACCCATTTCTCTGTTTAGCGTCGCATTTTTTGCAGTCATTACTTTACCACAACGATAAATGATTCAAGCACATTTTGTTTATTGCGCATTCTAATTTGTTTAACGATGCTTTCATTGGTATAAGCGACAATTCAGAGCTTCATATCATAAACGGAGATGATTCATCAGATAGCGCAAACTTCGACGTTCTCAGCATTTTCCTTGCCGCAGTTGACGACAGGCCGTTTTGTTTGAGCTATTCAGTGACATGTCTTATGTATGTTCGGTGAAGTGCTAACCTTGTGATCGGATGCTCGATATTATAAGCTCCTTTGAATCATTGTTGATTCATTGGTCTTTTTCTTTTTTAAAATCTTTTCCCAGCTCTTAACCGATGATTTAAGTATAAACCGAAGATCACTCTTAGTTAAACCTAAAAAGGTCACCTTACTGTTCCTTTATGCTTAATAACGAATATGACTAAGCGGTTGCCACATTTATGCCATTATGCGCAGCAGTAAACTTCGGAAGCAAATTGGACAATCTTCAGGGTTATCCCTGTAAACTCCCTTGTGCAATTAATTCGACTTCGTGCGCACCATAATCATATTTGCACATAATCAACCATCGGGACAATAATTTTCAACAATCGCTAAGTGCTCTCGACTATTGCCGAAAAAAAGTCGACAAATAGCACTTGTGAACTATCTTAAAGCTTTGCCAGACTGTGCCTGGCAGGAAGTGACGTGGAGAGCATGACTGGTCGTCCGTGATGCCGGTATGAATTGCTACCAGCTGAGACAAGGGTGAACTTGCAGCGATTTTTGGCTTAAAATAGGTCGCCATTGATCGCATCGTAACATATTTAGAACGTCAAGCACACCGGTAGTGATAAGGCTTTTTATGCGCTAGTCAGACAGGCAGAACAACATGACAAAGCACGAATTAATTACATGCGGTGTTGCTTTCCACTCGTTAGAACAAAAAAAAAGCTTTTATAATCTGAAGGTAAATAATAAATAACAAAGCAGATTCAAATGCGCATTTATGATTTCATATCGCTCCTTCACAACTTCCCTTAGCTCACTTCGAGCATCAGAATTGGCGAAAACCAATCGGAAATTTCGATCTTTTTCTCAAGAAGTGCCTCACAATGAACCGCTAAATAAACATCAGAACGAATGGAAATTTTCTCATACTTGTGAGAAGATCGGACAAAAACGCAAAGCTCCTCAAATAGAGATGCGGCATTTGTTGTTAACTCTGAGGGATTATGTATATGTCTGAGTTTTCTGTTAAAGTTCAAACTCTTCTATAAATCTTTTGCAGATGACTTCTCTTTTAACAATTCAAAAAAGGAAAAATCACTTGCAAATTGAATTCATTTTACTGGGCACTTTTAGTTGTCCTTTTTTCTTTCAAATTTTAGTTTAGCGTGAATTGACAGTGACACACAGAATGAAAAAATGCATTCGCGCATAATAGATTAACCATTTTGATGTGTTTTCCGAAATAATAATGATGATTCATTCAACGTAGGCAACTGAAATTGTATTTTTCTAGCTCACTGCAACTGCCTATAGTTTTGTCACCCCACAATTTGTTCAGCTGAGCGACTGAGGTTCCTCTATCGCTTTGTGCATAGATTTTGGTTTGAATTTTGAAATACTCAAAATATTCATTTTGAAATGATATTCATTGTCTTGTAGCAGTAATGGAAATGGGAAATGTGGCTACAAACTACGAAACATTGCGCTAATGCAGGTTGTTGAATCCAATTTCTCATCGATGTTCACGTTTTCTCAGTTATCGTCTAAAACTAGGGGCAGTAAAGCTTATAAAATCTGAGAAAAAGATTCATAGGGCAAGTTGCGCGTATTTAATGAATTTCCTATTGACAGGCGCATAAATATTCAAGGGTGTGTAAATATTGAAGGAGGCTAGAATCAGAGACCTTCCATTGCCAGCACTTTCCGGTCTTTGATTGAAAATGAAAGTAAGCACTGCTCAAACAAATTTTCTAAAATATAATTCAAAGGTAACCGAATAGGATTCTTACAACGGTCATCGAATTTCGCCTGTGGTCATTTCATTGGAAGTTCTCGCAAACTTCCAGTCCAAAAAGGACAATAATGAGCGAAAACGTTACAACGAGTGAGGTGAAATTAGAAGTCAAAAGGCACAGCTGTAGGCGTTACTGATTTGGAGAATTAGAAAGTGCAGAACAGATAGCGGAAGGAATTCAACTAGGACAGGTGAGTTTACGCTAACGAATTGTCGAGATAACGATGAGGTGAGCAATTATCGATTGATTAGATCAGAGTAAACCGGTATGAGAAGGCAATGGCTTCAATATCTGACGTTGACAGTAACATTACTTGCATCAGCGATCTTTTTCAACCTCACCTACTCACCACTGGGGGTTCGACAGCAAGCATGCTGACTGCACCAAGAATGTGATAAACTTGTTATCGGAATTCAATAGCTACAGATAGATACGAAGGGATGTGCGAGGGGATACTCGAATAAACTTTCGAGTGTTCAGTGGAGTCAGAATCATTCTATTCGAAACAAATAGATAATTATATCATTATAGAGGTTTCAAAGCTGTTCACAGCGCATGAGCATAATGCTGTATAGATTGTATGCGTGAGTGCTAGAGAAAGATCGCGAATTCAATCGATTCTTCAAGGAAAAATATGCGCGAATCGGGTACTTAAAACTTTCGTTCTTGCATCTTTGATCATCGATAAACCGATGAAATCAAGCAAATTTTTTCAGCAGAGCGGGAAGAAGGAGAGGAGAAAATAAATCTTCCAATGACGCCGCTTTTGGCACTTTTGCACAGCAATCACCGTCGACGTATTCGGCGGCGGTTAGAACGCTTCTGAAGACCGGTTGCATGAGAAACCTCTGCTAGTTTTTCTTCGCCTTAACATTATTGGTGCAGCTTGTGCCACTATCATAAACTGAGCAATCGAAGTTCACTGACTCAATTGGATGAAAAGAAAGGAAGGACGGACGTAAAACGCTAAGTCGGTGGATCGACGCCGATTTTTCGTACTATGATGTGCATGAAATCTGGATTGGTAACCAAAAAGGACTTCATACCTCCTAACGCAGCCGATGTTAAGCCGAAACTGGACGGCTAGAAGAACGAACGCCCAGACCAGTTTCTACAATAAAAGTCTTGAACCAAAAGGAAACACATGTCTCGAAGCAAACAGTTTCACACACCTGAATCTCGACGATTAGTTCGTCAAGGTTGCTCCAACAGGGCCAGTATCACTACAGAAAGCGGAAAACAGATTTTGCCAACCATTGCTCTCTATTCGAAAGAGTCAACGACGATGACTGATGTGCGTCGAAAAATTTCACACATATTTGCCCAATGACTAATGGTGGTTCACTCAGCTCATTTGCAAGCACACGAAAAGATTTTCCATCATTGTTTTCTAGACGTCTGTCTAATTTGCGCTATTTGCCGTTGCGTGTTTCCTGTTTGCTTTGTAAAGTAGACCAGCCGATCGAAGAACAAATGCTGCAACTGGGATAGCCTTGCTAGTAACCCAAATGCTTACAGGTGGGAGGGGCAACTGCCTAGCAGGTAATCTCAGGCAGAAGCGGAAGGGAATAAAAAAAACGTCATTATGCTCGCACGTTCGTTCGATATTGTTTTCATGGGTCCAGTTAAGCTCACGTAAGGCCTTCGGAAGTCTCAAAGAGGTCAAGCGGTAGTGCGAAGATTCGACAATGGAGACGTGCCGGCCGATGCCACTCACATCCACCATCAGTGTGGAACCTGGTTAATGCCCTCGTAGTAAACCGCACCATTTTGTGAGTGAGCTTATTGCGGAACTACGTTAAATTTTGTTCCTGATGCTTGCGCCAGCTATCAGCTAACTCGAATGCTCTTCGACATAAATCTGAGATCCCGAAGGGTGTGTTTAAAAACAGGACCAACCAAGGGACTGAAATCCTATTGCCCACGGTTGATGCTATGTGGCGTTTATGAACGCAATTTTAGCAAAGGCAGCGGCAAAGGTTTGCTCCACTTCATGTTTCAAAACACTGAACCTCAAAGGTGCCTCTAATATTCCTTTGATATTTGCATGAAGCAGGAGAAATATCCACGTACAATTCATCTCGCAGAAACACAAATCCATTCTTCTCTCTTCATGCACACAAGAGCAGGAGATTCAAATTTATCGGTAGTGAGCAGCATACGTTTCCGAATCAATATAAATTGAAAAGGAAGGTTCCAAAACGGCAAAATAGAACCAAATCGACAAACGCCTTGCTCGACGTGAGTTGATTTGCCGATTTTTGTTCCTCACTTTGCTGCTCTCACTTCGGCACTGCTGTCCCATGCGCTTTCTGATCCTTTTTCTTATCTGTCTATTCAACTTTTTTTCAAAATCTGGATTTAATAAACACTGCATACAAGTATGACAATCAAAAATCTGAATAAGAAGGGAGCAACGACATGTGATTCAGAAGAAACAACTGGCGCTAGTAGTAGAAGCAGAACTTTCCCACAGATGGCAAATACCTGGCATGAGAAAAGATTTCATGAGATTTGAAAAGCACAAAGGTTGCTAAGCTAATAGGCAGGCTGCGACATGTTTTCAATAGGGTCTGTGAAAAACTGAAATTTCATTGCTGTCTCTGCAAAATGAGGAGAATGTCAGTGCAATTACATATATGAAATAAAAGTGAACCAATAAAATTTGGTATCCCCTTGTTACAAAACGAACTGCTGATACTGACGACAACACCAGTAGTTCTTTTAGTAGGCAGCGCGCAACTGAGGGTCATCGAAGCAAACTCACTTGGGGAAACTTTCATGTTGGTGCAGTTATGAATTTGGCTGTGATCTCTCTCAGATGATCAGCAGTGAATAATTGTAATATTAATAAATTTATTTATCAAAGTGAGGCTTTGACTTATTGCATGAACTAAAAGAAACACATTGCATTGATCAACAGAAATGATATTGATCAACTACATCAGATGAAATGAAGTAATGATAACACCGTCGTGAGTATAAAAGAGAGAAGCTAAGAGGTGTTAGCATCTCCATACAATCGTTTAGTGAGCAAGATCGACTGCCCTACATGACCTACTTATTTGATTTTACTATAAGACGTTCCTTGCATTCGACCCGCCGCATCGACAGAAGCGCCGAGCGCTTCGTTTTTCCGTTGCTTGGAGCACTGGGGAATACGAAGATGCAAAAAAGTAAGTCATATAAAGAAAAGGCTCATAAATTCTTCCGTATAAAAAGCGGCCTATATTACCGGTGTATAAAGCGCTGCAATCATCACTTCAATGTAGCACACTGCAGTTTTCAAGCGGTCATCTCAAGTTCCGTTGTTAAGGCATATGATACATCCGCAATGGGGTAGTAAGGTGGTAGGAGTGGCAAGTTCCGGAGGAAGTTTGTGATATTTGAAAAGGGATGGTAATCCAAGAGCAAAGGCGAGGCGGTAGTGATATCGAAAAATTGGTTTTAACATTTCTCGAATGTATAATTCGAACATCGGTTTGTGAAATATCGCCGAAAGAAAGACATCGAATACTATGTTGGAGACAATGCACTCATTATTGGTCAATTCATAGCAAAAGGTCATCTGTAAGGCATTTTGCAAATTATCATTAATGAGATAGGCATTTTCGAAAGAATATCGAAAAAGCATTGCGTTTAATATGAGCGATACGCTGATGAGTGTATGAAAGAACGTAGACGTGGAATATAAATAAGCCTCAAGCTTGCCACCTTTCAAGTAGATGCATTATTTTAGGAAGCAATCGAATTATCACTATGAGCCTTTAAAGATATGGAACGGTCAGCAGTGTTAGAAAATCAAGGAGTTATTGAAGAATAACATTCGAACCAGTTGCAACAAAGATAACGTTGATATAACGGATGATAGAATTGAAATAAAGTAATAACAAATCGAGAGAAGTGAGAAAAGGTAGAGCAGTGATAGAAGGCAAACAATTGGTCATACTGGAGCACGTTTTTTGTTAATACAGATATGTCTGAATTATGAAAAACACGAGCAGGATAGGTAGTCTTGTATGAGTTGGAAATTAGTTTCTTCACGGAACCCAAGGGCAAAGATTTCAAAGCTTCCACAAATAGTCAGAAAGGATAGCGGCAGCAAGTGCAGAGTCAAAAGTCGCAAAAGCAATTGATTTCTTTTTAATGAAGGGGTAAAGGGAAATAGAGTGCAACGCACCTCCGAGACGCTATAGAAGAAATGATGCATTTCTGAGATGGACAATTCGAGGAATGAAAACAAAATTTTAGGCAACGACCACGAAATATGGTGTGCTAAGTGGTCGTTTGAAAACACAATAGACAGCACGCAACATTTAACGACGTTGGTACAGTGGCTGTTGGAATACAATTTATGAGTTTGCATTAGACGCATAAGACAGGGTGACCAACTAGAGAAGTTAAGTGATCGAGAGATCAACGATTGGGATTATATCTTTGAAAAACCCCTTTATAAGTGTTACGAAGCGATCTGATGAAAAACTTTAAAAAACTAATTCGTGATAAAAAGAAGTGACAGATATATGAAATTCCACAATTGCCTCTTATATTCACACGAGAAAACGACGGAACCGCAACCCCGGTGGGAGATCGAGACCACTTTCGCAGTGGACCTTCTGTTAAGAACTTCGAGTGTGGCCGAAATCACTGGTTCTTACTGACGGGAAGATATATTACGGTTTTCCTCGTGGAAAAGTTTGTGCGAAGGAAATGGAGGAAGTATGACTGCAACTTTCTCCAGGGTCGTCCAGGCTGTGGTCACCAGCAACGCTTCTCGATATGGTTGTTGTGTAATTAACCTCAGTTCAACGTGAACAAAGTGCTTGTATTCCGTTCCATGCTTAGCACAACTCTCACAGTGCGACTGAATGATTTACGGCGAGATGTTTGAAAGTGAACTGTCCATGAAACACGGATCATTTGCTCTTCCATCAGCCATTCTTCTCGAATTTCTTCAATAATGATATTGAAACTACATGACAATTAAGAGACAACTTGTATGTGCTTGGTGGGAATCAGGCCAACTTATGGCTTCAAATTCCTTTACAGTAAATGAAAATTTCATTTAACAATGCTAAGGAGCAGCAAACTATTCTAATGTCCCAAGAAGTTCGCATATTTCATGGCTGTGGTGTTCTAAATGCTTTAGAGTTAACGCGAAGTGATCCTAAAGAAAAGATCACACTCAGTTCCATAGTTGCAGCTTAAAGAAAGGGTTGAGGAGAACACCGCTAATGACTGAAATGTGGGGTTAGTATTTGCCTTAAATGTATGAGCACTAAAAAAGGAAGAAGGAAGTCGCTCCGAAACTTCTGCTGATATAAAGAGGGAACCGAAGAAGCAAATTTACAAAGGTGATTCACAAAATGTTTTATCGTGTGCATTTCGAACTTGGAGATGGAAGTAGCAGATAAATATGCATGTATGCTCATTTATTTGCTCAAATATGATATCCCATTACCTTTTCTGCAAAAAATCGTTAATGATGCACTCAGAGAAGACCTCGCTAGAGAAAATATTTCAGCGAAGCGAAAACCAGACAAAGTGTTCACAGACATGTGCGACAGGATAAGGAAATATGAAACGAAATTCTTTCGTTGTAGTTGAAGCGCTGGCGCACATATATTTCTGAAAACTTTTTCAAATAAAACCCTAATCAACACTACAAGAAATAAAACATCGGGCATATAGAAGTGACAGAAGTTCCTATCTTCAAAGAAGTTCGATCCAACGGCAATAAATTAGTCGGCATATTCAGGAGCTAACGAACATCACGCTATGCATAAGGGCTAACTGATTTTACAGTTCGAAATACCGTCATTATTAAATGCTTTTATTGAAGACTCACAACGCTGATATAAGTCCCCAAACACAATAAGGGAACACTGTTATAGCAATTCGAATGTCATGAAGAATATTGTTCATTGGAACGAGGCCTTTCATATTTGTCTTTTGCTGTTGTGCCCTTAACGACTATAGAGCATTGATACCTACTGTGAAATGTTGAAAAATGCGCTGATCAAGCAAGAATAAAATCCTAATCCAACTTCAATTACTTCTATGCTCTGCAATATTTATTCTACTCACAAAATTTTTTACTGATATAATTTCAATGAGCCGATATATTTCATAGTCTCATCGATCTCTGTTTCAGCAGCAAACACATAACAGCTTTTGTCGTTCATTTATCAACAAAATTCTCAACCCCAACAAATAATTTCGCAGCGATGAATGCTACGCATTTCCTTAACGCCGTTCATCTCCAAGCGGGTAATTCATAGGCAATAAAAAATATAGTGGAGATTCACTGGAAAGAAATTCGAATCAGCATTCGATGCCTTTGTTAATCGATCACAATAATGTCCTCCATTGCACGGCGCCGGCGATCTTCTTGTATTTGCCTTGCAACTTCCTTCGCTGACGGAAAACGAGGACGCTGAAAGAGCACTGCAATGCAGGGGGGCTTGGAACGTCAAAGATTAGATAGCACTTATGACGGAGAAACTACTTTACTATTTTGTGATCAAACACGACTTTTGATGCCGAATTCGTAGCGCTGTCTTCAAAAATACACCCAGTCGTTCTAGCTCTAAGATTAATTGGAAGTCTCTTTAGACCAGTACCTACTTTTGCCGAAAACATAGTCGATGTGACATAGTGACCACAGATAATATGATGAAATTATTGGTTACGAGGAGAATCTTATGGACTATAAAATTTCCTACCTAGTTTGGTGAAAATTAATGTGTTTTGTGAGGCAGCAGAATTTTTGCCCATCCTGTCCTATCAGGGTTGATCTACAAGATTAAAAAATAATTCTGCATATACTATGGACTTGCATTTTTGTTCAGTGTGCTTGCTTCCTCGCGAATTTTTTACGAGAAGGTGCGAAAAATAAAGTCCGCAATGATGAAATTAATGGGTCGAAATTTCGATCCAATAGGAGTACATGAAAAGTCACTTTGGAGTCGAAAGATAATGTTTCGTAGTGATAACCACAACGCAACTACAAATCATATCTCATAAGTGAAGAAAAGTGAAAAGAAAATCTCCCCAACACGCCTAAAATATGCCTGAAAGTGGAAAAATATATCCAAAAGTCCCCAAAAACATGTGGGGGACCATTCCAAGATATCATTCTGTCAAGAACTCATTCATAAAGCACTAAAAATGCAAACGTATGCATTCGTTTAGCGGGAAAAAAATTGAACTATTATTGTCGATCTTGTGCGTATTTGCGTGCATAATGTTCATTACGTTCGAAAATGCACAATGTCCTCATGAAGTGTTCGGTGTGAGCGTCACGACTGCCAAAAATAAGATGAAATTAGCTTTCCTCGTACCTTCATTAATAGTTGAGAGTGGCTGCGTATTATATTTCGTTGTGTTAGTAACGCAGTCTAGACTATCTCCACCTGACTATTGTGCCAATCTAATGTTCAAGAAAAAATTACAAGCGAGATGCTAATTGCTTCATTGTAAATTGACAGTTCACTGTATAGCAGTAGTGAATAAATAAAATGCATTTATTCACTAAAACTCTTTTTTTCGATTAACATCGAAATATTTTATGTTCATAGAATGCAATATGCTGTGCTTTATATAACAATGAGATTCGCATAATCTTTGCAATTTGCTGTGAAGAGGTGTACTTTTAAATGTGAAGCTTATTCGGCTACCGAGCCGCTTTATAGCCCCCCAAAGCTAACAATCATCGAAATAAATTTGGATAGAAGCTCATTACTTTCACTACCAACAACATATTGAACTGTATACTGCACTACAGTTTTTGTATACAGTATATCCTATATACAGTCACTCAATTTCAATTACAGAGGCTGATAATAGGAAAGAGAGGCGAAATATCTTACTGTCGAGAAAGATAACAAATTTCGTCGTTTATAAGAGAGGAAAAAGAGTGAATGCAAACCTCGACCATAAATTCGGTAATCTTTCGTGAGCGAACTTTTTGATGTGATTCTGCAATGTCCAATAGTTTCATGCTGTTTGCATCTATAATACAATCTTATACGTATTTGTCAACGAATGAAGTTGAATAACAAAGTGAGAGATATGTTCACATTGCACCTATATCCATTGCATTTGTTGTGTTGCTCATGATTCAAAAATTCTTCTCCTTATGTCCTCTGCTTACTTAATGCATGTACTCTACCACCATCTTTTACGCTTGATATACATTGTGTCGATGAAATAAATGAGCAGTGAAAATCTTCATTTATCTAGTAGAACTACTCGATCGTACCTTTATGCTTCGAAATGATGTTAGTCTTTCTTATTGCTTCGCCGTTTCCTGCCTATAGTTGCTGTCTAAATGGGCTTACTCCACATTGAAAATAAATTAAAGAGATTAGAAAGATCATTCATTGTTCGCTACAGTTTGCGTAGAGAAATCGATTCACCTATTCGTCTTAACAGCAAGTTTCTTTACTAATATGCTAATTGAAGGTTTGAGCCAGTTAACGAAACATGCACTTTTTTAGATGTAAGGACTCATTATGGGTCCGAATTTTGAAAGAAATTTGACATCAGTTTGCAGAGAGGGTATAATCTTTATTATCCTCCTCTCAGTCTGCCTAACGTCTTTTTTACTTGTCTTGATCCCATTTATAGTACTTCATTTAAAGCCTATTAGCTTTTCAGATGCCTTTCGAATGAGAAAAGCAATCCACATATCCCGTTAGAAAAAATTGTGAACACTATTTCTGTTCCCTTGTGTCACATATCCTGCCGCTTTTGTCACTGGCAGGATCCGATTATTCTCAAAATCGGCCACAGCAAAAACTACTTTCTAGAATAGTTCTAAGCTCAATTCGCCAAATTATGATCGGATGTTTGTGAACGGTGCGCTGCCTTAAGCGCCCAAAAGGCGTGCTCTCCGCAGCTTAAGGTCACTTCAGTTTATGGTATCTCTTCAAACCTATCGGCATGCTTTCTTTAATAGGAATTCTAATTTGGCGTTTCAAAGCCGACTACATCGTATATATTGTGCGGGTTTCACTGATTTGATTTCTGCTGAGCCTTCGACTTTTTCACGTCAAAAGCCTTTTATTGGGCTGAAGTATGGTATTACCCCGGTTTCGTTGCTAAAATAGTTATTGAGTTTTTTACCAGGTCAGCTACAAGCCGTGGTTTTGTTTTTGCTTGATTTCCTCCTATTTCTTGCATTTACAAACGCTCAAGTCCATTGTTCGAAGTTTTTTTTTTTTGCTGATGGGGCCAAAATGTCCCTCTCTATGAGCAAAATTGGAATCTTTCATGATTCAGTAGAACAGTGTCTCGGTAATCTCGGTAACTGACACTTACAGTCGGCTATATAGAAAAGCCTGCTCCATCATGAGCGAAAAGTCCGAAAAAACAAACAAATATTAGTCACCAATCGGCTCATTGTCATGAACTATCGTAGACCATATATGCTATTCTCGGGTCTTCCTTACTTTTCAAGCTTTTGGCAAAAGAGATCTCTCCATAATGTTTAAGCTGTTCGTTGTTCATATTTGATCTCTGCTACACTAGACCTTGACTTGAAAAAGAGTCAAGGTTCTTTCAGAAGCTATTAGGTTTATGAGGTCCATTCAGGGTCAAAATCTGTCATGGAAGACCTTTGGTCTTAATCTGAAGTTAGTGGATGACCACAATTTCACAGATTTGGCTAGCCAATGGCTTCAACGGAAATAAATATAACTAAAATGTGTTGAACTGTGCTCAAAGATGGGTTAAATTGCAAAATTTTTCGCATGAACAAATTGCTTCGACTCACAGTTGTTCTATTAGGTTGGGAAAACCTCTTCTAAGTTGACAAATTAGATGCTTTTGTTTTGATATCGCTTTGAAACACAATGTCTTTAGTAGGGACGATTATATTTAAATAATCACTGTTGAAATGTTTTATTTTGTCATACTGATTTTTGATTTCACCGAACTGTTTGGTACTTTAATTGGATATTAAGTGGAACGTTTGGCGGCCCCTGTATTGAACTAGCTCACTTTATTTTTCTTTTATTACGAATTGCGAACAAATGTTTTGTTTGTTCGTTGGTAATTATCCTTATTATGAGCTTCACATCAGCCTCTTCCTAGCAGTAACATGCGAGAATGGAAATGAATCTGTTTTCAGGTAGTTTTTGAAGTACATTTGTATTCTCTGGAATAATTAATCCATAAAAGTGTTATTTCAACAACAATACATTTGCTCTTAATTAAATCAACTTGTCTCTCCAAGCAAGCACACACTTCTATGTTAAGATATTATCTACCATCCACAATTACTTCGTTCACGCTATTGAGATTGTTTAACTGCAATCGTTACTTAGTCAAATATAACTTAAACTTGCTAAAAAAAATACTCGGCCTTCAATTGTCATTATTCACATGTTAAATAGCTCTCAAAATAGCGTTACCTGCGCTTTCAGAAGCCTCGCAGTTTTCATCGACGATTTCGTTGACGACATTTCTCGTTTTCTTTTTTTTAATCGCTCCTCGTTTGCGTTCGTAATTAATGCTAGCCAATTCTCCTCTTTTTCGATTTTTCTTCGCTATTACTTTGTTGGCTTCTATTTCACCTTCAATCGCAATGACGTCCAAGCTTTCCAATGCGTGTCCATGTTTGGAAGTGAGTTGAGACGAAATAAAGAAATCATGTGCGTCTTCAAATATTTCGGCTTTATTGTCCATACTTTCGTTAAGCTTCTCATGTTCATTGTCGGATGCAATTTCGATAGCGTTGTCAGAAGTTGATGTATTTATCACGTTATCATCAGGTATCGGAGCTGAAGTGCAAATGATTGTGCCTTTTTGCTGCCATTTTTTGGTATGTAGTTGTTGTTCCTTTCCAAAAAACATCAGCATACCAGCCATATTAAAGTTCCCCTCAATTTACTTTTAGAAAATTTGCAATCAATGGAAAGAATGCAAATGGCGGATAAGGGAACTGATCCCCTCAGAATATTCGAGAAAAAATTGCTTTAATGGAGGAGGTACATAATCAGCTATTTTGTATCAAGTAAAGGCTGATTTGATTCATCTGCTTACGAAACCGTGTGTACTTTTTGCTCTTATCCTCACATTAAGCGCTTTCTGATTTATACATACAGTTAACATCAATCCCTTTACTGGTGAGCATGTTCGGACCACCAGTTGCTCGCGCACCCAGAAATAATGAACAATCTGATGCAGAAAAAAGACAGACCCGACCGCATAACCATCTGTTAGGTCCTAAAAGAGATGACTTTTGAAGCTAAACAATTTTCAAAGTAATCTGCTTGTCAACTGCTCAACTACGGGTTACCTTCTTAGTTAAGCCATGAATTTAAATGTTTGAAGGGTGAATTTTCAAATTGCTCAGTAGTGCTCTTCTTAGAAATTGATTATGATGAAACTATTAAGACAAATTGTTAGCATAGACGAACCTGATTTTTGAATATTGTATCCTTTAAGAAGGGAGTTGAGAGCAGTTCGCATACGATCAATAAACGACATCGAAAATTTGCATTAATGAGCGCTACTTGGATCAAACGCGCTGCTCAAAGGGCTAATCGAATTCCTGAGGCGAAAAAAGGGTTGCGACTGAGCCGAGAGGTTCAACACAAAAATCTCAATATATCACAACGAAATATTTTACCCTCATACCGCTTCCCTACTCACTTGCGCAGTAAGCGGGCGGTCTTGGAATTTTTATAAAAAGAAATTAAGGAACTTTTACCACAGCATTACTTGTTTGTAGCTCGACAATTTATGGACTTTTAAAGCTCAAAAGCATCGCCTCCTCTGCATCGGTACAGTGGCAGATTAGTGGATGCAGCTCCCGCCGACCTCCCTACGAAGGTCGTTTGCCCATTATAGGTCTAGAAAAAGTAGGGTTCAGGTGCAATATGGCAGATGCTCAAGATATCAAAATTTTTGATTGCCTGAACGCAAAAGAACCCCTACTAATTTTGATTGCCTGAACTTATTCAGTTTGCCATGATCGGCAGAATAATTTGGACCATCCGTCTTTAGATTCTTGCTGAGAGGTAGAATCTCAAAATAGGAAACTACTTCTATAATAAAAGAACAATTAGAATCTCGAACCCACATCGTAATTCCACTGTAACATCTACGCTCCCACAATGGGTGCTGTCTTTCCCATAGGCAGCAATCCGTGAATTTATAACAGGTGTTATCCTTTCGACGCACGGAAGATGGAAATTGATTTTCCCGGAACTTCTATCCATGCGTGAGCTTGCTGGCTTAACCGTAACAAATGAAAGTAGAGTCGTTTTGGTCAAAAAGAGTATTTGGTTCGTCTGAGATCGAATACAAATTTTTGTAATAAAAAATTTTTGTAGAGTCAGACTGGAGCCCGATACAGGAGTTTAACGTTTCCGCAAGCATACTAGCTAGATAAATTTTTAACAAATGAGCTCTAAGGCGGCGCACCTAGGTGAAAGAAAATATGACTATATTAACAGCCGACTTGTTAGGGAGAGGGATGCGTCCAAAGAATATCTTAGCAAGGGAAACCTCGAGAGTCTCATAATAAGTAGCGTTTCCCCTCTCACCACGACGTTCAATTTTGCGCTTCCTTATTATTCTTTCTGGTTCCCCTCACGTTCGAGTAGAGGTTTATACCTTCTACTCATTCTGAACAGACACATGATTGTTTCTTTGTTTCCTGAGTATATCTCATTCATATTTAACATCTCATTTTTCCTCTTGTTCGTTCGACAGTAATTTATTCGGCCTATTTGCCGAGTAAAGGGAACGTCTGTGAACCTCAGATGGCCAGCCAGCTGCAACTTATTTCAGTTAATCCGCACGCTCACGAGGAGAAACTTTTTCCCCACAAAGCTGTGAACAAAATGTCCAGCGACCAAACGTCTATGACCAGAGTCCAGCGGACAGCTGTATCATGTCCTCAGATTAAACGGTTGTCAGATAGCTTAGGACGCGGTCGAATGATCGGACTCTAATTGTACAGATTAGCAGCAAACTTTGGAAAAGTTTGAAAAATCACGACGATAAAAACATTTCAACGATCTGACGAAGATACGGCTCTCAGCCAGGAGTGCACATTTATTTTCGGCTTCTATCGTTGAATTCTTTCTAGCAAATCCACAACCGTTTATTTGAGCGGCATTCACCGCTCCTTCTAGATACAGCAAGTACTCCAGTAATATATTGAATGGCCCTGCACTCAAGGATAACAACCAGCAGCTGGTATTTTCCACTCGGTCAACATGTTTGCATCAGGTATGGCTTGTAGAAAATAACAATTGAGGCATTCTTGGATCTTCCTACCAAATTATCCATACTCCGCTGCTAAATATGAGAGGATAATATAATAATTGGAGAAGCACCCAGAGGGCCTGACACAATATGTGATAGAATTAAATATCAACAAGAAATAGAATTGCGGAGTGTTGCCTTCATATTTTAAAGAATCTCATCACCCGTAGAAATTTTTAGCAAAAGAATTGGTTTTTTTCTGACCTGACCGGCATGGAGTAAAAGGTCGATTTTATAGAATGCAAGCAACTCCTTTCCCATTTAAGTGCCCATAACTCCTTCCATTATTGACGGACTAATGCGAAATTACATATATCAGGAGACTCCATGGTGCAAAGTGTACTCACCAAGATTCTTCATCCAATAATTCCCAAGTTGAACATTCTAAGCAGTGACACGCACACACGATCATGCTCGCAGACGGGCGGTCGGCATGGAGCACTTTGAAGAAACACATAATGATGGACTGTCTATGGCCTGCGAACGCACAATTAATTTCCCTAGGGCAATATGAAGGCTAATTGGAGATCTTCGAGCTTTAAAAAACTTTTTGTGTTCTAAGATGGAATATGGTGACGTCACATCCGCACGAATACTTGTGTGGGCATATCTGCATTTGCCCTGCTGCGCTGGTTGTTTCAACCTAAAAGCCTGCGAGGCAAGATATGAAAGTTTTAGTGGCGACAATTATATCGCAGATTACCCAATGTTCAAGTAGATTTTTAACTTCGAAGCGACTTATTTCATGCCATTTAAAAGTTTGCAGCAAAGTTGACACAACACCTGCTCGTAACATGAATCACTTATGAAGCTATTGGCACAATGACGTATTCTTAAACCGCACTATTCATATGAAGAAATCGTCATACTCATTTGCGGAAAACGCGCTTATGCTGGCTGCACTTTATTCTATAAGTTGCCATGGTGCCCACACTAGCGATGCAGAAGGATCTTGCGAGATGCCCAAGTGCTTCTGGGAATGGCGTAAGTGCTTTTTGAAAATGTGTCAGCAGCTGTCAAGAGAAATCCTGGAGGACACTTCAGTTCATCCGGATGAATCCTCCAAGCGAACTTTTCCTTCCAAAAATTTATGCGGACAGATTCTCGAATTTTGCGATCGCAAACGAGGACGGGCAGTTTCATGAAATATATAGCATAAAAAATCAATGTATACGTAGTGGAAAGCTTGAAGCGAAAAGTGGAAGAATTAGCAAATGAAGTATTAGACCATATTTATGTAATTTTATTTTATTGACTGCAAATGTTACTATTTTAATATGCTGCAAATTAATACTTTGCTTATGGCGCTGATATATCGCTGTTGCTGTTCTTTTGCACCTATCCCGTTTTTCAAGAGTGAGTATCGTAGAATGTTTGCGAATTTGACGAATTGTTTGCACTCGAATGTGTAACCACTTTCAACTAGATAATAATAGGCTATGTATGTTTTGTAGTAAAGAGTGCATTCAATCATGAACCAAAGAATCCCTGCAAAATTTTCAAAGAGTTAAAAGATCATAGCTATGAATTTTGTTATTCCGAATGCCTTTTAAAATTTGACGAGTTATCCGGATGGGAACGATGCGAAAATCAAACAAATTGAGCACACCGACTGAGCACAATTCAGTTTGTTAAATTCCATCAGATTTGGAGTAGACGTTACTGCGAGCGCAGCGTAAATTTCGCAGAGGAGAAAGAGTTCCTGAATAGCATCCCATCCTAAACGTACGGTAAACGGAGGTTTTAATTCATCAATGCAAAACACTTGCTTATGAACAGGCGGAAAAACCCTACAAAAAGTTTTTCTGAGTCACGTAGGTGGAAGTCCGCTAAACTTGAATCCATATCATTTTTTTTCCTTCACACATGGCGATCGTATTCGAACACATTGTTCGAAAATGGGGAGGGCATAAGCATTAGACTTCTTATTTAGTTTTGTACTGCAAGGCAAGAAAAACACAAATTGCAAATTGGATGGATGTCCACGAAGCATCATTATAACGTCTGTGCTAGCTGAAGTTGGAATCCATATAATCACCTAAATCCTTTGTCATATTCACAGCGAATTACCGTCAAAAAGTGGCGAACCGCGATAACTCTTTACAAGAAGCGGTCATCAAAATTATAGTGAAGTAATTTTCGCTCGGCCATTAAAAACTTTCATCTCATTTCAAAAATTATTAGCATATAAGCATTTCTCTAAGATTTGTTAACATTCAATTGTTAGCACTGACGGTGTTTTCGCTGCAGGTTACATATGACCTCATCAATTTGAAGCAGTTCGATCGCTGCTCACATAATTGCCAGATAGACATGTTAATGGGGAAAAGAAAGGTTGTACATTGAAGTATCCCTTTGTTGGAATATATTCCTACTAGTAAGGGAGAGACGATCGGCTATTTTTGGCTATTAGTGAAATGATCCTACTCGCTGTATGTTTATATACTTTGAATAGAGCGATCGTTGTTAGCAAAAGCTAAACGACCAGAATTTTGGCTGAAGTGTTCGCGATAGATCATACCTATTTCGAAGAAATTTTGCTGACACCATTAACATTTAATGTAATCAAAAACATCAGTCACTCAACACTGCCTTTACCACCCTGCTTCTGCAGAGTAGACTTTATGAAAATATCGCGGAGCATGAAGACATCGAATAGACAATGTAGCCTGTAAATAAACGTAGAATGATACAAATACATTATGACATCACTAACAGAGGAAGGCTTCATTGGCTTGCTAGAAGTCTACTGGCTTCTAATTTCGTTGTTCCAACAAGACGTTCATTTTCCAAATGTATTTCTAACTGACTATCCACTACGGGCCGCATGAAATTCACGTATTCACCACGATACAATACGTGCATCAATTACATATTTCGCCTCAAGCGTTGCGAATTTAATGACCTCCTCTAGAGTTCTCGAATATAATAGATGTGAAAGTTCCTAGTATATATATATATATATATATATATATATATATATAATGTTTGTTTATTTATTAGTTTATTTATATATTTATATTTATATTTATATATTTGGGCACATTCGATTATATATTTCTAACAAAAAATGTTAATCTTTGTGCTGTATGGTGTTAACGTTCTAAGTTTCTTGCATTTTGTTATACGAGCTGTGAAGTGATGATTTATATGAACTACTCGTACGGGCTCATCTCTGAAATGTTGAGTAGAGTATTCGGTCGTGCGTTCGGTTTTCTTGACAGGCATTAGCAAACTTGACAGTTTCTTGCGCTCGCTTAGAAGAGGGCGATAATGTTAAATTATCGCTCTCTTTCACTGTCATATCGTAGGAGAAATTTTAAGTGCATGTTTTTCCAAATGTTCATTCTTGACCGTCAAAGCAAGGCATACTTTTTATGTGATTGTTTGACACGACAGCTAAACAAGAAACAACAGCAACTACACGACCAGCGGTCACTGATAGTTAAATGCAGTAGATTAATTGCAATTAAAAATATATTTTGGTGTGCTGTTGAAAAAAAAAACATTCTCGGTTCTCGCCGAATATGGGACAAAGCTTCTTGAAAATGAATGCTTCATCAAGCGTTTCAATGCTCTTTTCCAAACCTTTTCAAAATATATTTCAATAATGTCTTCACTTACGCATGTTTGGCTCAACAATACTTATCACTGCCATCGGTGCGTGATGCCACTTACAGCAGAAACCAAAAGAATGAATCCTGGAAGCTAATTCACAATAGGGAAAATAGAGGAGCTCATTCTTTTGCTTTTTTTTTAAGTCTCCGAAAAAAATTTCCCACACTGCTAGTATATTCTTCGAAGTACCGAAACACTTGAAATAAAGTCAGGAAAGATGCTTGTGCCCCCCACTTTCACTGAGACGAGTTTGTTATAACCAATTCACCACTGTTGGAGAAGTGAAGATAAGGAAAGAGAAATGGTTGTTTTTGCTTTAAGGTGAGCTGTTGCTACTTTTATTCTATACATCTTGTGTGATTAGAGATTTCTCTGCTATGTGCAGAAAACATCTCAAAATTTGAAAGATTTGTCGAGAAAAGTTTCTTCTCCTGAAGTTTCCACGTCAGGAACATGAAAATGAGATCGGCAAGTTCATAGCTATTAGTTGACGACTTCAGCTTAAAGGATTCTATTCAAGATTTATATGTTCTGTCATCCTGAAATCGTTCATTTTAGCATTTTAAAGCTAATTTTTCCATTCGTTTACGAATAATTTTTTGCTGTTCACTTTCCCACTCTCTCGCATTCATTTCAATCTAAGAGACCCCTCTTATTTGCCTCTTTTTTTCTAAAAAAAAGGCTTAGGAGACTCAAATCTTTATGCATATATTAACACATAATTAACACATTAATAACGCAGTCATGACTCATCTTTGCTAAAATGCATACTATGTTGGACGATTTGGCGTTCACCACCATCTTATCCTCGAAGGGTATGCCCTTATTACTGCGCATTTTGATGGTTCATTATTTCATTGCATCATTCTTGCTTCTTGTTGATAAACAACAGGATGGTTAGCTGCTCCCTTTAGCCATCTCCCTCCACCCTCTTCTATTGACAAGCGCGTAAAAGATGGTATGTACTTGCTGACTATTTGTACAACTTATTAATTGCTTTTCAGTGGCTCACTCTCCTCACGAACAATGCACATGCATTAACAACATTGTTAATGCAAGCAGTAGAATGTCTCATGGCTGTTAGGCGTTTTTAAAATATTATCATTTAGTTTCCGATATTATTCTCGCCCGCTGGAACGAACGTAGACTGCGATGAAACGTGGAAAAGCACATATTTGAAAGTAAATTTACTGCGCATGCCATATATAATACTGCCAAATCTACGGAGATGGCCTATGAGAATACTTCATTTGTCTATAGCTGTGATAGCACATGTAGCCGAAAATGTGAAGTAATTTTTCTTTGAAAAAAACTCACCATGCGCGGAGTCACTGTTCAGCGGCGAACTTTTCATGGCCTGAAAAGCGCCTCGCAAATTTCATGCAAACTGGAATGTTTTAGGTACATTTGCAACAAATCTATCCCGCAGATGAGCTGTATCACGACGTCTACCTGTGCGCGTCTACGTTCTATGCCTGCCGGATAGGTAGGCGCACCTACACATAGACGAACTTGAAAACCGATAGAGTTGTAGCTAGGTAAATTTGTGGATAAATGTAGATTTAACGGCGGCCGGTACCTATTTCCATCAGCATCGACAACAGTTATGAAAAATTTTACGCAAACTTGGTTAAAAAAATTTGGTCTTTTTTGCAGGTTTGTGCGGCTGTCGAATTTGTTAAAATTTGAATTTTTTGTCCTATCCGTTGTTTTATTTCTACCATGTGGACCTAGTTGGTTAGACAAAGCCAGACGGGTATGTGAAAAAGCGCATATTGTGCCAGCTGTTGTGATGAGCTTCTCCATCTTTCTCGTTTTTGTAGACACTAGCCACTAATTCCTATCGATTGTTTGAGCTTTGTGCCTCTCCTATAATTTTGGAAATCCACTCTTCGATGATACGCTATGGGCAGCATATTCGTTTACTTCCGTGCGCTAAAATATATGCAACGAATGCGATGAGGAATGTGGACCGATGTTTGAAAGTTTTTTGGAATGATTTGAAATTTTGGTAGCTTCATTAAAGGATTGGTACGGATCCTGTTCGCCCAAGTTGTTGATGAAAATGGACTCCGATAGCTTCATAGAACGGACTGCAACGAATCCTGCTTTCTTCTTCCACTAAGCGATAATGAATGGTGGAGGTTTCATCATAAGTAATATGATTGCTTCATAAAATCAGTAAGAGTGAATCCTGCGAGTTTATCAGAAAGAGTACCGAGAGATCATTGGTTGCTGTATAAATGGAATTAACAAAGATTCACGCGAGACTGTTAAAAAAGGAAGTGAACAGGAACCTTTGTATCATCATGAAACGAATCAAAAAGAATGCCTATAGCTTTACGAAACGAACGACCATAAATCTCGGTAGTTTCATGAAAAAAACACTAAGAAATCATTTCAGATTCATAAGAGAAATAGTAAGCATTTCTCATAAATCAAATGTTAACAATATATCAGCCATCATTGTTTCATATGAGGAATAGCGAGAAATCCAGATAGTTCATAATAATCCATATAATTGCCATCAATGGGCCTCATTACTTGGATCATTTCCCTCGGTGAAGTCAATGAAAAACCGCAGCAGTATCGCCAACATTCTAATTCCATCATATTGAATTGGTATTCCCTTGCTAATAGGGTATTTTTATGTGTATCATCACAAAATATGATGAACTCAGCATTTGATCACAATGGCCTTCATATTGCGTTTCTGCGCAAACTTTTGCAGTGTGCCATTGTTTATAACGATAGTCATTTGGAGGTGCATTATTTTATGCAACCTTTAGCACCTTGTATGTCAAAATCGTCACATTTTTAAATTACTCTGTATTTTTCGATTTCAGCTGCTAGGAAAAGTGCTGTCAACTTCACCTGTTTGTATTTTGTTCGATCTTTGAACCACTATAGTGGGTATATGCACTGAAATATTATAAGTCGCTGCATTTATATAATGAGGGAAATACTGATGCAATAAATTCTATGACTATTTGAAACATACATCGATTCAGCAGTAGAAATGATCGGATATTCATAACGTGAGGTGGATGGCATCATTTATTGCGTAAGGCAAAACAGTAATGTTGCATTGCAATTGCTGATTTATAGAGTTGAAACACAGAAAAATGAAAACATCCACGTGATTGTCAATGCAAATTCATTACTTTATCACATCAATTTCTATAGTTTGTTTCATCTATTCGCGTTTTCAAGCTTCATCAGTTCGCATTGAAGTAGAATATGTGAATTATGGCGATATTGCGACTTATGTTTATGTACACGAATTATCGCATGTGTTTTGGTATATGTTGTCAACTCATCGAATTGAATTTAAAAGTGTACACTTTATTAGCAGTTTTCATTTGCCTTCCTCGTTTATTAATTGCTTTTGAAAATCATCGAAGATCGCTTGCACTATGAGCGTGCATTGATATATCGCAGATGCTCCCAAATATACGCTTTAAAGGTTACACACCGACCGGCATCGTCATTATGTGTGATCTTGAGGCGAGGAAATGCACAGACGTAGTTTCTAGATATGGGATATTCAGCTAGGATTCATGAAAAACGGGCAATTGATGAACGAAAATATGTTATCGAACCATGTGCAAAACAGATGATCATGTGTGCATTTCATTACAGTTTGCATCATGTTTCACTCATTAATGACTATATTTCATTCCTTCTCGTTAACAATAACATATGTTCCTGGTAAAGTTACTTATTCGTGTTTTTTCTCTTTAAATAGAGCTTTTTTTCGCATCAAAACTTTGTGATTTTTATGGGCTCTTCTCAACAGTCTTGATTGTAGATAATTTATCTGTTTAGCATAATTCTTCCATATTTTATTCCTTGTGTTTTGCTTTGTCATTCGCAGAAACTTCTTTGATTCCTATCCGCACAGAGATTTGAAAGAAAAACATCTGAACGTCCATTAAAAACCATAAGAATAATAAGTGACATTTTCTCGGTAAAATTTTCTTTTTCCAAAAACTACTGTTATTTGGACACAGCTTTAATCATTCATATGCTGTGTTGAGGATGTTCAATTTTTCTTCTTGTTTATGACGAAAACGCAATATCTCTTAGTGACTTCTTGACTCACTCATAAACGTTAGAAATCAACAACTATAAGACAGAAATTTTGAAATTGGCGGAAATTGTTAAATAAATTCGTGCCCAATAATGCGTAATTGAATTGTTTCATTGAGAGGAATAAAGCTTTTGTTAAAATTAAATCTATTCGATGATCAAATGAAGTCTATTCTTTCATTAGCAGCAACTTTTGTTACTCTTGTGAGCGGAAGAAATTTACAATTTTTATCATACTTTTCATTTGATCGAACAAAGAAACGAATTTTATAATCGTCGTTGGTGGCAATTTGTCAATGTAATGTCTCTTTTCAATTTTCATATACCTTATTATTATACTCTCAATAACAATGGATATCAACACGTATACTAAAGACGATATAACTCAAGAATTCCAATCAAATATATGAGCCCATACAATTTCAAGAGTACGCGAAGAAAGTTGGGGATTCAAATAATCGAATTGATAGAATTTACTGGATTGAATCTTATTATCAGCCCAATTGCAATGTTATTCGGCAATAAATTCTCTCTCACGCAAAAATTTGATTTTGCGCATTCTGAAGTAGTCACTTCCTCCATTTCGCAATGAGAACTCAATTTAGCGCAGTTTTGTGATATGCTCCACTTTTATAGGGATGCACCACACACACAAAAACGTCTCAACTATCCTCTTTGATCGGTCGCCGTATTTCAACAATTAGAGAAGTGTGCCAAAAGAGCTGGCGTGATTTGCGTTTTTGCACACTATTCAGATTGCTAGCCGGTTTCAAGAATGGCTGATAAAAATTAAAATAAGCGAAAATCTGGATTCATATTTTTGGTGGCTCGAGCATCCGTGCAAATTCTTGCAATACGTCCTTTAAGTTTTTTAACAATTGAATGCCAACAGCTTTTCATAGCTCACATTAGTCAGGTTGAAGTGACGAGCATCAGATCGTCCTAGCGTGTGAAGTAAATTCGTCAAGTTTCGTGACTTTAGCTTCATCTGTTCCCTTTTGGAACTGCCTAACCGGAGCAAAAAACAGACGTAGACTTACACATTTGCATACATAGAGATAGAACGCTGTCGTAATTCGCTGCTACAAAGCAAACATGTGATATATATATATATATATATATATATATATATATATATATATATATATATATATAAACTCGCACGAATATAATCGTGTTTTTGCTTTATTTGCAGTGTTTTTCTCATAGGACGACCGTGCAATTAATTTCAAAGCATTTTGCCTATGCGAACATTCTTAACCTACTCCGTAAAGCTTCTCAGAACTTATAAAAATACAACTTGATAAGAATTACTCAGTAATCGTAAATCGTTACTAGCAAAACGTTTGATTCCACTTCCGTTTTGCTCGATATATATAAAATATTGGAAAATAGTTATTATGCTAGTGACTATTAGCGGAATAAGCTTCCTCGAGACAACTTCAAGCTCTCGCTTTCACCAGAACGAGACTTGCATAAAGTTATGGAACTTATAGGTAGCGGCTTATCGAGACTGATATCACATAGGCGGATTTAATAAATGCTGGCATAAACTAGACATGTTTCGGGATTCATGGATTTGTTTCTTTATCTAGTGATAGACGTTTTTTCAGGAATTTCCTTTTAACTGCTTTCGTGTTTCAATGTTGTGAAGTAAAGATCTGCAATTTCTATGCTATTTCTTCTGAAAACTAATGGAGATGCGCGATTTTATTGTCTTTAAAACTCTAAGCTTTTTCGATGTATGAGAGGCTCAGAGGCTTTCAATTTCGTCTCAGGATTTTCGGGAAGTCATAAATGCTAAGCGCTCATTATAGTCAAACACGATTGCTTTCGTGACGATATAGAAGGGAAGGGATTTCTATGATTTTGTTAGTATGGAAAGAGTTTATTCTTATGGGAGCATTTCGCGAAAACCTTGATGGTGAGCATTTTCCACTGCAGTGCTTTTTAATTATTTGGTAACATCGAGTTAGAGAGCCAACGGATATTTTCGTAGAAAAAATTTTATTGAAGTAAATTTCTGGAAATTTGTTGCGAAGTTCAGTCGATTTCCTTCCATATAACTTTCAACATCTCCACGCCGTCATACCCACTATCCTTTCTGACCTCAGTCATCAAAGTGCATTACGACAGTAACGTCGTCGACGATTTGTAATCGTTCATTCGAGCGATATTTATTGTTTGCAATGTTCTTCTATTGTGAGTTGTTAGGCGCCAATTCAACAACCTTCTCTTTAAATGATCTCAGCTTAAATTTATTCAAGTCAATCAGCTTTGAGCTATCAACGTACATTTGGAGACTCGTTGATTTATTGAAAGGATTACTGCGCAAATACTGCTCGTGAAACAGAACTCAGCTGAAATAGGGTAACAATTTTATGGCTGTGATCAGCAAAGAATCCCTTCGATTATTCTCATGTGAATGATTGTGGCGTGCAGCAAGTGTCCAGTAACTGGCATGCGAGGAAACTATATTGAATAGTACACTGATACTTGAAATACGCTTCCGCTAATTCTATTCAACAGCCTCAAATGGTGATGTCGTCGATGAAAATATATATATAAGTAAGTATCTTAGAGGTCATGTCGAAGATGCCTGATGCCACCTGGGAATATGAATTCGTAATCTTTTGTAAAGGGAAATATGAAACTCATAGAAAAAGGCACCACTTGTAGGGGAAAGCTTTTCATACAGCAATTGGGAGACGAAAAAGTGCTTCTCCTACAACAGTTAGTGTTTTCCATTCATACGATAAATCAGAAACGTCATATTGCCATCAGGCTTCACAATTTTTGCTTTCACAGCTTGCAAATATGCCACTGTGCTGATACCAAACTAAACTGTAAGAAGATTTACGGATCCGCAACCTTAGAGGACATGACCACCCTTATTGCGAGATTGAATATCGTTGCAACTTCTCTGGTGCCGTCCTCCACTTGTTTAAGAATGTGAACTTTCTTTCGTCGCACATGAGAGGAAATTTTCGATAAGATGAGTAGTGTTTGCTTCAACTAAAATTGTTGTTAGCTCAGATATATTGATAGACTGCAAATGTGGGAGTTCCGTCGCCCATCATGCATTGGAGTTTAAATGGAGCTAAATAACGATCAGGATTGCTATTACGAATGCATTGACCTTGTATCAGGAATGGCTGAAATATGCACGAATCTATAAAACCTATTCTCTTCACTACGAGCTGGTTTTATTCAAAGATTCTCCGAAATCTTTGCTACAACGAAACTTATAGTATGGAATCCTTTTGTGTTGGACAGGTTTACCGGTTTATATCCGATTTCATCTAGCAGTTCTTCACTGACTAATGCTCTGTAACGGTCATTTCAAATGTAAATTTTCTATGCACTCGATAAACTCAACATAACGGTAAAATCCCAGCCGTATTAGAGGCGTATATTAATCCTAAATGGTTCCTCTCCCTGGATAATCGCTTTTGCTGATGCCATAATAGCGCTGTTCAACTTGGGCGATCCGATGTGAGTTCAAGTTGGAAATGTGTGTACACATCCCTCATGGAACGCTTATAGCGCGGTAAACTTCTTCAGTTTCCTAAATAAGTGCGCAGATTTGTTATTTAAAAGATCCGGAAAACGTATTCTCTATAAATCATTGAAGCAGAAGAAATTTATCGGTTGAAGCTTTTATTCAAACTTGATTCTTTTGAGAACGTGGAAGCAATAATTTATCATTAGAAGATAGTTCTTCCCATTTCAATTCTTCATTTTCCTCTGGGGAACAAAAACGTTGCTTGAATGGAAAGTCTGCGGTCGATGATGCAGTTAAGTTGATTATGCAGCCCTTCTGAAATAAAATGTCGAATTTCATCTGTCCTCTTTCATTTCTATATTAGAGCCAAGTTGTATCATTCAAAACAGCGGTGTGCTAACTTGGGCAATAACTACAACATAATTTGCAATTTCCATCTATTGCTTTGATTTATTTTGTTAATAACAATAGGCGTGAACGCGTTAATGAAAAATGTTGAGAAAGTAAAACTCGTGCGATTAGCCAATCTCAATTCTAAGCGAAGTCGCCGTTTGACTGCCGTAACGTACGCGATTAGAATGTTCTCTGACTCGTAGCAATTTTCTTTGCTTTGCACATATACATTTCACTTTCATTCGCAAAGGACTCATTTCAGTTTGAGAGAATTCATTATTGTTGCTCTAGTGCTACTGCTGCATATTGTTAATTACACGCCAGCACTTTCTTCAGTCATATTCACCTGCAAGGTGTGGTTGATGATTCTTCAACGGACCATGTGATCTTTATTGCTTACCGTCATCGTCATTGTTAGTGGGAAATGTTGGTATGTTTTGTTGAAAGCAAAAATGGAGAAGGTTCTAACCACCGTGTACTAGAAGTTTAAAAGCTATTTAGAGAGCGGCGATACTTCTGAATTGAAAGTCAGCATATGTTTCAATAGTACTCACAGCTCCGAATTTTCATTCACTAAGAATGACCCGGGTGGAATGTGTATGATATGCCTATGATAAATAAATGACAATGATAATTTTGTGCCAGTTGCCCTCTCCTTACTGGCCGTTACTGGTCGTTCAGCTCGAAAATCAATACGCTTTCTCCGATGATACAATGTGACGAGAAGGAAGAACGATTTAAGCTGACAATATGCTGTATGATCGCAGACGAAGTCGATTGATGATGACGAAGTTCGTCTTGTCGACCCTACTGAGCTCTACTAACAGAGTGCCTAATCATTCTTCAGACTCTTTTTTAAATGACTTTCGATTGAGCTTCTCACCGTCTGATGGTAACGCGTGTCTGGGGAATCGGAAGTTTCTCCGCATTTCTCAAATTGCCCGTTGTCACCACTTTTAACCCTCTATTTCGAGCTAGTCTGATTCTCACGACTTCATCGAAAAGGCTCGCTGATTCCTCGTTTTTTTTTTTGCAACTTTCGACGTTTGATGCTGCACATTTTGCAACGGCTTTGAAAATCGAAATGGAGAAGCGCATATCGCCTTTGCTTAACTGGCATGCTTCTCTTGTTTTTTTTTTCTTTTCTTTTTTAATGCAGTCTTTAAGTGGTTGCTTCATTTGGTGACTGTATATTTCGAATTGAAAAATGCTTTTTGCTTCGATCTCAAGCTGGAGGCATAACATGCATTTGCATATAGATTGCTCAATGACGCAGTAAAATGTTCACGCTCACTGCTTCTTCGCTTTGTGATTTAACGAACTCATAAAGACTATCCCATTCGTGCAAACGTTAGAATCATCAACGATATTGCAGATTCATTGCGGCTCATTTTTCATCGACTAGTTTTCGCAATTCAGCAGCTCGCTGAAGCAGTCGGCGTTCTGCACCAATGATGTAATTCCTATGAATTCATTTTATCCTAAAGTGATGAGAAGTGATATTTTCTATAACATCTAAGTGGATTGTATGGACTGATCCTATTAGATTTATAGAGAGAATATCCTGAAGAAAAGGCTAAATTGTGATAACTTGTTCTATTATGTTTGCTTCGTTTGTGCTCCGTGTATTTTGTTGCTTTCATGATAACTCAATGATTTCGACTGCTACTGTGATAATGGTAACGTTATTAAACATCTTTCTATGAAAGTGAGAGTTTAAAACAAAGATGGGGTATGTTGTGCTGCTTCCTAATAGCCTCAAGCAACACCCATCGAAACATGTTTATTATTTTTCCTCTTCTCATGCTGCTATTATTTTTGCTGAACATTTGTTTGCATGATATCTATAACTGTTTTCAAATTGTGCAATATCGTCCACTTATGTTCAAAGCCGCTTGAAATTAGATCTCTCAAAATAGCCATCAAGAAAGCAATTTTTTTCTTTCGTACTCAACCTTTCGATGCGGAAGTTATGAAGGCTATTTATGACTTTCATGCAGGAGAGTTTTTGATTTGTATTGGAAAGCACAGTCATATCAAGGAGGAAGTTGAAACGCTAGCAAAAATGATACAGGATAATGTCGACTTGTTTATTTAATCCTGATTATGAGGTTCTCTCACATTCTTGCACAATTTCATTTTCTTATGCTCGTTCTCCGATAATATATTTGCGAAGTTTAGGCCACCCGCATTTGTGTTTCTGCTTGCGCAGCGTCAGATGTTATAACCGTCTACTCTTATTTGATCATGAGGCGTTAAAAGTGTGGTCACAGCTGTGTCAATGCATGTCTTTCGTTCAAAATGGAGTACACTTTTATTGTTGCACTATGGAACTTGAACTGAAATTCTGAACAGTTCGACAGAGATGAACATTTCGATTGGATCATTTCGCCAGTTATCAGGCTTTGGTTTCACTAATCCACGTAAAAACTTGCTCAGTGTGTTTTGCTGCAATATGTCAAATTCCTTGAACTCGTTTCCTCTGCCTCTTCCCCAATTCTATCTTTCTTCGAACCTAACCCTGTTGCAGCAGCAGAAGCTTCTGTCGGTTTTCTTGTTTTCTTCGAATCTTCGGCCTCTTGGCACAAGAGGAGAGACCATCTGAGGCCATCGAATCCGGATAGAAGAAAAAGGACCTGTGGAAGTTGCAAGATATCGGAGGATATGAGGGACATTAACTGAATGTTCAGTTCATGCTTTAAAATTTTTAAAAATACATCTGAACATGGTAGTCTGCATTACAGGTTGCGCCAGGTATCTATTCTCATCCTCTCTCTTTAAGTTCCAAAAGATTTGCTGCCATAGGAAACGTTTTTATCGAGGCTTTGGTAATAAAGTGAAATAGTTAGTAATGAATATCAGTAAAAGGGATTGTAGTTTTCCAAAATCCCAAAATTTGATTTTTTTTAACATATCTCTGCAAGTTGCCGACCAAATGATTGAATTGCGGAAGAGTTTTATTGAGGCATTTCCTTAAGTAAACTTTCCACTTTTAGTAACCAGCAAACGTTTGGTAATTTTCAGTGGTGATTTCTTTTCAAATATGGAACTGCACAAACAATAAATAATAGAGTAGTGCTCGTTAGAGGGCTTGTGACAGGAATTCGATGGAAAAATTTCTCATGCTCCATCTTCTCTTACTTGCTTATATTCGCAATTTACGGATGGTTGCTCACATCGAGCGGAAACTTAAATATTTCATTTGCACAAATCACTTTCAAATGTTTGTCACGCAGTGTTGCATATTTCTTTAAGCATTCTTTACTGTTGTTCCACCTTTGAGCGCACATACACCGTTGTCTGCCTAAAAATTTGATGGGCACGGTTGTACCAAAATTTGTTCCAAAATCCTAGCTTTACAACTATCTATTATGCCCTTGTTGATCTGCCGACTGAAGACTATCAACCTCTCAACACCATTTTTCCTACATAACTCGCTGACATGGGCGATCAGTTTTTTAGTTAAAGTTGTTGTGAATTTCCGAATTCGATCATTCCATTGTAAACATGCGACGAAATGCACTAGTTCTACCATCACTGATATTTTTTGGGCTTCTTCTTTATTAGTGTCCAGTGAGTGATTTTTAGCTATTAGGTTATTTGCTTAGCAATTGCCTATATTGATCTTCTTGGGCTCAAGAACGAAGCAGCATCGCAAACTTCACAAAACATTTTATGCAAATATGGAGATAGCTCGATCATAAGTGGCAAATAATATAAAGAGCTTTTAGCAATTGAATGTTTTGCTTATGCATGAAATCGAATCTTCAAGATAGTTTCTGGCTAAAAGTTATGCAGCTGAATGCTTGATTACAACTCCAATATAGCTTAGACCAGATTGCTGAGATGCAGCCGACTTCAGCGTCCATTTGAAACCTCCTTTATTACTTTCGACCATAAACTTTCATGATTTATGCCGTCATTGTTTTTGTTTAATAAAGCGATGTAGTTTATTTGAGCATAGCAGATTAAACTATTCTACATCGTGATTACCAAGTAATGAAGTCGTTGAAAATATGTACTATTGATGAATTAGTTAATTACACCTGAACAAGAACGGGAAAATGAAATGTCGCCCGTCTCTTTGAGGGAATTTTTTCCCCTTGGTGACGTAGAACTTCTCGTGGAACAAAGAACTCATCTCGATGAAGCAAAGGAACTACCGAAGCTTTACAGTTTTTTTACGAACTTATGCTGTCCACGCTTCTTGAGAAGATACGATACTTTCAAAATTCCCACGAAAAATAAAGTGACGTTTCCGGAAGAATCAGTGTTGTCCGGAAAAAGTATTTAAAGGCCTACATTTCTATTATGATTGTCAATAGAGACGACTTTGAAAATAAGGAGTAAAGCATGCAGCAAGTAATGTTTTTCTACGTCCACTGCGTACGTTCAACCCTCCTTGCTGTGTCATGGTCAGTTTTGCTGGGCAGTCAAGGCCGATTAATATTATTCATAAAATACACGCAGCACAAAGGATGGAATTATAGAAAAAAAAAGGACTGTTCGATCCGTTGCTATGCGCTAGTGCATTTCCTTGCAAATATTCACAACAGTCCTCACTGAGAAAAATTACAGAGGTGCATTTTCCACAGTTGAATTTAGCGAGTAAAATTTTGGAAGCGAAACAAATTTAGGGAGGAAGTTAGATCCGATCCCTTTTTATGCTATTCCATTCTTTATTTTTTTTTATTTTTTATTTTTTTTTCTTTTGTTTAAAGGATTAGTGAGAAAAAGGTTATTGTGTTCGAGGATTGTTCCATGGAGATACGCTCATATTTGCTTAGCATTGATTTTCTATACTGATTTTTCGGATGGCGTCGAATAAATAATCAGAATTGAGATTAGATGGAAATTGCGTTTTCCGCTCAACTTGCCATATATGCATGATTTAATGAGCGTTTTCGATCAAATATAACAAATATTCATTTCATCAAATGAGCGATTCGCTACTGATGAATGCAACTGCCTAAGTTTTTAAATTTCTTTCAGTAAAATCTGTTTTAAAGTAATAAAAGTTTGTTCCACTCGATCACGACCATGCAGCTGTATGGAACTGTTATAAATCAGCAGTTTCGATTATCCAGACATAATTTTACCTGCCGAATGATAAATGCAAGAGACGAATTCAACTTCTCAAAATTAGCGTCAACCGAGCTGTTTAGCTTGCCACGCTTTTGTCGTTTGGAAAACTGAGGAAAAGCATTTTGAAGATGCCGGCGATTCATCACCGAGACGTTTTAGCACCATCATTTTCGGTTCAAGAGAGTTGAAGAGGCTACAGTTTGGTATCATAACCCGCGAATTTCGCGCATTATGTTGAGGTCTTGCAATATAGCTAAGGATTTCTAAATATAACATGAGCTGTAGCGGAGCATATTTTTGAAGCCTAGGGTCATTCTTCGCATAACAACAGCTCTTTCGAAACGTTTTTCAGTTAAAAGTCACTCATCTCACCGATAACAATGTAGAGCCGTGTGTGCCTTTACAGAAGAAAAGTAGAGATAAACGAAATACGCCTTCACGTTAACGGAATGAAAACGATGTCCAACAAAGTATAAGTTCATATATATATATATATATATATATATATATATATATATATATATATATATATATATATAAGCGTTCTCCTTCGAAGTGACTCCTCGAAAATGAACGCAGAAATAGAATTCTAACAAATAGGATTGATAAATTTGCTTGATTCATGTACAAGTCATTCAGCGATAAACTTTCCTCCATGAGGTGGCTGCATGCATGAAAAGATCCGAGATGTTGAATGAATAGGCTACCCCTCAGGGTTGCCTAAATTTATGAACTATCGAGACGAATGCTCATTTCAGGGGCCTATAACACCCTGGCAGTCGTCGAAATCTCTAGCAATGAAGAGATATGATGAGGGGACAGCTTCTTCTGTTGCAGAAATGACTGCCTATAATAATTAAACAGTGAATCAGTAATTCAGTAATAATGGTCACTTCAATGTGATACCGAGAATACACTTGATTCTGCAGAAACGTATCACTCTGGAAAGTCACGCGTTATCCCTTACAAGAATTTGATGACAAAATGCTTTCCTAATCTGCGATGAAGTTGAATATAAATCGATTAATTGCCAGAGACTTTGTCATTTGTGAGCACTTCCACAAGCAAGGATGGTCACATCTAGAGCAACTTGTGAAATACGGTAAGCTATCTCGACTCCTTTTTTTGGTCGCCTCAGTTTCGTGTTCCTTCTGGAAGTCATTCAATAGTTCAAGCAGCAGTAGCCGCAGTCAAAGTTTTCTCTATCGTGGATTTGGCTTCTACCTTCCCTCGGGCAGTGCATAACGCATCGATAAGGAGGGAGAGTGGAAGAAATTCTACTCATCAATGGTTGTGTGCATTTCGAACGACCCTTCATAAAAAATCGCCCTGAAAACTGCTGTAGTACTTCGTGTCAAAGACTCATTGAGATTCCTGATGTGTATGTGCGCAAGTTTACATGTGAATGTGTCTTCTATCTAATCAAATTAGAGTTGTGAAAGTCATTAGGTATAACATGCACGACTGGTGGGTATGCGTCAGATTTATCCACCAACAAGGAAAAAGGAGTACTGTATATTTGAATGACAAAAATTTCTACTTCAAAAAGCCGGGTTTGTATTTCACGCCATCCGAGGTAAAAAAAATATGAATCTTTCGAGAAGTTTGTGCAAAGAGACGATAAAACTAACCTATGATGGCGCTGTTTGTGTATTTTATTTTTTATTAAAAGATCGTGAAATTTGTTGGTAATGTAAGTGGGACCGTACATCATACCACCTACTTTGGCAAGTTTTTCATTCTTTTTATTGGATGGTAACATGGTTTCGAAATGTTCTGTATATTCTCTATAGGAAAGGAAATATATTTTTGCGACTTATGTGAATTCATTTTTGCTATTTTAGATCAATGTTCATTGTTTACGTTGACTCTATGTAAGCGCTTCATTAAATCTGCGATAAGCGCAAACAACTCTTTTTCTCATAGTTTTCAACTCGTTCCTAATAAATTAATGAGTTCATATATAAAATATGGCTGTTATTGAAAAACTTCGTCAGAAAACATTGAGTGAAATGAAAAATATTCTCATGCGTTCACAAAAATTAACGTATAGAAATTGTAGCTTTCTTCTTGTTACGGAATTAATAATTAAGCTTGTGCGAGGTGAGAAAATGTTTCGTAACATGAATAGTATCGCTAATATATAAAAACAATTTCAGTTGCATTATGGCTAGTGGATAGCTCAGGATCGTCACAACAAATCAAACGCCTCTATTCCTATGTTGTAAACTTCAGACCGCTTTTCATGATCCGTTTTTGTCAACATATGGTGACAGAAATACTAGTGACCTGGTTATTTCCGTATCTATCTTTACTGTGCAGTGCGACGTTGACTCGGTAGTGCCTCTGGTGTTAACTTGGTATATGCAGGAAAAGCCTCCTGGCTACGAGGAATTGCTGCAGTATTTTAGAAGAAAATGTGAAATATTGCTCCAACAAAACGACAAGGAGAGCATTTGCTTATTGATATACCATTGTTTCTCCTATGATAGATCCTCTCTGCAGCAAAAAATCCAAGCTCCGCGTGCATGCAACGCTCCCACTCGATCGTGCACACCTGTCATGAATTGTCTTAGCTGCATAGATGACGATTTTTCATAGAGCGCAAATTATATTTATTAAAGAGGCATTGATAGTATTTGCCGATAGGCAATTCTGTGTTCATTGTAAAGCACGTGAATGGAGATTTTGCCTGCCGAATACAGTGTGCAATATTTTTACACCGGAATTGAACATAGTTGGAGGCTTCAAAAAGGAATGAAGCCAGAGGGATCATAAAAACGATCAGTCCATGACAACTATTTTCTGAAATCAGCCTCCAAAGCGGGCCCGAACTTTATTTGGCTTACGCAGCAGATTTTGTGTTGAAAGATCCAATTAGATGCTAAGAGATTAATAGATCCTTTGTAATGCATTTCACTCTTTTCTCTTTATCTTCTTCACGCCCACAGCTGTTTCATTCTTCATGTTTTTCGTTTAAAAACGTATAAAAGGCTGCTTACGCATAGGAACCTAATCCGTACCAGCCCCGATGTAAGTACTTGTCGCTTTAGAAAGTGCGGATCTACAAATTGGTATGTTCTTTACAGATCTCCCTCGATGCGTTAGCCCACTCCTTCTTCGTCCTCTCAAACCTTGATTGTGCTTTGGTTGAAAGTTAATTCGACATAATATGTTAGCTATGACTTTGGTACTTCCAAAATTTCTACCCGACTTTGTTCATAATCTATCGATTACTTATTTGGATAACGGTTTCATTTATGTTCTTTTCCAGCGAACATAATGCGTATTCGATTGAGTGAAGCGTTTCTGTTAGGAGCAAATAAAAATATTCTACTGTCAAAAGAATTTCAGATAGCATGAAGTCGAGCGACAAATGCCTTTTATTCATAGGTTGTCTCATTGTAATAATTTGTGCTGGAAACACCACACCGACCGATGATATAAATTTGTCGTATTTGAGGTGAGCATTCATAACACAAACAATTCTGCCTCCTATTCGTTTAGCAGCTGGCTTCGATTTGTCGATTTAAAAATGCCACTAATGTTTTCCAAGGAAAAGTTGCCCTCGCACTGCTAAATAATCAGCCACTATTCCTTCTCCATCCCTCACTGACAACGTTAATTGTGCCCATAGGTTAGATTATTCACTTGTGCAATTCTGGTTGTACCAAATATTTTTCATGTCCTGCGCTGAAGCTTCATGTTCTTTTGGTTGCATTTCATACCACCGTACTTCAATAAGCAAGCAAGAAAACATGCCGAAGGACCGATAATATGTGCTTTCGTGGTTCGTTCATCACAGCGACCGCTTTTGCTTTCTGCGATAGAATCAAGAAAACATGACTGAAGAAGCAGTTATATTTTTACTAACCCAACCAGTGGTTCATATGTTTTGAATGAAAATGCAACCCTGGTACTGTTCAACCGAAAGGGTTTGAGAAAGTGGATAAAACTGATACACGGTCTGCTTACTTCTACATTATGGGGAATATTTTTAAGGAAGCGAAATTTGTTGAAGAATTTTTAAACATTAATAAGAACTTCTTTTTATGAGCCTCATGCCAATGAAGTTCGCCTCAATTTTAAAGAGGAAAATTCACCAAAAATTTTCGACAAAGATTGCGGCACAAAGAATTGTTCAAAACATGTGAGCCTGGGCGAATCCTAGGCGACATAAATGTCGTTTAATGTCGATTTCCGGAAGACTACAGCAATTTCCTTCACTGCTGTTGATGTTCAAAACTCAGTGAAAAATTTCTTCACCCCATCGACCTTACATGTCCGCACATTTTGGTCAATCTTTGTTCCACTACGATTATCGAAAATTTCACTACCTAGAAGAAAAAGGCAGCATACGTCTGCCGCATTTCAAAGCCGTTGTGACGTGAAAAAACCTTGACCCTATGCATCAGAATGTCTCAGCATATGGTGGCATCTAGAAGTTTCTTTGTGAGCGCTCGGTAATGCGATCCGTGGCAACATGTCAAATCATGCAACACATTTTATTTTCTATATATAGATTGTCGGACGCAATAGATTGAATATAGCTTGTGACTCTAAATTATCGTAGATTTCCTAATGAAATGATCACTTGTTTGCAGTTGATTTTATTTCGTTTTTTTCTTCAGTTCGAACTTGAATGGTCTTCATCCGCTGTCAACGTGGGATATGAAAAACGAACGAAGGCCTGTCTGGAAGAAATTTGATCGGAACTGTTTCTTCAGCCCAGTGCAGTGCATGTTATCACTACATTCAAATTCAGCAGATGATATGATATGGGTTCGACGCAAATGAATCAGCCTTCATAAAATGACAATTCGACAACGATCTAGAATTAAAAAAACCGTAATATTCATAGATCATCGACAAATCTGATGGTTATGCTAGATATGTTTGTCGCCATATTGACCAACCTCAATACATTCAATAAATATTTTTTATTTGCTTAATTCGCACTGACGTCACCTAATAAAAAATATCCACTCATTGCACACTGTGGAATAGCATCATCAGATGAATAGCGAGCAAGTGCTACCAACTTATAAAAACTCACTACAATTCCTTTCTTTCAAACAATAATGAGTCAGTGTCTTTGCAACGATAACTGAGCTAATTTCAACAATTCGCTAGCGGGAAGATCATCAAAGTGCCGTTCCTGGCTATCAATTTCAGCCAACAACTTAAGTAAACCATATGTATCCGTCCGATTAATCGTCCAGTTAATCGTCCACTAATGAAAATTGAAAATTAAAAGCAGTTCAAAGTATAGTCAGCGGGATTTTTGTGGCACGCGGTTTTGCGCTAGCACCTCACAGTGACCAACCAATATGAATTCGATAGCGGCTTTTATCAACACCCGAAAACGAGTGTAATTGACAATTCATAAATTTCTAACAATTGGAGATATTCTCAGTAATTAGTCGACGATGTTGTCCATGCCTCTGAGCTATCATTGCTATGATGAACGTCTCAGTGCGAAGCAAACAATGCGCTCATCAATTGCTTATACAGAAGTAGTGATTGACCTTTAGATCGCCTTCAGAAAGTGAACAACGAAGTGGCAAGATTTCAAAAATTCAGCATTCGTGTTTTATTTGCTAGCATATATAAGATTGTTTAAGTCAAGCAAGCATAAACCGATGTCCGATCGCTTCCACTATGAGCCTGTGAAAAATATTGAGCAAAAAGAAGAAGTTCCACGCCTGGTCAAATTTATTTGCATAAATTATTAATATATTCTATCTCGTAAAAAAAATGTTACGTTCATGGATTTTTTAGATGTTGCACTTTCAGTGTTCATTTTACAATTTGATAATGTCCTCGCTACGTTCAAACCATTTTTTTTTTTTTTGACTTATCAAAAGCCTCATTAGAAAAGTTTAGTTATATATCTTCGTTTTCAGCTCTCATCATGAAATCATAGCTTTTGTCTCTCCTAGTTGCCCGTTCTTAATTATACTTCAAGCAACTGCTGTAACAACGGGTTGCTATAGTGAACGCAAACTTTTTTCAGCCGACTTCTTTTTCATTGAGAATCAAAACGAATGAAACGCAACAAATAGAGAATCACGCTAGATAAGTTGGCAATAAAAAATCATTAATGCTTCGTTCACTTGACCAGCCACCTCATTAATTCGTCAAAAAATAATTCAACGTGACAAATAACAGCTATTTATTGTAACTGATTTGATCGCTTTTACAGTCTATGAAAGAATCGTTTTTTTTTTTTTGATAGGCAACCGAAGCGAAATACATTCAAATTTGTATGCACATCAATAAAAAAACACAACGATCGATATTAAGACAGTAATTTTCATACAACGATTACGTCGTCATGGACCAGCAGAATGAATAAACGCTAAAGATGGCGGAAAGAAATGAAAATCCCTGTAGAAGCAGAAAGATCGACGAAAAAAAGGAGACGAAAAATTTGTCTCGTACGTAAACGAACAACTGTGCTCTAGTCTGTCATGCAGAAAAACAAACCGATTAGAGGATTCCTCCATTAGCCTATTCTTTTGATGTCTCAGTAATCATTGGTGTATTTTTCATCCCTTGCAAAGCAACACCAGACTGAAGACGAGCATTTCACTCTTTCCTCTTCACGTAGAAACCTCGTTATTTTTCCCTTTCCTGCACTAGGTCATTTCGGCTACTCTTAGATATAGGCCATATTTTACAACAGTTATCGGCATTCCTTATTCATCATAGCTACGACTCATAAGAAACTTGAAATATTACTGCCGATGCGCACATTATATCCAGTATAATCACATATAACACGTAATCAGCGTTTATCAGTGATACATATGATCACTACTCATCAATACTTATTCAATAATAAATTCAACTCGAATTCGATGTGGTACAAATGAAGTATTTCAGTATGCAGCAGATGAATATGTGTGCACAGGAGGAGGTCAAACATATTACTGCAGCGAAAGCTGCACGTTAATAGTGAAAATGCAATGCAACAACGTAGCAGTCATTCACCTACTAATTATAACAGTACTCTTGATAGTTGTGCACGTTGTGATCTCTAATTCAGTGACCACTCCATCTGCGGCAACGAACCATTAAACTGATCATTTGAGAATGCTAATTCGAGTCTTTGCTCAAAATAACTGCTAATCAAAACGCAAACAGCATCATATTTAAATAATAACACGAAATCACGCAAGCTAACAACTCTATGAACACAACACGAAATGAGAGATATCTCCGCTGATTGTTATTGCGTCTATAGATTCGCACCGATCCATTCTTCATGGAAACTCAGCATTACACTAGTATCGTGTTGAAACAAACAGCTGTAGTTGGTTTTCCGATGGCAGCTGCCCTGAAGCGCTTGAATGATGTATGGGAGATCGGCGGAAATGTTTAGCATGTTTCAGTACTGCGTTTGATGAAGAAACAGCTTTTCAATAAATGGACTTTGCTATTAATTAATTTATTTATTTATTGATTTCCTTGTTTATTCACCTGCACATATAATATATGCACATATTTATTAACTTTGTTTTCCTTCGATTAAAAAACCTTCCATCATAGATAAATGTCTCTCCATATTCCTTCCATTTCAGTTTAGGAGGAGAATTCGCAAGGTAGATTGAAAATGAAGGGCTTAGGCTCCTTTCCTACCCGTCGAACGCTGAGCAGAACGAAGTCAAGAAGTTTGGTTGGAGTGCACCTGTAACCGCCTGCGTAGTAACCAACACATATATGTTACTCCGTTAGAATATTGGTTTATTTTCACTTATTCATTTACATTCATATAAATCTTCGAAAGTTATATACGGTTATAATAATCAATATCAGCTTGCAGTAATTCTTCGCCTCATCAAAGAGTTCATCGCTCATCCAGCCAGGTTTATTTCATAACAAGCAAACTGGCCAATAGAAACTATTTTCTGCCTGAGCCAAAGTTCTATAAGAACAGTAGGTATATATAGAATCTTAATCTGTTGAATTCCTGTGAAACAATGCGTTTCAATTGATCAGTCGTTCTGCGCTTGGTTAGCACCAATAATATCTTCACACTGTCTGAAGCATACGATTACTGTTCACAATTTCCAAATAAAAACCATGTTTTGACTCAAACACCAGTGAGAGCTGCCTCAAATGCCCTGCAACAATAAAAGTTTCCAAAGTATTTAGACATGCATTTGGCATTCATTGACTGCTGCCAGAATGTAAATGCTGCTGCAATCCAGGATCTCGAGACGCATTCTAAATTCCACGTTCTACACCTCTTCGCTTACACGAATTAAAACATACGATTTCCAAGTATTTGACATCTCCCAAATGCAATGATAACGTTTGACGCCATGAAAGGCGATCTTTCCTGGACGAACGCTCAGTCCCTCTAGATAACATCGCAATCGGCTGTCATTACCACAGCAGAAGCTTTTAGTGAAAAAAATGTTCTTTCATTATCACATATGATGGCTATCCTTCCTGCCAAAAGCTTGTGAAATTCAGTGGCCATATTGGGACTGCACACGCATATTTTTAATTTCATTCGAGTCATCATTCTATAATATGCTGGGGAGAGAGAAGGGGCCTGGCGCTGAATACGTTGATCTGGAAAGCGTGAAAGCTGACTATTTCTTCAGTTCACTTAGAGCCGCGTATGCACAAATCGGAGCATTCTAGAAAAAAATTTATCGGTCAGAATAATTCAAATTCTGCCCACCTCTAGGACTTCCAGTGGTGATTTCTCAAGAGAATGGAATACCGCATAACAGTTAAAAAATTTCAGAGCAAAATACCGGGGAAGTTGCAGAAAGCATAGGATTTTTAATTGTTGACAGCTGACAGCTAATCAATCTTGAAGCTGTGAATTGCGGGCAAAAATCCTTCTTGAAAATTCCCCTCGAAAAACGTGCTGATGTAAGCAACCGCCTGAGTCATCACGAAAATAGTCATTCGAAACATTTGTTACTGTTCGTTATGTTCAGTTCCTTTAAGGTTCCTGGAATGTCGTCTTCCACAACATCCACTGCAGCACGAAGCTGAAATTGGAAAATTTCAAGCATTATGCCAGCGATCAGTTTGCCTGAAAGGAAATTAATGCTCTTCCCCAAAATTTTGCACAAGCGTGTCCATTTTCTTCAAATCGGACAAAACTGGTCCATAGGCAATGGAATGGAGCACAAGCCATTTCAAAAGATTGAAATATTTGATGCACTGAATAAGCAGAATATGATAAAGATCATCGGGAACGCTTCAAGAATTACAACAATACCCCGTTTACTTTCTTTTTGATATTCCACTCCCCGTTGATGGAATTTTTTCAAAAATGCCTAGGAAAAAATCGCAGAAGATTAGAAGTAAATGCATAGGTTCGCTGAAAGTCCGGCAAGTTTTTTATTATTAGTGGAAGCGTAAGTGAAGTTGGGGAAAGACATTGCAAGAAAAATTCAGATAAACTTCACTTGTAGTGCGACAAACAAGCTGTAAGAGTAGAAGATGCTTCCAACGTATTCTCAAGCAAATCACAGTAAATTGTAAGACAACAGCACACAGACAAGTGATTCCTTTCTTCCGTTACATCTATGCAACGCGGACGAAAACTGCCTTGTTTCTCCAGGGAAAGTGACTCACGTGAAAGTGCGAACGCCCCCTCTAAAACTCCGACGATTTGCTTACGTCAAAAGTTTCAGTGTTGAATTTGTTCAATCAGAACTCGGTCTGTTTTCGTATTTTCGATTTCATCTGTTTGGATCGAAATGCTTCCGGTTGTACCAACAACTGACTCTACTGAATTGATCAAGATTGCGAATGAAATCCACAGAAAATATACGCCCCACTACAACCTCAAAATTCATCACATGAAGATTCAAGAATTGGTATCGTTATTGAAAGAAATTATGCCGCGGTCATGAAACAAGAACAGTGGCAACTTAAAAGAGAAAAGCAGACGAACGAGGAGAGTTCAGCCATTACTTCTAAATGCACGAAACATTATTACAACGTTTGAAGGAGAGGAAAAAACTATGAAATAGGCCAAAAATATATACGATGCTCATAGGTCAAAAAAACATTAACAGATGAGCGAATGGCAACATTTATTAGCTGGCATGAACGATGCAATGGAAATGCTTATTTATGGAAAATTGGCGGAAAGAGATATTTCTTCGGGTAAGCAGAGAGAACAGAAGTCAAAATTTGAGGTAACGGGAGCAAGCAGAGAAACGCATCATCCACCTTGGCAATTGCGCGCCTGCTATTCACATTTCTTTATATCTGTTAAAATGCATGATGTTTTGTATGAGTGAGAGAAATGAAGTGAACGTAATAAACGATGCAATATGAGTTATCATAAATAATCTTGATACATAGAGCGTTCCGAATCCAATTTTAGATGTTTTACCGGAACAATTTGTCTTTTTACCAAGCAATTAAACTACGAAGGTAAAATTTCCGGTTGAGAATTTATTAATTATCCGTCCAAGGGCTCGTTACTAATGATTTTATTGCTCATAATAAATAGCGCAATCCTCGTTAAAATCACCAGATCGATGAAGAAACCAGCAATCGAACAATCTTATTCTTTCGCAAACGATTGCTTATGGAACAAGTTCTGCGAATTTCAGGTTACCGTCGAATCTCAATAGCTCCTTTATAATGTAAGCAGCCGAAGAGGAACCTAGTCGGGAGAAAAACCCGAATACTCTATGAAAGTTTGATAATGTTTCGTCTTCTGGCTGCGGTACGATGCGCATATAAACATACGCGCTTACAAGCACAAAGACACATGAATGCGAACATAATCGCATGCATATACATTAGCATTAGCCCCGAAGAAATGTCATTGCGGAATTCCTAAGAACTGCTCGCAGCCCCCGAAGTCACTCACAATGTGCCCTAACTCACTGCCTGAATTCTCAACATTAATGTTGGCGCCGAAAGTATTTCAGTCGAAGGTTGCCAAAGTTTCGTCTCTAAAATGCGTATAATAATGTTAGTCTCCTAATAATACCTTTCGGGATCGAGGTTTCGACTTTATCTTTCCGTGAAGTTTTTGAGCCTCAAATCCCAAAGCTAAGCACACACAAATGAACAGGCACATGATAGAGCAGATACACACAAATGCCCCGAGCAGATACACACACGTTCACAAATGGCGTTTCCCAGATATCGTTTCGGAATGCAATGCCGAATGCTGGAGGTGTGAAAAAATGCTTGCATCATCATATGCATTTTATTCTCAGTTGCTCTCTCTCCAATCTTCACGTCGAAGTAAAAGTTTTGCACAATATTCACTTCATTTACATTTAGCAATCACCGTCACAACCTTTTTCCGATGACATATGTAATGAAAGTTTATCGCCTATTGCGGTTGAAAATAGGCGATGAGTGGTGGAACTTGATTGACGAAGATCCAGATTCGAGATCAAATCGATGAGCACAAAGAAAGTTGATGTTGAGGTGCAAATAGCAGCTGAAAATATCTGTGCGTGAAGTTGAATCACTACGCTCGAACGTAGAGAGCAGCAGCAAGCTGAGGTGCTACGCCCTCGCTCTGCACGAACATAAAAGCATCAAAGTGTTCGTGTGCTCATCACAAGCTTTACGCTCACTTATTGCTCACCTCCAACTCTTGCTCTTCAGTGCGTTTCATTTGCGTCCTGATATGACTGATCTCAACGAAACTGCTATTACTCCGCACAATCCAAAACCAAGTAAGTATCTGTAACGTTGATCTTTTCAACAACTCTTAAATGTTTACGGTTGCAGCAGTGGCGCAACTGTCAAGGGAATCATTGCGTAGTAATGTCGAGAATTAGTATTGCCAGGACTAGAATAATACTTTTCATTAATGAGTTTTTCTGGAGTGTACTAAGGAATTTGTGACGATGAGAAAAACGGCAGCTTTTATTTCTTATTTTTTGATTCTGTGAATACTTATGTAGTTCGATGTCTCCCATTGTCTCATTTTCGCATAAACTGCAGCAAAGGAAACAAAATTCGCAATTATCAAAACGTTATTTTTGTGGAGTTTTCACTGTTCACTCGTTGAAAGATATTCGATGTTTACACTTCATATGGATATGTCCAGTAAAGTGACCATGGCTTTCCGTTTTCCTTATAATATACGGTAAATACGGAGTGCACTCGTAAGGGAGGCGATGTAGGAAGTTGAAAAATTCAGCTCGATTCATTTAACGGCAAAAATTCCGAAGCACAGTTTAGAGGAGCTCAACTTATTTGAAACTTTGGTTCGCAACCTTAGACTGGTCAACGCTCTACCTCTAAAAGGACATCCACCCAGCGACGTTCAACCTGATGACCAAAACTCTCTATTTTGTCCACCACAATCTGCACATTTTGAATTCGTTCATCACCTTCTATCGACTGAAATAGAGAACTGAAATCCAAGTCATTCATTTCAGCGCACTAAATTCAAACGTAGATGTGGAATGTTTTTGTTTGGCCAGATCGTAAAGAGGGAGGTGCAGCAAAATAATAAATGGAGGCCGAGCAATTCGGCAAACTCCACTGTCCCATCTCTGACATCTAACGGTCAATCATTGCAGAAACGGACGATATTTTAGTTTCTTCAGCTTCATTTGGGGGAATTCAAATTCTCTCTGCTAAAATTTGTGAGCTGAAGGCGGCTAGGTCAAGGTTGCAAAATTTATGTGATCTATGCAGAATTTCCATAGGCCCTTTGGCTACGAGCTGTACTGATGTTCAGCCAGGGCCAAGGTGAGGGAGTTCTCCGACGTCCAAAATTCTCCGACATCTAAAAAAAATTGACATATTTCGCCGTTCCGCCTTCCTCGATAGTTGTGGCTATTAGTCAAACGACCAAGCAGCAATAGTCATATTTCAATTGACCTCCCCACATTTTCAAATCTTCCACTGATAGAGCAGCTAGCGAGCTAAAATGGAGCGATATAATCTGTTTTACGCTGTGAACGGCAACAAGGCATTATGGCTTCTATGGTTCCACTTATATCAGCAACGGTCATCGGCTGTCTAAGCCAGCCACCAATTAATGGTTTCTATGAATTCCTCTTAAAGAATAAAAAAACATTTTTTCATGGTGCACTAATGCTACTGTAAGTGCATATGCATTTAAGTTCATACAATCCGTTTAGAAGGTAGCGAGTAGTAAACAAATTGCACTTCTGAAATCAATTAGAATTGACAAAGTGCCCTATCAAATTGCAATATTGTACCGAAATTTCTCTCGTTCGATTTCTGAAACACTGAATAAAAATAAAACATCTCTGTGTGTAATGCGTGGTCTCGTTGCGAATTCATTTTTCAGCGAATATTTAGCTTTGCAGAAATTGCAAAAATGCATTTTAAAGAATCATTTAAAGAATGCATTAAAGAAACATTTCGTGCCATGTGTTCCTTATGTGAAATTATGCATCGAACATAAACACATGCAATAACTACGCAGAATATTTGACTCTCGAGGAGCATTAACGTTGATTAAATAAGTGATCCTAGTGGCATTCTGAGTGGAAGTATACTTCTTTTCCCGATGAAAATTTGTGTTCAGGAATGTCATTTTTAGCGGATAGAATTTTTGCATCTTCCCAACTTTTCATATCTCGTGGAAATTCCGCACGCATATGCGTCGATGATGAAATCTGGCAACATCCCGACTTCCTCACTTGCTCACTCCTGTCAGCGTACAAGAGTTGAATTACCAAGAGCCTTATTATCTACGGCTCCAGAAATTTCATTGTATATAGCACAGCCTATATCCGCCGAACCAAATTTCTTCTCATCAAAAATTCGCAAGTGAGTGCATTACGGAGTCAGCAATTACGCAAGAAATCCATAAATCCATAAAGAAGTGGGGTCAAAAGCTGCGGGGTTATAAGAGATCCCAGCCCCTTCCGCTTATGGAGCACCCTAAAGCTCAACTGTGTGCGTTTGCAAACATCTGCTGTTTTGCAAAAGTGAGCATGAAAATTCGTTTACTTAGTAGTTCCTTGGGACGCTCTTTTAGGCTGAATAATTGGTTCTATCTGGCGAAGCGGGCAAGAAAAGTGAGGAAGGTCTGCAAAGGAGGCTTTCAAACCATCTGACTGACGGAGTAGAGAAGAAGAAGCGATCAGAAGAGGGCGGAAGAAGGGAGGAGAAAGGGACGGGAGAGGAAAGGGCACCTCGCTTCCTCTAAGCTTCATCGCTTTCAGCCCTTCACTATTGCTCATGCCAGCCGAACTTTCCCGGCATCGTTCCCTTCTTTCAGTCCCTAATCTCGCTGCTTATCTATTAGTTTTTGCACCATCAGCAGACACTTTGTGACCACTGGAGTAGCTGGTAGCTCTTCAAAAAGTTTTAGATCTTAGCATCCTTTTGCTTTTTATTTTATTGAGTTATTATATCATTATAATATCATTAAACTAACGGCGTAGTTTAAGTGGAAGAGGAGGAAGAAGAAGAAGAAGAATATGCGCCACCCGTGCGACCTCAGCGATACATCTACAAGTACCATCGAGTTGGCACAGGTAATGTTCCTTTCGTAATAAATTCTAAGTGGGTCAACGAGAACACTTGCACACACACATACGTCCAGACATCCTGCGAAGGAGTTATTACTCGCAGCTGCAAATAACACATTCGATCTTCTCTCTCTCAGAACGCACAAAAATCCAACAAAGTGCATAATTTATAGTGAAGTTGTAGAAGACAGTTAGTGTAGACGGTATTTATTCCAAGAAAATTGGCAAAAGGAAATACGCAAAATTGGTCCAATTATTTGATCGTTTGATAACAACAGTTTCTTGGCTTTCTTATCCGCAAAGTTGGTCTTTGACTGCTAGGATGTTCTTGAAGTGGAGGGCTCGCTGATCGCCGAAGAGGTTTCTTCGAAGAAACATAAAACTTCACAACAAGAAACCTTGGAAATTCATCAGTAGGTTATATAAAGAGTTTTCTGCATTTTCTTCCTGCCAAATGAAAATTACATAAGAACGCCGCAAAAACGTATTGCGCTTTCACCAATGTTAAACGAAAAGAGGCGAAGATCTCCAAAATCCGCAATCAATTTACCCATGATTTAACGTACCAACATGAATAGGCGGATTATATCTAACTGAGTTTCTTTTTTGAACTGTAAAGAGAATTCGATGAGTTTTCGCCTGAAAGTCTTTCAGTTTGTACGCTGACACTTAAATGAAGAAGTTAGGAGCATAAAGATCTTGTTGCAATTCGAAGCGTTTGAAGACGACTTTTAGCCTTACTTCAGGTTCATTAGAGAAAATTGCGGGCCCAGCTACGACTCCGCCGACAACAACTGAAAAGGAAGCAGCAGCGGAATCTACCTCATTGTCTACGGACAACAGTTCCCTGTTGACCAAAGTGCCTGAAAACCTAACAGAAGAGACGGCTACCATCGAGCAGAAACCTCCGACAACTCTCGTTGATGGCGACCTTCACTTAGGAAATTCATTAGAATTTTCACATGCAGAGTTACCTGCAGAGCCTGCAGCCATTTCTTCGCTGCCAACTACCTTGACAGAAGGACAAGCCTTGAGTGAAGATGCACCCATGGAGGAGGCGTCCATCATTGCAACTCATGGAGAGGATGTTGTCGCGAATTTCGAATATGTTTCACAGGATGCGACGCTCGCTCTTCAACTCACTGGAGGCGATTCGACTGCAAATTTGCCTCAAGAAGAAATTCCATCTGAGCCAGTCGAGCAAACCGAGGTTGCTGATACATCATCTCCGGAAATTGCCGCATCAAACTTGGCAGGCGTTGCACCCACTGGCCCACTCCCAGAAGTGAACAACGCACCGTCCGCCGAATCGACATCACATGAAGGAGTAAATCAGGTGATTGCAGGACTTACTCAGGACAGTGTTGCAGTTGTCTCCGGCGTAACGTCCACTGAATCAGGAGTATTGCAGTGCTCTCATGAAGACACTCAAAAAGTCATAAACGGTGTCACTTTAGACAAAATAGAAATTTTAGGTGGACTATCGGCGGTACTCGCGGAACAGCAACAAAGCCCTGAAAAGGCCACCGATATTTTGACAAAAGCAGCTGGAGAAGATGTGACAGAAAAGGTCAATGCAGATGCCTCGTCGGGTGATTTAGGGGCGTTGCCGCAACCAAGTGCGTTTCTTGAAAATGAACAAGTTCCCCAGCAAGAATCTGTTCCACTTCATGTCACGGAAGGAGATCTTCTACCACAGGAGTTGCCTCATAAGCGAGATACTTGTGGTGTTGTGGAAGTGATTTCTGGTGTAACAAGTGACAACATGGCAATCGTCTCAGGCTTGTCGTCTATTTGCGCTTCACTAGAATCGAAAGATAGAAAGCATTTTGAATCGCCCCCTATAAAGGTGATTATTTCTGGCATAACAACTGCTGGAGACGAAATCATTTCCGGTCTAGCCTTTGAACATACCGTGAAGGCGGCTCCTTCCGATGCCCAAACCCACGTTGAAGATTTGTTAGGACGTTCGTCTACGCCGCTTCAAGTGGTGTCTGGTCTGACTTCAGACAATCAGCAGATTATTGCTGCAGTTGCAATGAATGTGCCTGGACTCCACGATACAAGCGAAAACCACGCGGACGTTCCGCTCGTAGAAGTGCAGAAGGCACCAGACGTCATTACTGCAGATGTATTACAATCGGAATCTAATCAAGTGCCGCTAGACCCTTCATATTTGCCGCCAGTTGATGTTCCGATGAGGAGTGACTCGTTTTAATGGAATTTTTTAAGCATTGAAAAGGTGTGTCTCCTTGTTCAAACGTGTTTCGTATTTGTTTTTGTTCATTGGCCAGATCGGTACTTCCTTCCACTCAATCTGCTTTTCTTACTCCTTCTATAAGCGCGATAAGATTGTGCCTCCTCTTATAACGGGATTGAGCTTTGCCCTGCTTTTTGAAAGGAAGAGTGGCTTGCCGAATTAGGAAAGGTGTTAAACTGAGAGATTTGACCGATTGATAGGGAATTATTTCAGAAAATTGGTTCTCGGGTGTCATTTTTCACTAGCACCTTTTTCTCTTTGCAAGCGATTTCTTGAAAACGCATTTCGCAGCTGAGGCACGAGAAGAATCCATGATCAGCGCTCCTCCATCGAAGAGGAGTCCGATTTCATGGTGATCTAGTCGTCGAACTACATCGTTTTCTTTCGAGAAAACGTTCGACCGTTTTGAAATGAAAACGGTGTAGAAATTAGGTTGTCCTAGCAAACAGAAAAAGACAAAACACTTTTATTAGATGAGCCGCGAACAAGAATGATTGTACAAGGCGCTAAAGTTGGAGGATATTACGCCAAGGGTTCTATCTCATCCACTGTTTAAAGATAGAAATGAGCCGAAAGTCATATCTCTTGAATTACAACGGCCACTGTTGCTAACTAGTCTTTCAAAAAGAAGACTGAAATAATCACAAGACCTTGTCGTCGTTTTAAAAGATTGAAAATACGAAAGGGGGATGCGGACGATCATTTTTGATGGGGTATGTGAGAGTGAGCGGATGAGAGGTTTCGGTCGAATTGAAGCCTTCCATTTTCCATTGACTGTCGAGTGCCTTAAGTTCTATACATATGTATACATATATATAAAACGTTTTTATAAGGAAGTAAAACACACCTGAATATGAAAATGTGCTTCTGTCATTGCTACAGCATTCTAGGAATGGAATGATTGTCATGCTTTAAAAGCGGACAAAATTTGAAAGCTCAAAATGCGATCACTTTCTTAGGCAAGAAATCATATGTGCAAATTTCAAGTTTTATCTAAAATGTCGATGAAAACAAAATATCGACGCCTATCTGTTCACGCCTCCTTTGGATTCGTTATATTTGCAGCATTCGGAAGATGCTGCTTTGCAATAGTTACCACCGAATCGATCATCCTTTCAAAAGGATCAATAAAAAACGATCAACGCAATATGTGGCTATCTCCGTCTCTGCCCTCAATATTACCTTCTCGTTTCATGACTCTCAAGCTATGCTTACATTGAATTCGAAATGTAACTGACACATACCGCAGAATATTATAATTGAGTAGACCAATTTTTAATAGCATAACGCCGAGTGTTCATTTGATATTTTGGATTTAAAATAAAATATTCTGTTGATAATTGGAAAACTGATTGGGTGAAAAGTGCAACATTTTCTGTTATTTATAGGAATTCGCTTACTTCGACTTGGCCATTCATCTTAGCAATATTTCTATGTTTCAGTGTTTTCCATTTTATCTCCGGGTTTCATTAATGCATGCACTCAACGTCATATAAGCATCGAAATGCACACTTTGCTCATATGGCAGTAAAAACGGTGACATATATTAGCGCTGATGCATAATTCTCCAATGGCTTCGTTTCGAAACAATCACCGTTGAACGACGAATCTCTGTGTTATCGATATGTTTGTTTGCTAGCAATTCGATTCATGAGATTGTGACAATTTTTATGTGAAAATTTGATGTATAATTGATATTGAGAGTCATGTTACCTTTTTGAAACCGAGGCGTGCTGAGAATGACAGTACACCTATTAATCACCTCAATTGTTTTACCTGTTAGCTTTGCACATCTGTTATAGTGCAGTCTAATTTGAATAATGCAGAATTTGAATAATCTATTGCTCATACAAATTCAAAAATTAAAAAAAGCTACTCATTTATATACAGTACAGCCGAAGAACATCATGTTGCATTTCGTCGTCAACGTCATCAACTCCCGATAACCTATCATTTCTCAACCATATTAGTCCACCGGTCCGACATGATAAATAAATATGATATATGTTCTTCAGTAAGAAGCTTAGTTGCAACTCCATTTCGAAAGTTGTGAATTCTCGACAGTTCAACTGTCATTTTTTATCAGAAATCAATTCAACTTTCGCATCTCACAATTACAGCTTCTGCAAATCAATGAAGTTACTATTTTGCAAAAACATCCACCCAACATGGCCACGAAACTCCTCACACAGTTGTCTTCTCAATAACAATTAAAAGTGGAAGAATTCTAGCCTGTATTTTTCCCGTCACTCTTTTAGTATCGCTACTAGTGAAGCATGAATTTTTGTAAAAAAACGTCTTAATTCACGAAATGATGAAGAATAAGAAAAAAATATCTGGACCTTGCCATTCGTTGAGAGGTTAGAAGAGTTCGGGAATTTTCTGCTCACTTCAAAAAAACATACATATGGAAAAAAGTGCAAGAAAATAAAATGTACTCCGTTTGACGCCTTCGTGATTCCTTGGCCATAATTTTTCGTCTTCTGGAACTTCCCCTTCAGTTGGAGAGGGAATTTTAGTAACATGAATTGATCTTTTATTTTCAATTGAAACAGAATTGCCGACGGCAGAAGGGAACTACGCACGAATAATCTGAGGAAGAAGAAATGCGTAAAATTTAACCATTATTTAAGAAGTATCAGGTAGCTTTCCTAGGACACTATTCACGGTCTACGTGTGACTTTCATTTATGCCTCCCGCACTAAAAATTGAGATGTATTGCCTTTTTTCGGCTTGTTCAACTGAGCTCATCCTCTCCTAGCCAGATTCAACTTTCGGTTAGTAATGTTTTTATCTTCCATATGTGTACCTTTAAAAGTATTTGTGTAAATGGCATGTAAAGAAACTCTTTCCTTCCACATATTTCTTTTTTGATAATTTTTTGATAGTCACTACGTAATAGGCTGTAAGCTGTAACATAGGCATCAGATCCAGTTCAACATAACATTCTGCACACTTTTAGTTTTCTGTTCTATGCATTTCTAATGTGCTTCGTACAATGTCGATATTGCACCCACTCGTCTTTAAAACTGTTGTGAACTTCACACTTTCGCTGCTCTTTCGCGTTCAGCGGTGCGATTTTTGATGTTCGCTACGGCTGACGCTTTGCGGAGGTTTCGCCTTTCTTTCTTTTTGTTGTTGTTTTATTCTGGGAGCTGCTTGATACCGCCATCTACACAACCTTGTGTATGTCGATGAGAATACTGGGCAAATATTGTTGGTGGCGGCTCTGTTTCATGAAAAAAGTTCAGAGTTCTGTTCAGTTCGTCAGTTAGCACAAACTGATAAAACTATGAAATTTAGGCAACTCGTTACACATCCATCGTTAATGACATCATCGTTATCATGTTCACCCTTTGATAAGCACAAAAGCATATATATATATATATATATATATATATATATATATATATATATATATATATATATATATATATATTTGCAAGGACATGCGCTGTAACTGAAATATTGAGATATTGATTGTCCGACATTGTTGATACGTTGTTGTATCCTAAACAGCTTGTCATTCCCGAGGGAAATATATCAAATCGTGAAAAGACCGACTCAGTTCGTCGCAATTCCAGGTGATTTAGTATTCGATGAGGACGTACATTCGATGAGAGGCTTCCCAGCGTGAACGCACTTCCAGGAAAAGCGCAATGGGAAAGGGTTTAGAAATAATTTAACATGACACATTCAGAGCTGCAAATGCTGCCAATACCACCATAATCCTGACCATATGCTGACAGACGCATGTGCTTTCGCGAAAAATAACAAATCACGTATGACTGTTGGCGTTCATAAAGTAAAACGTTTGCAGTTCACACCATCTTTAAATTGTGCAAAAACGAAAACTTCATACCATTTGCTGCCTTATCTGAATATTATGTCATCTCATTTGGTGATGCATCTGCAGAAGGAGGTAATAAATTTGCTCTTTGAGCGGTAAAAATGAATGGAAAATGAGGCGCTCAAAATTTTATGGTTATTAAAGAACCTGTCGTATGCTGTCGTCCGGTATATGTAAACGCAGTATCGCTCACGCATCGTTGGCGTCATGTAGAGAGTTTATTGCGCGGCGAAAGTGACCAGAGCACAGAAGTGCATAAGTCCGATTATTATATGTGACAAAGCAAATCTAGTTAGTGAATTTGCCCGCTCTGTAAACTGGAAGTCGCCATGCCCATCATTCACAATCATCGACACTAATCCATCACAACTATATAAATAGCCCCACTCATAATGGTGACCGTTGTCTGGTCATCCTCAACACCGAGGTACGCTATTCCAAGCTCATAGCTAGTTAGGAAACCGGACAAAGCATAGAATATAAGGATGAAAGGAACGATACGCAAGCTCCAAGTGCTTATTACCTGCATTGCAGTCCTAAAAGGTTGGTTTTTATCGTATCATTATGCAGGAAAATGAAATCTTCTGCTTGCATTCAAACTTTCTCCAACTACTAGATTAGTCTCAGTGTCAAGCCTTACTCAGTTTTCCAAAATTTCGTGTAATTTAAACTGGTGAAGGAAATAGAATGATAGCCATTCCTCGTGATGTGGCGACATGGGATCGAAGAAATGTCGCTTTTTACACGGCTACTCCATTATTCAGAACTCACCTTAGCAGTCGCCTTTGATGGTTTATGTGCCTACAATAGCTATAAAATTGTTGACTACATTCTTCAGCTCAACATCCAAATTTTCGTTTCCAATTTTGCATTATATTTGAGAATCGAAGATATCTTTTCAAAAATACCCAGTTTTATTCATTTATGCAAACAAACCTATAACTTCTAGGCTTGATAAAGCAATAGCACATAGATACTTTTGAATTTGCATGTGTGCTCAATAAATCGTTGTATTTATTATTCACTACAACGTTGGAATTTTTAGGATCTGCCAACGATGAATCCCGATCGTCGTAAGTTTTTATCCCATATCAATAAAAAATCCCGTTAACCTATTTCATTCGTCAATTGCAAATTATTAGATTCAACCTTGAACATTCTTAATTCGGGATGATAAAGCATTGAGGAATGATTCTGTCACACATATGCATATAAATGCAAAAAGTTTTCGAAAAGTTTTTCCACATTGTTTTATTTATCTGCATTGGTTTTATCTGAAAGAGTTCTTACGCTCTTTTTTCACCTTTGGCAGCAATGTTATTTGAAATCAGTTCATGGTCGTTAAGAAAAAGGCGTTTTATTGGAAATGGCATTAATCATTTGATAGCTTCTAATGAAGGCACTGATAGTGAGTGCAATAAATCCCAGTAATTAGTGAAACATGTTCTAGTGATAAGAATGAATCGCTCTCAAGGTGGAAAAATCATTATTCACCGAAATGAAAGTACATTTTTGCCTCAAAATCTAAGGAGATTAAATGATTATATCCCAAAAGCTCAATGATTAAACTTAAGAGTTCCTGGCGATTCGTGATTGAAAAGCTTCAGATTGCACAGTTGTTGTTTTAAGTTCAAAACTAAGCAGCCACAAAAGATGTTTTGCTAAGTACTAGAACCGCGAATTAACTACTGCCACATCATCGTTGATGTTGTGTTCTGCACAGTGATCGTTGAAGCAACGAAAATATTTTTAGGGGTTGGGTAATCGCCACTGGACCCAAACGTTTCACACTGCCTCCAGCCATAATAACATACCCGTATGGCGCACACAACAAAACTTGAGGAAGTCAAACTTTAGTGGTTGCGTTCAGGGCGCCAACCAATAAAATTCAGATCGTCCGATGACATCGTAAAGTGGCAAATAATCTGGTTGTTCAGAGGGAAAGAGAAGTGGGATTGTGCGAAGTACAGGCATATATAAAAGGGGACAGGATAAGTTGTTATGACGAGAAATTGCTGGAGCAGTGTGTGGAGAGAATCTTCGGCATAAGCGTGAAATACAGTGCTTAAATAATAAAATCGATTTGCACTCCTCGAACTTCAACAGAACGGCCAAATTCACCGGTGTTAACATTCACTAAAATATTGGCAATGTTCCGATTGAATGATCATTCACGATGAAATGCTCCCAGCGGCAATGTTCTGATTCGTTCACGTCTTCTCCTCCTAGCTGATAGCGGATATGTGCAGTGATCCCAAGACTCACGATTCCTGTGTGATAGACCTTGCTGATGTTTGCATGTTGATGTTCTTGCCACCTATATTTAAAATACTTTGCCTTATTCTCAGCCTCTTTTACTCTGCTTCACGCACGTCTCCTATATCCCAGCCACATTTCTTTTCATTGAAATCCTCCACTATTCTCCTCAAGCATGTAATCTGATTCTCATGCAATCTTGTAATCTTGTAATCTCGCCTCTCATATGTTCACTACGCAGTTGCACCTGTGTATGTTCCGTGTTGCCATGAACACCTCATTTATGAACAAAATTTTTGTTTTCGCGAAAAAATATAATCAAACAGAAGGAATAAATGCTTTCAGAGGAATCCATGGGGCGATCGATGTAACAACAATGAGCTCCGTTCCAGCGAAGATGCATGATGTCAACATTAATACTCCGTTGAGAGGTGCGTGGCTTGAACACTGAAACGCGTGTGAAACTTGTTGATGGCAGTTCCAGAATTCTGAATCTAAATTCGTTGCAATAACGCTTGCCACATGAAAGCAAACATGTAAAGCACATCGCATTTTTACTACATAGGACACTTTAGTGATTGGCTTTGTGCTATGAATGTGGAAGAGAATCATTCCCGTATCTAAATTGGTGGCAAATTAGTGCTTTAAGCATGGGCCCATAATTGATCACTTTAGCAAATCATCAATCGTATGCACTATCAATAGTTGGCATATGTTTATCAGAACGCAGTTTGTTAATAGCTCTTGTTTTTGTTATTTTATCTGGTCAAACTGGGGGTGTTGTCTTGATGTTGGCTCATGGTTATACTTCTACTCTTATATTTTATCTTGTAGGGGAGTTTTATCATATTTCAGGTCGAGATCATAGAGTACTCTACCGTGCAAGCCAAATGTGAAAGCTTACTTATGCATATAATTGATTAGGCACGCATAATACCCCGCAACTAATACTGTCATTGATTCTTCTTGTTCCACCGAAATTCTTTGACTAGTTTCACAAAGACTTAAATGGCTGCTCATGTTGCAAGTTTTATACCATTTTTTGTTACCGTCATTTTTCTCCGAAAAAAATCTCTGGCCGTAATAGCAGATTTTCATTGTTCACCGGTAACGGAAAAATTTCGTAAGATGATGCAGTTTTCAGGAAATTCGATCCGCTCTGGATCACTGGAATTACCATCATTGGAATCACAAAAAGTGGAAAATGAAAAGTTACAGGCTATTGAGGACAATTTTGCCGATTTAGAAGGCTATATATCACCTGAGTCACTGGAAGTGATTCGCCAGATTCATGGCCGCAAAACTCCCGTCACTCGTGTTTCTCGTCACGAAATCTCTATACCACCTTCCAAAGCTAATACCCGAGGACGGAGCAGTGTTGGAAACGAATTTATTCATGTGACTGGGAGGATAGAAATTTTATGAGTCAGGATGCCATTTCACAATTTTTTTGCTTTCAAAACACTTTCGGCGACATTGCAAGGTTGCACTTACATTCTTTCCTCTGTGCATAAAACTTTATTCCCTTTCTTGTGATGACTTTAATAGACACAGTGAGCGAATAATTTTACTTGAAATATAACAGAAACGAAAAGTAAGTTGCCTCCTTTTCACCAGCATCACATTATCCACAAATCGGTTATTAACTTGCCTGGTGATGGAAGCCGATTGAGAAAGTGCTGCTACTGATCACCTTCGATCACAGTATCATTAGCACAACTATCAGAACATAGCCCAAGAGAGATGCAAAAATATACATTTCCAAAGCCCAAGAGAGATGCAAAGATATACGTTTCCAACTGCTGATAGAAACGTTTTCCCTTGAACGGCAAAGTGTAGGTCTCTGAAGGTATTTTGGTGAAGGTGAGGAGAGAAAAGCGGAGATAAATTGCTCTTGCAGATGAGTCCGCATGACTCGTTTAAAACAAGGCGACGAATCGGAAAACGATCCCATTCAGTTTGCAAGTATAGGAGAATTTCGGAGATGCATTAAGAATGTTGGAGGGATACTGCGCAATTATGGCTTAAACGTTATCAACATGCGTCAGCCTTGAAGCCAGTTTACTTGACGTTGATAAAGAGCCAATACTGCCTCAAAGTAAACAAAAATGCATCGATTTCAATACATATTTGAAGTTTTCCCATTGTTGATCTACATTTTACGCTTTCTAAGATGGCACAATCCCTTTGAAGTGTTGCTAGATAAACCATTGGACGGCTTTCCGATAGCATAGGGAAACTGCATCACGCCGTAACACAACGCGCCGATGGCATATAGATCATACAAAGGGAGAGAGTTAACTCATACGGTTCTTGGCTATAGATTTCATTACCAATCCACATCAATGAAGCTCTCTTCACACGCGCAGTCATCATGAATTCTGCATAATCTCTGCTTCACTACCTGATGACTTCAACTCGCCATGATCCTCTGTCTCGGCTTCAGCCGGCCAGTACCCTTACTGAATCCTGTTCTCTATGAAGCACCTCATAGAATGCTGTAAAGCTGCCTCAGAATTGATATATAAGCACTTAAATTCCCTTTCATATAATCCTCAATGAAAGCAGTCGATCTTATGTCTCATCATGTTGTTGTCTTTATTGTGTTCAATGACGTTCAAGCGGCTAAATGTGTGTTCTATTTAAAATATTCATTTTCGTGCATTCCATATGCTCCTTCAGATTTTCAACTCCCAGAAAATGCTTCTGAATTCAGCTGTTTTAGTAGAGAGCTTTAATCGGCTACTGCACCATCTAGTTCTATCGGTCGTTCAGAATCTGCTTAGGCAACTGCCAAACTGCGACCAGAATGATGCCTTCCAATGTCACAGAGATTATTCGAAAAATTGCAATCTCTTCACGACGAAACGTATTTTTTCAATATTTCTTCGCTAACAATTAGCGAACATTTTTTTCCACGCTCGGCTGTGATATTAATAAATAAACTAAGAACAAAAGTGCGATGATCGTTTAATGTATTCTGAAGCAAATCTTTGGGAACAGCACATATTTTCATACTTTGCGGTTAATAATTAAGCGGTCAGATAATCCACTAAGCGTTCTGTCGCTCGCTTATTTGTTTTCTGTCATTGGTCAAATCATAATCTAGTTGAATTGATTTATTGGTGCACAGCCAAATCCAACTGAAGACTGACTCATTTTACAGGAGTTTTTATAGTTGGTGAGAAGGGAATTGTGCCTTCGTGTGCTAGGTAATGATACAGCAGTGACGTGAGATCTTTTTTGGACGCCGTCTCCAGATGGATTACATCTGTCGAATGAACGATTTCAATTTGTTAGTGCCATCTGCTAAGCATGTTATGGATTTTTCCCTTGCAAAAAGTATCCACCAAGAAACAACTGGGCAATGCCTACAATCGTTACTATACTAATGGAAAGTGAGTGATTTGAGATGGTTCGTCGTGGAAAAACAGTTACAAAGATAGAACGTGCAGACGGCTAATTGTTGTTATGGGCTAAGGTCACGCACTATTCAGCTGTGCTCCCCTCTAGTCTTGTCGAACTGGTGGCATGGGATGAGCAGCCGCAAATTTCGGAATTTTCGTGATCGAACTTTAAGTGAAGAATGAACGGAACGAAAATCTTGGGAAATTTGAAGAAATTTTCACAATTGAACAAGAGTTCTCCACCTGCAAAAATCACTCAAGCAAGACCAATTTAGTGAGGTTTTTCCACACAGTTTTTAATCTCACAATGTAAAAAAAAGTGATCTACAGTGGTTTGGTGATGAGTGAACTGCATATCTTTGGGAAGAAATTCAGTCGAAAAGTTTTCCGCAAAAAGGGAGTTTCAGAAAGAAGTTTCGATTTCATGATAGCGGAATAGTTTTCAAGACAACATTCAACTGAAATTGCAAACCACATCTGCAACTTGTAATATTTCTTTCAAAATTGCATTCCAAAAGCCCTATAGCACTCGAATGTTGAGCATCAATGAAATGTAAATATTTATTTGGAACCATCTATTTCCACTGAAGCTTGGCAGTTTAGTGGCTCTTGGGGTGGGCATATGGGCATTTGCTGATAAGGTCTCATCCTTTGAATAAGTTCACAATTTCAACGATTGTGAGAAATGTGCGATTTGCATGATTCGCGACTGCTTATCACACAACCGAGGCCGTGCAATGATTTGAGGTATTCAAAGGTATTTGTGATGCAGCAACTTCGATGTGCAATGCGCTTCAAATTGATAGGAAAGAAGTTTGTCAATAAAACTAGCAGTTAGCAGCTTTATGTCACCAAACAACTTATCTCGAAGTAGCATATTTTTATCCGGCCAAATATTTCGACAGGTGTACTTTTCCCACCTCACTCCCTAACATACAAAAAGCAGCACCCAGCTCTTCGGTTTCTGTCTTGATTTTTCTTCATTCTCGAGGTGATCTCCTTCAATTTCGAAAAATTCAAAAAGCTTGAAAGAAATTCAACAATTTTTTGTGTAGCTGTTCATCAACGTAATTTTTGCACCTCTGTCATGCAAAGAAGAACATAGAAAACTTTCGGTGATTTCAGAGAGCCTCCGACAGGGGGGGGGGGAGGGGGGTGGGGACGCTGTTCTTAACCAAGTGTAGAAGGCACTAATAAGGTCCTCTTATAGTGCAAGTGGGTTCCTTAGTCAGTTATTCTCATATACAGATTCATTTTTTGCGCGCATCAAGAATGCTATGTTGCCCAGCTAATAACATCGCCATCAGCTATTGTGGCGACATCCTATAACCTAATCTGGACTCAGCTCAGATGGCTTCTTGTGCTGAAAGGAGTAGGAAATAATGGGCTGGCCTGTCCTTCCTTTAAATGGGGAATTGGTAGAAATGAAATTTCCTTTCTGCAGAATTGAAGCCGCTGTCTCGTGCACGAATGTTGCTAGCGAAAACGAAGCCACCTCATGTCGTCAGAGTGACCCATCGTAGCCTGTGGAAAAGCTGCAACTCCTTGTGTGACTATTGTGAAAAGGGACATCGGCATGTGGACGCGCTCTGCAAAGTTTACTGCGTCATCGCCCTGGACGGAAAATATGACTAGGAGTGAAAGAATCTCCCTCCAATGCACTCTTCTACACAGTTTTAAAGATTATGTTATTGGGCGTAGTTTTTGGTTGTTCTAATTATTTGCCTAGAACGTGAGATCTTGTAGCAGAACTTTATAGCTTCGATCAATGCCTAATGCAAATCTCTGTTCCTTCCTTTATATAGCGTTCGTTTCAGTCCCCTTTTTTTTTTTCTCTAAGGCGTGCTTTATCAGTTCATCTAATTCCAGCTCATATCCACATTTTTTTCATCGTCCCCTTGCTCAGTTTGCTCCCACCAGCGGGATCGTTTGCGGATTTTCTGGAATTCTAGTTTCATTTGCGCTAGTGCAAGGTTGTCCTCCGCCTTTCAGTTCTTTGATACAAATAATTTCGCGCGTTTTCAACAATCGCAACATCTCGCTATTCATTTCCTCTTTTTTTCCAATATTCAACAGGTACATCAATTCAGACATATTTTTTATCTCCGAGGCAAAAGCTGAAAATTGAGGCCTATCCCTCTATGACGTTTCGACCGCTTTGTTCTATTGTCCACCTTTCATAGCTGTCTTTAGCCATTCACTGTTGATCCACGTATTGCTCATATTCATTTTTCAAATGCTCATAACCACATTTCCGGGTCGAAAAAATGAACTTCCACAGCAAACACTAAATTGTTTCCTTTGACGTCATATTCACAAATTTAAGAAATCACCGAAACGAGACAATCCATAAGCAAGTCTTGCATTTTCACACAAATAAAACTGCTGAATTGCTTTAAAATATCTATCTGAGCAAGTTTTCAATGAAGGCGGAGAAATTTTTTATACTAAATTTCATTACTGAACGAATTTCGAGAATCGGTCTAGAGAGAAAACTTTGCGGCGAACATCCAGGAGAATCCTGGAAACTGACTTTGCAGGATTCTAGCGCCCAAGTCGGAATCATTGTTACTACAACTGCGTTAGGAAATACATTCGTGATTTTCGCCGTAGCCGCTATCCACAGCCGCCCAGTAAGTAAATCGCAAGATCTGCGATTTTAAGACAGAATTCCGGTCATTTTTCCGGTCGAAAAGTTTCAATCGGTTGGCATTTCCGGTCCCAGCCGAAATCCACTCTCCACTCGAATGTATTAAGTCGGCTTACATGTGATATTTCTGATGCTCGATCAGCTTGAATCTATTTTTGGGTGGCTCTCGACGAGTTATCAACTCAAAGAAATTCTAACCTATTACCATCACTATCGGCGAGGCAACTGTATGCTGGCGTCTTCGGTCACGGTGCGCGTGGTAATTAGACAGAGGCCGATCAACCGAATTCTCTGAATGAGATATATATATATATATATATATATATATATATATATATATATATATATATATATATATATATATATATATATATATATATAGGCGTTGTGGGGGGATGTATGAGTGGAAGTGCGGAGGCACAGTGCAGGAAATTACAGGCTGTATTACTCTTTCGTGAACGTTATCTAAGCAATAATCGGATATAGGGGTGTCATTTTTCCATTAAAATGATGTAAATATTTTGACAGTTCTTTGATTATGACCAAGTAATGCGTCAAGTAGAGATGGAATAATGATTTATCAACCCCGCTGCATATACTGCTATCAGCTGCCACGTTTGCAGTTTCTGAACTGATAAAAAACCACGTTCAAGGGAAGAGACATTCACAAATACCAACTCACAGAAGCTGCAGTGAACGGCGTGAACGAGCATCAAAATTATAATTCTTAATTTGTCTTTGCATGCAGCAAGGCTGATTACCTTAAAACTGCATGTCCAGTTGCTGCACACGATTGCATTCATCTTCGAAGCAAGTATCAGCTAGGCGACCTATCTTCCATTTCCTGAAATTTCTTCTTTCGAAGCCACCTTCATATCCTTCCATCGTCCTAAGCACTGCCCTCTGCCCGGTCTTTTCAGCTATCACTCCTGTTCAATTCTGCCTGAAAAACATAGGAGAATTACTTCATTGTTCGTTAGATATTCGAGCATAGCAGTTCACGGTTTTGATTTTTGTCGAACAAACATCTGGTATAGAATCAGCGGCACTTTAAAAGAAAGGTCTGGCACGTTTGAAATTCCTGTATCGAATCTGCGATCATCGAAGGGAGGATTTCACTTCACGTCAAATACTGCCGTGAATGGCTTACCGTTTTTATGCGCTTGTGCAAAATTTGCTCTGTAAGTTTGGCATTTTTGGCGCCTTTGTGTCTGTCTGCCCAGCGGTTTCAACTCGGGAATAACTGAAGCTAGTGTTATGAGATTCAGCGGCTATATTTCCATTATAGCCATAGGATAGCATGATCCTACGACTCATTTTGGCCAATCAATTTCGAGAGGATTTATAGATATTTGGGGGTGAAAAATGATTGCAGAATTCTTCTATTGATCCTGTTTTCCTTTTAAACCGGTAGAGTTAGAGAAGGCTGAGCTTCTGCCGGAGTTTTGTACAATAAACAAGATCAAATGAAATGCGAAAGCATTATTCGTTATCTTTTTTGTTCTCCTGTAACATGTGAAATTGTTCGGTCGGGTGAGCGAGGTGCTAAGATGCACATCATGTCACCTCTAGCATTCCTCCTCAGTTCTTTCCCCCGTGCTTCCACAAATTCTATAGCAGTGGGCGAGGTTTCCTTCCAAACTCAAGAAAGGCAGAGAAATTTTATACTTCGGCACTCCCAAGAATGAGAGACCTTAGGCGAAATTCTAGCTGTCTTCTCATAATCCAAAGTCTTCAACTTTGCGCTCTTAAAACTTTGGTGCGTTGAGAAAGTTTGAGGGCATCTTCGTAATTTGAGGGGTTATGAACGGGATTGGACAGGTCCCAGAAGAACACCATTTTCGATGCTACCACTATCATTCAGGTGGGTGCCGGTTATCGCACGAGTATGCAGCTGAGTGAATCACGGATTTAGAAAACGGAATGCCCATTATTGCGAATGAAGAAAAACACTGCAAACATAGGAATGATTTGAAGGTCGGCAATGAATAAAAACACCCTTGTGGCAACTAAAATGATCGTTTATTTCATAGAACCGTCAACAAGTCGTCCTATTGGTTAGTGCGATTAAAAAATGTGCAGAGATAAAAATCGCCATTGAAAGAGACAAAACTGGTTAATGTTTGCCGAAATATGATCCCCGGTTAATGAAACGTTCGCATTTTTTTAATGACTAAAATCAATGACGAGTATCGAAAATAGAGTGTTGTATACTGATTGGATGGCTTTTTTATGGCTATCTACGATGAGTCATCAAATTGCTAAATGTGAGTTAGCAAAGGTAAAATAAACTCCGTTTAGAATATATGAAAAATAATTTTTTACTCAAAGTCTATCAAATTATGACGTTTATTCGATTGTAGAAATGGATTTCATGATATACGTTCTGTTACTTTTATATCGTTCCCGATGTTTCAACACCTGGTTCACTGGAAAATGCTTGTATGCTTACAAAAAAGTTTGAAAAAATCGATTTTTCATTTGACTTTCAGAAAAGATCAACCAATTTTATGGAGCGGAGAAACGCTTTCTTCGTGGAACGACTCTCACTGGAATTCATTTCTGTGACGCTGAGAAATTGCATATGGTGATTGCGAGATGTGTGAAAGTTAACTCAGCATGAGATTGGTCAAATGTAGGCTCCGTATACTTTCATAAATGGCGCTTTGAAAAAGGTTTGTTGAAAAAAATAGAACTGATGAAAAAGTGATTATTGTAGTGCGTTGTTACACTATTATGTGATTCGGTCTAAATAATGCAGTAGGCTTGCATTTCGGATAGCAGACACTATATTGAATACAGCCTTCAGAAAGGGATATTCAGTAAGAATGGCTGAGAGAAATCAAGTGAGACGCAACGATTGATTCGTTGATGGGTGATGGTTGATCGTTGGAGGGGTGAAGAATACCGATGAAAGGATGATCATTGGAACACGTTTTCAACTGACCATTGGCAGTCTTTTAGCGATCGGCTACGACATCGTTCGTTTCTTTGTGGTCACTTCTTTTGTGAATATCACAACGGCGTCTCTTGCCATTCCTAGTGGTTCGTCGGAAGCAAATTCTGTATGACGAACGTCATTGCAATATCTCAATAGACGTTATGCTTGTATTTCCGATAAAATCTGCTGTTTCACCGTTATTGCTGCATTTCTTCGACCTTCATATCAATTTTTTTAAAGTCATTTAGCCTCAGAATTATCGCATTCAGAATAGCCTTCAAAAGTCCACAATATTTCCACTGAATTGATCTCTGATCAATTGTTTTAGTCATATTCTAAAAACAAATGACACATTTTCAATTGGGTCGCAGTGTTCCATTGTTTATCCGCTACAACCTTGGTGAATAAAGCATTTTCCATTTTTTAGGAATACTGAATATCGCTCCTTTATGCACAATCTCCTAATAGTGTTCCTTGCTGTACATCGTTGTGTAATGAATGAGTTTTTTTTTTTCTATGGAGTCATGGCACCAGTAATGAAAACGTATTTCAGTCATTGACATGATAGTCTAATGTCCTTAAAAAAGCGCGTCGAGTTTGAGTCGCTAAGCCATTGAGCATTAAAATACCTCAATAGTATCTAATTATGCTGAAAGAAGATGCACGATAGATGGCTCAATGTCCACATCCGCATTCCGCTCATTGAGTCAATATTGTCATAAACAGCCGAAAAAATTAAAAAAAAAAAAAAAAAAAAACATTCGCAACAATGTAATCATATTTTGGCTGATTCTGCAACTCATAGAAATCTTTCACAAAATCTTTTTACCAACGAGGGGGTTTAACATGCAATTCTATCATTTACAAAACATGGACAAATTTCTTCTCAAATTTTCTTCCTTATCTATAGCTTATTTCATACTTGACATGTTGAAATGAAGTTTGATTTTCGAATTCATCCTCATTGTGTACACTCTACTCCATAATATTTCATAGTATAGCGCGGAGCCAACATGAATCAAATTAGGAAACTTGCTTGCCAACTCCTACACAAGCACACGAAGGCACATAATGTGCCACTCAATGCGTTTTGCTAGATTTTTGTAAAGTTATTGCTGAATTCTCAGTTGACATTGAGAAAAAAATGGAGCAGTACTTTGTTGTCCCATTTTCGTAATGTTCTCGACGTTGTATTGTATACAATGATTGTGCGGTAAATTAACAATGTCAACCAACTCTCAATTTGGGTCAATGCTCGCGGAAAAAAAAATAATATGCATCTCATCGATTTCTTAAAGAAATTTTTTTTCTTTGATTTTTTCTTTTTTTCTTGCGGCACTTATGAGCAAAATTCATGACAATCGCAAAATGTTTAGTCTTTCTTTACAATAGCGAATCCTAGCGCTAAACTATTCACTAAAATTAATTAAAACTTATTTTCTGATGAAAATTCTTTTGAAAAAAATTCGCCTGTTGGACCGTTCTGTTTACTTCCGTTTACTGCATTGTTTTTTGTTTGCTTGGTTTCATTGAATTTCAGTTGTTATTTGCCTTTAAGAGAATAAACTCGATGTAATAGATATTGAGAGTTAATTGTTACCATAAACAAGATAAACGATAAATTGAATGCTCTCTCTCTTCTTTCTTCCGATTATTTTTTATTTGGTTTCATATATTCTATCACAATCAAATGTGTCTGTCTCTTATCGCTTACTATGCTTCATGCAAATGAACTTGAAATACCTAAAATTGCTTAAGCATGAATTGTTGATTCGATTCTGTTGGAAGATTGCTTGCATCTTTTAAACAACACACTTTCAAGGGATTTTTCTTTTTCTCACCACTTAGCTGTGGGCAAAAGTAACTAATGAGGCATAATACTTTTCTGGGCGCATTTAACCTCATCTCTCTCAAGAAAACTACAAATTTCAAATGAATACTCTCAGGAAGAAAACTCCGGTTTCATATTTTATATTTTAGCTTTCTGCTTAAACTAAACGATTATCAAGGCATACACTGCACTAGCCAATTTTAACGCTATTTTTACGTTGGTAATAGTGCTAATATTTGTGCCAACGCATATGTATTCTGAAATCACATTTCAAAAGCTACAGTGGCTCGAGGACATCCTTCGATTTCTATAGGAACTTTGACGGCTGGAGAGTTTCTACGATTGAAAATAGATTAGCTCACTTGCATCGATAAGCTTTTATCCTACGATAGATAGCCTTGCGGAATTTCCGAACCGGCATCTCACTCCTAGTGCAAAAGCAAGCAATCAGCGCAACTGTCAATCGACTATGTCACCGATAAAATATGCACAATTTCAAAACGCATGGGAATTCTTGTGCAACAAGTTCTACCTTATTATTCAAGCATTTCACACTTTTCTTTTTGCAATTCCGCTTAAGTGTTGTTTCGGTCTTGTTTGAGCATTCTTTCTTTCATCTCTGTGCAGATGAATAAATCGTAACAACAAGTTTTATTTCATTACGTCAACAAATGCTTGTTGCAGTGTTTTCTTATGCAATTTGCAATCCACAAAGCGAACTTGTTTCACCATCATATGTTTATACGCAAACTAATTGACATTGACGACGTTTATACGCTCCTCGCATTAAATCAACGGCATTGTCTGCTGTTTCATTTTTTCGTCGCAAGATTTTTTTTTTTTTTTTTGGCTAAGTCATTTCTCAGTTTTATTGGAATTAAACTTGCGGAAAACATGTAGGATATCTTGCCAGAAGAAGTCCCACTGTATGGGATTTTGCAGTTCCAATCATCAGACCACTCAGCAATGGTAAATTATAAGCAGATAACAAAAGACGCGCAATAGTGCGTTGAGGTTTTTAGCTAACTGTCCGGTCTGCAGTTATTTTAGGGAAAATGTCTCTCCGGAAAGGCTGAAAACTTTACCTCACTGGTGCCGAAATACGCAAATAGTTGAGCATTTAAAGGTGTCCACAACTTAATTAGGCGCTGAAGGATCAATAGAATAGTTGGGTCATCTTATGGATTAGATTATATCAACTTTAGCCGTTTCGGAGATGGAAATACTGAAGACAAACCTACCTGCCTGCACCTATACAGACTGATGCACATGTAAACCCATATGCACTTACCCAATATATACATAGGCAGGTAAGTTTTAGTTTGCCAAACAACGGTTTAGAAAAATTTGCGACAAAGCTTGAAAACGTTTTTGTTGAGGAACACTGCGAAACAATGTTGCGTATCACTTAAATTCAAAGAGCAACTTGAATATACCGAGCCTTTTGTACCATATGCCAAGTCCACAGGGAACTGCAGGCACTTAAAGATGAAAGAAATCTGCACATTTTTCGCATAAATCGCTCAAATCAGAGAAAAACGACTCGTTTGAATAAATTTTGCAGCGCCATTCGAATCACTTGAAATATGAGCTAGTTACTTTACATGTTTCATTGCAAACTCATAACATAAAACTAGCTGATCGGGCGAGCTAAATGCATGATGCAAATATGGCGCTAGCCGCTTCGGAACCATCCTTTATTTATTTATTATATTCACATTGAACATATGGCGGGGATCGCTTCAGCAAGATTCATCAAAAATGGTTTTAATACTCCTAACAACACATGTGTGCATCTAATATGCTCTTCCTCCTCGTGTTCTTCCTCAAAACATACACTTCTTCTTTCTGTAATTCGTGCATCATGGGCATTTTGTGGGATATTGTTCCTTGTTTAGCGTGAAGATAAAATTCAGCTTTTGTAGGCATTTTCGTTTCTTCTTCGAAGGCGCACTGAAAAGCATAACTAATACAAAGCGACCATTCTTCAACAGCTAAGTCTATCAAACACTACATGAGCCCCTGTATGCTGTGGCATTCACAAAGACTTTATAGTAATAGTTATGATACTTTGAATGAACAGGTGATGTAGGTGCCCTAGACGAACGAAAGTGTCTCACAATATTCGTTCTGCTTCCATCTCATCCATAGAAATCATGTTCACATAGAGGGAATGAGGTCACGTATAAAGAAAACAATTTTTTCTCAATTATCTTCTTGCATCGTTGCATGGTTCGCTTCTTGAGGACGTTGTTTCTGATGAATGCATCGTAAGTTGAAGTGCCTTATTCACCGGAGATTTATTGTTCAATTTATGTGCATTTCATTCAGCCTGATGTAATATGTCAATAAAGTTGATCACTCACAAAGCGAGGAATATGTCGTTATATTATTAGAACTATTGTTTAGTGGCAAGTGAGGACGCTCTTCAGAAGCTGAGTGAAAACAGCTTAAAAATTTCTCGCAGCAATAATTTATTTAGTTTTCATTAATTCATCAAAAATAAACCGAACGTTTTCAGGATGCATCTTTCTTTTGGCAATTATAACATTTAACAATGCTGGCTAGTTGCCAACTATCGCTAGCATGACGCAATTCTCTGCCAAAAAATCTCCCTCTTACCGAGTTAAACTTATTGCTGTGATGAGGAAATAGGAAAGAGCGCACACTATGCCAACTCTCCTGAAACGTCTTCATTCAAACTGTAATGCATAGAATTGAAGTGACGAGAATTAACGCCCATTAATTGAACTTTTCATTAATCAATTTATTTATTTTTTATTCACTTACTCATCCATTCACTTATCGATTTACTTATTTAATTATCTCTTTATCTACTTATTTCAATGTTCCGAAGTGAGAAAGTTTACTAACTTACAGTGTTGTTAAATTCTATTAAGAAGATTTAGGCATTTTCACTCCCCTAATAATAATTGCATCCGCGATGAAATCCGGTCGTTGAGGTATTCCTCACTTAGTTACCTTTTCAAAGGCAGTTTTATTGCACTCTCACAATTTGCGGTCATTATGTGCAACGCGAAATTACTTATGATCGTTTTACAGGTAAATTGAATTGCCTCAGAACGAGTTAAAGTGCATTCATTCATTATGTCATTCCATGATTCTTGTTTAACAACAGTGAAATATAACAACAGTGAAACAAAATATAACATATATATATATATATATATATATATATATATATATAATGATGTAATATTTTGTTTCACTGTTGTTATATTTTGTCATGTGTAATTTAGCAAAGAAAATATGAAAATAACGAGGCGGCAACGACCGTAGAAAAGATAGCACAATATGCGCTTAAAAATTTTAATTATCCGATCATATCAACTGCTGTAAATAATAAAACAATTATATTGATGCTTTCATTTTTTTACTGAATGAATCGTAGAAACCTTAAAGATTTTCATTTTATAATCTGAGCTGTGTAAAAATAAGGTCGAATCCATATTTAAATACATGCATATTTTTTTGTTGCATCCAGATATCCTTTCAAAATGAAAGATTCTGAGTGCATTATATTGACCAAATTTCGCATCACTAGAATAAACTGTTCCCCATTCGGTGCACTAATGGACAATCCGACAAAGACATGCACACGTTAATGCGCTTCTACGTACACACACAATATCGCCTTCATTTGCGTTGTGCATGCGGTTTGACCGAAGTGTTGAATGAGAACTGTAAAATTGAATTGTCGCTGAAGATTCACTTATACCAGAGTTTCATGCATAAAGCATCAGAACGTTTCAGTGCAACATCTAGCTGAGCCCATCGCCGATTTTTGAAGAAAGATCAATAGGTACTAACAACTTGCTTCGTGTCTACTGTATTTTCGCTACTGCTAAATTTCGCCAATGGGAAGTTCCAATCAGTGGTATTTATTCGGGCGGAATCGTTTAGGTGACTTCATCGCGAACAGCCACCTGATGGTGTTCGATTCGATATATGGATGGACACGTCCCGCCGGTATCCCATTGTTCGTAGTGCATGACAGCCTCTCGTCTCGTCGAAAGTGCCGTTTTCCCAATTGCGTAACGTTAGTGGATAACGCTGCTTCACTTCACTCATTTCAATCCACTAGAGCGCGTAAATCTTGTCGTTTATGTCCATCTCTGCGCCTAAAATTCAGTGGATAGATGTGCAGTTTTGCACCTTGATACTCGTTTATTTTGTCACTGACGCTCACTTGAGGGGAAATCATGTCCTCATAAAGAGCCGCCCTTTTCTTTTCACTTATCCAACTTGATTTTATCGTTATATTCATGACGTTCGGCGATTGCAATAGCTAATTTCAAGTTTTTGTCGTATATCACGTTAAACAACTAACATATGAGGTGGATTTCGCTAAAGAAAGGAACTCATCTTTGCGCTGGACGTCATATTTATGGGCTTATATTTGTGATTTTCTGTTACTTCAGTAATTTTAGCTCGATATTCATTGAAGACAACGTTACAGTTAGCTTATTTTATGGTGATCGGATTGCTCCAAATATGGAGGCATTACTTTATATATTTTCGTTTTCGTCACTAACAGTGAAACGATAGGTCAATTGAACGGTACGCAAGAACACATCCCATATATATATATATATATATATATATATATATATATATATATATATATATGAATCAAATGTTCAGTGGTAGCGAAAGTGCTTTCAAAAAAATGTTGCTATTGTGCAAAAAATGGAATAATCCGTATGGTCATTATAAAAGCGAAATTCATAACCCAATTCGGAACGGAAAAACGGTCACTCATCGCTGATGATCGCATTATTTGCCAAACATAAAGATTACCGAGAGAGAGAATGCACGAAAAAATACACAAAATTTTAATGCCATAGAGCTGTATATAAGCGTCATGGCTGACCAATTTTGATCAAAGTGATTTTTCACAATTTTCAGGTTGTTCATTTAACTTTCAACTATCATATTCAGGTTTTCTTCCAATCCATAAGCGACTTGAAGAAGTTGAGGAGTTTCAGCTACTATGGTTTCACTGCGATCGGTTATATCATTATGACATAGATAGTAGTTGGCAATGCTTTCAAAATTTTTGACGATTATTCCCACCAGAAGAAACTTCGCATGAGAATATGAATTCGCATACGAATTTCGACAACTGGCGAATGAAATCAGTGTCAACATATACAATAGCTTGCTATTGATGTGTCAACGGGATCACTTAGAGAGTTGTCGGGACGATCGACAATCTTGACTTCATCTTAATACTTCTAGCAAAACTGTCTCTTAGCGTCCTTTATCAGTACAACAAACTGTATCGAATGTATAAACATTTTGAATTATGGATGTGTATGTTAATTTATTAATTTATTTTTTGCTTATTTAGTGACTCACTTATTCATTTATTCGTCTTTCTCTATTTTCGTCTTTACCTCCATTCACATCTATGTTTATATTTTTTAAATGAACGTAGATAAATACAGTTGCGTATACTTTATATATATGTATATATATATATATATATATATATATATATATATATATATATATATATATATATATATATATATATATATATATATATATATATATATATATATATGCTTGTATGCCTGAATGACCGTCTATTTAATAGAGCAGTGATGACCAATCATGACTACAAACCGCTCATTTGCGTTGAAATGTTGGAGATGACGGGTGGCAAAAAAATGAAGAGCAATCACTGGCCAAAAAAAATATCAACGCTCAAGTAAATAAACTAAATTTGGTAACATTGTGCAATGATATGCGAGCAAAACAACAAAATCGGGCTTGTACCAATATCATAGTGACAATCAAAATTCCAGTTCTTCACATTTGTGCCGATGAGAATATGAGCCCTGTGTTTTCGTTTTATTTGTTGTGTACCGCTTTCATGCGATTGAAATAATTCTTTCCATTCTTCCAAATGTACCGTTAAAACCTCACTTCCGCACAATGCTTGCTACGAAATTTTGCATTGAATGTTGCTTTGAGTTTATTTGCTAGCCGCCTATGTTGATTGCTAATAATGAGAGGCATTATTTGTCCTTTCTATTGCAGCTGATATGAGGATTGTTTCATGCACATTTTGCGTTTTTTGAGATTTTTATTCAAATTTATTTTTTATATCACGAAGTGATTACGAAATCTTTTTCATACTTTGCATTCTTTGAAAAAAAAAAAATACTTTTTTTTGTATAACGAAAGCTTCACGAAGTTTTTCTAGAATACAGTTTTGGTTGGACAACCGAAATTTTCATTTGTTTGTTTTTACTTATCGACATACCTATCTTCTCTTTTTTGTTCTCCTTTAATTTTCACTATATATTCATGGATCTATCTTCTTTACTTCATCACCTCATATGACTGCTGTTCATCAATACTTTCGCACTCTAAAAACATCAGGGCATAAAGCATTAATACTTTGCTGCTCGAGGCAGTGAGCAAATCCCCAGAAACGATCAGCAAATTGAAATAGTGTCCCATCGACAAGAGCTGATTTCAGTATAGAGCCTTAACCTAAAATATGAAAATTCAAATCGCTGTTTTTTATGCGTTTTTATAGGTCTTAATCCTTTAGGCATAATGTGGCGACGCCTTATCATTGCGCATTTATCTACGATGTCCCTCATGAATTTTCGATTTAGAGATTGTAATATCGCCGCAAAAATTGATGTGCAAGGTTTATATAGTTGGCAATTGCTACACGAATTTTTAAGTTCTTTCACAAGCTAGCAAATAACTTCTGAATAAATGTGTCAAAAATTTCGCTGCACTTAAAGATGAGTGGAATGTTATTTTGCGAGCAGAGATTGGAGACAAAATTTTACGTTGAAAATTTCTATGCGCAATCGTTTCGTTGAAAATCTAAATAGATGTTTCATCATGTTTTATCGTTATATTTATTGGCAATTTTGATGAATGGGTTCACCATGTCAAGTTCGCTGTTATAGCGTTCTATTTGTTGTTCCGGCCGCCTTCCTTTCACTAAAATATTGCAAAGAAATATTCAGTTCCGAATATTATCAATTGAACAGTAAAGCAATTATTCTAGTATCGTAATGTGTCTTTGTTTTTCTCTAAACGTTTTAATTATCATCATTCAAGACGTCATTGGTTTATTCAATCACTTCAGTTAATGAAATTTGCGTATTTTGTAAGATATCAGCCATGCGATTCATTATTTAATTGCTATGTGGCCATCGCATATCTTTGAAGATCAGCCGATGAACGTCATGAATTCATTTGTACATTTAACTGAAGTCCTATTTTTTTTCGCATCCCAGCAGCTAACATTGCAAATATCCATTAAAGATTCGAATATTTCAAAATTTATTTCTTATGAAATGTGATTAGTATTCACTGATTGTTTGCTTCCATTTGCATATCGCTGAGTTTGTCTTAACGAACAGTTATCGACTTCAGTAATCACTGATTTGTATTCTTAATGCAATGATTCATTGCTGATAAGCCTATGATAACGCTCTATGAGTATTCGACAGAAGTGGTATTACCTTTCAATGGTTAACAATAATCGATTTAGCATAAATAATTGCTCATCAATTGTTATCAGCTAATATTCATTAAAAAAAGTTATTTCAATTTTCAATTTGTGCTAATATGAAATCATCATTCGATCTTCCGGCCATAAATCGCCTTTTTTTAAATCGCGAAAATCATCGATTCTTTCTCATTGCATACATATAAATTATGACTTTCTTATTGATGATCTATTAGAATTTAATGAATGTCATCAATAATTTTTACAACTACGTTCTCAGAAATCCTTGTGTGATTAGTATTCACTGATTGTTTTCACTGATTGTTTGCTTCCATTTGCATATCGTTGAGTTTATCTTAACGAACAGTTATCGACTTCAATATTCATATCTCTGGAAGTAGTGCATTTGGCATTTCTTCCAGAGATATGAAATGTGGCAATACGATCTTATTGCTTAATATTCACGCTTAATTATTAGCAGCTATATTTTTGAGGAATATCTTAATGATACGAAAAAGATAGGAGATTAGAGCTGCGGTTATCGAATGCAAAATTGATAATTCAATCTTGTTGTCCTTCCATTGCAGTTGTAATATTGCATTATTTTATTGTCGTTATGATTGCTGAAATTCGAACTTAGAGTAATAAAGAGTATTTTGCAGCGGAATTACGAAAGAAGCGAATGGGGTGGAGGTGAATTCAACAAAAGACCTCATAGCCTAATGCTTGACAGTTCATCGAATCTGGACACAGTGTCCATCCATACATGGAAATTCTGCCCTTTAACGAATGCACAATTGCTCGCCGCAACAGGGATTCTCATGTGCTATTCACTAGTCTATTTGTTATACGCACAGCATCATGCCGTTCTCTTCTATTTTATGACTGGGTAAGGTTTCTTTTCTTTTGAATTCTTGATTTGCTCACTGAGTTGTTCGATGGTACGGTAAGGTACTGCAGAGGATACAGGAAAACAACTGCATAAGGAAAACTTGTAATCATGATGGGAAGAGCCCAATATGCAAAAAAATATTTTCAAATGGAGAACTGGGAATACGAAATGCTTGCTCCCTGCTGAGGAATTCCACCGAAATATCGAAGAGTAACCGTAATAGCAAATAATCGAGTCATACATACGAACTTATTAAATGTACTCCAAAATAACCACTTTTGAACATGAAATTTTCGGCATTTTCAATGCTTAGAAGTTTGCAAGCATCTGTAGCTGTTATATTATTGTGCTTAGCATATATTGGAAAATTCGAAGTTTAGATTCATCCAAAAGAACTTCATAAACATATTTGCCTTCTGGAAGGCATTGAATTGCTGATAGATTTTGTATGTGGGTTTTGTAGAAAAAACATTCCAAAAGAGTTCGTTTTTTTTTTGATGCGGAGTATTACCAAATTTACGGATTGAGGTTAAATGTTGTGAAATTGTCATTTGGAATTTCTAAGCAATCCGTCGAATCATTCACTTATCCAACTCATATCCCTCATTTGCATTCTATTGCAGCACAATGACTGAATGTACTGTGTTGAATGTATTGTCCGGTACGGTGGTACGGAATAGGGATGGGAGTACGATATTGTTTATTTGAATAATGCCAACTATAACAACGAAATGAGCCGATATGCTTGAAGGAATTCTGTGATCTTGAACTTGAAATTCAACTTATATGGACATTGAATCGTCTTTTTGAACACAACAGTAACGTGATGAAATTTTTTTCTAGATATCTGAGAGCATAATTGATTGCCCTATCACGAAAACTACTGAAGGGTGTGAAGGAGTGTGAAAATTGGAAATATTGCAGGAAATCATTGCAAAATGAGTGTATTTTTTTTACATTCAGGTTCATCGCCTTATTCATGATTTTTCTCTACGCATCGGGTCTTCTTGCTGTTCTCTATATGACTATTAAATTGGGCAAGCTCAATGAAGAAGTCGCTATGAGGTATCCTTCTACAGCAGTGGTACGACACCTTCAACCGACGGTCGTTGAAGTAAAATTCTAGTGTATGAATAAAAACCTGCGGTTGTTGTAAAGTTGTGTCATATAAGCTAAGAAATTATATATCCATTTTGTCCAGAACTGATGCTCATCCATAAACAGTACGGATATAGAAACGTTTTTATAAAGTATTGTAGACACAAAAGAATATAGACTAAAATTTCCTGAGATATTTCTGCCTTAGTGATATATTTCTCTACTTTATCCATCTATTCAATAACTGTTGGTATCCATGCGCACATGTGCCATCTATGCATACTAATTTGAATGCTGAAGTTGCACCTGACCATTTCAGTTGTTTTGAAAAGTTTTGCTGATTAATTTTTTTTAAATATTCAGTAAGGTTTCATTTCCGAATTGCCGATCCAATCATGCTGCTAATATATAACATATATATTTGTATATCTTGTCGAATATCGATTGAAATGCTAATCACTGAGATGATTTCTTAAGGGCTTTCAATAATATTCACCTGAAAGGGGAGAGTGGGATTGTTTACTGATCCAAATATGTCGCAGCTTAGCAGTTGTTGTGGTGTTAGTAAGGCAGTTCATTGGAATTGCTAATGATTACACTCCGTCTTTACATAATTACTTCTGTGCATTCTATTGCATTTTACTATTGTCATTTTCAGCGGGAAATTTAATAAATATTTAAAAAAAAATGTCTCATCGTTGCCTCAAATCCGATTCAAGAAAAGCAATCAATGTTCTTCAACAATTCACGACCCTTAATAAATGTTAAACCTAAATATTCATGCTCTAAAAATTTCAGATTAGAGCATGTCATTTGCTCGTTCTTTCGATTCTTCTTTTTTTGTAGTCCACTTTCTACTGAGCAATGAAACGAGAACATGTAACTCCTTTTTGATATGCAGTAGCATTCCGCGATGGAAAAACATACTCGATGTGGTTCATTAGCTAATACGCAAGCATTCTTGACAATAAAAAAGAAAGATACAGATTACATATTTGATGAATTGGAAGTTAAACGATTTATATGCATTTAAGGCATGAAAAATTTCATTGTGAAATTAGTCCATTGTGCATTTCTTCAAAAGATTATCAAAATTAAGCACTTTATAGTATGAATTGCTCCAATTAACGGCTCAAATGAAAAATGTGCTCCTAATGAACAACCCAAATGGGATCATTCGTCCAATACGCTTTGTTAAAAAAAAAGAGTACTCCATTGTCGAGGGAATTTCACCAAAATGGTTTCGCAAAACAATATGTTTGGACACTCCGTACTCATTCATAGATCAGAGTTAGGGTGGGCCGAGAGAGTTTGGGAGAGAGTTATGGTTAGAATAAGGATAAGGAATTTTCTTATGGAATGCTTTTTTTTTGATATGAGAATGCGTGCAGGAAATCACAATTATACTAAATAAGGCACAGTGGGATTGAGCAAATAGTAATGAGGAGCGCTGTTTATGGAATGGCCGGCTGCGATTTTGGCACTAGGTATTGGTGAGAAAGTGCAATGAGGTTTGAAAAGAGTAAGTGAAAGTGTGGCGCTTTGTGATTTCGAAGGTATGCACATTGGGAGTAAGGAACAACGAAGCTGTAGTGATGCTGGAGTAGTTGGGTTGGGAGGTTGGGAAGTTGAGCGTGAACAAAGACAATGACGAAAAAGAGAACTTTAACTTATTTACGGATACAATGCCTCTACGTGGATACAGAATGAGATTTTAACGAAAATAAAGGTTGGAATTATAAAATCATCGACGACTTCAACATTGCTTGTAAATAATGTTGAGCATCCAGTCGATAGTGCTGTAAACATAAGGGCAGCACGATTGAGAACGGTACTCAGATTCGATGCTGTAGTTTCTTGCGAATCGAAAATCTTTTAACAAAGAAATAAAAAATGCAAACTTCCGTATGGAATATTGATGTACATGCAATGTACATGTGTGACAAAATTCAAAAAAATAAATAATCCATTGATGGCAAAGGTGTTAACAGGTATATCATGCAAAAATCAATTATGATCGCAAGTGATAGATTCGATATGTTTTCCTTGAACTGTTGGCTATATATATATATATATATATATATATATATATATATATATATATATATATATATATATATATATATATATATATATATATATATATATATATATATATATATATATATATATATATATATATATATATATATATATATATATATATATAAGAGAAGATTCAACAAATTGAAGCATAATAGGAATTACTGTGCTCTGTTCAGTCGAAATTTGTCGGAATGATGGATATCAATGTGCAATCGTTAAGCTGCCTCACCTAAACCCTTCTTTCACCCTTAATTACGCATACAAACGATACCATTTCATAAAGAAATCCTTCATCAATTCTGCGTCCACTCGTTTCATCTCATACTGGGCAGCATGCAACGAGACGATAATCTTTAACGTTTAACACTTCAGAGGTTTATTAAAAACAGATATTTTGAAAAAAAAAAAAGTTTCAAAATACCAGTGATTCACCCATATTATGCTAGCTCCAGTTTGACTTCTTACTGATGAATTATAAGAGAAATTACGGCAGCTTCCCGTTGCACTCAAATGTCTATCATCAATGAGTACAATAGCTTCTATTATTGGCGCACAATTGCACATCACACTAATCGATCCATCCTTAAAGAATCGGAATTTAAATTCTCTGATTGTAACACAATTTTTTAATCCTCCTTGGATATTAAGTTTCCCACTTCCTTTTTCTTGGTAGTTAAATGGTTATATGCGTCGTTAGGTATTGCTCTGAGCATTGAGACAAAGACAATAATTCATTATGGAATAGATGTGAGAACCGCATTGTTGCAACACTTACTCGTCCATGATGAACATTTCCACCTCACAATATGCAAATATTCCATCATCGTTCAGACAGTTTCTTTCAGATTTCCGAAACAGTCATTCATTTCCACATAGAAAAATTCGTCCATGAGAAAATAATAAAATTTCAAATGGTATTAAATAATTTTTAAAAATTTGCATCCTAATTGAATATATATTTGAATACGATTGAGCAGTGACCATTTGTGAGATTAACTTCATAACTGTGACCATTGAATTATTCTAGACGGGAAGCAAACTATATCATTAACAATATATTCAGAGGATGAACTAAGAACCTATGAGAGTGAAGGACTATACCTGAAAATTGTTGCATTATTAATAGACAGCTACTACCGTGAAGAAAGAGAATTAAAAGAATGATACATGGACGGTGACTGCTCATTGGCTGTTTCCCAAATTTTTTTAAAACACTCTGATGTTAGCATTCGATGTGAAAAGTGATGTAAAATAAGCTGATTGTTGTTATAGGAGTGAATAAATTGGTGAAGTTGGGAGTGATATAAAACTCCCAATTGATGTTTTTTGAATGTTCTACAAATGGCAACGTGAGGATAGCAGTGGGGATCTATTGGAAAATGATGAGATTGTACTCGATTTTACGTTTATTTCCGAACAACATTTTATTCTTATTGTACTTCTCACTTCACATGGTAGGTCTCCTCTTACATTTCATTGTCTTTGAATTTATTAAAATTCACATTCTTTGAAAGTTTTTTTTTTTACATCATTGAAAAGTGTTGCGATCACACATATAAACTTTAGTCGGTATATTTATTAACAGCTTGTTGATGGCATTTTTTCCATCTTTGCATTGAGGTACCCGTCTAGGGCAATTGTCCACCTGGGGATGTTGGTATTAGAAAGCATAACATACCTTTGTTGCAGTATTGTTTAAATTAATATCATGTAATCGTAGAGGAATGCCACTGAATTGTTACAAATCCTTTTCAGCCCGCAAACGCGGCATTTCGATTGCATTTAAAGCATTTGTTTAATGCCAGCTGCCATCTTCATAATCTCTATGAAATTCAGGTGAACTACGAATTGAATACAGTGTCCGTGGAGGTGCACCAAAACATAAGGTGGTGGCAATAAGAGATTTGGCTCCCGAATGGGCTGATGCAGCCGCATTATGTTTGATACCGGATGCGAGTTGTATAGCGCTTATACTTACAAATGGCAATGTGCTGCTCGTTCCTATTAAAATGCTCCTCGTAAGTTTTCCTTATTATTTCTCTTTATTATTTCATCTCAAGCATTGGAACTTTCTGGGAGGAATCCTGGTTTTGTGCTGCTTGTTATGATCGTTTTAGTTATCTCGCTCTTCACCTTTTAATTAACTTTCATTTTTTATAATTATGCGACAGAGGTTTTTAAATGCGCAATTAAGTAGAGGTAACTTACGCGAACGGGAACATGAATCACGTGGGTTTTTGTGAATATCACTGAAACGGAGCACTTACGTAAGTGAGGGGAATACAAAGCGAATATATACACCTTTGAAACTCTGCTGAGATTTCCCGTGCACTCATGATCTAAGAGGCATATAAAAGTTTTTAACTTAATGAAACGAATCGTAGGTCAAAAGCAAACTTTTCAAAAACTCCAAGTTATAGTGGATCAAATAAACTTGCAATTTTCCAAAATTCCGGAAATTTTAGCCAACTTTGCATTTTTCATGTAGAGGTTTAGTGAATGTTTAGAAAGCTCGGACATACGCACGCTTTGGAGCAGTGGCACATCTTGGATAATATCCACATATAAAGGTTCAATAAATGCTTGGAGAGTCATCGTTTATGGGGCTTTTCAAGCTTAAGTAAATTCACTCAATCGGATTTGATGAGTAAAAGTAGGAGGGAGGAGGTTAGCATCTCTGTTCCTTTTGCTGTTATCTAAAGGCAACGCAAAGTTCTTAATGGTGCATGTTTCTTCAATCATCGACCATTATACAATTTCAGCGATGAAAATACCTATTTTAGCTGAGTGATTCGTTGTAAAAGAATTTTGTGAAAAATTTGCACAATCATGGTCTTTGATCGTTTTTGAAATTTACAATGACATAGCGAATGATACGTTATTTGTTCCTGAAGTTAGTGTGGACTATGACCATTTTATGATGAAAGCTGCACATTTCAAGTTTCATCTCTGTAGTTTTCTGGTTGTCTGGGTAGTGCAAGCATGATACAGCTGTCAACAAGTAGGATAGGTTGCAGTCATGGCTATGAAGTTTGCAAAATGGAAATGCTAGTTGTTATCTACGAAAGAATATGAACAAAATGGCAAACATATTCTTTACGCAAACTATTTTTCTAAATTGCTACCTGATTAGAATTGGGTGATGTTTTTACATCCTAATTTAGTGACCGCTTACATTTCCATTATTTTCCGACCATATTTTACTTGGTTTTAAGGTATAATTGTTGTAAGTGATCGATATTTTAGGATGTCCCATGGGGTTGTGAAGGTATCATAGCGGATGATACGTTAGCGCTGATTGAAGTTGAGACAAATGAAGGCGATTGCTTCAGGACACCTACTTCAGCGCTCTGCTATAATGCCCTCTACTCGAAGAGACCTTTCCTCATTTACAGCAACAAGGTTATCGTTTAATTGTTTTGCACTCCTTTATAAATTTTCCACTAAAGCAAGAGTTCCATACTTCATCACCTAAAAGGTCATATCAATAATCAATTTTTTGAAGCAACCTGAACGTGAGTACAAAATAAGCAACAGGAAGTAGGAGTGTTTTGTATGCAAAGGTGCGAATCTGACATGGATGGTGCACTATCCTTTATAACTTCTGCGACTATTCTCCACTTAGTACTTTCATTTGTAATTCAACAGTTCATCGTCGTATTCTCGTCCTTTAAAGGATTGCTGCATCCGAAGGGTAAAAGGGGGGGGGTTGGTGGAGGAGGGGAGATGATGGATGCGCAATCCCAGATGGGATGCGGCTTAGATCAGGTGAAGCACGGAAGGATTTTCTTCGTTTCATTGTCATTTATTATGGTAGACTTAAAATTCAAGATTTCTTGGTTGTATGGTGAAGGAGAGCAATTTGAAAGATTTTTTTGAGTGAATGGTCTGTAAATTGGGCAATCACCTCTACACTGTCGATTCTAAAAAAATTGCGATATGAACAGTCATTTATGATGTTTTGACTTTGAATATTAGGACATTCGATTTCAGGCTGGACAAATCTTTATAATTGATTTAACATCGCGAAAGCTTTCGGTTGGATTGGGAGCTCCGCAAAGTGTTCATAATATTGAAACGTTTGCAACATCGAATAGCGTACATTTACTGGTTTGTTGCTTTTTCTTTAAAAAATATCTGCCTGTTTATCAAATTTCGCTATTTAATTTTAAAGTTTGAGCTGGAAAACTTGTCGTATATGGTTTGCAATCAATCTTTTGAAGTGACTGGATAAGGGGTGGGTGGTGGGGGGGGGGGGGGAGGAAGTTTGCAAAAAGCTATTGCAATTGTCGCAACTGAGTTGCTTGCTCCCTGAAAAGCCGCCTTCATCGACCGGGGAAGTGTTAGAAAAGTAAGGGCATTTATTGTACGTTGGATTCGTACGCAATGTCCTACCTAGCTTTTGTTCGGTTTTTGGATGCCACTGGCACTAATTCACTTATACAAATAGGAATAGCAATATTCCAAATCCTAAAGACAAGTGTGTTTATATCAAGCCTGAAGTTTTTTTTCATAAGCCATCGAGCCAATCGATGAGTGAATTATTCAGTATTGGTTAATGAAAATTTAAAATACCTTGAATACCTTATTATATTTGAAGCGGCTTTGTTTGCCAGAATGCGATAGCTTTCTTCGAACCTCAGGAATCTGAGTTGTCGGTAATACTTGCGCTTAGCGAGCATTCCAAGCGGTAATGTTCGAAAAGATTGTTTTGACGGACCAGCGTTACTTCCGGGTGAATGTCGAACTGCCTGGAACCCCCTACTCAAATGTCTCAACGAACGAAATTTCGTAGCTTCAGCTGTCATGGCTCATAATTCGAAACTGTCATGCATGAACGCAAGTCCAATGTCAACTTCGTCACAATGCTCTATATTTTTGGAAGTTTATGAAGCGTGCTTGAAAAAACGAAGAAATCGTAATACCACCTAGTATTCTGTCTGACTCATTGTTTATTGTGAATTTTTCGATTATTAATTACGATCGTCGTTTTATAGACTAAATTCGGCGTTTGATTTTGCTCAAACGCATAGTAGACATTACCAAAATAATTTATAATATTGTATATGGGCCAAATTGTCTCATACGTGTGACCGAAAGAAAACGAATATAAAGGAATATTAGTAGCCAATAAATGTTATTGATATTATTGTCAGGTGACTGGATTTACGGGTGCACAGTGGATAGTGCCTTTGGAAAGTGAAGGTCGAAGCATTCGTGAAACACTTGGCGATGTGATACCCTCAGAACTAGAGCAATTGCATAAAACTGCGGCACGGTTATCTACAACGCAAGATGGCAAACTATGCTTATTATATATCGATCAGCATAAAGTGCAGGTATGCGCTTCATTTGCTTATTGCCCTGGGTCGTTACTGAAGAGGGTGGTCTTAGGGTATCTGGTTCCATAGAGAGTGAATATTTGCCATCGGCGATCACTTTTCAGGTGTTCATATTGAGTTGAGTTATTATATGTTGCAAAGAGAATAGATATGGATTTGCTAAAAAAGGTTTTATAAAGTGGGCACATCCATGTGACGTAATTCCAGAATCTATTTCTTCCTTCTGGCACCATCATTACTGTTTTATGCTTGCTATTAACACCTGTATTATAAAGCAAGACGGCCGTATCATATTTGGCTAACATGGATATCACTTTATAAGAAGTCCATTCCGTTTCTTTAAATCTCCATATTTTTTTTGTAATATGAGTTTCTTAACGATGCTTTTGAGTTACATTTAACTTTCCCTGGTCTATGTAAATCCGTTATTCTATCATTGAGCGTTTTATGCCACCCATAAAAAGGTTTGTTGAGTTATATTTGCTTGTGTATAATACAGAATTATTCACAAGCATATCGATACGTGACTATGAACAAGCAGGAAGTGTTTCATAATCGATGCTAATTAATGCGTTGTTCTTCTTTTTTTGTGATGTATTGATTTTTACTGATTCAACATTTGATAGTTTTTTTCAGTTGTTCGATGATATTTCTATGAAGCAATCGTCTAGTGAGGCGAATGTGCCTGAAAGTACATGGTTGGTACATATGGCCGAGAATACGATCTTTGCTGTTTGCCAACAAACTACTGTGAAGACAGCCGTCCATTTTGGAGTCTCTTTAATTCTTTCAACTTTTATCTATTATTTATTGGAATAGTGCAATGCACGGCCCATTTCGAATTTTTTTCCTCTCAGTATATAGTGGTTTAAATATGGATGTTAATAATTAGAATAAGCGATACTTCGGCTATCTAAACGAGAGTGCAACGAATACAAAGAATGTTCGCTTGAAAGGAAAAGAGGATCACAAACTGAAGACACTTCTTTCACCAAGAATTTCTTCTTGTGCAGCAAATTGTGAATGTTCAAAATGTTAATAAAACAATGTTCCTGACGATAGAAGAGTAGAAATGCCATCGTCCTTCTGGAATATCTCGTAGTGTGTTCAAGATTTCAGCGATGAATAGAGCAATTGAATTTTTTTGTTTGATATCTTAGGTTGCTCAACTTCAAGAAATTGTGATATGAGCGCAACAGAAATTTATTTCTATTAGATTGATTGCCAGTTCTCTCTACTATCTTCGTGAATAGGTTTTGATGAATATGTGGTAAAATCCTTATTTAATTTTAAGAAGCTTTTTTTTTTACTTTTGTGTGACTGATTCAAAATCTTGAAAGTGAAATCTTGTTCCAACGCCTTGTAAAATTCATATCTTATAGTGAATTAACTCAGATGGTGATGTGTACAACGGATGAGATATTATTTTATTGATTGATTAATTAATAAAAGAGATATGGAATGTATGAGAATTTCTCATCTATGAATATTCTTTCTCTAAGGCATTCCATGGTCGGGTTGATAAGAATAACGAAGAATCTTTCGGTTACATCGATTTTTGGAGGGGTCTTTCATCTGTTTTAATCTTTTCAATAGCTTAAATTTCATCCGCCTTGTTTTGCCTCAGCAATACGTTGCATAGTAATATTTTTCGCTTGCTATGACAACACTGTTACGAAATATCACTCAAATTATTTTCGGATGACTATCGTTGTTGCTCGGGAGGAGGTTGGTAGATACGGAAAACAGTGAAATCGCATCGAATTTTAAAAGTTTAGTTCCATATAGGCTGTGCGCCCTCTTTCATTCACCTTTAATGGAAGGGGAGTTAAAGTGCACTGTTTATTTAATAGTTGATTGCAACAGGGTTCTGTTATTGCTTTGGTTATTGCGCTAGTTGATAGATTCCTTTGAAATGGAGATATGGAGAGGTGAGGTCGGTAAGATTGTTGTTGTTGGTATTACTGTCATTGATGTTGGTCAGTTTCGCTAATTTCGGTAAAGTGAAACGCAAGCGCAAAAAAGGAAGGGGGGCGAGGATAGAGGATTGGATGGTTGAAAGAGTGCCAGTGACACTTTTCTAAGACAAAACGTCTAAAATACGGTTGTGTAGAGCATTATTCTTGTTGTTGTTTTTTATGCGAACTTAAAGGGGTTTTACACATTTCAGATGGTTTCTTCGTTTGCTGAAGCTAGCTACGATGAACTGGAGGCGCCCTTCCCAGAAGAACGGATCCTGGGCATTATACCAATTTCTACTTCACAGTTCCTGCCCTCTTGCATTGTCATCAGTGAAAAGGGGGCGTTGCGATTACTACCAGCTAGGTTGGTTTTGGTTTTTTTTTTTTTTGAATTTCAAACTTATGTTTTTAGATTCAATCAGGAGGGTTGTACAGTACTCCCGAATCGATTTGTACATAGGTAAACTGCGACTGAAATTAAACTGGAAGACTTTGCGATGGAGCACCTTAAACACCTTAAACAGAATCGTGTGCAATTCCGAAAGTATCGTCGTCCTCGGCTGCAGTATTTTCCAAATCGGATAACGTCCGTTATGACTCTTGCGTTCCAGCTATTCTAAATCAATCATTTGCTCAGTGGCCAGAAGTTTAACAAAACCAGTTGTGCTGTATATTATATCCTATATGGTCTTAATGATTCTGTGACATCCTTATTTTACATTATACGAAATAAGAGAGTTACTTTGCAGGACATTCGATGAGGCAACGGTTGAATTCGTAGCACGAAGGCATTTTGCGATTGAAATTTGTGACTATTTGGCAACACGTTTCAACCAAGATCGATTAAAACTATGCACTAAAGTCATTCAACATTCGTTAAGAAATATAAAAGAACAAAACAACGATTCAGAAATTGAGGCGATAACAAAATTGGCTCTTGATGCTCAGGTATGTACTTCCACTTTAAACCTGAAGCATCATGTGCATAGTCAACAAAATTTCTCATGAATGAGAGTTAAACCAATTATAGGGATCAAATTTTCCTCATTGAATTATTCTTCACGTCACTCTCTTGTTATTCCCTTTTTTTTCTTTTTTCCCGTCAGATCCATTTACCTTAATGGATTGAGTTATGAAAATGCATATTGCGTTAATTCTAATAGTACGCGTACTAATTTTTCTGCTAGAGATTTTGCTAGCTTTCGAAACTGTCCTTTCTTGCAATCTACTATTCATTTTCATTCGTTACCGAGATTTCCGCCCCCTCTCATCCCCCTTTTCTCCTCCAACTCCTTACAGAAATTGTCATTCTTGCATTGCGTACTCTCATTCCCTTTATGTATACTACTGTGCACATTCATATATTAGACAAATCTCTTCCCATTTTTTCTAAGTTTTATGCTCATTATTTTCCCAAAGCGATAGATCTCAATGGCTCACTGACCTAGGAGACTTATCTGAATGTAGATTCAATGGTACAACTTTGATGTATGTTCTAAACCGCTCGAACTGCGAGCATGAATTGATAGTGCGTCAAAGCATTGATTATATTTGATTCGATTGTTTACAATATCGAATTCGTTTTGCGACTGTCCTTTAGTTCCTTACGTGCATTGCAATTTGCATATTGCGTAATACATCATATTGTAATGTTTGCAGTTGGATATGCGAGCAGCCATTCGCATATTCGCTGAATTTGGTGCGGCCGATGCATTATTACCGGCGATGCTTGCACGCTGTAGTATGAATGCACGTGACGAGAGTCGACATGCGGTTGTTGAGTTATATGTAGCCAAATTGAAGAGATCACCCGACGCAAAGGAGAGCATTGAACGTGATCTTCGGTAATGTTTATTTTTATTTTTTAAATGATTACCTGAGGTAGGTGGTGGTGCTATCGGATAGTTCCATGCGTGGGATGGGAAGAGTCTTTGAGGACTCAGGCACACAGAATATTTTCTTATGGGCTTGGTGATTTAAGCAAGAAGTCATCTTTAACCTGAATGCCTCTTTATAAGTATTTTATCTCGATTTTGCATAGTTTAATGAATTTCTCGATGTTTATTCACTCATATGTTCGCTCTGATGAGACGCTTTCTTTTTCTTTTGGAAACCTCTGTGGTATGGCTTTTGCTCATTCATATGCTTGATCAATTCGCTGCTAACATTAAAGTTTATGAAAACTAATGTCATTGATGTCTGAAAATCGTATCTGTTTGTTTCACCTGGCTTCTCCCATGTATGTTAAAATTGTCGAATCGATTGATTTGTTAAGGGGATTCCTATTGCAATATACGGATGTGGATGAAGGCATTGAGTCGCTGCTCGACAACGGTTTATGGTCATGTGTGGCGGTGATTGCCCCACGTAGTGCACATAACTCGGAAGTGACTGCCAAGTTCTTGACAGAATCGAAAGCAGATTGGCCAGCTGAACGAGCGTCACATATCGTGAGGACATTGGCTGGCATTTGTTGGAGTACGCTGCCCCATAGTGCCGAAGAACTCCTCTCCAGGATGGCTTATTTCCTACCTCATCTACGATCGACATCGCATATTGCAACGTTTGCAAGAATCGCAGAGGAGCAAATGAATAGGTGAGCAGCTGGAATTTCGAGAATTTTTGCGGTAAAGAAAGCAAGGGGGGGGGGGAGCTAAGAAAGATGAAGAGAACAAAGAGACGAAACAGGAATAGTCACCACGAAAAGACGCTGATTGCCTTCTTCAGAAAATAGCTTTACTAAAATGTTTCCTGAATAGCATCTCAGTGATGACAATCGGGAACATCACAAGCCCAAGCTTATGCACAATCAGCTATCGCATAGTGTCTGAATATACGAATTGTTTAATAATTTATCTTCATGATTAGTTCGCATTATTTGCCTTCAACTATTCTCTGGAATGAATTGATAATTTTTGGAAGTGATATAATGGCAAAGCACTCGCAAATGTGACTGTCTTTTGCGAACGTTATGGCAGCATTCGTATTTTGTTCTGCATTGTGATTATCGACCATTTCATTTAGGAGTTCTTATCTTATTCTTATTTTTTAGGACATGAATTATAGATTAACTTTGACATAAAACAATTAAAATTTGAATTAAAGTTGGCTTTTATTTCAGTTGGTTATTTGAAGGAATGATTTGCCCACTCACGATTGCCTATTAAAGCAGTGTAATTTTCCTTGTCGGGATGAGGCGACACATTCGGGACTTGTAATGTTGTAGAGGAATACTGCTGAAAAGCTTATTGAATGATTGAATATTCAGATTTCATCAAGCGGGCGCAACTCTCTATGCTCTTTGCTCTCTTCGTTTGCTTAGCGCAACGCCGTCATTCAATGTTAGTCTTTCTTCTTTAATTACTTTTACTTCTAAGCGGTATGTTGTTAGGTTGTATGTTTGTGTATGTAATTCAGACAGATATCTGCCTATTGGAATAGGCAATATGCGTATTCAGCAAGGCATTTTATTCCTCTTCTCTGAACACATAGGACGGTTGCGTTGAGTGCGGAACCCATGAGTGCATTTCTGTACAAAATTTTTGAGAAATTTTGCTGCCAACGTTTTGGCTTAGTGGCGTCGGAGATCATAGCAGCCATCTTTAGAGCACTCATATGCTCATGCTGTCAGTTAGCCAATGTATTATTTTTCGGCCCGATATCGGAAAGGATCTCCAAGCAACAATAACTCGAAAATAAGGCAAAGTAAAGGGGAGATGTATTAAGGAGCCGTCGTAATATACCCATTTGCATTCAATCCCATCAAGCCAGTCGGTTATCCATATGTCCCGAGCAAAGTAAAACTATTATGATGCAGTTTTATTCAAAAATTTCATTTGTTCAAATGCTCATTCAAAAAAGTCTCTTTTGGCTTACGATTAGCTGCTTGCAAAACAACTTTAATTTACATATTTTTACATTGTATTCGAGAAGATTATAAACTGTGTGTTTTAATAATCACTCGAGAGGATTATAAACTGCAGCGAAACAGCGAAATTAGGGAACGGGAGACTGCATTTTTGTGTAGGTTCTATTTATGAAGTTTCATTATTGTGGGATTTCTAATTCGCAAACTGAATCTAGCAGACAGACAGACGCAGACATACACATACACGTAGACACGCCTTTGCGTTTGACAACTTTTGCATTGTATGATTGCAATGAGTTGAATATTTCGTTTGTTTTCAGTATGCATCGTTACCTTCAAATGTGTCACTTTCATGTGGCTCAAATTGTACTGCGGTGATCTCCGAAGATGATTCGGTAATGTTTATTGGAGAGTTCTCGGCAGGTAGCATGAAGATGAAAGATGCCGAGAAGAGCAAAGGAACATCGGCAAATCGAATCGCTTTACCACAAGCGGTCCAAGTACCTGAACGTGTGTGTAGTGTGTCATGTGGTACAGAGCATTTGCTTTGTCTAACGATATATGGAAAATTATATTCATTTGGAAGGAACAGGTAGGGTTTTCATAGATTTAAGTTGCTTAGTAATGGCACATTTACGTCAGTATTATCGCAATATGACACTTTTACCGTTTTTGATCAATGGACCATATTTCCTTTATAAAACTTTCAAAGATTAAGCAGTTATTTTCATCTTTTGATAATAGGGAAAGAGAAGAGGTTTCCCTTATGTGTCAAAAGTCTCGTTTTATCTGTCTTCATCGCTAAAATTATTCCACCTATCTCCTTTTATCGCGGATTTCTCGCTTTATCACTCCGACGCTTTACATAAACCAATGGCGTAAACGAAACAACTGTAAATATAGAACGCTCACACGTTCAGTCAAGTGCTGTTCTGATAATTCTCTGAATGCAGACACTTTCTTCAAAGCTCGTTTACTTCACGCCCGGTGCAATATATGCGTAGGTTCGGGCATGCGGGACCAAAATTTTCATCCTCCCTTTAGGGAGAGAATTGCAAAGGAAGAGGGTATCGATTCTCCTCGATTGGAAGAAATCACTCATGCCGTCTCTTTTTCTGTTGTTAAGTAGACTTTTGAAGGCGGAAGCTGACCGGAGGGTAACATTTTAGAATGTACTTATCAATCTTTAAAAAAAATTGCTGTTCGAGATCCAGCGATCATTTACAGCGAATGAGCGAGAGCGACCAAGTTACTCTCAGACCTCCTGAGGTTGAATGGCTTTCACTCTTCCCATCATTTGTGATCCCGCTTTCATCAAATAGGTGCAAACATGATGTTGCTCCCATATTGAGTTTGCCAATAATTCAACGAATTTTGCGCTGAATGTTTTAACTGTGAGAGTTTCAACTTAGATACTCTATCGTCGTCGTCCGCTATCGTTATCATGTGGTGTTATATGTTGCAGGTTTGGTGAATGTGGTGTGGGACATAAGAAGGAGGTGAACGAGGCATGTCGTGTCCGTGGACCATTCGACGGTGTGCGTGTGGTTCGTGCAGGTCACTATCACTCAGCACTAATCGACTCAAAGGGTCGTGTGTTTACATGGGGTTGGGCACTACATGGACAACTTGGTCATGATTCACGCAGTCATTTTGAAGATGTTACAATCCCGCGGCTTGTCGAAACTCTCCAGTATGCTTTTATTTCTTAGGCGGATGTATGTAGTGCTTGTCTTATCGATATTTGTGCACGTTCACGTGTATCATCTTTTGTTTATAAGCGCTAAGGCTTGTGTTTCTCAAATAATAAAAGTGGGCGTCTATTTGAGATGTTTACTTGTGGAGAAGGCGATGACTTATTTCATTTACAGAATTCATAACACACTTATATTTAGAAATGGTAAGAGTATTAAGGAAAAACTAGCAGTTTAAATAGTAGTACGAGAGTTACGTTATTGGCTGACAATATATAAAAGCTGTGGTGCATTTTATGTTTTAGTGTCTCTTATTTGCTGTTGTTTCATTAATAGTCATCTCTGCCTTTAAATGTGCACTTCTTTAGATCGTTTTTCGTTCTGCTTGAAGGTATAACTTTGTTGCAGAATGAGGTCACATTGACTTTCCCAAAGTCTTTGACTATTGTCTTGATTTTTGGAATTTTTTAGAAGCGATTCATTTCTTCTTGCTTTTTCTTATTCCGTGATTGTGGTCGCACTTGAAGTTTTATTGTTTTCAGGGATCCCATTGTGGCCGTTTCATGTGGTTATGCGCATACGGTATTTCTAAGTGAAGCGGGTAAAGTATATACGTGTGGTAACGGTGGTTATGGGCAGCTGGGATGTGGAGAGGAAGTCAAAAAGAGGTAAGACATTTACAGTGGTGATTTATAAAATTCATATGTTCAACTTTATTTGTTTAGCATACTTTTGGTGCATTATCGCCTCAAGTTTTTTAGGAAATGAAGAAGTCCATTGTACTTGGGATTTACAACCATGAAAGTTTAGCTAAATATTGATAGCCGTTTTAAGCGTTCTGAAGTTGAGTTTAGGAGAGCGAGCGTATAGCCGTTTCCAACTTTTTTCAGGCTGAAATCAGCAATTATAAACAATTTTCGACTTTCTTATGATATTCGTTTTCAGCTCATCGAGTTGAAATTGGGAATGTACAAGTTTTGAGATTTAAATGTTCAAGAGGGTCTTTGTGATTATTCAGCTGCCGCTTTAAGTGCTATATAGCAGCACTCTAATTTTCGTTAGGATAGACGTTTCAGAGTTTCCGTAGAGAAGTAGAATTAGAAACTACTTTGCCAAAGTTGTTGCTTTGCTGGAATACGCTATAACTCCGGAGGGGAGAATCGAGTATGCTGAAGCGTAAAGCTTTGAAGATGTAGCAGTGGGCTATCCCTCCCACTTTGTACTGATGGTTCTGTCATTACAAACACGAGTCAACAGTAACTAATAGAAAACTGAATTCGGAGTTTTGCTGTCACCAAATGCTTCCTCAAATTTTAACGCGAATCAGGAGTGAACAGCAAATCATTTCCGCTACGAGAAAAGGGACCGCGGTAAATTCGAAGATGGAGAATTGGTTGAAAGGAGAGAAATAGGCAGCAGGTCATTATACACGTGAAACTTATCATTGTTATGAGGATACACAGCAGATTACAGATGCATTCTGTCCTTGAACAGTTTAGAAATTAGATCTAGCAGCAGTTTTAGAACCTTATTGCTGCAGTTTCTTAGGTCTCGAGTAAAAGGTGACCCACTCGGAATTTTTTGCCTTTTTCCGAATACATCCCCATCAATTAGGTGTTCAAAACAGCGGATTTTTATGGGCATCAATGGTACGGACATCTAAAGAAAAGCATTGCAGAGTTGTTTCGGTAACTTTCTGCCCGTTCAGTTCTTTTATTGGGCTGTTATCAGTTGTGCTGCGATTCAATCTAACTCATCTATTGTGGAAAGTATTGCAAGCATCGTTTCGGATATCATACGTATGCGGAAATTTCATTTGCAGGCTGCCGTGCTTGAGTACATCTTTGTGTCCGTTTGTTTGCTTGTCGCTTTCAAATAGAAAGCTACTGAATCCTGGATTATGCATTTAATCTAAACCGGCGATTCGGCATGAAAAACTGCGATTTCCAATCACGGCGAAATTGATTGGAAGGTGTATGTATTATTGCACAAATATGTTGGCATTTGAAGGGGAGGTTGGGTGAATAATCGCAAATGCAAAGACATATTTTGTGCCACCTCTTCTAATACCCTTCTATCATGTACTCTAATTTCTTCCTCCTAGTTGAAAACCTTTCAACATTCGGACTTCCTAAGTAACTCGTATTCTTACATGTGCTGTAACATTTTTTCGGCGCCCATTTTTTCTTGCATACATACGAATATGAATTCTCTGGTGAGTTTATTTTTATTACGACATATTTATATATAAGCGGAGCAATACTGTTCAATGGGATTTTCATTTATTTAGGCAGCTCACGTGGTCGGGTATTGCAATGGAATTAATCAACGCTATCGCTAACTCTAGTGCATTCATTTTGCACTTTTACATTTTCCACCTGTTTGTGCGTTCATTTTCTTCACATTATGTATCTTTTTGTGTATTTCTGCTTGAAGAATCCTGATGAAGAGACGCGTTTTTGAGATATCGTCCTGAATTGGTGGATATAGCGGAGAGAGTGAAGCTGATTTCGTCAAAGTATTTCCACTGCTTGGCGGTAACCGAATCGCACAAAATCTTCCAATGGGGAACGAGTCCTCAGACACTCAAAATGAAGATCTTTCTTGCGAAACGTGTCAGAGCCGCCAACAAAGAGCAACAGCAGCAGCCGTCTTCGTCACCATCCTCATCGACGACGTCGGCCGACAAATCTCCCGAGCAGCTGGAAATGAGTCAAGCACATTTGAGCGTCGTACAAGTTGAACACATGGTGCGCTGCTTGAACTGAATCCTAAAGGTTGTGAGTGTAAGCAAAAGAACCTAGAACCTTCCTCGATTTTAGGTTATTAGTACACCTGATCCGTGGAAGGTCCGTACTGATGAGTGAGAAGTCTTATCCGTATGTGGTCGTTATTTTAGGATATGAGTTGTTGCTTAGCGAGACTTCTGAGATGATTCAAGTGTGAGACGTATTTAAGTCTGTCATCTCTAATATCATTTTACTCGTCGAGCGGAAACGCACCTTTCGACTTTTCCTTCCTCTTGACCGTTCTCTGCCTAGAGCGGCAGAAGGCTTTTATAGAAATTGAACAAAATAATTTGGGGTTCGTTTAAAAAACAGGGAACTGAACGCACCATGATAAAGTAGAATAGCGTGGCTCATCAGAGCTGTTAGCTTTCCTGCGCGGTACACACGCATTCAGAATGATAGCTGTCGAGGAAGTTAAAGGCGTCGTAAGGTTTTGCGCATTGTTGGATAAGATATGTAAGATTGCGGAAGAGGAAGTTTAATGGCTAAAAATGAAGTGTTGTTGTTATGAATAAAAGAAGGTGATATACTTAGCTGAATAATTATTCAGGCATAATTTGCATAATGGTAGAGTCCTTTTATAGATCAGCGATGAGATTATTCAAATAGATGCTGGTTATAGCCATTCGGCTATTGTTACAAAAACTGGACTCATGTACACTTGGGGTAAAGGATTGGAGATGCAACTTGGTCATGGCAATAAGAAGGAGCAAGAGGAACCGCATCAGCTATTCGAACCATCGGCGGCCATATGGCGTCATGTTTCTTGTGGTAATGATTTTGTCACTTTCTTCTGATGTTGGAATCCTTTGAGCATTCAAAGTTATTGCTTCTTTATTGATATCCTGAGAGGTGGATGTTGATGTTTTCTAAAGATGGCCTCATTTCTATGCGATCTTCTGAGACCTCAATTTTAATCATCATGATATCGTCAAAGTGAATTAGCAAATGAAAGATTGATTTTTTTTTTTTTCATTTAGTAATTTGATGCCTCGTAATGTAAATGTTTTTTAATGCAATTATAAATGTCCTAGAATTTGTAACGACTCTGTTTTGCAGTCGTTTATGATTGGTGAATTATACGTACGCACCGTTAGTTGTGACAATTAGCTTGTGTATTTGCATTCAGCAACGCACATTTCATTTCGGTTGCTTCTTATTGCACACACCTTACTTGTAATATGCTACTGTTTTAGATTATCCACATATAAGATCGTTTTCTTTACAATTTTCAGGGTTTGACTTTACGGCAGCTGTGACCACTGATGGAAGTCTATTTGTATGGGGTAGAAACGACAAAAATCATTTGGGAGTGCAGTCGACACCATCTCCACAAGTAACTCGAAAGCTGATTATTAAAGGCCCCAAAGGACCGAGAAGTATCCAAATCGCCGCTGATTCCCCGTGTATCGCCGTGCCCACCAGATTATCGTCAGTAACCGCTTTCATCCCATCAGGTGGGGATTGCATCTTTAGCTGGCTGTTGTAGAACCCATGTATTCAATGTCAGGTTTATTCGGATTTATATTGTTTTTCTGTCTCAAATGACGCTAGCCGCTTCGAAATATCGCCGTGAGCGTTGTCATTGTTTCTACTGAGAGTCCATTTACGTCTTCAAATTTTACGCAGTCGCTTTTTTCTTTAAATTTTTTGATGGATTCTGAACTTTGAGAGTTCCCACCGACCAGCGAGATGATTTCCGGGTAGCGACAGCATTAGATTTTATTAAATTATGGATTCAGTACACCGCTGAATGTTGCTATAAATTCTTACGATCGGGGCTGCCGTAATATGAGGGAAGAGTTTCAGAGGAGAGATTGCTGTGTCGAGTTAGTGAAGGTTTGCCTCGTGGAATTATTAGGAAAGATAAACGTCGTTGCCACATTCGTCGTGGCTAGTAAGGGGATTGATAAATTTCGTTTTGTACTTTTTTTTTGAGAATAGTTCGGCTTTAACAGCTATTTTCTTCTTTCTTAGTTATGATCTTTTGCTTCTTTCTATTTTTCTTACTACTTCTTAATTCATTTCTTTTGCATGTTTACTGGAACTTTATATGGTAAATCAACGATCATTCACTGAGTTCACATGTTGTTATTTGGTGTTTGCCTTTACCTGGCACTCCTAATTTGCTAAAAGCGAAGCAGGACGATAGAAGGACTGGATGGCAGGAATTGTGGTGGCAGTACGAATGAGTTGAAGTGGGACAGAAAAGAAAGGGAGAAAGAGAAATGCTGTGTTAAGAGAGATTAGGGGAGAGGGATGTTTGCAGGTGATGTTTTGCAAATTAACGGATTATTTCATATTGTAAATCAACGGATTATTTCATAGAGGAGCAGGTTTAGATATTCATTCTTTATAGAATATTTGTTTGTTGAAGCTTTCTTTAGTCTTAAAATTGAATTTGTTATATTTTCAGAGATGTCTTCTGATCAAATCAACGACGCTAATTTCATTCGTTTCTTACAACGTTTGGATCAGATTACTATAGCCGATATTTCATCGCATTTACTGCAAAATGCTGTAATCAGTCCAGCGGCTGTTTTTGTGCATCTTCTTGCCGGTGAATTACAGAATGCTGTCGATTTATTGGTACAATTGCCTATTGCTGAGCATGAGATTGCAGCACTTATTAATGATGAAACCTCTCCACGGTCGTCTCGAACTGATATCGTCACTGCTGATGCAGTCGGATCTTCCTCTCTACTGGCAATTATATGGGAGCTAGTTTTGAAGCATCCCAGTTTTTCTGTACAATGGACCGCGATTTCGACTCTATTGTCTAATTATCCGATCGGTGATTTATTACTGCGTGATCGTAAGCTGAGCGCGCAAGCACCAATGATCCTATCAGGAAATCCAGAGATGTTGGCCGGCTTGAGTGGAATACAAAAATTACGCTTATTGGAGAAATGGCAACCTGAAGCGCCTCTGTATCCGATGCAAATTGCACAGAATGATCTGCAGGCATGTCGCACATTTCTGATTGATTGTATTTTTTATCTGATAGAGATACTTGAGAAGTTCTTTAAAGTTACAGTGCTTTGAAATTTGGGGGCTTATGTTTTTTGCCTTTTTCTCTCATGTAACGTGTAGAAGTTTTCTAAGCTTGTGTTTATCGCAGCGTTGATCACACCTCATGTTGAGCATCCATCTACCGTTATCGTATAAAAGGCCATCGAAGCTTATAGGCTTTTTGAAGTTTGAGGTGGGATTTATTAGAGGCTAAAATGTATTAATTCTAAAATTCATGCGTTTATAAGACAAATACCATTGTTTTACGTCTTTAGCAATAATAGTAACACTTTTTCTGAGCGAAAGAAGTTAATTTCGACTGTTTATTTGCCTTGTAGCATATTGCTTATTTCATGCAAACATGCCTCATTTTAATTGCTTCTAGAGATGGCCATTCGCTATATTGTTTAAATCATTTTCCTGGAAATTCAAAAATTTTCATTGATGATGAACGCTTGAATTTAGAAATGCGCTTCCACCTCAGTCATTGATAGTCGTCGCTTACTTCCTATTGTAGTATATCTTCATAATTTCTAGCTAATAATTTTGTGCACTTCTTTGCTTCTAATATAGGAACATATTGCATCTATTTTTAATCGAATTTTCTCCTTTAGAAGATAAATTTACTTGAATTTATTTTACTGTTTGTAATACAGTATTTGACAGCATTATTTGCATCGTTTAATTGAATATCTCTACAAGTTAGAGCGCTTTTATTGTTATAATATCTTTGCATTTTTCTAGAGGGAAAGGAAATTTAGAAATATTGTTGAACTAGCAGCAATGAAATTCATTCAAGCTCAGCATCATGAGATCGCAATTCTTTGATCACGCTCAAAATCATATCTGATGGCATATTTTCATCAATTGTGCGTCAATAAGAAAATATTTTTAGTGATGATTTGGCAAGCATCAAAATTAGTTCGGTTGGTTTGTACTGCAAATTTAATATGCACCCATTTTCACTTAATTCTCACTTTCGACCGGAAGTCTTCCTTATTCTTTATTCATTGAGGAATTTCGTGGAATGTAAATCCATTGAATGACGGGAAAGAAAATGCGAATACTGGGAATAACGTCGCTATTAAGTCGATTGTTCCATGAAACCCCACTAAGTAGAAAAGGTTTTTGACCCTCTATGGAGCCTTCTTGCATCGGAATGGTACTTTTTCCTACACTCTGACCTCTTTGTATTTCCAAACGAGAGCAACTCATGGTTTTATGAGATTGAAATGTTTTACTTGTAAATCAGGGTAGATGCTACCACTAAAGTCGGCACTTGTTTCCTTGCTATTACTGAGTATTTTTTGACTCATTTTTTTCAGTGTCTTTCAAACACTAATGTCTCGTGCCAAAATTTTTCTATGCAATTACTATCTCGCGGAAAAGTGATGCAATACAGTTTTTACACTATGTTTTCTAGTGCCAAATTTATATACTTGTGCCGTATTTGTGCCTCCTGATTTGGCACAGTATTTTACTGTTCTTGGCGTGAACCTAACTGCAGTACAAGAACTATCTATATACCTTTTGACAAGATGACATCACTTCTCGCAACACAAAAGAGCGCATGCAATGCCTCCTGTATGACGTATTCCTTCGCTTGTTTGCTTGTAGAAATCACTCTTCTCAAAGGCCATTGCCATATAAAGCCAGTGGGCAGGCAGCCTATGAAAATTGTTCAGCTCATTTGTGATGTGTCTTGCTCAGCGGGTGGAAGAAATGTATTCGCACCCGAATTTTCCTTGCGTTAGACGTCGTGACAAAACGCTTGCAGAATGTGGGCAGTCGTGTGCGGTATTGGAGTTGCTGTGGTAGTGTGGAGAAATGTGGATCGGCAAGGGGAAGCGTTATCGCCGAAAAAAGGCGTATCTGTTCGAAGTGTTCGGATGCGTGGACATCATCCGTCAAATCGAAATTCTCCAAGTACGACGCATGATTTGCTGCCTCATCTTTGCTTATTTGTTTTTCGCATTTTTATAGTTATTTATATGAAAGATTAAGAAATGAACGTGGAGCGCGTAGTTCCACAAATTTGCAGGGAGCATCAATAAGCAAGTGAAAAAATATGCCAAAGAGCTGAATGTAATTTGCATTTTGGCATTTCAGCCTACCGGACCAACAGCTTGGCCACGTTATTCAATGTTCTGACGAAACGTTCACGAATATGTTTCCTACGAAGGCGGTTGGTCTTACATAACATTAAAAATCTCGTTTTTAGCCCCTTACAGCAGATTTACCAAAATTTTACCAAAAAAAAACCTTTTAGACAGCTGGGCAAATTGGAATTTCAAATTTCATGGTATCTTTGGGTGTGTAACTTGAGGTGGACGTGACTAATCCATGTGAGGTTATAGGTAGACAAGGTCGTAGCGTATACTTAAATGAGTTGTTTCTAGCTGCAAGTTTGCACTTTGTGTGTGAATGCATTGTTGTGGTGTTGATTGGTATTTTTATCTGCCCAATATTGAGTGATGGATCTTTATATCGTTAATATAAGACGCTGGTTATTATATACCAGAATATTCGATTTTTGAATTCAAAGTTATTTTTGCGATGCTTATTGCATGGATAGATAGTACTTTTGGCTTTGCATGGCTTATAAAAGGAGCTTAAACGAGTAGAAAACGAAAATTTTGAATAATATGGTTTGAATGCCTGAACTTTTATGATTTCTGAACAAGGGAAAGGGTGAAACACCTTTCGACGTTCTTATTCAATGAGCGATGGTTTTCGAATCTCATGGAAGGCCACTTTAAAGTACAGAATCTTTTTTGTCCCCTCTTATTCATATTTAAATGTATTACGTATCTATTCGTCTCTTCTTTTTTCTTTAATGGAAGGGGCCTTGATTTTTTATTTTTTTTAAATTTATATGTTTTGCATTTGAAATTGTTAGTGATAGATTTGAGTGCGCATGAAGCTGCGATGGTTCAACGTTGCATTTGAAAGTTATTTTGCGTTATATGGTGAGTGTTTTATTGTAGAGGCGTCTCTTTAATGCCCCACATAAATGTGTCTTATTTGATAAATGAGAAAATTTTTGTTGATTTAGTACAAAGAAAGATATTTCTAACTATGCTGCTCACCTATGAGATATGATCTTAATTAATATGTAAGGCAAGTATCGTAATATTATCGTATAAATGTTCAAGTCAAGATGTCATATGATCATATGATCACATTAAAAATCTCTACATGACTAGAAGATATGCAAATATGAAAAAGGTAACAATTATTTTCGGCTATTTCAATGAAACATTTCGTTTAGTGTTATTGCTCAATCACTGAGGCCATCGGTTATCGTTGTATTTTGACGTAATAGCTTTGTATAGTAATTGTTTGATTTTGTTGACAATATCACACAATATGATAGACGCAACTATATAGGTTTGTTAGCTTAGTTTAATTATTTGGAAATATGCTGCACTCGTTTGCTGAAGATAAGATGAGTAAAGTTTAGTTGTTGAAATTTTCGACGATATTTTATGAGTGAAATTAAACAATTGCGATCTTGAAATGTGGAAAAAGTAGTGAACGCCGAAATTGGGCTATAGTGGATTTGATGATTGTTAGAATGAAAATGTTAAGCGTCCTCAAAAAATCATCTTTATTTACACATAAATCAATGTGCACAAATATACGATAGAGTGCATCAAAAAATTACAATTTTATTTGGAAGAGTTTAGCAATATAATCTTAACAGAACAAGGCGATATATCAACAATCTCTTGAATTATTCGCCTTCTAGTATCATAGTATAACAATTTTCTTGGCTATAGGAAGCAGCCTCATGCTGTTGAACGGCGATTTTTTTTTTTTTTTTTTTTTGCAGAAACGCTCTCCAACCACTCTTTTGATTGATATCCCAATAAGATCAGTCGTTTTTGTGCATTTTTTATGCGAAAAGAAAGCAGGTTTTACCTTCAAATTTGTCTTTTTTTTTATACATGCGACTTGCAATAGCACGTGGAATGAATGGTATTTACTCACTAAATTCTTAGACTAAATGCTGGTGTTGTTTTTGAGAGGCAATTGAATTGTCCCGTTTATGACGAATGAAGAAAAAGCTAAATTGATGGGAAGAAAAGAAAAAATATTCAACTAATCGAAGCTTTCTGTGATTAGATACGTTTGATGTTTAGATGGGTAAATTCACGGCGCAGGCCTTTATAAGATTTTTTTGAAATACTGCTGGACAACATTCAATGATGAAGCAGTTTCAAAGAAAAAATTGCAAATTTTTTGGACCAATTTCCCTGTTCCACAGAAATTCTCCGAAACGTTGAAATATGCGCTGCTTATATGCTTGCAATTTGCATTAAGAAAATGTTTCGTAGATGCGTCATATCGTATAAGTGGAACTGAACTATGCAATTTCCAAATGGCAAGGATACTGCTTATGGGACGACGCTTCCTTCTATTATGTTATTGGATGATGAGATGACATCGTAGTAGATGACTTCCTCTGTCAGCTTTCAAGTTGAACAATATGGAAACAGTTGTGAAAATATGCCAAATAATTCCTCGTACGTTTTGGGCCGCAAGAAGGGATAATGCAGAAAATTCATATGCAGTCGAATCGTTAAAAATAGAAATGCATAATTCTGCGGTTTTATTATTTCGTTGTTCGTTTATGAATCTAATTGCTGTAGTGAGCATAATGCAAAAATTCGCATCGTTGCATCTCCTCTCATTATTTCACGCTTGTTTTCTTTTTAATGATGGGATCCATGGGTGTGCTCAATATTTTCGATCATCCTACTCATTAATCGTCAAACACATTCTGCTCCCGACACCAAAAAATTGAGGATATGAGTTGTTTCCCAGACCTTACGTATTTTTCGAAGCATAAAGCTTCATGCAGCTAAAGAATAATCAGTTCGATGATGAGGAATTAGGCGTATTGAACATCACGATCCGGTATGTAAAGATAGTTTTTGTCGATGCGTTGCTCATTACTGGCTAATGAGCGATTGTTCCTCGCTGTTTTCAGCGTCTCACGATCGTACCCAAGTCGCATATGAAAGACGAGCAGTTGACCAAGCATCTTCCACGCCATATGCACTTCACCGCCTATAAATGATAAATTCTAAAACAATAGCAGTTCTAATTTCACGAGCATAAAACTGGTAAGAGCTGGAGTTTAAAAAAATAAGAGTAGCTTAGCGATGAAAGGATTGTCCATAGGTGGACGGAAGATCGAGATGGGTGTTGTGTACCTTCATCGCCTATGCTAACAAACTATTATTGGAGAAGTGGAAATACGGTGTTCGCTTGATAGCAGAAATCATTTAAATCAGCATTCGATCTTCACCTACCGGTGGCTCCTTCAATGTGTTGACTTCAAAATTGAAAGTTTACAGCGACAAACCTGCGATCAATTGTCTTTCTTCGTTTTCCATTATACGATCGATGAGTGTGTCGATAAACATTTGCCAGTGTTCATGTTTGAGTGCGTTTACCATATTGGCATGTTTCCTGTAACGAATGCTTTCTTCCATCTATCGCTTTGGCGGTGCCAACTAATTAACAATCAAAAGTTGAATGGCGTCCCTATTTAAGATATCATTTGCAATGCTTGCATTTGCATTGTATGCTTTTTCGTAACACCGTGGCTTCTCTCCATTCTGCAACAACACCATATCTCATTGTTCGAAAGGCGTTTGTAAGAAAGGCCGTCGGATGGTGTGGTCCTTTGAAGCAAGGCATAGACATATTGCCTTATGAAGAGAGGACCTCGATGCAGTTCTCCGAGGAATGGAGCATTCTCGAGATCTCCTGGGCGTTGGGTGTTGTTGGAGACGGTCGGTTGTCGTGAGGTCGGGGGTGGGTCCGGGAGCCTGGAAACCTTAAAAGACTGGCATAGCATATTGGCGGCGTTATTCACGACTCATGAGCTACTTCATTGCTCATCGAGTGACAAAACTTTTGCAAAAGAAAACCTATGAAATACGTCGTTGAGAGTTAGCAATAGTAATATAACGGATTTGATAAAATTGATTCATAACTCTAGTTCTTGTCTGATGTAATCCTGGTATTTGCGGGAAAGCAGCTATATCCTTTTTTCTTTATGAGACGAGTAATTTACCTTCCAAGCGTTTCGGCACTTTCGATAACAGCGCCGATTTCATCGAGATGTGCGATTACGTGGTCGAGTGCACTAATGACACGCTCACAATGCGTTATGAAACGTTCGTCTAGTCGTAACCTTTTCACCGAAACGTCGCCGAATGCAAATTTTGTACGAATTTCGTCGCTGATTTTGAATAGCTCTGCAGTAAATGCAGTGATGCATTTTATTGCTGCAGTAAAGTTAGAACCACTATTGATTAATGAGAACATCTACAATATACGATCTAGACACATGACCGCAACTGAAACTGTTCAGTGCCTGTGAGAAAACCATTTAATTAAATATGTATAAGATGATGTATTTTTCTACTATGACTAACAAGAGATGTTAGGAATTTTATTTGTGGTGTTGACATTGTGGATTCGCGAAAGCGTCGTTACCTCATTGAAAAAAAACATCTATGGTGTTCCCTCTCACGCATCTATCAACACACTAACGCAGTGAAACATGTTGGATTCACTTGTCCCTTTTTATTTCTTCATTGTCCAAAAGTGGGTGAAGGATTGTGAGTTTGTTTAGAGAGAAAACATGTCGAAGTAATACATGAAGGACAGTTCTTTATACTCATTGATATGAAGGAATATCGTGTGTTTAAAGGTCTATGGAAGCTTTATACCTGGAGAGATAGGCGTTCAGTGCACACATTGATTTAGAGGAAACATTATGCACTCTAAATTTACTTCTATGCATATATGAAGTGAAAAATTGATGTAATCTTTTTTTTAAAAATCTTTATTATATGAGTTTGTCATGCTTTTGCACAAAAAGTATTCTAGTTCCCCCCCCCCCCAAAAAAAAAAAACTTACCAATGAGGGTGTCCTTGGCTACTTTTGATTTATTCGTTTTGCTCCATGATTTAATGATCAGGTTACGATGTCGTGGTGATAACCGTTTTGGTTTTATCGACATACTTCTTTGCGTTGTTGTGACCATTGACCATCGTCTTCCTTAAACCAAGATTGCTCATCGTTTTTCAGAATAAAGTGACCACAGCAGTGACATAACAATTACGCTCCCGAAAAATGCGCTATTTTCAAGAGATCATCAATTAAATGATTAGCTTTATTTTGCGCTTAGCCCAGGACCACTTCTCACCACCGCAGCTACTGCAATAATTCTAACCTTAAACAACAGTTCGATAGATTTCCATCCCCTAGGAGTGCATTTGTTGGAGGCAAACTGGTCCCAAAGTTGGCAGCTGCATCACCAGCCGTCTTCGTTACGTTTAACTTCAAAAGCAAAGTTAGTGTCAGCTAACCACTCTTTTAAATCTTTGGCGTCACTAGTTTTCTAAATATATATTTTGTGCCTTTGTTGCGGCGATTTTCAAGAGGTATATTAAAATACTCAAATCCTTTTTGCAGCACATTGTTTTCAAATGACGAGAAAATTCTGCCTACGCATTTGTCTCTATATGCGTGGATATTTTTGTCTTTTAAATTTGTCTCAGGATGGCTTTTAAACCCCACTGCATCAATGTGGATATTCACATGAACCTGGCTGGGCAGCCATATCGCCTAACGTGACGGTAGAAGGACAGCGTCTTTCCAACGTGCTCTTCATTTGTAGTGGTTTTTCTCAGTTGACTTTTTTCGACATTGAGCCCTTTGTGGCCAAAGGCAAGGTTTGCCAATTTTACGGAAATTGAGTAACGATACGAAAACAGATATGAGAGAGTGAAGGACGCGGTTTCTTAACGTATTCGCATGCAGATTTTTGGTGCATTCCTTATCTCCTTCTGCCCATCCCCCGCCTGCTTCCCTCCGTTCCCATTGCTGTAGGAATGTTTTTCAAAAGAATTCGCTGAAATGAAGTGGGATTATTGATAAATGACTTCCAGTTTACGATCCTGACAGATGTATTTAGTGGCGACTTCATAGGCAGTCTCTTTTGCATTATTTTGTTTATAAATTGATGACATTTTAGTGGTGAAGCTTCTATGGTTACTTTTTATGCGCTTAAATCTTTCATATAAACAAGAGAGGCAAATTCGCCTATGTTAATTCCCATTTGGTTTAGTTCAATTTAGCATTTATAACCCTTCTCAATCGCTAAAGTAAGTTGTATATATTGCTGATGTTATACGTTATATATATATATATATATATATATATATATATATATATATATATATATATATATATATATATATATATATATATATATATATATATATATATACATATATATATATTTGTTTGCCATTGAAAAGGCGACGCCAAAATAGTTGAACTTATAAAGCACAACATCAAACAGAAGTTTTTATAAGACATTCTTCTAACATAAATGAACCAGCGACTTCGTGCCCATTGCGTTCAGATAAACAGAAAAAACCTCAACACCGTCAACTATTCTGGAGAAAATTCTGTTTTCAAAGATTAAAGAAATTGTTCAAAGTAGTGATTTTACCCGAAACGTCTTCGCTATTTGCAGTCGACTTTTTTGACAGAATACAAAACTATTGGGTACGACTACCGTTGAATATCACTAAAACTTCACTTACTTGTCACTGAATTTCAGTCTTGTTTCTGATGCTTTTTTCATTTTAAAAGAGATCCCTTTGTGGTAAAAAGAATTTATTTGCCCTTACAGAAAGACATGCGAATCGACAACTATTAAAAGGATATAAACGGTTTTTTGGGCTATATTTTCAAGCATAGAATACGAAAGAAAGAAACATGTGATGGGTAAAACTCTGTTTCATGACTGATTACTACTTCATAATGCTAAATAACCGTCAGAATTGGGTGTTTCAATGGCGCGACTTCTGTATTCCGAACTACGTCTTGAATGGGTACGTTGCGGAACGTGCACCGGGTGAGTGGTAGGCGATGTCGATGGTTTATTGCCCATCTCACCCCTTATTCCATCGTCTATTGAGTGTCAACTGTTGTCCAGATGCTGCAATAATGAGGTATAAACGGAAACCGTCAAAGAATCCGCACTAGAACTCAACGTTCCAAATATCCACGCATAATTGCAGTTAGTGAGCTAAAAAAAACACTTATCGACTCTACAGAGTTTTCTGAGTGAGCGCTTTTAAGGTTAATTTTTCAGAAAACAGAGTGTTACTAGAACGCCAAAACGATATTTACTGCTGCGAAGTGGGGGAGAGTAGCAAAGTTTTCATAAGCATTTCATTGCATTGTTTGCAAACAGCGAAATATGACGATAATACATCTTTACGGATATGTGTATGCGTATCAATATATGTATGTGTCTGTATATGTCTGCTTGCCCGTTTTACTTTGGCGACCATAGAAAGTCTACAATGAAATATAATAAATGTAGTCCACACCTTATGATGGTCTGATGCTCTGCATTATTATCTGCAACGTTTATCCACATTGTGGATATATATATATATATATATATATATATATATATATATATATATATATATATATATATATATATATATATATATATATTTCAGTGTTTTCGAAATGTCCATATAAATGTCTCCTCTTAAGTGCATCTGTAGAAAAACTAATACGTTAAAGTATGATGCTTCAGAATTTTTATTCTCACACTCTCATGAACTTTGCTCATAAAAATGTTCTCGTTAAAAACTCTTGATTAGATTCGAATAATTCGATAAATAGTATGAAAAACACCTATCGTGTTCGAAAATCGGTAACTAATAATCGTATTTCATATGATGCATGAATTCCTCACAGACTGAAAAAATGTCCATAGGCAGTTTCAAGAAACGGATGCGGCTGCTGTAGATTTGTCAGCTGGTCTTGTCCTGGCTGGAGACGATTACTATAATTTTCTTCGTGAATTTCCCACTTCCAATATTCAGCAGGTTCATTTACGCAGCTTATGCAAACATTCTTATTTTGAAACTACATTGATCATGTGAACGTGAATCGAAACTACAGTGTGTAGCAAATGTAAAAAAAACAACGAAATCTACAGACTACAGGATGTAGTAATTGAAAAAACAAACATCACAAGCATAACAGATAAAGCACGGCGCCATGAAGAAAAGCAAATGCGTATTTTCTGGCGTTGAATGTTTGAAATAGCATCATGCGCCTTCGAAAAGATTGTTGGATCAAGTATTAGATATAAAGAACGTTTAGAAGTGACACAGTTATCAAGGCTTATGCTTGCATTTAATCCGATAAGGCCAACATCATGCCCAACAATTACATACAAACAACAGACAATCAACAGTTGGAAGTGCACAACAACGAAAATGTCCAAGAAGGGACTTACTATGAGGGAACTACAAGAAATAGAGCAGTATCACGGCATAGATGTATGATAGGAACCAGCGAGGAAACTATGAACGATGAGTTCACTAGCATCGTGGAGAGCAAATAAATAAATAAAGTTAAGGGAACAAGGTAATGAGGAAGGATGAAAGAATTTTAACGGTGATTTACTTTAAAGTGCGTATAGCACCCATAAACAAAGAAATCCTTTATAAGAGGAAGTAAAACCTTTAAAACGATGAAAACTTGTGATACCTCATAAATAAATAAATGTGGATAAATCAATTAACACAAAACGGCATGAAGTATAAGATAGTGGAACTATAATGTAACATAATTCGATTCTGAGAATTGATATAAGCCATAAACAATAAAGCAATGAAAGTCGATAGTAGCTGAGAGAACGGAGAAAACCGAAACGTGTCATATGTATCATAGTGTAAGCTGCCGCTAAGATTCTTTCATACTTCTGCGATACCACGTTCCCTCAACTTTGTTTATTTGTGTACTCTTCGAGAGAACAGTGAACTCTTCCCCTTATAGTTTCCCTGTTCCTGCATATTGTACGTCCATGCTGTAATATTGCTCTGTCTCTCTAGTTCCCTCATAGTAAGTCCCATCTTTGACATTTTCGTTGTTGTGCATTTCCAGTTCATAATTGTTGAATGTCTCTTCGTTTGTATGCAGTTGTTGACTTGGATGGTGATCTTATCGACTCAAATCTAAGCATAAGCATTCTCAAACGCGTTTTACATCTTGTTATACTATCGCTTCTAAGCGTTGCACGCGTCTTATCAGTTTACAACGTTCAAATTCCATTCAGTCGTCATAGTCAGAAAAAAATCTTAATGGCATTGTTGATGTGCAAATGTATTCTATTAGAGTATTAGATTAGAATAACGGAAAGCAAAGCGAAATGGGACTTTTAGATGATAATTTAATTATAATTATCCAACAGTGAAAATATTTTGCACAAAGCAAAAATCGCCTCATAGTGTCACTTAAGAGAAAAGCGAAATTGCTTTTAGGCAAAAGCTCAAATTCAATAATATCTAGAATGAAACGCATTTTAATGAACGTATAAAATGTTCGAATAGCTTTTAAAATCGGAAAATCGACATGATAGCATCAATACAAATAAGGCAATTTGATATGGAGTGCTAACCGACGCGGAAAATGTTTTAATTTCAGTGAATACGGTTGAAAGAGCAAAGCACGAATCATGAGAAGGCAACATCACTAGCGGCAGTGTAGTGTGTATTATTCAGGAAACAGCGTATGAAACTCAATACATTCCTATTCCTCGCTTTATCATGTTCCCTTTACTCGTCTTTGCTACTCTTAATCGAAGAATGTGAATAGCATTTATTCTTTCGCCTCTTCGTTAACGTAGTTACTCCAGGAATCCCCTTCTCTCCATTGTTACTTCAAAGGGGAATCGAAAAAAATGCGAGTAAATAAGAGAAACATGAAATTAAAACCCATCACTAAACACTCCTCCATTACTCTGCAGATTCGAAACATTTCCCGTTGATAGGGCATGCAAAAAATGCATGAGCAATTATGAGCTGCTATGAAAGACAGAGAACTCACTTTAATTCTGAGAAACCTGCTTGAAAGGCTCGTCACATCTCTCCAGTTGCCAATGAAAGATAAGTTGATGGCCGACGAGAGCGTTTCTCTTATTCTATTTACTCTTCACATTTTCCTTCCCTTCCTCTCCTTTTTATGCCAGTTGGTCGCAGCAGGTTATTCTTTACTCGCATAACACGTAACAAGATGAACAGTGAGGAGGGCATCACATTTTATTACTGATCAGCATGCATCAGAATTTTATCGAAAGAACTTACTTTGAGGAACTACGATCAGCCGAAAGTAAGTCCTCTATAAGCGAAATTTGCAGAAAATGCAATTGAAGGGGGGAAGGGGGGAAATCATTCGAAGTTTCCCACAATAAAGTCGACTTTATTGCGGGAAAGAATCGGGCAGGGAAGGGAAGAATATGAAAGGACTTAGGCGTTGTCACCCCAAATTCACTACGATTAAAAAATGGTGAAGGATGTGGAGCGGGACAGAGGATTTGGCAATCGTTGTGACACACCCAGTATTCAGGGTGAACCTAGACATAATTGCCGAGCATCGTCGTTATGGTTGCACCAATTTTCTAAGGAAATGTTATTTTTTTGAATCCATGACGATTTAAAAGTGAATGATGCTAGCGCACAGCCGAATGGAACGAGTGATTGACGCGGAATTAGCGTTCCACTCGATGTATCCCTCGTTGCTCTCTATAAACATAGTTGAATGCCATCTGACGAACATTTCAGCGTTAAGTTTTTGAGATGAGTTCAATAAACGGAATTTCTATTGAAAACCGATGCATCTACATCCACCTTCTTTGAAAGTGTCATTGAGAAATGGTGGAGACATAAATCTATTTGTACTGGAGTCTATAACATTTAAGTGTCAAATTGCTTGTAGCCCATCTACGCAGCAATCGATTCTAGTTTAATTACAACATGAGCTGTGCTCTGAGATCGAGAAATCCCATAAATGAAGCGTTATCGGATGAAGAGAGCGGCTATATTTAAATTGTTATTCACAGAGACCGTAAGTTGACAAAGTCCTTGCAAAAGTCGCAAGTTGCTCGCTTTATGCTCAAAGATTTTAATAAATTCTAACATAAAATTATGATGGCCATTGTATTACCCATTAGAAAAGAGACATATGGCACCATCAAAGAAAAAAAAATGTTTTTAGACGAATGGTTGACGTTGTTTACCTGTGAGCGGAAAGGGCGATTGTGGAATGAATAAAAAACGCTTCATGAGATATGCCAAAAAGATCAACGCAAGAAAGGGAGATGTTTAAACTTTTTTCAACGAACAATTACAGATTTAAACACCAACAAGCTTCTTATAAATGATCGTGAGGGAAGAAAGAGAGAAGGAAGTGAGGTAAGGATGGAGTCGACGTTTTTCACAATGGATCAAGGGTGGGCGATGGTGGAGTACTTCAGATGGAGTGGCTATCTGTTTTCAAGCAATCGTTAACGAGTTAGAGCATCGAAAGATCTTCATTTTGCTTATCTCATTCAATTCTCATCGTTTCATAGTGTTAACGCGCCATCATCAAATGCCTTTCGAAATTTCGATTAAGTATGAAGCAGTCGATTAGATATGATAGAGATGCATCAGAAGATATTCTTAGAAAATGAGAGATCGATGCGATAGTAACCTATTTGCGAATTGATTATTGAAGGCTTATTTTGCTTCATTTAAATTTTGAAGTATTCCCACAATTTTTGTGAGGAGTCATTGCATATCGAAGAGAACCAATAGGACAACATCTGAAACGAACTGAGATTATATGTTTTTTTAGCGTTTATTTCATTAACGAATTTTATAATTTACCCATAAATAATGATAGATATGGAATGCTCCATCCATGTTTTAATTGGTTGTGCCATTTAGAGAAGAACTTTTACAATGGATTCATTGTTTATTTGGCCACAATGAGTTGAAATAAAATATCAGTTGTTCAAATTGCATTTCAAATTCCTTTGCAATTGAAGGATGAAACATGTGTCACTTCATTCGAGATTGATGATATGTGTCAGGTATGACGTATAAGGTCACAATTGTGCGCAGTGTACCCATCGGAGTGCATATTTCTATAATTAGCAAGTTTCAGTTGAAATTCCCGGGAAGACAGACAAAAGCAGGCTCATAAACAATATATTGCTACAATGCTATTTGAAAATGCAAGGCTTCCAATTGAGCTCTCTTATAGGTTAGTGACTGCATAAAAAGATGCCAAAAAATTCGCTGTTGCTTCATCCAAAAATAGTTGATCGGAATCGGTATCGGATTTCAAACTACGGCGTGAATCAAATCATCAAATTTTACAATCGCAACTTTCTCAGCTCGCCAGTAGATGAGTTTTCGGCCATGACTCTTCCAAAACAGTGAACCCACGGATGCGTAATTCTTACTCCTTAAGGAGGGGTTGATCTATTGTTTCTGTTGTAGGTTCTATGTTATGTTGTCCCTCCCTTCCCTCTCCATCTCTCAACCATAATGGCAGCACGCAAACAGACATAACGTCATGTAATGTACTCGTAAAAGAAACTGCAAAGTCCCAGAAAAGCATCCGGGATGGAACAGAATACCGATCCGGTCATTATCAATGCATATCTTAGCTGAAACGGGGACAAAACGAGAACCTCAAAACCAATGAAAACTCCAGGATTCACGGATCAGAACCTGGATTCCCATGCAACCATAGCGCACAGATGCGTATGCCATACGAACAACTGTGATTCACAAGTGTATCATGTAAAATGAAATCACGTTCGTTTGCTCGTTCACTCATGGTATCTAGTCTGCTTAATCCAATTGCCAACTGAAAGGAAGCGAATCGGAAGGAAGGGTCGGGGAAGAGGGGAAGGAGGGAGGAAAGGGGGCATTGTGCACCGTTTCGAAATATTTCAGTATGATTTCGTTACTCTTAAACTGAATTTATTCGATTGCGTAAGTTGTTGAGTAGTGCATACTGATTGGGAAATCAATCAATGAGAAAGTTTCGCAGATTCATAAGCAAGAAATTAGAGTTCGAGTGAGCGATTGTTTCTCTAATGAAATCCGCAGAAAGACGGGAAGAAAATCCGCGCGATGCACTCTTTCAGAATGTGAACAAAAATCAATGGAAAACTAATTGAGATGATTAACGAGACAAGTTTTTTATAATTTGAAGTGAATGAAAGGTAAAAGTGTGGAAAAAAAGAAGAAAGAGAGAACAACTTTAGAAGCGGAGAGAACAACTAAAAGTCAATGATGCTATTCTATATGATAGGCAGCAGCTGTGCTTTTTACAGCTGCGAAATGGAGAAATGAGTTAGAGAAGGAGAATCGTGCCCAAACAGGCTGTCGCTTTGTGGAAATTCCCTACCGGGAATCAAATCTCTGCCATAGAACATGGAATTTCCACACGTCACAAGTATGGCCCGATTACGGTGGCGCAACAAATGTGCCTTCAATAAATGCAGCACCGATATGTGTGCCCCATTGCTTTTGCCTCCCTCTATAAACGTTTGGTCATCAGCAAACAGCGAAACTTGCTCTGCTCCTAGATGCCTATTATTGCCGCTGCTGACCTAAACTGCTAGTTAGCGACGAAGGAACGGGGACTTATTTTATTATTGAGGGGTTGGCGCTCAAATAAAGAGTGTTGATGCGTTGGAGAGGTGTCATTGGGGAAGGAAGGAGCCCGGAGTGGAAAGAAGTGAAATAAATTCAGAGAAAGGAAACTAGGGTAAAATGATCAGAGGAAGGAACAATACGTGGTCGGTTTTACCGCATAACAAATCCATCCGAAGTCAACATTCGCGTATGCTAGATACGGTTGCGGATGTTAAGATATTCCAATAAGTTAGCGAGTATAATACAAACTGATAGGGAGAAATCGTGCAGTAGCAATGGTTTTGCATAAAAGTGGTATATTACTCGATGTACTAAACACTGTGCAATCTTAACAACTGAAAATCATTTACGATACCTACTCTATCCTTCAAAAAAAAAACCGGGTCCCATCTTCTCGTCCACCAGCTTTCTTCTATCCTCTACCCACCACACTACAACAAATAAAGAGCAAGAAATGATTGAAAAATCACTCAGCAATATCATTATAGCTTGTTGTAAAAATGAAGCATTTTCACCGTATTGTTGCGGAAATAGAGCAACATCTGATGAGCTCAAATATAACAGGCACAACAAGGACTACTCCTTGAGAAAAATTATTGCACTCAAAAACATAAATAAATAATGCGAATGAGGCGCATGAAAAGAAATTGAGGAAAGCGTGAACTGAGTGCGCATGTGAAACGCAACGAAGGGAGCTGACAATCAAGTAATGAATGTGTTGCAACATAGCCGAAGCAAAAACAAACATGGAAGGTGATCTTGAAGATCGGCGTCCGAGCAAGTAGGTCAGAGTTTCTTCGATTTAATAATGCGTTGAGGAAGAAGAATAGTGGAACTTTGTATAAGTGTCGAATCGACATATGATTACTGATAATCACTTGGAACAGCATAAAATATGCCAAGTTCTTGGCTGGTCAGAAAGGAACATCTTTGAACGCGGATCAGGGCTTAGATTTTGGGAATATTCCAGATGGAAAGGTCAACTAGTCGGAGATCATTGACGGTGAAAAGAGATTAACCGACAATAACAAGAAGACAAAGCGTTTCAACCGATATTTTGTACGCACACTTTACTATGATCGAATCTCAGAGCAGCCATCTTTTTGACGTTAGATTCTCAGAAGAAGCTTCAATCTGCCCCAATAGAGTCGTCTTTTAAAGACACTGTTGGGTCCATGATCTTTGAATAATTTTACCTATCAACGCACTGTTTCAAAACTTCTGGCAGCTCACCTGATGCAAAGATCTCTAAGGTATTTGTGAGTCTTTTATGGGTTTTGGTTTCCATAGACTGCAGTCTCGTAACATTCAAGCACAGCAGTTGTGGGGCCGTGGTGCCAGATCAATACCCGTTCAATACCAATCAAGCATCTCAAATGAGCAATGCTTTCGATGAGTTGGAGAGGTTTGATTTTGGAAAACTGCTACCGATTTGGTTCAAATATATGGTAATACCGATTAAGGATATAAAGAGTTGATTATTTTTACTCCCAGCGCTTCTGCGACTATAACCAATAAGCTGAAGATATGATTTGAATGGGTTGCTCACGAAATACACCAGCACTTTTTCGTCATCACAAAAATAAGTAAGCAATTGTTAAAACCTTTTTCTTTACTAGTATTTATAACAGTCTTTCTAGACATGATGCAAATGCACCTGACCTGGACAGCTTTAAACATCTAGTATTTATATTCATATCGTTTTGTAATCGTTAATGTTGCGTTATTCTTCATATTATCTTAATACTTCTGACGCTTTTAATTGCATTGTAATGACATTTTACTAAGTTTGTCTTTTTTCGATTCCATAATTTAATCTCTGTTTTCTCCTCTTGTTTTTCTTTTATGTTTGTCTACTATGTATTTATGATACATCGCAATGCGTACTTAGAATAAAATCTCTTTCTTAATCATTAATATTGCGCAACTAAATTACGACTAGTTTATAAAGCTAAGTATGCCATGTCTATAACAACCCTCCGATGAGTTGGATCGAGGCTGCTTAATGAAACGAAGCAATGGGTCACAATTTCTATACCGAATATCGTCGAAGCGGTCGCTGATGTTATATTATATTTGTGAGTGAAGAAACAAAAAATATTCGCGAGTGAAAAATATTTATAAATTCGAACTCATTTCTGCAAACGTTTCACAACGTTTTTATGTTGCAGTTTAATTGATTTTACCGAAATGCTTGCATAGTAACATTGCGCCCAACATTTCATCGTCAAGACGACAGCTCCAACGGCTGAATAAAGAGAGCAGATTAAAATCTACCATTGCTTCATACAACGACCTATTCTTTGGAAAGGAGAGAGGAAGAAGAAACGTAGTGGAGGAGGAGAGGTGATGAAAAAAGGAAAGGAATTATAGGGTACAGTATGAATGACTGACTGAGTAGTGGCTAATGGAGGCGATATGAATAGTGTAAGGCGATGGCGAGAATGTTGGAGGGCTAAAGGCGGTATAGCGACGGACGAATGCGTGGAGGAAGCGAACCTGAAACGCAAGGGAGGAAGGAAATCAACTGAGAATATCAACCAGCAGGCTGAGGCTGCTATATTGAGCACTGTCGAGTAGGAGATTTACATTGCAACAGTATCCGATCCCAATGCTAGTGACGGGAACACAGTGCTGGATATTTCTTGTATTAGATACGACAATAATAATAACAGTAGTTCAAGAATGGGCAAATAGAATTTGCCAGTCTAAATACCTACAAATGTATGAAGCTATCACTTGCGAGTGTAAAAAAAATTTGCAAGATTTTATTTGAAGCCAAGTTTTTGATCACATTCATTGCATCGGTAATTAAATTGCGTAGGAAAAATGTGAAAATCGTCGATGCTAAAGAACGAAGAAACACCAATAGCGCAGGTTTTTATTAGCCGCATTTGCACAAAATTGAGCGTATTTGTCGGAGCCCATTTATTGACGGCGTATTCGCCGGCAAATGCTTACTCTTGCATCAAAATTTTCAGACTTTGAAACTAGCAACAGCTGTTGAAAAAGCCGGACGATATATAGTTCTTCAAGTGCAAGTGCTTGCTCACATATCTTTTAAGATCATGTGTTCTTACCAAACGATCACTTCATTGCAACATTATTTATGAGGTTCAGAAGTTTTTGCAGATTTCTGAGAATGGAGAATGGAGAAAAGGGACCACAAGGGATTTAACGGCTGCGGGATCGATTAATGTCGACGAAATGCATCGGAGGAAGCAGGTTCTGTCTGATAAAATTCAAATGAATCGAGAAGGCGTGGAATACTTTATATTGCGAACTTTCACTAGGGCGAACTGGATAGTGTTTCTTCAAAAAAAAAGGAGAATTCCTAGAAAACAGAACAGCGCAGTATTAGATCTGTTGAGATGCGGGCAGCTAATACTCCATATAAAAGTCGGAGTGTTTGCACAAACAAAGGAGTCTGCGAAAGATGGCGTCTTCGAAGGGTTTTTGATGGAAAGCTCTAGTGAAAAGGCGATAGCCGTCTAATCAAAATCTCTAATTTTTAAAAAGTCGAAATTCAAAGGATCAACATCCTTACCGACAAAGAAAGAATTAAGTTCAAAGCCATGCAATATGCGAATGTTGCAGAATCAAACATATGCAGTATTAAAAAAGGTGATTTCGCTTGAGCGTTATGTACTAAAATTAAGAGTTGTCAGCTTTTCGCCCAATTTAATATTATCCTTAAGCCTCTGAAGCACGCTACAGTAGTGACGATGCTGAATAAATGACGCACTCAGAGATGACAGTGTCATTTTACTGATATCAGATTTTTATGGTGAAGTCTAAGGCTATAGTAAAATCTTATTTTTTTCCTTTCTAACCAAGAGCGAAATTCATATCATTGAGCACGAAGTTTTATGCCATTCTACTGTAGTTTTATCCAGCATTTCGAAGCAGTTACCTGTCTATTACTTTGTTACATTTCCATAATTCTCCGCATGCACGCACCTACCGTTGCAATTCTCTTGAATATAACTTGCCAAAATATCATCCAATGGCACCTAAATTTAACTTATTTTTGGCTTATTTGCTCTGTTTTATTAAGTCAATAAGTGAGTAGAACACCGAAGATGCCAATAGCAATTTTTGTATCCTAGTCAGAAGTCTCGATTTTAGGCTCTATTTACAGCTATCAAAACACTAAAGAAGCATGTTGGTAAACAATGAAACGCTCTCGTACACATCGACCATCCATGGAAGTAAGAAACTGTTGAAAGAACGATTCTTTGAGTGCAGATTTAAGGCTGTTGTCGCAAAAACTTTTTTGATGATGCTGCCGTAATAAAAAATAAACAAGCTGGAGCATGAGTACTTCATGAAGCAGTAACGCGTGATGTTGAACGCACTGACGCTCTCAGTGAATTTGGCATTCGAGACATTGGAATTGCGCTCTAATCTAATGTAATTAGGGCTGGCAACGAGAATCAAGGGAGTGCGAAAGAACATTGTACTTCACCTCTTCCAACGTGCAAAACTACGCCAATCACCATTACATGTGGAGCAGTAGAGAGCATCCATTTTTCTCATATCACGATAGGCTATCCAATCTAAAGCTGGTGTACTAGCGTTTCATAAAGCAGGGATAAAATTGAAGAACTTGGCTGAGGCGATTTTTCAGTTTTCACAGAACCTGAAGAATACCATTCGATCAGAAGCATTCTCGCAAAATAAGTCTGTTCACTTAATTCAAGCTTTGAAAGTGTCAGTGTCCTTTCGAATAAATACAAGAAGTCAAAATTAGTAACGCGGTCAGTGTAGAACTAACCAAAGTGGTGAGCAAGTTACCTCACTGTTCGGACCAACGATATGCGGATCAGCCTCATGAATCCTCGAAAAACGATGCGGGAAATCATCGGTGTGTACTGACCCGTACTCCTTTGCGAACAAATGATTCAACGAATCTTTAATACAGTCGGATCTCTTTCGGGGCCAAAAGAGTGGATATCAAGTGAATTGTCTCTTGCATGTCCTGCAGCAGCATATCAAGTTGCTTACAATTCATAGGAAGGTGGAACCGTAGGAATGAAATCGTGCTTAATAAATCGCGCTGATGATGCTGGAATTATCGAATAGAAATGACTGCATACAGAGGGGAAAATATGAGCAGAGAAATAAGGTATATTGCTCGATTAGTGATTTACAAAGCGAGCAAAATGATTTCGGTGTCCTTTTGATTTTCAACGACTGTTATGCAAAGAAATTATATGTATCTATCTATCCATATCTGTATTTATATATCTATATATCTATATATCTATATATCTATATATCTATATATCTATATATCTATATATCTATATATCTATATATCTATATATCTATATCTATATCTATATCTATATCTATATCTATCTATCTATCTATATGTCTATATATATATATATATATATATATATATATATATATATATATATATATATTCATATAATGGAATAATAAAGAGAAGAATATTCTGTTATCATTTTGGAACTCATTCGACCAGGATAAAATCAGCATCGGCTCATATCTATTATTATATGGCCAACTGAACCGTGGTAGCAATCATTCGGTTTTCTAGTGGAATACATCGTCGAAGAAATGCCTCCAAAACCGTCAGCGAATGAAGCCTTCAAAGTCGACCAAGTCCCGTGGCGACAAGACCAGACGTGCCCATAGGCTGAAGTCGTATATGTTTGCGGCATGCTTCAAACAATTGCATCCGAATGCAGGCATATCCCCGAAAGCTTTAGCATATCTCGTCTGAGGCATATTTTATTCGAATACGGTATTCTTGGCTAGGGCATGTTTCATTCGAAAACGGCATTCTGTCACTCGGATTACAATAATTTCCATTTTTCTACGTATCTCTGAAAGTGAAATGGTTCAGAAAAAATTTCAATGATGGGGACATCATTCAATGATGTTTGCCGATAATTTTTGAGCGGGCATGTTTTCTTTGAATGTTCGATATTCTGGCGATTATGATCTTTTCGTATATGAATTTTGCTGCTAATTTTGAGAAGTGAGCGTGCGGACACGTCATATAATTTATTAAATTTATATCGTTTCGTGGCCAAGTGAGCATATTTTCGAATAGCAGGGAGGAGGATTGAGAGTGAAGTGCTTTTAAATTTCCTAAGATGGACGGCTATTAAAGGACCGAAGACATGACCAATCCATCTACAAAACTCCTAGTCTATTTGCAGAAAATGATGCAGGTTAAAAATTCAAGAAATCATTTTTGAAAAATTCCTTGATATGGACCACATCTATTACATTTCAGCAATTCTTTTAATAGTGATAATTATAAAAGGAAATCTTCTCGAGTGGCTTCTTTCGAACATTTATTTATTTTTTTCAATTTATTTATTCACCATTCCGTGTAGAGAAAGCTACAAACTACAATCTCTTAGAAGCATAAAAGAAATACATAGAACAGCATGCGACGGAACAGAAACACATAGAACATCGAGCAAACACGGAAACACATAAGTGATAAAAGAAGTGATAACGATGCGGATGTTTGCTCGATTATCACTTCATAGAATGAACGCACAAAGTCAAAAAGAAAAAAAAAACATAAAACAAAGAACGCAGAATAATAATGCTAGGAGCGTAAGAGTTGAGAATATTTGAAATATGAGATCGGTGACGATGAGAGCAATTTATTCTTCTCATGAAGCGTTCAGTATTATCCCCACCAATTTTTTTTTACAGAAATTACACGATAAAAATGGCAATATGCTAATGAAAACAATTCAAAGTATTTGTCGTGATGTGCGTTTTTGTGGAAGCCGTTCGCACTCAGAGATCCTCTTAAAGATTGTAAAGATCGACACATCAATTCGATATGGAATTACTTGGGGAACTATGAGCATCAACGCATCAAACACAAGCGTCAATTTCTTTGAGCAGAACAATTTCATTTGGAGCAGTGCATGCGACCGAATTGATGGAATTTATTATCTACTCTGCGTTGCAAAAGCATTTTGTAGAGAAATCGATGCTGAAATAAAGTCGTCTTGTCTAAAGTATAGTTGAAGCAGAAAAATGAATCAAAATAAAATGGTGAGAAGTATTGGATCACTGGCAAACTTGTGACATTTACTAAGCGTAAAAAAATAAGTGCAATTTCTGCAGACTATCTTTATTGTGCATCAGAAAGAGTGGAAGATGGGATATCCTTTAGTGCATTAATATGCTTTGTTGTTTGTTTTTAGGCATTACATTTGCTGATGGCGCACCATAAAAACGGTTTTCGTATTGCTAAGCTGAAGCAGTTTATTGGATGCATTAAAAAAAGGCAAACGATTCCTTTCTGCAGCTCGCCTCTTATCTAATCGTATTTTACTATGGTAACAATACTTTTATTCGCTTCATTTACGCCTGAGAAATTGATCAGTTTTGAGAAGAACACTACAAACTCTGTATCACTAACATGATGATTTACAAAGAGAATATCAAGTGATTTTTACGTACTTGGTTGAAACGCTCAGTCCATAGTAACGTTGTCCGATTTAGTTGGGTGTTTAAGTTAACCAAAGATCGATCACTTTCTGTCGCTTAATATCATATTAAGGAAGACGCTTTGAAAGGCTTACATGAAATAAGATGCCTGAGTCGATTTTATTTTATATCAATGTTTCTTTGCGTTTGCATCGTTATTTCATGGTTTTTCTGATATCAGAGGGCAGCCCGAGATCTCAGAAGTGCACCGCCTACCATTTATAATCACAACGCTATACGGAACTCAATACTAAAAAACTGCAATAGAAAGGGCAATCCCTTGCGTTCTAAAATTGTCTCCACAACACGAAGTCGTTCATAGGAATTCTATACCCAAAGTCGTAAAATTTATGAGCTCTGTTTACTGTGATGGACAAAGCAAATAAATGTCCCACATTGGTGCAAGATCGTTCTGTCCACCTCTTACGTCGTCCAACTTTGTTGCTGCTTTTTATAGTTTTTTTTTCTATTCGTTCATAAAATCATTTAATTTTGTTGAATAAAAGATAAAACAACACAATGCCAGTGCCGAAAAAAGTTATTGCACTGTCCGACCTCATAAAATTACTCTTCATATTAGCCGTTGTACCTCTTCTTCAATGATGTACTTTTTGACAACGAATGCTGATGATATAGACTGCTATATTTGACAGGAACGTTGATGAATGAGTTGTATTATAACGGCAATTATGAATAAGAAGAAGAGAGTGTGGAACGAAAGCCTGTGGAGTGAACATATTGGAGCAAACTCTGGGGATTTTGCACTTAATGAGAGGTGAACGGCTAATATGAGAAATAAATGGCTTAAGCGTCGTCATTCGGCCATTAATCAATCGGTTTGAAGAATTTCTTCAATGACACAAATAAGAGTTCAAATTTAGAAGGTGAAGCAAGATATTAGCTCCTGAGAAACGGAATGCAGTATTTTCGAATCCCTATTGAGACAAAAGTTTTTATTTTGTGCTAATGGCTAGAATCTCGATCACATTTGTGTTTTTCAGTGGAATATAGTCGGCCATCAACCCATGTCGCATCTCACCATAGAATCTACAAAGTTTGCATACTTGAAACAAAGTGGAATAAACGAAGGAAATCATATGTGAGATGTTTGTGTAAATTCTGTTAGCGACTACGCTCGTACGGAAATGCTGCATGAGCTGGGCTACACGCTTTTTTACTTTGGGAAATCATTTAGCATCGCAAGGATTTTCTTGCCGCAATAGTAGTGTGTGTTAGGGCCTGTCAAATATCTCCTTCAACTTACACAACACTCATAGCGACAACTTTATGTCGATGCTTGCAAAGGCAACCACAAGAATTTAGTTTTTAGAGATATGCTTAATTTGGTTGCTTTCGAGATGCTCGACGTCTCTAAGCAATATAATATAGCCTTATAAATGTAATTACTATTGAATTGTCACTTAAGAAATATTATATTCATAAAGTCCATCAATTAGCGCTGTATAAGTGAATATTAGCGACTGAATAAACATTTCACTTGAAAAGAATGACATCATGCATAAGCAAGCTGTCATTGGTAACACGCTCTCCGCATTGAATTGTGCAGTTTGAGTCGAATATTTTCCTCCGTTATCTGTTAGTGATTAACCAAATTTTGCACCGATTCCGATGTGGTTGCGAGCTAGTTAAGTTCAAGTTCCGTGCAATTCTCTACAATGGCAACGTCATTAGGTGTGGAAAAGCGAGAGCGTTGGAATGTAAACATTTCTTCCCACTAATTTTCGCCGTTGCAAAGTTTTTATCACTTCCAAACCATTTCAACAGGCTGATCTACTATCTATCATCAGTCCCTCTCTTTTTTATTCAGAGTTTCAGTTTAAGCGCGTGAAATTGTTCGCCGCCGGTGCGGACATGAATGGGATTACGTCGGATAATGTGCAACCAATAAGATAGCTACTTTTCATTTACTGCTTTATCGCTTTTGATTTGTTCGTTTGTCCTTCAGGTAAGCCCTACAATGAGCCGAAATTCCTCGTAATTGAGTGCAGGTTATTAATTTTCCGGAGTAGTGAGGCATAATATAGCACACTCCGAGAAATTTTTCTGACGGTGAAGTGTAATATAATATTTAACTCGATAAATTCTATTGCTGCATAACTTATGAAACTTCATGCACTGAAATGGTGGGACAGTCCTATATAATTTTCGGAATTTCGACAGAAGCAACATAAATCATAGTTGTGTAAAAAAAACCATCGTGAATTGACATCACCTGTTTGCGAAATTTCTAGTAATTGCTGTTCCTGTAATACTGATCAAGCATTGCTTCTCTTATTGCTTTCGTGGTCGAAAATTTATCAGTCATCTTTACAGAGGTGCTCAGTCGTGAAAGGGCTGTTTGTGGGGATGGTGGTGAAATTCGAACAATAGTGTAAAAGCAAGCATCAGGCATTTGCCAGATATCGTGCCAGACATAGAAAAGTTTTTTTTTTTTTTGTTGAAGTTATTGATGATTCTGATATTGCTTCTAATGCTCTTTCAAATGTGCCTAGTCACTGTTTCGAAATCTTCCATTATACACTTCCAGGCCTAGATATATCTGTGACCCTGCAACTTAAGTTATAGAAAAGTTCTTCCTTTGTCTCAGGCTATTAATGATTCTAATAGGACATTCAATGCTCTTTAAAATGTGTCGAAACTCGTTTTTCGAATCGTGCTTCCACACTGTATATTCCTACATTTTCTGCGTGAATTTATTTCCACGTGAGCAGCACCGCTTAGCTTGCTGAAGATGGGCGCAACCTTTCTATCGATCGCTGTGCAAAATGCCAACTTATAGTTCCACCGGCCGTCTGCCGCCGTTTCATAGCACGCACCTACATTCTTGGTTCAGCGCGCCTTCCATTCGATGTTCGGTGTTTAAGAGGAAATCCCATCAGTTTTCACTTTTCTAGAACAGTTCTAGCAGTTTCTTTTTGGGTTTTTTTATGTTTTGTTTTCGAGAGTTGATGGTGTTGGAAGGCAGTTGAAGAGTAATTTCTTTTATCCTCTGAAATGTTGGATATACAATATAATTGAATATGATTTTAACCTATCGTTCACCTCAGAGGTATAACATTTTGAGAAGACGGTAAGTTAAAGGTATACACTTAAGGTACACTAAATTAAATCATCGAATACATTAACAGCAAATTAATAGTGCTGAAATGTTCCATGATTTCTTACTGCGATTTAAGAATGTTGTTTCATTTCAGTAAAAACAGTCTAGTTGTTGTTTATGAATGATAAGGTATGTAGTGTTGCATATTTCAACATTAACGTCACTAAAATTTTCAATGACTAAGCGAGAGTTATAAGCATTATAGAAAGAACTGAAGTCGAAAACTGAACGTAAACAATCCTCTTAACAAGTGTGTGGAAATTGCGATGCTATCAACGAAAAATTAATACGAAACAACCCCCCCCCCCCCCATATTTACAGCCATCTTCACGATATTTGCTTTGCGCTAATGCAATCAATCGCTGCAAAATGTCAATTCGACCGGTTGAATTACATCGAAATTTCCTTTCATCTTTATATGTATTTAGCTGCACTCGAAGTTAATGGATCAACGTAGAATATATTAACCAAGGTGCGCATCATGCCAACCAAATTTCGTAATTCAATTTTATCTCAGCCATTACCAAGTTGAAGCCATAGTAGTTCCATGTAGATGGATACGTCATGGAATCGACATCACCGCACTTGCGAAAGTGAATTCCAACCGAAGCGTCTATGAAGTGCATCCGAATGTTCTTCAACGAAATGTTGTGAGCTTCGTCCTCTGAAAGCAATTCGTCAATGGTATAGTCGACCGTTGGTGAAAAATTTCCCTACAGCTAAGCTACACTTGCAAATGATGCTCTCAGTTAAAATTTTTTTATGAATTCATCTGCAAAATGTTTTAGAAATATAACAGTCAGTTTGTGATAGAACCAATGCCATCGTCAAAGAACAATTTCAGAGTAAAATTTTCTTTGACAAAATACCTAGCACTTAAACATTTTCGCAGAGATTCTTTCCACTGCGATATAGAAAAATAAATTGAAGCACTCAATATATTTTGCCTTCTCTCATATTGCAGTCGTTTTCATTAAAAAAAAAAAAAAGGAAAAGAAACTGAAATCAGATGGTGGAGGCGAAGTATTCATATTAAGGTGATTTTCGCCATTGCAAGCATATGTTTGTTCAAGCAGCATGTGTCAATGTTGTCTCGAGAGTGATTTGGTTGGCAAATTTCGCTCTCGTATCTACTTTGATATGATACGGCAATATTTTAACTCTATAAAGTTATTCTTTCACAATCATTTCGTTATCAGTTGCTACTAATATAAACTTTACTTCTTTTTGTTCGTTCTAATTAGGAATTCACTTATATAAATAAAGTGATAAACAGCATCGCGCGCATGTCATTTTTTTGCCGGGGGGAGAGGGGGGAGTGTGTTCAATACCTTGACAAGTTTGATGCTTTTTTCACTTGTTAGAATTTTCAATTTCGATTTTTTTTTTAGAAACCAAAGATGAATCGATGAAAATATCAACAAAAGTATTCCAATGTTTGTGCTTTCCGCTAAAAAATTATATCTGTATTTTGTCTCGATTTGTTTCTAACCAATGAAAATGTAACGAAGCAAAAAAAGACACACCTGCTCACTGCTATATGCATATAATTGTTTATCATAAGAATTATAGGCTTATTAACTGTGATAAAAATTCGACGAGTGAATTTGATCTTTAAAATTGCTTCTCATGAATGTTGATTGTTTCATCCCTTATCACATTTCATTTATTGTTTTTCTTTTGTTTATATATTCTCTCAATATGTATTAATATACATTGATGAACGTATTATGACTAGTACTAGCTATTTCTGATACCACCTATATTGTTACATAGGATCGGTCTTCAAGAACTTGTGTCACAGTCACTAGTTGTCCGTTTTCTCGTGCAAAAAATTTCCGTAGTAAAGGGGAGTAAAGGAGAAACACTTTTATTTGTAATTTCATGTTTATTAATCGAACCGTCCGTAATGATGATTCTGCCAGAAGAATTTAGAGTGGTTAAAACTGTTGAATGATGAATAAAAAGAATGTCGAAGAATGCGACTTTTGAAGTTTTTCTATGCTGCAGTGGATGTATCCGCTTTCTGCGCTCTCACTTGTGATTCGTGCTTAAGTCACGTTGCATGTTGTGCATTTACTCAAAACTTTTCAGTTTGTTTTAAATCCGTTATTATGTCGTCATAACTGATTCTCTTTAAGTGAAATTTGTATAAAGAATAAGTGAATAGTTTCAGGGTGAAGATGTCTGACGGTCACTGTAAGAGCTCACAACAAATTGAGTAGGTTTAATTTTTCGACATCTTTGCCAATAAAAATTTAAGGAATTGGTTATCCTTGTTGTCTTAGTAGTACGTCCTAACCGAACTTTATTCAAAGAAATTTCAATTGACTTCCCACTTATCCTCGATTGTAATAATATTCTGCTTTTCAGCGAAATGACTTAGTTTCTGGTGCACCGCATTGAAATACAGATCTGAAGTGAAGTAGAAGTTGTCACGCAGGAAGACAGAGTTATAATATTGCTAGAACGTAGTTAATTTCTTTTATCATGCAGAAATTAATTTGATACAGTTCTTGGGAACAAGCATCGAAGATGAAATTCGAAATATCAAATCACAAAGTACATTACATCAGCAAAACTTGATTGCATCATCTTTTGTGATTCTGGTGATCGTAAAGTAACGTAAACTTATTTGTTTACATAAAAGCAATGTCTTTGAGTGATGCAATTGTTGCAAAAGAAATTTGCGAAAACAGCGTGAGAATAGTATTCGAAAAGTGCAAACTTTGTCATTTTCTATTTTATTTTCGAGACGATGAACAAACATAATGAAGTGGAAAGAAATTGAGACTAATCGAGCAGACGAATTCCTTAGTAGCGAAAAGTAATAAACTGAAAGGAAACAAAACTGAAATATATTTTATTGATAGAAAGTGGTGATTACTCAACACGTTATAATATCAATGCTAGATTTAGCTGATTGATGTTGAAGAGATAGTTGAATTATAAAGAGCAACGAAATGATTTCAGTGCATTTTGCTATGAGGATATTGAAAAAGTGGCGAACGCGATAAAGTCGAAAGTGAATTTGAAAGAAGTGCCAACAATTGGAATAATTTGTGGCTCCGGGCTTGGTGGCCTCGCGGAGTTAGTTACGGAGAAACAAATATTACCGTTTAGTGAAATACCTGGATTTCCTAAAACGAAAGGTATGCGAAGATATTTGACAGCTGAATTAAGCTGCTTCTTTCTTAAGTAAGAAATCATCCGATGAGATTAGCGCAACATTTGCTTTCCGTTTCAAAAATGCGGTATATGGCGCTAAATGGAAAATTCTTGTCATGAGAGTATCAAAAAAATTCAAAACAGTGATGGGTTCCAACGCAAAGCTATAACAAAAAAACACTATTCAATCCGCTAAGATGCAAGCAGATGAATGCGAAGGAAGTTGCTCGAGAACAACGTATAATGATTTCCGAGAAAAGCCAATAATCCACAGTGGGTCATTTGGCCATCTCCCCCTCGGGACGAAATTCGGGAATTCATTGTTTATTATCTCTCGTTAACTATGACTCTGTATTCCTCTCTTATGTACGCATTGCTGTTTATCCCGACACTAGCTCTGTGGAGCAGCATCTTTTCAACAGTTTCCTATCGCCTTGTCATTCGCAACTCTATGAAAATCTCGGTTAGAATCGGCTCGATTCTAATCGTTTGGTTTTTAATTCTGCATTCGTTTTGAGAAACCATTCGAGGCAATTTCTCGATGGATTTCTTTGCGTTGTCATAATTGTTACAAATTTTTGAAGAAAATTTGAATTTCTGTAGGAATTTAATCACTTTTCGATGAATTGAGAACTTATAGTGAAATGTTGAAGGATAATGGAATTATGATGGTAAATCCGAGAGTGAGCATCCTCCCACAGAGACAGGAAAACCTATGCATTTTGGAGATATAAGAGTTTTTTTTCCATCATGTATCGGTGTTTCAAAATATCTCAGCGATGGTCCATGAAAGAAAAATACCCTTTCTGCTAACAGTAGTACTAAAAGACTTATGAAAATCTTGAAAAAAAACCTAACTAGGCGGCTTATTTTATTTACCTCTTTTCATCGGAGCAAGGTTTAGTGCCCGCTTTTGTGTTTAATACTCCGATGATCAATGATCAATTTGAGCAGTTGGCCACAATAATTTGCTGCAATATGAAAATTCTGACTTTAGTGGTTGGACACGAAGGAAACGTTGTATTTGGCTACTTAAGCGGTAAATATGTGATGTGCCTTCAAGGACGATTCCATCCATATGAGCATGCGATGCAATTCGCATTGGTAAGCTTTACAACATCGAAATTGCTTTCACTCGCATCTTGCTGCATCACAAGGAGATTTACGGAGCTCTGCTGCGGCTGCAGTGGTGGGATAGAAGTTAAAAAGAATAAAATGAAAGATCTTGTTACGGGTAGAAAATTGCATTCGTAGAGTCAATATCCTTATTATGAGACTCCGATCCAGGCATGTGCTGTTTCGTAGAACACGAGGAGTTCGTTTAGAAACGAAGTTCAGAACACATAGGAGTCGCTATGGTCATCGCTTTCAATTGGCGCGCGAGACAAGATCACCAAACAACGTTTTACACAGCTGCCAATGTACAGTGATGCGGGTTTCGTATAGCTTTCCAGAAAATGTTGTAGAGGCTGGGAATTTGAGTGTATTTATGCATCATCCAAAACATTTCAATCGGCGCTCCGCTGTAGGAATGCTTTATAGAAAAATTGTCAGGAAGTTGTTAGATCTTAAGTGATTGATGATGAGTCTGTTATGGTATATTTTGAAGTGCTCCTTTATGATACATTGTGGGACGATGTTTTTCGGATTATGCGCATTTGTTTTGTTCTTCTGCTCAACTGCTTCATTGAACTCTTCTTTGTTCCTTTATGAAATCAGATTGCTTCATCCGTTCTTTCAAATAAGAGAATGAATTTTTCACATCTCAACTATCCATTTCGAACTGTGCTCCGTATTTTATTGTCCAATCAATCGAGCGTCCACACTTCGGTCAGAAAATAGGTGCAACCGCTTTATTGCTCAGCTATTTCCCCTCTCATCTTCCAGTTGGCATTTGTAATGACAGAACAAGTAGATGTCTGCACGCACTGCAAGCATGAAAATGTAATATCTCGAGGCATGAATGCGGGATCGGCGCATCCTTGCTCAGAGCCATTGAAATGATTCGTTTCTGATGGAACGGGAGGAAGGGAATAGAATGGGAATTTTAAACGATAAAACCATGCAGAGGAAAGCTTCCGTTTTTAAGATTGTCAGCAAGGAAGGATCCCATAATCGAGGAGAATTTCGAGAAAAGTTCTTCCATTTGCAACTTTCAAATGAAGTTCTTCAGTAATTGGGGGGTATGAAAGAAGGAATATCTCCTGTTTATGAGATCGCCGTTTTAGCTGCGGTTTGAATTTATTATGAGATTAGTCTGGAGATGTTAGAGGATGCTAATCGTAATACTAATGTATGTGGCAGCTACAACCTCCAACTTTGAATGTGCTCATTTTTTTCACACAAGAACAATGAAAAATTTCAAATATTCTGTAGTATTCAGGTACAAGTGGATAGGATATTTGAGTTATAACGATTGTTATTTTCAGTGTGCAATGCCTGTACGCATAATGCATCTGCTAGGCGCAAAGACGTTAATTGTGTCTAATGCTGCGGGTGGAGTCAATGAGAAATTCAAGCTTGGTGATGTGATGATCATCAAGGATCACATCTTTCTGCCAGCTATGTGTGGTTTTTCACCTTTCATTGGAGCACGTGATAAGCGCTTCGGCTCTACATTCATCTCCATGCACGGTTCCTATGACTCTTCGCTGAGGTGTGTTATTTTTACACTAATTTTGAAGTCATTCAACAAGCATCTTGGGCACCTGACTTTACGATCTTTCATTCGCATATAAGATGAGTGGCATTGAACGATTGGTGCCTTTTCAGTGATGATGCCGAATCTTTTATATATGTTGATTGATTAAAAAGCAGATTTAGCAATTAACCGACCATCGTTAAGTTGTCGATTATTGACGCTGATCGACACTGAAATTCATCCCTTAATTCTAAGGAGTGAAGAAACGTTCAGTGTATTATCAAAGCGACAATATCCGGTTATCGTTCGAAAGATACCTAATGATTCCTCACCTTCAGACTAGATATTTCTTCATGTTCTAAGCCTCGCAGCTAAGGAATATCAGTTTCCTTTTGTGCGTATCGATGATAAAATTACAATCCCTTTATTGTGGATGTATGTACTTGAGGCAAATTGAGGCAAATTCCTAACATGTAACAGATGTTTCATTTTGAGATGACTGTATTCAGGAGACATCAGTCGCAATGAGAAACGTTTTCATCAGTTCATCAGTGTATTCAGAAGACATCAGTTTGAGATGTATTCATATACGTAAATGCATGCATCTAGCGAGTATTCGCTATACAATAATATATTGTAGTTTTTGTATAAGGCGTCAGCCAGCAATCAATAATTAAGTCAAGCCTGCCGAATTTTTCATATATTTGACTCGGTCAGGAGGGATTGGGCTAAGGAAGGGGAGAGGAGAGTGAGGCGTAACAAGAGCAATTAGCAAGAGATGGTGTGACCTTCTCGAAACCGAGAACAAGTTCAGTGTGATCTGGACGGAGCTAAAAAATTTTTGGCAAATAATGAAATAATTATTCTCGCACTTTTAAATCTGCCCTCTTGGGTGTGATAATGGTTTGCTTACAATCCTCATCAATCACTTCTTACTATCGTTGAAGCTCATAGCTGACCAGTTCCAATGTGATTCCCAGTTCTTATTTTTCCACCTCCTTTATGTTCACAGTCGGCTAAAACATTCTCGATAACTTGGGAGCAGTCGTTGAGGCAGCACCAAAAGTGAACCACTTGCAGTATTCACCAAAAATTTTAAACTTCATGATCAGTAGTTCGGAAATGGCTCTAATTCTCTTCAATTTTCATCCATTAAATAATTAGGTTGTTGCTTTCCTTTTTCCACATATGTAGTTCCGCGATATCGATTTAGTCATGAAAAAAAATCCTTAGGCGATCGGCGGACTATCAAGTTTATTCACCGTTACGCATAATCGGTAGGTTGAAACTACGTTGACATTCAATGACTATTTTTTTCAAAACAACCACGATCGAATTAGCTCATCAGATTATTTCCGCTCTAAGTTTGAAAGTTTCGCCGGATTTTTTTTACTCATGTTTGGTTTTTCAGGCGCATTTTTATTTGCCAAACTCGACTAATCTTAATTTAGCAGATTTAGTTTGTAGGAGAAATCCATTCTAATTGATGCGCTATTATGCGAAAAACTAAGCAAATGGCAAATTACCGATCATAATTCAGTTTTTAAATCGAACATAAAAGAACAAAACATATAATTGAAACACGATGGCAACGAATTTTCCTTGCTGTGAAGTACTGCGGCTTTATGTTTAAAGTAGGTAATTGTCGATTTTTTCCAACATTTTACTGCAAAACAGGTGGAAATTCTTGGCTAAATTTTAGATAGAAATATAGACACTCATTTAGATCATCACATTCATCTAAATGAGCATCTTCTTTTGTTATACTTATTGAATAAGGCTGCCATTCCGAGATAAAAACAGTTTTGCCTCAGTCAAAGAATTTTGGGTGAAAGTTAAGGTCAGAAGAAAGGATGGGAGGGGGAATTTTCGGTTGAAGCATTTTTGGATCCATTTCGATTCAGTTACTACCGTATTCACATCGACAGAAAAGTGCTCACCCTCATTCTCGTAAACTTTGCTTAGTCCAGCGGTTCTTTTTTAGTGTCTGCTTGATTTTATGTGCTATTAAGGGTGTTCAAACTGAGCAGTACCCACCGAATTTTGATATTATAACCGATGTGAATTGCGATTAGCTCATTTATTTCGAGCACGTTTCTCCTTATTTTATCGCTTATGCTTGGATGTATGCTAAATCGTCACCCAACTATACAAAAGTCTGGTAAAAACCCGTTGAAAGGTAAGATTACTGCAGTAATATACCACGAGGTACAGTAATACCGCACAGATGCTTTTATTTTAGCCATTTGAGCGTACGAATCAATAAGAAGGTAACGGAGCTTTAAGGCTCAACTTAAATGGAAAGAGCCAAATTGAAGAACAGGTGGGAAAAAAGTGGCTATGAAGACACAAAGGGGGGTTTTGTTCAGCCTTTCAGGAAGGATATCCAGCAGAATTGTTGGCAGCTGCTAACTTTTTAGAAAAAACGGCTTGCTGACATATTTTCGGTACGATAAACTGTCGTTTTCCGCAGTAGTTAATATGCCCTTCATAAACCCAATCATATCTCGCGCACTTGACTTTACTTGTTGTCGCTCAGTCGCTTAAAACATGTATGTGACCCCGCCTTGGTGTTTATATGAACAAACAAGGCAATATATATATATATATATACATATATATATATATATATATATATATATATATATATATATATATATATCCTATTGCGAAAGGAATGAACAAACAGGGCACCCCAACAAAGACCATTCCAGGAAAAAAGCGTTGGAAATAGCCAAAGAGCAAGGAATCAGTGTAATAGAGGGTGTTTACTGCATGACCGCTGGACCTCAGTACGAAACGCCAGCCGAAGTACGGATGTTGAAGGGCTTTGGCGCAGATGCGTTAGGTTTGTCTTTAGTGTTCTTCAGCTTAGAAGAGATACATTACTATTGTGAATTCCAGGTTCACACCAGGTGATGCTACTACGTGATGTGTTTTTTCTCCTGGCTTCGCTCCTTCTTTCTGCCCTCTGTGAGGGCAAAAAAAAAATGATGCAAAAGTTTTTGTATTCCAATGCAACTTCACAGTTTTACAAAAGTATTTAGATGGCGGATATGAAAAACACAAGTAAACTTAGAAAGTTCTCAAGCGACAATCTTGCCAAGTTCACTCCGGTTAGCTCGAATCAAAAGCTTCAAGAATGATGGAGGCTTGAAAATGACTCCTTACCAATTGTGATGGCTTTCATGTGCGGAAAAGAGCATGCATTCGAGCTAATCTAAACAAAATTTTCTGCGATAAAGTGAATACTTACACGGTTTTGAGTGATGGAAAAACGAACGTATAAATTCATCAGACGTAAATCGGCTATATGTTCTTTTGTGTCAATATGGCTGCTATCCAATTTGCAGAATTTATTAAATTCATTATCCGTCAGAACAAATTAGATTGGAATAATAGCATTTATTTATTCATTCAATTTCAGGCTTATTTAAGTTTTATTTAAATTATTTCAATTCAAATCGGAATTGAAATTTCGGAAGTTGAAGTGAAACTCATTTATGATTCACAAATGAATTTATTACAAGTCAAAAAATTCGCACAAATATTTGTGACTATATTAGATTGATGAATTCATTGAAACGTGAAGTTCATTGAGCAGTTAGAATTAAATGTAATCAATTAAAATTTGCATGACGTCATCGAAATTAAAATATGAGCATTACAATTGATTAACTTTCGAATGCAACCGTCATCTGAGAGAATCGTCGTTATGTCATTCAATTCTCATAAGATAATGAAACCGCACATGCAATTGTTTCTCATCAAGCAAATATTATTGGGGATTGCTAGTTAGGAATCAAACGATTATTAAGATGTTCATTTTTAAACAGGAATGTCGACATGTCACGAAGTGGCCGTAGCAAGGCAACAAGGAATGCGTGTCTTTGGTCTCTCAGTTATAACGAACATGTAAGTGAACACAATAATCTATGCGATGAGAAAAAAAAAAGCGAAAACGCAAATGGAAAACATTTTTTGAAAAAGTAAATGTTTGATGCAAGCCTTCAACTTTAATTTAGAGCGATTCATTAGCGTCATAAAATTTCACTAAAAAAATTTTTTCCAGCAACTTTTAGCTTACGCGCAACTCTAATTAGATATAAGTAAAATTATTGAGATAACAGATAAATAATTAAATAAAGGTTTATGTTATTAGCGCATCACTATAGTTTCTGTGTAAAAAATTTCTCGCTCACTGTGAATTTTCTATTAAAAAACAGTTAGGTAGCAACAAAATGTATTTATCGGAAGATAGTTCGTCTTTATTGGAAAAGCAGTGAAATAGCAACCTATTGTTAAGGTCTCATCGATGATAATAATCGTAGTTTATTCATGAGACAACTCATCAAAATGTATAGAAAAATTAAGTTAAACAAAATGATATCTAAAAATAGATTAAAGAAAATACCGATACCTTATGTAATGTTTGAAAGGTGGCACAATAAGATATATTAGAGGGCACAGGAAAATAGAACCGCGCAATTATCGCTGGTTTGACAAATGCAAACAAAGAGATAACATCGAAAAATTATCGTCATTTAAAGCTTTAAGCAGCGAATGCACCTAATTAGAAAAATTTCGGCCGTGTTTTTTTCGCTTCGAACAGGATATAAAATAATTGATACAGCTGGCGGGATTTAGATCATGAAGTGGATATGAAATGAATACAGCATAGCCGTCGCCGAAGCGGAGCGTATCTTCGCAGTTATTATTATTATTATTATTGTTATTATTATTATTATTATTATTATTATTATTATTATTATTATTATTATTATTATTATTATTATTATTATTATTATTATTATTATTATTATTATTATTATTATTATTATTATTATTATTATTATTATTATAGGAGGAATTATTAACGTAGCATTGTTGCCATGCCTATGAGCAATGCTTTAGATGGTCATCGCCTTGGAAATTGTGCAAAATGAGTGGGAAAAGTATTAGAGGTGTGGACATCGTTTGAGTGCCAATTGATTATGTGAAAGATACGTCTGCGGGCACGTGGGATAAGCGCATAGCTATTACCTTTACTTACACAGGTGGGAATGCAAATTTCTCTTGAAGTAACGAAAACATTTAAATGAATGGATGCTTAAATATGTTTGCTTTGTTGGTGATTGGCTTTTACGACCGCTGGTTGAAGCGTTACCAAAGATATAAACTCGCTTGGTGATGCTTAGGTGAATCAATTTGCCTCAAGAATTTAACTAACTAACACGCATTTATGAAGGAATATAGAAAACAATAGCCATATATTTTCAGTGCGAATTTGGATCTGGAAGCAATTGTCGAGGTATCACATACGGAAGTTTTGAACATTGCCAACGAAGCAAATAAGCGAGTGTGCAAACTTGTGGAGGAAATCATAAAATCTATGTGAAGCGTTCGCGGATAAGACGGTTCGCTAAAGAAGTGCTAAATCGTCAGTCAATACTAGCATTCCAGTGAATCAGCAAAAAAGCATCTGATGTATGGCGCATGGCGGACCACCTTCGAAATTCAAGCCTATTATTTTATCCATTTATGTTATATGTATGGCATATGATACATATTACAGACTAATAATGGGAACGATACTCTCGTGCATCAATAGCTAGCTATACAATAAACACGCTAGCCCTCTTACAAATTTATAAAGTTCGTTTCTTTGGACTTGCAGCTCCTTCAGAAAGTGACGACTCAGTGTACGAGGTGAGATGATTCCAGAAATCATCAAGGTTGTGCATCATATCTGTCAACTTTCGTAGCTGTAGGTTCAAACTGAGTTCAAACTATTTGTATTTTCGAGTTTCTGTGTTGCTGGGTTCAAGCTATCCGACGGATATGCACGATGTTGTTTTGATGCGCCGTGCAGGGAGAAAAATCTGCAAAATGGATAATAAATGCACATCGTGCCAAACATCTCTCATGATTTCTTTAACACGAAAATAATCTACATATAACGAGAATCAGCCCCTCATGTTGTTTTTCAGCGATTGCATTAAGCCGAACATGGAATTCGCTGCCGTTTTGCTTCTTCGTCATTCCCTCTTTAATTGCTTTATCTCGCTCTTTTTCTCTGTTTTGTACTGAAAAGGGACCAGCGATTTTCACTTCGAAAATTACAATGAATTCAAATTTGTGTAACGTGAATAAAATTCTTCACGACGCAGTCAACAACAGAGGATATTTGCAACGAGCTGAGATTTCATAGGCATTTGTATAGGAAATTTCGATGGTATAACGACTTAATTACATGAATCGAATATTTTTGCATATTAAAGTAGCAATAAGCATGTAGGTATTGAATCGAATTTCTTGAAGCTAGTTGTTATCTGCAGTGGTGCATTTAAAGATTCATGTAGACAACTTGTCTGCTAATGCGATATGCATAAACTGCTAAGAAAATGCACTTATCAAGGATAGAACAACAAGGGAAGCGTATGAAGGAAGCGGCACAGTATGCGCATTTGCTTTGCACTTGTTGAAATAGCCATTTTTACGAAATATGCAAAGCAGTATCTTTTAATTTTTGCTAAACACTTAAATCGTTCTCGAAGTATTCGTTCCTACTTATGACTAGAGCAGGCAAAATGGAGAATCGACCTCTGTGGAGCGCATCCGAAATTCTTCCTGCTTTAAATAACGATGGATCCTTTCGACATTGATCGACCAATGTGAAATTTGATGCAATGAGTCAAAGTATTCTACACATTAAGCCCACTAAATTATATAATATATAATTACAATTTCAGTGGTTCCAAAGTTAATCGATAGACCAGCATCGAGACATAGGCGTAGGTATGACTCCTCATATTGGGCCTTTCAAAAATAAACTTGCAAAGGCGCATAACAGTGATTGAAATAGAGTACAAAATAGTTATGAATCAGTAAAGGCGAATTGCACAGGTGGTATTGGAGGAGGGCCATGTACTGCTCTCAGCACGTTCAGCATTTCCATGTCATTCTGCGCTTCAGCTTCACTTATCGGTGTATTACCAAACTTGTCGGTTGCCTCAGCATTGGCACCATGTTTTAATAAATATTCGACGATTTCTTGACATCCATTCGAAGCGGCCTGAAAATTTTATTTCTTATACAGCAGAGGCAATAAAGCCGTGGAATTGACTTGAGATTAGAAATATACCTACCAGTCTGAAATTATAAAAGCCAAAGGTAATGCACATGATTATTTATGCGTATTCTATGCGTTTCAATGAAAGGCAAACAATATTGTTATGCAATCATCGCATTTACTTTTAAGTATTTATCAACAAATATGGTCACGAGTAATATAAGGAGTAAGTGTTCAACCAGACTACTTCCTTATTACTCAGGATTTTCAAAGTAAGAATCGCTATGCCTATTATTATCCGATGTCGACGGCAAAATGAAGTAACGTTATAATTGTAGCGCTTCAGTTGTTCGCAAAAACCTTTTTGTTTTTTTTTTCTACAGGACAGATGCAACCAAGCATAATTTTGATGACATTTCAATAGCCTCATTCTTGTTTCTGATCACCGATTTGCACTAGACAGCATCACAAATAGTACAGTTGGTTCATCAATAAATTAACAGCTAAAACCGTGTTTCGACGGGAATTTAAACGATTGTAGGAGGGCGTCAGTTATGGTTTCCATTCTAGAAATATTATTTGTCAACTAGTCAGCACTGCGAACTGTTGCTAGATAATAAAACATGAACGACAATGCGCTTATGTTTTATGTGAACCGGCTATTGCAGTTTTAAGGGAAGATCACATTGTAGAATATAGCCGCAACCCCGCCAATTGTACGATGTAACCTGAGCGATCACGAAATGCAAACAAAATTTTTTGACTCATTTAAGTACAGAAAACTATGTTTGATCGATCAACTCAAAATTCTCTCTGATAAGGCATCATTCTATGGTGTAGATTAGCCCCGCCATTTTCCACAATTCCAGTTTCAATATTTCTTGAGTTGAAACTGCTAGGCAGAAGAAACCTCAACATTTATGTGCGCTCGTATGTATATAGAGTATACGTTATAGGCACAACGCCCTTTGTGAATGCAAGTTTGCTTTGGTATTGTACACGGCAAATTCGAATTGAAGCCACTTTGGAGCAGTACGCTTAGAGGATCAATGGAGTCCACTTGGAGTGTTCTCAAATTATTCTGCATTTTCTGAGAGATGCCTCATATTACGAAGCGTAAACGATGCTATTAAAGAGACCGCTTACAATATGTAACGCAGTTCGTCCATCATAATCAGGTTGGTTCGGGTCTGCACCAGCCGTAATCCATGCTGCCAATGTTTTCAAATCCTTTTGACTTGCTGATAAGCACATTTCTATGCCTGAAAAGCATTCGATGATTGGTTCGATATGTTATTGCTATCCTCACAGGCGTCGTAGCGATACAATCCGCTAGGCTGCAAACAAAACTGTCAAACAAACATAGTGCCTGCTGTGATGCAGAAAAGAGCATGTAAACGACAGATTAGAACAAATCTCAAGTGAACAACGACTGCTGGGGAGGGAATAAGAAGTATAACACCTTTGGTTCGAATTATTACGGATCGTGAAGAATCGCAAGGGAATTTCGCCTATCTCAACAAATAAAGCAACTGTTTGAAGCAAATCGCTATAATTGGTTTCTTACCATATCTGGATTTCATTTTTCCCCTTAAGCTGCATCTGAAAGAACTTTGGAGATTGCACCCTAAGGGCTAAGGATGGTCATGACGTTTCTAGCTGTCATCCCATTTGAAATAACTAAGTTTTCAGATGACTGTAGTTCTGATCATATGAATGCATTCTGCATCAACGAGTGAGTGCCTGTCATATGCTAGAGTAGAAAAGAAGCGCATTTCAAGAAACATTCATTACCCAGTTCGACGGATTTACAAGCTATAACGGCACCCGCGTTTCTTAGCTCACGGATACAGTCGAGGTTCTTGCCTCGAATTGCGGTCATCAACGCATTTTGGTCCCATTGGTCCCTGTAAAAAAATTCTCAAAGCGGTTCAGTACAAAACTATAGCACCATTTCCATGTACAGAGCAAACAAACATTAATGTATGTTTTCAAACTGCCTGCTTGCTCAACCGAAACACTACATCTATCGATGATCACCAAAATTCGGGTACAGTAAATTTTCACGAAACGCTACAATGTTGAAAGGTCCTTAAATAGATAAAAGACAGGTAGTATGGTATACCTTGCGTGGACATTGGCACCCTGCGATAAGAGAAAATGCACGGTGTTTGCATGTCCCGCACTAGCTGCTACATGCAACGGAGTGAGTCCGTTATAGTCGGGTAGAGAAAAAGATGCGCCACTGTCACGAAGATTCGCCAGTAGGTCGACATCACCGTTACGGGCTGCATGGCATAAAAGCGGTGGAAACAAGGCATTTCGTAGCAACTGCACTTCTTCTGACGAGCTGATGCACAAAAATCTCGCCAGCTCGGGAACTGAAACACTGTTGTGTGTTCTCTCAGCAGGGCTTGTGATGAGTTCAGGAGGAAGAATACTACTGAAAAAGTCCTCTAGTAACGAGAAAGCTATCATCTAAGGGAAAGATGTGTTTTGGATGACGTTCACTGATATGATTTGGAGCATTTGGCGAGGATGCCAAGACAGCAGCAAATAACGCAAATCTCCCAGTAATTGGAAATGCTTGTGACAATGGAGGAAGTGTTGGAAAAGATCAACGTTCAGAACAGAAAGGAAAATAAAATTTTGAAAACTAGCTGATTTCGAGTTCTTGAAGAGTGGCCGACTTGGAGACAGTAATTTCGCCACGAATATTACGCTCCATCATTCTCCGCTTTTTTGCTAAATCCCATTCGTCCTTCCCAAGCACATAAGAGAGCTTCGTTAGTGCAGCTTCACAAGTCATATCCGATCCCGGTATTACACCCGCATCGTACAGGATCTTCAATGGTGATCATACAGAATAAGTGGCACTGAACAAGATCATTGGTACAGCATTATGATATATGTAGACCTCCTAAGCCTTCTCATAAGAGAACAGTATTCAGGAAGAGGACTGAAAGAAAAATGGATTGTAGAAGTGCAAGTCTACGGGATAGTTGCTCCTGAAGACAAAAAGTGGGTCTGGGTCTTCCAGATCAGCAGTACGGTGCGTTAAGAACGTTTGCGCCTGAATGCAGAACACACTGCAAGGTTAAGAGGAAACCGGCAATGCCTCACTGAAGCAACATCACCTTTCCAGTTAAGTAGTGTACATCGACTTGTCCACGAACACACTGCGAGCAGTTGATAATAATACAGCCTCGCTCAACTGCTTTTCGAATTTCGGCAATAATGTCTGTCCTCCTTGAGGGCATATTGCCGGCGCCATACGTTTCCAACACGACACCTTGTGTCGGTGGTAGCAGAAAAGCACGCACCTAAAAAACTAATGTCAAGACTCAGTGAGGTAAATCATTTACTTGCCATACTAGATCGCCACGCAGTTTGCATTCGGATTTTTTGCCAACGCAATGCTAGCTTTACGTTACCTCGATGCAGAATACAGGCAAGCCGATATTTGCTTCCCAGCTGAAGACCGCACGTTTAGCCACCGACGAAGGTCGTAGACGTTTGAGTTGGTAACATACCTTCATATGAAAGCATTTTTTGCTCAATAAGCGTTCACCTTTTTAATCGATACTGTGTCATCGCAGTTAGTACTGGAGGGAGTAAGAAAGACGACAAGCGGAATGCATGGCTTTTCTGCGCCTACAATGTTCGAAGATGAATACCTGGAGGCTTTTCAGCATTAAAAAAAAACTCATGAACTCACTTCTTACTCAATAAGCGGTTCTGCGAAATCATTCTACAGAATGCCTGGCGACTTATAGAACTCAACGAATGGAAACCATTTGAGCCCTGCACTTCTGGCTTTGAAATTTCATTCATCGGTCGTCGAATGATCAAGCCATCGAAACTTTTCACATCATCTTTCATTACCTATACGGTAGCTGATTTGAATGACGAAATGTACGTCGGGATTTGATCAAGTTCGATCCGATGATTTCATTAGGATTCAATCAATCGACATCGCATTGATGCTTCAAAGTATTGCGATCATGCGTGCATTCAAACGAACCGTGCTTAGCGGGATCGATGGAAATATTCGAAGAACACCAACATTACGACAGAGCCGGTCACGAACCGAAAATGGAGCGGTAGACGAGCTCCGGAATATCGATTGGTAATTTACTGCAATGTTACTACCAATTATATGGAAAAGGTATCACTCATCACAGTTCAGTTAAAAGAAGATTTCTTCCGTGAGGGAAATGAGAAGTCCCTAGCCTGCATGAGAATGAATGCTGACACATATCGTTTTTCGTTTGCCCTTTATAACTTTGAAAATAGGTTCAGCAGCACAAAGCTTCACAATATTCTATCTTCACCACCTGAACAATGGATAATTCCTATGCAGAAATTATAGTCTTGCCTAAAAAACTTCCTTAATTTCCGCATTGACAAAATGAAAGGGATCTGTGCATATCTCAGTTTACCAATGAGATAGATTCAACACTTAACGCTTTGCTAACTGCATCAATAAACATTATCAAACACAAATGTACAGCAGGCGGAGACGCATATTTTTTATGAGTATCGAATATCCTTTTGGGAATTGAGTTCATAACTCTCCAATTGCTTGACTATAAAGTTAGGCTAGAGACTATGCTCCTATTAATGCTCCTAAGGGATCCAGTCCAATGAACAACTTTCTTTTGAGCTGTATTATGAAGAGAAATATTTTAGCACCACAAAGAAGGATTGGCAAATAAGGATTTATGGCTATTAAAAAGCATCAGAATACCTGCATTCATTTTGTAGCCGGCCAGCTGGATGTTCGTTTCATACACCTCCCTATAGGAAACAAAGGCATAGAAAAATTGTACACGCAATGTAGTTAACTACAAGTTGGAATCATCATGTTGTATATTTCATTATTTCCGGTCTTGCTACAAAACTCACTAGACAGGCGAGAGGAATATAAAAATGCAAATTGGGTAGTTTTTCTGGTAGCCTTCTCCGGTTGATCATTTTTGATTGACTAATGTTTGTGAAATTTATGTGTCGTGCAGTCCGACCAAATCATCTCTTTATAACGTGCTCCAAAGTTCATTATATATTTGTGGTTTAAAAAAAAATTTCTCTTTAATTTGCCTCCCATTCTCCCATGGATACATTTAATTGAAATCTATAAAATCCGCATCATTTCAAAGTGTTCACCTTTTATTGTGATTTCCATTCGCGCGATAGGTTGCATATTTGGACTGTCGAATGCTTCCAAACCACTATTATCGAGTTTCACCGATCGATTACCTCGCAATAATTTATTATTGAAATAGACAGTCACTTCGGGAATGTCAAAATTACCCGCAATTATTAACGCTCCAATCAAATTTTCACGGCCATCTGATCGGACCTCACAAACCGGAATCTGAAATATTACGCAACTATTGTGAAATGTTAGTGGAACGATAAAATTGTGATCAGTGGTGAACAATTTCTGAAAAAAGCATCAAATCGTTGAGACCTGAAAAGATATTTTGGGTTCCATGGGTTTCTCATGCGCAAGTTCTGAAGTCATCTATCCACTTCCTTCGTTATTTTTTCAAGCTTTTTTTGCTTACTCTCTTTAGAAAGAAGTGCTTTTCTCATCGTTTCATTTGGATTTCCTCAAATAGGAGAAGCAAAGAAAGCTAAGAGGCAAACCTGCCTGCAAACGGCGTAAATGCATTTTAGCTAGAAAAAATTGTGCGGTACATAAAAAAGCAAAAAGACACTTTCATAGCGACTACACTATATGTTCGTATAAAATGGATGCTCATGTACGACTCGTTTTTGGGTGTGTAAGTGGGTTATTCTTATGGAAGAAATCGGTTAATCAATGCTCACATTCTCCTAAAATTTGCTTAACGCTCATATTGGCAACATAATATAGCGCTGTTTTAGCATCGCCTGAATCGGTCCCATAACGGATCTCATCTTGCTACCGTAAAGGAGACGACTACTACTCAATTGCCAGATCTATTTCGTAACAAAGAAAACTTGTTCGTCACCTGTGCTCCAGTTACAATCACTGGCTTTCCCAAATTCTCGAACATAAAGGATAATGCTGATGCCGTATAAGCGAGAGTATCTGTTCCGTGCAGTACAACAAATCCATCGTACTGATAGTAGGATTGCCTAATATCTTTGCCAATCCTAATCCAATCGTCAAATGTCATATCGGATGAATCAAGAAGAGGATGGTATTCGACAACCTAAAAAAATCGGAATTATTGCTAAAGCAGCAGTCCTAATCAATGAGAAACTTTTTTTTTTTTTTTAACTAGGCAGCGCTCACCACTTCACAATTTCATCCTTTCTTTCCTTCAAAGAACGGTTCACTATATTGTCTAATCATAATGTGGCGCAAATGTTTCCATTTTCTAATCCTCGTAGCGTTCTTTTCGGTTGTTTATCGCTTTATCAATCTCCTTCAGCTTCTAGTTTACTTCACTTATTTATTAATCAACGCTCCAATCTGCGAGGTTGTGTTGAAAAGTATATGCCCAAAACGGTGAATACTGCAATGTTTCTTATTATTCTTTTAATTCTTTGGAATATCCCATCCACAATTTGCAATATCCGTTTTCTCAAACCGATGTATGCCTTCCAGGGATAACATTCATTATCGTGCCAACTTTACAGGGCTATTCTTAATTGTTGCTATTCGTTCACAGCGTACAAATTTCTTGCAGTATTTTTTCATTGACTATATCGAAAATAAATAGCCTTTGAGAAATGATGAGCGGGTTTTTGGGGCTGTTATTGCCGGAATACAAGAGACTAATTTCGCTCACTCTGAACCAATGTCGGAAGATTTTTATTCCGGATATCCGCCAATCAGAGCGCTAGGTAGTGTAACGGTTAGGAAAGCATTCTTGCTCACATATCCAAAAAAAAATGTGGCGCTGAGATTCAGAGCTAGAAGAACTGGTTCATGCCTATAAGAGATTGTGGTCATTACTCTCATTACTATTCCATTATTCCTAGGTTTCAGTCCGTCGGCGATAATGGTTGGCACACCGCTAACAGTCTCTATATTCCGAGTGGTAGCAACCTCAAGAAGATTTTTATCTTTGTCATTTCCTCAAGAAACAAATAACATTATTAGCAACCGGCAAAACGCATTTCGAAAGCTTCTTTAGAAGACGAGGAATGCAGTATCACTTCATCGTTTCCTTGCTATTAAGGAGGAATTTGGACGTGCATTATTCGCTTTGACAGAATGACGCACTCGTGCACTGTTTCAACAGAAACGGTACGGGATAAAGAGATATTCGATGACGACGATTTCCATAAAATCACCCACTCGTTCAATATTCATCTAATTGCTCTACACCGGTGCAATTATGGCGCCTGAGCAATTCACGCTTACCGCTTAGTCGATAAATTCTATTGCAGTCGTCGAGAATATACTCATCATTGATTAATCGCTTTTGTTGTTTAATTCTGGAGATTATCGTTGCCGGATATATCATTTATTAATTCTTGAACTTCAATTACCTGAGAGTTACTTTCCACTAAAGTGACTCTAAGAGTAAAAGGTGCAGCAGCAGACATTAGAAGAAAGCTACTTGAGCCCTTTTGAGAGAAATTAAACGCTATTTTCCTTCCTTAAATGCACTAAATTTGGTTATTATCGCGTTCTTCACTTAATTAACTGTGACTGTCCTGAACTGCGACTGTGTTCACCCAAACTTATTCGGAATTTCGCATGCGGAATACGAAACATCCTCAGGAACTCAATTCTCTATCGAAATTAGTCGCTGTTGTTCTTCTTATTTATCAAACTTTTGTTGCCCATCGATGCTCATCATCTCTGCAAAATCTGATCTCAAGAAAACTTTCATCCTCTGTGATGATCAATGATCGCTTCTGAACATGTTCTGCATATTATTAACTAGACAATTAACACAGATATCAGCTCAGGCCATTGTTGCTTCCTTCCAGCTAATCCAAAAACAATTTAGAACTCCAACTTTGAAAAGCGTTGTTTCGTAGAAAGAATGAACATTTTTGAAGGAGCAAAAACATCCAGTCCTATTTTAACGTTATTGATGACTGCGCAGTATCACTGCACTTTGTCTCTAGTGGGAAATGGAACAGATATTGCGGACATTTTGCGTACTCTGAGTACAAAAGCTAAACAAATATGCAAATCACGACCTCGGCATCACCAAATGCGACAACAACTCAATTCCCCCTACCCAATAGACAATTCGCTTCTTCATATGTGGAATTGGTGGCAAGCAGTACGGTTGAACGTTCTCGTCTGCATGATATGCTTCAATATAGCTCTTGTCATTGAGATTCGGCGAGTCACGAAGTGCCTGAGGCAAATAATGAGGCTCCGGACAGTACACTGCAAGAAACAAATGCAAAACAAAATTCACTGAATTCGATGCAATATTTGCGAAAATCTTTTCACTGTTTATATGCTATGTATTGGAAGGGATAACATATACATGCAATATTCTGCATCCTAGTTTTCGTATATGCCTAAAACACAGTAATGCAAAATGGGTTGAAATCAATGGGCTCGCGAAATGAAACAAAAAGCGCATTTGTATAAGTTTAGGATCTGCTTACCTTGACCTGTTACATAGGTCAAACTTCAGTAAATTAGACTTATCAATGAGGCAATTGATTACGACCTTCTGGAATATTCACAGGCAAAACTTCAGAAGGATTATGCAGGAAACTCAGTGAGATCCAGCTCATTACTCAGAACTACGAGGAAATGAGAACTCTTTCAAAGCAATGAACTTTCTGCTGCTTCGGAAGGAACAAAAAAAACAGCTTTCCCACTAATATCTATTTGCCATGAACCGATCATCTTAACTAATTCTGGCGATTTCTATGGAGATGAAATAGTAAGGTTATCGATTTCGCTATTTGATACATTCGAGTTGCGAGACCTAATTTCATCTCCAAAATCGACGTGCAATTTCCGACCGTGTACCTGAGGTATGAAAAATTTGCTGTGTGGATCGCTCTAGGCACAGCATGCTAACCTCCATCGATGCACTTCATGCCGATAGTACCTCCAGTGTAGAGAACGAGAACCCTGGATTCTGATAGCAAAGCGTCGCCACTCGTTTGCGCAATTCCTGATACGTCTATTGAAGGGCGTCTCGCAATTGACATACGACGACCAGAGACTGCTTTGGCGAGGGCCTTAATACGTTTGCCAAGTTTCTGCGTTACATGGTGTTCCTTTCCTTGCATTGCACTGCTTACATCTTCCTATCGCGGAGGGGCCGTTCCACAGCATTTTGGAAATGGTGTTTGCAAAGACTAGACTTCTACAAGGACACTGAAATAATCTACCAGTTTTTTTTCAATATTCATAACCTGACGAGTTTTGGCAAAACTGGGAAACTTCAACTCTGAGAAGGGGAAAAGCCATGAGAAATGAAAAATCAATTCGAGTGCTCATATTTTTGTACTCAAGCTGAGTCAAAATGAAGATGAGCTTCGAAACCACTAACTCACGACGTCTTCTGTGTGTGCAAAAGAATTGCCTTCAAAGAAGAATCGAAAAATTGAAGCTGCAAATTGCTTTTGAAATTTAGGAACGTCAGAGCTGAATAAACGAGCAACATAATCCCACATTTTCAATCTCAGTCTCCATGAACTAGCAATAAAATTCGCAAAACTATTTAGGAGACAAATTCAGATTGAACTGACTTTTCCTTATAAATCGCATAAAACCATCTATGGGGCAAAGTAGTGAAGGAAGTTGGCGGCAAAGATAGGAGATTGTGCATGTGATAAACGGCAAACGGGATGGATGGAAATTTATTCACTAGAATTAAGATTAGATAAGATTACCCATACTTTCGAAAATATCTTGCTATTGAAATTAACGCATGCAAAATGCGCTGTATTCGTTACTTCCGCTCAAAGTGTTATGAACCTCTCGTAGCAAGTTCGAGATTAGGGAGCAGTTATACCGTGGCAGACGTGATCCGCGCTCGACTGCCGGTATGAACGATGAGTCTCTTTGGCATATGAGACTCGTCGTGATATTCATGTGCACTTCCTTCGTTTTCCTCACCAAACACCGAGTCGCCTGTTTCGCTTTCACTGTCACACACATCCTGCGCCGGTGGCTCACCGAGTTTTTTCTCTGAGATCATTTCCGTCTCGGATGAGTTCGCCGTGTCCGACATCTTTAAGAATGAAGGAACACAGCGGCTCCTGAAATAATTTCATCTTCAAGAAGTCAAAAAGTGCCTCAAATTTTCACGACAGTGACGCCGACACTTCGGAGTGAACAAAGCAGCTGTTCCTGAGTAGGCATTTGAGTTCATTTGTGAGGCACCTCCGTGCATTTGTTACGTAATTTTGTTCCGACAGCGAAACGCCACATCACTTCCGCCTTTCGGCGAGGAATCACGGCATAAATAGTTGTCCTTAGGAGCCATTATAGACTTCAAGAGGATCTAAAAACAATGAATTTGATAGGTAAGAAAAAAAGAAAAAAGGTAAGAAAGGAGGGAGTTGAAGATTTCAAGCCAATATAGTAAGGTAAATGCCGGCCAGGTAAATTCCTTGTCTCCCGAGTACAAACTCAACCGGTGTTTCCGAATCTCAAGAACTTCAAGATTGCATTGTAACCTAGACATCAGTTTACTACAAGGGGACAATGCAAGCGTATTCAGCCGAAATTCTATGTGACTTAAAGTGGCATGATACATTAGGCTGATTGACTGCTGCTTTTGTCTCAATTGAAAGAAATTACGATGAAATTACGCAAAATTGTTGAATTCGAATTCGGAGACAAACACAATACTTATATGCACCGCTTATCTTCGCTGAGAGGGATCACATTGCAACACTAACTCGTAAATTTTTTCGAACAGTGGGAGGTTGATGTCTTCCAACGCAGTATAAAAACAAGCCAGAATCGTCTATTAAAACAACTGCAGTATCTGGAAGCACATTCGCACTAAGTGCTTTGCAATTACTCGTTTTTAACCAACTCTGTGAAAGGAATGCTTCACTTGCTTGACTACCATGTTACTTATTATGTCATACAATGCTTTCGTTCGCCTTTTGCTTACTCCTGGACTTCTGCCTGCCTTTTCAAATATTTTTCTCTGAATAAGTTGCATCAATATGCATTTATTTAGAAGCGTCTCGACTTTTCATTGAGGAAATTTAGCGGCTCGCCAAATCGAGTCGTATATAAAAGTGCACTAACGGTTAATAACTGCTGCGGTTTTGTTCCTTTTGACGAGATTTTCTTCAAAAATTTGTCACTACATATTAGCGCGTGCTCTGATAATGTCTCTGCTGATTTCTTAGTCGAAACATTAAAGGAATTCATATATATTTCAATTTTTTTCGGGAAACTACTTCACGCTCAACTATTGCAATGATAGCAATATTTAAAGTGATCCTGTGGAGATTTTCAGGTCTATTTTTACTGAGCTATTGAAGGAATATACCGCAAGAAAAGAAGACGATGAATCTTTTAAAAAAGACAAACTTTTTTTCAATGAATTATTCTCATTCGTTCAAAGAAAATTGCTAATGTTTTATTGATAGATATCGTTATCTTTTACGATGTGCTCTCTTATTCGTAAGAGCAACGCATTGCGATCTCAGCCGTGATGAACCTTCACAAATATCACCAATAGATACTGATAGTTGGGTTCAGAGACGATCGCATTAGCATCCGTGATTTTAAGTGAAACAAGGAACACAAGGGAATGATGTGATATGAGATTTTAGATGAGAGGAAATTTTATTTTCAAAAAAAGGCATACTGGAAATCACCATGGCAAGCTTTGTCTTCAAAGTCCTTTAATTACACATCGTACAACACAGTAGAAGGTAACGCAAATATATTTAGAGCGATCGAAAAAAAAGTTGCAGAATTATTGTCTTATGACGCAAAAGTAGCAACATCTCATGGATACAGCAATAACTGTGTATAGGAAAACCAATGCAGTTCGATATCCAACATCTTAACAGTTAATCAATTAGTCTATGTAGTGAAAAATGTATTGGACTGAAGCAATACCTCTGGATGAAGCGTAAATTTCCATCTAATGTGACTTGCGAGTGAATCTGTCAAACTGAAATAGCTATAGATGAATTTCCCATTTAAAAAGCCAGAAAACTGCGAAACAGACTATTGAAAATACGAAATGATGCTCACTTTGGCAATACAATTCAGCAGGGACGATAACAACTAATTGACCAGCGAAAAACGAAACTAAATAATAATTGACAGCTCGTCATAAATACAGGTCTCGCTACAGCATATCACTGGAGTATGCATGCAGTACCGTTATTGGTGTTGACGTGCGGCACCGTGGGTGAGTGTTTTGAACGATGACGTTAGGGTTGTCACACGACAACGTGTGTCAGTGATCAACGCGCATTCTGAAGCAAAATGATATGTGGGGTTTGCGACTTTGGTGACAAAATTGCTCTTGTTCGTAAACGAAATTTGGATATGATGGACGCTGGAAGTAAAGGTAGAAATGGTTATCATAAAGCCTAGTATCAGGTAAACGAAAAAAGATGTAAGCCTGGATTGCATGATATGCGCTTTCCGTTTCTGCCAATCACTTCAATAAATGATTTCCCACATATACAACTTCAAGAATGGTGAAACAAATCACGATGCGATTTTCTGGGAAACTATGGGACTGTGGAATTCCATATCTACTGAAAGATTGTTTTTGCCTGAGCCGCGCTCGATCAACTGCCGAACAAAATTGACTTATTAATTTGCTTATGCCACAAATGTGAACCTATGCTAAAATAAGCAAGCTACTGCAATTTCATGCTGTCAAAGAATATGGGAAACGTCTATTAGCATTTTGTAACAAAATTTCTGGGGCTGTTGAAGAGAAATATGAAAATTGGCAACCAAGTGCAAATGCTTGACAGATGAAGCTGACATGATAAGCGCCTTTACTCTTGCTCATCGGAACAAGCACATTCCAAAGTTATAAATAAAGAAGAGAGCATGCAGAACAATGACTTTACCCTTTAGCTGATGTGATAGCCCTCCTAAATCTCGAAGAAAAAAAAGTTTATTTTTATACGGCCCTTGTCGTGTGAAATGAGAACGGGATTGCTGTGAAATGCATGCAAATTTTGCAATTTTAAACACTTGCAACTCATTTCGGAATCAATGAACTGAATTGAGATTAAGGAGGGGAAGTCATCATGTTCCCAAAAAGTATTCTTTTAAAATCAGGATATATGAATATTGGATAGGTGAATTGCAAGATATGGCAATCCACGAAACGGGGGAGCATAAAAGAATTAAAATCTGAGGTTAAAATATGAATGCTGGGGGGCGCACAATGCAAATCATCACAGCAGAAGCTAAATGTTCAGACATTTTCGTTGGGTGAATGATAGAGTATAGATGAGTAAATGCAAGAACGCAAAACAACTGTTCAGAAATTTTCATTCCGAGAGCATAGGAATCGCGTCCTACATCGCACATAAAGTACACATTGTCTGGTTTATAAAAACCCTTCTGCTCATAAATGCTTGCATCCGTTGGGTGGGACGCGTAGGTAAGAGTATTACCTTAATACTGCATTAACAACCCCACTTAGGATGACAGCAATGAAAGCATTCATTGAAGGCGTGGTCAGTGAAAACAAGCATCAAATCTGAATTGTCACAAGTAAAATCTTAATATTTGTAGTGACGGTCTAGCACAAAACTAGCAAAGCAAGCTTGCTGAGCTTCAAGGCACAAGGGAGGCCGAGGGGTTGAATATAATAAGTGCCCATATTATCTCGATATAATCTTTCACGACATACTGCCGTTTCTCTGCTGGACGAGTGCGCCACGTTATCTTTTAGCGTTTCTCATTCCAACACACCGCATCACGCAGTTTCCTCGTATTCTGTGATGTAATGAAGGATTTTTTCTTCATCTTACGACCGCAGAATTCGACTTCCTAACATGTCTTAGAGAGATGACGAAAACCACCGGGGCACCCATAGGGCCCAGCAGTCCAAAATTTAGGACTCATTTTAATGCAGGAGGCCCCGCGCCGAGATGGCGGAGAACTCCAAACACTGGTGCTGAGGCGGCTGTTCACAAAGGCTTTTTTTTTCTTAGCACTGGCAGGAAGAAGAAGCTCATTTTGTTTGAGCCAAAAAAAATCTTGTGCAAATTCATCCAAGACATGAGCTTAACACAACAGCAAATCTTTGAAGTTTTTTTGGATGTTCTTGACGTTTTTTTCGAATCTAATAACAGAAGAGATATGTCCTGATAGGATGTGCTTGTGTGTTTGAATAGCGGTCACTCTGGAGAAGTCTTTTAATTGCCGTACCGAAACTAAACTTAAGTATCCATTAAAACTTCGTTCACTTCAGACTTTTTGTCTAGCTAATCTCGTTGCACCTCTCTATATATAGGTGATCACAGACGCTCACACCAACAAATCAACTGACCTGACTGAAGTTCACATGCTCCTCAACCCGATTTATTGCATACTCTAGCTATCTCTTGTGGGAAGTCAGTCAAAAATTCCAATAAAAAGCTTTTTCATTACTCATCAATCTCGACCGACTATAACAACAATTCAAAAAACTGTACAGAGAGGAAATGAAGATAAATATAAAAATAGACGAATAGCTAGACAAAAATAACAGTAATATGCATTGAAACATTTGAATCTTCACGTAAATGGATGACGAATTAAGTAAAACAGTAAACAACATAATGAATAAAATAGACACCGATGAAAAGTTCTTGCGCAATTTATTATGACAATATCAGATTTTTCCCTGCACACACATTTGCATGTGTACATTTGAGTACTCATAGATTTCAACTCTTAAACTGGACAGACTGAAATGATGAAGTTGGATGATTTCAGCGTAAAGTTGGGATCCCCACAAATGGTGCACTTGTAGTCATTATCTCCAGAAACATCTACATGCACTTGGAAGTATTACGAGAAATTTATGTGGGAATTTTATGTCACAACCGACGAGAATCGCAGAAACAGCGAAATTCGAGCAGTTTACACGTTAAAATTCGTTTTTTTTTGGGCCCAAACGAGACATCTTAACTGACAACACTTTTTTCCTTGCACTTCAATATTGCAGCGAACAGTTAGTGTTGCGCTCTCAATCAACATAGGTGACAAACGCCTCCACTTGTTGAATCGTTGACGCTATGCAACAGCAACTTGTTGTCACTCTTCCCCATTCAAACTAACATGTGATCGTAGCGAGTCAGTCTCAGAATAGGTCAACGAGGCTTCGTCAGAGAGCGGTACCTTACTTTCTGCCTACACTTAATGTTGTTTAGCAAATATATGATGGAGGGAGAAACACCCGGAAACGCAGCATGAACATTAGATGATGAAAAGCATTCCCTTTACTGCCTGAATGCTTCAGAGAAAATATATTAGCCTATCTAGCAATGTATTGCAAAAAGGTTACACATCTGGAATTATCCTTTGACAAATTTTTGAAGTAGCTATAGCACCAAATCGATGTTTCTATCGCACAAGAAAGTGGCTCCCTAATTTCGCGAGGAATTCAGATTGAATTAAGCGGAGTTCGATATTTTCGATGACTCAGAAGCGTCCACGACACATCCGAAAAATGTCACAACATTTAAAAATTCGGTAATGCCCGTATACATCTAGCTGAGCATCACGACCTATACAGGTCTTGGCGGAACGAGTTTTTGGTACGTTCTTTCAGCCGTACTTAGAATGATGGTAAGATTGCTGCAGACAACGAACATTGTGACGTGGAATTTTCAATTGCAAGAGAGTGGAAAAATTGTATGACGCATTTTTCACGCGGATATTTTATTACGCGAAATTTTACAACGCATTTTATGATGCACTTTCAAGTTCAAAAGGCATATTTTACTCGCCATCTCGTTTCCGAAATCCCATATGCTAAGATATTTTTTTATTTTCAGTGATTTAAAATTTATTTTTTCACCGCCACTTCTTGTTAATAAGTGTCGTGGTCATGAGCAGAAGTTTGAAGAAACCTTTCAACAGACCGTAAAAACGAAAAATTATATGCAAACGATCGAGATGATAGCCATCAAAGTGTCCTCTTAGTGAACTTGCTGTTCGCCACTTAAAAAGTGTCTGGCCAATGCCTCCTCCATCCTTTCCCTCCACACGTTATCTCGAAAATTCGTGTTTCCACATCTTGTAAGCATCACATTATTTTCGCATGCTATCGTTTTTTTCTTCGGCAAATAGGAATATATGCGGATATCTGAGCATAATTCATTTATATCTGAGCATAATTCATTTCCTTCAGCCTATGTTCTCGTGTTGGCATAGCAGTATTAACAAAGAAACCACTGAAAAATTGAACCGCAAAATGCTCCAATCAACAGCACCAACATACTTAATACGGTGGAATGAAGCGATGACATATTCGAAAAAAAAGTGGAACCTAAAAAAACGTAAGCTGAAACACAGACTGGGGAGAACCGAATCAGACATGAGCACATAAATGGAAAATCACTGCTGGAATTAGGATGTACGACGAAACTGCCTAAAAACCGTATAGAGTTAGGAGGTTCCTTTTATGACTGTCCCAGACACGCCTCAGAAAGTTTTTATCTCAAAAACCGTTCTCATCGATACTAGCGATGATATTAGTCTATTCCAACCTGTGGTACCAACATCTTATTCACAGAGATGACAAATTGATTTGAATAGTTTCAAACAAATCAAATCACTATTGGTGCATATCACACTTGAAGCAATAAGAAAAATTCTTGTTAAGATTGATTCTGATAAAACAAATCAAGGAATAAGCGTAGACGATTTCAAAAGCGCAGACGACGAACAAGTTCGATTGTGCATTATGGAAAGCTAATGTGAGATGCGAGATGACGGACGAACATACGGGCGACGCCCAACAACATTACTATGAGAACATATCTCTTTTACGATGATATTCGAAAAAAAAAACGTCAAAAAAACCCACAAACCTCAACAGGGTGCTGTTGTGTTAAGCTCACATCTTCGATGGATTTGCACAGAATTTCCGTTAACTAATAGAAACGAGGAAACTGCGTGATGCAGTGTGTTGGAATGAGAATGGCTGAAAGGGAACTTAGTGCACATATGCGATCACAGAAACATAGTTTGTCGTTAAAAGTGCTATCGAGATCCAAAAGCATAACGGACACAGTCAAAGACAAAAGCATAAGGGAAATCGACACAGTCAAAGTAACAGTCAAAAAGCATGACAGAAACCCCTGATGTGAAATGGAAGCATGCTTAAAATGAACGAAAATACTCGTAGCGCATCAAGAAGCCATGCGACATAATGTTAATGTAAACCTGTTTAACCCCTACGGTGCTCAAAGAAAAACCCATTGCTCCGGAGTTCTACGATTTGCTCGTCCCTCCACGCATTTCATATTGGCGCTTTCTGTTTTTGGCATCGAAAGAATCTCATCTGCCTGCAGACTACTGCATATTGCTCCGCGATTTCTGCAGATTGCTCTGCGATTTCATAGGTCTTTCGCATGACCCGTCTAACCTTCTCGATGATCACTGCGAGGCTTTCAAACGGCCTGTTATCTCATGCGTCAATAAAGAATTGAAAGCTACGGCACGCACGCAGATACTGCACCGAATTTTTTTTCACCTTTCTCTCTTCTATCATGAAGGACTCCTAGACCCTGCCTCTTCCACTTTTCTCCCTCTTTATCAAACCAGATTCCTCCGAACCACTGACCACTGGTTTCGGCTCTAGGACGTCGAGAGAGGAGCGGGCGATGGGATCGGCAGTGGCGAGTGTTCACCTCCGTTAGTCGGCATTCCATCTCTCTGCAACACGACCTACTCAAACAGCAAATCTACGCTCGGCTGAATGGAAAGGCATAGTCCAGCGCAGAATGTAAAAAAAGCCAGCCCATCCCCGCGGGGCATGATTCACCGCTTCATATGACGTGGGGCCCATTCACGGGAACCCCTCCAAACAGTAACCAATAATGCAAATTTTCGAAAGATGTTTCTACTGCGGCTTCCTATGAAAACGACAAAGCGCAATAACACAAACGATATGAAAAGTCTCATAACTGAATCCCACGTTTTCCAACCTTCCACCCCTGTGAAGCTCCCAAGGTGCATATATTTAGTGTTGCATGCGTTTTTGTCATCGGACCTGAAATCACTACCGTCACCTCATTCGTGGGCCTTCTCTTCGTAATACGTTTGCTTCACTCAGTATATATTAACGAGATGAAGTTTGTGTGCATGTAGCGAAGATAAGTCTATCCGCGATAAAACATCCCATGATTTTGTTCAACAACGGAAATCGATCGCTGCAGACAAAATGTAAGCTTCCATTAATGGTAGCTAATTTCTAATATGACTGGTAATGTCAAAGCTATGGCTTCAATGACTTGCAACATGAGTGCTCAACGGAACTTCAGATCGTCATGGAAGCCAAGCTTTTTGGCTATGTCATGAGGAAATAGCGGTGCTGCAAAGCGGAATCGAGCTGAGTTCTCATCGAGAATTTTGTGAAATCGAATTTCTCAGGGTAAAACTGCATAAGATTCGATGATTCCTCTTGCCTACGTATTTTACCTTATATTTTGCTTTACAGGAATGGGCTCACTTAACTGCACTGGAGAATTCATTGAATTCATTTCATCCGCTCATTTTCCCAATAATTTACAAGTCTTTAATTTGCGCGGAACATTTTTATGCAAACTGAATACATCGCTTATGGAAAGTTAATGAAGCAAAAAAAAAAAAAAAAATGACATCAGTCAGAGAACAGCAACCGTACCCCATATAGAAAACAGCATAAAGTGTGACATGGGAATAGCTGGAATTAAGTTCACTGATGAACACATGGCCAGCAACCCGAGAAGACTGAAGAAGGTGTTATGCCACTTATGTGTGGACCAGTTAGGCGGAAAAGTACGAAAGAGCTCTCGTAGGAGGTCTCGTCGTTTTCTTGAGATGCCCACAACTTATATATATATATATATATATATATATATATATATATATATATATATATATATATGTACATATATATATATATATATATATATATATATATATATATATATATATATATATATATATATATATATATATATTCATAAAAGAAGGCCTTCTTTTATGAATCATCTGGCATCCAGTAATTTCAACTCACTAACGGTGGTGGCTGTGGTGGTGACGAAATTTTGTACGTTACGTATAACCTGTGTTATACGAAAATTCCCAGTTGCGATCTCGCTTGAGACTTGGATATCTTTATCAGTGGTTGATATCTGTTAGGTGCGGATCAAGGCGAACTTTCCCCTCCAAGTTTTTCACACCCTCTTGGTTTTGGACGGAGTGCCACAATCGCTTGCAAGCCTCCGAATTTTGACAAATGGGTAGCAGATCAGCAAATTGAGGATTAATGTCGAGTAAAAAGACTCTTGTTCAATCTACCAAACAACATGTGGTTACAAAACCGTTGAGTTTACTATTGGTTGAGTTATGTAAGATTAGTAGTTGAGTGAGGACAAATGACGTCAAAGATTTTTCGAAAGCAAGGTAGGCCATCACAGTAGTGGCGCTCGAGTTCACGGATAAAATATCGCTGGTAACGTAGCCTAAGCGCCACAGTGATAACAAAGAAGCGTGAATGAACAGTGGGACGCAATACTGCAACCGCGACTCGAAAATGACAAGGGTAAATATATATTGAGCACCCATATCGAATTAAGTGATGTGGCTGATAATATCCTTGAAGAGTTGATCGCATTTTCTAAGTGCCTGGAATCAGCATATCTAAATATTTTGGCAAATGAATGCTGCCCCATTTCCTCGGCAAAGCGAAATTGTTTGCATTTCAGGCAGCGGAGTGCACGATTCGTATTGTGTTCAGGAATTCATTTGCATTGTCATACGTTTGTACGATGCTTTGCATCTGAGAGACTGTGTAGGTGGAAGGAAAAGAAGATATGTACCATTTGACGGAAAGCTTAGTTTCTCAGTCCCCTTGAAAGAGCTGTCTCGAGTTTTCAAATGAATTACAGGCTGCGGGATAAAAGTTATCGGGAACATTTCTAGGCACCTTAAATGCGACGTACATTTTCGCCGAAACAAATTTTTTCGCATTTTAGATGGGCACGTTGCAGAAAAGCAGGAATGGCGTGTTTGCAGAGGGCGTCAAAGGGCGACAAATCGAAAGATCAAACGTTTATTCAGTCAGCAAACTCAAATAGCGATTCGTTGCATTCGATGTGGTGCATTTCAGCAGTGCGTTCGCTTTTCCTGCTCGAAATTAGCTACCACTTCCACATTTCGTTATAACGACCAACTTTTTGGAGTTGTCATCTAATTTCTAATTGCCTTTTACTTTTGCTCTATCTCGATGTTTATAATTTTATCTAATCTTTTGTTGTTGATAAGAATAAAGTATAAAACGTTGCTTCTTAAATTGCAAGCATTCATTTCATTTCCTCCTAACCAATTGTAAATTACACATTTCTTTCCTTTCAGTGCGTCAAGAATAAAATTTCTATTAAGAAATCTTGTTGTATGGTGGCTTAGCGTCGATTTTTCTTATTGTTTTGATAAATAGTGAATAAGGATTAGCTGCATGAAAGGGTTTTTCGTCGTCGCTTTCAAAACCTTGTTAAAGAGGCTGCCTTCCGCTTTTCGTCATCAAAATTCCTTTGACATCCGCTGTTCATTTGAAAAGAGCGTTCTTTGCTGGAAAAGTTCGATGGTTTTTCACCGAGGAGGTTATAGATGTGGATATCGCTGGATTTGATCATATCAACCGGTCCATTCTCTTCATTGATATTCCTCCACCATAGTTGTTATTGGAGGGCATGAAAAAAATTACTGATTCAGCCAGAGAAAAATATGCCAGTTATTATGATATACTTAAAAATATCCACATTAGATGCAAATAAAGATGTTTGTGTTCACGCAAAGAATTTGACTGCAAATGCGCGCATTCCTATATGGAAACCAATGTTCTATATATGAAATGTTCTATAGAATGAGAATGAGGTACAATTTTTAGTAACGTCAGGGAAAAAAGTAAAGTAAAATTTTCGCTATAGAATTCTGCGCCCGGTTATTTTGAGTGATGGCCAAGTACGAATTCAGATAGAAACAGAAATCCTCGTGCTAGTGCAATGAATGGGAGAACAAGCATCAATAAGCAAGCCCTGAAAAACTGCTCACTGAGCGTTTGATTTTGCGGTCTGTGGTTTATGGTTCTGAGTATGACGCATTTATATTGTTGGGTGCAATGTTTGCAGCATGTAAGGCAGTAGTTATGGCTAAACGCTCAGAGCTGAGCACCATCACTTATCATACGTTTTGTTTCGAAGGTAAGACCTGGCTCGCTATAGTGTGCCCATCGGTTTGTTCAATATTTAAAAACTATGTACTTTAATTCAATTCTATTTTTTTAACTGAGATTTGAACAACCTCCAATTTCATTTCACTCCACTGAGATGTGATTTTGGTGCACTTCATTGGGTAATCATCGTAAAGCTGACCGTAATTTCAAGGGACAGCGCAACCTATCGTTTCGCATTAAATCACAATATTTCTCAAAACTTTCCCACTTTTCGACTATTGCTGGCTCATGTTAATCGTGGCGGTGTTATTGAAATAACACAGCTGCAACATATCTGATAGCCTGAATTCTTTTAATGAAATTTTGCTAATTTATTATAAAAATCCGTCAGCATGGGGACATATCTGTTTACATCCATTTGCCATTTTTTTTCTATATATCGTTTGTGGGCTGCAAATTTTTTGCTGTAGGAGTTAATGATTTTTGATTTAGAACATATCCAACCTCAGCTTGTTTTGATCCACCTGGTTCCCGATTAGGCATATGTGAGGATTTCGGACCCCTTTCTGGTTGCCCTCTGCCCTTAATTTGCCTCTGCAAGACCCTCAAACCCCTTCTCTTTCGAGGCTCGACCGGACGCTGGGTGATCTAGCAACAAGACGGGGAGGTAAGATTTTTAATATGCCTTAGAAAAAATCAACGTCAGTAACGGTAGAGAGAAAGCACGATGGTAGGAGGGGAGAGGGGGAGGGGGAGGGCGGATCGTCGCTTCGACAGAGCTTTGCACTTCTCCGTTTCAATCTTACTATGAATTCACGAGAAAGATGCTCCAAATATCTCTGTCTCGATGTATCCCCACGGATGAGACTGTGAGGTTTTAATAAATGAACTACTTCTTGATAAACTATATGCCTTAAAGCTATATATAAACTATATGGAGTATTAAAGCTGTTCAGAAATAACGGTTGAAACAACATTCGCCGACTGCACATCATACCCAATTTTAGCTTTCGCAATTACATTCTTCATGCAGCCGTATGCTTAGTCGAAAATATATATCACTCTTCATATGACTTCCATTGCCCATCATCTTTGTTTTCTGCATTGTGCACGTTTCGTATTAATATCTGCATACGCTCTTTTTTTTAAATGTTTGATCATATTACGCTATCGTTGTGTTCACTTTCATCGTACATTCCAACGTTACAATTTTCTGTTTTATTTGCACGTCTTCATTGCTTAACAATATTTCCTTCATTTCGATGCGCATCTAACATTCATCATTTATTCTCGTCATCGACCACTCATTTAGAATGCTTTAGAAGACAGATTTAATTTCTATGCGATGCTATCTTGCCTAGCTATTAAATCACTTTTTTTAATAGTTTCACCTGCCGTCTTGTTTTATTTATTTCCTTCTCATTATTCCGCATTTCAATCGAATTAGCGTCAGGTGTCGTTACAGATGTACGCATTCCATAAAACTGACCATTATGCTTAGTGATTAGAGAAATTGATTGCAGAAAATATCCTCAAGACATTCCGGGCGCCATCAGTTATATCCACGATAGTGTAGAATCTTCCTTTTTTGGAAATATACATCTGCAATTAAAGCTACAAATATAATTGCGACATCTGCTACAAAACTGCTACAATTGACAAATCCATTGCCAATAAATCTTTGACCTTTTCATGGACAGTTGTATTACGAGCAGGCCAGCATAACTGTGAGAGAGAAAGTGGAACAGGACGTAAGCACAGTTAACCGAGCCCACATCGGAAACAAAAAGGGTAATCCTGAATGCTAGCTTTTCAAAGCGGTTCTGAAACTACAGGCCATACAAACGGTTCGTAGACAGACGCATCCTGCGACAAGTAAGATACACCTTTATGCATTACATCGTTTCACACAATGATCATGTTGGACACTATCGGCGAACTCTAACTCAGACGAAGCAAGGGCCGAAGAACTTTGACGTCAATGGCTGGTTTCAAAATACCTTATGCTCGTCGTCGACATACTACAAAACCCGCTGATGAAGTTTACTGGCAATATCATTGTTTCTTACCCAACAGGATAAGCAAGGCATATTGCCCGATCATTTTGCCCAGTTTCGAAAAGATCACAACGTCATCCGAATCGCCATCCGGTAATCCCTGAAACCCAGGATGTCCGTCTGTCGAGGATTCGACAAAGTTTGCAAAGCAAAGCGGCTGACCATCGTCATAATAGATGGTGCGTTTTCATGAGCAAGATGTTTCACATTAAATGATCGAGCAAAGGCATCATCTGTTTATTCAATTTACTTACTTTCGCTCAACAGCATTCATTATCCACTTGTCCCGAATCAGTGCTTCTCTGATCCAGTTGGTTCCTGCGGTCTTTTTTAAAGAATCGCTCCATCTCATTGCAGGTCGGTCTCTACTTCTTTTGCCAATCAGTGGTGTCCATTCTGTTATTCTTTTCACCCAGTCGTCATTTTCCAGTGGGAATATCATCACCGCTCATTTAAAATTCATCATTCCGGCCTCAGTCGCTCAATTCTTTACCTTTGTTACATCTCGTAGCCATTCGCTGGTTTCCCTCTCTACTAGTTTCTTAATATTATGATTATTTGCAATCTTCTCTCTGCCACTGCTTGCGCATTTTCTTAGTTGTTACTCACGTCTTAGAGCTGTAGAGAACTTTTGGCATCACGCTCTTTTTAGAATGTACGCTTGCGACTCATCGGTACTCTTTTCTCACGATAGAAGTCTTTATTCTTAAAAAATGCTTTCCAGCCTTGTTTGATCCTGCGTCGTACATTTGCTTTCGTTCCTTTGCTCATTTTTACACATCTGCCCACGTACGTAAATTCATTTATGCGTTCAATCTTCTCGCCTCTTACAACAATCGTCGACTTTAGCGCTCAGTTGCTCACCAGCTTCGTTTTCAAGGTGTTTAACCGTAAACCTACGGCCGCACTTCTTACCTCGAGTTCTTTTACCGTTTTCTTTATCTGGTTAATGCTGTAAGATATCACGACTACGCCGTCTGCGAACATCAAATGTAATTAAAGCTATGAATACATAGTTGATAAACGGATCTTATATAATTGATCCTGGTATCCTTTCATAGGTTTTTGTATCATGTAACTAGTGTAAAATTTTAGAATCTGCACGACCATCATAAATTTGCGTACATCGTTTGGAAGATGCGGGAATCCTAAAAACGCAATGGCTTCTTTCAGTTAAAAACGATGCCACTGAACGATCGAGAAGACGATCTTGGTATTTGTTTTCAATTCGCACATTTTTACAATTTTATTAAAGTGTCGAATTTATTTTCCTTAAATCATCAGACTATGTGATATGACTGCACTGCAAATTATCAGAGATTTGAACTGATCTTAATACATCGTTTATTGCAAATGCATGATTAGAAGAATAGGTGTGGTAGGTGTTGAATTCCATGAATTATTGAAAGGTCGTCTGGGACGTTGGAAAATCACTGCAGATATGACCTCTTTAGTCATGAAGTCTTAGTCCTATGAAAGATCGGAAAGGTGCCTGCAGTTTTTCCAATGGGTAGAAGAAAAACTTCGAATGCAGGTCGTTACAGATATTTTGAAGATCGGAAGAATTTCTAAAGTGGCACAACCGCTTAAAAGCCACAATGGTTTACAAAAAACCTACAGTATGCGCAAAGAACAGAATCAAACATTTGCCTGAAAAATGGCCTAGACACCTTAATATGCATATAGCCAAAAATATTTTCGGGCAATTGCCGCATTTACTTACTCAATCGGCCCGATTCATGCAACACAAAGCCAGTGCCTTCATGTATAGGATTCCTCAAATGTTTTAGTGTCGCAACCACTCCGCCTATGCACAAGGGACAATGAAAGACATCACTGCCACTGGGAAAGACAACTAGGGGGTAATTTGACAGAGGATGGGAAGGGAACTAGGGAAACTCGATCGAAGTGTGGTTTCTGCGGTGTCACCCATCACACCGACGCATTTTGCAGCCCCTCAAAAACGCGGCGTCTCGCCACAAGTTTCCTAGAGAACGGGCCGATGATACGTGTGTTCTACTGAGCATTCCTTTTTATGCACCTTTGCAAAGCACAGCGCGGTCACTTCCTGTAGATTTCACCCATATATATATATATATATATATATATATATATATATATATATATATATATATATATATATATATATATATATATATATATATATATATATAGCGCATACATATGAATCTGTTTTAGTTCCACACTCAATAGAACCTAGGGTCACAAAGCTTAATGACATAATACATATGAAAAACAAGCTTCTATTCGGAAATTCCAAGAGCTCCATCAACTTCAGAAGGAGTAACATTCATCTAAATGTGTCTAGAAACCATACGTGCTTTTGGCAGCGGCTCGAGTTTAATTTTGCTCCGGTCGGGTTACGGAATGCGAAGCACTTTCAAGAGGCTATAAAAGCATCCTAATGTGAGTTAAAATACTGATAGAACACTGTGCTCATTTATTTAATTATTTATACAGACGTCATGAAACAGTATGTTCCCGTGAGCGCATTACACGAGTATATTTCTTGCCACTTCATTTATCATGTTTCTGCGGTTGTTGTATTCGATTGGTTTGGTGGACACAAACGTAGAAAGCACAAATCATGCCAGCCGCCATCGTGCGTTTTTCATTCATATGCTCATATAGGTCCAGTTGACTATTCGCATATGTAGACTCGTTATCACTTAAACCATCCCATCACTTGTGAGGGCGCATATGAAAATGCTAGGAAATCACAAATATCAATGAAATTCCACTGATGTAGTTGTCTTTCTACAAGCTAAAACTATCAAAAAGATGAATAAAAACACATGAGCACATACGCAAATAGGACACTGCCATAGTTCACTGTCGAAGAATCATAACAAGGGCTCAACAATGATGGTGATCTTATAGAATCAATGATCATACTTCAACTTCTGTGAAATTTGGCTCAGCTACGGAATTTGAAGCATTCACTTGTGGTTTACAATCAGACTGTTCAACATATCTGTTGGCTTAATCTAGTGAGAATGTTAAATGTGAAGCAACTTATGGCTAAAATAGAGTTTTCCTGCATGTGAGAAGCTTGGGTGCTCATGAGCCTCGTCAAGTGACTATCCTGGCTACGCATTATTGCCTCTCTCAGGACTTTCGAATACACCGCTTGCTCCATCCAGTGTTATGACGGTGGCCATATGTTGGCCATAATAGGTGTCACAGACACGTAGCTAAACCTTATGCTTGACCAATGTGGCCACTCTAGAATCTGAAAAAACTCAGTTTTCAAAAGTTGACATATCATCAATTCAAAGATTCACAAAAATGATGCAAAAAAAAAAACCACATACTCATCAAATCAATACTAGAGACAGTGGAGAAAGTGTAAATAAAAATAAGCGTGAAACAAATAGATTAATGGCAGAAAACGAAAACTGGAGGTAACAAACAATGCGATCAAAATTGCATGCGATTCACTTCTTCGATCTCTCGCTCGCTACTATCTGTTTGCATATTAGTGTTAGCGTCGATCTCTCCACGAATCATCTGTTTTATGGATGAATGAAGTTCATAGGGTAATCCATTGAGGTTTGCAATGTTGAATAATGCCAAAAATTGCACATTGTCATCCTCTTGTTGGGAAAGATGCTGAAAACAGTACGAGTGGAATAACACTGAAGCCATTACTCGGCACATTTGCATCAAAGAGGATTTATTTTCTCAGCGGATTTGAAAACTTTTATTTATATCTGCTAGAGGTACTAAACTCGGATGCCAACTGGGCACCCGAGTTCATCTATAGTCTTGTAAAGAACTTACTTATTGGCATTTCTATGCTCGCAGAAATAATTAAGCGTTTTCAATTTTCACAAACGGCCGGATCGCATATGGATCGGGAGAATAGTTTTTTTTTTTTTTAGATCGTTGATATGGTTTATTGTGATGTCGGTAAAGTGTGAATCCAAAATTGCTCTGAATTGGTTGTTTATTGACAATTAATTACATTCACTGCCCTCATAACTTCGGCCGTAGTAAATACATCAAATGTGCGTTTCTCTAAGACATTTTCGTTTAGCATAGATTTTTGATTGTTTCTTTATTATAGAATGTATATTTGTTGGGTTGCTTTAAATTTCTGAAAATATTGCAACTATTTGCATTTATTATGAACGCTGACTGTTGCAAATAATTCTACATCAGAATAGTTTCTTCATAATAGTAACAAAATTTGATGTGATATGACGTTGCAATATGCAAACTCTTCATTCGCTAAACTGATTTATGAAGAAAAATCAAAACTTGCATATGCTGATTAAATTTTACTGTTTTAATGGAATCAATGGCATACATATTTCACTTACATTTAGGCGTTCACTATTGAACATTTACACCGTTTAATCGTGACGTCACTTTTTGTTCTTACTCTGTATCAACCATACTACTATGTACTATTACGTATTGATGCTTCGACTCAGCTCATTCCATCGACGCACTCGACTTTCTACAGTTTTTTTTTTTCGCAGATGTCCTTGATATTTGCGTTTCTTAACCATTGTTTGCCCGGTGCATACGTATTTCCACTGCTATTTATAATTTCCTTTTTTTTTCGAGTGAACAATTCAATTATACAATCAACGAATTGAGCTGCTAAAGAAAAACCGAATTGCATCTTTCACTCACAGTGATGCTCGGCAATAGCAGAAGTAGTTTCGCAATGCGATTCGCGATTTGTGTACTGCTAAGTTGTGGATGTTGAATTTGAATATGCTCATAGATTGCATCGATATATTTCTCTCGTACCATTTTAACGTGTTGTTTACCTTCATCGCTTAATCGACGGTCTGAAAAAAAAATTGCATCATTTGTTCCATTAACGTTTCCTAATCACAAAATGAACTAAGCATTTTCCACTTCCTTATCTATTTATAACGCTCAGCAAATCGATTGATTCTAGTGATTCTTATACTCATTTCTTTTACTATGAATTTTTCGCCTTCACCAAACTTTCTATGATTGAAAGAAATTCAAACCGGAACTTCATCAAGAGATATAACGAAATAAATTAATAATCTCTTAGGACTATTATGAAAAATTTTCATCGAATAATTTTACATTTAAATAAATTCGTTTAACACACTTTTATAACAACAGGTTGCTAAGCTTAACAATAACACTTTTCTGGTTAAACCTTTAATCACAACAAACAGAAAGTCAAATATTCTGTACATTTGCATTATTCGTACTTTTCATTATATAGCAACGTTGTGTCTCTGCTGGCTTACGAGTGTTTTCAATTCTCTATTCATCATCCGACAATTTCACTCGGACAGTGCCAGACTGCCGCTAAGAAATTAGTGACCATAATCTCAGCTATGAGGTGACCAGTTACATTCCCGGTTGTAAATACTGAAGCGTGCATAAAAGTTTGCATTTATTTCCGTTAGTCGGATATTCATTTCGCATGAGTCACCATCGAGAAAACAATTCATTGTGAAAGATTTGTGAAAGTGGTCGAATTAGCTAAAACACGGTTCAGTGCTGCGCATATTCTAGAGCAATTCATGTACATAAGCAGCCGACTCATCTGGCATGCACTATCATTTTATATTTACTTCGCAGAGATTTGATGTCATAAGTTTAAAGAAATAGGAAAATTACTGCTAGCTTTTTAGGGTTCTTATTATAAATTGTAGGATGCCAAATAAAAATTGAGGTGGTAAAGCTCACCAACAGTAAATAATAAGAGAGCCTTGAGAAGACAAAATTCTCCCTCATCCATATTCATTTCGCGCATCGGAAATACGAGATCCTGCATGAGATGCTCGCTCAACACACCAAAATAGTGTATACACCTGAATTATCAAACATCTCTCAATCGCCACGGAAACTATACCACTCGAAATGTTGCTGCGCTGATGTACCAAAAATTTTGATACAGTAGGCGTTCTTGAAGAATGAGCGAGACAACCATCGTTTTTAATAGGCGATTGATGAAAGGGTATGAGTGAACTTCCGAAATTTTGTGAAGACAGGAAAAATGAAACTAACGAGGAGCAGATCATTATTGTCGAGTCGAATATATTTTGCTGCATTGTTTTGTTGCCGAAATATCGCAGTCTGCTCAAAATATCAGCTGAAGCCGTAAAAAATCACTTCTCAGTCACCCTGTAAGAGCTGGAGAGGGAGCCTACAACTCTCGGAGACCTCCTCCTCATCTCTTTCTTTGATGAGACAAGACATTTCCCAAAGTGTCCGTAACCTCCAAGCTGGAGGAGAAAAGAAGTAAGTACAGTTGATCCAGACAGTTGGATTTGGCTGAATTTCTACATAGATACTTAAGACGATGAGTGATTGCGATTTTGCTCAGGTGGTCTAATGTGCACGATCTGTGAATTCGTTGAGCTAAATTCGTCAAATTTGTTCCCACGATAATCATATTATTGTCTCTAAGCTGCGCTAGCGCACTATTTTCTCAACCAATTCATCTCAGAAGTCATCAAGTAGCACTTAAGTCTTTCATTATTGGCTATAAACCATTAGTACTCCTCTCACAAACCATTACTTAAGGATATTTCAAACATTTTAGCGTCAAATTTAAATGTGCGGACGCATACAGGTTCGTATGAGCCTGACAGATAGGGAAGACATAAAATATTGTTTCTCAAGCCACATGATATCGGATCAGAATGAAACGCTTACCCAGGAGACATTGTCTTCTGCAGTTCTTTGTCTCTCGGATAGTACGACCCGTTTACGAGAGCAACGCCATCACATCCAGCACGGAACGTTTTGTATGTGTGGACAAGCCAGTTAACGCCCACAATTCTGTTCCTTAGGAGAGTGTACTGAAAATACAGTAGTGTCGACCGAAGACTCATTATTGGTGCAGTAATAAAAAAGAAAATTGTTAAATTCGCAATGAAATTATGCGAAGTTCAGACAGCGATGTTTTTTGAGCCGTATATAGATCCATCCTTCACAGAAGCTTCTCTTTCCATCATGTAACACAGCTTAGTTGAAACTCTCGACCATGGAGCCACTTCATTGATAAGGTGATATAAATTGGCACTCGTAACGTTCCTTGATCCAGATTGTGGCCTAATTTCGACACGAAGACTGATCAGCGTTCGTTTCTCACATAATGCTTTCTCTATCTTTCTCTCGGTGCATAATTTGTCGCCTCAACCAACGCCACATATTTCCTCTCTTATTATTGAGAAGTCATCTGCAGCTACTGTTTCTACATTAGATCTCATACGGAATATCGCAAATTCGCAAATCTTTTTTTAGCGCAACTTGATGGAACTCTCATCTTTTTGAACGAAGGTTAGACTACTTGAAGAGTCGACAATCGGGGAGATTATAGTGGATGGAATGACGCTAGGATAGGCACGATTTTGAGTGCATGCACTGGTTTGCATTTCATGGCCGCTGTATCCGCCTTCAAATTATATCGTTTATGCATTCGTTTCTTCTTAAGACAAGATTCAGCAACTGTTATGAACAGGCACAATAAATTAGCGATGTGAAAATAAGCTTGCTTGCCTGGTCAGAGAGTGAAAGCGCTTTGTAATCCTCCATGATCATCGCCCAGTCGACGCAAAGAACGAACGAACGACACCAACCAATATGCACGTCGTCAGTTGTCGTTAACCGCTCTGCTGTCCACCTCGGCTAAACTCCAGAAGTTTGCATAAGTAAGATCACGGGTATTCCGCTGCCATCGTTTTGCCGCCCACAAATCAATCCACCATCTTTTTTTCCCGAAGAAGTGGTTACCAAAAGTGCGAAAAGACAGCAACATCTTGCTAAACCACCACCTAAATTAATCATCGCTTACTGTGACCCCTTCGCGTCTATCGCACCAACTTCCTGAGGGTCTATTTCGCATAGGATAATTTGATCCAGTGTTAGCATAGTTCTGAGCCACAGCCATGTTAGACAGGCCTCATAGCAGTGTGAAAAAAATATTATTTCGATAAAAAACATTGAAACCTCATGCCTACTCACGTAGAAGGGTTCAAAGGAACGACTGCAAGCATGAGACAGTACTAAAATGGGTAACTGCTTTCCTCTTCTCGCAGCCTTGCATCCGTCTCTTGGTAAATAACAGTTCCGAATTTTTTTCAGCCATTGCTTCTGAACTGCGCAAAACGTTACCATCAACAATTTTAGAAGCCTAGATGCTGATTTTGATGTCGATGATCACACAGCAGAAACTATTTACCGCAAATATCATGTAGGAAATACAGCTAACTGAACTGCTAATGCTGCTAACTTTGCTTCGATATGACATCTCAGTTTCCGTCCAGAAAGCATTATTTGTAAGTAATGGTTGTCGATATGGATTGAACTTGTAATCTAATATTTCAGGCAATATTTTATGTGATAAAATTTCCTCTTAAAATTCCCACATATTACCGGTGTCCGCTTAGCAACCACTCCTGGATGTCGGAATGCGGTTTCGATAGTAACGTCCACTCGACACAATTTGTCGAATTCAGTCGTTATGCTGTCGTCATCTTCTTTCGGATCGCGCATATTATCACATATACGCTCCTATAATGTGAGCATTCAGGTGACCTCATTATAGCTCTTCTATTTCCGTGCACATCTATCAATGCTACCGAATTGTGTCCAGAACTTCACACTCGAAGAGTTGAAGCTCACTTTCCGAGGAGCTTATAGAAAATATCGTTGAATCATTCGACGTCTAAGTGAACATTAGTTTCAGCCGATCTCTCCGGTTTGATATGGCCTTAATGGGTCTCATAGGGAGCAGTTTGAAGGGTTTTGGTCAGGAACAACATCCTCCGTATTGACCAGCAAGATCGCATAGTAAGGGCGCCTTTGCGCCATAACACTGCTGAGGATTATGTTGATGTTATTTGGAACTTAACAAGCAGAAAAGCCTGCAAGATCAGCAGGCCCACATGAGTTCTTATACTTCCGCTGGTCCGACCAACAGTTCCACAAACTGCTTGCAAATTATGAGACACATAATCTTCTTTGAGTTTCCAGGACAGCCTGTAAATATGGGAAATGCGAAAGAATGTAGATAACAAATTAGGGTGCAAAATTCAAGAGTGTGGATCAGACGAATGGTGATGCTTTCAAATGAAGATACAGGATCCGAATATTTAGAGGCAATAATAGAAGGAAGTGTATAAAAGCATTTCGACCGTGAACATTAACTTTTCACTTGCATGCCTCGTCACGAGAATATCATTCGATTTAGCATTCCACATTCTCAAGCTCGAATTAAAACTTTTTAGCTATCCCTTCACTTAAGAAGAGCGTTTTGATTACAGGCGTACAAAAAATAATGCTGCCGAAACCAGTGAACAGTACCAACTGCATGAGGTAGGCGACGAGAGGATGTCTAGCAACACGAGCTTCTTCGGCATTGAATTCGTACTTGAACATATCTACGTTCGGCTCATCGTTGGGCTCACACGAGTTTGATGTGAGATTTGGCTGACGCGATCTAGCTGTAGGCATCTCTCCGAGACCACTACTGAGTGTTTCTGCATAGGCTCGTGAAACACAACCCGGAAATAACGTCGACCGATTAATAGTTTCTGTCCGCAAGGACGCAAAATCTTCAGGTGATGTCTTCCACATTCTTTCATCTGAAACTCATCTTTCTAGCAGAAAATTCAAATTTGTCATTGCGGAGAATAAGAGGATGAAGACGTTTGTGAAGCCAATCTAATGGAAGCGAAAGTGAATGAGCGACTTGAATGACTTCCGTCAGCAGTTTGTATTCTCTCGGCACCCCCAATCTAGGCAACAACTTTCAATTTTCATATGGATCTGAAATTGGAGTAGTGAGAGGGAAAACATGCGAAAATTTTTTGGAAATGTATGAATCCAATTAAAATTACTGCATGAATTTAGGAATGATAAATTTCACATAGCACACTCACTGTGCATTTTGACACTCTACTTTTCCTCGAAAACTAATCTGAACGGCCCCGCAGCAAACACTAATTTATGAAATCTGTTGGGCAGATGAGACTGCAAAAGTACATTTTATGCTGGCTCCTTTGTCGCGCTTTTGCACTTTGCTAATTCCATCTGCTTTGCGTATACGCCACGCGGAGAGTAACGGCGAAATGTTCCATCATATTTCGTCGCATTTCGCTGCTGAATTTCGTAGACATTTCGCCGTTACAATTCGCAGACTGAAAAAAAATTATTCGCCAGTCCCTGGGAGAGGAGTGCGGCATGTGAGTTCACGAGTATCAGTCAGTGCGCCGGTCTGGTTTTCCTGGGTTAAAGAAGAACAAGCCACGGGGAGGAAGCAAACTTGCAGTTTGACAGCTGATACCACAGTGGCAGACTTCTTAAATGTAGTGGCAAGATTACAACAACGACACAGAATTTCAGAAGTCCAGCGCTGCAATCAAAATTGGATTCTTTCAAGCGCGTGGTTTGAGCTGAAGCCAGAGGCAGACTTATTTGGACCTCACGGTAACAACCGGAAACAGCTTTTGTGAATCTCAGAGCCAAACGTGAACAAACTCGCCTTTTTAACTTTACAGGCTACAAGCGGAGGTGGAAGCAGTTTTTGATCCTGCAGTCACAGCTGGATTAATGCTTGAGGTAGCTACTAGGGATGGAGCCAGCTTTTGTTGTTCCCAGCGGTGGGCTTGGATCACAGTTTTTCTTTGAGTCAAGCGAGCAAGGCCAAAAATTTCAAAGATTTCTCATAGTTTCAAGTCACTGATTTAAAGTGGCGTTTGCTACGGGTTCTCAATACCTTGCGGAGATTGGGTGACGGAAGGACTTGCTGAACAACCATTGCACGTCGATGTCGCTGATGGCAGAATTGCTGAAAATTTACACTATAAACGTATCGGGCAAATTAGGAGACCCTTGAGCTCCATAGAAGCGTTTTCCGAAAATGCAAAGGATATAGGAACATCTATATCAAAAGACACTGTGTCTTCGTGCCTCAATTGACTTTGAGCAGTAACAGACAAGATAATTTGTTTTGAAAAGGACAATTTGATAGATTTAATAACGTACACTTAGGCAAAGCATCGGTGAACGTTGCGGTATTGAGCGGTGATCCGCAATCTTCGCCATTTGTCGATGGTGACGAGCGTGATGGTCTTTTTTTGTGTTTGTCTCTTTCGCTCTGTACCGCTAAAATATTAGCTTTTAATCGCTGCAGTCATAGAGTCGTTCCGACATATTGATATATGGTTGCAATTCCGTTAAGTAATTATATATTAAAAATATCTTCGTGGGATGTGTATATGTGTTATATTCATGAGAAGAACGTTTGTAAGGATGAAGGCACTACTTGGGGTAATCGAGCATATCATCTAGCCGGCTATGCATTTCTTGTGCTAGGAAAATGCTTTTCGCACTTAGCCAGCAACCCGCATGAGAAAATTAACACGCAAATTTTGTTACATCTTAGTCGAACATCTCAGAGAAACAGTAACGGACCTTCACCGACATTGGACTAGGAGACCGTCCTACAGTTTGCTTGAAACCCACCGAATTCCTCTCATCATACTCATCAAGTTTTATTGCCGTAGGCGCTTTTGATCGAAGAATTGAAACTATCAGGCGGAACGACATGCAGACAAACCACATACACGCCCGCCTAATGTTATCGCCTTGAGACTTTGCGGAATTTTGCAAAACCTCGTGAAAACGGCCTGCAACGAGGAAACCGTTTTATAAATCGATGTTGTGTAATTCGCCTTCTGTTGAAAGATGCAAAAGGTTGGATATACTGCGAACAGTCGCGTTTGAAGCACATTTGAAACATTCCACATCAACTCATACTAATACAGGCATATTTCATCATTGTCAAGCATCACCGGCTATGACATAGAAAAACTACAAACGATAACTATAAGTTTAGCTGTGAATATGAAAGTAATGCTCCCCGCAATGAAACGAACTCTCGCCCTCTCGCTTACCATAGAGATTGACTGTTGTTGATGGGTCATTTAGCATAAGTTCTTGCACATACGATTTGCTGAATGCTTTTACGAACAAAACTGACCTCTTGCGTCCATACCGACGTCGAAGCATTTCTTCAATCTGCATGCTCGGCATCGATTTCGATATTCTGTAAAAATATCTTGCCTAAACTTCTTTTTGCCAATTAATGGTTCTCAGATCATAACTGCTTCTTCATATGTACGTTTCACAGTTGAGTTATTCTCCTTTAACCATAAATCAGTTATCTACGGTCAATAACGGTACTTTAATTTCATTTGGGTGATTGGGTTTGTGTGCAAAATTTCCATTGCCGTTTACTCTTTCAAAAAAGAGGAGAGAAAATTTTGAAATTTTGGACATTGACATAAACAGTCCACATAAGAGATACATTTGAGACTACGGCATTAGAGTATTACAATAACTGCGACCAGAAATTGCCTCTAATAAGTAGTTTCTTGTTGGCCGATGCAAACGGGGAATAAGGAATAGGTTGATTGATGAGAACATAGAACAACGCTGATCACCCATGAAGAGAAATCTCACACAAAAATTTTCTGTAATTAATTATCATGTATCGCAAAGCACGAAATGAAATGCGTCAGAAAAAGCAGTCTTGCTTCGATCGTGCTGCATTAAATTTTTCATATATCTGCGGTCCATCGGAAGAGCGATGTGTCAAGCGCGTTTGCATTTGCAAGGCATGCGATACCATGGTAACGTCGTGGCTCTGGTCACTGTGTACGGGTTTTTTGGGTACGCCTATCTCTTTCGTACAGCTGAACTAGGTAAATAGTGCAGCTTCGGTTATAAAATGTGGCTGGTGCAATTAACGGCACTTGAAACTTCATCCAACCTTCAAGATGGCACAATGACTTCGGGAAGTTATGGCGTTTGTATGTCTAAAAAAATCGCAATGTGTTTCACACAGCCGCAATTTCATTTTGCACCCGTTAGATTACCAGAACGATCCTCTAATGAACGACTTTGGTGATTACTTCGAGTAACGATACATTATTTCGTGGGTTGTAATATTTGCTTATAGTTTATGAAATTGGTTGGACCGCTTGGTGGAACGCAAGGGCATTTATCATGCCAGCTTCTATGGCATACTTCTCCACTTGTTACTGAATCAGCATATTCCCGCTCAGCTTTCTTGTATATCTCGATGTTGCTTGCTCCTTTCATATACTACAACATAGCCAGCATATTCATGTTTTTGATGCGTCTTTGTTGAAAATGTATCGCTAAGCTGACCTCGGAACATTCAATACTAACATTGCACACTCGATGGAGTCAGATCGGTAAGCTATATATATATATATATATATATATATATATATATATATATATATATATATATATATATATATATATATATATATATATATATATATATATATATATATATATATATATAACGCTGCCTCGCCTTCACTTAAAGACACTCCAGTGAAGTCTTCCCAAGCGCATTCTGCCACGGCATTATATATATTTTTTTCTATTTTTGCGAACTGTTCTTCATGCGAGTAAAACTTTGTGCTTGTTCTTCATGTTCTCATTTCTAATTCTAAAATTTCAAACATTCTGCAGGTCAATCTGCGTCCAAATTTGTTCATAAAAAGATCGAACGCTTGTTTGTTCGATCTTTCGCAATAAACAAAAAGGGCGATAGGAAATCTTAAATGTTCTCCTCTCTTTAATAAACTCTCATTTATTTAGTAGAAATGAAATTCGCATGTTTATCACTAAAGTATTCAAAGAAAAGGACACGAAAGAGCAAAAACATACCTTGCACAACTTGACATTTACCTCCAAAGCGACAGCTATATTCGCGTTGCTCCCAAATACTGAAAGGTTAAATTTTTTTAATCGTTCTATGAAAATAACACACAATGTTAATATGAACACTGCTGGGTTGTACTCCACAAACCTGTACTTGTGGCCGTTCGAAATTCTTCATCTCAATTCGTTGGAACATTTGATCGTTGTATAATCTCATCCCCGTTCGCAATGAAGCTGTGGAAAAAACTGTTCTTGAGATTCTATAAACGATAACGCAACGTTTACTAAAAGTGATACCTTTATACAGCCCTAACAATAGATGAAACAGTCTATGGAAACTGGTCACACATCTTCGATTTCAGCAAATGCATTCTCGCCAACTTTACTGTCTTACCAACATTGCACAACTCTCCTATCAAACTAAAGAAAATAATTTGTCCACTAATTGCAGACAAAAATTACATTCATTCAGCATAGTATAAAGGAGAAGGGGAGGGATGAGGGTGTTCCCATTCAGCAAGCATGAAATGTGACATGTGAATTAACGAATAATATCTTCCCGCAAAGCGTAGAAATATTCGTAAGCTGCAGTAGACTTACAAAACATACTACAAATAGCATTTTCCATTGATTCTTTTCTTCGTGAAAGAAGCAAAGCGTTTTAAGCGAGAATATCATTTCTGCCAAATTCCAACTTTGTTGGTCGTTCATGATTATGGTGAAAATAAATTTTGGCAGTCAATCTGTAACACAGTTCGTTTACAATCTTTCCCCTTTCTCTCCCCCCCCCCCCCGTACCTCCTGTCTATATTAAAGGAGCATTTTCCATGCTAATGACGTGAAGCACGAAGACTTGAACAAAAAAGAGCTGAATATTAAATAAATTAATACAGCGATAAGAATATTGTAGCTTTCCTGAATATGATCTTTATAAGAGGAAATGTAACAAATTGAATGATCCAAAACATACAAATGATAGCTACAATGCTTTTTTTTTTCAATAAGTTTATTCATGATTTGCCGTCCGCATTATACGTCTAATTATTAATGCTTTGATTAGAGATGTGCATGTGTGTCCATTATAATATACCTTGAAAAGGCTCTTAAGTTCGAACATGTTTCTTTTCAATGAATAAATACCTTCGTCTGAAGAATCCTTTACATCCGTTGCAAGCAATGGTCCCATAATGCCGCCCAGCACGCGCATCTCCACAAACCCGGCACTTCATCACTATAAGCTTTAAGTTTATCAAAAGCATTGAAGTAGACATCTGAACGAAGGGAATTGCAATTTGGATGAATGCATGTGCTTTTTTCTAGAAAAATAAAAATTTCCTATGGGAATAAAATTACGAATATCCAAACGTAGGTGATTCGCAAGTTGAAAGTTGCAACGCATTAAACATATCAAAACAAAATGAATCGTGACGAAGGATCAACAAAGTTGATCAGTTATAATTTTATACAATCCAATTCAATTATTGCTCATCTTACATTTCCCACAAATTGGAAACCGATGTTCATTTCAAACTGAGCAGAAGCGCCCACTCTCCATTGCTTCATCCTCTGAACCTTAGCTGATGTAGCGAAACATCGACAGCTAGCTTCCCACTCACTATTCTATCAATTTTTTGTTGCTTCTATTTCTGTTCTCATCTCAATGATGCATCTGCTATAGCATATCCTTTCCTGAAACACTTATGTGCCTTCAAGCATGCAGCTTGATAAGCTTTCGTGCTGAATGCAAGAACCAAGTTTTCAAAACGCTCTTAAACGTGAAAGGAAATGGCAGTAGAACTCAATTATCAGCATTTTTTCAATGCGATGACACCAATCATATTTCTCGCTCGCTTTTTCTCCTTCACTCACAAAAATCGAATCTCTTGTTGATCAATGACATTTAATCGAACTTTTAGTCTATAATACCATTCTAACAAACGAATCCCATTCGAATCAATAGAATTTTCACAGCAATTAATTTGCTTTTGACCCACTTTAAATCTATTAGTCAATTCGGCGATTTGAAAATAAACCTTTTCAACCTACCGTGAATCGAATATAAATTTGAAAAAAATATTCAAATGCAAAAAGTACAGATGAAATTCTTCTGTGCAGAATGCGCATTACTGATAAGTTAGGTAAGAAATAAGAAAAAAATCAAAGATTGAAAGTGGGGGATGATAAGATAATTGACATTGCGAAGAAATGAAGAAAAACTTTTAAGAAATAGGACAGCAAATAAGTTCATTTTGAATCACCCCATTCCATTCTTTAACATCTTTGTAAGCCCAAAAACATAGGAGCAAGTAGTTGATTAACCTTTGCCACCTTGGGTAACCTCATACGGTGTAAAAAAGATTTCGGTGCTAAAGAAAATAGGAAAAGAAACTCTCTATGCAAAGATAAACTCATCGCATACATGCTGGAATGATGTCTGCAAATCAACTATTTCTTTTTATAAGAATAATTAAACAAGTTATGGAGAAAAGAACGAGTGAAGTAAAGATAATTTTTCACGTTTCATTCCCTGCAATAATTCGCTGGGAAAACCAACCTTTAACTTGTAGAACATTTCATCTCAGAATCGTCATTTATTATATATTACTGGAGGGAAAAAGTGGTGGACACCAAAATTGGAAAATGAAATGAAAACTGTCAAAGATGTATTGCTTGCGAAACGGAGCATACTTATCTATTGTTTAACTAAATAAAGGCGCCTAGAATCCTCTTTTGAACCGAAAATTTGCTTGCATATATTTGAAAAATTCAAAAGAAGGGGAGACAGCCTATCCACTTCCGGATCCTTTGAAAGATGGCCGTCCATACACTCCAGCTCTATGCTAGCTCCCTCCCTCTTCACCCTCCCGAACTCATGTGCAACGATGAAATGTTTTAAAGACCTCACTTTTTTTTCACACATGATTCGGCACAAAATAAGGAAATTACGAGTCGCGAGGAGAAGAAGCAGGCGCAATGCTGAAGATGAAGCAACACAGCGCACGGTAGATATTTAGGATGGAATTTCATACGACAATTTTTTCGACTCCTCAATTGGTTTCAGCTGTCCCACTCTCCTTGCGATCTTTAAATTTCATCTGAATAGGCGCATAGCTGATACTCCATATTGTTCCTTCCTGTTAAGATCATCACAACCTACGTAATGACAATAAGAGCGTTAACAATAATTTCGTTGGAATAATGCTGCAATTAAATAGAGTATTCCATGATCGATCCTCTCAGCAACTTTTATTCTGTTGCAATAGTTGCTATATAGCACCTGTGCTAAACGGCATATTTGCGATGAAATTTTAGTAACAGTAGGCGGGAGAATGAGTTATTAATCAAAACTTGTGTAATAATAAATAGCGAAAAGATGACAGTTCTATGTTATGGAGGAGTTCGCTATAAAACTTTCAAAATTTTTGCATTACTATCCAATATTCTTATCATCAGCAGTGTCGCTTCAATGAGAAAGGAGAGAATCTCTCCAAGCGGATGCAGGAATTTCGTTAATGAGAGCTGAGAAAAGGAGTATGACACTTTTGGCGATGGGTAGCGTAAGGTGGATGAACACTCCGAATGGGTTGCCATGAAATACACACTCATAAACCTGTTCATCGCATCGCCCTCTTTTAAGAACGTTCACTAGAAATTAAAAAATACGTAAGAATGAAGTATCATCTTAAATTAATCGACACTTATTAGAGCGTTCTATTAAGATTTTGTTCTCACACACTTTCGTAAATTTGCATCCACGAAGATCAAGGTGAATTCAATTGTGCCTGTATGTAAGCGCCTGCGCCGTTTGTCTTTTTCGGGTGGTTTCAACTGGCGAAGAGTTGAAGATAGTGTTACGAATTTTGGTTACAACATGCATTAAGCGATAGCCGGATGTATCAATTTCTCAATTAATTGAAGAATTTCAAAATGAGTTGTGATAGGTGAATACGCGAAAAATTTAAGAAACACTTTACGACTGATCAACTTGGAGAAACAAAACTTTTATGCAAGAATTTTATGAGTGAGCAACTTCTTAAAATATCGACTTTCTAACGATTTACGACATCGGCTGACTTGTTGAAAGGAATGACAAAATCTTAGATAGTGCCAGCTTTTAGGTCAGTCCTATCAGTTCTCTTAGTTTAACTTAGAATAGCTTATGACAAATTATATAGGCAACTCTAATCTGAGTGAGACATAAATGATGACTACTGTTTGAGGAAAAGTGAAAACAGTGGCTGCAGATAAGGCCAAAACCAAGAAATTTCAATTTCTTATCAAATGCGTTGACCAATCCGGTTATCGCAAGCGCTCTTGCTCGCAGTTAGTTGTTACATAATTCGTGGCAGTTCAATTGTCGGCATAGTATAGCAAACCTAATAAGCGTATAACAGGAAAAATTAGAATGGATGTTCACTATAAGTGCATAGCACCTTCTATCAAATAATGCCGCATTTATTGTGATTGCTATCATTATATCGATAGTAGACATGATCGGATTGAAGAATAATAAGCGATAACGAGTGAGAATGTCGAAAGCCGATCGTACTGTTTATCCGCATGGCGGGAGGTGGAATGTAAGGTTTCGCGTGTGGTCAACTTTTTAAAGTCGTAAGTGAATTATGGTTTCGATGAAATCAGGTTGCATCAGTGGTAAAATTCATAAAATGGCAAAGCAGAACTTGGGTGCGATCATGAGATAAGAACACTGCCGCGTTTAATACGCTGGAGGGGTTATACGACCACAGAAAACACCTTTCTGGATTAAATCCTTCCTGCCCGGAGAAGATGATAGTTGCGGTGTGTCTATTTGAAAAATTGCCATGATGCGCTTCTATTCAGATCCCAAGCAACCTCGCACCCGGGAAAGAATAAGCGTTTTTTGTTGAAGGAGAGAAAAATATAAGCAAGACATCAACGTACATTAAATTGGAAAGGATTTTGCTCTGGAGTTACGCTTTTGAGCTTGTAGTAGCGAGAGTCTCTCCAGGAAACAATAAGATATTTGGTTATCTTTGCATACGCAAATGACGGTCAGAATTATAGGATATGCAAAAACGCCTCACTGGTTAAACTCTGTGTTCACGCTAGAGCGATCCGTGTGAAGGCGACGTTCTACTTTGTGACTTCCCCTATGAAGTTACTTTCATTGTTTTCGCTTTGGCGTTTTAAAACTTGAAGTACCCATCTACATTAACCGAAAAGTTGCAGAACGTCTGGACTGGAAATTACATGAATTGAAGTTAGGTCTAAAGCTGCAAAAAATAAGTTATTGCGCGCCGGCACCAAGAAAGTGTTCGAATTAATTGTTACAAAGAGACATATACGGAACCAGTAAGAAGCAGGTAGGTGAACAGTATGAAAATATAGCATCATATCTATAGAACACTCTCCATCTCAAACGGTATATGCACGTAACAAAGGCTGTTTACACTCTGCCATTTTCTTAATCAATTCAACGGCACAGTGCATAAATGTAGCCGTTACGGTTGCTCGAACAGAAGCAGCAATGCCCTACCACTGGACGCCGACCTTGGCGAAATAAAAAACTACAGGGACATGTTATTAAGAACACCTCACAGGTGATGACATTTTTAGCAGTTTTTGTCTGTTGTTGATATTCTATCGTGGTACTCCCGACATTGCTGAACATCATTAGGCTTTAATGAAATCAAAAACTTTCCTGAAAATATATGATAAGAAGGTGCGCAGCAAAATAAACCTGTTTTCCTTAGGAATGAAAGCGATCGTGCTGGTAAAAACTTCTCAAAGAGAATCTAAAAATATGTTTCCGTTCAAGCTTCAAAAATGAAGTTCGATAATCTAGCAACATGCTGTAAAAGTTGGAAATGCCTACGATTATTCAGTTATTTGGATGAAATTTCTCTTTGCAAAGAGTAATTTTTTACAAAGAACTTTTTTTTTTACATTACAAAGAATCCACCTCTTCTTTTAGTTGGTTCGTGAGATCCACAGGAAAATTTCATATATCCTTGAAAACATCAGTGATTTTTTCATTATGAAATTGTAATTCCTGTTTCTATCCCCAACATTCTTCGGTCATTGAAGGAAGTCGATGGGTACTTGAGAATAAAAGAACATAGGGAACTAACGCATTCTGTTTTGAGCCAATTCATTTGCTGGCATTATAAGTATCTCCCACCAGAAAACCGCTTTACCGCTAAAGCTTTCTCAACATAACTACCAAAAAGGAATCTGACGAGGAATATGCAGCGAGAAAATTTTTGCTAAATGGCTGGTGATCGTAATCTTCATCTCATCTTGAATCGACTGGCATTTCATTAAAAAGCGGAAATCACATGAATGATCACGTAAATGAGCGGAAATGAAATGAAATGTGCAGATTTCTGCACTAATATTTTAATCAATTCGATCACTCATACACAACATATATAAAAGATTCCTCATTTCTAACTGAATCGGTTGCACAATGCAAATGAATTTTAAAGCACATTTAAGTGACCATAATTGTTTAAAAATTCTCTTGAAATTTATAGAGCATTTTGGAGTTGGAGCATGGATGCTACACGATTTGGATCGTAACCTCAAATTTCGCGAGCCTAGCTTCGGTTCTTCTTAATTGGTTCGGATGCATCCATGTTTTCACAAGGAGCTGACGTCGTTTTGATGCGCTTTATGAATCGAAGTTTGTAAAAAACGCTCACAAGCACAAACTACAACGATCGCTTTCACTGCATTCTGCCTTCATTACAGAAGAGGTTGAAAAATTGTTATTTGTTTAAAAAAAAAGCTTACTTGCTGATCCTTGGATCGGTATCGGCGTCTGTGGTGGCAGCATTGAGCCTGGCGACAGTGACGTCTCCATTTTGGGTTGAAGAAATTCGTATGGCGTCTGACTCGGCGATCGAGTGACCACAGTCGACGTAGACGGCGCTATTATAAGGCCATTGTGAAGTGGAGTTCCCACCATCGTTTGTACTGGGTTGTCCTGTGTTAATGCAGACATCATTTGCGTTTCCACAGGTAACTCATATCGTCGATAACCCGCCGATAGTGCGCTCTTTAGATGATTCGACGTTGTGCTGATCGGCGCCGTTGTGAAGCGATTAAAATCGGGCTATAGTCCGCGTAGTAAGAATGAACCTCCAAACACAAATTTATTTATGATCACGTTGCAGTTTATCCTAAATCACGTTGCTGTTTTGCTGTGCGAATGAAGAAATGAAACGAACTGAGTTCAATGGTCGCAAATATCAGTCTATCAAATATTTCATTGACAAAAAGTTTTCATTCACAACAGTTTAACGATAGGATGAAATGAATCCAGTCAGTGATAGGTGCGCGAATAACAGTTACGCGTTGACAGACCACAGGTGCGTACACGAAAATCAAAAAATGACACTCAGTGTATATGGCGGGCAAATCGAGCTGATAGGCAAATTGATTGGCACAGAGCAGGACCTGTCGATGAAACACGCATCGGAAGACCGGTTATGAGAGCGGCCGCTTAACGTGGCGGATGGTTTACGCCTGGAATTGCAGAGACACCTCGCTTTAGATGGGAAATAGTCGGAGAACTTTTAGCGTTGCTTGCTATCACTTGTCTTCAACGAATTGAAGGTGCCACTAAGTGTTCAACATAGCGCCAATACCTTCACCAATGTTCGCATTCTTGGATGTCTGTTCAGCCTATCTAGCTAAGCAATATGATAACTCGACAACAATTTTGAAGTGAGAATGTTGAAGAGTATATCACGGGAATGATGAATACAAAGTTCTTATCGCAAAACGAATTTTCTGCAGTAAAGCCTTTACAGTGATCTGCCCAAAGGTGAAGCCTATGTGAAAAAGCGACGTGCCAAAAAAAAGTGAATAAGTGTGCCAAAAGGGCCGACGATGATTGGAGCCTTTGCACTGATGAGGCGCAAAGCGGGAACCTATGAAACCGCATACAACACTATGAAAAACATATCGTTATTTCCATCCCCAAAAAAAGACATTTGTTGGAAGAGTAGTCCTATACGTTGGCGATATGTAACTCATTTCCGGCTGCAAAATTAAGAAACAAAACGAAGCAACAAGACATAAATGATGTTTCATCACCATTAGACAAGCGTGAATAGCGCAAATTTTGCAAGTCAATACTACTAATTAACTATGATTTTTAAGTTATTATAGTATACTTCATTCCCTCTTGAATTTCAAAGAATCATATTACGCTATTGTTTTAACATCACAAGTTTCCTAGTGTACATTAACAGAATGCTTAAAAGCATCAAATTTTCATAAATTCCCCAATAATACACTCTATGGATCAATCTGAGTTATATTAGATTATGCTTCGGTATCGCAAAAACTTCGTAAGTTGTCCTAAATTATGCCTCACTCCCCATCTCTTCTCATAGAAAAAAGTCATTAACTGAAATTCTGTTACAACGATGAACTATAGGCATAGCTTACACATCTATTGCGAGAAACAGGGTTTCAGTCGCTGAGGTCGAAACAGCTTGAATGCAAATTCTATGACTTGAAGTGACCTCATTCTCTGCCGCTCGAGGGAATTCCTGAGAAGTAAAGAGGACAGTCCTTGAAGAACGCCACCTCCTCCCGTCTACAGTGCCCCTCTTGCGTGCACTAAGACAGTCAAGTTATTTCCATAATGGGCAAAACAATTTCGCGAATGCACATTCAATTCAAACGTTTCTTGAAAAATACGAAACGCCGATGCAGCCGATAAAAATTGAACATAAACTCTCAACGAAACTCACAGCAATGCTAGCAATGTTCAAAAAGCTGTTTTCTTTTCCTTGAGGGAATAAAATAATAAAGTTTCCTTCATTTCTCTAAAATGAAATACTTATGTAACATTGTCCATTTTGAGTCTACTCAGTCAGCCCCTTTCATCTGTGTATCTGCCTCACTAGCGATGCAATGAACCTAGAGCAACTCCTCGTGCCATCCGCAGCGCTCGTTGCAGCGCATTCCCCCATTCCGTTTCCGCGTAGAGCGGAACAGTATTCACCATCATCGCCCGAGTGGTGTAACACGTCCTTTGCGGTTCGCTTTTGCGAGGCGCTCGAGATGACGTCAGATGTAACTAGTCCGGCAGGATTGCTATTTTTGGTAAGCGCTATAACAGAATAGTGCTCCATTCTCGAAAGCGAATTATTACTTTTGCAGCATTTCTTTACTCTCACTACTTCCAACTTCCAAGAGAGCAGAATTATCCGTGAAATCATTCTTCTTTTCCATCCTTGAAGAACCTTCAACTTTCGCGGTAAAATAAAACCGTCCGTGCAAAAATGTCCGTTTTTCACCTTAGCGATATCCAGTGCTGTTCTTAGATAAATTTGAGCGGAGTTTTCGTTGTGCAATTGAGCATACAACGTTGCTAATAAAAAGAATGCGGAAGATATCTCTACAAACATCGAATGCTCTCAATTCGTTGATTTGCACGCGCATATTCCTTCTCAAACATTTTCCAGGGATTTTTGTGCTGAAATTTGCTATTGGTCGGATATATACATTTCTAGTTCCAATGAGAACGCTGCTTCCTTTCAGTTCTCTCATTCCCAAAGTGTGCAGCACATCCTTCAAGTGGCATTTGTATTTCCGAACATATGGAGAAAAACGTCAAATAAAGCGTTGCATTCGCTTTTGCAATTTCACTCACTCGATCAAGTTTTCAAAAATTGCCAGCAAATAATGATATATGTGCAGTAATAAATTAATGCCTCGGAAATTCGATAGCTGGTACGGATCTTCAACCAAAAGTTCCTTCTTCAATGCTTTCGCAAATTTATACACTCTTTTCCGTGAACGGCAACCCCGCCGTGTGAAACGATGAATCATGCCTCTGCGGGACGGAGGAGCTTTTCGCCCCCACGAGGGCCCCGCGGGAACTCGAGTTAACAGAAATGTTTATGCTATTGTGTTATATCATTTCCATGAAAAGCTATAATAGGAACAATTTTCGAAAAATTAATCCTCAATTATCTTTCGCAGCTCGTTTGATATAGAAATCACGGCTGAAGCTCAAGACGCATATTTTTGCCAAACACAATTAATTGCATGGCTTTGTTAAATATAAATAGTAGCAAAATTTAGCCACGAAAGGTATTCGCTTCGTGGCTAATGAGAGGGACTATGATAACACTTCTCAACTACAAGTATGCTCATTCATTCGGCACATGCTTCTATTTGACATTGGGGGTTTCCGTTACCGTTATAATCTTTGATTATGCCCATACACTCAGGATTTGTCGACATCACCTTATCGAAGGGTTGCGAGTGACGTGCAAATGTTTTTGTCGGAAGGTTAATAATTTTAGACGAATCCCTGAGCACTGCTGTAACAAGTAACATATGCACACATATAATCACTTCAATTATCAGAAAACCGCTTTGCCACTGCAAAATATTCTATGCGTAATCGACGGGGATAGCAGTGCACGAAATTAAGGAGAATACAACTAGTTGCTATATACGGCACCAATCCTTCTGAGCCAGCAAGTCGGTACGCAGGTCACAGAGTAGCTTTCAGTCTCAGATTTCATTGGTTTGATTTGGAACGAACATTGAGACGTTCCATAGAAATCCCTACGGATTGTGGAAAATTTTCAGAGACCTCATTTCGCTTCTTCACTAATAATAACGGTCTTATGAGCTTCCCTATCCATGCCACTGACGGCCCCGTGCACCTCAGAGAGGCTGTTGGCAATTTCGAATTTTGATCTGGAATGTAAGATCCACTTGGCCATCTTTCTACTTCCTCTTGCACGAAATTGCCTAAGTTTCACGGAGCACTTTCTTACGAGCGGCTAGGCCAAATGTCATGGCAGAATCTTCGTCCATACCACTTGGATATTCCTTGTTGGACTCGTCAGAATAAAATTATGATTCAGCTGGTCTGCTCCGTAATAAGGCGAGTTTTTCGTATTGAATTGTCCCTCACTATTAGATATGCAAGAATAGGATTGTTGCCATATATTCAGAAAATAAGCGAATAGAATATGTCAAACTAATGAAAGCGACATTTGAAAAATGATCTCAGAGAAGTTTCTTTGCAACATTTCTTACAACCACCGATTTTCGAGCCTTAAGAAGCGAACCGATTACTAAGCTATGCCTGACCAAGCAGACAAGTGGATAATCTAATTACGACATGGCTTATTTATGGGTTGAGAAGGTATGCAGCAAGCTTTATAGAATCCTTTCTGGGAGATTAGGGAAGTTTCTGGAGAGCACTGCAACTATTTTCACTCCATAGCTTGACTGCATTTAATTAGTAATGATTCATGCCGGAAATGAATCCGCATTCAACTGATGTCTTTAAAGTTTTCGCAAAGAAACACATGAAATATTCGCTTTAATTGCTGATGGTTGACAAATTTACCTGCAGAAATGTTGAGCGCTGTGTTCATACATCTGGATTGGAAAGAAAAAGTTGAAAACTAAAAAAGATATTCCTCAAGAAAGGAAATCTCCGGATGGAAAATGCGAAAAACATATTGAGAAAGCGAGAAGGAAATGGATCGAAAATTTGTGATGGTGAGTGGAAATCGCGCAGTATGCAAACATTATGAACAAGATACCAAGCGTTACCTGAAATTTCATTTTGATGGAGAATTCAGTGTGGATAATATGTTTAACATTCACTGCACATTCCCAAAATCCTCATTTTACAAGTTTCGGGCGCTTGCCGATCCTTATTAAGTCTCTCATTTATTCATGAAAACGTGCAAGAAAGCTGGGGTGTTGAGAACGAAAAGCATTCTGGGCAAATGAAGAGGGGTACTAGAAGAACATCCTGCAAAAGATTCTTTTTTTCTGTTGCAGGAATGCTGCATCTGAGTGTGTATAATTAATGGCGAGTTCTTTTTTAATTTTTATTTATTTATTTATTATTTGGATATTTGTGAAGGATTGCACAATCGTGGTTGAAGATCTTAATGCTTCTACGTTCAGTGTTTCCAAATAGAAATTGTAGTATACATGCAAACGCAAACGCACACTGACACACATACCTACGAGCGTCGCCAGTACAAAAAGGCCTCCGCGATGTCGCCAGGTTAATTGATTCATAGGGTACCATTTGTTAAAAATAGGAACCCCCAAATTTGAGACATGAAAATAATACATCCTAAACACTCCATTAATCTCTTCCCTTTTCGGCACATTTCCATTGTAGTTTCAATATCAGGTTTATCGAAAAAACGATCTATCAGGTACTGACCTGAGAGTACAATTAACATGACAACTATCAACGCAGGAAAATTCTGCTATTATCTTTTAGACGACAGATTCAGAAGTGACACGATGTTATAAAATACACGATTCATCGAGGAAGTACAGAAGACAAGCACTGGCCGTTGGTAGAAAAATTTATGTCGAAGTAACGATGAGTTCTGACGGTGTCTGCTCTCAATTATGGCACAAGAATAAACGACGTCTGATGCCTCTTACAGCTATATTTCTTGTTAAAAACATAATGAAAGAGGACAGTTAGTAAAGTACAAGAACGAGTAAACTTCTAAGGTGATAGTTCTTGTAACGCGCCCTCTTCAGCCAATTAATGGTTCGATCCTGATGGACATATGAACGGCTGTCGTTTGTAAATTCATATGTTTCCTCTAGTAAACGAGTATCCGTAATAGATATCCACTCTTCTGTTTCTAACAACTAGCTGAAACGCCAAGAAATGAGAAAAAGGAACTTCAGCGATCGAATATCTGAAAGTTAGAATGCTCAGCGCAAAACTAACACGAGGATTTCGCAATCTTGACCGTCTGCCTATTGCCTACTGTGGTCCACCGTGGAATCTGTTCGTTTAAATGGTGAGGGTGGTTATTCCTCGGTGAAGAAAACGATTGTTTAGATGAGAAGGGGTGGGGAAGATGGCAAGAAGAGAAATGAAATTAAAAGGAAAACCGAAAAGTGCAACTTCCCTGAGAGGGAAATATCGCGTTTTCAATGTGCTGGAAACTTCTTGAAAGCTCTGGAAGGAATGCGGACTTCATTGCGAAACAGTGCGCTAAGTAATGAGCTCATAATGGAGCAACATTCACGCATTAATCGACAGATGAATTGCTGATTTAATGTGGTGAATTCCTCGTTGCCTAGATACAGTTGTGAACAGTGGATATGTGAAGTGAGCATCGAATGGCAGAAGTATGCGCATCCACACATTTACAAACACACACACACACACAGACACACAGATGCGCACACGCAGACACAGTGTTCATAAAAATGCTAGGGTCGTTCTACTATGGCCATCCTTCAGGAGTGAAAACTGGAGGTAAATGGTGCGTTCGCTCTGTGATCAGGTTAGACACGATTCCTTAAAACTATCGTGCAACGGAGTATTTGCAGCATTCATCACCACCGCCGATCATTGTAATGCACTCAACTATGAATAGAACATGGCAAACGCATTAAGCAACGGATACGCACAGGCATATTGCCTAGACACAATACTAGCGAGCCTTGTTTAAGGAAGTGAATTGCATCAAACATTTTGCGCTTTTCTACTTCGCTTGCTGACGCCAGCAACATTCTGAGATGGATGCCTCGCTATTCAAGCTCATTTATTCGACGAGACTATGAGACATTTGCCAGACGACCTGAGTCTGTTAAGATCGATTTCAGGTCAGCGAATCGTGCAAAAGGAAGCGGGCGTGCGGATGGCGAGTAAAAGAGTTATAAAAGAGTCGTTTAGGGATACACGATGTGGTCCCTAATCGTATGCGATTAAAATTATTATTCCTAAAGGGAAAACTTATATCCAGGCATTGAGCAACCAACATGCATGGACTGCACCAAAATTAGCGCATCATAGCGCCCTCATCGTGGGTGTTGTGAAGCGATGTTGATCTCTTAGAACCGACGCCGTGACACTTCTTTGTAGTGTATTCGAGTGGGCATAAAAGACATCACATCTAAATCTCTAAGCTCTGCCGCCTCTCGCCTTATGATAACTCGAGCTTATTTCATTCCCGTTCAATACAACCGACACCCCCTCCCCATCGTAGTAGATATTTTCTGTCCCGAACGTCGAATTGCCAAATAACTCCCAAAATACAGTAGTCTCAATAAATTACGATTGATGCAGGTTATCTTTCTGGCCAGAGCAAAGAATGTTCCATTGCTTTACCGTATTATGCCTATATATAAATTCTACCTGCGCCCTATATATAAATTCTAAACACATGTTTCTCCCTTTCCATACGATTTTTGAATTTTTCAGTGCTTTAATTCGTCATCTTTATAGGATGTAGAATCAACTCTAAATAAATACGATCCCGATCTTATAGTTCTGCATGAGTTCAAACTCAGCTTTTTTACTGTCAAAGCCAGCCATAACGTTAACAAGGCTTCGAAGTTGTGGTCAGCTTCGGAAGGAGCTGCGCATCTTTGATTCCAAAAATTTGCTGCTGCTGATCTCGATGTTCAGAGTGCAATGCAGACTTGAAGACAGCTATATGGATATTCCAGCAAACGGACCCTCAGATATTGAGAGCGAAAGCGGGGCAGTCGGAAGAGTAGTGGAGAGGTATTTGGGTGAAACTGGCCAGGTGAAGAAAATGCAGAAATGAATGGATTGTGATTTCACTAAGAGCTTGCAAGTTTCGGTGCTCGCTACAGTTTACTTGCACATTTCGTTGAAGAAGCCTTTCATTGATATACGATCATTGTTGATCAGGAATCGGTATTAATTCATTCATACTGAAGCTCCAATGTTCTGGAATTATTTTTCGCAGAAAAAAGCATTTCATTAACCAATTGGACAACCTTTCATCATTTGTTTAAAATTTCAGTTATTCTGAGCCCAAATCTTATCCTGCAAAAGGAAAAAAAATTCCATACGTCTCTAATCTCCCTGGAATGATTCTTCAAAAACGATAAGTAACAATGTCAGTTGAGACGGCGGAATATGGCCGCGCACTGCGGTGATTTCCATCGTCACGAAAGAGCTCCATCTCCGAGAATAATAATGCTATCGGAGCAAGCAGGTCATAAACAAACAATTACTTATTTGTTTGATTTGTGTAATGGGCGTATGCTGCTTTCACACAAACTTGATGCGATAACATACACCTGAAACTACTTTATGATCATACTGGTATGGAATGCCTTCTACTTTCCTGCACTTTTATGCACTTGCATACGCTCATATCGATGAGAATCTATGTACAATCTTTCATGATCTCGCTTCAAACACTTTGTCTTACGGGTCGCAATTGAAAAAACGAGTCGCTGATGAAACACGGGAAATCCCATTAGCAGCTACGGCTCGAACCGTCATCACTTAAAAAACACCGAGAACGCTGACCCTCATAGAAGAAATAAAAGGATCGTTTGAAAAAGAAGACAGAATAGGATGCAAATTTTAAAACGAGCATGGAATTCGCCTAACCCAGTAAGGTGATCAAAGAGGAAATGTGTAGAAAACGTTGCGAAAAATATCGGAACTTTTTTCGTATAAAACGTTTTGCTTTCAATCCTTAACGTTACATTGGCACTATACAAGAATGGCTTTGTGCGGTGTCCAACATTCTCATCCATCTCTGTAAGCTACTACTGCACCAATGCAACATCGTCAACATTTCTAAGGTTGCCAAATATTTCTGTCATTTGCGGTGAATTAAATGGCAGAAAGCGTTACTCCACGAATTTCCCACTGCATTCCTAATAATCTACAGGGCAAGTATATTGAGGTACAGTTTAAATCGGTCTTTGAAGCGCGGCATAGCAGTTTATTTCTATTGGTGCAAGCTCAGTGTACTGTATTTCCTCGATTTCAGATGCACTTTCGCTACTCCACACGTCTTTACCAAATAACCTTTGTATACTACAGCGCACAGTCTATAGCGTGCGACGTACTCGAATATGTGCGGAAATTATCAGCGCAAGTGTTCAGTAGCCATGCAACCAGCTAGTGATCTCCGCGAACCTAGGCTGTTCAGACTATGCAGATGACTGCAGCTGCCGAGGTTAGACTATGTGACTATGTTTTTTCTTACAAATGATCAACGCTAAACGGAGAGCATAATATTGAATAGTCACTCCTATTATTTTTATTGAACTGGCAGTGATATATAAAAATAGGGCGTAGATACCATTGAGTTCCCTATAAGAAGGAAAGTGCCCGAGCAGAAAAATGTATCAGTTTCAATGGAATGGTTACCACTTAGTTTTACGGGTTGTCATTCATTGCCTTGATAATTGAGATATGACGATAGCACTTTGCACTCCACACCACAAGCACTGCCACCCACGCTGCAGGAGTATGCTGTACTCTATTTGTCGTCCTTCGCACGTCACTACAAGTTTTTTCGTTGATTGCAGGCGTAAGTTGGAATAATTTGTATTCTCGTTGAGTACTTGTATTCTCCGCATTGGGATATAATTTCAAATTTTCAAGTGCAGAAAAAATTCGGGAAGAAACTGCTTACCAACTGATTCTGAGATAAGAAAAGTGCCATGCAACGAAATTTTACTCTACCTTAACATCTCAAAACCTTCGTACCTGTCGGTGACAACTGAACAAGTATCACAAGCATTTCGCCTCACACAACAAAGCTGCATGGAATTTTGATTTTTTATTGCTTCCTAGAGCTAAGTTTTAAAAACTTCAAACAGGTGTCAATCGATTCTGGGCGCACATAGCTTCGGTAGGAGCTGGATGGAGCCACATTAGATACATGATTAATCTCAGTTTAGATGGCTACTGAGAAGAGAGAAGCACAATCGGGAACAAGCAAATAGACGTGACATTTATTGCTTTCGGTATGTACAAACAGGCGTTGCTCATCCGGTTCAATTACAAACGACTAATTCGATGAGCCTATATCAGATTTTCTTAGCTGCTTAATCACAGAACCTCAAATGGTTAGGTAACGGGAATCTTTCAAGACGAAGAAAGTCTTTTAGACCACTTCCTGTGGATGAAATGCATAGCCTAGAGCAAACAAGTTAGCATCACGCTTGATTGAGTATTCCAATAAATCACTTTCAAAGCATTAAATTGTTATTATCACATTCTTCAGGTTGTCGGATGTGATGCTTTATGAAACGCGGTTATCATTTGACACGTGAAAAGATAATTGCGATCAAGGGGATTGCCTTCTGCAATGTACTATTGAAGGAATTAACATGAATGCTCATTCATAGAAAGGCCCTGGATGAAGTTGACAATAAAAGCAATGCAACAACAGACGAACAGCATGTAGCCAACGAGGTTTTGAAAACATCGGCTGTTTATCGTAATAAGACGTTATCGAATAGATGAGCACTTTTAAGTGATAAGTTGAAAGTATGGAGTGCGAAGTAAACCACATTCGAAGAATCGCATTTTTCATGAAGATTTGGTATTAAAATAAAAGATGCAAGTTATGAAGATAAGCTTGGTGCGAAAAGCAAGGGATTTGTGAGAGAATAGCCTAAAAAACTGATTGACGGAGCCATAAGCCATGAAGGACTGCTGTCAATGAATGCAATAGTATATATATATATATATATATATATATATATATATATATATATATATATATATATATATGACGAAATTGCCCTCGGAAACGTTTCACAAACGGTTCAATGAGTGTTTCAGAGCAACCACTTAGGTGAAAATTATTCCAACGAACAAATCGATGAAGCAAGACTTTTTAGCGTTATATTATAATTGCTCGCAATAAAATATTGTTGCATTACTACATGCATTTCACTAATTGCTAGCAATTTATAGTGCTAGCCAAAAGGTGGAACAAAAATGCAAAAGTATGCTGGTATGTTTTTTCATTGATTCCATTCGTTTAGCTTTTTCTTACTCCTCGGTTTTTCACTAGCATCTTAAGCTGTAATCACACAGTGTAATGATGAAAAAAATTAGACGAAAGCAGGGGAACAACTGTTTTCGCTGCTTTTAATTGAGTTTCGAGCCAATTGCCTAAAAGTGTGAAAACGGCTATCGGAACTGTCCTCTATAGATTCTCAAAGAATGGGCTTCTCTGTTGGAGTGCCAAACCGGGGCTGTATTATTATATTACGTAATACCATATTGCCATACGTATTACATAACCATATAAGCGTAAACATTATCATAATTTGACGCGAAACCAAAATATTTTTCTCTTTTCTTTATTAGTGCATTCATCGTCATACGGCAAATATATCTTCTGGTATCACAGCCTCTAAGTGAGTTTTTTTATGCTTCGCCCATGAATAATAAAGGAGCATGATGCTCAAGTTGGTTCAAATTTTGAAACAATATGTTGTTAAATTTGTTCTATTAATCATTCCGATATATGCCTATTTCCTTCATAATGACTGCATACGACACTGAAACTCTGTGAAAGTGCATCGCAAATTGTTTCATCATTTGCTGGGGGGAGAGCGGCCGGGGGGAGGGGTGTAACAGCATATGATGAAAACACTTCATCACACCCATTAAGACTTTCAGTATCGCTCATTCATCCATTAGCAAATTGATACTTTTTGTATCTAAATGGAAAGAAATTAAATAGATTCGAGTTGTGAGATAATCACTATGTCAACTAGCAGATTTTATAGACATTCGATTCCTCATAGGTTTAATATGTTGTTATAATAAATGCAAAAACTGCGCTGATAACATTCACAGTTTCTATCGCTGTATTTGTTGCATTCCCGCAGAAGCAAAATTTTGCATTCGTTTTCGTTGATATGCAAATAATATTGCAGTTTTTCAATGATATGTTAAAGAAAAGGAAGGTTTAAGCAAGCAGTGAGCGATGATTGCTACAGAGAACATGGCAAAGAAAACAAAGAATTGATCATTCAACTAAAGAGAATACCCTCGATAGGCACCATCCCACTACATCGGTTCGTGACTGCTTGTGTCATAGGAACATCGCTGATAAGAGCTGATAATATATGTATGGAGTGAGCTCAAATTGTATCATCGCTCCATACACCGTACACTGAAAGGTGTTCCCTTCAATAATAACAGCCAAATGCAACTCTTTATGCGTCGCGACTCTCAAAAATTCTTGAAAATCGCATTGCTACCGTAAATTTGACGGAAATGGCCCCTTTATATATATATATATATATATATATATATATATATATATATATATATATATATATATATATATATATATATATATATATATATATATATCATTATTTTTAGGGTAATAAATTGGAATGAAGACTGCAGTTTCACTACGCAATAGCCTACGGCAAAGAGAGCAGCTTCGGTCATCCACTGGTTATTTGTCTGGCTTGTAATTACTTCAAACAACGCTCTCGGAAACTGTATACCGAAGCGAGAACTGTGACAGATATGGGGTAATTCTACATACATTTGCAAGACTGCAATAAAAAGTTCAATGCACTGTTAAAAAGGATGTGGAATATCAGCACGGTTTTCCGGCTATAGTCCTAAAATTTCTCCTGCGATGAGAAATGCGACTTCGATTTGACTTGCATATAAGTATTGAGGAATACTCAATAATCATTGACTATGAAATGATTTCGAAAACATATTGGTCTGAGCATTGACAGATGAGTCAATTAATTTTTCAATAAAAGTTCTGTGAAAAGTTCAATGAAATCCTACATGCAACGAAGAGCGAAGCTCTTGTGCATCAACTATTTAAGAATCGCTTCACCGAAAACAAGTGAAAGGTTCTCATAAAATGTCCCGTTTCTATATTCGCTCCCTCACCTTTGCAGTTGCCCGATCCTTATCGTTTTTAAACTTTTGGTCCTCATTTGAATATGGTGTAAAACATTTCACTCATTCATATTCATTCGAATTTGTCTATTTTTGTTAATTTTTTATTTTTGCAACTGAAGCAGTCACCCTTTCATACTTCTCGATCACTATCTTCATGACTCTATTCAATAATACGATGAATCATGCACTCCTGTTCTTCTTATTCCTGCGATTTTGATGCGCCATTATTGTTTTACGCTTTGCTGAGCGCCTTCGCAGTTTCACAGCAGTGGGCTTCACTTTCATTCGTTCTACATCTTCCATTGTTTATAAATATCTCTTTGAAAGGATCGTAGGCATTCTCATGCTAATTAGGTAAGCAGTTGAAATGGAAGATGTTTATCACATTGATGAATTAATTGTTCGAAAGACGTAACTAGAGCTCGTTCAGTAAAACACTACTTTTATATCGATGCCATCCGTCAAGACTGGTTACCGTAAAACTCGTTATAGCGCCCATAGTAGGCCTGATTCTATATGAACGTCTATTAGGCCAAAAATGATACCCTATGCCAATGATTCTTTGCGCGCGAATTTTCTCTCGCACAAAAGATGTACGGCAGGAGGAACATCGGATACCGCTCCCTCCTTCTGCACCTCTGCCCCCCCCCCCTCCCTTTTCAGGAAATCACCTTTTCGGAATTCATTCAGCAATCCATTCTAAAAAAAAGTATGATGCTGAGGGTTATACAAAACATAAGGCAACAGATTCGCAATTGTGGTAGTGCTGATTGCCCGAACAACATTTGGCATATTTTAGGATGCGAATTTTGTAATTGTAACAAATTACAGTGGATGAAAAATAAATAAGGGGAGAGAAACCGTCACTGATAAAATTTGATCGATTAGACTATTCAATTCTTGAACGGCAGTTTTGTTGAAGCTTAGTGTGAATTCTGGTTTAGTTCTAAGTTCATCTTTAAACGTAATCGCAAACTGTGGTTGTGCCCTAATTGGATTTCTACCATCGACGCTCGTTTAAGTTTTCATTCATCAACACTCCAGCGATGAAATTAGCCTTTGAGCGCAAAATGCGGTCGTCTAACCTTGGCGATCTTTCAAGATGTACTCCCTACCTTCAGTATTGGTGAAACTCATCGAAAAGAATCCTAGATTCCTTTCCAGAAGATGTTTGTTCTATCATTCGGTCAAAAAATCGCTAAGCGCTCTAGCGTAGGAGAGATTCAATAAGGGTAATTATTTATTCACATCATAGAAAATCAGAATAGCATTTCAAGCAAATTCTGATGAGCATTGCTCAAACTATTTTAATCCTTAAGCATATTTGAGGAAGGAGAATCGGGTGAGAATTTATGACCACCACTCATAACAACTAAAATAACAACCATTTATACAAATTTTGAGTTGGTCTTCCAATAACGAAAGAAGTTGCATTCATTAGAAGCTTCTTCAGAGCTCAGGACTTTTTTGAGCTACATATTTTCGTTGACGATTCGATCGGTTGATCACCCGCAAGGTATGTAGCGAAAGTTATCTTTTCTAAAAAAATCTATGATGAAAATAGGGGTGGTTTCGATTGAACCTCCGGGAAAAAGAATCTCAAATCGTTACTCTGTGAAGGTGACAGATCCTAACGAAGGAATGGTAATATTGAGAATTCAATATCCTTTAGTGACAGAAGAAGTAAGATCACATGGCGAAACTGCGCAGTCATAGAGCTATTTAATAGGACGCTTCTGTGGACTTGTTGGAAAGTCCATACATCAGATAAGCAGACTGTAGTTATTTCGAATGAGTCCAGGTAAATATCTGCGAATAGTAGTTGGGGCGATTACTGAAGGCAACAGGTACTACTTTTGATGAGGTGTAATGCGCGGTTATTGTCAGCAAGATTTCGCTACCTATATTAATCTGCCAAGCTGTGTTGTTTCATGCTGCTAATTCACTTCAGCCGTCAAAATGTCGGTCGCTCGTTTTCGTGAAAAATGGCATGACATTTTAACGTTCTTGATTTTGAGCACACAGAAATTGTGTATTAATATGAAAGCATCAGCAGGAAAAATCCTTCAAATGCTTTCTGGTCGCAATAAGGGCAATATAGCGCCGTATATGCTAGATATTTGAATCTTTTCACGAGATCCATAGACGCGTTTCGATGGCACTAAATGAAATACAGATTCAAAAATGCGAACAAGAATGAAAAACGTTACTTACACACCTCACTACTTTTCTAGAATGTCTATTATTAAGAAAAAAATTACAGTTTCCTCTTTTCTGCCCGATTAGAAAATCTTTGTCGAATAGAACCCGTCCTTAGATAAAAAGTGAGTAGGAAAAGTCCTTCTCGAAAGCGCGAGCAAAAGAGAACGCTGTTGTTCTATTAAAGTGCGGAGCACATTGAGCAAAGCTATAGAACCCAATGCTCTAAAAGCAAACATCGGACAACTGTGATAGGGATCTTTCTTCCCTTACCTCCACTCCAAACTAAAATATTAGTGATCACTATAGGAGTTAATCACTCGCTTGCTAAATTTTTCATCAACATTGAGAACACGTGACTAATAAGTGATAATATTTTTCAGAAGTCTCTTCCCTACAGTATAGACACGAAGAAGTGTCACAGCAATGTTCATTATAGGAAATATCTCACTTTCGGCTGTCAACAACATCACGAGGCATATACGACGAGTAGTAATACAAGAAAGTGTTGAGAATCAAAAAGAGAGAAAGATGTAAGCGATGCGAAAGAGATACAGGCTACTTTTCCAGCTAAGGGAAATTACTTCCCCATTCAGGGTAGTGGGAATTGATCATTAAAAAGTTTTGAACGAACGATGGCCACATGAAAGACTCAGTCACCGCAATGCCGAACTGAACGATCAATAAGGCTGATGTGTAATCGGCGGACGCAAAGGAAACAATGAAAAAGGTTTCCTTCGTTAAGCACAGCACTGATACCAACAGCTGATAGCGTTGAGTGATGTAGAAAATTTGGAGCGAGTGCAACTCCTAAACAGCAAGACAATGATCTCACCTCAATCACCCGAAAAAAATTTGTGCATCCGAGAATAATCCCGGTATTTCGCATATCCTGTCAAACATTTCCTTACTCAGATATGTATGTGTAGTAAAAAACGCATTATATACCGATAGAATTTAAAGCTACTGAATGGATTCAGTCAAACAGTTGCCGAAGGGAGCGTTCGAAAGGATCTTCCTTTTTTCGCTCGGTGCCAGAGACAGTGTTCTTGAACTGTTATACTTCCAGGTTGTTTCTGGTCGCTCAGGGAATTTCCTGCATCGAAAAGTATTTCCAGAATCTCTGTAGAGTAAGGATCCTGCTAACGCTTTTTCATCCAGCTTTCATACGAGGAAAGAGCAGTGCACAGGTTGTGCACAGAAAAGCGGGTTATCGAAGATATATTCGATAAACTTCCGTGTTGTGAAATATCAGCTATGGTTCGCTTCTCCAAGAGCTGATGGAGTTGCTGCTGCAATATAATGCAATATAAGCATTTGATGCGAAACTGTTAAAATGAGCTATTACCCATAGGAAAGTGTTGATATTGGTAGTGATAGAGCTTTAAGGATTGTGCTGATCACTGCTTTGAAAATTATTATTACCCCATTCGTCGATGCCTGTTTTGCAGTCCCAAGTTGCCGTGCAATCGGGATCTCTCTTCCTAATCACGCAAGCGTTTGGTTTCTTCATTGGTACCCGATAGGCCTCGGTCCCTCATTTCTCGCTTTCTAGTTATATTATGTCACTATTTTTCTTCATTTTGGCTGTGATGTTATATGAGACAAAGCAAAGAGTGTGGATTCAGACTCCAACTGAATAGAACAAGAGCATACATGGCCAATGAAATCACAACTTTTTTTTTGGATGAAGTCTTTCAACTCTTTATTCAACCCAATCACTAGTTTTCATGCAATTAGGTAAAAAAAGGAACTTCAGATCCAGAGGTTGATAGATCACTTTTACGAATCAGATGCCGAGTTCTTGCACCTGCCCTCCGATGCTTGAATAACAGCGCTTGCACAATTATTATCTGTAAAATCTGCGGAACGTGACAAGCAATATTACTATCAAACAAATACCGGTGCGTGCTGACCCTATGGTGTATAGGGTAATAGGATCTCTATTTACAAGCCTGTAAAAGTTTGTTACCGGCATAAAAACAGAAAATAGCATTTCAAGATTTTTGAACGATCGAAACTCCCTACAACTAGTTGTCTTCCTGAAAACGCTCCTGATGTTCTCAAAGTTTACGCTATCGCCATACTTGTTTCACCATGAGAGGCTTTGTGGAATTGGTAATTTCCTTCGCTGCTAAAAAAAGTGACTGACATGAAAATTTCCTAACTTCTGTACAGCAGCCTATCAGAAATTGCAATCTTTCGCAGAATCTTTTACTGCAACAGGTTAATTATAACAGTTGGCAGTAATCATAGTTAATGAACTGTGCATTCTTTTATGAAATTTTAAGATATTCTTCTTTCTTTTTCTAATTGTGTCCTTATAAAAAATGAAGCCCAATCCAGATCCATCGAATTCTTATAAAGCGTTCGAAAGAACAGCTCTTCTAAACCTAAAATTTTAAAGGCCATTTTTCTGAGCACCATGTAGGGCAATAATCTGTTGGATTACTGCAGCCAGATTTGCCGAAGGAAGCTTTCAAGGATGTCCAAATGTCCTCTGGCGACTGCGGACAGGTACCACACTCCCCCAATTTAATCCGATGAAAGCTTTGTTGCTTTCTCGAAAGTCTTACTTCGCGCATAGAAGGCGAGAGGGATTCGGATAATTGGAGGGGTGAGGGAGAGAAGAGGGAAGAGGAGAGGAAGGACGTGTTCTTAACCTGCAGACCTAAGAAACTCATCTGCGTCCACAGAACTGCATCGATTTGAAAATGTTTCATACAGTTTTACTCCTTCGTTCAATAAGTGTTCAAAACTAGAACTCGCGAAACGGCATCGCAGACTTGCTGACCCCGATATACAGCGTCTCATTCCAAATCGAACCACTTATTTTTGTTGAAAGTGCTATTAGAAGTCATTTTGACATCGTTTGCTAGAAGGAAGTCACGCAAGCATCTTAATAACAGAATTTTCGCAAGAAAAGACAGCATGGCATCTTTTACCGCACCAAGCAGTCAGAATTCCATTCGAGGAAGCGATCCCTCTCCTTCTCCGAGACAACGAATCAAATTTTTGCCAGCTCATTTCCGCATTTTTCAGCATACATGAGAGAGTATTTATAAAACAGTATTCATTTGAAGGCGACAGCATCGACGCAAAAGGTGTTACTGCAACGTGCTAGTATGTGAGTATCGGCTTTTTCAATGAAACACATCCAAAGACTTAAGTGCATCGAAGTTCCCAAAGCGGTGTGGATTACACTACGGAGTTCACATCCAAGGAATTCCAACAGTGCCTCGCAATGGAATGAGCTTTATTTCAAGCAAAGCAATATTCAACCAAATACGGTATTCATATTCAATCGTTCAGGAATCGTTCGATATTATCTGCTCTTCAAATAAATGAAACGTATGGCTTCGAACGTGCAATGGTGGCAGAATGCAGATGAAGTTTTCAGCCTATGGATCACAGCTACCTTCAAAATGAACGTATTCAACGTAAAATGAAAGAAAAAATTCAGTGAAATAAATAACGAGCACAATAACAGTCCTTGCACCAATCAGAAACACAGCCGCTATCGCAGTGCATTGGGCCATAGTAAAAACAACTTAAAGCTAAGCGAAGAGATGAATACTTCAATGCTGACAGCTGATCGACAACGAGGCGATCGTCCGCTACGATCGGAGAGAGATAAAATTACTTAAAAAGAATAACCCTCATGATATCCTAGAAATCACTTCATTCAACGGTGAGCTAGAAATCACTTTTGATCTCTTTTCTTTATCCCGGGTGTGTTCGAAACGAAATATTCTACTTGGTATTGTCGAATGATAAAACTTTTGGTGGCATATTTCCTTGAAAAAATAACATTTTCCACAGACCGATAACATACGGAAAAACCTCGCTGAAGAATATTTTGGAAAACTCGTTTTGAATAAATCAGTGAAGTCCCAAGCTGGAAAATCGAAAGAATTCCCGCCAATGTGATAGTATGACCAATTTCATGTGGAGAGTTGATGCTGCTGCTAAAGAAGTTATATTCTTGCCAATTAAATTCATCGACGTTTTCAGCAATCAAAGTCAGCGCTTTGTTAAAAACATGGATCAAAAGTGTTCTTTAGATCCGCTATGACGGCAGAGGGAAGATATAAATGAAAAGCGCAAAAATTTTGATCCGCAATCTCTTTTAATTTCTTGCGCTTTATATGCGGATTCACACTGAACGCACCCTTCCTCGAGGTACCCTCCTTATCACTGTTCGTTCGAGGCCTCGCGATCGTTCCGATTGCTCGCTAGCCTCCGGAATCCATTGCTACTAGTAAAGTATGGGCTCGCTGTCAAATTCTTGCAATATCGCAAGCAAAACACTCTATGAAAGAACAGAAACGATCATAATGAAGTCTCCGTGCAACATAATACAATTTCTGCTATTAGTATTCCAAAATCCCAACGAGTAAATTTACTGATAACTTGAGCAGTCTATGCAAACTACTCAGATTAGAAGAAAATACCGCTAAAATCCTGAGTATTCATGTTGAACAGAGATATTGATCACATTAACAGCTTTCTAGGTCAAAAAAAAAAATCCATCAGATGAAAAGATTTTCGATAAGTTTACAATCTTCAGAAGCGATGCTCTCAAATGCAAGCATACGCCAATTGTAAGCACTGAAAGTTGAGTATACAATATTGGACTAACTTATGAAGATGATCAATAATTAATAGATCTAATACGATGGTATGGTACATTGTTTTCGATTTCAACCGCATGTTCTCGTCTATATGCCCAAAGAAACATATCGACATCAATGGCCGTTATTGTTCGTAAATGTGTATCCATCTCGGTGCGTAGACGCTTTGCCGCTTCAACAATATCCTTAAAATGATAATTCTTTAATAACTCAATGATTTTTGAATTTGTTTCCCTTCAAGGACTAATCCAGCGTTAATTCTGATACAATGCATTCTCATCATCTACACTAATAGCATAACAAGAAATTGCATTTGCGGCCCATACATTCGCCAACACAAAAAAGTACTTTTAAAAAGTTTTGCTTAGGCGGAATCAATGAAATGGGAGAAAAAACAATCCCGAGTTCACTGCAAAGTGAAAGATAACCATCAAAATATCAGCTCTAATAATGCAGCCACACTTTTACTACTCATCGAATGTACTTTCCTTACCGCCCAAAACTGCATACATATAACGATATGGATTCGGCTATCTCTCCATTCTGTTTTCATTTTTGCGAAGCAATCATGGAGAGGCGCTGCAAAGCATCCACTGCATTTGCCTGACTACACATCGAAAATGCCCGTAGTGCAGAACATTGGAAAGGTAAAGTAAAGAGCCCAATGAGGAGGCGGTCGTTATAGCGATCTTTGCTGGAACACCTATGTATATAGCCTATATTGGCGCTTCTGCTAGAGTAACGGGTAACAACAGATGTACTATGACCAGTAAAATTCTCTAGCAGCAGGAAGATGGGATATTGGTACAAAGTTCTTGCGGAAGAGTACAAACACAAATGTCGAAGCTAATCCTGAGAGTACATGGCATGTTGCGCAATTTATCCATATGCTCATAATCCTCTATCAATTCGGATGCGCGACAACGCCGATATGCGACTGCATTTGCTTGCTCTCATTTCAAGACTTTTTCTCCCTACAAAAATATGCTGAACTGTGACTTTACATCGCATGCTTTAATAGAGAATCCACGCAGTTCCATCTCGAGAGGACATCCACTTGGCAGTATGGGATTAGAACGCAACGATTTCATCAGCTTCGACGAGTAGTGCAATGCGCCTAGATAGGCGAGAGCCTGTGGAACACGATAGTCGGCAAACATTGTCAATTCACTGAAAACAACACTCGCATTTGTTGTTTTTGCACTGCACATTCTCAAAAGGAAGTGAACATAACAGCCGATTGTTTGAGGGACTGCACACAGATGAAGGCCTTCTGTGAAAGGTTACGCTCAGCTAATGGGGAATTTTTAAGCCTCATCTAATTTCAAAACCTTATGGCGTAGGACTTTTGATAGAGATGGAAATAAACCATCCTAAGCGTTCCACATGTGTCCCAGTTCCGCCTGCCTATATGACACCGTCATTGGTTTTAACCGTATTCCGCAAGAGCCATCTGGTATGTTTCAGTAGTTGAAATATTCGTTTGAAGATGCACCAATTGCCCTTGTCACTGGGAAAGTCGGCTACGTAGGAGGAAATCCAGTGTTAGCTAGGACTTTTTGAATTCTTACTGAAGAAGTTATGCCCGTTATGAAGAAAATGTTGATTCTCGATTACACAAGAGTGCGGTAAGAGTGGTGATAGGGATATTTAACTGTCTTTGTCAAATATTCTACCTGCCGAAACAAAGGTATCAAACAGTGCCATCATATGCCTTTCAATAGAGCATTTTTAGTAGAGTTTGACTACCTATCTCAGGGGTTCAGGGGTTCTGTGCTTGATTTCGCATTTAGTCGGAATCTGTGACAGGGGAATTGATGGGAGGGTGCTGCTTATGGAATTTCGTATTTGTAGGTTCAGCAGTTTCTGAGTTAAAACAAGAAGACAGACAGATATGATGTCATCACAAGGCGTTTTTGCAAAGCGAATTTTGAACAAGCGTAAAAAATAAATGCATGACTCAAATTCTCATCTATTTCCTAGCAATTTTTGTTTGTGATTCGTCTGATCTGGATAACAAAAGGCACCAGAGCATCTGTGGCACGGTTTTCGACCTTTTCACAGGTCGACTCTTGCAAAAAAAAAAACATCTTCAGTAGATCGCAATAAACCATATGCGTTCACAAAATATTTAATGCCGTCCCTTGTCAACGAATTTAATTGTTTGCTTAAGCATACACACGCACACCGCTGATTATTAACTCTAACGGCATGGTTCACATTTATCGTCACACATGAAATTACCTACATCTGCTCACCTCCTTCCCCGAATTAGAAAGGCGGAGAAGAAAATGAGAGGTTTTTTCTTCCATCAATTTCCCCCAGACTCTCACCAACTACAACGATGAAGCATACTGCGAAGGAGCGAATCGCAAATTGCACAGATATACAACATGAAGGATTTGTATGTAGCAAATGTGTGCTCTCGAGGAACCGGCTTAAATTCGTCGATGAAGGATCCTATTAGGTGATCCAAAAAAAACAAGTAAACGAATAAAAACCTACAAATAAGGGTAAAAAAGCAGACTAAGAATTATCTATCTTTAAGCGAAAAATCATCCTACAAAGTCAAAGACATTTTTACTCGATTTAGTGCAATGGACATTTACTAAAATAAATAACCACTCGTACCCGATATCGTAAAAGCTTCCGATTTCGTTCTTGTTCTTTAGACATCCATAAACATCAGCGACAAGAATCTGAGCACGCTTCAAGAAGGATACTGCAAACGTAATTAGCATAATAATAAGCAAATCACATGTATAGATACCCGAAGCAAACAATTCTGCACGAAGCCATTAAGTGACTACTATCAGGCACTTTCGCAGTTGAGAGATTTGCAGTGATGTTGCGAAGTGTTACATGATAGGATAGGATGATGGAGTGACATAGCAAGCCTCACCGGATACACTGCTTCCCTTTGTGCTTCTCATCTACTCCTTCTCATGCACAGCTCCTTCTTTATGACCACTACCGAAAGCCATAAATAAGCACAGGTGCTTCCAGTTTGGGACAAACGTTCAGCATGTATACTTGATGAATAAGTTTTCGGCGTCTTCATCAAAAGATAAGCTACTTTAACAGATTGTCATCTGCCATCAAAAACTGCACCAATGGCATTTTGAGGAATGTTTTCGTTGCATTTATTGAATCTTCTATCTGATTTGCTTTATGCGGTCACTTCATTTTATGTTTCAAGCTTTTCCGTTAATAAGTGGACTGTGGTGATTCTATGCAGGATAATACGCAAATGAGGACCAAGAGGAGGATAGGCGGAGGCCAGTTTGCCAAGCCACTGAAAAGTGGTATTCACGGAAATTTAGAAGGAATCGTGTCTGAAAAAAAAGGTAGGCCAAGGAAACCCAGAACGCCAAAAAATGGAGCACAGGTGGCCGAATGCTAGCTGGTTCTGCTTCCGCTGCTATAAAAGTTCAGAAGATGGAGCTTTTTATAATTTCGTGGAACTTACGTGAAAAGCAGAATCACCGCTACAGTTCTAGAAAAAAACGCAAATTGGAATTGGACGATTATATGAGGATTTTTCAAATCTTCGTGGTTACTAATCTGTCAAACCAGGTGTATTAAACTGCCAAAAACTACGACAGCTTACGTCTGCCTGTTGACCGTTTCAACACTACCAATAAGCGTCACATCAGCAGTTTCTCGATTTTTCAATTTCCTTGTTTAAACGATATCATCTATCGAATGAAGCGGAAAATAGTGAAGCAAGAAATTTGCTCAGTTAGCAGCTATGTAATCTGAGCTGCTATGAGGAGTGAAAAAGAAACCTTTCTTTCCTTTGTAGTCACCAAAATCGTGATAGCTTTCGAAGTTTTCAACTATTGTTGCAAGAAGCTTCACAGCACTTTTGCCACAGTTTTCAACGCAATGATAAAATGAACCACCAAATTTCTGCAATCGATTCATCTCAGTAAAGAAAGTGAAAATAAATGTTGCTGAAAAGGCGACAATCATAATTCAATAAAATGTCGACTATCAACACAACAGAGAATTACTTTACTTTACTTTATTTACTTAACTAAGAATTACTTTAACACCTCAATTTAAGAATTACTTTACTTTAACTAAGAATAAGAATTACTTTACTTAACAGAGAACATTACTAAGAATAAAAGAAAAACACCTCAAGTATCGATAGTTCTCCACTGAGATTTACCCTCATTAGATTATCCGAAGAAGGTAACAGTATGTGAAGAAATCAACAAAAGATCGCCGCAAAGGATGACTGGCCGCCACATATAAAACTTAAAAAGTGATAAAATTACACAGGAATGAAAAACTTACTGCATTAAGAACTGCTCCAGCCTCCGAAAGAACTTGCGCCCGTTGCTCTGCCATTGGAATGATAGCACCTGAATAGAAGCTGATGTGGATGCGTTTTCATTCCTGATATGAGCACCATCATCACTGCATGAAAGCCGGCTACGATTAAAGTCTCCCAGCAGTACGTGAAAAAAACATTGAATAGCTCTTAGCGAATATCGACGAAGTCGGTGGATGACTTCATGTTGATTTCTAATGATTAAATAAAACAATCAAGGGCACTGAAAAGCTCATTAAGAAGCAACGCATATTCTAAAAACATCTTCAGAAAAGGCAGAAATTTTATGCGCTTTCATATTTGACAGTTTTAAACTATAACATCCATAGCGACTATACTCTCTGAAGGGGTATAAAGGCAGTGTGGATCAGCTGTCCTTAACTAATGCAAAAGACTGAACGGCAAGCTGAAGCCCTTTATTCGGCTCGTCAACTCGTCACATCACAGAATGTTAATTTAGCACATAGAACAATGGTAACATGTTCTCATTGCAAACACCACTATTCAATAGAAAATGTCAGCTAAGTGGTGGAGACGAGCTGAGGATTTTAGTTTATCTTAAGGAAACCCCACGTCATTTGCACCAACGCTTCTCGCACATGTTTTTTCTATCTCGCATAGCGATCCAGTTCAGATATCAGCTCACATTCTCATGCCGACACAAAGTAGAAAACGGTGATTTGACATTAAAATGTGCAGTGACGATCACTTCACTAAAATATGAGGATTTAATATGAGCATGGAGTAAGATGTCACGTCTTAGCGGAAATTACTTTCTCTTTGAAAACATTCGGAAGCTCTTCCGACAACAGGGAATGAGGACTGCAACTGCCAGAGCACAATAAATCAGTGTTTGCAATGCCCACAAAAATAACTGCACATTTGTGCTTCCTTCAAGATCCCTTCTTCCTCTCGGGTTAAGGAAAAATTCAGTCGTAGGCAAGGCAAACCAGTCATAGCAGATGAAATTTGGCGCCTGCATTAATTAATGCCCTTAGTACTGCATAAATTACAGCCTTCGGTTGTTTTAAAAACTGAAGAACTGTACACTCATAATAAACCCGATATGATCGCGACTGTAGAATTCGCTTAGTTAATGCGGCAAAAATTATAGGCTGCCGCCTCTAGCACTTCATTTTGCATTTCTGAGGGCGATAGTTTCGGCAGTTGAGGTAGTTGATGTGTTCATTCAGGATGGTGTAAGTCCCTTTTTGTTCTCCGTTTTCAGTAGCTAATTGATTTTTTTGAGTGGTAACACTTCCTCTGTATCGAATTTTCATTCGAGTTTTTTTATTCATCTTGTCATCTAATTCGCTGCTTCATTATAGTTTTATGAGCATCTACAAACTCTCTTTGTAAAGCGGATTACGCTGACGCCGTGTTTTTATCTAAGCTTGCATGTATGCGTGTACATGCCAATCCATATGGGAAACTCCAACATCGGATTTCTTGTTGATCTGTGTTTTGAGAACGGCCACCATCAAAACACAAAAAATGCGTGCCTACCTTACATCAGGAGATGAAAAGACCACCACCTTACTCCATCCAGGTTGAACGGCTCCATTTAATGGTTAAAGCAAACCCCTCCCCTCTCTGAACAAACTCGTCTGCATGATTGTTTGTTCCCTTCGAACTCAAATTTTTTGCTGCCTGTAATATGTAGTTATTTCCTCTCGATTTCATCTTTCTGTGCACTTTCCCAATTTGATTCGCAAATCTGCCTTAGAGAATTTCATTGCGGTAACGCTATACCCGCGATTATGTGAATGCATTTACCGTGCAGTTTTGAGTAGAAGAAAACCGAATACAGAATCGGGAAATTTGAAGCGTATAATAAGCCCCTAAGTTGAACCTTTGGTCACGGATTGATGGCATCACGTGGAATGATTAAAATATCAAGGGATTCTCTCGCATATTATCAACTGTTAGTAACGCAGGGAACCGGTTGTAGAAAGTCGGCATATTTCAAGGGATCACATGAATCGACGTAAAAATATCACGAAGTCAACATTACTGCGCTTCGAGTTAGCACCTTGATATAAACCATTAAAAGATTGCACTCCTGGGTGCTTCCGCCGTGAGACATAGCCTCATGCACACAGCGGAAAGCATATCTAAGAGCATATATGCGCTGGGAAATAGTTGCATCTTGGAGCTTTTGGACCGCTGACATTCATGAAGCAAAAAGATTTTTTATTGTGGATATTTGCGCAAGAGATTTTCGATACAAATCTTTGGACCGGAAGTTGTGCAGCGAAGCATTTCCGTTAATGGATATTTGCCTCTCGGAGAAAATCCCTTCGGCTTACATGCTAATAGCATTAGTGATTGGGCTATAGTTTTTTCTTGCGCATAAGCAAAACGCTTTTTTCAGTGTTCAGTTCTCGAGACAACCATGCAATGTTTTTTTCTGCAACAACTCTCAATTGTTACTATCATTGCGGAACTCAGCCGACATCGCTGAAGCATCTGCTCGCTAGTTGGGGAAACCTAGGCGAAAACATTTCACGATTGTGGGAGATATCTATCGAGCGAACTCATGCATCTTCGTGATGTCTTCAATGTGCATTTTGCTGCGATCGTTCGCGAACGCTTCATATAGTTATAACTACAAATATGCAAAACTATGCACATATTATATGCAATATAACATATATACATATATAAGCAATTACTGTTCTCAATTGTGTCATATTTGGATGATTTGAAATTGAGATTACATTACATTTGAGATTCTCAAAGAACAACAATTCTGAGGCATACGACTGAGAATTAACAACGCAATATAATTCTGTCATATTTAGATGATTACTGAACGGAAATTGATTACTGAATATAATGTGGTACGGATTGGAACAAGACCGGAAGCTAAGAACTTCTTGTCGATTATTAATCTAATAGGGAACCACTGTACTTGTGTTAAACTATTTCTTTCACATGCTGTTCGTGAATTTAGTGCAATTTTGAGTGGAGCGTAAAAAACTCGCAATGGAAATTACAAGCACAATTCTTTGAACGGGAAATCAACAGGCTCATGCATTCAAAGTTCAGAGAGTTTATCAACACAGTCATGCCAAGTTTCCGATCATACCGGCATCACAAAAAAAAAATGTTCCAAAAGAGTAATTGTGCAAGTTGCATTTTCATTAGTGCATAAATTGTCCCGCGCAAGTGTTCGGAACGCAAAGCCTTATAGCAATCGAGTGGAAGCGTCTAAATGCTTTCGCTAGGGCGATGGTGTCTAGAAGTCAATAGAGAGATAGTTTGATGTACGCATGTCACCTCCGAAAGAGCTATTTTAAATTATCTCATTTCGTATATTTATGCCTCAGAAATTAGAGATGAAAGAAAGAAACCTGCAAAATAAAGAGCGTAGTTCGAGAGGGAAGGAAGGATTAGTGAGGAAAAAAATAAAATTAGATAGAACGGCAAATCAGACTATAAAAAGTTGTGATTATCTGGAGATGAAAGGATAAAACACTCATTGAAAAACTCAATTGCTCAGGAAAAGGAGGAGAACCAGACAAAGGAAAAGCCATCTGCCATTCATTGAGCGGTAAGCGAAGATCCGTGCTAGAGGAGCTGATGTAATAGGCGCGTTTGCATTCTGCCTACCCCGCTAACCACTTTCTTAAGCTACAAGAAAGTAAAGAAAAAGGGAGTAGAGCGCTCATCTCAGAGAGACATGAAACGGGTAGGGCAGCCCTCTATAAAGGACTCATTTGCCTGAGACCAGAGTGGTGTAAAGTGGACACGAATGTATTAACACAACTGAGAGTCAGAAATTCCTTTCAAATTGGGTGGGTTAACGTGGAACCTGCTAAAAATGGAAAGCCCATGATGCAGACTGCACTCTGTCAGGTCGCTCATTCGACCACTAGCTCGGAATGTCGGAAGGCATATACATTGATAAAGAGGCGAAACGAGGACGCTTGCTGAACGTGCACTGCAAACGCATATATGTTACAGAAGTGCAGGGTAGCGGAATCCATGGCTCAGTTATGTGGCCCAGCTGCTCTAGGCTACACAGGAGGGGATGGATCATGCTTCCTTGGCCTCGTAGAGAGGACTACTTCTTTGGTTTTTCCTGTGCAAGCAGAGACTTGAATTTCTCTTGTGCGAAAAACCGCGCCGTGACATTTTAATTAATCGTGAGCAAAAATTAGACGCTTTTTTATGCAATCAAGTAGACTGCAATGAGTTTTTTTTTTTGACTTTAGATTGAGCAAAGACCCGACACTTTCCCGCGGAGACAAGTGCCACCATAGGTGCACTCTAATGAGTCAGAAATAGAAACCTGATACTTTCTCACACGGAAGATCCGTCGTTGTCGTTTTATTCGTGACTAGGTAAATATTTGATATTTCATGGTGCTCGCAAGTGCGCCAGGATTATGCCTGTTTCTATGGAAGAGTTTTAGGATTATTTGTCTCTTCAGGTCGCGGACGAATTTCTCAAGTTTTTTGTTCCTGTCTGATTGATATCCGCTGCCGTTGGATACATGGCACTCTCGACATAGAACTTGCAGTCCCGTTTGATGCTGGTCGGTTAGCAAATTCGATGAAAGCAACGCCATATCGCTCATTTCGCACAGATTTTTCAAGGGTGACAAGCCAACATCTGAGTCTCACCAAAGAACTCATTTCTGCGATTACAACATTGCCAACATGTAGTCATTAGATTGTGTTCTGCGACTGATTTCATTCATTACAATTTTCTATCCCCTAGCATTATACATACAATTAAATATAATGTGTTCACCAACTCAAACGACCGTACATATGGTTCTTAAAAATTCAGGTTCCTTTGGGCAGCCCACAACTTCATTCTTCTATGTCCGTGAATTCAGATCGTTCTTTCTTCACCTCTTCTGAAAGAAGAAGAAAGAACGAAGTTGTTTTGTTGGTGATTTTGTGGACCACCTTTTTTGTGACAGGAATTGAAGACGCCAAATGATGCATTTATGGTTTTTTTAGACTTAAGAATGAAATCGATCGCAGCATACAATCTGAAGACTTCCTATTGATGGCGTTTGAATCGCAGAAGTGCCAGCGTCTTTAGGTGAGACTCAGATGTGGGCTTGTCGTTCTCAAAAAAGTAGAAGATATGGCTCTGCTTTCATCGAGTTTCCTATCCGACAGCATTAATAAGCCGGAAGTCCGATGTCTATAAAACCAACTACGTGCAGCGACAATGAATATGAATCAGAACGGGAAGAAAAGATAATATTATATTATATCCAATGTGTATAACATATTATTGTCCCATATTATTTCATATTATATTGAAAAATTCGCCCGCAAGCTGTGGAGGGAAACAATGACAATACTCTTCCATAGAAACAGGCATAATCACGGCGCACTTGGTCGCAGGATGAATTGTCAAATTTCCACATATTCTGGAGTAAAAGAACCATGGCGCGTCTGCAGAAATGATTCTAGGAGTTGTTCGATGCTGAAGTGAATATCGAATCGGTCGTGCTGGACGAAACAGTCATGCAGAAGAAATTTTGAATGTTAAGCAAATGGGTGGAAAGCGTGCAGATGAGAGGTTGGTGTATTCCTGCTCAAAGTTTTCGATATTTCCAAAGAGAAACCGAAAAATTCTCTTGTTCCGAAGTTGGTGGAAGCCATCGTCATGCCTTTCCAGCATAAATACTTTACTATTGCTACCTCCAGTCGTGAATAAACCAGAATGTTCACCATCATTTACGAGCGAAGTGGATTGAATAAACAGGCGCTTTCCATGCTATTCTAATATACAACAGAAACTCGTAGAATTTCACTGTTAATCTCAAATGGTACAGCAAATAATTACGATGTTATGGATAACGCTGTGGCATGACTATACTTACTGACCATAGGATAAACAGTTCAGACGCAATGATTCGAAAAAAAATTACCATCATCTGCGACGAAAACCTTTTTAACATCTTCAACGGTGATATTTTGCAGGTAGTTGGCACTCGTCAGTGGAATACCATTATCAATGGCTCGATTCACACATGCACATCCAGCAAAATATCCCGTATAGGGTTTGCCTTTATATGTGACAACAAATTTTGCTCCCTCTTCTGTCCAAAACGAAAAATTGATTGTATCCATGAGAAATACCCTGCAAATAATCCTCTTTCCGGGAGCAATAAATTGCAAATCCGCTTATTAAAAGAACTTTAGTGTACTCAATGGTTATCGATCGATAGTCCATTGAATAAGCGCTAATAACTGCAAGGACCCTCTCAAATGTATTCCATCTAAATAATGGCAGAGAAAAATATCAAGCAAAACACCAATAAAATCGGATATTACCGTGTAGGCGATTAGTGGAGAAAAAATTTCGGTGGAAAAATATGATGCGATAATAAAAATTTTCATTAATAATTCTGGTGCCTTATCTCATCATTTTTTTGCTTGCCGAAAAGAGGACTATATTGGAAATGATGAAATAAGATAAATTAGATTTGTTGTCGAGCAAGAAAAAACGTCTCCAACATCGTAATTAATGAGGGCATTGTGCAAGTAGATGAACCACATTGAAAGCTTATTTCTTGCATCAACAACATCGAAGTTTCTGATGCGATCAAGGTTCTCAAATCGACCTCATAAAGAAATATTTTTGGTGAAATTTCTTTCATGATTTTTGATATGCTTCTTAATTGCGCGTCTATGTCATGCGTAAGCACAAATAGCATCTACATGTTCAATAAAAAATATTTCAGCCTAAGGTATTGTTCACAACGAAGGAGTAATAACTCAAAAATTAAGCGTCATGTTTTCGCTCTCGGACCATCAACGAACTCGGATGAACCTTTCAATTAAAATGCAATTGCTCAAATCAAACATTCCCACTAGCAGAAGAAGAAGTTGCCGAGAATATTGATGAGAAAGAGGGAATCGAGTGAACCCTCTTGATGATCAATGAGCGCAGTAAACATTTGCCCGCGTACTCCCCATCCTTTAATTGTTCTTAATTTTGGCGAAAAATATGAAACTTCCAAACTTTTGCAAGCATTAATTCCGCACTCGATTTACTGAAAATTGAGACTACTCATGCCTTTAACTTCTTTTTTTTTTTAATTTTTGAATTCGAATTTCTATTGAGTATTCGGAAATCAATTAAAGTTAAACATTTAAAACTTCAAATCACTCAGTAATATTTGCATCTGATATCAGCTCTCATATATTAAGTGGATTAATAAATAGCAGTTACTGAGTGCTTCATTGCCTTCGACAGGCACATAAAAACGGCGTCAATTTAACTAAGGAAAAGTTCGTAGAGGAAAGCATTTATGGTAAAAGATAGAACGACAACTTTTGAGACGATTAATAAAAACGAAATGCAAGGATAAGAGTGTAGTTTGACAACCATGAAAACCTTCATATAAAAATCCAGAGCATGACAACAATAACTGATTAGTGAAATTCCTATGAGCTCACACTCGCAGAGCAGATATTATGGTACAGTCTATGCGATGTCTGTATTTCCTTAAAAGATCAATGTTCAGGGTAAAAAAAATTCTGTAATCTCTCCTCGTAAAGAAATATTATATGAGCATGAGTAAGCATGATTAACTTTTTGAGAAGTTCAAATGATAAAAGAGTCACATGTATTGTTCTAGCGTCCAGCCCCGTTGCTGAATGGCAACGATTCGTTATTTACTCGAGTTTCATAGCACTATAATCATTCTACAGCGAATCACCTGACAGCGAATACTTCAGCTGCCAAATTTGGCGATGCTAGCCTGTGATTTACACCATGAAAGGCCAATTACGTCATACCCAACAACTAAGACGCCTTCCCATTGTGAGATGGAGAAACGAACCATTCAATAGCGGCTCGGTCGGCTCCTTTTGGATGCAAATCATGCGCATCAAAATCGACGTCGCGAATCTTTCCACTACGAACCGCATCGAGAACCTGAAAAGAAATCCATTATCGCATCGCAGGAAGATTGCATCTTACTGACTTTTTATATGCAAGAACTATAAGACCTTTCATAAACAAATTTTGCTGCTATTTGCCTCCATTCATGCCAAAAAAAAAGCTCGATGACAAAAGAGTTTAATTCTTCGAGGTGATTTGGCAATCGTTTAAATGACAAGAACTGGACACAGAAACAGGTGGGGAGTAGAGAAAGGGTGGGAGGAAGGGGAATGACATGCGCTCCCCCCTTTTCGCTCAGTTGATTAGCCAGTTGCATAAGTTACTACGAAAGCAAAAATACGCGAAATAGTGTCATTAAACTCTAATTAATCCGAGCCTTCAATGAAAAACCGATGGAAGCAGTGTGCAGATGAATCTTTTTTTCACGTTTAAGCGCCAATAAAAGCACTGAGTACCAATGGATCAGTTCAAATGATGATATGAGAATAAATAAGGAGGCGATGCTGCTACGATTGGATTCGCGAATTTTATTATAAGAAGCTAGCAAATTAAACTTCGCATTTTGCGGTATTACTCATCAAACTTATTATCGCATATATAATACCTGATGTGGCATTAAGAAATAAAAGATGTAGTTTACCTGCAAAAGGACAAAAGAAAAAGAAGGATATTTATAACACCCACTGATGCTGAGGTTACGATGAGAAGGTCCTGAACTCCTAAACAGATTTGAAGACCAAGGAGAAATTATTAACTTGACCGAAACCAATGTGGCCATATGGAGTGCATAACTTTATTGGCCATCGAATTTCGGCGATCTCGAAAAAAATTCATTTTCTCCGCCAACACCGCTAACAGCATTAGTTCAGAGGTCATAAAGTGGGCATGCGAGAGAAATACTAAGTGATATCGAGATAGTAAACACAGGTTTAGTTTGAAGGTTTTGCTTGAAACTGTTGTCAATTTCTGCAACAAATTGATCGTATTTTCCGAAGAGAGCGAAACGAGTATAATTGAAGGAAATTTCTTTAGAGAGAAAGAAAAATTTGCAATTCTATTATTTCAAAACAATGGCATAACAACGACCGATGTAGCAGAAAATGCTTCAAAAGGCAAAAACTTTTTAAAAGAGAGGAGAGAAGAAAGCAAAACTTTTTCCGCCCATTCGTTCATTTGTCTCCTAAAACGAGGAATGATGCATTAGATTTGCGCTGTGGCTGTAGCTTTGAGATGGATTAAGTTTTTTTTTGAACAACGTGTAACCGAAATAGTGCTTACGAGTAATGGCTATATATCGTTTCAAAAATAAGCGATCCGCTCTCATCAGTTCGCCATCAATTTTCACCTTTTTGGATTCAGTTCGACTTTTTCACTGAACCTGTGCAATTCGCTCAGTGAGTATAAAGGTCAAAAGTGCTCTATTACGAAAAGTCTGTGTGGTTGAATGGAAGATATTGAAAAGATCGGGAATAATTTCAATTAAATGAATAACATTCGACTCATCGGCATTCTCATGGGCAGACTGTAATCGAGGCAGGTAGATGGCTGGGTAAATTAAAACAGCTTAAAGTGATTCCACATAAAAGGAAATATTCATGTCGATTTTATATTGCGATGCCCTCATTTTATTAATTGCTTCAATAAAATTATACTGCAGTAATTAAACTGACTGAACCTATCCCATAAATAGCAAGCGATTTGTCAAGTCGAATCTAATTCGAAATTTATGGGAACAAAAGTGAAAAGAAATTCGGGGATATCTGAAAGCACTCAATATTAAAAATGCATTCATGAAAAAGATGTCGAGAAGGCTTTTTTGTGATTTCATCGAGTTCTCCTACCGCATAAAAAACGACTTGAAACAGCTTACCATTTTAGCGACCGTTTCGACGCCATTTTTTGATATTTTCAGCTCCCCATCCGAATGCTCACAGATGAACTTTCCCGTGTCGCGTGGATTCAACCTCCCCTTATCTAGCATCTTTGACGACAGCAGATGATCCTCGACCCAGTATCAGTTGTAGCCTGAAATATCCGGATGCTCCCTCCTTCTATAATGCGGACGTTTTGTAGATGCAATTATCGGGAATAAGAACCGTTCTAAAAATCTTTTGGACATCAGCAATACAAAAAACAAGAAGAAAAAAGGAAACGATAGGACTTTATAAATTCGACCGAAAAGTCGTTGAATCGTTCCGGAATGATGGACTTGCAACCAATTGAGCTGAACATGCCACCTTTCATTATCAAATCACTAACGTAGAGCGTTCTTAGAAACAACAACGCGCTAACACAGAAATAGTGCATTTGGAGTGTGTGAAGCGACACAGCGAGACGCGTCTAGAGCACACGTGCAGTAAATGCATCGGCAATAGTGTTGCGTCGGAACATTCAACACAAGTTAAACTCCACCATATGCGACAAACATGCGTCGTTGGAGCAAGCTTGCGTGCAATGAAACAATGCTGCAGAAATGCGCATACAACTTGCTACGATTCTCATAGAATATTGAATCACTTGTTTCCTGACATATATAGCGAAAAGGCACCAGAAATCTGTATTTTAATATGCTTCACATTTTCTAGTTACGATAGTGGGTGCTGAAGAATAACAGTTCAGATCAAAATAGAAAATAATAGTGTATTAGGATTTCTGGTTGGAGGATTAGAGAAGAGGCGGAATGAAGAAACCTGAAATACAATAGAGCAAATTTTGTTCACTATATAGTTATGCAACTTTCTGATTCATTTAGAAGGATGAAATAACGATAAAATCCAGACGAAAATTTTCGAATATAAAAAAAAACAAGTCACTGCGACCATTGAATGAATGGTTGACTATACGGTTCGACTTAATTTACTGTGCCTCCATTAGCGAATCACTGGCAAAACATACAAATATAATGGCATAACTGAGCAAAAGGAAACTAAAATTATTCGTCATGCATTCTTTATATGCCGCATCTCAAAGAGCGATTTTCAATAAAACGAGCGATGTGTGATCACACATTGACCACAATGAATATTTGAATTCTGGCTTCGAGTATATTAAAGATATTAAAAAGATTCCCATATGACGTGGGAGAGTCGGGTAAAGAATTTCATTTATCTCTCGGCTTTCTGTGCATAATTGCGTCGATGAATCCTATCTTCGAAACGTCTGAAATAGCGCACATCCATATTCTCTATTCTCGACCGTGATCTTCCCCTAAAAAGCATTCAAAAGGGAAGCGAAAAATATTATCTATGTAAGAGTGACAGAACAAGATCATATCAAACGAGAAGCATTGATCGTATCAAGAAGTTGGCGCAAATGTCATAAAATCGTTTAGATGACTTGAAAATGAAAAGATATTTTTTTAAGAATTCTATGCGAAAAATTGAGAAGCATATGCTGGGCTTTTAGATTAGCACAGTGCAAATTAATCACAATTTCATCGATGCTAAATTTGCAAGAGATGTTGAAAAGCACTTTTTTCTTTTTAATTTGAATAATGAAATTGGGAATTGAGTAGACAGCAAAATACGCTGGGGAATTACGAAATCAGATATTAGGTGCCAGCAATCAGATAGCATATGAGATGGACGATATGTGGTGATGACTTTTCTTAACAGCGAATAAGTCTAAAACGAAATGAATTAATTAGAGGCATATCACCTTTTTTAAATAAAAGTTAAGTCACAAATATTAAGTACAACAATGGACATGAGAAATGGAAACAGGAGATTCACAGGAAATATCCGTCAGCATAATTACGCCACTAAGTGTTTTTATAGTGGCCTATGGCGAAAGTTGGTCCACACTTTTTCAAATGAGTGCTGCAAACTCCACGCTAAAAAAAAACTGCCCACGAACAGTCTCTCACAATCAGTTATGAGGTGCATGTGCTGCAGCAATATTCGAAAAGATAAGTGGAAAAATCCATCATAATACAATAAAATAGCAGGTGAAAGGAAATCGATGAAGAGCGAGATGACCGTGGTCGATTGATGAAGTGAAGGTGGGAAGAGCGAAGCAGCGATAACGGATAAATAACCAAAGAATGCAAGCCTTCAAGATTAAGGAGCAAAAGCATATGGAAGCAACGCGTAATTTGCCAAAAAAAGAACCCAAGGGCATTGAACAAATGTTGAAATAGCTAGACAGCATAGCTTACAGGCTATTTCCTCTTCATTGCGGACTAACCTATAATAATCCCTATTAATGGAGAGCATCAAACATTTCGTGGTAATCTTGAGAGAGAATTTTCCCCTTATCACCAGCATGTTCGGTGTAAGTCAACTTCTGGAATGCCACAAAACTGAATGATGCACAAGAGAATTCATAGGCGAAAAACGCACAATATGAAGCGCAAGAGGGAGAGGAGAAGAAGAAAAGAAGGAGGAGAGCATAGGGAGGAGGAAAGGAGGGAGTCATTTGATGATAGCGGAACGATATGATGATCGTGCGAAAACACTCCCTTAAAATCGAACTTTTGTTTTAAACGAACGCATTTCACGAATGGCGGTCGGCCACGCACACGACATCGACGGTGCATGCTGCAATTTAATTTCACATGCAATTTTATGTTGAAAAAATTGATGGCCTAACTTCCTTCCGCAAGCATTCATTACCGAAATTCCAGTCTGAGACCGAAATTCGGCCGATTCGTTACGGTCACCAGACAATTATGTGACGAACGGATATTGCATTGATAACGTGGCTGTTTATACTCACGCGCAAGTCATCACGTCCTGTTACGTATTTTACGTATTTTGTGTTACCTATCATCAATTACGTATTTTGTGTTACCTACCGGGCTCGTAGGTGGAAAGGACTCGTTTCGAGGGAGAGCATGTTGCTCTTTTGCTTCCTCAAATGAAGCGAATTTTCATAACCTTGTGGTACTTTTCAGCAGTCCGTTCCACACACTATGATACAGTGAACATCATACTAAGAATTCAGATAAGTCGATCTGAGGCGCACCAATCTGGTGGTTACAGGTCGCGATGGTAGATCAATGTTCATGGAAACTGATAAATAGAATGTTACTTTCTACAGCAAACTAAACCAACGTGAAAGCGTAGGCGTCATGGTCACCGGCAGCTGAAATCCTCTAGAGAGTGCAGTTGCACGAGGGTGACATTCACAGCGAATGTCATTTCTGCAAAAAAAGAAACCATTACATTGCTTCCTCTGATGAATAAAAAGATGAATCAGTGATGTGAAGGAATTCGCTTTATGAAAGGATAAAACTGGTTGAAAGAATAAAAATTATTTGGTGACACTTAGTTAATCCAGAATGGAAATGGGTTTTCCTTGTGGAGGTCATTGTTCTAAGGACCCATAGAACAATTCGGAACTAGGGGAACTTTTGTAGGCAACCAGCACAGCGCAAAATGTTGGTGATGGAGCCACTGCTCAATACTTTATCCGGCGATTTAATTCATCCCATGATGAGTTCCATGCAGTTCCTCGCAATGGCGACGGAGGTGTGGAAGATGAGCTGTGACGGCGAGGAGTCTGCTTGCTTGCCATTATTCAGTCTCTTGAGACACGCATATAATCCTCTTCGAAGACTTTATCAGACAAAGCGTAAGCAGGCATCGATAGAGTGGTCAAGGCTTTATTATACCTTAACAAAACAAAAGAAACATGAGGAGATCGAACAGCAGAGAGGAGGAAGGAGGAAAGAGGAGGGGGGGAGACCGGATTAAAGACAGCCTCAGCACGCAACAGGGCCACCCAATGGTTCGATCTGCGCGTCATTTTTCTGCCCTTCTTGACAGCAGCTGGCAGCTGATCTCTAATTTACCGATCCTCATGGGAGGACTGGTAGATTAGAGATCAACTGTTCTCGCTCCACAAGCAATCAAGAGATGTTGAAAGCTAGTGGTTTTATTCCAGGGAACTTGACGGCCAAAGATTTCCGTGTCAATCGACATTAGGCTGTCCGACATAATGCAGCTGCGGACACCGATTGTCATCTGGGATCGATGAGTCAGCGCTCAAACACCTTTTTAGATTGGCCCCATTTGAGGTGCTGTTGATTGACTCCTTTGGAGTGGCATGCTTTCGAGTATGTTCTCGATGAAGTGCTCGATAAAGAACTTTACAACTTTTCTTACAACAATCAACACAGTTCAAGACTAATATATCCAAATCGCCGCCTCTAACAGACAATCACAAAAACCGTCAGGCAAATGGACCTCATTGCAGCATCACTGAAGATGGATAAAAGATCAGCCGCCAGAGAGTATCCGTTGTTTTCGGCAGCGAGGATCTTCTGATCGTGAAACGTGGATTTTCCCAATGTCAAATGATCATCCATTTTGGCGGTCGTGCATTTTCGAGTTTCCTATCCTATTGTATCAACGGACACATACCGCGGACGATAAGGAGGACAGGAGGAAAAGTCCGAGCACCTCTTCATAAACCTATGGACATATTTGTCGCTTATATTCCATGATCCCGTCATCACAAAGGTTAAATATTCTGCATTTTGAACCAATCTTTTGCTGAACATATTTCCGAGACGCTGAACGTTAGCTCCCTCTGTTCCTTGCGACTATGAGTCTCAGCAAGCTATTAGTATCTCTTCCTTGTCAAAATATGGTTTCTCGATTCAAGTCGAGGAGATGTGAAATGAAACCCCTCCGGTGACGCAATAAAACATCGCAATGACATGAAGTTTTCGTTGATGCAAACTAACGAAACTAGGAAAGAGGTCCGCCACACCAAGGTTTATGCTAAACCTTCGGAACAAGATAAAAACAGCCCACAACCTAGGAAGGTGGAAAGTGAGGCATCATGTAACTTTTAAAGCATGAAACTTGAGCAGGACAGCTTCCATATATATATATATATATATATATATATATACATATACATACATATATATATATATATATATATATATATATATATATCCAGTGTGCTCAGCTAGGAGCCATCTGGCGCGTCCCCAGGTTGCGGATCGGGGAACGGCCGTCAGTACGACGGTTAGCTGCGAATATATTGAATAAGCAACCGCGGACAATCTAGCGGCGAAATCCAACAGGGTGTGGCTGGGGTTGACGGTGGCACGCCAGCGCCTAAAAAATGGTCACAATACCCAATGACGGTTTCGTGTCGCGGCGAATACGGTCCGCCGAAAAAGACCGCCGCCCCTACTGCCTTGTAGGTACTTCGTGAAAGAAGAAAGGCTAGGAGAAAGGAACTCCGAATCGTGGTAAATAGCACCTGCAGTGGGCTACGATTGTGTATCGGAAGGGCAGTTTTATATGGTCAACTTGGCCTCATTTCTGGCCACACTGCTGCGCACCTACTGTTCAGACTACACGTCTCGATCTTCGTGCCTGTAGCCAACGAGCTTTGGGTGAACAGAGAGTGGGAGTTGTCTCACAAGCATCTCTCACTTAAATCAACTCATTGTGACGGTATAACTCCGGTGAAAATGTTGTGTGAAGCCCTGCGGCGACAGGCAAATGGCGACGGGTACAGGTGTCGGGCACTGGAAGTACCTAGTCACGAACCTGCACGCAGGCGGCTCAGGTGTGATGGCCGCTTCTTGACGATCAGGAACTACTTCAAGATTCGTGTCCTGCCTGGGTGGCAGAGCAGCCCTATTCAGGAACGCACTGCTCTCTTCGAATGAAGAAGGGGATATAAAAGGCTCCCTAAACATTGCTAGTTCCAAATCCTTCATCAAGCATACCGCGGCTTGCTGAATATTTACCCGTGCGGTCGAAAAACAAAGTGGTGCAAATCTCAACCAATCCGTTTGGCAACGTGGAACGTGCGCACGCTACTGGATAGCGGCGATCGCCACGAGCGAAGAACAGCCATAATTGCCCGTGAACTTGCCAGATACCGCATAGACATCGCAGCACTTTGCGAAACTAGAATCTCCGGTAGATCACAGTTCTCGGAGGAAGGTGGAGGATATACGTTCTTTTGCATTGGACAACCTGAAGGTGCACCCAGGCAAGGTGGAGTTGGATTTGCCATTAGGAACGCGATCGTTAAAACGCTTTGCTCTACACCAGCCGCTATTACGCCACGACACATGAGCCTTGAACTGCCGCTGTCGCATGGTCGCAGAGCCACTCTCCTTTCGGTATATGCGCCAACCCTTCTCGCATCAGACGACTCCAAGGAAGAGTTCTATGCCGAACTGGATAAGATAATCTCCAAAACTTCCTACAGAAACAGACTTTTTATTCTTGGAGACTTCAACGCGAGGGTTGGCAGTGAGTTCGCCACATGGAGCCGAGTGCTCGGGCGTCACGGAGTTGATAAGGCCAACTCAAACGGCACAATGCTACTCGAACTATGTGCAAAACATGAACTGGTCATAACTAACACAGTCTTTCAACAAGCAAACAAATTCAAAAACACGTGGATGCATCCCAGGTCGAAACACTGGCACATGCTCGACTACGTAATAACCAAGCAACGCGACTTGAAAGACGTGAAATTAACCCGAGCAATGCGCGGAAGCATGACATGGTCGGATCATGTTCTAGTTCGTAGTACTGTGCGCCTGACAACGACGCCTCCGCAGAGGTGTCGACGAGGTCTCAATGTCAAGAAGCTCAACGTGAGCGCGCTAAAACGTCTGGACGTTCGAACGGAGCTGGAACAAGAACTTAATGCCAGGCTGAGTGAGCGGGAGAACAACGATGGAGCCGACGACGACTGGAACAACTTAAAAGATATAGTCTATAACGCCACAGCCAGAGTTGTTGGCTTCGTGAGGAAACGCAGCAAAGACTGGTTCGATGATCAGGACACTGAAATCCGAGCGTTACTGAACAAAATGCACACCACACATTTGCAGTGGATAAATGATAAATCGTGTGCCGCCAAGAAACATGCTTATAACATAGCCAGGAAGGAGGCAAATGTGAGACTTCGCACAATGAAAGAACGCTGGTGGGCCAATATGGCAATCGAGCTCCAGACAGCAGCAGACCGCCATGACATGAAAGCATTCTACGACGGCCTCAAGGCAGTCTACGGTCCAAGAGATTCCGGAAGTGTTCCAGTTCATTCGAAGGACGGCTCTCATCTCATAACTGACCGTGAGAAGATTCTGGAACGCTGGGCAGAACACTTTCGAGCGGTGCTAAACCAAGCATCAGAGTTCGACTCAACAGTGCTCTCCGAAGTTCCTCAGTGGAATGTGTCCAATGATCTGGCGTATCCTCCATCAGAACGCGAGGTGCTTGACGCCATCCAATCGCTGAAAGCGGGCAAGGCGCCTGGTGCCGATGGCTTATCCGGCGAAATATTCAAATACGGCGGACGCAAACTTATTCAGTGGCTCACAACTTTATACCGGCACATATGGGAGCGCGAAGAAGTCCCACAAGATTTCAAAGACGCGCAAATAGTTCATATTTTCAAACACAAGGGCGATCGGGCAACCTGTGACGATCACAGAGGCATCTCTCTCCTGTCCATCCCAGGCAAGATCCTGGCAAGAGTAATTCTCAACCGACTTGCCTTGCACGTCTCCAATAACAACATCCTCCCAGAAAGTCAATGTGGTTTCCGCGCTGGTCGTAGCACCATCGACATGATATTTAGCGCTCGTCAACTGCAGGAAAAGTGTCGTGAACAAAACAAAGACCTTTTCGCTGTTTATGTTGACCTCACGAAAGCTTTCGATTCTGTCAACAGAAAAGGTTTGTGGTCACTTCTACGGAAAATTGGATGTCCAGATAAGTTCGTAAACGTGATCCGATCGTTCCATGAAGGGATGCGCGCTCGCGTTATTGAAGCAGGCAGCATGTCGAATGCATTCGAAGTTACCAGCGGCACGAAACAGGGATGTGTACTTGCTCCGCTTCTGTTTGGGATCTTCTTTGCCATGATGCTGTCGGTCGCATTTAAAGACTGCAATACTGGCATACCAATTCAATTTCGAATGGATGGCAACATCTTTAACCTCAAACGGTTAGAAGCCAGAACAAAAGTGCACACTGCAGTCATCCGGGAACTCCTATATGCTGATGACTGCGCGTTAATGGCACATTCCTGCGCGGATCTACAAGATATTATGAATCGATTTGCCACGGCAGCCAACCGTTTTGGCTTGAAGGTCAGCCTGAAGAAAACCGAAGTTATGTACCGAGAATGCCCAGATCGTCAGCAGCCTACATCACACACCGTAACAGTTGACGGATCCAGTCTCCGGGTTGTCGATAACTTTACATACCTAGGCAGCACACTTACAAGCTCAGCATATAATGACACAGAAACCTCCAGAAGATTGGCGAAAGCGAGTGCCGCATTTGGCAAATTGTACAAACGTCTCTGGAGCAGACATGAAGTGAAACTGAGTACTAAGGTTGCGGTATACCGTGCAGTCGTGCTAACAACGCTTCTCTACGGTTCCGAAACCTGGACGCTATATCGAAAAGACATCAAGAGGCTGGATCAGTTTCATATGCGATGTTTACGCAAGATTGCAAACATCAGCTGGCAAGACAAAATAAGGAACACTGAAGTGCTGAAAAGGTGCGAGATAACTGGTATCGAAGCATACATCATCTCATCCCAACTACGTTGGGTTGGGCATGTCATCAGAATGCCGGACAACCGCATCCCCAAGCAACTACTTTACGGACAACTCGCCTCTGGGGAACGGAAACGAGGGCGTCCGCTGCTTCGATACAAGGATGGAGTCAAGGCAACGCTGAAAGCGTGTCAAATGGAGCTGAAGGATGACATAGTACATGACAGACAGCTGTGGAGGAGAGCATGCCGCGAGGGGACTGCACGATTTGAGAGATGTCGAGTTCAAGCACTGGAAGAGAAAAGATCGCGACGACTATTGGGCACAAGTGGGCCGGATCAAGGAGTACGGTTTATCTGCGATAGGTGCAACAGGACGTGCTTATCTCGAATTGGACTCGTCTCACACATGCGCGTTCACCGGTGATGAGATCCGTTGACTTCAACGGCTCAGTCCATGGATATATATATATATATATATATTCGGATGTGAATCCAACGCATCTGGACATAACATCATAAACGAAAACGATAGTAAAGCAAACAAGCGTGTGACTGTTTTTAAACGGAATGTGGAAAAACGATACCACAACGAAGCGAACTTATAAGTGCAAACGTTATGTTTGCATTATTGCAGAGAATGCAATAAGCATCCCATTTCTCGAGACAATTAATCCCCTTCTTGTAGGAGTCCGTGGGGTAAGAATGTTACGAAACCATTGCATTTTCATTCGTAGAAGATGAAAATCCAACTCAATTCTCCCTTGAGATGCATTCGACAGGAAAGAATGACAAAACATTATACAGATGTCAGTACAAATCGGTGTTAGCGTTTCTCGAAAGTTCTGAATCACTGAAGACATTTCGAAGAATTTTAGATGTATCGGAAACCAAAAACCTCATGACGTGGGACAAATACAAGCAGCTGAAAGGAATGTCCAATATGTCAACAAAGTGGGCAAGAACGTTGGTCGAAAATCACCCGTATCTGCGACATTTCTTAGGCAGATGGAAACACTAGTGGTTGACATTTGAATCTGCATGAATTTCCCATTCTCGTTTCCTATCGCAAACTCTTCGTGATAAAATCTAAGCTCGCATAAGCAACAAGCTGACATGCAATTTTTTGCAGATAAGATGACCTGCGATTCCCCAGAATCGTTTTTCAAGAAAGTGGATGGTGGATCAGCCCTAAACCACTGCAACAGATAAGTTGCTTGCAGCAAAAAGCAAAAAAGGTAAGCCCTTCTGCATTACTCCGCACCTAGGCTGAATGCCATTGATAACTACTGAGCGAGCACAATTGGGCGAACATTTGATAAAAATGCCCAACGATGATGCGAACAAAATAACTGAAAATTCAAGGCCGTCATCCGCAGAAAATAAATAGAGAAATGCGCCATAACAGTCAGCACAGTAAAGCTCCTGCATTCACCTCACCAGTCCAACCGGTTCGATCCCTTGCCGATGAGTGATAGATGAAAAACCAATCGATAAGAAAGCGAATTTGTCAAATTTTTAAATCCATTCAAATGCACATTAACTCCCTTCGGATGCTGGAAGATCAATATGGAGTGTAGCATTAACTGTCAACTTATCCTTTGCGATACAGCCACCGAGTTTTGAAAGCCTAGCTGACATGATTTCTAAGCTAAAACCACGGGCAAATGGAGAGAACGGCACACATAAATGCACGTAGAAATGACATTGCTCTATAGCAATTTCAAAACGCTAATTTGTAAAAGCCCATAGAAAACGTTCAAGGACATAAACTCTTCCTACGTCCTACTTCTTTTTATCATTACTAGTTTTTTTGGACGTTCGCAGAAAGAAATTAAAGGAAAATCTGACGAAATAATCGCGTCAGAAATAAACACACAACGAAGCCGAATGTGTTTCGAAATGACTCCAGGGACAGCCTTTTGCAAACGCCCATTTATGTTCGTTTAGAGAGACAGAGGCACTCGGATGGCTTGTTTATGGAGCGTTTATGAAAGTACTATTGCCTTTATGAAAGTACTATTTCCCTCTCTGGACTCAGTAGCAGCTTCAATAGCGTATTGCTTTTAAATGAGCACCTCTTTTGTAAAACGCGGTCAGCTGCTCTCTGCAGTGCTATGTCAACGTTAGAGTCTATTTCTTCCAGTCTACATCGATCCGCGTGAGAGCCAAACTTGCAAATTTCTAATTTCAGTTCAGGTGGCATATTTTCATTCTGTGCTAATATTTATTGTGTCTATGCATTTGCCGAAAAATAATTCCACTTATCTTATCTGGGCTCAAAAACCAATTCGCTTCTCCCCTGACTGCTAGAGATCGAAGACAATTCGTAGCCTATGATTGAGCGAATAAATGTTCTCTCCTCTTCTTTCCCCATGGCAATATTTTTAGTTATGAAAGAACTTAAATACGACTACTGAAACTTTTGACCACCTTCAGTGTTCCATTTTTAAAAACCGGTTCATGAATGTGCAACTTTCATTTATTGCATAGGGCTGTTACTGAAATTGAAATTTAATGTAATCTTGGGTCTGGTTTGTCCAGGGCTTAGTAATGGATACTTCATCGCCGCTGAGGTTATGATGTTTTGCATAAACATTCGACAAGAGCTACCAGTATTGAATTTTGTCTTGTGAGCTAATGCTCGAGTTATGACACTATACGTAACAATCTTCTGTAATGAGGTTCAGATATATCCAGGAAACTCGCGAAATCCGATCTCAGATTTAATTCATGGCATTGTAGTAGCCACTTAGATGTTCGTTCCTAGCGTTCACGTTTAGTATGCTGAGCAACAGAGCGAAAATGTTGGCAAATCTCAATGAAGCGATGAGATCTGAAGGCTGCGTTGCAACTTTAGAAATTATGGTGAAGGAATAAAGAGTTTAGATCATTTGTATCAGTGCATCGCATTCAAATGCGCAGATACAGCATGCTTGAGCAACGAAACTTTCCCTCGATTCTGTAGTTGCCTAAACGTAAGCAAATGGAGAACCTTGTCAAACGGGCTGTAATGACACGCAATTTAAAATCCCGGTAACAAAGCAGTTTCGTGGGTCACAAAACAAATCAGGACGTCTTTAGCGCTTATGCCTTCAAAATAGTGCAAGAATAACTTGAGTCGTGAAAAGAAGACTGAAATGATCAACTTAAGCTAAAGAAACAAGCTGGGTTAGGTGTTAGTAAAATTAGATCCCTTGCGCAACAGAACAGTACCTCTTAGCGGGATGCGAAAGAGCACAAGCAAAAATTGAGAAAAGAAAGCGAAGAGCTAGTGGCGCATCGCATTTATTACAATAATCCGTCGCAACCTGAGATAATGAGCAGATCGTTCCAACCATCGAGAGAATACCGCAGGGGTTGCAGTTCTCGGAGGTAAATGGTGCGCAACTGATCTACTATCACGCTCAAATGTTCTAAATGTTTGAATCTGTGGAATGCATAATGGGAAAGTTGCACCTATCACGTACATTCGTGTCTGTCTGTCTCTTTCTTCTGTAGTTTCATTCTCTTATTAACATGGTCTAGAGTTAAGAAATTTAATGAATAGACCATGCACTGCATGAAAGCCCTAGATATAATATCTTTCGAATTACTTTAAATGCTTTGAAAGGATCTGCAAACATTTAAGGTGCAAAATTATGGCGGATTTTATGCCAGCAAGTAAATATTCTACTGCGAGAAGAAAATAGATCTTTTATAGCAGAACGTGTCGTTCATACGAGGCGCAATGGAAGCCGGCGGATGAATAAAAAGTTAAGGCGCACTTTTCTAGTTATTTCGTTATTTGTCGCTGATATGTGGGCGGAATGCGAAGGAGCACATAACGCCAGCTCCTTGACTACAATTCGTTAATGAAACACCGACCGCTTGAGGAATTGAAGCAGTGCCGATCTAGAGCAGAAATTTCATTGCAGACAGCGGCAAGCTACGAAATTCGTCGATACGAAGAAGAAAGATAATTTTCGCACATTGCTTTTTTTTCATCGGTTTCCTTCAGAAAGGTATGATATTTCGAGGGCGAACAAAAGGTGATGCTGGAAGCGATGCGACACTGCGAAGCAAATTTTCTCCTTTTGAACAAATTCATCCTTTATTTTAGCTGGGGATGTTTGCGATTTTGAATGCGAAAGAACTACAGTTGTTTTTTTCTCAGATGTGCCTAAATCTGCTCAGAGGACATCCGTTGTCTTTGAGCTTATGATCAAAAGGAAAACGGAAGTAAAAAGTGGCTGTGGAAATTGCGAAAAACTCATCCGGCGACGTTCAACGTTATTTGAGCGCCTTTAGCTGAATTCACTTTCGCACTTACCTCAATTTGGACTGGATAATATCCATACTTATGAGGAATACTCTAATGTAAGCTTCACATAAAACGTAAGCCATTCTCTAGAGCAAATGCGGATTCCTCGAGAAAAGTGGTCGCATAATTAAGGAAACCCTAACGATGGTTTTCCTTACGATATCGGCAATATGCTCACTAAAACCAAACAAACATGCATGTAGCAACATCGAACTTCACGATAGAAGAGGACGGAGTAAATGCTACAGCTTCGACAATGAAAGAAAGTTGGGATTGGTGACGCGGAAACAAATCTAGATTGTTTTATAAAAACTAGAGGCGAAATCCATTTGCCATATCATTCATCACTTCTATGGAAAATCTCCTGAGAATTGTTGGCGATGGCAAATGCTTTTAAATCATCTATGGAGAAATGGAATTGGTAGGAAGGTATTTAGGCAAGTCGCTAGAAATGGGCTGAGAGCGGAACCTTAAGAGGTACCACTGGATGCATGCTCAGGTTTCATACAGCGGTGCCAGCCATTATAACTCGTGAACGTCTAGAGAGGAAATCGCGCATTCTTTTAAATAACGATAACTTTAGACGCCCTAAGGACCTATGGTAAAGTTGTCGCCAATCAGAGCAATCAGCACTAATGTGCCGAAAACAAATTCTAGCCGGAGCATTAAAGAGGTTCATCTTTGTCGGACCGACTAGTTTAATAAATTAACTGAAATTTTGAAGGTTGCAGTAGTGCATTGAGACTCTGATTGATCCTAGTGCTTGTGATAATCTGTGAGAAGAGATAGGTTTTTGAAAGCCGATGAATCGTGAAGTGCCACGTGAAGGGCGAGCAGTTCTTACTTACATTTTACTATTAATAAAGGCAAATGAGTTCTCTCACAGCAGGTGAGTCAGCCCGAAAGCTATGTCATCCGATATTGCAGTTATACACGGCATTTCGCACGACTTCCATTAGTTGTTTCCCACTCGCAACTGGTATACCAATAGGCAGAAAAACATACACTTATACGACGTAAAGCGAAAGTCTTTCCCACCGCTTGGCTTGGTACAGTGCTCTGCACATATTCTTCCATGATTTAGAATGGTGTTAAGAGGGCCACGTTTGAATGGATATGTATCGAAAATATTCTGCCTTACGTACTCAGATAATATACCTGTACACAGCGGAAACCACACATCACATTTGGGAACTGCCCCTAGCTGCAGCATTTTGCCAACGAATTTTGATTCTCATGTTAGTAGCAACTAATTTCATCATTTCTGACTGATTACCTCGTGCAAAGAGAGAAAATTTCTCAATTGGCAAATCGCAGATGCAAAAAGTACTCAGTTTTCTATCATACACGGCTTTTCTCATATACAAATTTGCACAACCCTATCGAAATGAAACAACTTCCCATCACCCATTTTCGCTGTTCTAAGGAGCATGTCATGAATGATCCATCTGCATCCTCGCATTTGTTTGATCGTTTATATCTCAATCTTACAAGTCGAAAGTCGTTGCAGCGCTCAGCTTCTTTCATAGCGTCGCAAATAATAAAGTCTTGAATGGGCCTTTATATATTGCCCGTAAATTTGATTTTATTTGCGATTAACTTCAATAGTGGAATGAATCGGAATGTGAGCAGTGAGAGAGAAAACGATTTCAAGAAGCATTAAGGAGAAACCCTGCTAATGCATATTTGAAATATTGTTTAGCACAACCTTTTGTATTCGCTCTATAATATTGCACGAGTTTAGCATTATTTATCGTTAGAAAAAATTTCGTTATGTGAATACAGTGCACAGCACATCAATGCCATCGATGTTAAATCAACATCGATCGGTTCATTGACCGAGAAAAGAGAGAAAGCAGATTCATCATGTGGGGAGACATTTTAGTCTGAGTATATTAGCAAGAAATGGTCTCGCAGATCGAATTCGCTTTCGCAATCTTTTTTTTTTCTTCAAATATTGTGGATTTAAAGCAACTAAAATGCGGAAAGTGGCTGCCGTATGCGATGAACGCGGTTGAAGAATAAGTGAAATTTTTCGTATATGGGCACTTTAAAGCTGATGCATTTGTGTTTTATTTCGTGGTTCTTGCTTTATTCGTTTCTTTCACCTAGGCTGTCTCTAGAAAATGACTCCTCACTTCTTTAAGGTAACATCGGCGCCGTTGGTAAGCACCGTCATTGTAAATAGACAGGCTGGGAAGAAGCCAGTTCCCCCATCTATGTAAAAATATTATTCTTTATCTTCTTCTTCGACTAAAAAGATCGCCACTCTTCACAATTCAATAAAATGGTGAGCAAAAAATAGATTTGCTTCAACGTTTCGTCAGATACTATAGAATTATCAGGGGTGCAGTCATAAATATTTTCGTAAATCAATCAGGACATTTCAAGTAGCGGTGTCCTTCTTCCTTTCAAGTTTCAAGCACCACTTGCATTTTTTGCAGATTACACGAATCATTGTCCTGCATTCGAATATACTTATTTTATAGCGTTCGGAGTTGTATGGAGAGTGAAAATTTGCAATGCTGGATAAACCGGAATAACAATAATTATTCAATGAACAATGTAAAAACTATGATCGCTCTCGAAAATGCCCTTTTATACTACTTCTTTAATTCTATTCATGGGAGCAAACCTTGAAGCATCTATACAAAATAAGAGATAGCATAAAATTGCCGCAATGGTTGTGCATTCTATATGGTAAACGTTCTGTAAAAGTAAAAAAATTTCATCGCTTTATCACTGATAGCTTCATGAAAGTAGCATGAAATCGAAAGAACTGACTTTGCATGAAGTTTTAGGTGATATCGTATGAGCGATAAGCGCCAAAATTTTCTTTCGAAGATCTCTCCTCTTTATTGCATTTCATCTTCGTAGAATGCAAGAATGGTGCCTGTGAATTAGCAGTTGGGAAAATGATAGAACAGATATCATATGAGCTCTTATTTAAAAATTTTGTTCGAGAATGCTTCTCAACGACATATCAGTTGGGAATTCTTGCAGCTTTTCTTAGTTCGATCACAAAATTTTCGAAATCATTTTCAGGTGCCTCATTCATAGTTTTGAGCGACTAAGATATGACATTGTTATGCCCATCCTGTAAAACTAAGTTACATTGCTTACGTCTGTCTGCAATGATCTAAATGATTCCGAAAAGTAAAAATATTGCTGAAGGCGTTGTGAAAATTGGATGGTAAATGTTATCTTTCTAATGGAAGGATTAGAAAAAGAATATTCGTTGGCAAAGATTTTTTAATTTTGTTCGAATTACATCAACCACTATTTTACTCACTGGATAGTGCTTTCTGATGCAAGTGAATGACGTTGATAACATGTACTGGCTCCAAAAACTACAAATCTCGCTAACGTTTATTAACGGTAGCGACAACCGAATGCCGTGCATTTAAAGATATGTATAACGGTGCAGCGAAATAAGATTTGGCCATATAAAATTCGGGAAGTTGCTTCTCTTTGGCACTGTACATGTAATGGCACTCAGACAAATGCTGACTGATAAATGACACAGAAGAGGTTGATATAGTGCTAAAACACTGAGTATTGAAAAGGATAAGATCGACGAATGGTGGCGATGAATGGTCGAATTTGTGACGATGGGTGGTAAGTGGGCGAAGATTCTAAAGCTGATTGGCCTGCACGAAGAGATGCATCGATCTTCGCAATGCTTCATTTGCGCGTGAGTTACGTGGAACGATGCAATTTCGCTTTAATTTCATCTTATCTCGCAATGTGCAATAAAGACGTCGTGCGTACGGAATGTCGCAGTATGTTTTGCATCGAGAGGAATAAAAATTATATGGGCACAGCGTCCAGATGGCTTATTTTCGCACAATTTCTGCTAACATATCGAAAGTACTTCGAATCTGCACGGAACCGACAAAAGCTGGAAGTTGGTGGAATTTCATCTTTTCTTATCTGACCGTAAAATATTATTTTTTTAACTGTGTGCTAGTTTAAATGTATGAAATTTCCATGTTCCCTTAAAATAGGCGACAGTGGTTAAGCGAATATGATCTGAACCCAGCGACAAGAATCCACGATTAGATAAGACAGCAAATAAATTAACTCCACATAGATCACAAGGGGAAGCGATCTAGCAGTACTTCAAACTTTATTGATATCATTCTCTGCAGTCATTGATGAAGTTGTCCTCGTTGAAGATCTTCTCATCGTAATTCATGGTTTCGCTTATTTTTTGAAGTGCTCAGGATGTGCATTCAAGAATATTTTGCTAAAATTAACCTGTATACTACATGTTGCTCAAGTAGCAGATTCAGCAATTGCCCGAAAGTATCCCACCCTTACTCCCGCAGCTGTTCCAATTCTATTCATTGCTTTTCCGTTTGTTGTTCACAAATGCAATGCCGTGTTTCCGCTGAATGGGTCATCGCAAATGCTTGACATACGGCCCCGAGACCTCTCGCGATTATGTCATAATTTCTCCCTGTGAAAACTCATTACTTGCTGGCACTTCGCGAAAAAGGTGTAATGTGTTCATGCTCAACTAGAAGGTGCTTCGCACTTGTGAGGAAGTTTATTTTCAAATACGAAGTATGAACTTCGTAACACTCTTGCGTGCAAATAGGTATCGAATTCATCAGCGCATGTGCGGCGATATTCACTAAGGATGAAGCATTATATTGAGCAAAGAGTCCATTTCACATGCACACTTTGTTTGGCGGCTGGAGTGGTGTTATTGCGTAAAACGTTCTACTGACTATGAGGCATCAGTGGGTGATCTCGCCTGTGACACACTCGCAAGATGACTCCATAGCAAGAATATTGACAAAGTGATGAATATTCTGTGCGCAAAAAAAGGAGCGAAATGCATTTCTGTTGATTCACATCTCTTGTAGCTGTAATGGACGAAGCTAGATCCCGATAAAGGAAGAAGATAGGGATTAACTCTCCGATTCAAATCGTCAGCATCGGATATTCCGATGAACGTATCGATGATTTTGATTCGTTAAAAGAATTAATTCGTTCTAAATTGAAGATAATTTGTCAAAACAAGAGGTCACTTGCAAAATATCATCTTATTAATTGAAGAGTTTATGCCGGTTGAAGGAAACTTTAATAATAGTAAACTAAACTATGTAAAAATGTATTTTTCAAATGCTAAACATTTAAATAAAGTTTCGCATTTTGGTGTATTCCAAGAAGCTCACAAAAAGGCGAACATTGCTTGCCTCCATCAATGTGGTCAGCAAGATAATCCATCAAATCATATAGATTAACTTTTTATATGCTGTCGTAAAGTATTTTGCACATGGCATGTACGATTAAATGCATGCAATGCATGCATGAGGAAATTTCTTCCACGCAGCGCTATACATTAGAAAGAGGCATTCGGTAAATATGGTCGAAGCGAGCCAAGTTATTCGTAAAATGTACGCTGCAAAGTATTCTCTGACTTCGAGAGTATAAGGCAATTTTCGTTTAATTTGTCAACTCGGCTATCAACTTCGGTAAATTTGTCAAAGATTTCAACCTAAATACGAACGGTTTTCTTAATACACAGCTGTTTAAAGAAAGCTAGGGTTAGCATTTCGGTCGCCGGTAAAACGTTCAATGAAGGTAAGATGACAATAAGGCCGATAGAAAGGTGGTAAGCAGTGTTTTATTTTTTATTTTTTCATTTGCCGATCCATTCGTCCTTAAGAAGTTTAGTTACTTCCTATGATTTCCTGATAATGTCTCGTCATTGCACAGTTTGCACCAAGAATGAAGAAAACAGTTGGATTAGAAAGTATAATGAAGCAACTGAGAAAAAGCTGATTGCAAAATTGATGCAGAAGTTGAAGAAATTTACTGCATGCAGATATGAATCTTTCAAATCGCTTGCAAAAGGCAATGGTGAAAATGTTTTATTGTGCAACAGTTGCGAATAAGACCATCACATGCAGCACGAGACCGGTGGGTGAATTTTGATGAAAATATGTCATTTCAGAAACGTTTTTTATTCTTTTTCTGAGAGTACAAATTACTCTTTATGCAACACAGACAGCAAGACAACTCTTATCGGAAAAACAAAGCCGACTTTCAGTCATCGCTCCAATTCTTCGAAGAAAAAGGCTATTTTCGGAAGTGGCGATGATTGCGTTATGTGAGGCGACCAACATTGTTGAGAAAATAATCGACGGCGGCGGTCGCCTAACAATGGAAACCGAAAATATGAGCTCATTAAAAGCTAAGAATGAAAGCATACTTGGGGTGATTATAAAAAGCTAGCAAGAAATGAGTTCCAAAGACTAACAATAGAAAATTGCATAAGTCAATCAAGTCAACAAGTTAACGATTTTCCAGTTCTGCTTAAATGCCTCTTTGGAGGCACATTGTCGACCATCATAAGCAATACTTGAAGAAAAGATATTAGGCATTGTGTAATACCGTTGAATCCGGAACATATATCCCATAAATGATCTTCGTCTTTGCAATTCTGCCGAAGAGTATCGGCAACTCTTTATTGTCGTTCTGGGACAAATTAAAACAAGCAATGGAGGCTCACTCGATGGTCCATGTATTCGCAGAGAATGGGGGCGTTTAACGATCACCCGTGGAGGCAGTAGCAGACATGTTTTGATCGTCCAACTAATAGTCCACATCTCATAAAAAATTCAAACTTATTCTATCAAAGTTTGCCTTAATTGCTTAGAAGGAGGTGTCCCCCCTTTGCCTGCACATGCTTACATCCAAAAACATAAAGGCACAAGCACAAACACACGTACGCACACACAAAAGCACGCTTTTGGCCTGTTTGCGTATTCATTTGTTGCCAAAATTCATAACCTAGAGATTGCAGGATTCGAAATTCCGCAGGATGTACATTGCAGTCACAAATTTTGCTACACGCTTTCCATTTCTTTCGGAAGCGGTGGATGCTGTCAACGTTGACTGCTATTTTATGAACGAGGAACGTCCTCAGATACTTTTGGAAGCCGATGACATCAAAAACTGAAGGAATGGGGTCCAGACGGCTAGCTAGCTGTGAGGTCTGAACGGTGATAGCATGCCGTTTGCGCTAGATGTTGATACTTGTTTTCTGCTGATGGTTCTTTTTGCTAAACTTTTCTGCGTATTCGCGAAATTGCAAGTCGGCTCCATCCAACGTTATTATAATTTTTGCGGAAAAACACTTTGCATTTTGTGCGACGACTTCACGCGTGGGCTGCAAACTTGTCGCACATTCGTCCTTTCTGAATGGTAAAAGACAAAATTGATTACAGCTCGTTGTGAATTCTCATGTGAACGACTAGCGTTGAGAAAAATATCCAACTTGCTTATTGTATTGTGTGACCTGTTATGGTCATGACGATTTTTCCTTTCTTGCCTTCACGTGGAGGACAGTCCGAAGAGGTTTAGAGTGGACAGTTTCCGCACTCTCATAGAAGGTTGGAGGGGAGACTAAAGTGTTCGGGAAATTCATACATGTTTGACGGGACATCCTGTTGCTAAACCTTTGAAGCCTGCATTTTTGCTAATGAGCCGGTCGCGGCAGTGTTTTTGAGGAAGAAAAGCCATCGTTTTGTAGCAATGTTATTCAGATATTCAGCACAGCTTTTATTGAGCGGATTCTTGGGCACAGCCTATCACATGTTGATAATTTCTGGCACCCGCTGATCTAACAAATGTATTTCAAATGCGCATGCAATACAATCTCTTGCTGCCGTGTTTTCACCAGTTCCTAGCTTGTTTGCGTTTCACGCTATGCAATCTATTCGGTGTACGACACCCGAGTGCGACGCATAGGGGCATCACCTGTAGATTCAAGCACGCAATCAGCCAAATATGTCTGTTTTCAGCGATTACACTAGGGAAAAAAAAATTGCCTTGCTATATATTAGCGAATGATCATGATATCAAACGACCAACAAATAAATTTTATTCAGACATAATTATCACCATGGGTATGCGTCGTTCGCCTCGTCCTCATACTTCGACCTCTGAAAGTACAGAATTTTCATGGAGAATTCAAGTTATAACATTTGTTGAGATTTTTGCTCCATTGAAAGATGCAACGACCGTGCACGTTCTGATCTTTGTTAGTAGTGATGTGACAAACAATCTTTAGCCGACTTTAGCCGAACAAATTTTTTCTTCGAATGAGTATTGTGGACATGACAAGCTGTCAGAAAGGGTGCAATTTATGCGAGCAGAATAAGTAACATTGTAAATAGAGAAGTGACCTGTTAATCATTACATAACATCACGCGATCGAAGGGCATACGTGTTAAGTTGCAAATGAGGCGTTTCAGCAGTACTCATGCGGGAGTATTAAAAGACCATTTTATACCATTTCATAAGGGAGAGCATTTTTCGTTACAATGAAACATCACGCTAGTTAGATCTTCAGCCTGGAAGGTGACAGTTCGTTCTGCAAACTGCTTACATCAAGTGTGCAGAAGCGGAACAATTTAGAGCACGGATTTGGATGAGCAGTAACGATTTGCTCGCTTCGGCTTAAAGGTGTTGCAAGCCAGATGGTTCATTCTACTTACTGGAGAGAACGAAGGAGAAAGAGTTAATGGAACGAGGCTCTGCGAGACCTGTCAGTTCTTTATCATTCCTCCTATCTTTCTTCACCTCAAATTTGGTTCCTCGTGTTTCAGTGAATTCGTCGATCAACCTAAACCCCGTCTGATTCGTAATGTAACCAACCTCTTAATATCATATGCTTGAAGTTTGACTGTTCCGTTTTAGCAGAGCCGTCTGACATTTTTTTTTTATTAAAAAAAATCTTCTTGCATCGCAGTCATGCAGGTGCAATGTATTTTTTATCATCACTTAAGCATGCTGGATAGTAAGTCCACGCATTGGTGGGTTATGCGGTTTGCGCTTTATGTCCTTTCGCAATTTTGCATCTGCAAAGCGCTTTAAGCCAGTATCTCGTAAGCGTCGATGACATGCCTCTTTGCCCAGTAGTTTCAACTCGAGAATGGCTGAATCTAAAATTAAAACATTTCTGGAGGATGGGTATGACGCGAGATGACCATCCATATGACCTCTCATGACTGTGCTAGCGCCAATAGCAGCCATATAAATGGTAAAGCCCATCCAGGCATGGTGAAAGCTTTTTTACAGTTGACGTGGGTCGAAATACAGTAAATTGCACCTTCCTTACACGAGGCTTGCAATAGCAGTCTTATTTAAACTATCGACCCACTATTTCTATCGAAACACACTGCACCATTTGAGAACATTAGTCGTCAAATGCACCATTTGAGAACATTAGTCGTCAAAAAATTTGTCATTCATCACTAGCTAAAGAGTGATGAATGACAAATTTTAAACTGTAGAAAGCGCAGATTCGTATATCTCTCGGAATATTTCTCTACTTGATTCTGAATATATGGGGGACTTTAACCGTAATTTGCGCATCTGCTGCAGAAGAAGAGAAACGCGTCAGTGATGCCACAACAGCACATTCTTTTCCATATTTGAAACGTCAATGTCAACCGCAGAACTCGAGTTTTCAAAGAAACGAGATTCATGATAGGGGAACTGGCAAGATATGTGCTTTTTGGTGTGCTTGATAACCGCTTTGTATTCCAACTACTCCGATCTATCGCATAATTCCCTTAGAGAACATCTATCCTTCATCGATCGACCCATATAAAATGAAAACTGCATTGGTGCTAAATGCACGACCCTTTAGCTCCTTAATAAGCCCATGAGTGAATGAATTGGGCAAAATCTTGAAAATTAGGCGAACGCATAGGGCATACTATGCCCGCCGAGAATCATAACTCTAGTTCAAGCCGCTTTCAAAGTGAAATTAGTGGCAGACGGACAGATATAAGCATAGAAACACAGGCGAAATCACCATAATGCGCTCTCATGAAGAAAATTTGTGATGGTGTATAAAGAGGAGCAACGAAGTTGTCTAAAGGGGGGAGGGGTGGAGAGAGGAAGGTGAAGGTGGAATTGAACCAATTGTATAATTTCCCGAGCGACAACAATTTTTGGCCGCATCTAACGAGTGACTAAGTGAAACTGAGGTGTAAATTCTTATGGCACCTTTAATTGCTGTGACACAAGTAGAGGTTGATTTTTTTCTGGAAAGAAGGTAGGAGCAAAGCTTGACCCTGCGGCACTGACTCGGCCACCTAATTTCCCTGGAAAGGCCGTCTGTTTAAGTTGGTTTAGTTCATTGCACTAATCAGACAAGTAATGGCAGAAATCCGCACGAGAATCTCTGAGCTTCTGGAAGACTTTCGGATATGTTCGAAGTGAATGGTGTTTAAACACGTTTCAAGGGTTCGTTGCATTTGAATAGACTGGGTTTTGCTCACGTCTCTATGCATACTTCTATTACACTCGTTATGCAAGCGGTTCATTTCGTTCGCCCAACAAGACTATTGCGTTAATAGTAGTAATTTCGTGTCAGTTGTGACAGAAGAAAGTTTTGGCTAAACCGGGTTGGCGGAATATGTTACATCTAAGAAGCGCGGTAAGACAGAAAACTTTTGTCCTTTGTTCCAGGAAGAATGGCTAAAATAATCCGTATTGAGGGGAAAATCAGCACTAAATATGCATTTCTGAATTAAGTCATTTGTCAGAGAACGAATTCTTCCTGAGGGAATCGCAAAAGTGGAATAAGCATCTTAAAAGATGATTCAAGAGGATTGTGTGCTCGAAGACGTTAACGTTAACTTGGTCTCATCGCTGAAAAGAGCTTTCGAATTTTTACAATGGAGATTTTAATCCAAAGTTACATGAGCTTTTGCATACATATCACATCTCCATGATGCTAAAATTAGGGAATTCGCATGGAGAAGCAGCGAGGCGATGTTTAATAGCTTCTTTTCTACACAACAACCATACTGTTCAAATCGCAGTCAAAAAAAAGTTCCTCACAATGAACTCACACAATGAAATCTCTGACGCATTTGGATGTGGCTAAATGGTTTAATGAAAAGCAAATGTAGTCAGGAGAATGAACCAATGAAGGAGCAGTGAAGAAAGTTCTGATATGTATGCAAACACATGACGAAGCACGAAGTTTTATAGGTAATAATGGTCAAAATAATCTAGAAAAAAGTCAATGCTCTATCCATCATCAACTTCAACAGCAAACCAGCCTAAAGCCGGTCGTGCTGTAGTTTTTTTTTTTGCGCCCGCGACTAACTTTTTCCTATATATTTGTATCTATCAAATTATATTGTCCTAGATTTTATGAGCGAAGCGACGACCAGCAGCATCTGCGCACACATAACCGAATGCAAGTACGCTCACCGGAAGGTATTAACATATTGCAGCTTTGTGAGATTTTGCTAAATTTTCATAAAACGTAAACAATAGTTTTTTGTATTGGCACCCATTCATCAAAAATTTCTAAGAAAATCATGCGAACTTTTAAAGCGAACGTGAATATGTTGAAAAGTTGTGAATCCCATGTTCAAAAGTGAAATTTTCCAGTTCAGCGAGTGGAGTTGAAATATTGTTCAGTTTGAACAGTTGGATCCAATAAGCACAGCAAGCGAGGTACAATGTCTGATTATTTTTATTTTCATGATGTACGCGATGACTTGTGAATTGTATTCTTCAGTTAATGCCAAGCCGAAACGTGTCAGAAATGTCATTTTCGATAGAAGGTGCAAAATGATCGATGAGCGTAGGTGCTCTTCAATAAATGTTGAAAGAATAAACTCTTTTTGTGCAGTGGCTAATTCATTGAGTTTTATCTCTTTGATGAAAGTGCTCATTTTTGTCGTGATGTCTGAATATACTGGAAAGGCGTGAACCTCAAGGGAGAAATACCGACATCGCTAAATGGTCAGCGAATCGAAAAATAAACGCATTAAAAGAAATATGACTTTGCTGGCAATTTCGTGCAACAAATTCAGGTTATATGCTGACGCGTTTATTACATTGAGCCACAAAAACGCTGCGCCTGCTTTTTTCCCGGCCAAACGCAATCAAGCCGCATGTATAACGTGATTTTTTATATCTAGCGGATAAGCTTGAATATTTCGGGCAGAAAAATTGCATTCGCCATTTCTTAACTAACCGAAGAGAACAAGTTCACTTCCTCTCCTTTGCGGAAATCATTTCTCATAATAAAGCGAAGTGGATCTGTGCAAATACGTGCACCTTTGCGATGACAAACGATGAGAAAATCCAACGGTGAGCGAAAAATGGTCGGGTCTTTATTGTTATTCTCAAAGTGATTCTGGTTACTTACTGTATTTTCGTTCAGAACTCCTTCAAAATACAAATATGTTCTCGCGATGTCACACCTGACGCTACGCCTTGCTGATTTTGCCGAACTAAGTTTAGTCTTCCATGGCGTCTTCCTCTTTCTAAATTTCTTTTAGAAGCTAGCACACAACTGGCAGGAAACACTGCTTCCACATTTTTTTAAAATTAGCTATACCTTAAAAATAAGAAGTGGCTCGGAAAGCAACATTCGTGTATCTGCAGCACGCGAAATGAATCCAGGACGAAAATTGCCCCGTCCGGAGACCAGTGAGCCACCAGATGGCGCCAAACGCGACCACTTTGGTGACCGAATGAACATGTCGCTTGGTTTTGTCTGAAATTCAGTGCTATTTGAGATTGCGACAGAACTATGTGAAAAGAAGTATTACAGGTTTCCCTCTACCGTCAGTCACAGCAAAGCCATTTACAAAACATTCATTTGCGAGGACCATGAGGTATTCTGTAGGAGCCTTTCTTGCAAGGGATCTGAGCCCGCATGCCTAACTACTGCTTTGTTTTACCACAACTAATGAGCAGAAGGAAACCACCATTCGAGAAGGCTTTATATGCAGAATGTTCACTGTCGTCCGAACTAATGCCACCTCACACGAGCGCTATCCTTCAATGGAGATATTCCGAGTTCGAGAAGCTAAAAGCGAACTCTACTATTGAGTACAAAAGTAAAACAGGTGTGCCGATCAAATGCCTGTCCTGTAATATGCCTGTCGTTCCTTTTCATCGTTGCATGCTCGAGCGTTGACATTTTTCACATCAGCGTAATCAGCTGCAATCTGTTCTCTTACCCGAAATGCCTACGAATGATTTCATTGCGACTGTTCATGTCTTATATGTATCGCTTTTCATTCTCCTCCCGTTACAAGCACACATTTTCGCGGCATTCTTCACTAAGTACCTTCAGAAGAGTACTGCCTTTTATTAGCAAAGAAAGACGTCGGTAACGGCGCAGTGTTATTCTGCTGCTTTGTGAAGTGTTATTCGTTATGACACGCTTCAACAAGGCAATGACGAAAAGAGGCATTAATAACATGAAGAAACATAGAATTGGTATTATAATACAACTAAGTTGGCAATATGATCATGGCCTTTGAAAGCAAATACTTTCTCCATTTGGATGACGACTAAATGACATGTGTTAGGTGAGGTTTCTTAGGCGTAAAGCGATTTTGAGTAACGTGTTGTCGACTTATTTAAATTTTGCTGCCTTTTTGTTTAATGAAGAGATCTTCAAAACAAACACAAAGGAAGTTGGACATCAGACGGTTGAACCGGCGATCGAGTTTATTCGTTTGTCTGCCGATTGCTTCATTAAATTCATCGATTGATTTTTGGTGAACGCATGCTTGAATTTTTTTGCATTCATCAACATTATTACTCAATCCATCGAACGGCTTTCATCGATGAAAATTCACGCTACATTGGTATTTCATTCCCGATTCATCCATAGAGTGTTAGTAAATTTATTCGCAGAATCCACAAATGTCAAAAAACGGACGCCTTAGGGGCACCTTTAATTGAAGTCAAACCTACGAATCGCGGTAGAAAATCGCATGCTAACCACCTCATAGATAACTGTTTAATTTGCGGTATGCGCAGTGTAGCTACAACGATCAAATTTGCCTCCTTTGATAAGCTTTGACCGAAAGAAAATTGCAAAATTTGAGAGAAAAAGAGTTTATAAACTTGTTTACCATTGCTTGTTCCTTTCTCATTGGATATATGTTATTGACCGATGAAATTTTTAAAAATTTAGCAGCTCGCCACTGATAAACGAGGAATAAAATCTTTTTTCACATAGTGTGTTGAAAATGAAGATGAAAATTGCTGCAATTTTGAGGATGCGATTTCCATTTCGACAGCAGATATCAAACTTAAACAGTTCAGTGGAGATTCTGTTGCAATAAATTATAATTTGAGACGTTAGCACTTAAAATATTATATGCTATCTTATGTCCTGCTATGTAGACGGTATTTCTTCTCATAATTCAGCTATTTCTCATTCCTCTTGCTCACATGCAGCGCAGCGCCTACATCCTTTCTGCACTGATCTACATTGACCACATTTCTGATCTATAAATATCAAACAATGGACTTCAAGCCAATATTATGTAACACAGATATCATCAACTCAACGACGTTCGTTCACTTGTACTGTTACAATTTTCGAGCAATCTCAACACATTCAATGCATTCAATGATCGCCATATTCAAAGTGATCTATTATGTGTTGAAGAAAAACGGTGCCATAGCAGGTGCCAAGTGAAACGCTATGACTAGGTAGTTAGCAATCCATTTCAATGGATGAAAATGTTGCAATATATAGCAAGTTATTGTCTGTTTCTGTTTAGAGAAAAGAACACTGCATCCATCACGCTGAGGACAGAGATAGATTGCGTAGCTGAAACGTGGCGATGAGAGACGATAATGCACCCTGTACCATCCTGGAAGGAAACTATGAACAAGAATCATTGCAATTCATAGGAAGTGAAGCTTCCTAATATGCCGAAGAAAATCTTGCCGCAATGTTTTGCTGTGATCTGAAATCCTCAAGTTACAAGATGGGCTGATTGCAAAATCTATATGAATCGTTTATAAGACAGAAGGGTGAAAATGAAAGGGAGCAAGACCGAGTAGGAAGGGATTGATCGGGTAAATAAAAGATAATAGGAGAACAAAATAGGAGAGCATAACACACCGGAGAGAACAAAAACGACAGTGGAATGTTGTACGAATAACAACAAGGCACACCTAGAAAATTCGCAGCTACAATGACGCTCGTGGAACGAAAGCTATCCACGACATCGGAATGCGTCTTAACCTTAGTTCCGGAAATCTCCAAGCTCAAGTCCAAAAGATGTTGCATGAATTTTCTGTCGTCTTTGCCATCATCTAAGTCCTCATATACGATGACAGGCTTTCTCAACTGTTGTTGTGTTAGCGCCCGATATAGGAGTTTCATGGAATGTGACTAAAATAATGCTCACCTGCGTAGCAGAAACGAACAGCGAGAGGAAAACAAGGAGTGCACATACGGCGGTTTGAGCTGGCCTATACATGGCGAGAACAAACGATGAAATGAGATCAGTGAGGGAGCAAAGGGGAATTTAATCAACACAATGGAGGAAGAAAATTTTTAATGTTTGTCATGGCAGGTGGTCCCATGTGAGTATTGTCAGCAAAAACTAATCACACTTTCCAATTGCAAGAACCTACCGACAATACCACTCCATGGAATCAAACGAGAGACACCTTTCACGAATACGCCAGCTGAATCGAACATCAATGGTCGGCCGTTTGTGGTCTTTTCAACATACCACTTAAGCAGCAAGTCACCTCAGGCATACCCCGCTTAAACGTGACCTTGATATATTTTTACTGAAGATAGAAAGGCGAAAGCGGTCGGTAGCGAAAATTCTGTTAAAGCAGAAGCATTGAAAAATTTCAATCTGTTGCGGGCCCGAGGCACTCGCAAAAATCGAATTTCCCTTCAGACGAACTAAGCAACCAGCTGATAGTTTTCAGTCCTCAAAAACAAAATCACATTTGCCTTTTTGAGTGAAGGTCCATCTGAAAATGTGGGTGGCGAGGATGCATGGAAGCTTGCTCGATTAGTGCGGACATACTTCGTGCAACCTTATTCCGAAGTCAACAGCAAGTGGAAAAGGATTGAAAACAATCAGTAGCAACATCGCAACATCAGGCAAATCAGAGATGTTGACAGAGCTTTAGCTGAATGGCAAACGAAGGTCTCCTTTGAAAAGAACACTTAAATTCTGCGAATGTGTATCTACAACATGCATTATGAAGACGCCCGTATGTGTATTTATCTACCACTTACATGTTTGCCCGATGCTCTTCACCTGGGATTCAAACGAGCTTCAGTTAAGAAATAACGTTCATAAAAGTTGATGCCTCCATCATCTCTGAAATTGCTGCAGTACACTGAAGAAAGTTTTAGACAAATATATGCATCCAGGAAATTGTCACGTTGGAATCCCACTTTGTGAGTGATCACATCGAAGCAGCTCACTTTTACAGTCATTTCAAATGTGATCGAAACGCTGTACATAGTCCATTGCGTCTACGCACTTTATGAGACCCACTGTTGTTGTGAATAGGGGTACAAAAGAGTGCATCGTTCCAGGTTTCTAGCATGCGCCCTCACTCATGCAATGATATTTTGTGATAAATATGGGATTCATCATTTTATTACTCCTTTCCTGAAGGATTCACTGTTAGTGCTGCGCTTGCTTTACAGGCCCAGCTGATTTGGAAAGGCCCACTACAAATGCTTAATTAATAAGTATTTTCTGTGAATGCATTTGATATTCACTCACAAAAATACTCCATGTAGAAATTCCCGTGCATTTTTAAGAACTTACATCGTTTCCCGTTTTTTAGGAAGCACTTCATTTTATTCCACGCCAGAAATGGTGAACGGTGGCTAAGGTCAGATTGCTCGTTCATGGCTATAAGTTAACCTATGCTTTCATTGTTCAGGTCGAGGTCACCTGTGGCAAATGGCGTCAAACTGGCGAGAGTGCTCAACTAGCACGTGTACTTTATTGTCACTCATCCGGAACGTGCTTCTATTGCGATATGGAATCCGTATTTAGTCCATATATGTGCCCGGAACAGCTCTTGTCGGTTTTTCGCTGGAAGAAACCTAGTGAAAGATCGTGAAATAACGCATTACTGCTGTGGGAAAGTAAGCTGTTCTGCAGCGTTCAATCCATGATTTTGTACAGGTTTTACTATGGTCAGGAATAAGAGGCAAAGAGTCATATGCATAGGAAACCACCCTTACAGTTTCGATTAGTTGGACAGACATAGCCACAATGCGACGTGAACGTTTTCAGCATGAAGCTGTTTTACTTCACATCACGATCGTACCTAACTTTGTTTGATTACATGTTAATATCTCGGAATGTCTTAGAGAGTTCTTGAGGTGCATGTGGAGGAACTAAATAGGCAAGCTGCCCGATTGGTTATCCTCCACTTTAAAATAATCAGAATATTTGTAGTGCAAGTGCTAAGAACGCTGTTATAATTGAAGTAAAGACAAGATCTTAATGACGATTTGAAGGATACTATTTTCATTCCCCAGGTTTTGAAACCAGGTTTGGACCACATGCATGTTTCTAAAGCGACTCTGAAGACGAAATAGTACTGCAAAACGAACGCTTCCATTACCGGCTTTATATGCTCTGCAGTGGATTTTCAATAGAGACACTCGGAGAAACTGGGTTTTAGAGACAAACATATCAAATCGAAGTGTTTCCTTATGGTGGAAACCGGTCATTGCGTGTCGTTGCATAATGTTTATACCCTCAGGGCACAACCAGCCTTTACGCCACCTCCAGTTCCGTTTTGATACAAAAGCTGTGTCTGCAAAGAGTGTCGCTCTGGGAGCCGTCATTCTTTTGCATTATTTAAGCAAAACTCTTTCTCAACTTACTTCTGTTCACGATTATTGTTTTTAATTTCCTTTGTAATTCAAACTTTGCCTCTCGAAGTGCTAAGAGATCATTAACCTCTAAACGATCCCATATTAATCAACCGTACACCAACTATGTTATTTTATCTAAATTGTCGTGTATCACCTGGCTTCCTAGTTGTCCTTTAGCGCAATACCAGCAAACATCTTTCAATTATGTTCTCTCATACTTTTCTCCTCAAACATATAGGTTGGCCTGTGAGAGCGAGTGAACGCATGGTTCACTCAATAGGCGTCGCATCGAATGCTACCAAATTAGCCGAAAATCTTAGAAAAAATGCATGGGGAATTCCGACGATATAAGCGTTTCATGTATTCCAGAACGTGATAACGATTTTGCTGCAATACATACCATAGTGCAAACGTGAGGTCCGCTGAGCGCAGCTCTAAATCCTTTTTCTGTTATTGTCGATGAAGGAGATAAGTGCAAAGTTATTGTGCGATAAACTACGGGACAGCGGCAATACTACTCAAGCGTTTTGGCCGAAGGTGAACACTAACAGAAAGTTGGTAGTTTGTTCATAGCCGAAAAATTCGCACCGTTCATACAACTCACTTTATGGGATAGAGGTTTTCCCATCTCGCTTTTTTCCTCGAGGTGAAGGTGAGTCCCCACCACTTTTCTTCTTCTCGCCTCTGCAGTTTGCAATGATTGCAGCTTCGTCACGTTTATAGCGTAGCGCCTGCAAAGCATTTTTTTTTTCGTTGCTAAGCACGCAATGTGAAAATTTTCCCTCACATTCCAAAGTTTCATTCGAAGTTTCTTTTCTATCATTTTTCTAACTCAGGAAGCGGTACTATAACAATTTTGCTTTCGTGTGTATGAATGTATGTGCGCGCCTCTGCACTCATCGGACATAATATCGGAATTGGAATGAGCAAACCTACAACGAAAGAAATTTCGTGGGAGGAACACATTCCGAATAATCGCATCCTTTGTTTTTTCATACGCTTATTCATCCAGTTCGGATAAAACTGCAGACACTTGAAGATAGGCACATTTCTTTCACTTACTGGGTTGTCATTCCGCGTCGTCCAAGCTAAGAAACAAGTGGAGGAAAGTGTCAAGAAAATTCTGACGACATGTGTTCTTGCACTCTAACAACAATTCAACTAGTTTCTTAAGTTACTGAAAATTTTATTCTCGCACCCAAAATAAACCTCATATAGTCCAGAGACAATTTCTATCAGTGCGCTTATAGGGATTGATTGGCTCGGGAAATGCATCACTTGGGAAGAGAAACGTTTATTGCGCTCTTAACAGCGGTTCAGCTGTCAACTTCGCAGGTGAGCATATCTTACGTAATTTCATCAGTATCACGCATAGATATCACCATGGTTTCTTCATTTCATCATGGATAATTTAAGAAGCGCCAACTAATAATAATAATCTTTATTCGAATAATAAAGAAACATGGAATTACATGTACAACATATATGCAGACAAACAACATATGTAATACCCGCATAGCACGTCGCTGCGTTTAAAAATTAAAAACCTAAAAAGACAGTTAGTGAGAACAAATACTGGAGATCAGTTGAAAAGGTTATATATATATATATATATATATATATATATATATATATATATATATATATATATATATATATATATATATATATATATATATATATATATATGATGATGATGATGATGATTTAGTTAGTCATAACTGATGTGAGGCGCATATCGTCGACAGATCACACGGCTCCAAACGTCTCTTAAAGCATGACAAATTAGCAGCCATTACTAGATCATATGGCAAACAGTTCCAGATGGAACAACACAGTAAGCAAAAGCGTTCAGCACATCAGTTAGCTGATTTCCTTTCAATTTGAAGAGGGCAAAGCCTCGAGTGCAATGCAAACTTTGTAAAGGAGAAAACTCCCTCAATCTTTTGACAATGTCTGCGGTTTCAGTAATGCGGCATTTTCAATGAAATAAAGGCAAAAAAAAATGTACAATAGGAATCAACAAGGTGGAAAAGACAAAGTGTAAAACGAAGCTGCAATTTTTTTGAAAAGATGTCCACAAGAAAAGTGTTCGTTGGCACATTCGAATCATCACTTCATTCTTCAGTGCAGACAAATGTTTGAGGATTGACGACAACTCAGACTTTTGGGCGAACCATAAAAAGCCATCAAATTATTGTTTCACATTTATCTTAGCTGCCATAAAAGTTTGCCCAGGTGACTTATGGAAATCGTTTTTTCTTTCACTGAGATAGCTCTAACACTCACTTTTTGGAATTAATAGGTGAATTATTGCTGCAAAAAGTTTTTTTTTTGCCGACAGTCGAGTGGAAATAAGCGTGAACGCATCGGCTTAACATCCGCTTAATATAAAAAGATGCTCTCAAGGATAATACATTTATGAGGTTCAGGCAAAAACGATCCTTTTATTAACTGACCATAATTCTTATGATCCTTATGCATTCCTGATTGCAAACGATCATTTTGTATTTCTGTGAAGCAAGCGATGGGATAATCCCTACGTATTGAGAAGAGGTTCGGAGGAAGTAGGAGTAGGACGCAATTTTAGGCAAAAGCATTTTAGGACACCCAATGAGATCAAGAAACATAATACTTGAATTCTTTGATTGTTTAGCGGAGGGAGGTGGAAAGGTTGGTTCTTCAAAACATTGCTCTGTGCTGCGTTAATTGTATGGTACATCTATGTGGAACAGCATGTTAACGAAACCGCTCAAAAGACATAATGCAACGGACACAACGCATCGTTCAATTGTCTAATAACAAACCACACGCTGGATTCCTTGCGCGGAATTTTTCATCTCCTTGGACGGGTTTTCACATCGCGTATCTCTCCTCCAGTCCCCCTAGGACCTTGTCCTCGCGTGAGTAATGCTCAATGTTATTAAGTTGCGAACAAAAGGAAAGCTCATTCTAAGTTTCATTCAGCAGCCTTCCACTGGCTTAGCGATCTTCATCAAGATAGTCGGACTTCCCAGCAAGCTTCCCATAGTGATCTCATCACTGAATTTGAAGGGAGACCGCACCCTATTGATCACTAAGCGCTGGGTTTCCATGCCTCCTCTACAAGAGCAAGGAGATTTTCAAAGACTTTGTGTGATGATCAAGGACATGCATGCGAAGCTGAAGTTTGCAGATGAGTGGAATGAACGCAATAAATATGCGATCGCATTTTGTTGATGACGATGGAAAGGCATGCAATGTGAACGACGAAGCAAGCTTTTGTCAAACGGCATGTTTTCTTTTCAAGACCGCTTTCAAACGCTGCGCACTTCCGATAAGATATAGGTGTAATGAAAGTCTTGTGCATCCATCTTTCCGGGACGCATGCAAACCGCTGCACTCTCCCGATGCGCTGGGACGAAAACGCGTCTAACATGAGCACCTCATATTTTGAAGGTGGAAGCAGAAATTTTTGGAGAATAAGTTTTCATATAACCGATAGCTGGGATAAACCGTCAGGATTACATGTATATCGTTACCAAGACAAATGCTTGTTTGCTACATGTACAGTCGTGGCAGAATGTGCTGATTCTGTATTAGGCTACCATTCTTTTTTTTTTGCTCTAATTCATCTTAATAAAGATATATGGCATATAAGTAAATGCGCGTGAAAGAACACAAAAATAGATGACAAAACAGAGAACGTGAACAGCAGAAGAAGGAAAACAAGGCAAGGCGTTGTAGAACGATGTAGCAGTTGCAGAACGAAAGCGGCAAAACAAAATGAATTTATAATTGACGGTTAAACGAAGGCATAGCTATCGGGAATGCCAAAATCTTATTAAGGTGCCAATGAAATCGAAATGAGGGCCAAGTACGAAAGTTGATCAGCTAGCAAAAATCGAAGCCACGTCGAATGGAATCGAACTGCCCAGCGAAAGAATATCGAGGCGACCAATTAGTGAATATTGAAGTCGATCGGCGGAAGAACATCGAAGTCAGTGAATAAATATCGAAGTCGAGGAGAGCGAACATCGATGTAGACAAATGGATACAAGGTCGAGAGAAGGCAGAGAGGTCGAATAAGGTCCAAGGGTAACTGTAATCGCAACGGCAACCGCAACTAACTATCGCAACTGAACTTGCAACCGCTTTCGTAATCTGTTGCACGCTTTTATATAGTAGAGCTCCCCCCTTTGTTGGCTTACTCGGTTCCTCCACCTGAATAACACATTCTTTGTTTGAAAGTGAGATAGTACATCATTTTTAGAGGTGTGAGAGGCTAAGAATCATCATTGTTTCGCGATGATTCGCCATAATTCCGGTGGCGCCTTTGTCTAGTAGCGCCTTCGTTCATTCTTTGTGCTGCTTTGAATCATCATTACTTCGCGATAGTTTGTGACGGATGGAAATTTAACATCTCGAAGTTCAACAGGCAAAAACAGCGACATGTGAAGATCGATAGGTTGAGAGATGAAGGAGTGGATCCATTACTCGTACCTACAGCAATGGGGTTCTAAATTCTTGCAGCGCGGAATTGGAAACTTCACCGTTTCACTTGAAGTGCAATACTTCTTGAAAGAGTGGAATTGCTGTTCATGTCGACCAAGGAAAGGAGTGGGGCAAAACGTTTCTGAGAACGAAATGCTAGAAATGGCAGTTACATTTTTATAGCGACGAATCAAATTGGACTTCAATATCCGCTACTACCTAAAAGTGAATGAGGACCACTGCGTTCACTGTATTTCATATTGGGCTCGCATTCAGTAGCAAGAAGTTCTGAGAGAAATTCTGAGAATGTAGTTCAAAGTTTTTGATGATCGTTCACCGACACTGGAATACTGCAGCCTCAAATCAACATCAGAGTGAACTCCTCGGAATAAGCTAATATTATCTCATTGCCACTTGTACTCAACTTCTATTGAAAAAAAGATGCTGAAATAAGATGAGTACATTCCTCGCTAATCAACCACATATGGAGTTAAGAAACAAGGAGCAATTTTTCCTCGTTGAAGATCGGGACGGAATTCTCAGTAATAGTGGTCAATAGTGGAATGATTACTCCTGATTTTGGGAGGAAGTTGAAGCCGCTGGTGATATCTGATAAACCTACATTTTCGCAACATTTTCGGTTTTTTTTTTGCACCCGCGTATTCTCGTTTCCATACAGCTTAATTCCGTTTCCCCACTTTTTCCCATCGGCTACGGAAACTGTCGAAACGTTGAATTGTGCAAGATTCGTATCGCACTTGGACAAATCCCTGATGGGAGAGATCGATGGAAATTCGTTCCTCCTTCTTCCTCTAGAACAAACTTTCCTGATCATCACTGTATTGAGTGTTCTCCGTGGAAGCGTACGGGCACCCAAATTCCTTCTTCTCCTTTCCCGTTCTGCCAGCCAACATGCCGTGCTTCAGATCAGCCAATTTTCAACCGGTAAGCTCGTACAGATGGTTTTAAGGACGAATATCGTTAGCATTTTCTGTACTCCTTCATTGACTTTTAAAATGCGGCGTAATAAGAACACAAGTTTTTCTCAGGAAAAGTCGAGATGCTCGCTTGTATGATGAAGGGATTCCGTTTTCTGAAATTATATTGTAGCATCCTCATTTCATATGATTTTATAAGCGCCTTCTCGAAAATCATCTGTTTTAGTATCTTACTGGTTTCATTCGAGTCAATCGATTTAGTTCATATATCTTTTATCGTTTGATCTCGACTATGGATGCTTCGTTTCAACGTATCTTCTTACAGGTTGTTATTGACACTCATATGACGTTAGTTGCTATCAACCATCGCTGTGACTGTCCCAACGGTTACCGCTGTCCTAACGATCCTTTCAATACGGTCACTTCTTCAAGGTTCCGTTTACTCGCTCACTGCATACGCAATGCTCACCTACATGACATGCACGCTTCCATCTGTTTTTAGTTTTACATACATTCTGCAATGTGCATATTAATATATAGCACTCAAGCAGTTCAATGAACAACAGTCGATTTCAGTGTAAGTAAGATAAACAAAAAACAGCTAGGTCTCATGAACTACCTTTATCTGTTTGCATATCTGTTTGCAACATCAGTTACTGCATTCGGCTGCTGGTAAACTGAAATCATTGAAAATGGCAGTCTCTTCTGTGGAAAAATTCCGACAAGCGCCTATTGGCTAAGGTTCCGAATAATCTGAAAAAATCTGCCACTTGGCAGCGTAAAAGCCACCACGCTCACTCACTCGGAGTATCTTCATTAGCGCAAGTTTTTTTTTATTTCTTTTTTTCTTTCGAAAAGCTGTTCTTCAGTAAACGTATCGATCCACCGGAGTAGTAAAACCCATTTAGATTAATATTTCTTCGTTTTTCATGCTTGAAACAAACTGTCGTAACTACTGAGTTCATGCGATTGGAGCACGTTCATATACTATTGAGTTCATATGATTGCAGATGCGAATACCTTGTGGAAAAGAATCTATGGCTGTGCAGAATGCGATGTGTGCCGAACGGAAGTTTTGAAAGATATCCGAAGCGCCAATGAGTTAAGCGGTCGAGATTCCGTCCGCACTTGTTCAGCGCTAATTTATTTCATAGGTGCACCAATTTTGTCCACTCTACAATGTTGCAACATAAAACTCGCCAACATTCTGCACCGTATTCAGCTTTAACGATAAATAATGCCAATAACCGCCTTAACTCTTTTATAGTATTTGAGTAGCGGTTGCAGTGCACATAGGCTCAAACTCATCGGGAGCCAAAATGAACTGCCGGCGAGAGAAAAAAGAAGCAAGAATCGTTTGCACCATGACATTAGAGCGGATGAGTAGTCCATCATAGAAATGAGCTCAGGTGCATCTGGAGTTTTACCGAACGAGAGGGGTCGTGAGACGAGCCAAACGGAGCGGAATTAGACGTACATGCATTCCTTTCAAACGACCAACCCGTTTCGCAGATGACCAATTAAAAAAAACATGCAAAGTGATGCCTCCTTATGTCAACTGTTAACATCGCTCGCATAAATCGCGCACAGGGGTTCCTTCTTTCCTTCATCGAAGTCACCAAAGAATGAACTTGCTACAGTGCAGAGAGCGTTATCGTCTAATATGCGTTGTACTCATATAAATGTTGGAGAGCAAAGTGGAGAGCAAAATTTAATGTTGATAGTGTCTTAAGGACCACTCGTTTACCTACTCCACTTTGCTATCCGTTAACTTTTCAAGGAATTATGTGCTCCTGAACGTTCCCGAAAAACGTCAATTATGGTAGGGTTTCACGTAACGAAATTCAATACAAGTACTTTTACGAGAAACTGGATGTCGAACGATTGCATTTGCGCCGACCACCAGGTATATGAAGAATACCAAACCACCACTGCCTAACACATGCGGATTTACAGATGCTAACCCCAAATTGTTTTCCTTGGGCTGCCGATACTTTCTTATTTATGCTCTACAACTTCTCTGCTGCACTCGAAACTGCTCGAGATCTTTATTAAGCACATATATATATATATATATATATATATATATATATATATATATATATATATATACATATATATACAATGTGCTTAATAAATAAGCTGGCCTGATTTGAAGAAGCCTCATTCACTTGCGCCCCTCCTTTTCTCAACGAATCTTTATCGACCTCCTAGTTGGCTCGCCCAAAGTTTGTTCACAAGTTTCCGGGGACACTTCTCAGCTCTGCAATCGCCCGATACGTCGAACTTGGTAACTGAGCGCTAATGTACTTTTACACCGCACTAAAACGCGACGTAACTAAGAAACGATGACAATGACATCATAAAACATGCCTTGAGATAGCTAAGGTAGCTTTTTTGGCCAGGCGTTAATAAATGAGAAGGCGTTAAACGAACATATAGCAAGGAGATTGCTAAGCGTCAATACTATTGTCAACCAATGATAATAAACCAGTTGAAAAGAGAAATTGAGGCATAAAACAATAAAGGCGGAATATTGCTGACATAATGTAAGGTAGTCGGCGTCCTCTACAATAACCGCAACGCCACTTTGCTCAAAGGATGTAGTCGCCACAGCAAGAGGTCAGATCTGAGAGCTTTTGTGAGCTGCTGCTTGAGATGCATTTTAGTTTCATCTCTCTAGCAGCTAAATTAAGTCACTCGCATATTTTGTGATGTAAGGAGGAAATATGCCAGTTCGCGGAAGGAAGGAATATAGGCTGCAAATATCATGTACTATTTAAGTTTATATAACGTTGGTGCTCTGCCAGTTATATTGAGATGCCACGTAGCAAAAATCTGAAAAAAAAGCTCGTTGTTCAGATAGCATCTGAAGCATTCCTCGAGAGTCACTTGGAGTTTTCAGCTGGATGAGAGGGTACACATATTTATCAAAATCGACAACTGGTAACGCCTGAGCATTTCACTCGTACCTCTCTTCTGCCCACAGCAAGTGTCCGCCTTCGGTTTCGATTGGTATTTTCCGAATTAAAACTCTTCTCATAAGGCGATAAGCAAACAATGACACTGATGTGTATGCCTGAGATGTGAGAATTTAATGGTTTCTCTGAACCGCCGAACTTAAAGGTTTTAACATTGAACGCCGATCGTTTGGAGAGCAAAAAACGATGGCCTCTTTTCCCTGAGTATACGAGGGGCAATGAACGTTGCAAACTCATAAACGTCGCAGACAAATTACGAAACAGGAAACAAAAAGTCATTCGAAGGGAGCCCATAAATTCTTTTCTGCTGACAATGAATTCTTCTGCCACGCAACCTTTGCAGTTCACCCTAATTTATCCCTGTGTGTTGCAAACTTGGTATCCAGTCCACCGTCGACTCGACCATATTATCAATTCTCCCAGGATCGTTCATGCACAATTGTTGGAAGCATTACAACATTTTTGCCTGTGTTCAACTTTTGCCTGGAAACATCCGTCACTGCCAAGCTGCCAATATTTACCTGTAAATACCTCGTCCTGCCGATTCATAGATCAGTAGCGGTTGTCAATGTGAAATGCCATAGCTGTACGCGCACTCGGATCTATGACACTTGCTTCCATGCCTTCAAAGTTCCTTAACGAAGTTTCTAGTTCAAATAAGCACTAACAACACTTCAATATGCGGCACAAAAATGAACTCATCGCTGTTAAAACATATCAATGAACCGTAGTTCGTAAGCTGTCGCTGTCTCTGTGTGGAGCTTTCTGGAACGAGATATATATATATATATATATATATATATATATATATATATATATATATATATATATATATATATATATAATCTGGTATCATTGTCTTATTGCTGGTGCATTTCTTGATTTCGTCAGGCTTTCGAGAAAAGATGTTGAGCGCTTTGCATCTTCAGTGAATGTTGGCACTTTTTTAACCGAACATTCCTTAGTGGTGATGATATCCAAATTTCGTGCTGATTAAACTAGAGCCGAGGGAGCTTAGGATGCAACCACAGTAACCGACTTGGTTTTGGGCGCAACTTGCTCACAGGTAAGTCTAACTGCTACAACTGCGTATTCGAGTAATGTGGTCCTCAATGTCCTTTTATGCGTATTCTAGTTTATACGTGTTCCGTCCCTCTTGCATTTCTTCTCGGTTATTCAGAAACAGCTTATATGCTTCAACCCGGAAAAGACTGATTTGCAAATTGTTGTTCAAAGTCAGAAGCTGAATTTTGTACAGACGAAATGAAATGGCAGAAGCCGAGAGATTCTTCCCTTGTCATAGGTCTGATGCTCTTAAAGCAGATGAGCAGAGAAAAGCGAAATTTCCAAAGTTCGATATATACGTTTTTAAATTGTCGGGCCCTCGAAATTTGTATCCCATATGTAAACCGTATCCCATATGTAATTGTATCCCATATGTAATTAAACCGCGTTCGGCGCTTTCTACTGGGGCTATGGTATTTTGTAGACATGGGAAACGAATGATCGATCTCTTTCCTGCCCTTCAAAGTGAACATTGATTCGTGGATTTCAAAACAAATACCGTGAAGAAATCCTGCGAAATTGACGAGATCTGCTGATGAGTGCTCAGTTTTTCCCTATGTTTATAAAAGTTGCGTGCGAATGATGAGCATGAGCGATGCTTTGCTACGTCATCGTCGTGTATACCTCAATAGTCATGACGCAGAGAATGAGATTTTAGATGCCGTGGTTGAGTTGAGCCATTCCTTCCCACCATATACGTTCGTTTTCACAAATGTCGAACCTCACTTGAGCTTGGCTAGTCGCTTGTTCCACTGGGATGGCGATAAATTTCCTTCATGGGACAACTTCGACCACAAAGCCCTCATGTATTTCTTCAATAAGTGCGCTCACTATATCAGTGCCAATATAGGTTCAAGTCGTCTTTCATATGCCGGGTATTAGCTTCCTATTCTAATCTTCCGGATGATAATTTCTGTGGCTTCGCTATCATTTGTCAGTTAAAGCTAGATCTTCTTCGAGTTTTGGGTATATGTGACGGATTAGTATAGCCGTCCAGAAAACGTTGCGTGAATTTAATGGTATGGTTGCTGGGTGCACGAAAATTCATTGAGCTATGTAGTGTTCTTAACTGCACAACTCATTTTGGTTTTCTGATTCTTTATTCATCGATCAACGGAAAAGATATAAAAGAAAAAGGTTCATACCGATTTCTCTAAAGGGGAAAGGGTTCGCGAGTGAACGGCCGCCCTTTCTCGGACACCTGCTCACCCCTGTCTACATGATTCACTAATTGAATTTGCTAGAGAGCTTCCACCAATGATACTCTTTTTGTGTGTGCTTTTTCTGCTTTTCTCGAAGATTCTTTGATTACTGTGTCCGTTATCCTTCTGAAAGTAGCACGAGCATGTGTACGGCGTTTGTTCAGGCGATTAGGAACATATAATGAGGAGCACGACGCTGCAGTCTGCTGTAAAATAAAGTGACTTTTGCGATCAACAAACGCAGAAGATTCAGTGCATGAGTTGTAGCCATCGAAAGGGCATTAGTACTTGCACAAATGCGAGGTCGATATCGTAGAGCAAACAGTGAATAATGCAACGCATCTTCAACCGCTATGTACAGCAATCTGATGCCGCAGATAACAATTCCCGGCTATCAAATATGGGAAGCTTCTAGAGACGACAATCAAAGCAGCTCGACGATTCCATTTACTTCCATTTGGTGTATTCGATGCCATTGATGTCTGTCACTTTCCCTTTGCAAAGTTAAATCGTCTGGACGTCGCGATAAACTGCGCAAGTAACCAGGATGAGCGCGACAATTTTTTTTGTTTGCTTCTCTCAACACCATCTTTGATTCGATTTTTTGTAAGCGTACAATTTCAACTGCAAATGAGTGTTTCAAACGATACAGAAAAAACGAGCGAACAACAGAATTCTTCTAATGCGAAATGTTGCCCCAGGTGATGACGGCATTGTGAACCTTCCATTAGTTCTCCACAGCCCTCTTTTAGGGAACCAGCACATCACACGCGAAAGGTCAGCAACAAAGTGAAGCTTTCTCATTTTCTTCAGCGTGAATGTTTCATCCATAAGCTATCAATTCAGACCATGTCGCACGAAGGAATGCATCAGTATTCTATATTTCTTAGGAGCTTTAGAGTGAGCACCTGCAGTAGGTATAACGCATAGAATTTTCGCAGATATATTCGGGTATAGGGCCACTGGATGTCCTTGAAAACTCGTCCTGACTAAATTTAAGAAGAAAAAATAATGTAATGCAATTTCATCTTTCTTGCGATGAAAACTGCGATTGCCAAATACTTTTGTTTCGGAGCAGTTCACGTCACACATCACATCACCGCAACTGGTAGTTTTTTGTTGATATTACACGAAATTGATGCGAAATTCCGGTGCTCTTCTTTTCGTCGTTTTTCATGTTTTTTTTTTACCTCGCTGTGGCGTTACAGCTGTTCTATGCTTATCGGCGCAAATTACATCTTCAGTTATTCTTCTCGCTGTTTAGTAGTGCATTCGATTGACTCATGCGCATAGAACTTTTGTTACTATTACATGTGGTCTTTCTTCGATTTGTTAGGCCTTTATCCCAGCAATATTCTCAGACGCTATTATAGCCAGCTGGGAAAGCACTGGAATTTGCGGGTAATCTATGCTCTCAAGAATGTATAATAATTTTCTCATTTAAGGTCAGGGTATAATCAAAGACTCTATCATGTTACAAACCTTACAATCTTCTGGCAGTGCTCCTAAGTTGAGGCTTTATCAGACTATCGATCACTTTCTTCCTAACACGTCTTATTTTTTTCTAGAGGATGTGTCACTGAGAGAATTTCTGCACCCAGCAAGTGCACAGAAGGTATATGAGAGGAGAGATATTTTCGTGATACAGCCAGAATGTGTCCCCTCAATTTTCATATGCTGTTTCGCTAATGTGTCTGCATTTTTGTGGCTTACTTTGCGAATGTCGCATAACATTTCTTTTCTTTATTGCCTTAAATAGTATATCCAACGCTGAAATCCCCACAGTGGAGCCAGGAAGAAGTCAACTTGAAGTCGACAAGTTACTCCAGGATGAGCTAGACTCAGATGGTTTACTCCTCCGTGTTTCACGAGTCCCAGCAAACCACAGTGGACTTCACCATTTCACAGTCGCAGTCATCATTTGAGTTCTCAGCTTCGCAGCTCATACTTGCTCAGGTCGTAATCGGATCCACTTGATTTTGCCGAACTGTCCTTCCATCGGCCAAACATGGGAAGCTATCTTTTTCCTATCACGAATACTGAATACGATGGATGAGTTGCCTCTGACGTTTTTTTTTTTTAATATGCAGTTGAGAAAGTGCTTAGGTCTTCAGTTAAAAAATATGTCTGTTCCCATATGACTTCTTCAAAATTACCTTCAAATCAACAATTCCTTGGTGAGATATAAGACGTACTGCAAGCATTCTTGCTATGTTGCCATCATTGACTACTCCCGTCTTCCAATGCACTTTGGTAGTTATCTCCCTACTCGCTCTGTTTATCGCAGCTATTTCATAAATGTAATCTCCAGTCAATGCTTTTTAGTCAATGTTTGCGAAAAACTTGTCAGACGAGAATGGAACTTACAAAATAACTATGTAGTATTAATACATTTTATTGGTTATGATCACGGCGCAATATAAATAGCGTACATATCAATGAGCAACCCCACGTACGGCGGGCGCTATGCTTACATTTGATCATGAGCATCACGACAATTATGGACGCATTTTTGACAAATTATTATGGGGAAATTATCGGGAGTTCTCGATCATACGTGGGCAAATTTTGTCTCCTAAGGATCCCAATCTCTCCGGTAGGATACCCGTTTCCACAAGAAATCAATAAAATGGAGATGAACCGGTGGAAGAAACTTTGCGAAATGCCGGAAAAGGAGCATCATTCACTGTATGCGACCCTGTTTGCTGTGAAGATGTTTGCAAAGGTACGTTTTGCAGTGACCTTTTTTTCCCACAAAAGAAAATCGCTTCTATAAGTATAAAAAATTTGGTGGGTGTTTAAAGGATCCTCACAAGGGTTACACTGAAAGGCCCGCTGTGGAAAAGATGTGTTCGTTTATAGTCACTCTGAAAACTTGATATTAAAAAAAGGCGTTGCGCTGCATGTATGTTAAACTAAAGAAAACAGCCGAAGAAAGGACTATTTGAGAAGGGTGCAATTGCGACTATTTCGCTGAACACTATATTACACAAGATCACTAATCGTGCAGTACAGATATATGGTGCAAGAATTTGCCTGCATGAAATAAATTGCAACAAATGCGTTCAATTATTCCAAAACTCTGCTTTACGATCGTCAGCTCGGCTCATTTGATTCTATTCAATATATAAAAATGAGCTCAGCTTTTTCCGAAATGGTCGTTGATTCAGATGAATTCTATCTGGAGAAGTTTCATAGATCCATTCGTGTATTTTCTCATGACAGCAACAGCAGTGCAACGAAACGACCACCTCGAAAGTTCATAGAGCACTTTCATTGCATAATTCACGCTAGCTCACAAGCATGTTGCTCCTATACAGAAGCATCACGTTCTTGCCGAAGAGACCTAACATACTCACATCTCACAACTGCAATAAAATCTCAGCACTGAAAGCTTTGGTAGAAGAAACAGAAAAGTTTCATTGGTTTTCTCTGGTCGGTATTATCAGCTGAATGACCCTGTTAAATCTCCAATTCGAGAAAGCGCACAAGAAGGCTGGTATGATCACGAGAGCATGCATAGAGCCGAATAATACGACCAACAATACAGTTTCCACGACGACCTGAAATACTATCATGTCAAAAAATATTACCTTGGAAAAGCTCGATGTAGTTCCTGTTCAAGAAAATGCAAGTGGTCCAAACTAAGCATTCTACCCAATTTTCTGTCCAAAATGACGAATTCAAACTGATACGCTGGAATGACAAGCGATGCTTTGCTTGCATCTTCACATATGGAGTACTTGAATCGCACGAACTTTGAGAACGCCTCTATCTCTGATTAACACATGCCAAATTTCATGGTACAACCGCACAGCACTCTATCGCACACGCCCCAAGTCTTTGGAGCATCGCGTTTTTCCTTGTAACCGTTCCATAGAATCAAATGCGGCAAGACGATACGCAGTTTTATTGCAATGCCAAGCAGAGGCAGGTGGGCATCAATAATCCTTCGTCCTTCAGTTCCACCCCTACATTCGAGAAAGCTGCGATAGCCGATAAAGAATCAGCTTGTACCCGACTTTTTACATCATTCATCATCTTCCCCGATACTGTTTGCTCAATATAGAGTAATTGTCGTTATGGTGATAACGACAATTACTCTATATTGAGCACATAGTATCGGGGAGGGGCATTTTTATGCAAACAAGTGGATGAGCGTGCCAAAGCGTCTGGCAGAAATTTGCTTTTGCATGACCCTCACCCAACCGATCTACTTCACCAGCCACAGGCACAAAGCAAAGCGTTGAAAATTATGTCTTGATATTCAAAGCAGCAAAGTCGACAATGAAGCGGCAACTTCTTTTCACTAAATCTGCGGACGTGAAAGGAAAACCTCACAAATGAAAAATCCGCCCAAACGTTTGTTTGCCTTCAAATGATTATCAATTTTTTCGATGCTGATGAGTCAAAAAGACGTGTTTTTAAATTGATCATATAATTCCATGTATTTTACTCACTAGGTTTCCTCATTCAAGATTCAATGATTCCGCATCTGCAACTGCTGAGCGGAGATACGAACATTTGGGCGTAAGCCCTAGCAGGTTGTAATAGCGAAAAAAGTCTCGAATGCATGCTTGCCAAAAGTGCGACATTAGGCAAAAGATTGCGTGGGCAATTGTGGATAATGCTGGGATGGGAGGTGTTGCTCTTGTCAGGAGGGAGACCGATGGAGTCATGAATCGCCAAAGCTCGGCAATCATCGAAATTCGCGGCAGCTCGAGAAGTTCGCGAATTTTTGTTTTATCTTTATATAGCAGATAACTAATCACTTTAAGAAGTGAAAATGTGTTACCCGTGTCATGTAAGTGTTGACGAAGAGCAGGCATAACACGAAAAAGACGTTCGAAAAGCAGCACTGCAAGAGTGGGAATGCAACATCGGAGAGTGCCTGTTGCATTATTTCGACAGACGACATGGATGGATGACGCATTGATTTATTATAGTAGTGATATGTGATATGTGCTGGATAATCAACCGACATCCCAATCGACAAGATAATTGTCGTCATCGAAATGGGATCCACATGCCAAAATGTCATAAAGCCAGCAACACCTGAAGATGACTGGTTTCAACCCATCGGCTCAAAAAAAAGCTATAAATGGATGCTAGATATGCATGTTCTGCATATGCATGTGTCACAATTCCTTTCTCTGCATAGAAGTTTCAAGCTGCTACCGACAAATATGGAAACGATCGGCACCGATGCTGTAAGTACAGTGACGAGATTAGGCATGAAGACAGAACAAACTAGCAGCATGCATGTGAAGCAATATATAGTGTTCTGGGCTGTTCGTGGAATCAAACTCTCGATTTGATCAATGGACACGGCGTAACCATTGTAAATGGTTGCCGACAGATCCTGAAAACGTCAGCACTGCAATGAATGTCCCGTCATCTTGAAAGTTCTTGAAGTAAATCGTGCATCAATGTACTTCATCGAATCCAAGCTTCCAAGACTTGTATCGTGTACTACATTTCTACTGCATTTCATGAGCTGTACTGTAAACGTACAATTGTACTACATTTTTTACAATTCGCCTGTACAAATACTTCGCGGTCATATAAACTGTTTAAAGTGTGCTACGTTATGTTCTACTATCCCAAACAATTCATACGCCCTGCCGTTTTTAACCGCGATGAAGTACTGATGAAATTGTAATGTGTCACGCCAATCTCTCACCTCATAGAGATGTGTATTCGCTCACAGATTCGGATTTCTTCTTGCATTTTTTTTTCTTAAAATCACATTTGTGGCAAAAAAGTGAGCTTTGCGAGTACTTCGTTCCTTTTGCATCTCTGTTCCACATCACCGGGGCCTATTTATTTGAATAAAGTGCAACATTTTTGTACTCACTTCTCGCTGTATCTACGTTAATCAGCGATCCGCATCAGAAAGTTGTTAGGAATCTCATAGAAGATTAATTCAGTCATAGGCAACAATGCATCTGGCTCAAAAATGTTTATAGATGTTAACCGCAGTCTTTACATCAAATCAGCTCCAGTGAAACCAAGATGATACGCCAATACCAAAACTTTCGAAAATTGCTAACTTTATACAAGCAGGATACGCTCAACGTCACAAACAATATAATGTAAAGAGAGTCCTCCGATGAAACGCTTTCTTAACCCGCAGTCATCGCGAGCATCCCACCTTCCGGGGATTTCCGAATTGAAGAACTCCCTCACAGGGTCGTCACGGAGGAGAAGCTGCCCGCATCTGGGGGACATTATTTATCACCTCACATGGCGGACCTCCCCCAGAGGGCTCCTCCCATAAACCATCAACTATGGGAGCCCCTTCCGTACTCTGTAGTCGTGAATACGGCACAACACAGTACAGCAAAACCGCACAGCATTATGGTGTGAATATCCTGATTTTGCGATAGCGTTCCACTCTCCGTTGTAGTTCATCAAGGTAAAGTGACGTAGCTCGCCTTGTACATTTATTGCAATGCCGAGGACCTTACGACGGTGTGCCTAAATATTTACCAGCCTCCCTTCATTTTAAAATAGCTGCGATCGATGATTATTCGAGAGCCACTTTTATTTCTGATTTCGTCCACCACTCATCACTTTCTATGTTTTAGTGAACCCTTAGAGAGATGTGAAATTTACGGATGAACCTTGCATGATGGCATTTGGATGAATCTTACCGCTAGCTGGAGATTCGTGTGGCAAGTAGTTATCTCTGAGAAACAATTGTTGGCCAATACCAAAGATTAGCGTTAGGGCTAGCGACTGGCGCCATAATCACAAGACAAAAAGAAATGGTCTAACTGGAGTTGGACGAGCTCGACATTGATCTTTCATAAAGGCATTCGCCCAATTGCACCAAAACAAAGTACCAAGGTTTGATTGCCTCACAGGCAAAGAGCTGGAGCAGGTAAAAATATTGGGTGATGTCACAATGTGTTGTCCTTTCTACTTCATCATTTCAACGTGTAACTACTCTGAGGAATGGAAAAGTGCGAATGGAACTATCCGACACACGACAAAGAAAATGACGAAACGAAAACTGCGCCAAAATGTGGGCCAACATCGCAACCGTCTTACGTGTGGAAAGCTTTTGAACTTCATACTTGCACCCAATGTTTTACTCCATTGGAGTCGGAAATACTGCACTTCAGCATGTTCTTTGCATTATCTTTTAAGCGCAGACCCATTTGATGGAATAGAATGAATGTGGTGGAAGACCTGATGAGAATAGACGCCGTCAAGTAACGCGTATTCCTTAAAGTAATCGGAAACATATTTCGGAGAAATGAAAAGACTTCGATATTACCAAGGAATTATTTGACGGGGCAGTAATTTGAAACCTCTATAGGCCATCCACCTAAGCAAGAGTAACTGCTGTCGAGAGGCATCACATTGTGTCGTCCTCCACCTTCCTTTTCCCTCTACGATAGCTTTTCACTTTTTCGACCTTGAAAGTTGCCACCTACGTGGGCGATATCGAACTTATTTGTAAGTCTAAGAACTAGAACCAACAATAAGCAACAACAGAAAGTGATTTATAATGAAGAAACGATAATCAGCATAAATTTTGCTTGGCGCTGCTGGAAATCTTCCATGATTTTTGAATTTGCTCCGTTTTACCTTGCTCCCTGGGAGTTCAGAAATACACTAGGTCATGCTTTATCATCTCAGAAGTTCCTTAAATTCCACTCTCATATAACAGTGAACATCTGAATTGCATGAATTATGCCGCAATATACTTAATCGACTTCAAAATTCCGTGAATTATGTTATATTGTACTTCAATTTCCAAAAACTTATCACCTATTATATAAATAAATAAATAAATAAACATATGCCTATATATATATATATATATATATATATATATATATATATATATATATATATATATATATATATATATATATATATATATATATATATATATATATATATATATATATATCGGTGAAAAAAGTCGTTGGAAATCTAAGAGACACCGAGAATTATATTGCTCACTTTGCATCTCACTAGAAGAACCATATACCGCACTTCTCCGTTTAAATTTCCTCCTACCATCAGCATTCATTTCTTTAATAGTCCTCTTTTTTAGAAAATTTAAAAACACTTCCCTCCCCTCCCACCTCCCCTGCTATTCGCGGGTAAGCTCGTTGGCCACGAAAAGACATGAATTTGATCCATTATATGACGCTTCCGTGCGCTGAGTTTTTAAAATATGGAGCCAAATTCATATGCTAAAAGATCATAATCATAAGAATATCAAAGTGTCTGCGAAAATATTTTGTCTCAAAAATTTTCATCAAACATATCCCCACCCTGGAACTTTTTTAAACACTTTCAAGTTCAGAGATGCGTTGAAAAATGCAACTTATTGTAATGCAAGCGACAGAAAACCGCATTCGAATAAAGTATGCTACTGCTAAGTATGCCGCATTCGAATCAGATATGCCTCAGCCAAGATATGTCCCAGCTTTCGAGGATATGCCGGTTTCCAGGTGCACTTGCTTGTGCACACGGTGAACATATACCTAGTACGACTCCTTCCTATGGGCACGTCTCGTCCTTTCGCTTGTAGCTGATCACGCATGTATGCATGAACCGGTTCACAGAATACCATGCAAGGTACTGTGCTCGATGAAGAAGCACCGAAATTGTAAACAGAGGACAGCAGCAGAAAGGTGCTGATGGCAAATGTGTATTATAGGTTTGCTGATAAAATCACTAACCGCTTTCGTGAGAATCTTCTTCCGATTGATCTGATCTCCTGCACCTGTCAAGTGAATGGTGTTGCAAATGATGTCCGATACCACTGAGATTTTAATTGGAACGGAACTGCGCTGACTGCCGAGAAGTTTGAACGCAAATCGCATATAATGAATAGGTGCATAATATTGAGGCAAAACATTGCAAGAGTTGCTTCTGCTGTTGAAAGGTATATCATCATGGGCAGTTCCGTCGAATAATTCAGAGTATTTTTCTTAAGTAGAAGGTTCCAAAACAGAAATAAGAGTCCAGATTTGCTGCTCGTTTACATTAACATTGCCTCCTATAGTATTCTCACGAGTACCGAATATTTCCCTGGCCTCCTTAAAAAATATCGTTGATCGTTTAGTCTTCCTCCAGGACTTTGATGTCCCGTCAAACGGCTTATGTGCACTTGAATCGGATCGAATCATATGGAGTGATTTGCTCACAGGAATGTCGTTAATCTCAATATAGATATGGGAGGAAAAGTATGTATGTAACTCGAGTCAGAGTCGCAATTTGCAAACTTAAAACTAAAAACGACTAATAAGAACAGGATCATCGATTGCTACAGGTTTAACAGTCATAAAGCGGTTCCTGCCCTATGCCTTGTGCGCAGCTGCAACGTTCTGTCACCTTACGTTTCAGGGTGGCTCAATAAGTCGCCACTAGCTCTGTTTGAACTCAACTTTGTATAGAGCTACTTTGTTAATAATTGCGCCTCCACGATTTCCAAGATCTTTCATGCAGCCAGGCGCCGCTGCGTAGATCCACAGAGAGTGCAACACAGTAGTTTTGTCCGGGTCGTGGCAAACCTGGAGATACCCTAAGACCATCACTTGACGACGCTATTAATGAATAAAGGCGGAGAGGACTCAATCGCCAAACAACCGTTACAACGAAGGCCAGCACGTTAAATGCAGCAAAATAACACCACAACGGACGGTATCATCAGCAGAATAAATATCAAACAAAGTTTTCTTACAGGCTGTAAATGCCATATACTTCATCCCACATATGACCTCGAATGAAGCCATCGTCGAGCGTCACGCCCTAATTTTATGGCTTCTTCTCGCGTTGTTAAGCGGTAATCGCTCTCAAGACGTTGCTATTGCCATTGGTCCTGGCCTCAGTTGCACCTTCTAGAGTATTTCAAGTGTTTGATTGCCGCTGCCCATACATTAAAATTGCAGAGTTCAATCTCCGTACTGTTCAACACAGACATGTCGAGCGTTATCGAAGAGATTTTACTACTCATTGCTGCTCCATTTGGAATATTGCATCCGTGTATTGTTCTTATGTTTCATTTATGGCGGAAATGTTTCACCCATACTGCCTTGCAAAAATTTTTTGCGCTCTATACCAGTCATGTTACATTATCAGACTAAATACCCAAAAAATCAAGTAGCGAACTGGAAGATAACCATGTGCTGGGACCTATTATGCGTGCAGGTATATTCATGATAAAATGAATGATCTTACTATATCTGCGCCTTACCGTTTAATTGCCTCTCTTTAGAGTCTGAAGCTATAGCGTCCGACAAAAACGCCTGAAGACATACTTATGTAATGCTGTATCCGTAACAGTACCATGAGGAGAAGCTTCAGAATAACCTCCTTCCTTCAAATGATGTCGCATCATCACAGCCAAGCAACAGTGCACAGATTTCCTTTCGCCGATGAGGAAATTATTGTCATAGTGCAAAGAAATCTAACTTTTGCGCAGAAGAAGGACACTTTGCGAGCTCATTCAATCAGCTCCAATCTCTGTTCCTCTTCGAGTGCGAGCTCATTCAATCAGCTCTAATCACTGTTCCTCTTCGAGCAGAGTACCATGAAGCATAGGTCAGGGAGGGCGCTCTGCTTTGGGTATAGTGGAAAAAAACTGAGAAGGATACGGAGGAAAGCTTCGATGCGTAAATAGTTCTCCTTGATCTCTTTTGCAAATTACGCGACTCAGTCGTCATTACAATAGTAAATGCATTGGGATCGGGACGCAATGCAATTCATTTGCAGTGTCTACAAGATTTAAGAAATTTAAGCACCCGTTGCATACGACATTGTTATGTGGGTGTCGTAAAGGAGACAGGATATAGACACTCGGCTAAGTATAAAAATATGTCGAACGTTCCATAACACTAATTCAAATTGATACCTAGTCAGGGCCATATCTTAACAAGGATTGTGAGGACCTCTCCATTTCTCTTAAACGCAGTGATCATCTCTCCTATTTGTTGTCTTCTCGTCCACTTTGGCCTTTAAGGGAGAACGGTTTGCGTGCCGTTCATTCCTCTGGGAGATATTATTCGAGCTGTGTTTGTTGCTACAATATTTCGCTTGATGCTCCACGAGCGAATGATTCCGCGATCACGGCGCCAAGCAAAAACGTCGATTGGGATCAATCGCAAACTCGCTGCTTGAGCTAGCTCACCTACGCCATCTCCAAATCTAAGCCTCTCAGATACGCATCCGACATACTCCATGTAACTTTCAGTTTTTGGGCTAACTCATATGGTTGTAACGGCTAACGTCTACATGCTTTCGCCACAAAACTCGTAATGAGGTCTCACTTTTACTGTTCCGTGCGTCCCACACGTCACCTCCGCTTGAGGAACTTTCGCTCCCCACCTCCACACCACAGTAGTCTATATGCTAACTGTTGCTATAATCAGAAAATGAAAGAAGATTCTGACAAGGTTGGTAATAGTTGTAAATTTTGCTGTTGACCACCATCTTCTCGCAGTGTGTGTTTAGGCGTTCGATGATGGAATCAGAAGCAGTTCTTTAAATACATTGCACGGCCTTATTCACAAGAATGCACAAACAATGGACATTAGTAGAGTAATGAAGCATGAAAAAGGAATCGAGGCACGTCACAGCTTCACCGAGTCATATCAAACGCAATCCGAGTTCACGAATACAGCTATGAGTCTTTGTCCACAGCAATTACAAGTGTTGTTGCGTTCGGTCCACCAAGGGAGGCTCATGCAGCTCAACGCGTGAAGAAAAAACGTCTTGTTCTGCTATGAAACGACGTCTCCGTGGACCACCCTGTATAGCGATCGCAATACCTTAAATAAAATAACTTCAATCGAAGTACATATAGGAGATTTAAGGAAGCTTACTGCAAAATGAAATCCACTAGCAGAAACCGAGCTATACGCTGTAAATTTGACAGCGCCATTATAATGAAATCTGGTGCGTTCATGCACGCTTATAATAAAATCACTCCGAGTAAAACATTCAATAATAGGTTTTTACCCTCAGAAATGCGCTTCTTTGCTGAATTCTCCAACTTCTTGTACGTTTTGCTGAGCCAACTGCATTCGGCGGTTTGCACGAAGAGATAGATGAGCAACATACATAATAAAGCCTGACGAGTAGCAAACATAGCGAATAGTTGTGAGAAATGAAGAGAAAATACAAGTGATGGTACTATCATTCAGTGATTCTAGCAATTTATACCCTTTCATAGAGTTTGGTTTTGTGACCATAATGAATCACTCTGCTATTGCAAGCTGTAAACTCTGATTAAGTGAGCGCTATGTGTGAATCATCAGTTTTTGAAAAGGAATAAAATTTTTGGGAGATTGCATGATTTTGTTTCACTCTTTTGAAGTGTCTGCAGTTTAAAGTTTGCTGGCTCGACGGTTGTAAAAACTGGTGGACATGAACTCCAAAACGCATGATCTCAGTAGTATGACAAAGTGACAGTGGCAAACCGAATGACAAATTCTGAAAAAAAAAAAACCGAATGACAAATTCTGCGAAAACGGCGATGCGACATCGCATGTCACACTGCTGGATTACTGCTCTCAAACTCTTACTTCCACAGATCACTACATCTTATTGGTTATTCCTCTGCGTTCTCCGCATTTTCTCGTTACTAATATGTGCCCAGTGCAGTAAACTCATAAAAACACTCGCATAAACCGGAAAACTCCGCACGGAAGGGAATTGTATGGAGCACATCCTGCCAATATAGGCATTGTGACTCTCTACGGTCGAAGTGAAGAAGATAACGTTTAATCAGTAAACGTTTCCAATGTTTGTCCGCCATTGTTGCTGACTTCGAATTTGCTTAGACCCAAACGTTATTTACGAAATCCGACGTGATAGCTCGAAGATGGCTGGTACCGCAAAATTCTTCTCATTCCAGAGGTCAACTGATCACCGAGCCAATTCCATCCCCTTTGTATGGATTTTGTTATCGTCGATGGCACACCGCACCTGTCAGAGAAGTGAAAAAACCTGATGGAAAATGTTAAGCTGCCAGCTTTAAAATGCCGTTCACAGCGCCCAAATCGTTGTTGTTTTCTCTTCTAAGTATCCTAAAATAGAAAATTAGCATCTCTAGTTGACATAAAACGACATCGCTATAATCACCTCTCGCATCGTCCTGTGAGAAATGAAATTTCTCTCCATTTGTTCAACCGTAATGTCCTTGCCATTTGCTAATTGCCTTGCCATTCGCATTCCCTAGACCCTCTCCTCGCTCTCTACCCTGACAGAGTGATGATGGTTTCATCAAACGAAGCGATAAGTTACTAACATGACGGGCAAAACGTTATTGTGTGAATGGTGTGAACAGAATCACTCATGTAATTGCGTAGAGTTCGTGCACGTATGCAAGAAACATATGCTCACTTTCAACAAGCGACTTTTTTGTCGAATTTTCCATCTTCTTTAATATTTTGCTGAGAAATTGCCTTAGACTGCTATTAATGGTGAACAAATCAGTAGGACAGATATGATGGAATGTTAAGTGTAATGGTCATAAATATGGAAACAATTGTGAGTCAGTGAGAAATTTGTTGCCATCTTACCCCATTAATCATATTTAACAATATACTAGTGGCGATTGTTTTTAAATATTATACTGTTGACACGATGCGTTTCTAATTGCCCATCGAGCAATTTTTTTGCTAACTCTGAACTACGTAAGAGCGTTCAGTTGGAAAACTATCAACTTCAATGGTCGTCCAAAATCCTAATATCACTTTTCTTGACATCATTCCTCAATACATACTCAATGACACAAATATTCATTCTTTCTTTAAAAATGATTATTCATATGACATTCAATCAATTGAAATATATAGCTTGCGTTACCTCGATGATTCATGAAAGTGCTAATAAAGAATGACTATGAAACGCTATAAATAGGCAGAACCGATGAACGATAGCATCATTAGTTTTACTTTCGTCCGTTGGTTTGTTAAGCTCTTTCGAAGCATTTACCATGTGTGCTAGTCGCCGAGCTATGCTATGTTTGTTTCTTATATATCTCTTCGTGCAAACGGCGGAAAGCAGTTGGCTAAGCAAAACCTATAAGAAGTTGGAGAATTCTGCAAAGAAACGTATTGCTGAAGGTAAAAATTTGTCATTGAATATTTCATTTAAAGTTGTTTCAACGTGGCCGTTATGCACAACGGCTTGCGACGTATCAGTTCTCCTATCACATAGGTATTGCTATCAGTTTTGTTTTCACTCACAGGCCGCATGTAGTAGGGAACTGCCTCTAACCGCTAATGCCAACTTCAACTGAAATTATACCCTTCAGGTGTTGCTATTGCAATACAAGGCGGTCCACGCCGACGTCGTTTCGTGGCAGAACAGCAGGACACGTTCCCTTCACACTTTGAGACTCGAGGGCAATCCTCATCGCAATCGATGCGTTATAATTGTTGCTGACAACAATATGGGCCTCAATTGATGAATTTACGGTGCATTCGCAATGAATACAATGAATGCTCCCCAATGCCTGAATGTTCTTTTGATGCTCTTATTGCTGAAATGATGTCTCGATGCTTGTGCAATCTTGTGAATGAACAATAAACGCTTATGTATAAAGATGGTTTTGAATTCACGATCCCAAACGCTAATATACGATAGGTGAACATGGCAAGCGATCAAGAACACCTTCATCCCGATTCCGAATATGCTAAGCTGAGAGCTGCTTTCACCGACGAATCAAATAACGAAACTGCAAATTGACGATGAATGAGACAACGTTTCTGACAATATTCACAACAATCAACGAATGCTGCAATTAAATAGAAAAATTAGAGGAATTATTTGAATGAAAATCAAGTATTAGATATTTCTGTTCTTATCGTTAAGCATTTCATCAGTGTAATGCAAAGAAAGCAATAAATTCATGAATGATCGCTTTTATTGCAATCTATTATATCAACCTACAAACATAGGAAATAAACGTTAGAGGTAGCAAGTTGAGATCAAATGGAAACGAATACAAATTCGTCAACACATAAGTAAATGTATCAGAATACTGCAATCGGAATCCAAATGTTTGGCCTTTGAAAAAGGATTGCATTTTATTTGATGTATCTTTTGTGTAGAGCCATTTTCCTGATCACCTTAAGGCGAATTTGCCTCGTAAGAAAGTACCCCGCAGATCTGATCAGTCAAAGGAAGGTGGCCTCAGAATTTCGGCAGCAGTCTATTCGTGCTATAGTAGCAAAGAATTTCGTATCGCCAGCCTCGCAAACCTCGCCACTCTTTCACCAACTCTGTGTTCGAGCTTCATGAGCGCGGCTGCCATTTTCCCTCTAAAACTTGAGGTAGCATACCAAAAGTATTTCAATTTTCATTGACAACAATAACAGCTTGCAAAAATAACACTCTCGAACAGCGCCAACATTCAAACGTTAAAGCATTTATGCTGCAAGGCGCAAAATATTTTAGAATAAGAAAGCGGCACAGGTACAGCTACCGGTAAGCTTTAAAACACGTCGCTGGAGAGAGTTCAAAATCTTAAAAGATCTGTAAACCCGTCCTCTGAATGATGAGTTGAAAGCGAGCGAGGAAGCTCCGTGCTAACCAAAACGATCGCGACTCGGCCATTAGATGATGTTTCGCCGCTTCGAAGGACGTCTTTTCTCTTTCCGCATAATATCCATTCCAACCGAATCACGAATCGCATTGTTGTTTGCCACCATGCTTTGGTGGCAAATCCACTTGGCGCTCCTTCTCTCATCTCTGCCTCGTTTGAATGTCTTTCGCATATATTCTCAGAAATACCTTGTCTTAAAAGTTTTGCTCTCTGAACATGGCACCGAATTCATTTAACAAGGGGAAATAGAAATTTCGCTTGAAACATGGACCGGCATCGCATGCTTTTTTTGATAATCCTCGCATATGGCGAAATGCTCGAAACTCGCCGCGATCCCTCCCCCAGCAACAGCCCACGGGAGGGGGGGGGGGGGCATAGCGTTAAGGTGAACCACAAATTTTGGACCGCGAAGACCACCGTGATCAAAAAATCCCCCCCCCCCGGGAGATTTGCCGCAACCAATCCCCCGACCGCGGAGGCCCCCGCGAGTGTCCTGGTGGTTCTCGTCATCCCTGTGAATCGACAGTCGCAGACTGAAAAAAAGATTCTTCATTAAATCACAGAAGAGAGGAGATTGAGTGATGCAGTATTCCGGAATGAGAAACGGTGAAAGGCAACGTGGCGCACATGTGTCATCACAAAAACAACAGTATATCGTTAAACATGATATCGGGATAACATAGACACAGCTAAAAAGCATAGCCGAAGCCTCTTATGTAAGATGAAGCCGCCTATCGAATGAACGAAAACACAATTTCCCACATACTAGGGAATGTCTCATAAAATATCCATTCACTGAATGTTTCTAAGAGCCAAAATGAGGGGATCCATAAAAGCGGTGATTAGCGAAAAATGTTGTGAATTTGAGAAAAATGAGAAAAAAATCGATGATTAAGAATTACGAACTGATGCACATATGCGCATTACGATGGTCATGTAGCTTAGCAATTTCATTGTAGAAAGGAATTCACAAAAAGCCACGATTTCAACGAGGAGGAATTGAGGAAGTACTTAAAGGACTTTGAAAGCACCGTTCTGTTTTATTATGTGCATTTGCGGAATGCAACACGAAAGCAATATTATTTCCCCAAATAACTTCGCATTTACTGCATCTTATCTAACATTTTTTTGTGATTTATCTTATAGATGAATGAAGAGTATATGCTAATAATTTGTGTTACCACTGCTGCGTTTGTCGGAGATAAGCAACGACGGCAGGATTTTTGATTGAATCCTCCTTTATGCCTCTTGTGGAGACGACTTGATTCTGTTGAATGATCGGGGATTTCCTATCATTTATGAAGACTCAGTCGACTATTATTCCCGAGATGTAGCTTTATTAGGTATGAATGGTAGCGACATTTAAATAATTGGTGTAAAGTAGCGAGTTTGTTCGTCGATCCGGATGCTACAGTCGATCGGCACATGTGTCGTGACAGTCAACGCATAACGTTGGAAATGTTCAAGAGACTCATGGTCTGTGGAAATGGTTTTCCAGGGATCGTAGTTGAACAAAGAAAGGATGTGCTTCACGATCGGTGAAGGTTGAAAGGCCGCCGTTGCGATCGGGAAAGCGATTCGTTTCTTATGTATCACGTCTTTAGAGTCCACCATAGCCTAGACAATGCAGGTAAAGATGGAAACTGCCTTTAGAGATTTAGTCATTCCAACACCACTAGAATTAACCTCGACCTAAAACCTCGCTATGTGATGGGATTTCTCCTACAGTGCAGCTTCATTGCCTTTGCGAACGTTTACCACCTCAATTATGTTACTATTCCCGACAAACCTGAAGCGGTGAAACTTAAAGGAGATCAATAATATTGAAAAGAGACCAAGCTGGCAGCATCATTAGCTCAACACCCGGTTCAGATGTTGTCGATGTTGCCCCTGGCTGCAGGAGCTGTCAGCAGGTTCTGTAGCTGGCACCACATGACAGTTCGGCCACATTGATTGAGACCTTTGATGTGGACGTTTTTTGTATGGATCACTGATATTAGCGGCACACCATTAACACCGTTCTCGCTTCACTAAGCGCTTCATTCCCTGTTTGGCAGTTTGCAGTTATATGAAGCCGCGTGATGACGAAACGCTGCGACGGTCCTTTCGTGCTACCTTTTTGAGAAATTTCGATGATTTGTCGAAAACCTCTTACACTTTTCGCCGACCTATGAAGGACAATGGTCAATGTGAGGAAAAAACTTGGCTGCCTTCGGCCGTAATAAAAAAAATGATATAAAGCATTTCGGAATTGCTTCCCACAGCGATAACTTGGTCAGTTAGTTACTTTCATAACATACACTCTACTCGACTTCAAACGTTATATGATTTCCATGAATGCTTGTAGCCCAATCCGCCAGCTCCCTACAAATTCCGCCCTCAGGAAAAAACTCAAAGACCCACGCATTCCAGAGCATCGAGCTATGCTTGTAGACCTACGTCTGTAGACTGGACAATGCAGACTGCAGACTCCATCTACTAACTGATCGTATGGCCGATAAGCATTAGACTAGTTTTTTGTGCTTCCATCAGCGACCAGCGACCACATTATAGAGTGGCATATTTGAGGACAACTTTAGAGCACAATCAAATGTGCTCAATAAAACGGGAAAACTTGTCAGAAAACGCATTCATCATTGTTGGTATTTCACCATTTCATTCTGCGTAAAAGATGAAACAAAGAAAAAGAATAAAAATAAAAAATAAAAAGGCGAAAAATTAGAACTGGTAGAAGAGAATATGGAATAAACGTCACATGGCTTATGTGAAAGCACCTCAAGCATACGTGTGACATCAACGCACAGAAAACTATAAAAACAAAAAGAAGCGACAACAATTTCACCGAAAGCGAAATAGAATAAGCGAAAAGCAGCATTGCGACCAAATGTCACCTCAACAAATATATCAAACAAAAGCCCGAAAAAAGCCCTCAGAAATTACGTTCCAAATAGATTCCCTACTTTAACGTATTTAATCCAACTATCCAGTGGGAAATTTCTTAATGGAAAATTAGGAAATATCTTTAATAATTCCGGTTGCAGAATATAAAAGTCCCAACGATTAGAGATCTCTTCCTTTCCTATATGAGTGATTTCTTCATCTGAAAGCATTTCTAAATCAATAATAACTGAAAAAATTAATGGAGAAGATCATGAATATGCAACAAATTGTACTCTAAACGAACTATGTGAAATTTCATTGCCTCCAGTTGTGATAAAACGCTTCATATCAAGCGGATTTGAAAGTGGGAAGAAAGATTTAGAAAGATACAAAAGGTTCGTTTTGAGTGTCATACATTTTATCACTCAGCGAAACAATACGCAAACCGCCCTTATAATTATATTCATGGGACAGCGAAATGAGAGCGCTCTTTGCATATGCATTTTCATGCCGTGGAAATAAATAAATGAGTCTAATTTTATCGCACCAACTCCATAAGGTTCTCTCCCACCAACAGAGAATCACCCATTGAAAGGATATTCCAAAGACTGCGCTGCTACAGGTGATCAGTTCATTGTTCCTTTCAGATATTCCCTCCCTCTCAAATTTCGGCATCATGCAATATATATCGAACCTCACGTGTGATACTGCTTCACGAAACTAGGACCCTTTTCGAGAATGGATGGCTTGAAACTTCCAAACTTTCCTAACATGGGACAAATACGCCCAATACTCACAGCCTGAGAGTTCAATAGCAGGATGATGTGCGAGTAAAAATACGGGGAAGAACGAAAGAGGGCATTATTTTTTGCGCATACATGACATAATTAGGCACAGGAAAGCCGAATCACCTTTGTAAAACTCAACAGAGAATGCAGATGAGAAAAAAAAAGAGATAAGAACAACGAAATGTATTAATCAAAACGTAAAACTGTGAGTAAATACAACAAACAAATAAACAATCAATGTAACACAGTTGAAAATATGTATTTCCACTATGTGGGCGCGTCTTCGAACACATATAACTCTGACGCACCCGTTTGCCACAATGCAAAGAACCAATTGAGTTGTCTGTCTGCCGACAAACGAACCAACACGCCAACACCGCCACATACAATATAACCTCGGCGAATTAGAGCTTTTCCGCCTTATCAAAAGAGTGGAGCCAGTCTGTCAGTATCCGTCCACTGTGAGTCTCAATGAAAGGTGGTGTGATCATTCCTTGTGGAGAGTGTAAACTTCAAGCTCAAAGATGATTACAAATGAAAACTCATCGTTATCCTCGCTTTACCCTCATTCGCTAAGTCGACTTCAGACTATCTACGTCGCTGTACGATATCAAACCTCAATTGCCCTAATCCACTTTTGTATGGAATTAGTTAAAGAAGTCTAGAGGTTCAATTTTTGCTGCTGTTAGGTTGGTATGGCTCATTTTTAGACGATTACAACCCGCAAAGACAAACAAATCGCTGCTACAACAAACTATGCACACAAAACCAAAGAAAAAACCGATGATCAGATAGTGAAGTAATGTTGGAAAGAAATAAACAAATGAATAGGATTTGTATAAACGATAACAACCCGCATGGATACACTCAAGTAATTTGTCGCCTCATACAAAACGACATCATTTGAATCGACTGATCGCCTTTCGATTCATATCGTTCCCACATAGGACACCGAAAGCAGCACAAACATCCCTTTTTTCGCAAAATTCTTTCAAATTACTTATACAGTATATCAGTGATATCAATGCTGTGGCCGCCTTAACATCGGCAAGCCTGATGAGATAAACTTGCTCCATCAAATCCCAAGAATCTTCGAATTCTTTCTGAGACGCAATACCTTTTTTTTTTCATTTTTCAAATTGCATCATTTCTCTATATTTAGGCTTACATCATATTTTCGTTTAATTCCTTTCTTTCGAGTCATTGAAGGTAAATACTGAAGTCATTGAAGGTAAATACTGAAGCAAAATCGAGGCATTAAATTCATCTAAAGAATAAACGGCGGGTGTATCGACTACTTGTATACGAAATCTTTTCTAGTGTGAACAAATTTAAAACAAAAACCCTTAAATGATCAATCAATAGAAGTGAGCAAATGAAAAATATTAGAGAACAACAACCCACATCAAATATCACTCATCAACACCAACATTATAAACATTTGAAGAAAAAAAAAGTTTCTTTTTTTGGCATTTATGAGTATACATATAAACTCGACAGATTTATAGGAAATATCATTTGAAGAAATTTGCACAGAATTTATGAATGACACCACCGATTTGTATGGAATTATATGGTAAAAATATACCACGAAATGCAACAACAATGGCCATTGGCCTTGCAAACATTAACTACAAGTATTGGTCACTAAACCTATTTTACAGTCCGCATATAGAAGGTAAGCTGGAGATTTTTTTAAAATTTTTTTACCACCTCCCCCTCACTCCCCTAAACTAATGAACTGAAGAATGTTTTGAAGCTTTACTGACTGCAAAAAAGCAAGACGGTCTGTGAAGGTTGGAACATACTTAAAACACCTCACAGAGTTATACCGCAATTAAACTGGAGATCGCATGAGTACCGACGCCGAAATATGAAAAGGTTTAATAAAATATTCCAAAGCGATGTTCGAATCATCACCAAACGCAGCAAACAGGTGAATATGCATCCAGCGGAAAATACAAGAGTGTTCGCATGCGGATCCGTATCAATGCACAAATGAAAACTTTGAAAAACGAACTGATTTTAGCAAGAGTCTCCCAGTGAATCAGAAAGAAAAGAAGGACAGACGTACGCAACGTGGGCATAAGCAGATCGAGCAACGATGTTAAGAAAGGGAAAAGAATCACTCTCGCTATCGAACAAGGGTAGTAACCATCAAATGAGAACAAAATCAACGCCATCACATCAGCCTGTGAGAGATATCTGTCACAAGTTCGGCGCAACATCCTTTGTTTTCCAATAATGCGACAATAAAAAGAACAAGAATGAAACAACCGTATCACCACATGCGTACGGCATTTGTGAGAACTTTATACTATTGTGAAATAATTCGTTCTATCCGGGCAGCTAACTATGGGTCTTGATTGGTTGACTGGCTAACACCGAATCGATAAGAGCGGATAAAGAGATGGCGCAATCCTCAGAGGTACAAATGGGCATGTCTGCCAAGAGGCGCACTCCAAAGCGGTGTCAGCCAAAGGCGAACCATCATCACATCACTAGTAGATTGTCGGTCATCGATGGGCCACGTGCATCAAGCTCATTTTTTGATGTCGCCTCCGTCTTTGCATGATTTTTCTCCCATGCATGTATTCGCTTTTTCAATACGTCCAACTTGGCACGTAAATCTGCATGCCGCTGCCGCGTTTGTAGAAATTCCGTATCGCGTTGATAGTGCGAATATTTCGTTTGAATGGTACGCTCAACCTGAATAAAATCGAGTAAGTATTATGCAGCAAGGCTCATCTGTATAAATCTCCCTATTCCCAGCAATGACTATAAATGAGAAAGTCAACGCGGTCAATAAGAGTCTCTGCCGTCTTAACATTACAAATAAGATCAAAACGACAAACAGTGTGCTCCCAATCCCGTTGAAATCGCCTCAACTGCATATTACTATGCGTTTCAAAGGCCTATCTGACATGAGGCATAGTAAACATAGAGATCACAAACACACCTTGAAGGCCACAATTCAACCTCGCTGGCTTAAACAACCACCCCATACGCAACTGGAAAAAACGCCATCTCGATCCACATGGAACCCATAAACCCCATGCTTGGTTGACAGAAAAGCTGTCAATGATTTCGCTAAGGAGATCAGTTCCTTTTATAGAGATCGTGACCTTTTTATGCAAATAAGGCCAACATTTAATCAAATAAGTCCAACACAAAACCGATTATGCAAATTATAAAACAACGCATCTGAAACAATAAAACGTTACAATTTGATGAAGTGCGAGAACAGCTGAAAAGATATATATTCTGCCCATCTGACTGGACGACTTCTCAATTACAACAATAGAATATAAAATTTCATATTTCAGTAGATTCAACCATTCGCACATACCATTTTATAAAAGACGCAGCTTTTCCGCAAGCAAACATTGCAAAGGGCAACACAACCAACGTAAAATTATGCAAATGCTTTGCCAATTTACATAACGACTTTGGCCATAAAAGATGCATAACCCCTTCCGAAGTTGATAGATCAACAATAAAATAAAGTGAAGAGGTTAAAATTTGAGATACATCGCACTCAGCAAACCTCGTGATTGTAGCTGCAATGCCTTACTAGTTTAAACTGCTTAAATACGCATAGATACAAACATGCACAAATGCACAAACATGATGGATGCATCATGAATGCAAATTTGCCAAGCCGCATAACAATCGCTAGTGTTGCCTTGCTAAAATGTTTGTATATATGCTTGTATTAATCTGCCCGCCCATATCCATCGTGAATCAGTTTTTGTCTTTAAGTGTCCATCCAAATATATTTTCCTATTTAATAAAACGTTATTCATCGATTGTTGACTTAATCACTCAACCAGCAAATATTCGATGAGTTCGTGACGTGGCCAAGCAAACCACTTAAGACGTATGCTGTTCAAAAAATAACTACGAAAGCCGGCCGCTCATGGGAAATATGAATTCTTGAGCTAACTTTGAAAACTGGGTCAAACCGAATTTAAACTTTTCAGTGTTCATGTAACCTAAGTTGGGAATTCCGTAACCATTGAATTCTAAAACAGTAGTTCAGGATTTTCAAGTCTGAGCATCACGATGAAACTCAGTCATAAGCAAATAGAGACCTTCTGCTAAATTCTTAGGTTATCATATGCTGAGTTAATTGAAGTTGTACTTAGAAACTCATCAAAAGTGAAAGTGTTTTCTCTTAAGGATGCTGCACTTTCGAAAGTTTCTACAGTTCTTTTTTCATTCACTCAGCACTACTAACCTTTTCATGTTCACGGGGATGTTTTGAAGACTCGTTGAGCTGTTTCTCCAACCCACTGAATTCGTTGGCCACCGCTGCGAGCACCTTGTAGCACTCCAAGTATGTCGGATATTCCGCCTACAAACAATACATCGACCTCGTTAAGAATTTTTCGTATTAGCCTGTCTAGAAAACAAACCGAACTGGGATCATGAAGAATTTAGTTAGGATCCTGAAGCATGTGGCCCTGGTCTCATGCTTCAGGAGCCTAAATTTCATTCCATATTTTGATCCAAATAATTTCCACTGCCACGATAAATATTGTTTCCCACTCAATATGATTTTCCATCCTTCTGCACACAACTAACCCCCTTACTCTCTAAAAAACGATCCAATCAAACATCTCATTTGTCCATCAAAACTTTCCCACCCATATCTATAAAGCATCAAGAAACACCTAACAATTACCAATAAAAATGTCTTTTATGCGTAAAACAATCGCAAAGAAAAATATTCTACGAATAATACTCCATCATATGGCATCGTCATCTAAATAATGAAACGATTCTTTGCAAATAAGGCGCCAAAGGGTTCAACAAGGCATCTGAAGCGGATCTCATAGAATTCGATCAACGGCGATGAAATGTTTTGAACGTAGAGATAAACGCAAATCATTAAAAGTAAGAATCAAGTACAACTGAGGTAAATAATTGATGAATGAGGATAGCACTTAGAAACGAATGGAACAAATATATATGAGTTTATTAAATTTATGATTGCTAGTTTGTTATATTCGATTCGTTGTGCTTCTTATTTCTTATGCTTGATTGATTTACTTTTCTTCCGCTTCCTTCATAATTTCTCTTCAATTCTTGGCCAATTGGACTTATCTAATGACGCCATATAAAAAGAAATACTATAATGTCTTTGCCACATTTTGTGCATATAACACTCCTTTGTCTTTTTCTTCAGTTCTATAATTTAAAAAAAAAAAAAAAACAAAACAACAACAACAACAAATATGCGCAATACGCCACCCGCCTCTTTCCTCATAACTTACGCCATATACTCTGCATATACCGATTCAACTAATCTCATAAAAATCACTACATATTTCCTTCTATAATAATCCCCACATATACGTCCTACCGAACTTATAGTGTTCGATTACTCTTAGTTATCCAACGGAACAGAAAAAAAAGTGCAAAAAATTCTTCGTGAAATATCAAAGCGGAATATATCGCAATTCCAAAGCAATATCCCTTACTTATATTCTTAATGTTGAAAATCACAACGCAATATATTCATCTTCTTTTGCCTATCAGTTCGTATAGAACGACTATTCGCCAAAAATAATTTTTACTTTTTATTTTGGTGATATTTACTTACATTTACTTTTTATTTCTGTAATAAATTACTTACCGTGAACATATTGTAATATTTCTCTGCCTCAGCAAGGCTACGTGCCTCACCAAAATATTTCGACCAATCACGAGTTGGTTGCGAAGGAACTGTCAACGGACTACTTCCTGTACTGCTCGCCGCTGATGCATCCCCTCCATTTTGGGTATGCCTCTCGTTACGTTGTACCGTCTTCTGTAATGCAACAACACATTTTAAACAGTGATTCCACACCATTAGCAGCACCACTAATGAAACTAGATGTGTGGAGATACACTTATTGGCAATGATCGGCTGATTTTTATACACACTGAGAACAAAAACAATCGAATAAGAGGCCATAAATGTTAAAAATGAGAAGGAAACAAGGACGTTTATTACGACTAAAATTCAAAACGTACAAAATCGGCATAGAAAATGCCGATTCGATAGCCTATATAAATGAGGACTCCCTCTCCCCATCTTTAATATCAAAACTATATTAATAATATGAGAGAAACGCAATGATATCTAATTCCAGTGCAATTTAGAGTAACATAAGATGCATCGTGCTATCAGTTCATATGATGAACCTGAGGTGGTGGAGCCGTCGCCGGATTGGCACTTGAAGGATCTTCAGGAGGTGAAAGTGACTGTTGTCTAGGACGTTTATCAGGTACAACCGGTTGTTGCGGAACGTGCGCTTTCCTTTTCACTCCTGAACCGGCCGATGATGGCAAGAGATCATCCAGTGGATTACTGAAAGAATTATTTTCACTCAATAGTGGGCAAATAAATAAATTAGCTTCAATGAAAACAGCAACATTTACGACGACAATGAAAAAGTGCATGTCTATGGAATAGAAATAATACAAAAAAAAACAACTCAACGAGCTGAAATTGGCAGTGGTAGATATGACAAAACCATTTGAATCATATTCGATTATTGAACGAGCGATCAGTGGATAACAATCCCTCAACATCGTCGGCAACGAAAATGATTAATTAGCAAAACATTACTGAATGGTACAAAGATCAAAAATTAATTTAAAAAAATTGTATGCGTAATGTCACAAGACTGTCAAATTTTATCAAAGAAAACATTAAACAAGCAGTTAAATGATTGTGCCGATTGTTCGGTTCCATTCCAAGCGGTACACCCTTCCACCATTTTATCAACAACAAGAAAACGTCATGATTGTCTTACATATGATTCACATACAATTTGCTAACACTAACAAACAGACTTTCCAATGACGATGCTTATAAGTGCTGAAGTGAGAAGCAACTTACCTAACTATACCGCTATTTGAACTATTCGATGTGGGTGGGCTTTTATTGATGACAGCCGTTGCCGGAAGAGGACATAATTTGGGTGATGTTTTACGTGAACCACCCGAAGATTGAGCTATCACACGTTGTTGTTGCCCTGATGATGTAGGCGGTGTTGGAATTGCTACAAATCATATTCACATCAGATACGTCATACAATTGCCGATTTTTATAACATTAAAGATAAAAGAGTAAAATTTAGAAGGTGATCGAGTTAGGAAATTTCAAAATCTGAATGAAATAGTAAATCAATGAAAGAAACAATAAATCGATATAATTCTCTTCGATTTCTTTCTGAATAAACCATTTAATAAAATTTTTTATTAGAAAATCCAAGACCTCATCTCAGTCAAAAATAATGGCAAAGATGACAAATGAAGTTGAGATGGAAAAATCACAATCGAAATAAATTTGTACAAAATTTTCGAAAAGATTTTCGTTAATTATTGAAAAAACAAATTCAACTTTTTCAAAAAAAAAAAAAGTTCAAATGTCGCTCTAGGCTTGCTAAAATCTTACCTAGAAAAGAAAATCTTTTTTTCAACAATTGCTCGAGAAAAAAATTAGACGCAAATATGAACTCGGAAAATGACCGATATATTTGCGCGTATTTCAGAAAAGCACAAATGATGGTCATCGATAAGTCAGAGAAAGAAAGAAGAAATACATTTACCACGAAAAAACTTCGAAAATATAATCAATAGATATCATACCCTCAGGGCTAATATTGTTACTATGCGTAACTGGTGGCGCTTGTGGCGGCGCAATACCGGATCTACGAGTTGGCGCGAAATTTGATACGCTACTCGTATTACCCGATAGAATTTTACGCACCATACTCTTCTCATCTGAGTTGAAACCCGGCCAGCGAGCGTCCACCTTAATATACCTGCCACTTGTCAAAATAATATGTTTATGTTATTACGCAAACGATACCAATATCTTAATTTTCCTTATTTAATTTCTTTTTGCCATTATTCTTTTTCGTATTACTGCTAAACACTATCAATAATCTAAAATATAAATTCTAAAATTTTTTCCCATTTTTTTTTTAAACTTAGTTAAATTTTGTTATTCACCATAAATACGATAATATATCCAAAAAAAAACTGAATGCTCAATTATTCAAAATATAAATATGCGATTCAGAGTAAATGCAATTTCGTTCATAGCGAAAGTGTTCAACTCTGATCGGTGCTTCTTTTATTAATACTCTCCTATTCCCACAATGGGAGTAAAATATTGCTGAGGAAAATTAATTCATATAATATTCATCGACGATGTAAAAACTTTATAATCCACTCATTACCATCAACGGAATACACCTTAACGTAAGCAATGAAGAGATAAAATATTGCGTTAACGAACCTCATTGTATAAAGACTGCTTAAGTTGCAGTCGACCCGTTTCTTTACCCGTCTCCGATACCTAAAATTAAATAAACCGATGAAAAAGCAAGGTGGCAATAATGAGTCAGTGCATTTCACATTTGCTCGAATGAACAAATCATGCTTTACAAGTTTATGCAGGAATATGATTTATTTCGCCGAAAGCATTCACTTTATGTCACAATTTCTTATATAAAACCTCCAATATTACTAAAACATACGACAATGGTTACTGTGAATAAAGCATTATCTTGGTGAGCGAAAGGAAAAAACAACTTCAATTGGAAGCACTAAACATCACAGCAATTTAAATCGTATTTCAGTGGTTTTGACAACCATTTGAAGTCCCAAAGTTTTGCACTTATGCGTCACGCTGAGGTCTAAACAAATCTAATCAGAAAAGATCACGTTACCTGGAAGGGTAACATCCTGTCAAATTAGCTAAGTAGAACACCAACAACCATAACTCCAGCACATCAAAATGTACCGATCATAGGGTATATTCTGTTCCTTTCCCTGAATAAATCCAAATTAATAAACACCTCGTCAACAATGTCGCGAGCTTTAGCGGCCTCTTGAACGCCGTCTTCATTGATCGCTTCTTTCCTTAATTGAGCGATCACTTCGTCCGCATTGCGGAACCTGCCCAACACCACCAAATGGATTACGCGTTTACGCAGCGGCTTCCGCGATAATTCCGCACGTACCAAACGTGCACCCGCTGAATACAATTTATTCATCAATAATAAGCTAGAAAATGATCGTCCTCAATGCAACAAAGAAGACACATTTCAACCTATCTCCTTTTCTCACTCTATCAGTGCCGAAAAAATTAAGCTCCCTAAAATGATTGCAGTCTTATAAATCGCATTGTGTTACATTCAAAACATCAAATAACAAACTAAGTCTTGAACGTCGCAAAATGAAACCATATAAAATCACTGCAATCCAAATACCTAACCCTCGTCCCCCCATGAAATGAAGCCCTTTTCTCTGTTTAAGAAATGATTATAAGTGTAAATATTCTGCCCTTTTTATATACTAAGAGTGGGACACCTTATCGATGTATACTAATATGAATACACCTTAAAGCATACCTACATGGATAGGAGTGGGAATACTTCCATAACACGCTGCAGCCGGATAAAATATCGATGGAAAGATCAAACTCATCACTTACAATCAAGTCCCCTCGGAAATTTACAATTCCTATAAATAAATAAATAAACAAATAAATAAATAAATAAATAAATAAATAAATAAATAAATAAATAAATAAAAGGTATGAGGGTTTAAATGAACCAACCAGAGCCAGCAGCATTTGACCCGCTTTGTGAATTGTTTGCTGCCTGAAAAAGAAATTTGTACACATGCCTTGAAATTGCAAGAACGATAATCCGGAGGATAATATTTGTGGACCACAAACTTACAGTAGTCCAAAGACAGCGAAAATAAAACTTTTGACATTGAAATCAATCTAGGAAAGTGGGCATATAAGAGAGGAGCTGGCATTTGCGAGGACACACTGTTCAGCCTTAAAGAGGATCCGCATCGTTTTTACTTTCTTTTCAACTCTCTACATGAGTCTCCTGTTCCTCCAAAATGTTATACTGGAAGCAGACGATAAATGGGGTAGATCAAATACAAATATTATAAATAAAATGAATGAACAGAAATCGCAGCAATGCATGCTAACCTTTGGTTGATTAGTTTTAGATGAATCTGAGGAATGATTTTTTTGAAAGTTTGAAGATGAAGGGCTCGGACGTTGTGCACCAATCGCGAGTGGATTCGTCGCACGTTTCACCGTCACCGGTCTTTGATCACGACGCTGTCTTCAATATACAACTTCATTTATTTAACGGCCTCACTTTGGTGCAACATTACTGCACCGAAAACATACCGAATGCTTTAATCACCTGGCACTGATAGACTCCGATTCGAGGCGCAAGAAATAAGTGCCTTCAAGGCATTTCTTTACTGGATTTACTCATAAAAGAACCCTCATTCCATTTATGCTTTTATAGGATTTCAAAATTTTCATTACTTCATTGGAAAATCCCTAATCATTTATCATTGTTTGCATCATTCACTTACCTATGCTAACAATTTTGGTATTTTTTTCAACCGATTTCGTTAATGATATATATACGTTTACTGGTTCTAGATATAATTGCTTCCACAATTCCCAGGGCTTATTTACACTTGAGACGGGCATTTAGAAAGAACGGTTATGGTTAAGATGAGGTCTGTGTTGTCCGTAATTTTCGAAAATTGAGTTCTGCTCATGGGTGGAAGTATTTAGAGAATGAGTTTGCGAATGAAGAAATAGGATGTTAGTTACATGAAACGGTAGTTTAGATAGACTGAAATAAGAAACCCCTGGGTATTTACAAATAAATTTAGATTATAATACTATTGTTGATAAAGTATGCTTGAACGAAAGCTGAATGCAGCGATCCAGAATAAAATTGCAGAGTAAGATATCATGGATGGTAAATTACATGCTTTGCATGATACAGTATAGAATTGCATAAAAGTAACCTCGAAGGATTTGTCTTAAAAACAGCATTAAGTCGGACGGATAACAGAATGACTATATATGTCTTACCTGGTCACGTCCTTCGTCGCTTTTCTTTTCTCCTCCTCGGCTAACTTCTGTGCCTTCTCGCGTGTTTCAGCGAATGTCTTCTCCGTTGCTTGTATCTAAACATACATTAATAATAATTACAAATGCGCACATTAATTTGCTCGTTAACCTCTTCAAACCATATTTATTCTTCTAAACGCAAATCAATAAATGTTGAGTATGAAAATTAAAATTAAAAAACGAAAATTATATCGAAGTTGAGTGAACTTTGATTGCCAGCGAGAAGTAGGTAGAGGGGAACAGCATGTGAAACATACGCTATACTTTTTATGACAATAAGAGTAAATTTATATAGGCATCAAAGACACGACTAACATCCAATTTTAAAAATCGCTTGTTTACGCCCTTTATACCATAGAAAGTGCTCATTTAGTTGTTTTAAAGTGACGTTTCAATCACTACTTTATAATTGAGGGACTCGAATGAAGAGAAAAAAAAAATTAGAAAGATTATGGAAAATGAGAGATAAAACAAAAAAAAAGCTGAAATTAATAGGTCCTATAAAATTTCCTGAAAGTAAGAAATGAACAATTCTTCCACTTAAGAGACGATTTAAAGTACTGGAAAAAAAAATAGCACTGAAAGCAATAAACGATGATGATTGATGTTAAAGTAAATTCAATGATGTATCACATGTATTTAAAAAGAAAAAAAAAAAAGAAAGATTTTCTACAGATGCCAATTGTAGTGGAAAGATAAATTTCTCTTTTGTGAAAATGTTCACTTCGAACAAAATAAAACATTTATAATGCCGTTCAAATGATCATTGAAATATCTATGATAGGAAATTTCAAAACGCACAAATATGTGCGGATATGCAAATTTGGCAAATTGACAAGAAATTTTATTAAAAATAATGAAGCGTTTTCTTGCTGTTTCCATCATTCAATGACAGCAAAAATAGTTCTTGTAGTTATAGTGTAAAAAAAAAATGGAAGAAACCATATGTGAACACTAAATTCTTTCATAGACGTAGAACACGGTAGTAACTATGAAAAAATCGACTAAAAAAAAAGTAATTAAACTTGAGGGAAAATAAAAAAAAAATAAACAAATAAATGCACATACAAACAAATATACGAATGAATGCGGAAAACAAATTAAATCCATTATTAGAATGCAAATCAATGAGTGTTTTTCTCATACTTATTCATCAAATTAAATGAATTTAAAAAAAAAAAAACTATGCAGAAACATTTACCTGTACTTTGGATTGCAACGAAGCGGTAGCACGATAGCCACGTACACGATCGTAGACCACAGCATCCGCTGGTGTACCAGGCAATTGCTGCACAACAAAACGAAATCTCATCGCATTCTCACCGACGCCAATCTCGATTTGACCACCCTATAAAAAGTATACTAGAGTAAATTAAAGATCCATCTCAGCTAAACAACGAGAGCTAAATGACTGAATAAGAAAAACAAAATATGTGAAAAAAATAATATCAATAACATTATTGAAATGATATTGTATAAGGCAAATGCAATTGCATCAGAATAATGCAGAAAATGCAAAATATTTAGTAGTGATTATTTCGGTCATAGCATCAGAAATTATTTCTAAATGCTAAATCAAGCGCACACTAAAATGCACATTTCTTTATCACAGAATTAATTAAATGCAAAATTATGAAATATTTTTGCATCAAAAAATTATATATTAGGTAGCGTTTAATATTTAAATTTAATGAGGTGCAAAGAGCTACATTTTATTGAAAAAAAAATTCCCTTACAAATAATATAAATGAAAGAAAAATTCGAGAGTACAAATACTGAAGGGCTTTATTCGTCGCTGAAATATAACTCAATTTCTTCAAGGGAGCAAGAAAAGAATAGAAATAAATTAAATGTTATCTGTGGATATATTACCTGTGGATCCATCCTCATTTTAATCGGAAGACAAGAACGTTGAGCTTTGCGAATTGCAGCGATACTTTCATCGGTTAATTTTACCATCATTGCCGATTGTTCACTACTGGCAGCCGTATCGGCGTGGAGGGGAACAAGCTCCAAAGCCGCGACGCCCGCATCTTCAGCTCCATTCGGCGACGCGGCCTGCATTCTGATCCTCAAACCGCTACAATACCCCTCTGCAAAATATATCACTGAGTGCTTAAGCACATCCTTCTTGAATTACAGCCATTCCGACGATCCTCATAGGAAGAAGTCCGACATAAAGGCAACTCCTAGCATGGAAAATCACGAAAGTGGATTATGTACCTAACGCCCACGCAACTGCGGTAAGAGAGCAGAAGTGAGGGTGGAGGAGGGAGGGGGGGGGGTGGGGGGAGGGAGGATTTTTTAAGGAAAAACGATAAGCAATCAGCAATATCATCTCAATAGTAGAGCAAATAGAAATTTCGAGTCAAGTTACGATATATGCCGAACACAAATATAAGCTCATATTTTCTTTACGAATCTGAGTTCTTCATTGAAACTTCTCTTCTCTCACTACTATCAACAACAATTCTCTCACAATAAAGACACCGTTCGTATTCCAGTGTAAGCCTTTATCATTATACGTTTCACTCCAACATATTAAATGATAGCGTTTTGTATTTTTTTTTTTTAAAAGTGAGGAAGAAATGCAAAGCACAACCGGCTTACACGGAACACTAATGGCGAATAACAAATTATGTTTGAAATATTTGTTCAGAGATGCTGATTTGAAAAACTTCTTCGATGCCCGTAATAATGAAACAATGTCTAAAGTGATAAGAAAGAAAAGATTGCCACCAGTAGCAAGTTGACCTTTATAAATAAATAAATAAATAATAAATAATGGTGTACCCGATGCCCCATATATATCCGATCGTGTATCCTATCAAAGCGATGTATAATTCAAATCCATCTCATATTTTACTGTTTCCTTTCCAAAAAGTTTCAAACCATAATATCATCTCCCATTATTTGAGCGCATTACCAAGAAATGTTAAAACATTTACGGTAATGTTGATGGCGTCTTAGTTTTGTTTGCGTTTTTTTTTAGAATGCGCAAGTCGGTGCTGGAATAAGTTGCAGTTTCGATACTGTGATTTTATTTCATGATTTCCGGTTTTCACCGACTTAATAGACAGTAATAAATTATCACACTATCGTAAAAATCAGCCGTTTAAATAAGCGTAAATGTGTCTTATCGACTATGAAACGATAGCCGCCTTTCTTAACTGATTTCAGTGAATCGTATCGTTGAATAAATATTCAAAAAGTAAATAAATAAACCTATAAATAAATAAACAAATAAGCCTTATTAGGCTTTATCAATCAACCGACCGGACACGGCACATAGAGATTCGCCACTTGCATCCCCAATCATCATACATCAGGGACATCCGTTCGTGAAAACCCTCCTCGGAGGAAAAATCACTCTTTGCAGAAAACATTCAATACCTTCAGTAAGATTACTTTATTTACCTTCAGCTTTCTCTCATTTTACTAAACAGTAATCGCAATGCTCTATTTAACGCATGGAAAAGGATTCAGCATCTTCTTACATATGTGCTTGACTAAAAATTAAATTGTTTCTTTGGCCTATTGCTTTCCATATTATAGTGGTCCAATCATGATGCGTAATAAACATCAACAGCATCACCTTAAAAATGTTATGAAGTCAAACAGGAAATGGTCCTGTTGGTTTTGCATTGGATCTGACCAAGCAAATGATCATTTTACACACACACACATATATATACATATATATATATATATATATATATATATATATATATATATATATATATATATATATATATATATATATATATATATATATATATATTAGAGTGCATAGCGGAAAAACGTTTTTCTGATGTTTTTTAAAATCCCAAGAATAGTTCGAGAACGACGTGCAGAAAAAAAAAAACAAGTTTCCAAGTAAAATGCAATCATAGCCGAACTTCGTCGATGTACGATCGAACATACAAAGCTTGCATGCGTAATACGCTCATTATGCACACATTCACATCGAATAACAGTCAACAATTCGATGTTACACTTTATAACAACTATTCTAGAATTCGAAATTTCATCGCTTCCGTATTTTTAATATCCAAATAAAATAAAAATTTTCACTGGTGGAAAAGCTTAAGAAAGTTGGTGTGTTAAAATAAATGATTAGTAATGAACAAATGTTAGAGATGAAAATGATATGATATTAGCATTTGCATATTGCTCACCTCAATGAGTAGCCTTTCTTACAAGTTACAAAGAAGGACGACTATACTAAAATAAAATTTATTTTAAATAATCCCAAAATTCATAGAAATTTTTTAAACAAATAATCCACTTTTCGAAGAATCATAAAGTGTAAATTTAAAAATTGATCGCTGTAAAATCTATGCAAATTTTCTTTAAATGTCTGTGAATTTAACACTACGTAAAATTATTATTATAGTGCTAAAAGTTGATTAATGAACAATGAAGTGCGGTGTAGAAGTTGTAATAAACTATAACAACAGCAATTTATGACTCTAACTTTAGTGATCGTGAAGTTAAAACTATCAAAGCATGAACTTTGAAATGCATACACAGACAAAGTGTCGCCATAATACGACAATTATTAAAAAAATATTCATATGAGAAGTTAAAGCTATTACATCAATGATGGAGGTGGAAAAAAAAATAAAAATGAAAGAGTACATTGGCAGCATTTTTGTATTCCACCTGAATAAAGTGAACGTTTACTCAAATATGTGAACACATAACATGAGAAAAAGGCAAATAACGCGTTTTTTTTTTTTTTTGTCAGGAAGCTGCCAACTGTACAAACTTTTTTGCCAAGAAAGTTGGTTTTCACCTGTATACAAACAGGTACGAAATATCAACAGCTGGAATAAATTTTTTGGGACAATGAACCACCACTCATCACGTCCAGTTGATTTAGTTCTATCGAAATTCGTGTCAGCTATATTTGTAATTCGCAAATTAAATATACGTATGTATCTATTTACTTATTTATATATTTATATTTTTATGGTAGCCACAACTAACTCTTGCAAAATTTTGTAGAGAAGTTTACAAACGGATTTTTTTTCTTCATTAAATTGTGTCCAATGTGACGTTCTAAGGTGGAAAATATACTTGAAAATTTTGCAACAAATGGGAAATTCATTCGACTTATTCTCAGATGAATCGATTCTAGACGAGCGAAAATAAAATAAAAAGAAAAAAAACTCACAATATACAACTAAATGGGCGAATTAAAGTTGTGCCGATTCGGCTCGATGAATATCGTTCAAACAGTAATTTTATTTCAGAAATATTTGCCGTTAGACGTCCGTTGAGATAACTCGTTGAAATCAGTGAATGAGTAGAGTTGTAAAAAAAAAGAAATGACGACGCAGTTTTTGAGGGAATAATGCAAAATAAGGCACTCTTCGACTGTGTCGTCAAACACCCGCCTGCTGATTCAAATGACGTCACTCACACTGAAATCACGTGCAAATTTTTCCACTCGGAAGAAAAAACAAGCTTCGGTAAAGAACATATTCGCCATATACAGCAACGTGAATAACAACTTTCCTACGGTATCGCAACCGAAGTTATATTCTTCTTGAATACATGTGAACATGCTTTGCAGCGCCGGGATAAGATGGCTTACTTTTAGTCAGCGGAAGACGGAGAAGGTGGGAAGGAAATTGGGAGGAGTTAATCGCTATGAGGTGGCCTCCAGAGCGAACCCAGGTGGTTTATATTCTCTGAGAAGATCTCTGATATGAAATTGAATTTACAGCATTTAAACGGTTCTATAACAAGCTAGTATAGAAGTTTACTGTTGCTTTAGAAAGCATCGTAAAGTCATACAAATGATAGAGGCGGAAGCATACATAGTATCCTTGTGCTCTCCAATATATCAGCTGCCCTCTTCCCCCTCCCACCCCCCCCCCCCCAACCTTCGAAAACCACGATTACTTTAGTAGCTTCGCCAAGAGGAAAAATAACATTTATCCGAGGGCTTAACGAAGAACTGCCCTCAGAAAAGTTCTGCTCGGAAGCCTCCAAGTTCGGGAGAGGGAAAAGAAGGGGGGGAGGGGGAGGGGGATGTTCCATATATTAAAGGGACGGCACCAATTTTATTAGTCTTTGTTTTCTGCTTCGCAAAGATCGCACACACACACACACACACTATGGAAGTCGTCCATCCATCAGCCTGCACGTTCAATTCAAGATCCACTATATCTACCTGCTGGGAATTTATAGCGTAGGCACTCGAACTTACTTAAGGCCAAGTTCTAAGACGAACTCTCTAGAATTCGAACTTGCCGTTTCATGATCTCTTAAATGTTTCTTTTCGAAGTTCTCAGGTTCGATCCACGCCGCGAAAGAAAAGTTTTTACAAAAACTGTTTCAACAGCTCAGTGGGGTTTGTATGAGAAGAACCAGCCTCCTTTTATGAGCGTAGTCGTGCATGGATCGGATCCTTAGTTGATTCTATAGTGGCGATACTAAAAGCTCTCCCAAAGCTCAAAGCCTAATAGCTTTTCTTGTTCAACTAAACGCGCATGAAAAGTAATCTCACATGATAAATTAGGAAGTAGCTTGAATAAGAAGGTCATGCACTGCCTCTAATTTTGAGTCGTTCTCCCCCTTCCCGTCGTCTAGAAATCCCAATCACTATTTTTTTAACTCATTAGAACAACAGATAAAGAGCATACATACTAATAGTGTGTTGAATTTTTATACTTTACTGATTTTTAAATGTTGCTGAAAAAAGCATCGCTCTTTATTTGTTTTATTATTGTTATACAATTAAACTCAACAATTGAATTTGTAACTCATTAACGAGGGGCCATTCAACATCCAATTTTTGATTTCTCCCACCCATGTCTCCTCATCCACCCCGTTTTGATTCCCCCCCCCCCCCCGCTAGTCCCCCTTCCCCACTAGATCGTTTCCCTCTCCTCGCACCTATTTTGCATTTTTAGTCATCGAAGAAATTGAACAAATGTCATCGAATAATTCTAAAAAAAAAAGAGTACTAAAAACACTGACGTCCACAGAAAAAAAAAGGAACAATTCCATCGAACATAAATATGACGTTTGTGATGCTTATTCATCCATATAGACAATATTTACGACCTATACGTCCTTACATCTTTATCACCTTCAATAGTGTACATTACATCGATTTATTAGAGTGAACATTTTCTTTGGCATGAATTGCAATGAAAGTATATTCAGAAAAGAAGGATCGAAACATGACCTGGTATAAGGTAACAGAATATGGTTGAGTTGAAGAACCAGAAGAAATGGGTTGGTGCGAATATTTCAAGTGGGACCAAAAAGGAAAACAGTACAAGGATGGGATAATGTAACGCTTCGTAGAGTACGCTTTATTACCTGCCCAACAAATATAACTGTTTATAAGGGATCGCTTAATCATGCAAAACAGAAAACAAAAAAAGAATTCGTTTCTTAAACCTCAAAAGGTAGGTTATTAGATGGAATTGACATGCAAATTTTACGCTAATCCTTGACATTAGTAACTCGTGTGAAAGATACAAGTGTCCTTAAGGCATAATATTGACGATTAGAAGATCATTTCGTGTCATATATTATATTTATAAAGTGCTATCGTCATAGATTTCGTGATCAACGAATTGAAATTAGAACGCAGACAAAGAGGCGGACAAACAGACAGACATAGACAGACCGATTTATTCGGGCGCAGACATCAAGACATGACATCAATACGATGCAAAATTTTAAAATAAACGCATCACATGATGTGCGCAATATTTTCGAAAATGATTTACAGTAAGGAAATAGAATCTTTGAGTGAAATATTCAAATTTCGATATTAGAGCGATACAGGTGTGCTATTTATGTGGGTAACAAAAATGTAAGCGTTAGTTAGTGTTTAGGTGACGGACATATGACATTGTAAAGGACAACACAACACAACGCGCTCCGCACAAGAGTCCATTATATGGGCAATGCGAACGCAGCGAACGCCAACGACGTAAGCCGATTGACGCAGCACCCACACGAAACGCCTCGTTGCAATGGGGAACACGCCATGAAAATTCCACCACCCGAAGTGTAGAATGTGATGATGCACGTGAATAAGAGTCGGCTAATATTCGAGGAGTTCAGTAGCAAAATATTCAACTCTCTAGAATCTCTTAATACAACCTAAAAGCAACATTGAATGTTGACGTTCTACGATTAACTTCCTATCGGGAAGCGAGTGGACAGCTATGCGGACAACCGCAGTTCCTTGTAGCCGCTTTTATTTGATTTGGGAATAAGATAGAGATTCGAGATCGTCTCGTTCTCAATCCTAATATTTCGGATGATACCTATCCTATGATTACACAGATTGCGCAGAAAGTTCCATTAATTTGTTTGTCGTATAACCCCCCCCCCCCCCCCTCCCCATCTCTTTCTCATTTCCCATCAATACCGAAACCGGAAAAGAGAATTCCAAACAATCTTGCGTTATAATAAAAGCTACAGTATGTATTTTCCACAGGTAGTATGTATTTTTGAGCAGCAAACAAATACTTCAATTGGCTTCACTCTTGTTTCTAGTTTTTTTTTTTTTTAAACAAACAAAACAAGTGTGCATCAATATTTTTGTGACAGCCTGTCTTAGTGGATAAGGGTATAGGTATAGGTAACAAGTATATCTTAGTGGACAAACGTATAAGTATAATCGTAGAATGTATCATCCAACCTCGTATTGCTCTCATCTTTCGTAATTCATTACACATCAAATTTATATTCTCCACTAAAATTTGGCTAATTCAAATGTCAAATATTAGTCAATCAACGTAATTACACACCTCGAAATATTATGCACGTAGGAATTAAAGTTTTAGAGAGGAATTAAGAGAGAAAAATGAAGTTGCAATGAAATAAACATCGACGACAAATTGCGAGACGAGGTATGTCGATGTGAAGCTATGGATGAACATAAGAAAACGGGACGTCACGGATGCAACACAAACCGGTTTTTTATAATTTGATGCATTTCATTTCGATATTCTCTAAAACCTCAAAGAAAAAAAAAACGTTCGAGATGCGCTTAAGTTTCACGAAAAATACAACACATGTTAAACAACTGTTGCAATTTACTACACACTTTCAGCTGTGAGCTTTACTCCTGATCGGTCGGCAATCTTCAAGCATAATCGCATTGTACCTATAGGTCATATCATCGCCTAAACGATGAGCAACTCTAATACCTTGATTATTGTAACGATGTATGTAATGATATTGCAACGACATTGCAATGATATATTGCAATGTTGGATTTTTTTTTTTTTAATTGAAGATAAAATATATTTATTACATAATGGAATTTTAATTTTCTGTTGTAAATGATTGTTGTTGTTGTCAGAATCTTTCTAATTTATCTAATATAGGCGTTCAAATATCGAACTAATCTAATCATGCAGTAAATAAGATTTGATTTATCGTTTAGAGAGTAATTATTTAGTTGATGCGGTGAAAGTATGTGAGTCTTTATCGTTATTTTAACCGCTTATCAATGATTTAATAGTTGTCATGCCATCGGTGTAAAAAATTATGCATACAAAAATTTTTAGTTACTTATCGTATTTAATGAAACATTGTAAAATTATTTAATGAAATGAAATATATACGCCGAACGAGGCAATCGAGTGAATCGGAATCGAACTACACTGTCAAAAATAGTGGAAATTGAAAAGTTGGAACACGAGAAATGGGTTTTGCCAACAAGAAATGGCTAAACGAGAAAAGATTAAAAAGTGGCTGGAAAGCCCGAAAATCAAGACATTCAAACTAATATCTAGCGTGTTGAACTGTCATAGTAGTGAGGCTTTTTTGCGGCTATTTGTCACTTATTGCCTCAGAGCAGAGTACATATTAAAGCAATGCTTGTGGCATTTCAAAACTTGAAAAAAACCATTGTTTATCAGGATAAAGGCTGTCTCCTCTCAGGATCTATTGTGGCAGAGTTTGCTTTCTCTCAAAATATATCAAGATAGAGGCTTCCTTCTCGCAAGGTCTAGCAAGACAAAGATGGAGGGAGATTATTTAAAATCCGTCAGCTGTTGAACTTGCTTGCTAGGAGAGGATACTAATCAGTACCTATTGAAGGGAAGGAATTTCCGGTAGTAAATAAATACCTATATTATATATGTTACTCTTTTGAGCTCAGGCAATAGAGTATCATTTTTACCAGAAAATTGCTAAGAATTATTGCATAAGATTTCTTGCATGCTTAATTTTCGCCACATGCAAAAAAAAAAAAAAAAATGAAGTGCACTCATATCTTAGTGGACGATTTTGAATGAATAAATATCAGCAATTAATATTTTCCCTTAGAGAAAAAAGAAGCAAGTTTGATGTAATTAAAATTTTTTCCCTCCTTAGACCCATTTGAGAGGAGCATCGACTGTTTTTTTTTTCTTTATTTTTCATGAGCGCTATCCAAAACGATTAATGGTCATATGAATAACATTCTCACCAAGAATTAGAAACCTTCTTCATTTATGGTTAATCATTGCAATTTTTGAAGTAATTTACTTTCTTCACATTCTTAGAGCTTGTTTTGGGAAAACGCATCATGGTAATGTCTCCATTGTTTATGCATTCATACCTGCTCTAGCATATTTCAAGGTGTTCGAATACGATAGGAAATAGCTATGAGTATTTAAGAATGTCAAAAAATTTTTGCGTATATTTGCCAACACTTCGGTCATAAAACAACCAAATCCATTCTACAGGACTTATTGCGCTAATCGGATAATCTAAAATACGAAGAGCTCATTTTGCGTATATTATTTTTCGTTGACCAATCGTTGAACTAACTAATCAAGCAAGCATATTGCAATAATGCTCTCTAGTATGTTTTCCCACTTATTTTCCTCTTCTAAATCGAAGAAATTTCCGAATGATTGTTGTATTTTCGATAAAAATCCCTCAATAGCATAATTTTTTCTTTTTTAATTCTTATTTTCAGCCAATCAATAAAGTATCATTTCTTTAATTTTTTTCTTCAGTTAATAATTCCGAATTCAACTATTAATTTATATATTTAAATTGATGATGAGAAATGCTCCCAGTATAACTAAATATTTTCGTCATATGATACTAATGAACAGTAATTAAGTGGCAATGCAACCTAAGTGTCAATGAAATGAAATAAAAAAACCATCGAATCGAATCGACATCTTCCAAATATTGGCAAACGCATCGATATGTTTTCAAACAAAAACAACAGAACAAGTCATTGAAATGTGAATAATATTTTTAGAAAATAGTCGAAAAAAATTAAAAAATGAAAGCAAATCCACTTTATTTTATATTCCTGTAACTTTGTCGGAAACATCAATACATTAATATAAGATAAAATTCCAGTAGAGAACGATCGTTCGAAAAGAAAGTATCATTCAATGGCCGATCCCGCGACCGACCTGCAAGAAGGAAAGACCGACCTAAAGACCACAGCAGCGAAGTGGATCAGAAAGGCATTGCTTTAGGGCAAGTGAAAGCGATATGAAGAGACACTTATTCGTTACGAATGCTCTAATGATTGAAATAAATAAACAAAAATAAATCAACAAAAGCCAAACACTCAATAATAATTTTCCTTTTGTCTTATACACTTTATTAATCATCTGTTTATTGCATATTATATATTGGTGCTCTTTTCTGTATTCCCTCTAATTTTTTGGTTTCTTCAACATTAATATTGTCAAATAAACGTTAATAAATATTAATTAATAGAAGGATAAGGCATATAGGTAAAATCCAGCTTTATTCATCTTTATAAATTCACAAATGCATAGTGAATTATGGTAACGTCGTGTATGTGCACATGTGTGCGTCTATTTGTCGGGTAGTTCCAGCTCAAGAAACATTTAACCTCAAGCTACGGCTATAATTTGCATCACAGCATGACCTCAAATAATACCTCTCCACATCACCCATCAACTTCAGAAGATATCATTCAAATCGAAATTTACCAAAAAAGTTGCACTCCTTTTACATTGGCAGTACCATAGAAAAAGGAAAAGATTTGCACATGAAAATAAAAATACCGACGCATTATTTTACATATTTTATTATTTGCTGGTAGCGTATAAAATAAAATGGGTCAGCTGAATGGAATGTAGAAAAGGGTTTCGTGCCAGCTCGTTTGACGCGCTGCTCCACTCGTATGAGAACACTGAGTGGCAGCTGTTTACTTTGCTAGCAGTAAGGAGAGAGCAATCAGCTACTAGAAGAAACTCAGCATATTCTCGTAATTTTTTTTTTTCAAATTTCTCTCAAACGTGCTATGGTGACACCATGTTCAGGTGTTTATACATTATATCTGTCTGTCTGTCCATATATATATATATATATATATATATATATATATATATATATATATATATATATATATATATATATATATAGAAAAAATGCCTCTCATTTTTGATTTTATACGAACTTTCTGAAATGGAAAAAAAATTAGAAAAATTACGCGAGTATGAATAGCAAGAAAAAGCAAAGCGTCCGCAAATCAACAGTCTTAGCGAACACACATATAATACGCCAGAGCAGCGATATCTGAATATCGAAACAACTTAGCATCAGCTTTAAACATAAAGAACCAATGCATAAACGATATCGGCATGAAGTGTGCTGCAATTTTAACACAGCGTCCAGAGAGATAACAGCGATGGTATTTAATTGATATAGTCAACACTACAAAGTCGAACTTCTAAACACAACTCCTTTTGATTTGCTGTTTCGTGAACGAAGCACTATAAATATTATTTTATGTAATATTTATTATTTTATGTAAATAATATTATTTTATGTAATATTCTATGTTGTGTAATATTAATATTATTTTAGGTAATTTTTATGAAATCATTAACAATAAAATTATTCGATGCGCTAATATCAGCGCCGACCGAGATGACTACTGCAGGTAATTGCTTTATGAAAACACATCACTTTTAATATCATTTATGGGGTTTTTCTTTGGAGCTGCTATTTACCTAGTTGATTTACCTATTTACCTATTTATCAGTATAAGGTTCACGCCATATCAATCCTCCTAGCAAACTTTTCCATTCGCTTCATTTGTTCTCTAGCTTATGTGAGCAACATTACAACTCTAAAAACATCGAATACAAACAAATAATAAAGTATAAAAGTGAAGAAATTTTTATCGACTTTTTATAAATCGTTTAGAAAGTTTTCCTGCCAATATTTGATTGTGGGTAAGTTCCTTTCTTTTATACTTAATGTGGTCTTCGAGTTTCACAAGAATGGAATATAAGGCAGAAATCCAACGAATATGCCACCTACAAAACTGGTCATTTTATGATTTATTTATCGCACTTATTACGCCCATAAAATAAGATAAACAATTTAAAGTAAGAATTCATGCATGAAGACTCAACGATTTTGTTAATAATTGTCCGGGAATATCAAAAACTATCAAATCATGCATCATCGTTTCATATTATTGAGATTTCATTAGAGATTAAGTTGAACTGATAGATCGTTAGAACATTTCGTTCGAATATCAAATCTGGATAATATTCAGTGCGCGCAGAAGAATTACATGAAATTGAACCATCCTGCCTTACATTATCAAAATTCTGCGATGATATGTAATATCTATGTATTGTTTAGTTCAGATATGTTATGACTACCGCCCTATAAGGTGTTATATGCGCACATTTTTGATGCAATCACCAATTTTTCTTCCATTAGATATATAGTATATGGTACCGAAATATTTAACGAGCAAATGTAGCAAAATTTGTATTAATGCCAAATATACATCAAAATAAACGAAGAGTAAACCGTTCAAAAACTTCATCATACAACGATCTTTGAAACAGTAATACAATCGCTATTAGATAATACAATAGAAAATGCTAAGTAAGAGTAGAAAAGCAAATTCTAAATCATCTAAGAAATAATTGAAATCATATGAGAAACAATTGATCTGATAGAGAGAGGATGAGAAAACGGAGGGGAAAAAAATAGAGAAATAGAGAATAATGTTGTAAATAAAAATGGGAATATAGAGAGTATTTTATTAACGCACTGATAATAGAAGATAAGACGTTTATCAAATATGGCAATAATAATAAAAAAAAAGACGATTCTCTAAGCAACATTCTACTTATTCCCGCATTGAAATCGAGGAAATAATCTCTCATTGGCTTAAAACGATTTACTGATAAAATAATTTAAATGCAATAAGCCGATGACGTGGAAAAGTTTTTTTCTTTTTTTGGAAAAAAAAAGGAAATATTATAAGCTAGGACAAGCTCTAACTGAATTTCATAGAAAATTTGAGAAAATGCAGATGCTTAGAAAATAATGTTAGATAGATTCAGTAGAGAATATGTGCTACGAAAGACATGCGGTAGTTGAGGAATTAGCGGAAGATTGCCTATTTTGGAACATTTATTTTTCATAATCATTTTTATTAATATGTAATTTTATTGTTGTGATAATTTAATAATGCTTTATTTATTTGAATATGTAAATAAAGCTGCTATCAATAAACGCTAAAGAAAGCAATCGCTTTAAGAGCCATTAATCAAATATTGTTCCAAGTATGTGCGCAAAATAAAACGTCGAAATCTAGCCTAACTGTATTTCTCACCAGTTCGCTTCGATTAAGTCCGTTGTAAACTTAAACTGTTTCAAGTATACCAATCTATAACAGAAATGATTAGTGAATAACGTTGGAAATACAATACCCTCCCTCCCCCATCTTCCTTGAAGTCTACTTTAAACATTACTGTTCTTTTCTTTTCTATCCTCAAAATTGATCTTCCTTGATTTCGAACATCGTTCATATCCGCCTCCAACTTGTATAAAGTAAGCTCCCCCCCTACCCCCACCCCCCAAAATTTCATTCGCAGTGATTCAATAAAAATGCTAAAAACGTTTATTTTATGAAAGAGGATTTCAATCAATTGTACTTTAAAGTTTATTCATTGTCTCTGCGTTTCAAATGAAATATTTCGATTACTCGTGAATGAGTAATCAATTTTTTTCGCGATGAAATTTTTTCACATATATAAATTCAAAATTGAATGAAAATTTCCTCTCAATTTCCGATTTTTTTCATTCTATGGAAACTTTTCGTTTTTTCGAACGGAAATTTTCCCGTTTATTTAACGAGAGAGACTGCCTGTCCACCGATTTTTTCCCTCTTTCTCTCTTGGGAAAAGATAATTTTTTTTGTTAGTGGGTTTTTTTCTTTTTTTTTTTTCAATAGCACATGCAATTGAAATCAACAAAATTCTTGCATTTAATTGAATCATTCGAAAATTTCTTTTCATATTTGGAAGTTTTGATGATTCATTCGATGATTTAAAAAAAAATAAATGGTTATTTCTGTGTGTTAATTTTAATATAATTAGAAGATTGCTACTATCTTCGTTTAGTGAATAATTTCTGACTAAAGTTTGCAAAATGCTTATCATTTTTACGGTTTACGAATCTACTCAAATTATTTAAAATTACTGAAAAGAGATAAGAGTTGAAGTTATTATTACTTTTTTTGCAGGTTATTTGATATATTGAATACTGAGAAGAAGAACAGCAAAAAAAAAAAATAAATAAATAAATAAAAAAATAAAAAAATAAAAAGACTAAATATGGATGTATAGTGCCAAAAACCAACCATTTTCCTTCATTTTAGGATGAAATCTAAAATAAAAAATAAAGCCGAAAATTCAAAGGGGAATGAATGGGTCGTTAGGATGGGTAGTAGGGGGAGGATAGAGTGAATTGGTCCGCCTAAAGCAAAATCAATCGGTGCATAATAAGTATTCAAAGTGAAATGCATTAAACGATACTCATTCTATTGCAAAGAAAAGAGAAAAATGAACTTAAAATGATATCTGAAGTGGATGCATGTGAGCGTAAGTTTATGCTGAAAACGACACGTAAAATTCATTAAAACCTGCGATGAGACTTTTTAACAGTATAGAAATAATGTGAAAACATCTCATTCCCAATCACTTTTTTCACTTTCATTCAGCTCTCCTCACTTGAAATCATTCCGATTAGTCAGTTCCCCTCCCCCTACTCCCCTCTCCCCATCCCTTCTCTTCCACCTTATCTATGTATTGCTCATCTGGGGTTTACTCATTATGAAGAGAAAAGTTGAAGGTGGTTTTAGGCATGATTTTTCACTTTAAAAAATTTTTGTTGATTCGAGTAAAATCTTTGGGAAATGGCTATAATAGCGTTAGAGAGACACATCGTTGAGAGAATCTTATTCACTAGTGAATTTTTATAAAAATTTTATTCAAAGAATCTCATTTCCACTGGTGTGTTTCCGTCCCTTTTATTATGCAAACAATGTTGTTCTCAGTAAGATTCAATGGATTTATCCGTATTCTATGCTCATTTATGTCAACATTTTAGAGTGGTTGATCTTCGATCACGATTAGTACAAAAGGTTATTGCTTTATTCCATTTCTAGAATTTTCAGCTTTCAAATGTTTTAGAAAAAAGGATGAAAATAATATTTTTTCATTTTCTCTGGGAATCATGATAAACTGATAGAAAAATAGCATTAGGAACATAGTGAAGTGGATGCATATAATTTTATTTTCTTCTATGGATAAACAAAGGAATAATCTTCATTTAAAAAATTTATTGCTACTGAAAATAATTAAGGAACCATAAAAATCGTTGGTGAAAAAAAAAAGCAACATGGCGACGATGCACTTAAATATGTGTATGTATATATTATGAACTCCAACTTTATCAGCATACTAATTAGCTAAATTGAAAAAAAACAAAAATATTGGTGCATTTTTTTTCTGAATATTAGTAAAGCAACTTAATTTTATCAACAAATTTGCAAAAGAAGCATAACGCTCACAATGATTCTATTTCAACTGCCTAATAGGACTTGTCAGGTAATTCGATTGGTTCAAGCTGAAAAGTAGATAAAGCGAGAGAGAGCTACAAACCTCAGCGATTAGATGCATAACGCAACTCTACTTCCTGCGTCAATAATTATTTTCATTCATAAGCTTCAAATATTCATAAGCTTCAAACAGTCATTGATGAATATTTCAGAGAAATAGTACAATAGGAAGAGAAGGATAATCGTTGGCGCAAGTAAACACCTCACGTTCAATAGCTGAAAAAGCGGAAATTAATAAAATAAAAACAATTCTAATACGATATGTGTACGTTTATAGTTGCGTTCATTAGTTCAATTCATCGGCCAACTATCACTGATAAATAGTCATTTAAAGGTGACCAAAAATTTGCATAAACTTCCTCCAGCTTTCATCTTATGCTATCCGGTTGTCGGGTAAGAAACGAAAATTCATTGCAGAAGATTTGAGTGAATGCACTAAAAAAATTAAAATCCAAATGTATTTTTTCACACATTTTCTCAGTTGTTGGCAATTCATGAAACATCCCACCGGTAATGAGTGGAGGAGACCAAATATAAAATGAAAAGTTGATAGGTTGTAAAATGCTTGCAATTATTTTTAGATAACTTAACATAGCTATAACTCCTTCCGAAGATAATGAATTGATCGAAGCGTTAATGGGGAGCATTATCGAATGAGGCCCATTAGACTTCAGTGATTTTTGTGTTGAAAGAAGTGGAGACATAAAGATAATAATAATAAATATTTACAAATAAATTTATGAACAAATAATAGCAAAAAAAAATATTTGAACAAACAGACAAATCGATGAATAAAAAAAAAATTAAATCATATTTGTCAGTATGAAGAGGTAACTTGTGTAAATTCAGATCTCTAAAGAAGTATTGGCTATGAAATATAACTCTAAGAAGCCTCATCCATGCCTGTTAATTACAAGATTTTTGAAGGAACTATTTGAAATTCATGCAAAAATCGTAATTTTAACATTCAACGTTTTAGCAGAGTTGTGACGTTAGACCATTTTTTTCCTGAAAAGCAAAAGGATAAGAGGCAAGCGTATTGATTCGATGAGACGATAGAATAGATGAGATTGCGATCAATTTATTAGGGTAATAAAACATTAGAATACTATAATTTACTAGAAAGCACAGAATATAAGAATACTAGAATTCGCTAGAAAGTTGAGAGTACTAGAATACGAGAATTTACTAGAACGGGAAAAAAAGAAGGGATATTTCAATAACAAAGAAAGACCTAAGGAGTATAGATTTCGGAACGTTCATTTTTCAAGTTTGCACTATATCGGAGGAACAAGTTTGTGTTGTTTTATATGAGTAAATGGAAACGAATGGAGAGAATGGCCAACGGATGCAAGCATTAGACATAGTTGTGCAATCATTACCGCATGCCAATGACGTTAGCTGTCAGAAAATTTCAACGAAAATTTTTCGAACTATAAGAGGGAAATGATGAAAATGAAATATTATTGAATAACGATATTAACTCATCTAATACAACAAACTACGATTATTTGGTTAAGAAGAAATAAACTTTAAAGTGAATGAAGGAAAGAATAAAAGTTTAGTGATTATATATGACTCTCTAAGACAACAACATCATTCTATGAAATTAGCGATCATCATTAGGGCAGCTAAGATATATTTCCTAATAAATTTGACTCCCATTGTTATATTTTAATGGATTTCATTTGTTTGCTAAAGGTGAGCTAAGTTTTCCGTTCGTTAATGATTTACTTCGCTAAAATTAATTTATTACTGAGGTGAAATGTCTAAACTTATCTCAATTAGCTTAGATATCTTCCTGTTACAGTTATAAATGTATATCGTATCAAATATGATGATTCATACAATTATTGCTATAGCTCCGAATACGATCGTTCAGCTATTATGGATGAACAGCGACATTTAAAAAAAAAAAAAAAAAAAAAAAAACTGTATTTATTTCTAAATAAAAGCAATTGCAGAAATCTTTTCATATATTAGCAACTCGGGCATATTTTCAACACAAATATAGCGTTAATAACAACCATCGTTACAATCTATAATTAGCCACAGTAACATAGTGGTTAAGGGCAGTAAGTCTAAAGAGCGCACAATATTCGTTTACTCCATTGAAGTGGATTAATTCAAGCAATGAGCGAGCATAGAGGAAAGCTGGATTTGGCCGCTCAAACGCAACGCTTCACGTCATTCTCAATCAATAAAGAACAAATGCCTATATCGTTGCATACACTTTTTTTTTTCCACTATGGAAAAATCCATCCCTTATCGCTGAGTTAATTCCACTTCTATGCAAATACTCTATTAATTACTCTTTCAAGTAGTTACCTTTTTGTTCCAAATTTGCATAAAACGGCAAATGATATGTGCCGTTTTTTTTTTAGGCTTAACAAGAAAGAAAAAATTTACTTTCATATCTGAATATTCATGGCATTTTTCCAAGCGAAAATTGTAAAATGCGAACTCGCTGGAGTAATAGAAGTAATGAGACAGAATAATATGCCGAATCAAAGTGTTTCATCGTTAAGAGAGAACAACTTAGCGTTGCGAATTCTATTCACCTGCAAAGTGAACATAGTAAAGGGATTTGGCCACAATTAGCCGAACTAGCCAATGATCAATGAGGAAGTGCTTTCATCATGCGCAAAAAAAAAAAAAAAGCGACGATTTCCCACTGCTAAAATTTTTCACATTGGTTCAAAATAGAATGAATAGCCTATTGGTTGGATATTTGTCTCATTTTTGATGTTTTTTAAAATGTTTTTTCTTTGTACGACTCAATTTATTAAGTTAGAATCTCTGATGCAAATTCATAGCAGAAGAATACGTGAAGTTATGAAAGATTAGTGAGTTGGATGTGTAAATGGAGAGTATGTGAGAAATGCAAACATAGAATGAGTACAAATTATGAATAAGGGAGTAAGCAAAGGAGAGGTTTGGAGAATGAACGAAAAGTGCGGATAGAGGGTAAGCCGATGGATAGAGAAGAGCGCAAAAGTATAGACAGAAATTGAGGCGAATATTTATAAAAGAGTGAAACGAATGCGCTTTTTGCGTTCGTATTTTTCAGTTGTTGTGACAGTGAAAACGCGTTAAGCTGATTATTCATTTTCCGGCTATAAAATACTTTTCCGGAAATAACAAATATGAGCTAATTTACACTTTCAATATTCTATTCAACGCTAACGAAAAAACTGAGGCGATAAATACGGTATAGTTTGATGAACTCGAATGCAGCACGATGAGAACGTCATTCGATAGCGATGAGAGAACTACGAAAACTTTTGCGAGAAAAGAGTTTTAGATGGAGGGAAAAAGAGTGAAAAAAGAAAGAGAAAGATAACAGGAAAATTGTTCGTCGAATGAGAAACTTTGAAAGAATGAAGAAAATTCATTCGGAGAAAAAAAAAACTATTCTTAAGTTTAACGAGAGTGAACTTATAACAGAAAATATTGTAATTCGAAAATTATGCAATTATATGGAGAAGTTTTTTTTGTAGCGATGTTAGCGGTTAAATAAAAATTCGAATTTCACATCAATTAATTCAAGTAGTTATTCATAGAATTAGATTTACTTTTCATTCATCAGGAAATTTTATAAATAAATTTATTCCACTTAGAAAACTCTCATTATGTAACCAATAATTTTTCAAGTGGAAAATGATTAGAGAGATGAGAACGTAGGAAAAGGTTTATCGAAGATTATTGCAAAGATTTATGAAAAGAAAGCGCCTTATAATCATGACGGGAAAATAAAGTAAACTTTGCAGACAAATATAAAATAACGTTTTCTCGAAGTATTTTTTTCAATTACAACGAGTTAGAAAGTATGAAAATAGACTGATGAAAGATATATTATCGTCAAAATAACCGATTGCTCAACTACAAAAAAAAAAAAACAACTGTAAAATTTCTTATGATGTGCTTTCCTAGTGGAGTGCCCATTCGTATGGTCAGGAAGAAAAAAAAAATGTTTTTTTTGGATGGATTCGATGGGTTACGCGCTATATCAAACCTGAAAATTTTTACAAGAAGTGCGAAGAGCCATAAAAACAAATGTCTTTGGAAAACTTATGCAATCTAGATAAAAATGTAATCAATTCTCTAAGAATTGTCAAAAATGAGGACATAAAATGAAAAGTAAATGAGATAGATTGAACTTATGAAATAAAAATCATTAGTGATAAAAAAGTGATAAATATTTTTACTAAATTTTAAATTTAAACTTATAAGAAATAAAAATGATAAAAATGCGATCGATTTTATCGAAAATTTTTTCAAAGATTTATCTCTATAAATTCATATTTTAACTGATGAGAATCACATTACACAAAAGATCGCAAATTTTATGTCAGAGAAAAGTACGACCTTTATAGGGTACAATTTTTCCAAATTAAACTGAAATTCTAGCCTCTTCACCACCTCTAATATGCTTCTTCCATGCTAATCTTTAACCGTTTCCATTAAAACTATTTCTTGAATATTTCTAAGGTTTTTTAAATCATGAAATGCATGATACTACTTAATATTTACTTATGAGTTATTGCGGTATGATACAACTTTCTCACAATAAAGGTTATACGAGGTTAAAATTAACGGAAACGAAACATCACATAAAATATTTTTATCGACGCAATGAGGAAAAGAATACGAATTAAATTGTAAGGAAAGATATTTTCCTAGGGAAACGAATGCGCTAATAAACTAAGGTTAAGACGCGTAAGATAAGATTCTTACGGTAAGATGCAAGCATATAAGATAAATGTTGATTCTATGGATGAGCGCCAAATAACGACGAATGATTTAAAAAAAGGAAATACCACCAACCGCTCATTATTTACTATTAAATATTGTTATCATTGTTTAAAGAAAAGGGAAGAAAGACGAAGTAAACAAATTCCACTTTATTGATAAGGCTAACGCATCGAATAAAACGGAGAAGATCTGCAACTATTTGATGTAAAAATTTCAAAGTATGAAAAGATTCCATTAGACGGGTGATTAAAAACATCCATCAATAATGAGGTGGATTTCACATTTATTGCATGTATAACTGACGATTTAGACGAATTATATCAATAAATTATTGATTGATCGATCGATTTCGTCAAAGAAAATTCGCCAAATATATCGCTATAATTAGATTCGTAATTTATTATGATATAAAAGAGCGTCATTTTAATATTCGCTCTAGATCTTATAGGAGAAAATCACAGAGGAAGTAGAACTTTATATCACTTTTTTTATCCTTTTCCTTATTCTTTAAAAGATATCTTTTATATCCTCTAAAAATATATATCAGATCGTTTATATCGTTTTCTTTGAAATGTTTATGCCCTTAATAAGATAGTCGAGCTATTAATATTCTTGACAATGCAAAAGTATGAAAATATTTTTTTAACGCCGAGAAATAATGAAACATCAACAAGAGGAGTACTTTAAGAGGAGTATTGGAAGAACGATTTTATTTAGTAATAGATAGAACAGATAGAATGGAGGAAAATATCAGCGATAGTAACTAAATCAGCTCTATGAATATGACTGACTCAAACTGGAATATCAAAAAAAAAAACGACCATCGGATATTGTGTGTCATTTCTGGGACTGCAACTAAGTCGACGGTTGTTACGAGTGAAATGTGACAACGATAGGCAGGCATTCTGAGCATGGCGCAAAACTACGTAAACCTACTGCAACCATACTTCGTAAACAGGAGAACACAGCAATGGATCAAAGAACCTGATCAATCGCAAACATAACGAAAAAGACAGTTATGTGGCTGGACCTTCCTCCCTCTCATATCATTGCACCAGTTACGAGATCACAACTGCATTCACATGAATGCCGAATTAGCGACCAATGATGACAGCAACGTGAAATATGGGACGACGATGGGAATCGAACTCAAGTTCGATATTTGATGCTCATATCCATTAACCACTAGGACGATTATGTATCAATTTTAAACGGAAGAATTAGGAACAAATTGAGTGTTTTAAATTCCTTTATAGAGTCTACTCTACAAACGCATATTTCATCTGAGGAACATATTTTTGAGCACTTTTTTTTCAGATATTGAATTCATGAGTAATAATTCACTACCTTTATTGGTGAATTATTAGGACATAATTGCGCATGACGTTCAACATCAATATAAATAAGTAACTCTTAAGAAGAACGACTTTGGCGAATAAATCTGTGGAATTTTTTCTCTCATATTACATAAAATTTGAGGAGAAAATCTCATCGATTTGAAAGTGATTAGAAATTTTATTGCGAAAGAATTATATATTTGAAATAAATTTGCTCAGTCGAATGAAATCATAACTTAACATCCTTCTTCTCGAAGAAAAAAATGTGTTGAAAATTTTGAAAGGGAAACATTTTTGCATCTTTTTTCGAAATAAAACTTGGATAGTAAATTATCGAAAACTGATCGACTATAGGATCATTGTCAACAGGAAGTATACAAAGTCAAACCCTGCGTTTGCTTAAACAAGTTAAGTTTCGAATAACTGAAGTCGCAAAGTTTCCTTATTCTAGAAATAACAACCTTAGATATGATCTCAGGAAAAAACTTAAAAATTTTCTAAGAAGTAGCAAAATTCAAAACTTTTCAACTTTTTATTCCTTATGTTCATTGCCGACATTACATACTACTAACTCAATGCCTATAAAATATTGAGCTTTATGCGGTTATTAGGCTATCATGGAGATTAGCTATTTTCAATCCAGTATCCTAACCTTTGTAAAAACAAAGCAAAACAAAACAGAACAATAAAAAGTGAATAATCAAACTAATAAATAAAATAAAAAAGGAAAAGTTTGTTAGACAAATAGTATAATGGGTATATATATATATCCAGCTCTCGTTATATTATCTTCAAACGCAACTCACTAATAGACACATATAAAATAAAATTGAAAGAGTATCACAATTAATGCAAAAAGAAATGGTGACAGCCGATACGATATCTAATAGGCACAATGAGCGTCATATTAGAAAATGAGCAACGTTGCGAGTGAGAGGAGAACCAACCGACGAGTACACAAACAATGCTATCGCATTTGAACACAATAAAAGCGCTTATTTGCATAGGTGTAGGTGATGCGATTTCTACAGCATCACCGTTCACCATCAATCATTCATAGCACAAATATCCAACAAGGACATCTCCTCTACAAAAGGGAAAAAATAAATTCCGCTTATTTATTCAAATTTCGTTCTGTTTTCAATATATGATTTATCATTAATAGAGTTTTAATCTTTACAATTTACTATCAGCAATTTTCATGAAGTTTTATTAAATAATTAAGGAAATAGGCTGAATTTTCAATGAATTTTACAGAAAATTGCAATCGACTATACATTAGAGGTAACCTAACGATCACAAGTAATACTTGTGCGATGATGAGTAAACGTTTGCTCTTCTTTTATCACTCGAAATGTTCACCTATAACTTATGAGTGAGCGCAATCGAGAAGCTTTGTGTAATAAAGTAAAAAAGTTTAAAAATTCATTGCAATGAGTCATCATTCTGTTCTCATCGTCACGTAAAAATTTCATAAATCGTTTGAGTAAGTTGTGAAGGTAACCGTTTTTATATTAATTTAAAGAATTTTCGTGAAAATTCGAGGTGGAGATTGGGTGGGAGGAAGAGGGGTGGGAAAGGGAAGGAAGGAGAGGGAGGAGGGAGGGAAGGGGGAATTCCGTACATGATCAGAAGGCTGCTATGAAAGATGGAAACAATCAGAAATGTTCAATGTTCTCTCAGCAATATTCAAGAATTTTCTTGATGAAAAATGGTGAGAACAATAAGCAAAATTTGAAAATAAAATAAAAGTCAAAAATGATCAATTCGAAAAGAATATGCTAAGTAGGAACTCGCATTTGAAATGTGAAAAACTTTGCCAAATTCTATTATTTTCATGCGTTAAAAGAATGACTGGCAATAGTTGTGCCAAAAAATATTCAATAGTCATCTCTTAGCACAAGGAAACGATGCATTTCATCTATATTTCAAATGCAATTTTTTGATTAGCCTACTACTTAAAAAATTCGTAATTTTTGAAAGTTATTTTATTGTTTTAGTTTCGTTGTCCTCTCTTCATTATAGATCGTGACAAAAATGAATACTCATGCACTCCCAGTTTCATTCATCTGCTCTCACGGCATAAGCGTTAGTTCATCATAGTTTTAGGAGGATAGTGATTGGACCAATCGAATAAGGAAAATTTTTTATTTTTCTTCGAAGAAAAAAAAAATTCCGGGCGCTTACGAGCAAATGTGAAATTTTTGCCCATAGTCAGCTACAGCGGCATGGATTTGGAGAGTCCGAAGCAAAGAAGGTTCCCTCTATTCGCTTGCCATTATAATCGTCACAAGTGCATTTGAACATTCGCCGCTTGAGTGTTGAATAAAAATGAACATTAGTAAGATTATTCGACATTTCCGATCGGCTTCGACGTTAATTTCAATAAAAACAAATGCACAAGCATAGAAAAATACAATAAACCTCGCGCATCGTTTCAACAAGAAATTCAGCATATATGTTATGGTGGCGAAGAGTGAAGGCATCTCAAGGTGACAGCTGCACTAACGATTCTCGATGGTAAAATAAGAAAGCGCTGCAAACGAACTGATTATCATCGAACAATGAAGTGAGCACTTTAAGTGAAAAAAACATAGAACGCGCACTTACTCTTAACTTCAAATATAATTCACCTATTTAGCGAAAAAAAAACCGTAAACTTACAACTGAAGGATCATTCTTAGTGAGCGCAAACAAATGCGATAGGAACGTATTAGATGCAACGAAAATTGAGAAAAAATTTGCATAATAAATTTGCATATCAAATATTAAAGAATTCTCAGTGTAACATCATGTTCTTATTTCCTCAACGAAATCTTTCACTCAATATCTACTGTTCACATTTATGGATTATGAGAGATAACAAAGAGAATAAGGGGAGCAATGAAAGAGATGATGTTTGTTATTCCTTGTGAATACATCAACTTTCAATTTCGTCCTTGATCACGCATGCAGACCACCTACGAATTCTCCAATGACGCTTTTAGCGAACACTATAAAAAACGCATTACTGCTCTTTCATTCGCCAAATTCATCCTCCTCAGCTAGCAATAGCAAGTACTGAAAACTCGGCCTAAATCCCCCCCCCTCTACCTGCCTTATCTCTGTATAGGAAAACTTGAGGGTTTTTTTTGAACGCTAAAGCATGAGTGTAATATCTGATATCATCTTCCCATTTAAAAAGGCTCTTATTTAATTTATCGCCAGATAACGTCAGTCAAGGCGTCTTTCATAATCAATAGCAAATATCCGATTAGAATTTCTTTTTGAGGGAAGTGACTCGATGCCATAATATGGCTACGGGTGACAAAATAAACGCTTTGGCCTGAATGTCGCTTATGAAATATTTAGCGAAAGGAGGAAGGAATTTTGAGGTAGATAGTGCAAGATGAGACAATAATCATACAAGTTTCACTTCACTACTTCAGTGCCTATAGCAAGTGTTAGTGAATATGTTAAAATATATTGCTACAATTAGAGAAGAAGTTCATTTTTCCCGAATAAAATCTTGAATTCATCGGAGGTGTTTGCTGTTCAGACGGTTTAGGTGGAGCTCTGTGTAGGGCCTGTAACTGATGCAGGTAGAGAGAGAGGTAAGCGCAAGACTCGAAGGAGAGCAATATGCGTTGTAAAAATGATTTTTTTTTTACACATGGGAGACGAGAAAAAATAAGAAAAGTATGGAAAAGGGAAAGGATCAAAAATTTTACGACAACTCACTTCTTTGTTGAGTTTTGATTAATTGCCTATTGATCAAGACTCTTTTTTTACTTCCTCTCACGCCTAGAGAATTGAAAACAAAGATGATAGGTTAGAAAGTAGTAATTATAAACTTATTCACTGCTAACAACCACTGAGACGAATGTTACAAATAGATATATTATAAATTGAATTGTTTGCTTTTTTACAAATATAACCAGTAATTAAACAAAAAGGTACTTGAAGGTAAAATTTGAAAAAAATATAATTTCCCTCCATGTTTGGAGATATTTACAGTTGCGTAATAAGTAAGCGATATAGTGTTGAATTTTATCATGAATTGAAGAGGATACTTTTGTTTGTTCACTAGCAATAAATAAGTATCCATGTCGATATATTAACGTTTGACCATAAGCGATTACTAATAAATCATTCTTTAAGTTATAAGATAGTTACAAAAAAATGAGAGGAAACTTGTTTGTAAATAGCGCTGCGCTTTCTCGGTTGTTATACTGTCAAATTATACAAGTATTCAAGAAGACTTTTGTAGGTTACACGACAACAGTCAAAAAAGGTTACTTCCTCATTCAAAAACTTCATCTCAAACAAGGCCTGGGCGTTGCAAAAAAAAAAGTTTCTTTATAATCGACGCTTTGACAATAATTGACACCAATGTATTGGCTCATTCACGAGCAATAAATGTATATCGCCTCATCCTTTAAAAAATAAAATATTGACTGTTTGAATATGCAAAATATAAAATATTCGCTACATACTAAAAAAAATGACACATAGAAAGAAATTAAATCTAATTTCCGTTGAGTGGGATATCCTTTAACACAATTGCTTCTCATTCAACTTAAACAAAATAGATGTCAGTAAGTGTAAGGCAAAGATATTAAACGCAATAATCATCAACGGAAGTGAATGAAAGATCCATTGCTGCTATCTATATCTTCCATTTATAGCAGTAGTCTTTTTACAGTAATTACAGAACGACAAGCTATGGACATGCTTTTATTTTTTTAGAGAATATAATTTAGAAGTGATTGAATTTTAAAAAAATATGATTGAAAATTTTGAAGAAAAAGGAAAAAAATTAAGCAATTGAAATATTCGATTGCGGACATATGCGTGGAGATGATTCGTCCTCAGGCGACATAACGCACTTCACTATAAGTATGATCGACACTCAACTTGACGCATACCGCTCTAGAGCGCTCACAAGATCTAGTTTAGGGAAATTTTGCGTGACAATGCACATTTTCTTGTACATCAATACACAATGACATATCGCAACACTCAACGAAAAGAAACGACTCTAAAGGCTAGCGTTGGAATCACACAACGAAACGAAACGACCCAGAAGGGTAGTGTCAGATAAATGACTCCAGTTTTGTTCATCTTCATATTCCGTATTGAAAAACACAGGATCGGATAACGAAGAAAATAAAATATGTACAAGAAATTGATTCATATGCCTGAAAATGTAATAAGCGGCTTACTGGGAAGATATTTGATTGTTACCTATAGAAGGTCGAGTTCGTTAACATCACTATGTAAGACGACTGTCAATACATAAAATACTCGCATATAAGACCAGCATGTAAAGCACGTAGACTTACCTCATAAGCAGTGCATCGTGAAAGCTCCAGAAGCACTAGCCAAAAGAATACAGGAAACAAACTATAGAAGACGACCGTTTAATGAGGCAACATTTATAGCAAGCTGAGTGATACTAGAAGATGTGTACATTCAACCCGATCACCCTAGTGATTTTATCTTCATTAACGATACACAACTGAGTATTACAATCAAAAGTTGATGAATTAATTGATGAAAAATCGTTGGAACATTGAGCATTATGCAGAGTATTCTATGCAGCAAGCGAGTCCACCAACTTTTTGCTCTTATCGTCGAATTGAAGTTGTTCTCTGAAGTTGGTCAAAATTAGCTTGGCTAAAGCTTTTTCGAACACCAGATCTGTTAACAAGTAGTTATTCAACTAAAAAGAACGGATTTTGACAGCAACATGAGGAGCGAATTTATGGTAATATTAAAATCACGGCAGATTTTGATTAAGCTTCCTGGTTTATGAATGAATATAGTTCGAGCCATCCCAACCGATGCGTCAGCTTTTCGCAGTATATTGATGCTCATGTTTCAGTTAATCTTTTCTCAGCTCAATGCAAAGAGGCGAAAAGTACTGGTTCCGATTGGAAGAATTTAATGAGGTGTCTTTTTGATTTGATTTCGGCCGTCAGTTTACTCCGATACGCACCTTTCGCTAAAAGTATCGCTGTATTTGTCAACAATTTTAAAAACGCTTCGATAATATCTATCAACAAAATTGATTCAGTAAATGGCCAAGCTTGAACCAAAAATCATCGCTGAGATCGATCATTAACTGCTCGACTCATTTCCCGCCAAGAGCTTCGCATACCTTTGCATTTGCGGACGACTAAGAGAAACATAAAATGTGATCACCAACTCTTTATAGTTAACGTTACAGTGCTCTTAAATTTGAATTGCTGTATTTACGTTTGTTTAACACTTCGATTTCATTGTCAGCGATTCAACTTTTCGGGTGTAAAAGTTTTGTCAGTCTGCGCTCGTCACACCTGTGCTTGCGGCGTTCCTATCAATTTCGAAGGCGATTTTCTGATCAACTCACCTTCACATTTATTATCATTCCTTTGCTTCGGCTTTTTCAACAATGACAGCATTTACGCTTTCCGATATGAACCAAATCTTTCGTCACTGCTCCTTCCTTCAAACTCATTTGAGGTGCCTTTACTCAAATGGCAATAGCATAAATAGCCTTTATATTTGCATTGAATGCATTTGTGCTGCCCTCATCCACAAACGTTGCATTTCGTTATGCATGACGAATGCGACAATGTTTCTTTTCCATAACTGCCTCAGACGAGACCTTTCCCGCGAACGGTTGTCATCTACACCTTTGACAATTTATTGATGCCTCTAAAGTGTTTGATGTCGCATTCATGCCCACCAATCAAAACAATAACCTTCATAATTAATATCCTAGCCGAGTGACAATACATAACAAATTTTTCACTCAACTCATTAATTATGAGCAAATCCTGAGTTTTTCCTGCGAGTTTTATTTAGTGGTCGCTTATCCTTTAGCGTTGAAAAATGAGCCGATCCACTCAAGTGACTAGTCTAATTCACTAGTAAGAATGCATACTGCTCCATTGTTACAAAGAGGCTATAAATGTTATATTGTACATTTGCTAATGATGGAAGTGAATAGTTTTAAATCGCTACACGTGATTCTTGCACTCCATAAGACGAAAGAGAGATGACGTCATTTTTCGGGTCAAAGAAAATGAACGCAATAAAAATAACATGTGTAAATAATTTGTTTTTTCTAGCATAAAAGTTCACCCGAAAAATATTGGCAAAATTTTCAGCAAATCTGAACTTTTCAGTAAGAATATTGCAATCAATGCAAAGAAATCGATGGAAATGAAAATTATAAAATCAGTTGGGTCTATAAAAAATAATCCGCCGAGGTTCTCATCCTCTAACAGTAAATTGTCGGAAAACCTTAAAAAATCCATATCATAAATTAAGAAGCGATCAAATACAATATCCACTCTTACAATATTCATCAAATACAATATCATTGTTCCCATCAACCTTTTGATTATGTAAAATAAATGAATGCAGCAGGAAGTGACTTAATAAGTGCGCTTATATATTTGCATTCACGCTAGCAATAATAAAATAATAAAATTAAACTAATATAATATTCAACTACGAATAATAATAAAAGAAGTTATTGGATAATTTATGATGCGGCTATCGTTAAATTCAAACTGCATCATATAACTCTGTAAACAATATCAATCGATGAATATTGAGCGTGGAAAAGAGACTTATATTGACGTGTAAAGGTTTTTGAGTATTCAAAAAAGTACTTAGTAATGTTGTGTGGCGTTTTTTTGAAACAGTTTGCAGCATATGCACAAAACTTTAATTAAATTTATTATCATGAAGGAAGTAGTTCTAGCATGAAGCATTTTTTTTCATCTTCTACAAGCTAAAAGCTTCAAGTTTCAGCTTAAAAGGGAATGAGAGAGCATATCACAGTAAAACTGCCTCCATTTTATTCTCAAAATCAGTATTAAGAAGACAATATATTTAAAAAAAACATTTTGTTCCAGATGCCTAAGTTATAAATTGGGAAAATATATGAGAAATAAAAAATCTATTTCAGTTTCACCTATGCTTTCACACAGTTTTAATTTTCCCCCACTATCTTTGTGTATAATAAACACCTCGAAAGCATGAAAAGCAACTGGATAATAGATGCGAGTACCGCAACTCATTTCAATGATATTAAAGGTAATCAAAAAAGAAAAGCATTTTATTCGAAAGTTTACCCGCAGGGCAATGAGAATATTGTACGCGTAAATGTGCACATATGGTATTTTGAACCATCAACCTCAACATTAAACTTGAACAGCGCAAATTGGTGACTAAATTTAGTGAAATATGTAACTAAGGGAATTACGCTATTTGGCATAATTAACAGAAATATTGAAAAGCGCATATGCACAAGGTTAACCTCGCTATCTCCTCAATACACATACGAATATTTTTAGTGGTGTAATTTACGCAAAAATTCAGTCTAACTTCCACTGAAAGTTCAACAATTATATAAATAAAAAGCATAATATTTAAAAACATATTGACCACTCATTTTTTCCAATTTTTTCTTGTTTTCATTGATTCAAAAATTTGCATTTCAAGAAATTTACATTTTTACATTTAGATTTACAAATGTAAGAAATATTTACATTTGGAAAACAATGGATTTTATAGAAAAATTATATTAAAAACTTCTAAAATTTTTTTTTAGATCACGCTCCAGTAATTTCACTCATAAGCTCAAACTAGTGACACATTTTCTACTACATTCTATAGTTGTATCATTCAAAGAGTTAACCGTCTTGAAGTGAAACTTCATGATCATCGTGCATTAAATTCGGGTGACATTTAATAGAAGAATATTCTGTAAGAGTGCGTAATTCTTTTGTTCGGTAAAATATCTCTTCATTTAGTGTTTGAAACGTACGAAGGAGATTGCATTTTTTTATAATGCTATCATTTAAAAAAATGAAATTCTTGTGATTGGCAATTACGATATACTTGCAGATGCTGAAATATATGTGATCTGCAGTTTAATATCAAACAACAGTAGCTAAATTTTCCAACAGAAATTCCACAAGAGAATTCATTTAATTTCTTTTTAATTCCCATAGTTCAACGAGACAGGTACTTTTTGCGTTCAAAAAATGCTTATGTGTGTGGATTTTTTTTGTACATTCAAATGCTTTATACTCTGCGTAATACTGCCGAGGTTCTTTTCCACAAAAGTCTACCAGAATGAACTTTTGCCGTAGAATGTTCCAATAAGATTTTGTTTTTTGAAAATTTTTTTCAAACCAGCAGAAGGGTTCAGTTGTTCTTTGTTTGTTGCCACGTATTGAAAGCAAGAGTGTTTAGCGCGGTTTTGTTGCGATTCACTAGTGCACTTTATTTCGGAACGATCCCTTTACATCAATTTTTTTTTTTTTTTTATATCACTATACAAACAATTTTTTTGGATAACTTGCATGATACCGGGGAATTGGCAATAATGCAATACCCAATAGAGTACATGGGATCTTGATGACGCATCTGGACTCCGGGATCGAGGCATCGCTAAGAAATTCAAAAACGACATATCAGCACATTGGTAGAAATGCAGTGCAGAAGAATACCAATTAATATCTTCACTACTTAATACGAATTGATATACCTGCGAATATGAAATGAAATGAGATACCTACGAATAGAAAACATGTCTAGAATAAAGTGGAAGCAAAAGAAGTGTCATCGCTTGATGTAGCGGAGTTTCTCAGCACAGTTATGGAGCATTTATTGTAGAGCATTTTGGAGACTCAGTGCTTTCTTATTTATTTCATACAAAAAGCAAGCTTTCTTCTTGCGCGAAATAAACTAGAAAACGCATTCATTTGCGCACGCCAATGTAAAATTCGATCAAACTATTCATCGCTATAGAGTGTTCGTTCATAAAGTGCCGTCTTCTTAGCACAATTGCGACGGAATTTTGCGTTACTGCGCACATGGTCAATGCGTTCTCCAGATAGACTGTTTGCCAATTAATTTATTACATAAATTCACATGCTTGATTAATTGCAATTCCCATTTCGAGAGGTCGAGTTGCAGTTAACTTCAAGAAGATGAGACAAATATCATCCACTATGACAAGAAATTTTACATTGTTATAACAGGTGACAAACAGAAGATACAAATTGAAGCCGCTGAATGTAGCCATTACGTTAATTGTTTACAAAATTTGTGGAAATCATCAGCGCAGAAACGTTGAAAAAAAATTCTCCGAACTACATCGACAGAATCACTTTCATCGTCTTCGAAGAAAATAATCTTTTCAATTACCTTCGTCGAAGATTGCCGATCGTTCTTTCATTCATTAATCCTCGTAAGTAAAAATTATTCCTCGAAAATTTTTCAATTTTCATAGAACAAATTCCTCAAGTAACTCCCTCACTAATTCTGTCGTTGTTCTAACGATAGAAATAATATGAGAATTGTGATCTTTCGAGTGAAAATACTGTGACAGAAAAAACTGAAAAATAAAAATAATGCAAGAAAAATTTCGAAGAAATCTTACGCCACTTGCGCTAATAATTCAAACATGCCTATGCAGAATTCATTTTCCAGTTTTTGTATGAGCATATCGGTCGGTCCAATCGCTGACAGCATCAACTTGGAAAGCATCAAAGCGGAAGATCCAAAAATTGGTGGGCATAATCTGTATTGTAGATGACGTCGTATATCAAAACTCACGTTGCTATATTACCTCGAAAGAAGTTACAGGCATCAACAGCCGAAAATTATATGCATCAATTGTCTGTATCAACTGCTAGGGAAAGCTTGAGCTTTTCCGAATGAGTGATATGAACGATCGAGTAGTTTCAAATATTGAGGCATTATTGCACGTATTTCTTACCTGTTCATGACTATGAAAATGACTGATCAGGTAAGAAGAAAGCGAATATGTGTGGCGTGCCAGTTTCTTCAACACAATTCTCAATTGTTTAATGAGGATCGTATTTACCATCTGCCTTAGACGATGAGCATCCTAGGATGTTCTAAGACGGCAGCATTTCTCAAAAAACTTTGCCGGCTGACTTGGCGGAAAAATGATGTAGCATCGGTAGTGGTAGTATGATGTAATGGTATCGGCGAATGCGCAGTAAGTTTTGCTAGAGTGTAACAACGGTCAAATATAAGGAAAAACTAGTAACTACTGCATCGGAGATTTATGAAGCGTGAAATTATAGATCAGAATGTGAAATTTTGCAACAGAATATTTGAAAAAAAAACCTTTGTGCGTAACTCGATAGTAAATTACGATGAATCTGACAGGTGAAATGAATTATGCTAGTAAAATCAGCTCTATAAAACTTATTTTCCACCACAACACAACGGACAAAAGTCTTTGATGAACGCCAATCATTGGAATCAAAAGGAATCTATCAACGGTTAACGAATAAGCGCATATTTGCTACGGCATCGAAAATTGCAGTTTACGTGCGCGTTCGTTGGTTTATCATATTCAATAATTTATGCGTTTATAAGTTGCGATAAATCACATCAATGATATTGACATTAATTTTGATTAAAGATCCGTTAGAATGACGCGGACCGATCATCCAGTAATGTACACAGGTGCATCAATGATGTGTGAAATTCCATCAGGTGGTGTCCACCTACGTAAATTTTGTTGGTGTTCCCATTCTCTACATCAATATCAACGGATTTTAGCTCATACGGCTTGTGCTAATCGTATCGACGAAGCTGCAAAAGCAAAAAAACCGATACAATGAGTGATAAACAGGCAAATTATAGACGGACAACTGCATTATGCATTTACTGAATAAGGTGGGAAAAAAATGTGTATAAATATATAGAAAAACAATTATCCCATTTCATCTAGCAAATGCAGCGTAAAGGCGAATAAACAATTAAATCCTTATTTGTAAGTTGGAATCATGAATCATAAAAAACGATTTAAGTAAGGATGTGATGGGAATTGGGAACAGAAATGTTATAGGGAATTGGGAATAGAAATGTTATTTGCTCACCAATAAAGGGAACTAGAATCTTAAAAGAAGTATGGATGAGATGGAAAAGTGGATTCCTATTTCAGTATCAACAACTTCAACAAGTGAAACAATCCAATTAAATAACTTTTGAGGAAAACCATGGATATAATGCATATGATATTACAGAGGATTTAATAGGAAATATCATGCAAAAAGATAGCTAAGAGTTGTGTTAACACATAGACTGATTATTGAGAGCATAATAGATCACTATAGATCAAAGATAGATCAAAGACTCAAAGATAATATAGATCAAAGACTTTTAAATGCCTCATCACTGAAATTTCCTGAATTATATTTTATTATGGCTCATTGTTTTTACTGCCAGTTTGCTGAGCGCTGTCACGGAACGAAAAATTGAAAACAGAATTTCCTTTGTCATTACTTAGGCGAAAATCACTTTTTTAACAATCGTGACCTGCTATGAAACATGAACTTCATTTCATGTTATTCTTGACTCATTATTTCCTCCTCACAAACTCTTTTTTTTTTTCAAGCGTATTGCTGCAGTTAAATATTACGATTGGAAATACATTGCTAGTGTGTTTATTACAGCACTCTTTAACGTAAAGCCGTATCGATCAATTAAGCTATTCGAAATGTTTGAAAAGTTTTTCAGCTAAAAATATGAAGAGGAAGATAATTCTTTAAGAATTTTCAATGAAGATACGAGAATTTTCTGAACGCTTTCTTCGTTTTTTTTTTTCAGAAAACTATGCACTATTTCAATGAAACTTGAGCGAAAACGTTCGAAGATGCCATTGTTTTTCGCAAGACATTTACTTCCGGTTAGATATTGTTGCGATCTCTTCTCAATTTTTCTCCATTTCCGCTCCTCGCGGCTCTCTTTTTAGCAACAAATATGCTCATTGCGCGTATATCTATCGCAAACATCATTTCGTCGAGTCATTTATCTGCGCTCTCCTGTCATTTTACGATTGTAATCAAATATCATAACAAATGAAATATGCTCGAGCTGTTACTCTTTCTAATAGTTTGAAAATGAGGTCAGTTCTCTCAATAACGATAGATGAAATGAACTTCAACGTGGAATGGTTTAGATCAGCAGGAATATATATTAGAGATCAGAAGTGAGACTGAAAAATTTTCTCACTTCTGAAAAAAATGAAAAGATGTTTCAAAAAATGTTTTTGTGGAAAATGACTTTTTTGTGTAAGAGAATTTAACGCGGATATGACTGCAGGAAAATAGCGAATAGAAAACAAAAACGAAACAATAGCATGAGAACATCGTTTTATAAACAGTTGATCTTATATTGTTTAAATCCTCTCTCTTTTTATCCTCCATTTTTTCCAGAATTTTTCTGTTCCCTCTCCTCTGGATTTCAGCATTTTTTTATTGTTCAAAAAACGAGTACTATTACTTTGAACATATTGTACGCTGTTAACTATTTATGCCTAAGAAGTAGTGACGCTATGAATGAGCGATGCCTAAACTAAAGCAGTCAACGAATACAATCTCCGAGGGTGCACAATACGCGAATGGGAAGGTGAGCACGACGTTATTACACAAAGAAATAGGCCGGAAATGGAGCATTTTGTGATGGAAAGGTGTAATCCTTAGGTATGCTGAATTTTTAGATTGTTCCCTAGGTCGTTACGCATAGATATGCTGAAAAGCATATAGGATAAACAAAAGGATAAACAAGATTCTGGCAGTTTTCTTAAATATTTTGCACTGTTTTAAATTGAAACATTTGCAAATGATTTGTTTACTCCTCATAAAATTGATATATTTGATCGCACTATCAGTAAACGAAAGATACGTTTTGGAAGAATGGCTGATAAAATTTGATTTAAATAAGATGCAACACTGAACAAAGTTTATCTCAGTGTAACCTTCACTGTAGGATCTATCGAATATTCTATTGATTAATAAAGTTCGTATGCCTCGAATTTCTCTAGCAAATAAGAATTTATCAACTAAATAGCAGTAAAATGTTTTTGAGAATTTTTTCGTTAAGTTGGTATATCAAATTCCTGTTATTCCATTGAATGAAAAAAGAGAGATGATGAAAAGAGCAATTTTTATTCAAAATTTTGCTAATTTATTCGCAATATCGCAAGAGAAAGCTCTTGGGGAAAAGCGCAAACAGGATGAAACCACAGTTTTGTTGAAAGAAATTAGAATTTTGCAAAAAACTAAACTTTTTGTAATTGGTGAACATGTTCGACTTCCATATATGAATTTAGTGTTGAATGAAACAGCCTAAATTTTGCGAACTTCCCATCACATCCTCATAAAAATGAAATACACTAGATGAGTTCTGTAGATTGCGGTGCAGAAATTTTAAAGTTTAGATCGCAATATCATTTTTCGAGCTCAACAAGTGAAGCGTACGCTACACCCTAATAGGACATTCACTATTGTATTCAACCGATTTGACCAACCGGTTTTACAAATAACCAGCAAAAAATAATGCACTTTTAGTGGTTCTTTTACATTGACCATTGCAACTTTACGAAAGATTCAGTTTTTAATGACTTAGAAACAACAACAAAAAAATCTACTGGATATTATGATACTCTATATTAATTCTATTGGTCGATAAAAGAAATGCATGAAACGAGAACGTCGCATGCAAAGATGGGATAATAGAGAGGAGGTTGAGAGGAAATTTATCCAGTGCACACATATTCGATGAGTGCACCAATATCGTTGTCACATTGTGTCGGCGGTCAACAATTTCTTCACGTAGCGGCCTTTCAAGAAGCGAACATTTCGGAGTCATAAAAAACTAACACACATCAAGCGCATCGATGCCGAATTTATTTCCTTTTTTCCTCAAGAATATTTATTTCCTCAAGAACATTCACGCACAACAATGCTCTCGAATCAAATGGTAGAGAGTGGAACTGAAAATGTGAATTATTCTCTCCTATTTTCTTATCGAAACGACGAATCAATGCAATCCAATTTGTAAGGATCGAACGATGCATACATCCAAAAAAATCTAACTTATGCTGCTTTCACTTCCTCCTCATATTCTCTTCTCAGCTTAATTTCTGGTCATTTCTAGCTAGATGATTTAAAATGGCAACTCATTTCTTACAACTTTACAAATTTGCTTTGTAAAAGCGCATTGTAGCTAAATCACCTATTTATGTGCGTCCGATAATTTCGACCCTGTGATCCCCAACGAGAGAATTACAAAATCTGATGAGCATCACTGTATACCATCGATGACCTCCTATCCCAGCTTTCATGTTTCGAAAGAATTCATGGATAATTAATGCCAATATAAAAATATGGATATATTTTACATCAGTCGTACTTCCATTTTTAATCAGTTGATTTTTCATATGGAGGCTCAAATTAGCCACGTAATAGAGCCTATTATAGTGCATACTTTATTTTCCTGCTTCGATTACTCGTAAAATCGATTGGTTATCTTATGTTGAGCGGAATGCAAAAGCGTTTTGTACTTCAAAATATATCTTATTCAACTTTTTCAAATATTGCGGCTTCTAATAAATGCTTTGCAATCTTTGTGGGCTAGTGAGTTAACTGTGCACTTAGTTTGCGCACTAAATGTTCATTACCCACATCAATAAAATTAAAGTCGCTAAAGCATTACATGAAGCATAAAGCTTTAGCGATCTATTACACTGCGAATGTATTAGTAAATAAGGAATAAATCTTGCGCTCCACCTTTCACAGATAACACATCATTGATTATACAAATGTAATAGTGTTCGGGGTCCGCTGCCCATACCCCCTCTGATTTGGACCGCGGGAAATTTTCAATTAGTTCCTTCCAAACACATACTATGTACACTGATTTGAGGCCGAATTCAGCAACTATTACCTTGTCTAGGTGAGAATTCTTTGACGAACTATTTCTCAGGATGATCTTGGCAATAAATACACTGAATTGATTTCACGGCATCCGAGATTCATGAGCGCTTCCTTTGCAAATTTTCGAAAGCGCTCGTTTACAGTTAGAGCAAAATGAGGTCGCAATTGGCTAAATTCGACGGCTGAGATGTACTTTGCGTTATTTGCGCTCCAAGATGAGTTTTTTTTTTCTTGAAATTTTCGAATTTATGCTAATGGGTGGTCGCCTAGAGTTTCCAATATTCTGCAGTAAAGTTTGGCTACTTTCAAAACGTCACTGCCATGCAAAACATTATATACCGCTTAAAACATTATTTCCACTTCTCCTGATCTCTGTACCACATTACTGTAATTTAATGCGAAATTTCAGCGCTGGTTTTCAATCGATTACGAGTTAAATTGAAGAAACCACGTGTAGCAATCGTCCTAATATGCACAACTCGCTGTGCTCACCAAAGTGACGCAAAATGGCTAGGGCAATGATCGCCAGCGGCGCTAGGAAACATCATGCACCATCGCCCAACGGCATATGCAGCATAACTTCATTTTTACAGCACCTTCTACTTCCGCTTTCATGATTTTCTAAACCTGATATCATCTCGAATGTTCATGTCATTGAGAGGAAACAGACAATAATAATAAATTTGCGAATGAATTTTAAGCGCTTTTAGAAAATTTGCATTTATAAAGCATTTTAGGTGATGCGATGTTCGGAAGTACGGATATCTGTGCGTGCACGCATATATTTTCAACTACTTGCGTAAATTTCAACTGGAACACCATAAACATACGAAAATAAGGTGAGGCTAATCGACTCGACTTTCAAATCTTTCTATTAACCTCAAAATGAGTTACATATATTCAAACGTCCATTTAAATAATATGTTTAACGATAGGTGTAGCAATATTTTACGCTTATCAAGTGGTATTTTCTAAATCGATTCGCCACTCATAACACTCAAGAAAATATGCGTCTTTTGTTCACTTGCATAAAGTAAAATGATGAGAGGATTTGCATAAATAATGCATAAATTAGTAAAATTTAAATGCATTAGTGTATGTGCTTTGTCATGGTAGCATTTTTTGCGGGCGGTTGACGCAATAAGCGATCTGGAAAACTGCATCCTGTGTTAGCTTCTCCGATATATTTTATCGAGCTATTTTATTACTGATCGAGTTTATCATTTTATGAAGGTGGACTACTAAAAGTGGACGTATCGTCGGCATTCCTGGCTCGTTTCCTCTTCCCATACTCTCACCCTGTCAATTCCATTGTATGCCTCGATCTGGATTTAGCATGGAACGCAATGACTTCAAAGTTCGATTGCGAAATACTCGAAAGGATCCATGCCTTATCAAAGTCAATAAAAACACTACCTGACATTCCAAAGAGGAACAATAATAACTTCTCCTTCGTATAACAAAAGAAGCAATGACAGAGAGTGAATGGAGAACGGAGGGCAAAGATATAAAAGTCCAATAATTAGACAAAACAGTATCCTGACTTCGACAATTAAACACAGGAAAATGTGGTGTATAGCCATCATTACAATCATATCTGCTACGAACTACCTGGGTTGTGCAATGAGGCGAAATGACGGCGGTTGCGCTTAATGATTAGCTCGTTTAGAATAAGCATAGTTTTTCATCAATCACTTCACTAAGCGTTAAATTTAAGAGAAAAATATGTTTACACCTCAAAATAGAACTGCGAACGAATCGAACAGATGAATAAACATTTGGCGCAAATTACTGCCAGTCATTTATTTATCTGCATGATAGAAAACATCACGCTTTCACCTATCACCTTATCAAGAAATTTGCGCCTGAAATTTTGGTGCAAGTCTTCTGACATGATATAACCTCAGTGGGCGTAGTTTGGAAAGTCAAAAATATTTCAGCTATCTGAATCTATGTCTCTGCTACTGAAAAAACTTTTACTTCTTAAGTAATAAAAAGCATGCTAAGTGTCTTAGGCACAGTGCAGCTGCTGTACTTTTTGGATATGTAGAATAGAAGACTGAGTTGAAGAAATGTGTGAACGAAGTGAAATATAAAACGCGCATGCACTTGTATAAAACGGCTCCTGTATAAAATCAACTAAAGCCGACCGACTACTGCACAATTTCCATCGTTCTAGTTCTACGTCCATTACTATATCACGATTAAAAAGTTAAGGAGTTTTTGAATTTTCTGGCAAGATTTTAAACGTAATTGAATCATCTGATCTCATCGCCGAAAGCTCATAATTTATCTGTTGAAAACAAGTTTTCTACATATCGAAAGAGATTACCGGGTGATGAAATGTTTGGCAAAGTTCGAAGGAAGAAAATACTTCTGATAGCTATGCTACAGCAAAATCAACAGCTTTGAGACGATTCATGGGTTGCATGGCTTTTCGAAGAGAACAGGTTCTCAATGCGTACAATATGCTACATTTGTTCAGGTGAATGTATTGTGACGATCGAGTATGGTGGCACTCAAGTATGACGTCATACGTGTGGCCGCACTCAATTCTGACGTCATATATGAGGTCGCGCTCAAATTTGACGTCATAGATAATGGTCATTTTCCTCTAGTGAGCTGAAATGCTACGATCCCCGAAGGCCGAATTTGTAGTTTTTAGAGACTATGCGAGAAAATTTTTGTTCCATTCCAAACTACAAGCCTAGAGAAGAAACTTTGCAACACAATATAACGGCACGGTTGACGGAAAGCAATCGCTTCAAGAATTCCAGCTGGAATTCACCAAGACCCCCCTGTGAAAACCGTTTCAAACGGGTACATTGTGTCTCGAGGTTGCACGATGAACAGGAGGAAAAAGATTCGGAGTAAATGTTTAGTTGCCTAACAAAAAAACTGTGCTGATGCTTCCTCGTGACCAGTCTTTTCACATGAAAATGAACGTAGTATAGCAGTTGATAATCCTCTGTGTCCTGCATAAAAATGTTATATATAAGTTTCTCACTCATAAAGCAATCCAAATTCACTCCAATCGCTTCACTAATTTCTTTCAGACGAGCATTAGCCAATGTTGAAGGATTAATCCATTAGTGACAACCTCATCGCTACATGAAATATATGAACAATGAGCAATCAATGCGGCAATTATTGCAATCACAACTCTACGACGGTGTAAATAATTGCAGCGAAATGCGTAGTACCTTATTGATTAAAGTAAGTTGACATATGGATTCTATTAGCAGAATGAGCCAATAGCATAGTCTTTTCTTTTTTTCCAAATAGTACGCAAATAATATTTTCCAATTCGTTGAGAACACATCCGTATGCTTAAAGAGAATACTACGTAAAATATATTTATGCAAAACCATTTTCTAACAGCATCGCTTACATTTTCTAGTCATCGGCTTATCGTTTATTCGTCAAATTTTCATGGTAATCATTGAATTTATCATTGAGCCAAATATTTGCCTATCAAATAACAATTTCATGAGCTCTTTATCTGCAGATAAAAAACGATAGTATTTTTAGCGATTCTATTCGATACTATAAAAAATTTTCACATGCAAACTTTCTGTGTACAATCACGCAAGAAGTAAAGCATAATAATGCAAAGTATGTGTAGAGTATGATGAAGATATAACGAAAAAATAGTGAACGAAAAAATTCACCAACAAGTTCAGCAATCCAATAATAAGCCATTCGCTCTCCAATTAGTCCTGAAAGACCATTCAATAATGCGATAAAATCAATGAACTTATTGGAATATTCATTAACAAACTCGCAATACCGCAGCGACAAATGTAACACACTTTAACACTATTCCTAAGGTTTCTGGATCCACTTTTTATTCTATATGATAGTTTTATTTCATAGCGGATAACATGTCAAAATATATAAACATTCACGAATATATTTCATTGTAATTGCCACGATGAGTGCACAAAATGCACCGATATTTTCCATCAAATTATATCAGAGTGCATTAGCAATTCAACTATTGCAATTAAATCTTTGTTGACTTACTTATAGTTTATTTATGAATGTAAGGAAAAAACTCGTCTGATGACGTCCTCAGAAAATTGTTGCAGTTCACTTATACGATTGACAGACATATTAATAGCCAGTTGACTGTGTCTTATTGAAGCGTGACTATTGAAGAATGAGCGATCAACTAAATCGCAATGCAAAAATAGAATATTCTAGCTTTGAAAAACTTGTGTCCTTCAACGAATGAAGTGAAAATAAAATTTTGTTGAGGAGTTTCTTTTCTTTTTTTTTTGAAGCTCTCATCGCCATCATATAACTACATCACCTACAGCGATATAAATTGCTCCTGTTTCCCCAAGTGATAAGAAATGACTGACGCTTCAACTTATATCATTAAGCAATCTTTAGCATTTCATGAGAAAAATAAAGGAAGTACTTGCACATCTGCTCAATAACAAGGAACGCGATCCAGAAATAGTCGAGTAGTTATCTTAGTGGACGATTACTTCAATGCCCTTCCAAATAATCACTATTGTCTCTATTCTCTATACGCAAAGAGGTATAAAAGAGAGAAAAGGTTTCATTCGCTTCACAGGAAGCCATTCTGTTAAGAATTGGTTGGAAGATGGAGATCATAGTTTTCCAAAGTGGAGAGCATATTATAATGAGCAACGATGCATGAAATTGACTGAGGGAAATATAGTCACTGAGGGATATATATATATATATATATATATATATATATATATATATAGCACAATTTGCGTTTTATTTCTTTCCACTATCCTTAGGTTGATGTGGAATTAAGACAATAAGCATTAAATAACGCGATTGTAGATGAATACCTACAGCCATGAAAAAACGATAGCGTTATGGAATCGAAAGTGTCATTGAAATGATGAAAATATGCAATAAATTGAGAAATTGAGAAATTAAAAAAAGCAAAATTTGCGCACAAATACTCTTAAATTAGCTTAACAAATCACTTCCTTTATTGATAAAATGACATAAACAAAAGATATATAGATAATGCGATAATATGAAATATTATCCAGGCGGAAGAAAAATCGAACTGCCAAATGTGAAATAGAGAAGGAAAATGGCATCGAAGCGATGAAATTCACTGCGTAGACTGCGAAATGTTTTTTTTTTTTTTTCTTTAATGCAGCAATGGATAATATGAGGTCATACGACACTGAAGTAAGGCAAAAAAAGTTTCGATACGAGGAATTTAAAGAAGAGCGAATAAGCGTAATGACAAGGACGCAAACATTGCTGTGGAAACATTATTGATTTGCGTTCATAATGGAAACCAATGAGTGTAACATTTTCCATCGTCTATACTCTGGATATTTGATGAATGGACAAAATTTTTTTGCTGATAATAATTAAATTCACTGCTAGGCTTTACGTTCCGGTTCCCTCATTTAAAATTATTTGACCATGTATGAGCGGGGATCGACGTGACGAGGTCCGTTCATTAAATAACTCTTTTGCCGAGTAGGATTTTCTCGCCGTCCAAGGAGGAGCAAAGTCGCCCGATCTTGAACCTCTCTCGGTCTCTCTCTGTGCTTCTAATAAGATAATATATAGTGGTGGTTGTGAAAGCAGCATCGCATAAGGACCTCGGTTGTCTTATGTGCGTGTGCGTGCCTCTGTCCATGTGTCCTATAACTGAGTCATGCTCCAGTGCTTATGCTACCTCGAGAAGATGGACGGGCATGCGAACAGGGGAAATCAACAACTCTTATTATTGAGTGCGTATGCCAGATATCACGTTTTAGTCAGTGCAATCGAAATTTTTGTGACGAAATTATCCGGGATGGCCAACGCTGTGTTAGTCGGCCTCAACGGGTCTCACTGAGCTTTGGCAACGCGCTGCTTTCACTACAAAAGATGCCGAACCCTCTAATAAATTTATGCTTTCGGATGAATCTTCACTAAATTTAATGAATTTTTTAACTCTTTCCAGTACATATCACTTCGTAAAAATTGTGAAATTTGCAATCAAATCTCCTGCTGAACTCTGAGGAAGCGGGTAGGGTGGAGTTAGCCGTGTGTCATTCGAAGTGACATTCGTCAACAGGCAAACTTCAATAGTGGTCCATTATAGCCGAAGTTATGCAGATAACTACACTTCCGAAAACATCATCGCTTTATTAAAAGCTCTGTCAGATCTACTGCGTGCAAAATCTAGAGTGCTGTGTCGATTGATGGCAAACAATTTTTATACGCAAGCAAAAATCATTCGTGAATAACGCTTTAAAGATAAAATGGTTGGAAATTTCAGTTCCGTATGGATCGTCACGAAGATTGGAGGATTGAGAAACATTTGATTTTGCTGTGAGACTGTTTTTACATGTCTCGGTGTGCTAATGCATTGGAACACACGCAACTTGTTCGATATAGCAGCCGTCGCTAAAGTCGAAAAGACGTGTTTGCGCTGGACATATTGGCGTGCATGACTCCGTGTAGCTGCTATCGGATTTCTTTAAAAAATTGGTTGCGAATAAACAGGTTTCACTCTAGGGAATGATGCGGGAAGTGATTGTTGCGAATAAACAGGTTTCGCTTCAGGGATGATACGGGAAGTGACTACGGTAATGTTACATTATCTTCGAATAAATAAGTTCTAGTGAAGCGGAACAGTGATGTCCAAGGGTACATGCACAGAGCTCACTTTTCCCCTACGAATGTGATGAAGTGTGAAAACAACAACAAATCCGAGGTTGTGAGGGAAACGCAAAACTGTGGAAGGTGACTGCTGAGCATAAAACCTCACAATTTTGCATATATATTATGGTGGGGAAAAAGTACATTTTACGAATTTTTTGGTGTAGCACTACATATTATAATACATCAGAGAAGTTTTACTTATATAACTCATATTTGTTTTATTTATTTTCTTTTTACTTTATATGTTACTTAATCGCTTAACACTGATACATATTATTTATTTGAAGCTTTTTGATTGTTTACATATTGTTTACATAGTACAGAAATCATATTGTTTACATATTGATATATATTTGTTTACTTGATACGTGATTGCTTAAAATTTACTTATGTAGTAAATTTGAGGAAATTTTCTTACGACAAAACATTATATAACATAGCTTATAGAAATTTTGACTCAATGAAGTATATCATTGCATAGTTTATGAAAGTTCGATGCTCTAAATACAGCACAGTTTGAAAAACTTCCGATGCGCTTAGTATAAATAATATATTTTTCAAAATTTTAGAATGGGCAAAGAGTACTATAAAAACCTAAGAATCGTAGTGAATTTTAAGGTTGTAACACTGGTTCATAAAGTTTCAAATTACTATTTCTCTGATATTGACCGAATATCGTTTCTGCTGTTGCTTATTGTTCTATTCATCTTTTGGAAGTGAAAATAAGTTGTGCGTCGATCGTGACCATCAGACATTGTTAGATTAGTGGGACTTCTCAAATTCAATCAAACACATTCCTCCCAAAAAAATGGGAAATTGGAATTCTTTCCAATCTCTGGATTCCCTCGACTATGCCCTCCATCAAGCCTTGGTAAACCCATAAATCTCATGAATTTATAAATATTGGCTTCAAAACAAACGTGACTTTAGCATAAATCGTTAGAGATTAGTTCCTTGATATTTATATCCGAAATGTTGGCCCTTTAAGGGCGATTTGTGTAGAATAATTGAAATTTTACGTAGTAAATAGATTAATATTTTATTCTATCGTTGCTTCAATAAACTATCCCCTCAAACTTATGAAATGGTCCACATTGCTGAGTTTCGATATATGTTGCAAGAACCTACAATATCTTCGACATAGTAGAAGAAATATTTTTTCCCGTAAGTTTTGGGAATTCTCATCTAAGAAAATCAAATTCTGCAGTGAGTAAATAGTTCGTCTCCAGAAACGAATGACTGAAGAAAATTGTTGTTTAATTATATGTGACTTTGTTGATTTCTTAGCGGGAAAATCTAGGAAAAATGAACACATTTGGGAAGAATTTGCGCGTAGCGGTGAAATAGCACTTAATTAGCTTTGAGATGAGAAAAGACTGGCACCAGAGAGAAATTATCCAGCAGTGAACACCTATCTTGCTCTAGATCATTATACCAACTCTCCTTCAATCGGTCTGCTATTTATGGACATTTTCGTGAATAGATTTTTCTACAAGCTGCGGTTGTCGTCTGAAAAAGGAAGACATAGATAAGCTCATTAATAACGACACGTAGAAAGCAAAGGCTGCGACATAACAAAGAAATACTAGCAAAAGACGTTAGCGAAGAATTAGGAATAAAAGAGGAATTCGGGTGACGAAATCTGTCATAATTGGTTAAGATTGTAAAAGGTGGAATATCGACTTAGATGCGCGAAAAGCGCACAAAAATAAATCAAGAATTTTTAAGGCACTTAATCGACAAATTTAGGGCTTTTTCCTTGCTAATGGAGCCCTAAATATCCGGCTAAACTTGTTCCTCGCAGACTGTTTACTGATAACATATATATTTATAAGACTCAAGCTATCCTATATAGTGCTGACAGGAAGCGTCTTCTAAATGAAACTCAACCGAAGCATGTTTTCAAAAGGCGACAAGAACGACGACCATTACGAACGAAGCCAGATCTACGCTATCATTCAAGTGAAGAGTTGGATCATGAGAGTTGAGATGACATGCGTTTTTACACTTCCACTCATCAGACCAACCAGTTTCATAAATTCTCAACAGATGGCGCAGATGTTGCATTTAAATTGATATTTGGACGTGAAGAAACGAATAAAACTATACGATTAAGAATTTTCGCGTGTAAGCGTGTGTATCTAGCGAGTAATTTCCAGCTAAAAGTATGTGAAATTCGCCTCGTATGATGTGCATCATGTTCAAATTTCATTTGAAGCAAACGAGAAAATAGTTTCTATATTAAGTCAGCATCTACACAACCGATAGATTCTTCTAAAATATCAATCCCTTGCGAGTATATCAAATATATCAAATTTCTAAAATATCAAAATCTCAATCCTTCTCTTTGTTCGTTGGCGATTTACGAAGCTGCGCGATCCGACGAGAAGGAATGGAAAATTCCATATCATACGAGGAGGTTTCGTAGTACGTTCTTCCATTTGTTTTGTGACCTAGTCAATGTGAAATGCGCTCGCATTTTTAGACACCTTTGATTGCATAAAACTATAAATTAATCGATCAATTTGAAGCTTGTATAGTTTACGCTATCAAGTTTTTTCAACGCTTGATTCAATGGTTAACCATGAGTCGAAATTGGCCAGAAAAGTAGGCGGATAGATAGATATGGGCCTATATCTGCATAATTGAAATAGGCACAACAATGCGGCTTGCAAATTTGAAGTTGCCAAAGTACAACGAATATGTAAATGCACATTAAGAAGGCCGGCAAGGTCAGCCAAAGACATAGTGATGCGTTTTCCTTACGTGACGAAAATGTTGAAAAAACCCTCGGACAAGAGTCTGCTTTCTGCGCGCTGAATTTCACATGAATAATTTATTATTCACAAAGCGTTATCTATAATAACACAAAAGAAACGAAAAGATTGCAAAGTTTCCAACACTTAAAAACGTCTCTCTAACAAGCGCACAGGTACACAAATATAAAGGCATTCATAGCACTTCTCCATAAAGCATTTTTCTTGAAATTTAGCAGTAAACACATATAACGATGAGTAAGCAAAACTTATCGGATAGTCAAATGAAGAGAATGACACGCTTCAAGCACACAAATATTCGAGATAATTGCACTGGAAAAAAATCTATGAACGTAAAGATCTTGACGCTACAGATAATAGAGTGCGGTTCTTAATGAATGTTGAGAAACGGAGGAACGGAGGGGGGAGGGGGAGGGGGGCGGGAGATGTTGATAATAATGACGGTTGCTGAACTCTTGCACCGGACACATTTTCATGATCAGCAGCATTTCTAAGGACATATAGCTGCATTATATGACTCCAAATTGTTTCAAACTCTATGGAACATCGTTATCTGCATTTTAGATACTAGGAACCCTCATTGCTAAAGTTGGACATCGACCGAAGAAACCATGGAAATATGAAAGTGATATCCCGCCGATGAAGCCGTTGAAGACTTCAGGAGACGCATTCCCTGTTATCTGCAGATAATAGTCAAGAATAAAAATAAACAAGTACCTCCATGACGCATTTGACGAACTCATGGGACTAACGGGTATATTTTAGACGCCTTAAAGTGCAATGAGTGCGGCTGAGGGGCTCATCATTGTTTCCAGAATGATGGCACTTCTAATAGTTGCTCTTCCAGTTTTAGCGAGTCTTCGCGTTACTTTTACCTTCACAAAAGCAGGGACTCCAAGGCGCACTATCTCAAACGTGAAAAACCTCACTAGTGGAATTTCTCGCGGGAAGAAAAACTTAAAATGGGGATCACGCAGAACCTCCGGGAATTGCCAATGAATGTCGTGCACATTTTGTGCTTTCTGAAACAATATGACTAAATAAGGAATCAGCACCCCTGAAACAACCTCAAGGTGCCTGACATAGACGTCATCAAAAAAAGCAAGTCTCCCAGCAAGCTCAACTACAAGAGAACAACTGCTTGCAATAGTTCTGCCACGGTGTTTCGAAGCTTCCTCGTAATCATAAGGTAGAACGCTAGGTGGAGATAATTGCGAATACGCTAAGGAACTACCCTACCATAACATCCTTTAAGCTTCATTTCATTTGTGATGATGCCCCGATCCAAGCAGAACGTGCGGTGTGCTCGAAGAAGGCAAGACAAGCATTTCGAATCGAGAATTGCCTGACTTTGAATGTCGCTAAAAAGGTGAAATGGCGATAATATTGTGACAGACTACACAGTGAGCTTATTCTCTCAAATGGATTACAATATTTTTACATATGTCGAAAAACGTGCTCGCTTCTGCTGCCTTTGCAGCTCATTCCTCAATATAATCTTAATCGTTTTCTTCAGATTTGTGACGTAAAATGACATAAAATCGTCACAAAATGACGTCAAATCGCCTTTTTTTCATATTGGAAGTGGATGAATTTAAAAAGATCGCTGTACTTGTCATTAAAACAATCTTTGAAGAGAATAAAGGTTATCTTCCATTATTTTCAGGCATAGGCATTAGGGAATAATGCATACTTCTCACTAAAAAACATTTTTCTCACATAATATTCTCGAACCGGGAATTTTCCAAGAACTAAGCCAAACTTCGTGGAATTTTATGTCACTGATTTTTGTAGAACTTATGACGTCATCAAAGCCACTTATTCCCTCCATCCACGACCGAGAAAACCCTCCGCTACCGTTTAATCGCTTCCTTTCAATTATAGGAGGCGGCAGCTAAGACTGATAGAGTTCGAGCATAAAGGACACCTAGTACATCAGTAAAACGTTTCACATTTGACCTGAATAATGGAAGTCCTGGAATTTTAGCTCTTTTTTACCCTTGTCATCGTCCTCCTTCTTCCTGCTCGACCCTCCTCCCCCCCCCCCCACGCCTTCCACATTACTGCACTTCCATATTGTCAGTGGCTCTATATAGTGAATTTGTTAACCTTTTATAATCGGTGCTTTTAGAACTGGTAGAACTGAGCCTTCTTCTCTGCTATATTATCGCGGAGTATAGATGAATATTCACAGACAGCATAGAACAGTTGCCAGCTGCTCAAACTGTACAATGAATTCTGACGGAAGTTGTGCTAATGTTAGCACACAATAATAGCGATTATTTGCCTTGATATAACTAGGGAATAATTTGAACGAGACGAAAATTTTATCACTTTCATATATTCTCAATTCTAGCCTTGATCATTGTTACAATGGTAATTTTTTTAATGTGTTTTCACATCTCTCAGTTTTCATATTTCTTTTTCCTCGTAACATCATCCTCCGCTTGGTGGAAATTTTTGTGGGCATTATATTTTTGTTAAGATTTACAATTCTATAAATCACAATCCATCACATCACCTCTTTCACCTTTTTCGTATTTTGATTATAGAATATCTATCCCTTTATGTCCCCTGAAAATATTCCGAAATATGAAAGGATTTGGAGCAGATTTCATCCATAATGAGCGAAAAAGAACAAATGTTTCTCCTTTGGTCTTCAAATAATGGACTCAAAGGTTTATTAACCTACAGGGAAAATAAATGAGAATCTGCTGAAATGGGGTGAGGTTATATTTGATCAAATTCGATATTATGGTCCGCAGAAGCACATGCCGAAAATGCTATGTAAAACTTCTTCTGCAGTCTTCTAATGAACAATTTCAGCTACTTTACTAAAGTTTCAGAACTAAAATCAGCGAGAAATCACTATTTCTTCGCATTTCATTTCTTCGTTGACTTCGCATTTGATTGCCGGAGTTCAATCTTAATCTAGGAGAATTCAACGCCAACGGATCAATTGAGCTATTTTGACCAAGAACCTGAATGGTTCTCAAATCTGTTCGGCTTTCTTTGCAAGATCGGAGTCTAGAGTAAGAATATCGAGCTTCACTGCAACGCCAATTGAAATCACTTAATTTTACAGCAACCACGCAGCACTGTTTACAATAACATTAGTTTAAAGCATCGATAAACTGCGCAAAGCAAGCTAAAAGTTGCTTGTGATTAGTGATCTCATATCCAATAAAATCTCAATAAACTAATAGTTTAGCAATAATCAGCAAAGAATTCTGAATAAGAATTCAGCCATCTACATGCAACATAGTTGCTTCACTTTTCCTATAACTCTGTGACCATCCGAACTGCCTTATAAATTCCCCCACTGCAGTGAAATATTCCCTGCTATAAAACAGGCTTTGAGGGAACTCTAGTGGTTAGCTAAAGGAATGAATACGTGTCCAAAGATGACGCAAAAAATTAATGCATGGATTGGTAAGTTATTTTCTTGTCCATCTCAAGCCTAACCCTAGTGCCCACTTTTACAGGCAAACAAATACAACTTTTTGTGCTCATGGCCTACTCAACCAAACATATACACGGGCATCGAAGGGCACGTAAGCGTCAGCTGATCTTGCACGACCACACATCTCTTCTACAAGTGGTTTCTCTCTCTCACACACACACAAACATACGCACACATAAAAAACCGCCCACGAAACGCATGCAAACCTAAATTCTTTTACGATGCTCAGTGCACAATTGCGATGATCAACTATATCAATAGTCGTTATGACAATCCGTTTTCACCGAGAAACGCACAGCCTAAAATTTAGTGGTTATGTCGTAGATGCGAATACAGTAATGACAAGAAATTAACAGCACTTCCTTAAGTATCGTTATTGTAGATCAAAGCGAATCCAGTTAGTAACTGAATGATGGCAGAAAGGAAAAAAACACGCGTTTGAATTGAAGAAATTTAGAACATAGATATTGGGCATGGATGTTCTCGAGCTAAGATGAGATCTAAAATCATAGAACTGGGAATTTACTATGCAGGCGAAGAATAAGTGGATCTAGTTTATCTAAGAGTCGAATGGCAGAGGCATTAACTCATAAACTCTTTATTTATTTATGTAAAAATATCCACATGAAAGAAGTGAACAGAGGGCTTTCCCTTTTGAGTACGAGAAGAAATCGCATAGTTGCTACGAATATGTACATTACAGCGACTTAAACCTCATAAAGGCATCTATAACCTCAAATCTTGATCAAATATCTATGTGGCCTTCAAACCTATGAAGCTTCAAAAATTTGGCACTCAGGTAAGTATAAGTGCTTTAGAGGACAATGACAAACCTCATCGAAACAAAAGTATGGAAGCAGTCATAAAATCGTTGACATCACGCATTATCAAAAATGAAAAAAAAAACCGATAGATCCTTCCTTTATCAGCCCTCCGGCAATTTTACTGACCATACCACTACATTTACATCCATCCTTTCCCTCCTCTAAACATCTAGCTCTATTCAACATTCCTGTATTGTATTACATGATTATATTCTTCTCAAAACAGTGAATTTTATGCACTCGTTTACAAAGAAATGCAAAATGCACTTCGCGCTCATTCAAACATCACTGATTAGATCGGGCGATAATTTGAATGCACTTCTGATCAATCAATATCATTCATTCATTGCACTTTTACGTGATTTATATCTGTTATCTGATGAACCTAATGAATGGCCACATAGATATGCATCACCACTGTTGTTAGGGGATAGTGGTGATGCACTTCTATGTGGCTGTATAGTGGTGAGTCGATGTTTAAGGTGCAGTACAGATGCTTGAGGTAGCGGTAGATACTTTAGCAGGTGCTTTAAGCCTCAAACATCATTACCAACCAGCAACAACAATATAAACATTCCCAAAAAATGGAATGATATCAATGAAATAAATACGTTGAGAGCAAAGAGCAAAGAAAAAGCGAAAAGACATGTTGCGTTGATAACAAAGCCAAAAGTCTATAAAGGGATTAATCAAAGGGATTGATGATCGCCAGATTACCGCCTCATCCCTCATTATAAACGTTCACATTCTGCTCTGCTTCAAATCGTTGATGAATAATGCCTTCTTGATTTTATGTCGTTATAGACTATATTCATCTATGAGAATCTCAATAAGCGCCTCTACCGTGGTATGACCACTATGAATGTTTTACATACATAAACACCATAATTTCTTATAATCCATAAATTTTCTATGTAAAGACATCAAAATCAAATGCAGCAGCCTCCGCTGATTCTACATTTGTTAGAGTGAACACCTTGGTTCATTAATTCAGGCAACATCTTACAACATAAAGCATTAGAATCGTGAAAATTCATGATCTGCACAAATAGAAAATATCGAATCTGGAGATGTATACTGTGATCTTGGTTAACGAATGTTGTCTACAACGACAGAAAATCAAGGAACCATTCATATTTCCTAAAAATTAAAGAGGCACTATCCTTTGTTACGATAAATTGAACCTACCACACATTGTCCTAAATTGGAGACTTACATTCGTCGGTCTTTCAAGAAACACTCCCCACCCTCCGCGGTTCCCTTCCTACCCCCTTCCCGACCCCCGGGGGCTTAAGAAAACTTTTAAGCGGATTGCAAACTGCAAATAGCAACAGTGAAATCAACTGTGCAAACACTCATTGTATGCAATGATCGTGAATTAATTATCATTTCTCTATTGGTTTCATCGATGCCGAATAATACAATCGAACTGCAGTAGGGCTCAGAGAATATCTTGTAGATTTTATTTTACAAGCAACATATATTCCATTTTCTCAAAGAATCTATTCATTGCTGAAGTGTTTCCTTATAGGCTGCTATTATAGGAGAATTTATTCACTAGCAATTGCAAGCTTTCGATAAGAATTTTTGAAAACGAATTATTACGCCGCGGTTCCCAAGAATTTATGAACCATTTTTGGCACTGAAATATACTGATTTTGAAAAACAGTGCATGTTGCCGAAATTGAAATCTAATGTTTTTGCATTGCACTATTAATAAGAAAAAAAAAATTATTAAATTATTAAAAATGCCAATCGAAAATAATTGAACAAACAAATTGGTTAAGATGGCATTGACTTGACACATCTATCATCGGCTTTATTATTTCATGCCGAATTTTTTTTGGCGTGATTTCAGTGATTATCGAACTAGTTAACAAATATAAGAACATTAATAGATGAATATAAAATGAATATACATGAATAGACCATAGATTAACATAGGACTGCTTCTGACGAGATGTATTTTTAATAAAAAAAACGAGTGGTGCAAACCTCACTAGAATAAAGTTAGCCAGAAGCCGAAAGAAAATGATTAGTGAATCTTGAAAAATATTACAGAACGAAGATATACAAGAAGCTGTCGGTGGATGGTTACAGATTAGTGCAGAAGCATGAAGGAAGTGTAAATGGTTCACGTAAGGTTTCCTTGAAAGTTGCAGGAGTAGTGGGTTGTATGACTTCCCAAGAAGCGCGAATAATTTCGCTTTATAGGTTTACCGTCAAAAGAATTTATTTGTATAGGAGAGAAATGATCACTGATCGAACAAAGTATGTTGGAATGTCTTCGTTCGCCAATGCTTTCGTGACCTCATAGATGTAAGCATTTCTTTAGCAAGCGAATGTGACAGCACATCTCGGCAAATAAGTCTTAAGAGGCACTATATCCCAGGCATCCCTCACTCCTTTTTTCTCACTCCTCCATCCCTTTTCGTCCAACGCCAGCAAAATTAAGTCTTTGCATCCATTTTAATGAATAGGCAATACTATTGATGATCTCGCAGAATATATGGAGGAATATTGCCGTAGAGCAGCGCAAATATCGAAGACAATAGGTATGGAAAAAATATCAAACGGATACTTCAATAATTCATAGCTTTGGATGCCATCGTGAGGCAAATGAAAGCGAGTGCAGATAACAAAGGACAGAACCATGAAGCAGCTCACTAAGTGCATTCATATAAGCGTACGATTTACTAGCATCTGTAAAACAACACTAATCTCAACAATGATTTAGCGTATGAGAAGACAACAATATCGGTGAAAAATGATAAAAGCATTAAAATGATTAAGGTATATTTTGTGAGTAATTCGAGAAAGAGATCTGATATGCTGAATAAGGAAGTCACAATAAATACGGGGCAAATCATTCCAGTGATATTTCAAGGAATGTAATGTCCATCGATTGGATGAAGATTCGTCAGAAATGTTTTAGAAAATCTGCTGCTTGCCAAAATGATATATATATATATATATATATATATATATATATATATATATATATATATATATATATATAAGTTTGATCATGGGCTTCTGCAAGTAAACCAAGAATAGGAATTGCTAGAATAATATAATCAAGTTGGGTCAATCTAAGGTGAGCAAAACGTTGAATGATGAAAAGACACTTGTTCTGTTATTTCATTGTACTCATCAAATTTCATGGCTTCAGCTTTAGATAGTCTTAAGTTGAAGGCAAGCATCGAAGATCAGCCACAGAACTTCAACAAGAGGGATATCGGAACCAACATGAAAGCATGAAACGGACGAAAGGTAGTGTAAAGATCGAGAAGAGCCAAACAGAAATCAAACAATGACAGAATAGGTGTGTTAACGATGTTATCGGTTGGTGCATTCAATGTACGCACAACACAAAAATGGAAACTGTATAGCACATTTTGTATTACGATGCGAATTAAATTGATCATTACAGCGTTCACTATGTTGGAAAAATGAAACATTTTCGAGGAATAAAGATCGAAAAAATTTCGCACAATTTTATAACAAAATCAAATCAAATTTGAGCATGCGATATTCCAATGATCATCGGTTGAAGATATTAAGACTGTAAAGCGATAAATTTACCAATGGGAAAACGATAAATTTTCCCAAGTGTGCTGTGAACGAGAGACTTTTAAACGTGTTCTATGCGTTTAAAAATAACATAAACAAAATGAATTGACCATATGGGCAATGAAACTTGAAAATGGTTAAGAAGTAATCAGTGAAGCCTTTTCGATAACGTTCACTACATCTAGGATTGCAGAGCATGCAAAATACAACTTGCAATTTTCGATGACTTTTTAGCAGTAGTGGAGCACTTTAAAGCAACGAATATTATTAGCTATGAAGGAAAAAAAACTCATTTCCTACTTTTATAAAGCATCCGTTTCGAAGAATGATTTGAAACATACAACATTTTTCCACGGGAAAAATTAAAGGCAGCAATTTCGGCTATCTAAAAATGCATCAAGATTGTACTGCGAAATGCTAAAGTCATAGACATGCAAGATCACGCAGATTAGCATAAATTTTAAGGACATCAATAAAGATCCCGATTGTCCTCACCGGCATTATGAGAAATATAGAGAGTGCATACGAGAAAAAACGGGATCGAAAAGGGAGAATGAAATATTCTTAGAGTTGAGTACGAAGAAGAGTTACTGTCACTAATTCCCACTTAGAATATTCGCTTATATAAAAATGCTTTGAGGTACTTTATTAAAGAGCAGATGACATTTTACTTTCACAATTTCACGATTACCTTTATAATTTTGTAAATAGAGCTATTTGCCTCATCGATATAGAAAATATCGTTCTACACACTTTCACGCAGAATACATTTTAATAAGAAATAAATAAATGGCAGCATCGACGAGCGAATGGAAATGACACAGATCTTGCAGGAATTAAATGATATTTTTGCACAAAATAATCCATTGTAACGCTGCATTTTTGCTAATTATCTTAACAACTTCATTGAAGATGAGGGGTTTTACATTACGATCATCGAAAGCTTCATCAAAAAAAAAAAAAAAGAATTAAAAGCAAATTTGCAGAATTGCAAGAAAGATAAACAACGAAGGACTACGATGGAAGATTATACTGAATAAGCATGAAATTCTTCACTTATGCGGTTGAGAAGTAGCGATGGAATGTTAGCCATGTGGGTAAAAATGTGCCATGAAATTTCCAGACATCGTCGACAACAGAACTAAAGCTAACCTCAAAAGAGCCTAAATTCACGACTCACGGAACAGTGAAATCAAGCAAGACTCCTCCATTATAAATCATGAAAATTTCTAAGCTAATCGTTGAATTATAGTACATTTTCTAAGCTAATCGTTGAATTATAGTACATTTTTAAAACCTGTTGTTGATATATTCATCAAACGCTTTAGTCATTTTCACGATTTTTAACAAAAGCTACCCAACTAATTCGGCGATTTCCGATGCATTTACTAAAGGTTTTCACTCCGCCAAAATTATGTAACAGAAAATGTTTGTTTTTTTTTGCAGTTAAACGCTATGAAAGCTTTGTGGCAACCTCTAGGTGGACAGTTATTTTAGTAATGCATGCATTTGAATGCTTACTATTGAATTATGAGTAAATAATTGAGTAACAAAAGTGTTATTGAAGAACGACAGTGCCGCCGAAGTGTCGTATAACTTTCACTACGAGTCGATAAATTATATTCGATGAGAACGATAACGATTCCAATGAATGCTGAAGTATATCCGCCTCCGAATACATAAAAGAAAAACAAAACAATTGGAATACAGTGTCTTGCAAGTATGATCGCATAATTCTGTCAGAAAGAATATTGAACGTCGAATGAAGCATTCTTATATTTGCGCATGAAATCGCATAAAATGCTCATAAAATCATAAACATTTATAGCTTTATTTGCTAATATTTATCGCTACACACCCCGTTTAGCAATCGACATGGTAGAACGCGATAACTTCAACGCCTTTTTTGCCCTCTCTGCTTGGTATTTCGATGCCTTACTAAAAGATCATTTCAACAAAAATTAACATCTTATAGAGCAATGTTGAAGCTAGCATGAATTTAATGCGTTTTTAAGCACTTTGTTTTGTGTTTGTGCGTACTTATGTGCTTGCTTGCGCACGCTTGATATGTGGCCTGTACCGTTGGATGGATCGAAACACAGTTTCACGTCGAATGCTCCTTCATAAACCGCGGGCATCAAAATGTGGCATAAAATTAGAACCAGGAACATCTAAAACAGCTGAGCAGGAGTATGCGAGAATTCCACGACCCCAAAACGAAGCGACCTCAACTTCAGTGCTGCTCGAAATTCGAATTGGAAACTCCCACCCTGCAAAAAAAGAAGGACTGGGGATCTGCTGAAACCGAATAGGGCAATCGGAGCCTATTTTAAGAATTGTCTTGACTTCTAACTTGAAAGCATCGTGGTGTGCCATGAAAACTATTGCGATCTCTGAACTGAAACCATCCGAACCAACAATATTACATCCCTTTTTGCCAGGGCTTGTGTTTGGACACTACGGGGAAGAGCCAAGGAGCTAATGCAGTAAAAATTCATGGCTCCGACACTCCTGATTTGAGGGAAGTGAGACCCGATTGTGACCTCTGCAATCAGTTTCTGGCTTCAGGTCACCTAAAAAGTCAAATCCGGAGTTGACTCCCGTAATTCACCCTCGATATCATTTGTTAGCTACAGGGAATGAAACTAAGTTTTGCACGAAACTACGCATATGTGGTTATTTGCGAAGAAAACGCATACGAGGGATTGTACGTCCACTTTTTGCACGCTCAAACGTAGCTGTTAAGTTTGCCGACTGAACTGTAAAAGTCATTAACAATGGGATGCATCGTGGCTCACCTTGCCACTTACTCGCTTTAGTACCCTAAAAGACAACCAACTTCACATAAGTGCCGACCGCATCTCGGCCGATCTTCTATTTGAAGTCGTTTAGGTCTATAAAGCCGAAACGCCTTAGGATCAGCTTTAAAGTATCTCCAGCTAGGATTCATTTCGGAATCACTCTCTGTTTTTAGTCGCTAAGTTATGGTCAGGCGCTCCAGAGTAATTACAAACGAATAAATATAATCTGGCGGGTCACCTATACCGCAGTGTTAGGTTGTAGCCGAAATCGATCGGTTAACAAAAGCAATTGATGTAGCGGAATTTCATCAACAACCGAAAGAGCGAATGAATCAAAAACTGAATTTCGGTCGTTAGAAAACCGGCTGAAATTTCCTTTTATAACTAAACTGCGAGTGGCTCGGCCACAATCATCATCTCATCAAAAAAGCATCCATATCTTGGCTTGGTAATAACCCTTGACCGGCGGCCGATAGCTTTCGGCGGAAAATGAAAATCGAATGAAGTTGACATTTCGAAAATATTCGTGAGCCAATGATCGAACTCAATCGAACAAGCGCAACCCCCCCCCCCCCCCCAAAAAAAAGCAGAAACGAATTTCAGATAGTCGAAACGACTAAAATTTTAATTTCCAGCAAGTATTTAGTTGGGCACTTATCATCATCGTCGTTTCCATGTTGCACAATTTCATCACATCAAACAATGGTTTGGCATTTCTTCCGCACATAAGCAGTTTTGATATTTCTGCATGGGAATGATGACTTTCAATGAATAATTGCATAAGATATACAACAAGATGGCGTCAAATGAATTTTTCTGAACGTGTGGATATAGTCTAGTTGATGCGATCAATTTAAAATCACAAAGCATACACTTTGAGTTCGATCTGTTCATGCAAAAATGCGGAAAAAAAGGAAGGAGCCTATATTTTCGAAAAGTACTTGCATCCAGCTAGTGCAACGGTGCAGTTTAGAGCAAATGTTCACAATATCATCTAAGCATTGAAATTTCGGAAGCCTCCAATCTGGGTGTTGCAATTCGAACGTTGGTAGCAGTTACTGAATCATTGGCTTTCAGTTATGAAACGAGGAAAACATCGATCGCCTTGTGTACAGCATCAATTGACTAAAATTATTATTGAGTACTGCCGCACCTGTTGAACGGGAAATGATTCGCCGTTTTACATACCAATAAACAATACCAATTTTTTATGTATTAAACCACACCACAGAAGCCGAACACTGTTTGTGTAACATGTGAACGTCGCTTGCAGCATCTGAATCTAAGGACACAGAGGAAATTCAATTACGGGCAGAACTAAATAAAATTGAAGTGATAAGGTGATAAAAATACCTATGATAAAAAAATTCAATTTAGATTGCTTCATAGAGGTGTTCAACGAGCGTACTAAAAACGGTTGGAGAGAGAAAAAAAACGCAGACACAAATTCCGACGTGAAAATTTTTACCATCCTTAATCAAGTGATCAATAGAGGGCAGCACATTGTCTCTCTCTCTTTTTCTCTCTCGTTCTCGCTCAGACGTATACATACACAACGCATTGCTGCCGGATGAGATTTGCGATGGCCCTCATGAAAAATCTATTCTAAATGAACATGAGGTTTTGTTGCGAGAGAATTCAAAATAATAAAAAAAAACTTATTGTAAAAGACGAAAACATTCTTCCTGGAAAAAAAGAAAAAAAATCGGCATCAAATATATTCAAAGTGGGATGTCTTTTGTCCTTATCGACGAGTCATGAATAGCACTTCAATTCCCGATGTCGTTTTGTATAAAATAAATAGAATTTCCTGTTCTGAAAATATCGGATATTTCAGATAAAAGATATAGGTGATTAAATCGCTGAACAGAGAGTTCAGCTTGAGACGAATGTTGCGGGACATATTTTAAAGTGCTAATTTTTGGAAAATGAAATCGCTTATCAACAAGTATATAATAAACGCCATAGCCAAATATTCTCATTTTTACTCGTCAATTGTCAAAATTTTCTGCTAAGTGAAGAAATGTCGTTATGTTTTTTTTTTCTTATTCAAGCACTGAGAGATGTATGTCATGAAACATAGCTGAAACATAGATGAAATATGAAATAGAATCTAATTGAAGTGCTTAGAAAATTTGCCAGCGAAATTTTCACCGTAATATATTTTTAGATGAATTTCAGTCGGTCCAATGAGCTCCAGAGGAAAATTATGAGCGAAAAATTTTTTTTTCTGGAGAGCAACACTTTTTTAAGATATTTGTCCATCTTGCAGAAGGTACGTATTGCGTTGCGCTCGTCGACGCACTATCGCACTCATTGCAGTATCACCTGTTATATGAAGCATCAAACAAGTGATTGCGATCTAAAGCATTTTAACAACAATCTATGTTTTATTCGATGTGATTATGAATAATTGCAGAAGCAAGAACGACTAGACGCGTTTGTGAATTGTCGGCATTTGTCTGTGACAGCCGCTTCTCCGACGGAGCCAACAATCCTTCCTCTCCCTAAGAAACAATTCTCTGAACGTGCTAATTAAAACGAGTTCTCAGGCAAGAATTCAAATACACTGACAGCAGTCGGCGATTATCAACAAATATTTAGTGGAGTTGATGCAATCGAAAGATGAAATACAAGTCCAAGGAAAATGCTTGAATCATGAACACCTCATCGGCAAAAAAAAACAAACATCGGTTCCACCATATTTCTCCACTCTTGTTTCAATTGAGGTACTATTTCACAGTGCAAGAATAAACCTTCGTTGAATGCGAAAGCGAACCGACGATGCCTTTAATGTCCATAGCATATGTAGACCACCACTAAACCATTCAACCACTTCCACACAATACGCACTCACCGAAGAATGTACAGCGCACTCTTTCTCCCTCATTGCTGATACCAGCTTTTTGCGCTGCTGCCAGCTAGCGCTCAAGTCCTCGTATTACACCTTTATAAGCAGATTATTGAATTAGAAAGTTGCTAAACAAGAACATATTATGACTAATAATGACCGATAACTTACCAAATTTCTAGAGAGTCGACATACTAGTTGACCATTTGGAAATAGTGGATAAATACATGAGCACTCATTATCAAAGCAATTTTCTTTTCTCACATAGTTTTGTCGCAATTCAGTACTATTGGATGGAACATTCCCTCTCAACATATAAATTTATTAATTTAGAGTGGCCTCGTGAATCAACAATTTGAGCTCATCTTATGTGCCTAATTCAACGTGTAGAATGGCCAAAAAAAAGTAGGCAACCATTAAAGTATTAAAATATGACCAATTTTCTATTTTTATCTGCTCCGTTCATGTATGCTTAGTGTGAGCCTAGTTTAATACGACTAAGAAAAGTAGGCTAAGTAATAATGTGGAACTAGCATCCACAAATGGTCAGATTTTGGAATTTTCATGAGGACGGTTCTGTTTATTGATTATTTATATGTGTATGTCTCTGTATGTCTGTCATCGTAATAGAAATCAATCAATGGTGCACATCTCCTAAAATACAACAAGAATATCTTTCATCGGATGAATAAGCATGAAATCACTTCTCGTGGATATGAATGGAGTTCTCTTTTTGAGTGTGAAATTTAATTTCGCCGAAGCCTTATTAAATATCTTGCAATATGAAATCTAACGCTTATAACGGCTATTTACTCGATTTCTTTCGTAATTTTAAAGCGAATGTTCCGACTTACTGCTCTAGGCGTGGAATTTTAGACAGTCGTTAATCTGGATTCCTCGTAAAGGTAATGAAAAATTACGAAAGGAAAAAGAAGTGCTTTTCGATAGGTTGTTAATGCTGTCTATCTTTAATAATCGTTTTTATTGCTCACTTACAAATGATCTGCACTATTGAATTCTGATCAGCAAATATCAAATGCCTCAGCTTGCTTTAGATTTATGAGGAGTTTCACAAATGTCAGCAATGGATTTGTGAAAATTTCACGTAGGCAAAATTTTCTTTTATTAAGATGGATGCACAGGTGCAGCATATTCCTATGTATTTTAGCTGTCACAAGAGAATATAATGGAATTGTATGAAACTGGTTGTTATTATTTAAGCGTCGGAAGCTTAGTATCAAAAGACAGTAAAAAGTTATGCATAAATATCTATGGTACTATTGAAGTGAGAGGCAACAACTTATGCACATTCACACAAAACTTTCTTTAAGTATAGTGACGTCTACGAGTCAGTAATTGAAATAACAAGCAAGTCACTATTGGGTAACGCCGTAGAGATGCTGAAAATACTTCTCATGGTTTCTCAAGTGGCAACTGCAGCCGGAAGAGTTGTTGATTACAAGCGGCTCCGAGTCCCCTTCCCCCTTCATCCCCCCTCCAAAAAAAAGAATACAAAATAGGGGATATCTTTTGTGATTTTATTAGCTAGAAAAATCATATGACTCATTTGTAATAAGAAGTATGCCTGAACACATTCTCAAACATTATGCGAGAAGCTATAAATGTATCCTAAATTCACGTCATCGCGATTACCGTAATCTTTATTAAAAAATGGAAAACGCTTCGAGACCATCACTCAAAGAAGCCATTCCATGCTTATATGCACAATGAATATCGATAGCATAATGTCATAATTAATCGAGTAACGTGATGGGATGGTATAATATAAAACCTACACTTTAAAGTGCAATAACAAGATAAAACAGTTGAGATGAGGTATTTTAACAGCAGTTATTATAACATTTCTAGGGTAACTGGCAACGGTGCGGATAAAGATGAAGTACCTAGAAGGGTTATCATTTTTAATGAAACATTATTCTTGAGGTGGTATTAATCCTTATAGGTATACCACCATGTGAATGCATTTACGTCGACCAAGTGGAGAGAGTTGAGTGGGAGCGTTCGCAACACAACTGGCTGGCCACTGCGAAAAGACTTTGGACGTTCAATTGCGAGACATCGTGCAGAGAGTGGTGCGGACGCATAGCGGCACCCGCACGGAAACCAGCTCCCGACTTGACGATTCGCTCTCTTTGCTAGGATCTCGTCGTCTAATTCTCCTCAACGCTCTGCTATACGTGAACTATTTCATTGAAATGCGTGGTCGTATGGTGCGTCAAGCATTGCACACTCGGCACTAAACATTTCTTTTGCAGTTGTCTCCCGAATTTATCCATATGTCATCGTTAGATCGGGCAATGGGACGCAGCATATAGACACATCGATGCGCATTGCTCGCATCTCGATCCCTTATGAAAAATTCTTCGAATGGTACAAACCCGAGATTGATAAATATTCCCCCCTTCCCCAACCCCCTCCTACCCTTCACTCCCGCCCCCGCCTCCACACTTCCTCATATCCTGCAAATTGATCCATACCGCTGCACACATTCTATCGGCTGGAAGTTGCATCACTCGAGAATAAAAAGAACATTCTGTGAAAGCTGAAAGGATTGCTCGTACTGTCTGACTGATAAAAAAAGAAAAACAAACGTCTCTTTCCTCTGTAACTTGAGGCTAAATTAAAACAGCCTACTGACCATTAGCCTTCAACTTTGACATTGCTAAATGGTTTTCTTGTGCAAGATGTATTATGTACGCGCCGATGTGCCTAATACCCTTCTTCGTACACCAACCATTAAAGCTATAGTGAAATTTAGAGTCATATAGCATCTGATAGTGCCTAAAATTTAAATCCATCTTACCACATAGATAATGTTCACTTTATATCGACCGGTTGGTTCATAATAAACAAATTTTTGCAAGAAATTTAGGTGAGCGTTTAGTTGAGCAAAATTATAAGCGCATTATTGCACTCGTTTTATTCATTGCCAGCAATCTACGAGAGAGGTTAAATTCGATGGGTCGATGGTCGTGAAAGCGCATTTTATATCACCTCTCCTTTGATGGGATTTCTCACTTATATTTGAGTTGCTTTTGAGTTGAACAATTGTTTTCATTAGTTTCATTAGTGTCCGCAGAAAAAAAAAAAGAAGCTATGAAGACGAAACAAGGCAATTTTTTGAAAGGCAACGATCATGCATACGAACGAGGAATTGAAATAAAGAACTTGACTAAACATCATTCAGCCTTATAAGTTCTTCCGAGGAGGAAAAGTTTGCAAAGAAAAAACTTTGAGACGTTGACATTTGCGGGGTGGAATTTGCTGTGCTTGTGCCCGTTGTCAAAATTTTCTTTTCATCAGCACACACACACACAATGGATGCGTTCTCTCAATGTGTTGACGAATGTTAGAAATACACAAGTAATACTCGGCAAGAAATTTTCTTAGAGATATTTTCATTTTAAAAAACGCTTGAGGAAAAAACTCAATTTTACAATTCTTTGATAACATCCATATATCTAAAAAAAATGATCACTAGTTATTGCTCATAAAGTTCACCACAATTTACTTAGATAACAATTCTACACAATAAAGTATGACAGCAATGAGTTTTTTCTCATTAACTTTATAGTGATTGTTAGCTATTTTAATAGCTTCGTGATTGGTGATTGGTGATTTTCGAACGTATTGAGAGTAATATTCGGAAAAGCGACACGTAAATTCTCTAAGACATCGTGGTAAAAAAAACAAACGGTTACAATCACCTTATGGGTACTATGTCGCCCGTTTTTTTTTTTTTTTTTAACGCACGCACTCTGTGAATGATTGTAGATCTCCGATAAGCGATGTCTGGAATATGTTGCTCGATACTACATCATTGAATTCTTTACTTTACACTTAGAAATTTAGAAGCCTTTCTTAGCAAAAGTCTGTTAATTATGCTTTCTTATTAAGATTCTTTCAATAATCAGTGTCAATGATATGGCTTCTATGTTGTGATAGCTGAGATTCGCATACCAACAGCGTTTATAGCGTGCTGATCCCGGCGTTGATAGGCAACTATTGTAATATTTCATAGAACCAATAATTAAGATTTAAACAAAGCAAGCGAAATCATTTTCAAATGAAATCAACTCACCCTTATTGATTATTTCATACTATAATGTATATTCATAAGAAAGTGCCAAAATAATTTAGAATTTCCTAATTTTATAAAATGAAAAAAATAAAAACCACATGCAAATAAGGAGCTTACATAGATAAAGCGAATAAAGGTATTATATAGAAAAGAGAACGTTTAAGAAGCAGAGTGCTAAGAATGAATGCGAAAAATGCGAAACGAGATGAAATGTAGAAGAGAAAAAATTTTTTTGCTGAGGAAATGCCCAGTGAGTTGATTAATGATGTTCGATATTGCGAGGCGAGCATCTCTCAACGAATCGTTTCTTTCAGCTAATCAATTCGAAACTATAAACAATTCATGCTTAGCAAAACATTTAGCGTTCGCTTATGCTTACGATAGCTTAACTCTTTCTATCGCTTTTTTAATGCTTAATTTATTCGCTATTAATTTTCAATTTTATCCACTTATTCGCAGAGGAGTCAAACTTGAAGAATGTTGAGGAAGGGGTCATCTCAATTTCTATTTAGAAATAAATTTTTCACCATTCCTTTCGGCTTCTCATTTCAACTATACTCATTCAAACATAATTCATACTCCTCAACTAGATTTTCGAGAATATTTACGAGAGTTCAGTTAGAATCTCTTAAATGTCTGGTTTATTCATAACTCTTTTTCAGGGTTCAATTAAACGAAGTCTTGAAAATAATGAGGACCACTTTATAGATGTATCTATAAAAATATTCCAACCACCTCAATACACTACCTTCATATAGACAAACAATCTCTAATTATGCTCCCACTTTTCCATAACACATTCATCGGAGTACTTTTTTTTTATTATACAAACAGGATTTTTCCTTTTAAGAAATTGAAGATTTATCGGTATTGGGAGCAAGATGAATTAAATTCGCAGAAGTTTTATTTGAAAGCATGTTACCTATCTTATATAAATGGCAAGCTTTGCTCTTTTTAGTTAGATAGTCCACAGATGCTCCAATATTCATCAGATAGTGTTTAAGAGAAAATTGCTCGATGCTTAGTTTACAATACATTTATGCATACACTCAAAATTGTTGATAACTACTGATTTGTTAAATCAAAAAATTTGTAATGTAAGAAAAATATGGAAGCAATACGGCGAAAAATTCTCGATCGTAGAATTCACATTGCCAATTTAGTGGAGAAGAGCGAATTCACACCCAGCATCCTTCAATGGAAAGAAGCATTCAAATATGCTGTTTCTCGATTGTAAACCATCTAAGATGCTGTAACGTTATGGTGCAATCTCATCGTGCTAAACATCAAATATCCAAACATTGTAAACTCTACTCTAAGAGGAAATAGTGCTGCAAACGTCATCTACGAGCGTTCTAGTGGTGCAAGCCGAATGTATGCACCTCTACAATGCGGTATAGATAGCCGTTGTTCTGAAAATAACGTACCCTTCCTTCTGAGAAAGACGAAATCAGTCGTCGATGTGCGATTAGAAGGTGAAGAGAATGGAGGGAGGTGCATCCTAGTTCATTATTTCAAAAATCCAAGAAGCACCATGTCTCATAGCGTTCTTACTATGTAAGTAATCTATGAATAAAAATTAGAGAACAATTTTCAAGATATAATAAATGGAGACATCGAAATGGCATAGTTCAGATGAGGCTTTGAACGGCGAAATTATTTTCGATGACTAGAAGGTTTATTATACGTGATGTTATTGATTGAATCAACTTGCAACATCTAATGGTAATACTGCAATTAAAGTAATGATAGTAGCAGTAATTTTGCATAGTTTCTCCATTGTTATATTTCCATCTAATATTTTATTATAGTATCTAATGCTATAGCTCATCTGATTTAGTTCATTCTTTGGATCGTTGCTCACGAAACGCAGATCTATGATATATTCTCGCTAGTGTTTAGTGAGAAGGATTAAATCAGATGAAGACAAAGTGTAAAATGTGTCTAGCTTTCGAAGTCGGAAAAAATCAGCGCAATTTTTCGTTAATTCTCTCAACGCCTACGCAACCTATTCTGGAGTCATTTTGAGTGCTCTAACTAAGAGAATGTGAGAGATGCATTATCTACTCGACGAGAACTTACTTATTCAGCTCGCGAAGATTTCTTTTTTTGCAGCGCAAATCGGAGCAAAAAAAAAAAAAGATATTGGCAAGCAGAAAAGAGCCAAGTTTGCACCTTGTCGAGAGCTCACAGTATGTATCAGAGATCGGTATCCACCTTTATCTGATTTCATCATACTCATCTTCACGCTCAGATAAGATAATTTCTCATAGCATAAGATAGCATGAAATTTCTCATGAAAGTTCGCCAAACTGTGAATTTTCAATCGAAATATTTGGCAACAATTTTGTTGTAATAAGCGAATTCACTCAACCAATGCAATCTTCTTTCCTCTACGTTTCACTCGTCAATAAGAGCATACAAGCGATAGTTTTCTTCTCGATACGCCTAATCGAAACGTTTCGTTAGTGCAATGTTGATTTGTTTGATGAGCAAATTTGCCGTTGTATCAAATCGAATTGTCGTTGAGAAAATTTTATGAATCGATCCCGAAAATCGATGTTCGTGTGTGGGCTGCGTTCAACCACACCCGTAACACAGCTGACGACGTTATCTCACAAGGAATGCAATCTACTTTTATGAGGAATTCATAGCATTTTGATTCACATGAATTTATTTTCTCCCTGCTCAAAGCTTACTCAATTAAATTTGCATTCGAATAAATGGTAGCGATCCGAGAAAAGTGACAAGTTTTTTGCTTTGGGACATAAGGCAGTGGAATGGTCGATTTCATTATTATCATCTCTAGGATGCTGCATTTTATGCAAACCTTCAATCATCTTCCACCATTGTATCGATTATTGAGAGCCATTTTATATAGTTCAGCTGTAACATTTCTTATAATATTTTCTATGGCTAGATCATCAAAACAAGGGAAATGCCAGAAGGACGAATATGCGATTTCGTATCATTCCCAGTAACGAAAAAGAACAAAATATGTTCGATAGAGAGCTGTAGAAGTAATTCTGTAGCATAATCCAGTTATCAATTCCAACATTGAGGGCTAAATCTAACAGCTGATTTGAGCATTAAGAGTATGAGGCGATGGATTCACATAGGCTGGAATAAAATACGCTTACTGACACCCTTCAGAAGTATCCTCTGCATGAATTTCCTCACGACGATTTCGATTAATGAAAACAGAACTCAACTTGCAAATCGAGTAAATTATTAAAGTTGCTTTTTCGGCTAAACATGCAGCATATGATTAATAATTAAATCTGTTGCACTTCCCCGTTCACAACTTTACCTATAGATCTATCAATGATTACGATAAACAAGTTTAATAATCCCCTCTTAGATCTACTGTCCACCCGCTAAGAACCGAAAATTTTGTTTCGGCTAGTTTTCAAGTCCTGTTAAAGCAAAAGATTCCGTATTATTCTATGACAAAAGCCGATATTTTTATGATATATATCGGAATTTCGGTTAGGTTGCTGCTCATTTCATTTCGTCAGGACAAACATCAAAGAGCATTACCAGTTGCACGAGGCAATTCCATCTCTTATTGACGACAATAGAGAACACCAATGGAATATAGCTTTTATTTGTTTCTTCAACAATTTAGCTGTTTTTTTTTCGGTTTTCTATTCGAAGAACGCAAAATTGTATGGTGCCGATCTAACAGACGGTTGATTTCAATGGGGCCTATCGATGCGTAAACACCACACTGACAAGAGGCATACAAAAATAATATCACACTCTGAAGCGACGTCTAACCGATCACTGATCACTTGCTTCGCACATACTAATAAGCTAGACGAGTGGGACAAACTTTTCTTCGTTTAGAATTGCTATTAAAAGAGAGAGGGAAATGAGACGATAAGGTCGAATCTGAAAATATGGTGGTAATATAAAAATCGGACACAAAAGAAAGATACTGAAGCATGCAAAGGTGGATATCAACATTTAGAACATTATTTTGAAAGAAAAACTTAGCCGTCGTATCACCGGAAAAACGACATAGAGGTGCAGAAAGTGAAAGAGTAGAGAAGAAACAAACTGTTAGACGTTGGTTGAAGAGAGTATGATTGCAACATATCGATGTCGCAACTACAAAAAAAAAAAAATGTATCATCAGCAAAAACAGCACTCCGTCAAGAGAGAAAAAAAAAAGATATTTCCGCGAGTAAGACCTTTTCTTTTAAAAAAATGTATTTTCAAAAAAAATATTATTGTTTCGAAAACAATCGCAAAAATTTTTTTAAAGAAATTGAAATTAAATGAGTCTACTAATATTTCATTTCAATTAGCAAATTAGTCATATTGTCGTATAATCAAACAAGAAAAAAAAAACTTCAAAATATTCTATAAGCAGCTGAAAATCACAAAATTTTAATCTTCAAATTTTATTAGCAATGAATTTGGTTGTATCTAATTTGTGAAAGTTCTACCTACAACTGCGTAAAGGATGGCATCCAGCATCGATCATTGCTAATTTTGTTACCCTTAACGAAATATGCAAATTTTGCATTTCTTAAGTATTGATGAAAACATGGATTTATATGTGTTACTGGGTGGGCATATCTCCAGATTCATTCTACAACATAGTCAAGTAAAATCTCATCGTATCGTCTACTAACTTAATAGTTTGTAATCAATTCTGGAGATGCGTTTCGTGAGAAAATCCAATCGAGTTTCTTTTTTTCTTCAGGATAGTCTCGAAAATACACGGAATGAATAGTTTAAGTTTAAGCTCACTAATAATTTCGACTATCACGAAATTCCTAGAACTTCACTCTTATAGTTCAATTGCAAAACGAGTAGTGAGATAATTTTGAAAATGCTCTCAAGCTCGGAACATATGTTCGTCTATTTAATAAACATTACGGATCGATTGAAAAAGACTTTGTTCGGTCGCCTATATTTCAGAGGAGTGGGCGCACTGCTTAATGTGTTTCTCTGTTTTCTGCATCATTTATCTAAGCATCGGTTAAGCTTGGGTGGAGCTGTAAAAAATCATAATCATATTATGGTATTTGTCAGTTGTCAACATGCACCTATTTACTGGTTTTTCCACGTTAAAACGTCGTCTCCCCATTTCCAGTGCGCTTTGAATGCTCTGAGAATCACTAGGTGACGTTTGCTTGCTAACGGAAGCCACTACCACCTTGACTGGTGGCTTTTGACGTTAACAAACAAAACGTCTTCGTTACGTCCTCACTTCCATACCGATCAACGTGTTCTTCTTTTCCGCTCATGTTTTCGTTCATATGCAGATATCTTCTGTCAGACCTTGCTAGGGATAGTCTGCACTTATTGCACTAAAACACTAACACATGAGCAGTGAGTAACATGATTACCTGACAGCTACGCTACAGCCGAGATGATATAATACGAAAAAGGGATTCCGTTTTATATGGTTCTTTAAAGCGAATCAATGACGCTCTTCAAAATTTCCGCATCCCTCATCTTTTTGACGGATTTCGCTTTGCTTGGCCTGAATCCTTGCTACTGATTTAATTGAGTTGATTCAAATTTGGTTCCAGATTTCATGAGTATATCCCTACTTGTTCAAATTATTCACAGCAAGTTTCGAAAAGCGACATTTCTTTACCACTTTCGAACAGTTCGGCGAAAATTTACATTCGACTTTTTTTCTCTCTTCCAAAGAAAATATTTCGTCAAATTTTTATTTTGTGAGTGGTGATTAGTATTGAATGAAGAGCCGGCGACAATGGAAGAAACAAAACTCGCCCTTTAATTGAATGAAAGATTTTCTACGATAAGTCGAAGGAAACAACCGTCAGACATGTTTCTCGAGGTTTTTTAAGATCCTTTGCACAATAAAAAAACCCCCATAAAATTATCCATTCATGTAAATAATGTGTTGATTACGCTTATTGGACGAGCCGCTAAAAAAATCTGCTTAAACGTGCACTTCAGTGCATCGACAACAAATAAGAAGCAAAACACATTGACGAACCGACCCATCAAGATTGCTCTCCACTAAAGAAGATAGTTGATGAAAATAAAGAAAGCCGGTTACCTGCCCCAAAATTCAACCCACAGCATCATTTCAAGGAATCCATGAAGCACATGAAAGTTGTTGCTCTTAATGCATCACAAAAAAAAAGTCCTAATGACATTCACATTGCACTTATTGAAGGCGACACTTGCGTTATCACGTACTTAATTACGGAAGCGGATATTGATTGAAAGGGGGATTCATTAATAAAATGTATATATCCAATAGATTAATACATTAACCAAATAACCAAAATATGCAAATTAAACAATTAGAAAGAAGGTTGGACTTCTATTACTATAGGTTATTTCTATACGAGTGAAGACGTATAGTAGTGATGACGGCAGATAGAAGTTATTTGCAATGCAACTCATAAGGTAAACCATTCAGCAACACCATACTAAAGCTTTTTGTAATGTTAGAATATAATTGGAATGAAAAATCTTTGTTTTTTGGTGAACCCTTTATAGCACCATAGTATTTTTTAAGAATTTTAAATTTGGATAGTGCAAATTCAACTTCGTCCGCTAATATCTCCAACGTCATAATTCCAAAAAAATTTAATATAGCTAATTTCCCTAATCATTTCACACGAGATTCATATAATCATCGCACAAGATTCATTTTCCGTCCCAATCAGTTATAAAGAGCTCTTCCATGTGCAAAACTTATGGGGACTTTTAGTTGTGAACAACTCCATTCGAGGCCGATGGATCAATAAGAAGGGATCACTCACAAAGGGATCACTCATGGACTGCAAAAAATCTGGCTGTAGTGGTCATGATTGAGGACCACGGGCACACACATATGCACACGCACACGCACCAACTAAGTGCAGAGAACGCCGTCTACCCGCATGAGACTTTCGGCGAGAATCCACGTTTTCAAGGACCAATGGGAAGTCGGACGGAGAATCTTCAGCCAACGAGGGATTTCGAGATTCATTCTGCCAAATGGATTTCAACGTAGGCTAGTCATTTTTTATAAGCTGGAAACCCATGCAACTGTATGCAAAAGCAAAAATTTCGCACACCATCCAGTTGAAAATCACTCAATGTTTATTTGGATCTTTTCAAGTTTATTGCATCCAGACCCGATTTTTCCATATTTCTCCATAAAATTCCATTAATTTTTCAGTTTTGAATGAACTGAATACTGCGTAATAAAGCATAACTCTTCTCAATAAAATAACAGCGGTCATATATAAAGCACTGCAATCATAGCCAGTCGGCGAGTTTATAAATAGAATGAATCAAGTTGCACGCAGAATAAAATTCGCACTCAAGCTTTGCATCGTTAACAGCACTATGCGCATTAATGAACTCTAACAGCTACATCCCATTGCACTTTGTGGAGTTCCCGGTATTTCTAGCGTGAATGAGGTGGCAATCAGAGTGTATGATCGTCACCATTGTCGTGAACCAGTTAGTGAGAATTTTTCGATTATATTTGATGAAGGCTTTAAGCGCGTTGTTAGCTTACGACCGTTATAGCCAGCACCTCTGACACTCTAGAAAACTGCTTTTGCCGAAAAGCTCAGTTTGCAAATTTTAGAGCAAAAGTAAGGCAACCGAGCACAGTAGGAAGAAGCAGCACCAACGATATGCAATCGGAAGCAGAAGGACAAAGAATGAAGTGTTTAAAACTCGACCTCGGTTCAAAGATTGCCAATGATTGCGAGATTCTAGTCCACATCGAATGTGCAGTGACGATTGATCATAAGCGGCTTAAGGTGCACAAAAGTACTGAATAAAATTCGGCCTATTTGATCGATTCATATATCCCATATCTTACTTTTAATCTTCTTTAAAGGTTAGAATCAGTGTTGGCTAATTTATCGTTCTATTCGTGAATAATTTTCTATTGATTGGACTGGACCAAAAAACAAATGAAAAACAGAAAGCATAAAGAGACGAACTTTGCGAGATACCTATAGAGCAGAGAGCGATGGCACACTCAGCTGAATACGAAGGAAAGAGCTACTGAGAGCAATTTTGTTGGCCTTTTACCTGCTAGCGCTTCGTCCGCACATCTGGCGCAGCTTTAGTGCTGTTATTAAATATATTTAACGCAAAGCCATTGAGGATGCATGCAAAGTTTGAATAGAGAACAACGTTTTATCGCCAACGCCGAAAATAGATAGAGCAAAATCGCAGTGATCGTTTCAATGAATGAAAAAATCGATTTGAATTATGATTCTCTAATGGTATTCAAAATGATAAAATACGCCTTCCAAATGGATATTTGGAATCCTACCATGTAAGAGCCCTTCTGCATGTTATAGCGTTCCAAGTTCACTGCCATTCGTCTCCGCGAATAAAAAATGTTCCGCCCCCGTGGGCCCTGCGGATGCCCCAATAGTTTTTGTCATCTCTATGAGGGATGTTAGAAGCGCAACTTCTGTGGTCGTAAGCAGAAAAAAATTCTCCAGTAAATCACAGAACACGAGGAAACTGCATGATGTAGCGTGCTGGAATGAGAAACCGTGAAAGACAACATGGCCCACATGTGTCAACAAAGAAACAACAGTTTATCGTGAAAAATGATATCAAGAAAATATCGACACAGCCAAAAAGCAATATCTTACGTAAAATGGAAGCATATCTCAAATAAACGAAAGCACTTGCTGCGTATTAAGAAGCTCTGCGAGATAGCACTAATGTGCGACCGTGTAATCCAACGGTACACAGGGAAGAATCCATTACTGCGAAGGTTTCACTATTTGCTGTCCCCTCCGCTCCTTTCATTCATGCCTTTTATGTTTCTAGTGTCGAGAAAATCTCGCCTGCCGAAAAAGTAACCGGATACACATGCTCCTTTAATTTTGTTATCACCTACGTTCAACAAAGCATGCGATTACGTTTGGCAAAAATGTGCACTTTGGGCTTCAGCCGCGAACTCTCTATCGAAGGAGTTGCCGAAGGTGCGCTAATACTGGAACTTCTCGAAAATTACTACTATTGCAGCTTCCCATAAAAAAGATGCGGCATAATAGCATAAAAGATGCGAAAAATCTCGTAACGGAACGGGACATATTTCCAACCTTCCGTCGCGGCGGGAGTTCCAGCCCTCCAGAATCCCCGCCCCCGCGGGGGCATCATTTATCCCTTCATATGACGAGGCCCCTTCCAAGCACTACTATATTACCTTCTAATCCTGAAATGTTGTAGTATTGCTTAGTCGCATCACATTCATCTATATGTTAGTTTCGCAGAAAGTGTCTAGAATTTTTGTTTTTGAATCCCTTTTCATAAGATTCACCTCAGCCCTCACAAATCCACGCAGGAATACGTCTTAAGATATCCCAACCGTAATCGCAAGAAATATTCCCTTTCAAATACTGTTTGCACACGTCTCTATTCCAAATCGTCCCTATGAAAATCTCCGCAATTGAAGAGGTATCGTGCAACCTTGGATAATGAATAATATTCTATGTGTAGCCTTCGAGTAAGATTCTAGAATAAACCCAGTAAGAATTTTAACTGATTCTATGAATCAGCTAGTGAATGTCATCATTTATGCACTCAGTAATTTACTTTACTGCACATCTTTTCTGAATATCTTTTCTCCAAACGTGCCACTCTTGTTCATATTTTTTGGCATTCTGTACAATATTCTGTGATCAGCTTTATATGACGCCTTGCTTTTTTCCGATTATGTCAAATCTATTCTTTGCAACTTGCAGGTAGTTTTCTTTATTTATAACGGCTCTTCTTTCAGAAGGAGAACTCCCTTTCAAATTCTAAAAAAAAGAGAAATCTGAGGTTAAATCTCGATGATTGTCATTTATGTTTTCAATTATTGCAATTACATAGATATGACGCTATCATAATGCACTCTGTAAATATAGATTTGCACAAGTGCACAAAAAACCATAAAAATCTCCTTGCCAATAAGATGAAATAAATCCACTAAGTATAAGAGGTGCGCTATTCTAAAAACGATCTTAAGTCCCTTAGTAAATTTCCTAAATAGTATATTATGATTCTCTCTCAAAATTGCTCCTCCTAATAAACGGGGAACTTCTCATTCCTGTTGTTTTCAAACATCCTTCCGCAATTCTTCACTCATTCATTACAGAAAGCCGATGGGTAACTTCAAACCCATTGGGTTACTCAGATTTGCTTGTTGAAATTGTCTTATTAAGCGCTTTCAAGTTTTTATATTAACTTGCTAAAGTAGTTGTCGATATCTTTGTAAAATGTCAAGACTAAAGCCTCATATAGCTCACAAATAGCATACGAGTTGCACTTATCAAAATCTTTACTACGCTCAATGAACGCTTCATGCGCTCCGCTTTTGGACTCTGCAGATAATGCTAATCATCAACAATGATAAAATAACTTGCAAGTAAGCGACATTCTCGTTCCATTCGCCATATGTCCAATCGCCTAACTATAACACAACGCTTCTTGGAAATGACGCGTGATTGCGTTTAGCTTCACGTTAAATGTTTTCTTTTCTTTGTCGTAATGAATGGGCTGACGTCAGAAACACACAAATTGCGTCATATAAGTGCACGTAGGGAATATTGTCAAAAGGGCGTTTCTCAATTTTTATGTTTTTTTACACGAAAAAATCAAAAGCTAACAATTCACTATCCACATATACGCCTCCATTTTTGCCTAAATTTGGATTTGACTTTCGAGAAAATAGTCCTCGAAGAACAATTTCCTGCACTGGCTCGGTACAAACGCATGAGGCAAAAAAACTGCTGGCAAAAAAACATTGCAGGAATATTTGCATAAATGTAGGAATTGAAGAGTATATCGAAATAAAAGGGTTCAAAGGTTATGCCAAAAATGGGGATTTGGTCATAAACTGTCGTCCAGAAGAACGAATGATATGATCTTCTTGAATTTTTGCATATGTCACAACATATTTAGCTCATGTTTCATATCTAAAGTCTTGAAATCCTCTTTAGATCCTCCAGTGTGTTCACTGGATACTCACTATGGGTAGAATGTGAGAAAAATTAGTGTACACCACGTTAAATGACGTCACCCTGCCATAACCTGCAATTAAATTCTCTATGAAAATCAAATGCGAGCATTTGTTGTTTTAATATCAATACCGTTGAATGCTTCATTCGTCAAACGACTCACATATAAAAAATGCAGCTATCGATGCTATTATTGAATCACTTCTATACAGAAGATTGATTAATAGTGAGTATAAATTCAATGCCAAGCTTCGATCTCAATTGTAAAGGATATATTTGAAGGTGACATCAAATTAAATCCAGTCTCATACTAAGTTGCAACAATCAATGAATTCACATTTATGAAAGATTGCTGAACCTTCAGCATTTCATAGAATTGCCAAAGCTAAGCGAACTTCTAACCTGAAATTACCTATAATTAAGCACTATCGCTATTATCGGATCAGTGAGCTTATGCAAATTACGAACCAACCTAAATAATTGAAATTTAGTCGAGTTTCAATTTCTCAAAAAAATATGAAGCAAAGGTCGGATTATAGGCGCAAAAAAAAGGGAAAAAAATTTGCTTTGAAAAAAAAAAAGTTGAAAATTGCTAGTTTGCAAAACGTCGAAATATTACTGAAGGAATGGTTTCGTTAGAGGAAATGGCTGTTGTGTTACTTGGAAAGTTTCCAGTGATTAGAAACAGGCTCTTTTCAATCTTCATAGTGCCTACGAAAGTGTCGTTAAGAATTGGGCTAACGAAATATTCAGTGAATAAAAGTGAGCGCAAAAGATGTTGTAAATACCTATCGCAATCGGTAAAAAAAAAAATTACCTTCAATTATTTACAGATCATCAATATGTGCATCGCATAGTCACAATAAAAGAATGTGTTGATTATATTAATCCAATTGGCTAGTCATTTTGAAAGCTTTTCATGCAAAAAATTTCCACCTCATTACTTTTTTCCCCACCTACTTTTCCACCTTCATCTCATAGTGTAATTCATTACCGCTTCAAGGAAGCTCTCAAATTCACCTAAATTCACTACTAAATTGCTGATTTGATCAACAACCAATACAACAACTTCTCTTTTTTTTTCATTTTTCCAAATATTTCATAATCTTTCATATTCTTTCGAATATCTAGTTGCATTTTTCAATTACTCCAAATTGTCATAGCTACAGCTAACTCCAGATATTATTTGCAATCGTATTCCCTAAATTCTATCGCCGTTTTATTTCCATTTAGCTCTACTATAGCTTTTGAATCTGCAACAACACTTTGCTAAAAGCACTGACAAATAGAAAGGCACAAGCAAACGGATATATCTCATCCATTCCCGCCGATGTCAAATTCATTTGTGATACGCTTTCATTCCCCCCCTCGGGGCTCTTGTAGAGATTCTTGGCAGATTAATTTGCTTCTATGAACATTTTAATATGAATGAATTATGCGTGTATCTATTTTTCTTTTTATATGCCTTCCACAACAGCAATTTAAAAAAAAAACAACTCTGAATATACTTCTAAACACATTAACATCAAATAAAATCCTTTGGGTATACCATATTTCAAAAATAATGTGGCCGGTTGGTTCACCAATCCAACGTCGAAGGGGCTGACATGGTATCCCCCCCCCCCCCGCGGGAATGGACGAATGGTGTGGTGCTACGCAGACATGGCCGTGTCACCTACGACGTTCTGGTGGGATCAGAAGTTTGGACGCGTCACGTTAACCAGCTTCGCCGACGGAGCACCAAGCAGGATGACTCGCCAACAGATGCAATACTCACCTCGCTACTGGACGAATTCGAGGCTCGTTCAATCCCGTCAACCATCCTAGTCACACCAGTGGACTCGCCAATCGTACAGCAACGGGCACAGCCACAACAGAACGTCGACAGTCAACAGCCACCTCAGTCCAGTGGATATCCACCGCTCAACTCGCGATCGACACGCCCCACAACGTTTCAGCCCCGAAGGTCAACGCAGAACATGCCATGGCCCGACGGATCGTGCACGCAGGCGGATAGATCGTAGACACGAACGGACGGATCGACTTCAGCTGGGAGATGTTGGGTATGGGGCCGAAGATCCAACCCACTTCTGAAAAGGATAGTTTCTGACGAGCACAAGATCACCTCGTGTAAAGGAACGGTCGCGAGTTCCATGTCGTCGGTTGAAGTCTGCCTCCATCTTGCCGTTTTTTCGTACTGCTGCGGGCGGTGTCGGCCTAACCAAGTCCATTGAGGTACGGAGTTGACGTCCAAGGAGAATTCCTGCTGGTGAACGATTTCCGAGCGTCGCGTTTGGGGTTGTCCGGTAATTAAGCAGAAATGTTCGCAGAGCTTCCACTGTCGTCTCCTCCCCTCTGAGTTTGCGAAGTGTTCCTTTGAAAGTGTCCACGAAACGTTCTGCTTGTCCATTTGACTGAGGGTGATATGTGGTGAGAAGACGTGCTTGATGCCGTTTCTTGCGCAGAAGTCGGCGAAATCTGCGGAAGAGAACTGAGTACCATTGTCTGAGACAATCACTTCCGGCATTCCGAATTGCGCGAAGAGCCGTCGCAAGAACCTGGGGGCTGCGAAAGACGCTGCGCGGTCCCTCATGAAGACCTCTGGCCCCTTTGAGTGCGAGTCCACAACGACTAGAAAGTAGTGTCCTTCAAATGGTCCTGCGTAGTTTACATGGATGCGGGTCCACGGCTTGTCTGTTGTCGGCCATGACGCAAGTGGAGCTTTGACCAGAGCTTTCGAAACATCTGCACACGGTTGGCACTGTTTGACTTTCGTCTCGATGTCCTTGTCGATGGCTGGCCAGTATACGCCTTCATTCGCGTGATTCCTGGGTGTCCGTGGTGAAGTTGACGAAGGACTTTCGACTGAAGGGCGTCGGGAATGATGACGCGGTCTGCACTGAGGAGACATCCGTCTATAGTACTGAGAGTATCGCGTCGACTGAAGAGCTGTCGGAGACGCCGGTCCTGGATTGACTGCGGCCATTTTTTGTGCGTATAGTGAACAGCCGTTTGAAGCAGGTCGTCTCGTCGAGTTGCGTCCGCGATGTCCTGCGCCGTTACTGGAAGTGCGTTGGTTGCGTCAGAAAGTGCCCGATGTACGTCGGCTTCTATTGTGATAGCGGCGATCACCATGTCCTCGTCGTTGGGAACGTGATCTGCAATAAGACGTGATAAAGCGTCGGCTTGTCCGAACGTAGTCGTCGGTCGATACTGAAGTCGTATCCAAGAAGAGTTGTGGCCCAGCGCTGCAGTCGATTTGCAGTATGGATGGGAATACCAGGTTTGGATCCGAATATCGCGAGAAGTGGCTTGTGATCAGTAAGGAGCGTAAAGTGTCGTCCATGGATCATCCGATGAAACTTCTTGATGGCGAAGATCAATCCAAGAGAGCCTCGTTCTCGATTTGACTGTAGTTTCGTTCTGCCTCTGTGAAGGAGCGGGATGCGTGAGCGATTGCCTTCTCCGAGCCATTGTCGAAGCGGTGACTAATGACTGCTCCGGGCCCACTGTTGGAAGCGTCGACGGCTACCACGATTGGGCGAGTTGGGTCGTAGTGAGTGAGTAGAAGGTCTGAGCTCAGGATCGCTTTGGCTTTTTCAAAGGCGTTTTGACAGTCCTTTGACCATTCCCAAGTAGCATTTTTCTTGAGTAGATTATCCAAGGGAGCTCTGAGGTCCCTCATTTCATTGACGAATGCTCCATAGTAGACTTCGAGTGAATTTTCGAAAAGAATTTCTTATGAGAATTTTTCATTATGCAATGCAAAACAGTGCTTTAAAGATTGACAGAGCTTTATTCCAGTTTGGCAACTATCGAGCCATTTAAATTGCGCTATCAAATTTCTATTCCACGTGATTTAAGTTTTGCTGAAAGCTGTGAAATTGACTTGTCAAATTATTGGGCTGCAAAAACGCGGTGTTTTAGACACGTTGATTGCTTTGGCACATTTTTTCAGCTTATTTCTTTGTGCACGACTTATTTATTGCAATTCAAAGATCAAATCTTGTGTTCGAGGAATCATCAAGAATCATAGCGTTCTCAAAGCCTTCCTGTCGCATTTCCTTGTTCTTCCTGAGTCGCGTAATATATTCTCTATGATTACATAACATATTTCTCTCACAGTGACAATTCTATGATTCCGACTGTTCCATTAGGCGCCTCCCTTATAAGTTTTAATTCCTAGAAGTTAACTTTTCGTTCCCTCTATCGAATTTTCTTTCGCCCGTGGAAAAATTCAAATTGCTATTTTTTCTAACGGAAATCAAGCAACTCATACCTGTATTGGCACTCATTCGGTTTAAAGGGAATATATATAAGGTTGTTGCAATGAACGAGTTTCTCACCCGGTTTAGTTCGCTATTGTGATGCACATGTGCACAACGTGTCGAAAACGCTTTGTCGCACTTCTTCTGGCGCTTTCTAGGAAACGATACCTACAACAGATATCCTTGTGATACTCCATAAATTATTCCGTAAAGGCGCTATCTTGGTGTCGAGTACGAGAGCTCACACCGTATTCTGTGATGGTACAAGATGAAGGAGTTGACTCATCTTTTTTCAGCTGGAGCTCTGTCATTGCCCAGCCCGAATCGGAGTCGGGAATGCGAATTTTAGATATCGAGGGGTCGAGGTTGCTCCTTTTTGCAGTAGTTATCAATCATTGATTCCGAACGGTACTAATATGTGTTGCCTGTGCAGGATAAACGAAATTCATATATTTCATATGTAATAGAGGTAGCCCTGATGATTAACTTTATCGTCATTTACGATCTGATTTCTATTCTGTTCTGCTGTTATGATTTCCTGTACCATCGACGGATGTCCAACGATTTACATCTGGACGTCGTCTTAATCATTTGCTATCAAAGACGATTCAGTTAAGCTTTGTGCTTTTTTGCCAGTTCTTAGATGAACGAGCAAAGTGAGAAAATAAACGACTGGATATACCACAGAGAGCAAATTATCTATTTCGAGAAAATAAAAAATGAAGACCAAATAAAGACTAATTAACTGTCCATTCCACACGTGCAAAATGGTTTTTGTAGGAGTTGACTACTAATTACCTATTTATTGTCTTGACTACAACATTTATAATTAGTTTAGTGATATTTAGTAATGTTTGTGAAACGCTTTACAATTCCACACATCAGCATGTTGTGGCGAATTCAAAAGGAATACTAGGAATGAGAAGTGGAAAATATAAGAGTTTCTGTTACGCGATTGTTTAGAAGGTTTTCCCGACTATTCGAATCCAAACTACGTTGAAATTTAATCAAGAATTTGCAAGGAACAAGCAACATATCGGTGCAAAAACAAGAAAGCTGGCATGATATACGCTTTTGAAGCGCTTCTTACATGCCCTAATATTACCATGAATATTCAAGAAATAATGAATTACATGCAACAGTTCATGCATATCTTAGACGATTCGACTATGAAAGTCTTATAAGATTGGTTCTTTTTTCTCTTTTTTTGCGAATTGTCCGCTATAAAATGATGGTCGAATTGGCAGAAGCTGCTTGCAACTTTTTCGGTTATGCGGACAGTAGATGCTGAACTTGATAGATCAAATTGAATATTGATGTAAGAGAGTGTCATATGTTGCATATCACGAAAAATTTCATATCTCTAATTTCAGTGACCTGTCGAGAAGAAGCGATTGCTAACCATATCGAAGATGCCGTTCTCGGCTGGCGCTGATAAGATTCACAAAATTTCCCTTGCAAAATCGTTTTGATTAAGAACTGTTTATTTTTCAGATTTATGAATTCTCCAAAACAAAATGTATTCTCCGAATAATTTACATTTTCATCAAGAATTTGCATAAAACAATGCAAATTATCTATTAAAGAATTTGCCTAAGTAAACTGTATATAAACACCGCTTTATGTCAATAAATTCATTGGTTTGTTCCTTCATTGGTTCATTTTTTGGATCATCAACAGCGTTCTTTTGCCACAATACCCAAGTTGAATATACCGTAGACAGGAAGACCACATAAGTGCACACACCGGCGTGCACCGATATCTTCATAAAGCGCATCGAAGATACAAGTCGGCGAAAGCGCAGGAAAATATACACGGGCAATGTCCTGATAGATACTGTTGCCGTTGTAGGTGTTCAGTTCAAGACAGAATTGTACGTTAATATGACAAGAAGCAATGCATATTATCACTTTTTTCGTAACTTTTATTTCTAGCGGGTTCCAGCTAGCCTCTCATCGAAACTTCGCCAAATCGAAACGATTAACAGATTTCACTAACATATTTTAAAAAATTTGATGAATTCAAAGCTTTTGCCAAGAATTTATGAATTAATTTGTGCTAAGATATGCTAAGAACGTTGATTTATAGACCATAGTTATAGACGCAAATAATAGAATGGAATGCAATGTTTTATGGGCAGAGCCACCATGTAGTCAGTAGTAATTTGCGTCATCGGTTTTTTTATATCACATGAATTTTTTTTTTCGGCACATTGCAGCTTACTTTTTAGCGCCGTATTGTCAAAGTACATGCAGATCACATGACGCATTCTCGTAGCATGCCCGATTTCGCTTAAACGTATTTATCTTTTACTGTGTTCTAATGTACAAATGTGTTATTCTAATGTACAGTAGCATATGTTCTGCCCCATTATACTGTACTAAATGTAATCTGATATAGCACACTTTACTATACAATTTCCTTCAGCTATGCCTCAAGTTTTCTCCAACTTATTGAGAAGAAAAGAGGTTCGTCACAGAATGTAAGCCTCTGTCAAACAACAAAAAGCATGCTTATCAGATAGGCTTTGAAACTTTAAAATTGAATTGAATAAGACGATGGTAATAACCAAAATGGACAGTGAAAAAAGCCCAGAGCTTTATTGTGAGCATGGCCGCAGATTGATCACGCGATAGAGAATGCGGCTAGAGAATTCAAAGGACTGAATAGAGCGAGCTAAGAAAGCATAACGCATGGCCAGATTCCAAAAGTCGCCGAAAATGGAAGATGCAGTTCAACAACTTTCCTGGCTTTCTCTTGTTCAATCTTGTTCAGTCTCCGACAGTCTCGAAAGAAAGCGTGGTCGGGCCGTTTGTTGCGGATCCGACTCATCAAAAGTGTCAGATTTTTTAACTTATCGCCTAGTCAGGATGGCGCGAATTGGCACTGCCACGCGTTCCTATCTTTCTGAGCAAGAATATCTTAGCCGCGGCTTTAAGGCAATTGAAACTCGAGACGTGAGTGACGTGTGACGAATGCGCCGCTAATCGCATAACAATTTTATCTCAGCACAAAAGCGCCCATAAAACGAACGAAGAATGATATCATTTTTCTAGCATTAAAAGAGCATAATCCAACGAAATATTGCTCTCTTCTATTTTCCGAGGATAAGAAAGCGCTCGCATCAGATGAGCTTCCACGTAATGAAGCTATAAGGACCATAAATTCCTTTTAGCGTTTCAATGTTGCAAGGATAGTTTTGAGTTCCATACTAAATATCGGTGAAAAATGTTACGAAAATGTTTTCAAATTCTATGGAAACAATATGCCTTTCCAAGAATAATTAAAGAAGAATGATATGATGAGTGGAGCGATTTGCATTTTTGCATTGCAATCGACTCGATTAGCCAATTTGCGTAAATATAAGAAAACAATTGCAAAACAAATAATATCTCATTTCTATGCAACAAGAATCAAATCAATCGCCAGCAGTAAATCGTTGTAAATTTTGCAACACTTTCAAATGTTGACAACTTTCATAGAATGTGAACAATACAGGAAAATTGCAAATAGCTTGGCACCTTTTACGCTAAATATCATTTTAAAGGATTAGTAACAACTATCAAATGGACCTACGGAGAGTCGCAAGAATGCGGCGAATGAAACTGCAAATTCCTTTCCGCGAAACAAGAATGCCAAGAATATTTTAAAGTTCGCTCACTGCGATTTTTTTTTTCAAGTGAATATTGCTAACTTATTAGAACTCTAAATTTCGAAGAATAAGGCAATGAAAAAACCTTCTCATTGTTCGCCAAATCTACTTAAACAACTGCACCTAATGACATCCTGGAGGATAAATTTCCTGCAGGTTCGAAGCAATGCTGTCAAAACTCGCCTTCCAATAGGCTCACAATAAACTACTCCTTAGCAACTTTTTCAAGAACGGGCCGCATGCTAGGTATTGGGTTTGCTGGTAGTGAATTGTCATCTAGATGGATATGGCCAGAAAAATTGCGCACCTTCTGAATACTTTTTCGCACTTCAGCCTTAAAATTTTTACGTATTTTTAATACGCTGTTTCCTTCCGCTGCTATCACACAATTCTCGATTGTTTTTCTCTATTCTCGTCAAGCACTCTCGATAGTTACTTTTCAGCGGACATCTAAACACGCTCTGAAAGCCTCTTCAATGAAAGCAGTAACACATATATGCGTTAATCTCATCGAAAAGAATGCTCATTTCGTTGCTGATAACAGAAGAGCATCTTAATAGCGGCTAATTATGAGGAACTTATATTATTAGGTAACAGAGAAATTTAGATTGGATCACTGTTATCACCAATAATTTCAGTACACATAAACGTTGTCGAGCTTTCAACTGCACTAACCGCAGTATGTATAATCATCACCTTTCCTCAATAGAGAGAAAAATAAAGAATGTCAAATGAAACGAGTAGAGAACACATATAACTCCGTGCATTTGCAATTGCTAGAGGAGGGGGGAGTGAATCGAAAGATGCAACCTGATCTTGATCTGAGATTAAAATGAGAGATGAAAAATTTAGCAGCAAATAAGATTCAAAAGTTCTTTTAGATATGTGCTCCATTCGTTACTGCTAGATGAATTTTTTTTTTTAAATTATCTCCGTTACATTAAAAACTGCTTTCAAATGATCGCTCAATATCATTTTTGATCTGAATCTCAGATTATTTTCGACCTAGAAATCGGACCTAAGAAAATCCATAGTCTTATTAAAAATGGTGCAATATTTATATTGGCATTATTTGGCTTTAAGAGAAAATTCTCCAATTTTACTCAGATGTATTTTAATCACTAAGATATTTAATAAGGTCACTTCAATGAATGATTTTAGCATTATCGAGATAAAAAATATATGGCGCGAATTTCCCACGTTTGCATTTCATATTCGTCACTTCAAAATGGTTTTGAAAGGTTAGAAGTGACATCATGTCGATTCAATTTCCCGTGCAAAATAAAAAAAAAAACTATGAGCGTATGCTTTTTCGAAGTTTAAAATCTAGCACTGAAATGTGTTATTTTTACGTTATAGAGTTAGACTAAATTTTAACACAGACACTTTACTGTTAAAATCAAAGAGAAAGCAAATAATATATTGCTGTCGATTTTTTTAAACAAAATAGAATTTGGGCATCGCTTTACATCATTCCATAGCGAGGATGTGATCCATGCCATGAAAAAATCATCGATACTCATTATCACCATGGAACCAAAATGTAAGGAGCAAGCCGAAATGAATTCAAGGTCGTAATATGCTGGCTAACGAGTACCTCGAGTATTGTCCTCTAGGTAGCCTCTACTTAGGTCACCTTTTCAAATCTCAAAGCCGTACAGGTGAACTCTTCGAGTGTATAAACGCCCGATAATTAGGAAGATAATCAAAATGTTCATTTACCCTGTCACTGCAGTTTGAAAAGAAAATTATTCTCAAAGCAATTGTGATTTACAATTATGACGGTCATTTTTTTCTTTAAAGGCGACTTTTCGGTCACTTGAGTAAATTAAGTAATTTGGCCCAAAGCCAGCCTAAATACAATGTTGGCCTAGTCCATTCGATACAGTGTTGGTCCAGGGTAATTTAAGGAGATCGCTTACGGATAAATATTATAGCTGTATACTATGTGACCTTACTTCAAGTTTACTCATTTTAAGCATCATTTGGAAAACAAAGAAATTCACTTAAAATCGATATCTACTCTGGTATATGAACTAATCGCGAGTGCAGAGGTAAAGAACGATGAGAAAAGGAGGAAAACGCAGTTGCATCAATGTATGCCATTCAACAACTTTACTATTTTCGTGAAGACAGATGTGAAAAACATTTTACGAGTGATTTTCATTAAGGCAGATCGGTAGAGGAAAATGGTTCCTAATTGGTAAGAGTTTTCGAAAATTCTGCGCGTTTGAAGATGCCTAAAATAGTAATCGCAGCGTATCGGTTTGCCTAATAGCTTATTGAGTTACGTACGATGTGGATGGCAGTTAAATGTAAAGCAGAAAGATCATGTATGAATTCATTCTTGGCTCAGGCGATTCTAGGTGATAGATTTTTACCAGGTGGTAGAAAGCCATTCCAGGTGGTAGAACGACGAACAGGTAGATACATGCAAAATGGCAATTATTACCCTCATACTATTCCAAGAATCAATCGAAAGTTCAGTGGAAAATTTGCAACACTTGTTGAATGGGTGATATACAGAAACTAGGATACTTCTATTAGACATTTCTCCCTCTTTGCAGTGTGTTATTCTCGGGTTTTGACCAGCCACGCTGAACACAAGCTATATCAGATATGGACTGCAGTTTGTTAAATGTGCAATTACCTTTCACATTTGAATAGCAAACATTATCCTTAACAATAGTATGTATTACCTATTAACTAGAAATATTCTCTTGATTTCCTATCGAATTTGATAGTGATGGAGGTTAAGATTCCATCAAATGGATACCTAATCAATACGTCGATAGAATTTTCATTTAAGCCGATTAAAAGTATGTGTCGCTTTCAGATGATACTGAACGATAGTCGTATATTAGTATAAAAATATTTAAGTGCAACGTTTAGCAATGAAATTTAGTGTTAAAATGAATTTGCTTTTGTTTGCTTCGGCATGTGACTGATAGTAAAAGAAATTTATTACAGCAACCATATTCCAGTATATATTTGATTACATTAACATATTTTACATTGAATCTGACGCGTAAGTAGCCTTTTTTGCTATAGTTTAGAAAAAAATCCTTCAATTTGTGTTACTATTACTCAAAATACTGCAGTGATGATATATAATATTTCCGTTCCTAATACGCATCATATTGAAATTTTCAATTTCGAGTTCAAATATTAATTTTAGGATTTCGTTGTCTAAAAAAAGGCCGCTTTATCGACAGATGATAGTCATTGGAAGAACTAAATGATTTTTTTCTCAAAGATATGCAAATGGATCAGAAAAATCTCGAAGATTTAACTCGTCGATTCGTTTTAATCGATTATCTGTCCATCGTTTCCTTAATTGTCTTGATTCATCAATCCCATCAGAGCGCTGTAGCATCTCGCTGGATTTTCTGAAAAAAAATCTACAAATATTCTCGGATTTGAATTATTATTTGCTGTTTTTACAAAAGGTAAATCAGTTCTCTTCTGAGATTTATTACAATTTCACTTGCGGCCCTTTACTACTAATTTGTTTTCGACGAGTAAATCGTTCAGGTGAATGGGACGGAGAAAGTCGAAAGGTGCCCCGCATCACTGCCAGACTTCATCAGCAAGTATTTTCATTTTCTGTGAAGTCGGTGTAATATTCATCCCCTCCCCTTCCATACGGTGCTCGAGCCGCCAGTAGATTTCACCGTTATAGGCCCCTTAACGCGAAGACGTCGGAGTGTGCTGGTGACATAGACATAACTCTGTATCAGTCATTCAGAAAGCTTCATGATTCATTGAAACTTGGCCCGATCATTCCAGTTTTCCTCCGAATATGCATAAACATTGATACCCTAGTTGCTTGTGCGTTGACATGGTATGTTGTGTGATCTCCGATCGTTTTGAAATGGTCAACACTAAAGTGCCAAGCAAACATACTCCACTGCACGCAAGCTTAACTACTAATGCTTTATTCACACTCCATTCATTCCAAATTGTCTGTTTTATGGAGATGATAATGAAGGAGGCAAAGAACTTCCATGAGGTCTAATTCAGTGAATTCAACAAATTCATCAGCCACCATCCTTATGTCATTGCGGACTCAATTTGACAAGTGGTTTGGCTACATGTTTGCTTGCCGCATTTATTGCTCAACCCTTCCCTCAGCCCCCTCCCCCTCTACCTCCCTCGCCCTCCATATAGCTGCATATATTTCTCGAGATTTCTGCAGCAGCATCGTTTATTGCAAAAGTCCCCAGCCTTCAAGTCCAGCTCCAGCCTTCTCGCCCGGTAGTTTCATTATTTGAGACAGTTTCTGCAGTTCCATATCCGACCTGTCGTTGACGTTGACCATCATGCTTCTTCAATACCACGAAGGGACATGCCTGGCAGTTCCATCTCGAATGCCGGTCGGCATGAGTACAGTTAATGCACATCTATATCGACGATGCACAGGTAGTGTAATATGTCAGAGGTTATCGTGCCATGCTTCCGTTTTTCGCAAGATGAACTTGTTACGGCACGCTTGCCTGCCGTTACTTGAAACAATGCATTCAGAAACTCTTCCAGCCCGATTATATTTTTTTTTCAATTTTATGAAACCTCATGCCCGAATTTCTGTGCCCGAAAGGACGTGATGAAATTTGGCGATAATGTGCTGTTGTGATCCCTGACCGAGATACTTTTATGCAACGATAAATGTGAATGCAACGTTTTTGTCCGAGAGAACATTTAAATTTTTTGATAAACTTGTTTTCCTTTCATCAATTTTTTGCTAAAATATTTACTGCAATAGATTTCTAAGCATCATATTCATATTAAGCAAGTAAAAATCGATATTGCATGTCAGTTTGTAGTGTTTTGACATTTTTTGAACAGCTAATTGGAAAGAATTTCATTTGCATATCGTATGATAAATTTCAGCTCTCGATTCTATTTCTCTGTTGCAGCTTCAATTTCATAAAAGAATCTCTGCTCTATCTATGTATGAAAAAATCCGCCTAAGTTGCGAAAAAATTCAACAGATTTAAATTAGCGATTGAGAAGCAAAACGACATGCCGGAGGACTTCATTGAATAGGCGCATTTGCAATGCCGTTTAATTAACCCAATAACGCTAAATATTGCACGAAAATAGTAAAATATGCAAAAATATGAATTAGATATTAGTCTTATCGACACATCAAAATACTCTCCTAAAAAAGATTGATTCTTTAGAAAAATTTGTACTCCCAATCTAGAAATGTGACCCATACGCTTCCAAAAATAATGCAAATTTTTAGGCATATTTGAAATTTCATAGAATCTCTGATCGATAACTTTAAAACATCGTATATGAAGTTTGAATGTTGCATAGAATTTATTCACTAAATCTCAATTCTCATTCTAAAACGTCGGCGAGACGAATATAAACACAAATATATCCGCTGGCATTTTGTAGCCATAAAATGCGCCTATAAAATTGCTGAATGGTATAGAAAATGAAATAAGTCTCATAAATAATCAAATAGAACGAATCATTAACCGATCAAATGCGACGACTTGTTCAATTTGAGCTTCTTTCGCTCGTATTCGAAGCATTTCCTCTCGATCTTTTTGTCGTGCAATTAATGCGATGAACCATAACATTGCAACAATCAACGCAACCAATACGATAAGCATGAGGAATAAATATGAGCCGAAACTTTTTTCGTCCTCTTTGAAACGAGTCTTCAATTTCCGACTTGATTTTGGACTCACTAAACTCGATCGAACACCATTCGATTCCAGTGATGCTTTCATCGTACCAACCATTGTTTCACTTTTTAATGTCTTGTCGGCACATTCTTAAAAAATGAAAGTATTGTATACTATAGTGAAGTCATCCATCACGATAGCGTTGGTGTTACATTCAAATGTTGTAAATAATCAAATCGTTCGTTAAAATAAAATATAAATAAGCACATCGGAAGTATACCTTTGAAGTAACGTACCTGTAAAATATTTATGAACTTTTGATGATTTTATTACTCAGTTTCGAATAAGCTTCTTGCATTTACTTTTTGCACTTGTACTTTTATACTTTTGACTATACTTTATATTTATATGTGAGTACTTTTTAATGCGACTTGCAAAAATTCAAGCGTATAGATATTTGCCTGTATTTATCGTAGTCTCAACTTGTAAACTAGAACAGCTACAGTTATGCAATTTGACGGATTTCTTAGCAAAACACACTATCCGGCGCTGAGAAGGGAAAGTTGGGAGGTGATGTTGAATTGGTCTTTCTGACGCGTTTTTCCGGTTTTTTTCGGGCATTCGCAATAACCGATGAGTCCGTTGTTAATCGTCCCGATATTAAAACGATCATATCAAAACACCCGTCCTTGGATTTCGTTCTCCAGTTCAACGATTTTTACGTTAATAGGTGACTATGCCTTATAGATGAATATATCTTCAAAGCGTAAATTCTCCACGACAACGTTACCCTTCAAACGTTTGACATCGATTTCAAAAACAAATGCAAATTGCAACTCAATATAAACACTTTCAATAATTTGTTAAAATGAAAGAAATTTCTACTCCTTGTTAAATAAATTTCGAATTGAACTAATAGACCGTGGATAGTGATTTTGAATAATTTCTCTGCTATAAATGATATAAGAGAAAGAGAGGTTATCAGTATTTGTTATCAAAGACCTTATCGTTGAAGATCATTTTACGATCCCTGAAATTTAGACTTCAAGATGGATAATGAAAAGGTATGTCATCAATTTTAGTAATGGGCTCAATCTTTTAAGCGCTTTTATAAATTTTCTTTATCAAATAGTGTGGCTATGCCATGCCTAGATGCACGCTTCTCTCCCCGTTCGTTAATTGCAATTGGCGAACAGATGAAGTTGGAGCCGTGAAATTTGTTGATGGACATAAATGCAACTGCAGAATGAATATCACTTATATTACAGCTCAGTATGACCGATCAACTAAGTAGAAAAAACGCTATTCTAAACAAATCATTGAAAAATATGTTTTAAAGAGATTTTATAGATGATCGGATCGCATGAAATCCGAATACATTATTTCGCATGTTATATTTCCTGTTAAAAAATTGTTTTAATAAAATAAGCGATAAATAAGGGTTGGGGGGTTTGCCGCATCTTCAGTATATCGTTGTCGTTGTTCAGAGAAGCCCTATATGTCAACAAACTATATTCACGTTCCATATCAATAAAATAATAAATAATAAAAATGATCGAATAATATAAAATAATATTATTTATAATGCTATTGAACTATATCTTTAGCTATATCTAATAACATTAAATATATCTATGAACAATGAAAAATTAAATTGAGAAATTTTTCAATAAAGAATTTGATCTGTTCAATGAGAAGTAATTTCATTCCGATACGAAATGAAATCTTTCAGCCAATCTCATTGAATCACATTCAAATAATTAAACATCGCTTAAATTAGTGACAATTCTTTTAAAATATCATTGCGAAATAATTTTGCCATTTTGATCTCTGATTAAGATTTGTTCCTTTTTTTCGCAAATTAATTAAATCGCCTCTTTCATTAATTCCACCTGTTAATTGCACAAAAAAAAAGTGTACTATCGAAATACGCTTCCGCCTTTTTTGAAGATCAAAATACAATTTTCGAATAGATGCAATTCGGCTTTTTGAATTCACAATATTTGTCTGCTAACTCAACATTTGTGTCGATCTTACTCGCAAAGAAACGATCCGATAACGTGCAAATCATTCTTTCGTTAAACATGCAATTGCTTAAGTAGGTCTTTCTCAATGTGAACGGAAGTAAAGAAAATATTCAAGCGTCGAGAATTTACGTATCATTTGACTTAACAAGATCGAATTTCGCTTTTAGTTTCATTTCATCATACATCTTTGTGGAGGTTCAAAATTTTATGTGCAAAAGCGCTTATCCACATCCGCAAAGACGGTTTTTTTCTTTTTTTTTTTTGCTTAAAACCACTGCAAAAAAACTTAAATCACAGAATTATTTGCGGCTTATTGCAAATATATGCTCCATGTTGATGCCGCTCTGTTCGATGTTTTTCAGCCTCATCAAAACTGTAATATATTTGTAAAATTTCGGATGAATTTTCTTTGCGTAGCTGCACTTATGAGCATTAGAGTAAAACCGTATAAAAGTTTTGAAGAAATTTGTTAGCTGAAAATATTCCTACCGCGTGGAAACTTTCCAGTAAAAAAGTTCCTTCCGGTAAAATTAAACGAGAAAATATGCATTTTAGATGAGGTACTTAAGCAATCAAAGAATACATCTAAACGGTTGAATGGTTATATGATTTCTTGTTGCGGTACAATTAGGTATAGTTTATGTAATGCCATTAACAACACAAACACTTATAAAATCCTATAAAGCTGAATTTTCACTTTAAAAAGTTTAATGAAAGTTCTTCAAAATGGGATTAAATTTATTAGTTTTTTTTTTTTTTTTTTTTTTTGAGAACAATGAACAATGATATATAGCCTCAAATCTTCATTCATTATGCGTTGAATATGATTTCCATTATAAATTACTGCAGCAAAATTGTGACAACATAGTTGTTTACTGAGGATTTGCTTCATACAACGATTACTGCTCAATAATGTTTTATGCCTATCATCGCTCATTAAAAATCAATGCATTCGTTAATTACTGCAAAATTTTCATACTTGAGAGATTTTTAGTTCGATCACCGTCCCTCATTTATACTAAATTTTTATACTAAAAATTTTACTAAAATATACTAAATTTATACTAAATACTATACTTACTAAATATACTAAATACTAAATTTATACTAAAAAATATAAATTTTTATACATCACGAGAGCGTAATCTATAAAATCAAAACTTTCATTGTGCGGACAAGGTTAATCTAGAAGTTTTGCAGCTAAATCATTCGAATTTTGTTTTGCATTTAAGTTTTGCCGTTTCTTTTTTATAGAAATATTTATTCAGTGTTTTCTTTTCTATCTAAGAAGCAATCAATTTCGAGCTTTAATATAAGCTAACAAAAAAAGAGGTATCATTTTTATTTTATGCGTAAATCTGCGGACTTTCTTTGGAAAAAAAATTGTTCCGTGTTCTCAAAAAACAATGAAACGTTTTGAATATATCTACAAGAATATGATAGTTGAACAGAAATCCATAGTTTTAAATTTCTATACAATAGCGCCTCATATCACAGCCTATGTATTTAAGCTAGAACTCTAACAAATGGTTTATTGCTATTGCTGAGTTTTATTTCTTCAGAAAGAAAGCTCTCTTCTCTCCAAGTGACCACTTGTTTTGAATGACCGAATGACCAAAAAAGAATTCATATGCATAATATCAACAAAAGTAATTGGATTATTTATCTAAAATAATGAATTTGAACATACACATTACAAATGTTCAGATAAAACTTATAAGTAAATAGATGAATGACGATACATCGTTATCTTAGCGGGAAATTGCAAGGAAAAACGTTTCCATAATCGCTGTTTATATCATTTGAAATTTGCATAATACAATGAAAACAATTTTTACGTGGACAAAATTACTATTTTAAAAAGAAATTTACATATGAGATGTTGTTTTGTGCTCTTATAAAATATTCTTTTCAAAACAACCAATAATCAAAAAATATTCGCATTGTAGCAAAAATTCTGCTCGAATATCTTTCATTTCCGCCGGAAATTCGTGACGCTTATCGTTGAAGCGCATCTTTCTCGATTGCATTTAACTATAAAATTGCTTCGATGTTTTTTTTTTTTTTGCGAAAAAAATTATTTGCAACGAAATCAGCTTACATTTTATCAAATTCCATCAATAAATATCAAACTTCTCTCATTTATTAAATTCATTTTCTTTGTCTATAAATATTTTCTCGACTATACCATCACATGTATAATTTTTTTTTTTCCGGCACATCAATTTCAACTCAAAAATAGAAATTTGTCATTAAAATATATGACGGCATTTATGCAAATAAAAATTTTGCATGAACAAATATATGGGAATGCGCTTCACGAGAAATGTCACAATATGCGAATTTTACAACTCTTTTATTTAATTACACTAGTCTTTTAAGTAATCTTAGCATATATGAAAGTATGTTAGAGGATTTTGCGTGCGGAAATAATTTTATTGACGAAGTGAATTGCAAATGTAAATTTTCAAAGGCAAAAAGAAAGCAACAATAAAACACAATGAAAGAACACCTCACCATATTTGCCCACTTGAAAAAAAAATTTTTTGGGAGAGGAGGTGGGGGGGGGGGGGATTGAATTAAGTGTCATAAGAAAAATTACACCTGCAATTGACTGCGTCGATCTGTGAGATGTTCATCCAGAAGATTATCAGTAGAAACGAAATCGACACCTTAGCCTTTCACGCAGACTAATCAACTTTTGTTGCTACATGTTCCGCCTATCTGATAGATAGAAAAGCAGATAGACAGATGCACATACTGGTGGCATTAACCGATCCAAATCTCATTCCATCGATAATTGATGAAGTTTTAAAATGTTGGTTAGGGAAAGAAAACATGCGGAATTTTCTAGTCTTAAATGAAATTCACTCAATCACTTATCCCCGACTAGTGCATAGAAATAAGCACAAAAACGACGATACCTCCGTTATGCGTTTCGTGAAAAATTTGCTGAAAATGAGAAAAAAATAAAGAAAAATCCATCAGCGAAGAGGCAAATGAATGCGTTATCGCCTTATCGATGCTGCTAGCTAATGAGAAAATACAAAAAAAAAACATTGGAAACGATAGATAAACACGAAAAACGCATTGCAAAACGATAAAAAAAAATTAAAGTCGGAAATCAAATTGCATTGATATTTCTATATCATTTTCTATCCTATTTTTGCTCTTTTTAATTTCCTATTCGCCTTTTAGCCTTGAATGATAGAGAAGAAAACATCTTGAGGCATATCTTGCATACATGAAATAACTATAGGGCTAGCGATTTTAATTCTAGATAGATTTCAGTCCATTCCAACCCCTATATTTCAAAAAATATTGCGCTAATAAAATTTGATGTGCTAGCATTTTAGCTAGATAGAGGTTGTTGTAAACCTTTGAAAGCAATCGAGTTTTCCAACGAGAGCAAGTAAACTTTTATGCGTCTATTATGATTCATACAAAGATGCAGAATATTCTGAAAGCAATCCCGCTTGCACGAAGAAATCCCTCATGTCGAATCGCTTTTTTTTAGGAAGTAACATCAGTGTGCTCTAAGTGATTTGTGAAAGCGATCATTATGAGATAAAGCTAGAGCCATTAAGCACTCTTTTCTCGTGAATGGAGCTTAGATGATAGTATAAAGGCGGCAGACTAAAAATATAAAGTGGAAGTTAGATATTTATGAGATGAGAAAATATGCAAATTGCAGTGCGCATGACAAAAGAAAAGGTATAAATGGCATAAATATTTCCTTCGTGAATTAAACGCTGCCGTCTTTCTTCGAATTCGTAGTATCAGATTAGAATGAGGAATAAATCACGAGAAGGATATAGAAGAGAAAAAAAAAGAAATAAAAAGTGATTATAGCGTAGCAGGAAATTCATGTGGTTTTGCTTCAAAAGGTGAGACGCAATTAATTTTGAAGCCTAAATGATGTCATAAATTTATCGATAAGGTTTTCTCATTTTCTCGTTTTGCCGCATTATGGGATTGCCTTAAACTTTCGTCGAGAATGATGTATTTCATAATTTCTATGATGAAATATTCAAATGATTTATTGAAATAGAATTCTTTTTAAAATACTTTTTTTTAATTTTTAGATTGATACAGATTTGTGAAATCATCTATATTTAAAAGCACAGTAACAGCGCTGATAAGCCTCCTCTCTCCTCCTCTAATCAGTCCTCTCTCGCTCCAGTCGAGATACACCCTATAGTTTCTCGCTTCTCATAGATTTAGTTACATCGATAACACAAATAGTTGGCTAGCACATAACATGTCTTTTACGTAATATATTCTAGACTCTTAGGTTGTATTATTACCTATTTTATACGTTCTGTTTGTATATATATCGAGATCGCCGCGAAAAAACCTCGTCATAAGCGGATTTATGGATTAAAATCTCGCGCTTCCCAGAAATCAGCTGTATCCGTAAATAAGGATATTTGGTCATAATCGGAGCAACGGTGAATACAACAAAATTTCAACTCTATATTAGTAACAAGCATCCATGAAAATCTCTCATCAATTGTAACACTTTGTTTGTAAACTTTGAGAGTACTAAAGAAATGTGATGCTATATTTGGCAATTTTTCTGAACTTTTGCCGATTTTTGAAGAAAAAACATGAACCTAAAGAATTAATTGTTTCACTTCTCTTTTCTAAAAAAATAAAGGTCATTAACTTTTCAAGCGAATCAATTTTCTTGTCATCGATCGATAACGCTTTTTATGATTCATAATAAGCGATATTTTTTACGACTTATGAAAATTTACTGAAAAATTAGCCTTTTTGAAAACTTTGAAGTATTAACGCCAAAAAAGGTGCTCAAATGAAAGCAAATGCAAGTGAAAAATGAAGTGATGAGAGTAAACTTCTTTTACATCAGCGATGAAGAAATAGTAAAAAATTTCGTGTAGCTGAATTTTTGCTAATATTGTTGCAAACTGCCGAAATGTGTGATGAAAACAAAACGGTATTTATAATTGCTTTGTCAAAATGATATAAAACGAAATAAATAAAATTTGTAAATTTATAACTTCAGGGTTTGAATTTTGCTAAAGAGGTGACAACTGAAATGCTTTAACCCGAGCAGGTTATCTCAATTCGCCTACCTAGAACGACGCTAACTGATGACATCGATTGCATATATGAGTTATGCTTGCATTGCGATAATGTTAGATGTAATTGACGCTAGACAATTTTGAGAAGAATATATTGTAATGCGGAAGCAATAAGTCCGCCGAAAAGAAAAAGGGTTTCGCCTAGAGCAAGCGATCTAAATGATTGAATTTTGCTTGTTTTCTGAGAAAATACAGCAGACCGATATGGAATTCCTAAACAACTACAAGTTCAATTATTGCTATGATTGCCTAAATCATTCAGCATTGGTATTGAAGCTAATACTCTGCTTTTCAAATCTGTAAAATAGACAAGTAAATTATTATACGGGCCTAGATTGCATCACAAGTTATGAGCGCAAATAGGCGTGTCAAGTGAATAAAGTGACGGAATCAGATTTTAGTATTGTTACTCGATAAATCTAACGGAGTCGCTTTAGATGTTCATAGAAATTAGCGAAATCGTTTATGCAGATGGGTATATTTCTATGAAGATGTATCACATGAATCGATAGTTATAGAATAGTTTCGTGAATAGATTGCTCGCTTACAGCTAGAAGATTGTTGGTGAGTGACGTTTTACACTCGTCACACCAACTAAGAAATTTTAGAAGCACCATTGTACCGGCGGCTGCAAGGAATGCTCGCATGAAGCACCCACCATAAGGTGGTCTATCCGGGTATCTGGGCATTCATTGTTGCTCGGATGAGCCAACTTCCATAGGTTGATTCATCCGAGTATCAGGGAATCCGTGCTTTTCCTATTGCTCGATAATAATTATAATAGTTTTAAATTGAGGATGGAATTTAACAGATACACTGATAGACTCATTATAACAACTATTAATAAATCACTGATAGACTCATTATAACAACTATTAACAAAATTATGCACAAATAAAGCGCAAAATTTTTGATAATTTAGTTTTAGGCAAACGCTAGTGGCATCTTACGATAATAAGTAATTGATAGCATATAGAATATCATACGTACAAATTGTATTCATGATCGAGTGAATAATTGCGGCATTGGACGGGCAATTCTCCAAATATTAGCTCATTTTTGAAATGCATTCTTAATGAGGCAATCGAAATAATATGCATAAATTCTTTAAATATAGCCACCTATGCTACTATAATAAATTCGAAAAGAGAAAGTAAAAGTATGCAAGTATTTTTCCAGCAAATCACATCGCAACCGCACATAACGCTTCTTCTGTGAATGAATGACGTCACATTTGATAGAGGTGCTCAAAAAGCTGCACTTTGGAGATGCCAATGCACACAATTATTGAAATATGCCTTTTGATGTGAAAATAGCGTTTTTGATAGCTTATATTGCATCAGCTTTTATCGCGCCAAGCAATCTTAGTATTTTTGCATTAGTTATGTCACCTACTCTTATATCTTTCTCAACTAGTTGTTGTTGTTCTCGTGCCAATTTAGAGAAACGTTTAAAAAAAAAAAAGTTCTCCGAATATTAGCCAAGTTGATGTTTAACTATGAGAGAATTCCTTTAAAAATATGTTATACGATATTTATCGTCTGATAATGCTAATAATGTAGTAAATTTGTTCGATTTCTATTTCAATTTTCTTTTCCAATTTCATTCCCATTTTCATTTCCATTTCCCTTTCATCAAAAACATCATTCGATTGAGCAACTTCTTATTTTTCTTGTATTTAGGATTCGTTCAATTCTGTATTCCCGTTGATGCGTCGAATTTCACAAGTGAAAAGATTTCGACCCTCCCAAGTTCGTCAATTCATATATGACGAGATTCTTATTTGCATGAATAGTTGGGATCCAATAAAAATTTCTTCGCCAAATTTTGGCATTAAATCCTTTCTAAATGGAACCCTTTTGTGTTGTGGAGTGCCCTATATCGCATTTGTAAAGTGCAAAATGCGGATGGCTTAATTCGTTCACTTGTGAATACGTTGAAAATTGCCTTCCGTTGCGTCGATGGTTGGCCATCTCAATAGCGCATAATTTCCAATGCTTAACTACCAGTAGCATTTTTATTAATACTTACCTCCAAGTCGAGAATTGCTGACTATAAGGCTGAGAAATAATAAAATATCGCTCAAAAAAATGATTGTATATATATATATATATATATATATATATATATATATATATATATATATATATATATATATATATATATATATATATATATACATATATAACAATCATGTTAGAGACATAAAAATAGCACTCCTTATCGTTATAACATTCGTTGATTCTTTTATTACTAACATCACCAAGACCAATCTGAACTGGCCACTAATAATAGGTCAAGTGAAATATTTCTTTAAGTTTGTTTTCAGTTTTCACTAACATTTTGTTGTATAGGTAAATATCCCGTACAAATCATGAAAACATATCAAAAACAGCAAGCGTATACACATAACCATCATTGCGCTTTTTAATTCCTATATGACCTGTCAAATCTTATTGTACTGATAAACCTATCTCCGATATAGTTGCTGTTTGATCTTTTTTTGCTTTTCCTTCTAATGCCTTCCGGTAACGCTTCTATATATTTTTGTTATAATTAATTTTAAAGAGCGTTTTTCTTGAAAACGGAAACATTCATATTTTTTTATTTTACAAAGTAAAGTGTCAATATCGCTCAAATATTTAAGACGCCCAATCTTAACAAAAATTTTTCAAAATTTTCACAAGTAATTTTTCCTTAGGAATTTCCGTACAAATACCCCTAGATTATTTAGACCATCCGCGTTGTCTATGTGAAAGCGACGATCATAAGAAAAACATTTGTGATTCATCGCTTTCAACAGTTATTTTATTATCTCCTCAAACCATCAGTAACTCTTTCATTTTCTCAAATCAATGCTATTAGCTATACAATTCTCATCCAAAAATTCGTTGATAAATTGAGATGCCTCTCGTCCGGGGTGATCTGCTTTGCAAAGTCTTATCATTGATAAGAAAAAAGCTCATTTTCATAATGATTACTACCAATTACGATCGGTTCGCCTTTAAATTTCAAATTTCAACCATTTCAGCTTCATTTTAACGCTGCAATATTCCACAATTATTTGTGGAGATTGCAAGCATTTATTGCAATTTTCGCAAAGAGGCTATATCTTGCAATTCAATGATCGCTATTGTGGCCAAGAAATCCTTTACTAATGAAGAAATGGAATGAAACATTTGCGCATTCTATCATTGTGCTTTCAATAATGGCATTTTTTATCGCTTAGGCAATCCATCAATGGTGTTCTTATTATGCAAAACTAGCTGACGGGTAAATGAAAAAAATTTTTTGTTGTTGACAGTCGTAAATTCATCGATTAGAATTTCTTTTTTCTGATAGAGATACCTAAATTCGTTGAATGGTACTATCACAAGACTGAATGTTTACCAGATGGGATGTTGGCAAATTGCCCCGTTGTTGCATTAATGAACGTTAACTACTGTCATATTGCTGAGTGATGCTATTTCAACTTAATCGCTCATGATGCAACCCTCTTAATGCAGCTAGAAATGGCAATTCAATATTTGGCCATCCACCCACTTCCGTTAGTAAATATTTTGCTTTCTTGATATTCGATGCTCACAGAACCGGCTCCAGGGAGGGGGAAGGGGTTTTCGGCACTACCCCTTCTTCTTTCTGAGGGTTAGAATATCGAAAAAGATGTTCTCTATCACCTCGCCAATATGCCCTAGTGAATGCGCAAATATCTTCAAGGTATTTTAAACGTATTTAACTAATTGCACCTTCTAGAAAACCGCACGCAATTCTCAATACCCATGCAACGATTAATTATTTCATTTGAAATGTAGAAATGACAAATGATCCATTCTCACTAAGTATAATAGTAAATAAGCCACATATGGTCACACATAGATGAATGTAAATTGAGCATTAATTAAATGTAGGGTTTTCCTCATAGAACGTTGCATGCATTTTTGCATAACAATAGCGTAACGGTGAAAAAGTCGATGCCCTAAAGCAATGGATTCAATTCATATATCATATTTCTGCACTAATAAAATACAATGATAGTTAATTGATGCACTCGTCGTCTAGCGAACTATTGAATTTAACTCAACGCAACAATACAATAGAAAAGTTGGAATAATGTACAATTTTAATAAAATAAATCGATTAGAGTCTTTTTAGCAATTTACCATTTGCATATGAAGGATCTTGTAGAGTTGAAAAACGTTTCTCGACGATATTTTTTAGAACCAATGGAACCAAAATATTTTTCACATTTTTCACTATCATGAAAAAATTTTCAACTTCACAAATAACCTTGTCAATATTAAAGTTTGAATAAATTAAATTAGATTCAATTCATAGCAAATTAAGTTTGTGATTGCTTAGAATTAAAGAAATTAAAGAAATGCGCTAATGAACGTACGATTATGCGAGTTGAAATTTTAAGTTCTTTCATTTCTTTTTTCCTATCAAAATTCACTCTTTTTTTTTGCGTTCGCCTTCTTGTTCGATTTGTGATTATTAGGTGAACAAGAGATTTCAAATACGTTTTACATTTTAATCAATTAAAATCTATTAAATTCATTAATATTTTTTTAGTAGAATAAAATATTAACGGATTTAATACTAATATTTTTAATAGATTTATTATTATTCAATAAATCTATCAAAAGGTTCAATAAATAGGTGAATAGTGATGCTTGGAGGTAATGTTTTTTAATTAACAGGTAAACAACCTGCGTTTTTTTTTTTTGCATTTCACTCATCTCATCAACCACTTTCATAAATCATCAACAAAAATAAATTAAGCAGGATTACTACTTTCTACATAAATCTATCTCATTGCGCACAGAAATCTTTTCGAAAAAAAAAGTTCGTTTTTCTATGCCCAAACCCCGGGTAAGCTTTTTAAAAAAACAACTGAGGGCTATGAAATGCTCTCCAAATTTCTTTCAATCCTATCTAATATCTATAAACTTTTCTAAGATAGATGAAACAGTGTGGAGAATAGGAAGGCAGCTTGCATTCATGTTATACTCATCAAACTTCATTGCGCTTGCTTTAGTGATTTTTCAGTTGAACCTCTCAGACAGACATAATCTCTCGGCTCTCTCAGACAATCTCTCAGACAGACGCATACATATGCATAGGCATGACATTAGCATAAAAAAGTGGAAAATTCGTAAAGTTCTTTCAAAAGTTCCCTTATTAAACGAATGATAAGAGAGCGCCTCAGCAACGGATATAGAAAGAAACGAGAAACTGTGGCAACAAAATCGAAAGCTGAAAGAAAACATTCCAACAATATGAATAAAACATAAATATATTTGAGATAAATGCGCTTCAGAAACAATTTTTACATTAATTTTTATATTAATGTGGAAACTATGAAAATAAGTTGAGTAGAAACTATTAAAAATCGACTGACTAAATGAATCGAACAGGGAAGTAAGCAAATCGTATAGAGAAGAAAATGAAATGATTGAAGAAGTGTCTGGTTGATAGAATAACAAAAAATCACACATATTCCGTATGGAAAACTCTCTGGACTGATTAATGATTTCTGCCAATCGTTCAAACTTTTTTAATTTGCAAGACAATTCCGACTTCCTCCTTCCCCCCCTCCCTCCCCTTCCCACTTCCCTCCCATTCCCATTTAAGCATGTACCAAAATAGTTGACGAATAATGGGCTGCATCATGTGCATACAAATTTTTATATTTATCGTTTGCTTCAGTAATCTCTGAGGCAGTTAACAAGGAAATTCAAAAAAAAAAAAAAACTTAGAAAATAATATTTTATACATCAACGATCTCAAAAAAATCGATGTGATATAAATGCAGAAATGTAATCATGTATGAGACGCTTCGTTAGAGATTTTCACGATTGAATGCAACAAATGCATCCAAATGAAGCATAGATTGGTATTGCTGTCACGGCGGACATCTATCAGAACAAGCTTCACATACAGATATGCTCTCATAGTCTGTCTTCCACTGGGAATGATGATAACATTTAAAATGATGACAGAATAAGGTTGCAATCATTAACGCCATTTTGAAAAATTTTTTGCAGTAGCCAAAATATTCGAGATTCTTAATTAATTGTTATATAGGAAAGAGAAAATTTTTGAAATTGAATCTCGAAGAAAATCACCTAAATCGCAAAAAATATTCTACCATCGTTGCCATTGATTATTAAAAATAAAAAGTATGAGCACTAAAAAAAATTTCATAAAATTCATAGCGTTGAAACATTAAAGAATTTAAATTTGTTGATCGTTTAAAAATATTCTTTTATTTGAACTGCAATTTCAACTAGTAAAACTTATGGCTGCTAAAGGTGAATTTTTAAATGTCAATAAATATTTAACGCTGCATCTTAGAAATGAAGAAAAGTATATTATGTACGATCTTAAAAAGAACTTCAATAATTCTTTCAGCGGTATTTGGTAATCAAACTTCGATTATATATTTTTAATTATATTATAAATTTTTAATAATTATATTATATTGGACAATAGATCTAAAGTCTTTTTTTTTTTTTGCGTTTAAGGAGAATATTTCACGAAAATCTCTATGCAATTATATTTTATGCCGTAGCATTATTTATCTTGAATTGATTTTTGTAACAATCGATAAATTTCCACCTTTTTAAACGATAATTTCCAACTACATAGAATCTATCTAGTGAAACAGGATGAAATATTGCAGTTTTTTTTTTTTTCAAAAATATATTTGAATAGAAAAGACATAAATTTGCTGCTTCATGAATATCTTATGAAAACGATAAACAATCACACCTATCGTGGAAGTGCATAGGTGTGTAATGACACAAATCTGGACTGACGTGGAAGATAAGCTAGCGAAAAATTTTATGAAATTTTTTTTTTTAATATAGAAGAGAAATTTGCAGAAACATGCAATGAAGAGGAAATTTTTCAGAATGGTTTATAATGTGGAGGAGAAAATTTTTAGAATATCTTGTAATGCAGGAAGGAAATTTGAGAAAACTTTGGAATGTAAGGGTGAAATTTAAAAAAAAAAAACCCTAAGAAGCTAACGAGAAATTTCACTATATCTCTTGATAAACGATGCTGCGATTGCCATCGATAAATTCCCTATCTGTGTGCAAAAAGATGGCTTAGAAAGTCGTTGCACATACATGCAAACGGCATCAGAGACGCTTTGCGCATTGCCACTTACGAAGCATAAAAAGCGCAATCGCTCTTCTATGGGGCTTTATAATTGTATGTTTTCAATTTTGATTTCCATTCCTAACTTGACTGTATATCGAGAAATTCATTTAATCAAGAAGTAACATCGAATGGAGCTATCATAGAAAATGATCTATCACTGGTTTTGCACAAATTCCGAGCAACTTTTTAAACTTGTTATTTAAGAGCAGCAAAATGCACAATTCAAACTTTAAAAGCGCGTCGTTGAACGCCGCGAATACAACTAGTACATTGTTACTATTAACGTCAATTAGTATTGACTGTGAAAAGTGGTATTAGTGGTGGCGGCGACTCATACAAATAGCCGCCAACTCCCAAGATTAATGTCTCTCAAAACACTTGTGAGATGTTATGACCACAGAGACTCGTCAGGTCCCGCTGACCCTCTTTGTCACGATAAATGTCACTTTTCTCAATGGTCTGGAATTTCGGAGAGAAGGCCTGAAGTAGGAGACCAAGCCTTAACTCGTCTATTCCGAAAGGCACCACGGATCAAGGTGAAGCAGTAGGGGTGAAGTCGCACGATGTTGATACTCCCGCGAATTTCAAAAGCCCCTGAATCTTGGAGCCTATTCAAAAGAGAGGCGATCAGATGACCGAGCAGTCACATGCTCGATAAGAGGACTAGCCAGAAGCCTTTCGAGCTCAACGATGCATAAGTCTCCAATGCACTAACATTTGGGCCCCAGGTGCAACATTAGTGCATCCACAACAGCAATTCAAGCCTTAATCGGCAAATACGAACTGTTAAGTTGTAAGATAAAATTGAATAGCATGAAATGATGAAAATAGATGGGTGATATTGATGGGGATGAGAATTGCGAATTTTCGACAATTCTCAACAAGTTGCATTGCATAGATTTCATGCATAACATTCAGCTTGTAATATTTTTTTAGTTGTATTGTTTTAAAAAAGTATGGTGAAAAATTTGCATATGATAACGTAGACTAATAATAGAGTTTTTAGAGGTGTATATTTTTGTTAAGGTTGAAAATAAGTCAATTAAAATATTTTCCACCCCGACTATAACCTTTGACGGTAATCCATTTTATCGATTAAATAGCTTATCAAATTTGATACGCTTCCTAATAAGCCTGGTCCGCACCATTCCCCATACTGATCTAATTATACAGTATTATTTCTTCTACAAATAAGCAAGAAAACACTGTAAAAAGCACATTACTGGACTTTCAACCGAATCATAGGAAATGTAAGTGTAACTTCTGAAAGATAGAGTATTGTAATAAAAGAATGTTTTGCTCTGCTTTAGATCATCATCGATTTGATAGATAAAATATAGACATAAAATATAATAGTTTGTTGTTGAGCGATGTTCAACAAAAATTTCGGAGTCAAGTCAATCCACCAACCCTTTAGAAGCCATAAATTTATAGGATAACACCTCTGATGGAATCTAATAAGCCTCCTCAGCCTGATCTCCATTTGAATTTCGCTCTAAAGATTCGGAAGGCAGAGAATTCCTCACTCTTTCAACGCTAAATTTGAAGAGTTTCTTCCATGTGTAAGTGTGAATACTGTCTTCGTCAGCCCAACCCTCCTCTTTTCCCCCTCCAGCGTCCAGTAAAACTGCTGTGAAATAAAAAATGCCAAATAACTTTATTCCTACATGAGAGGTTAGAAGAAAATTTGCATATTTCACAAATCAGCACGCAAAAAGTTACTAAGTTATGAGTACTCGGCAGCCATGAATATGCAAATGGCAAATAGCAGTAAAAGCCATAAGTGGTATCGTCGGTAAATCCTCAATTGCCGAAGAGACCTCAATGAACATAGCGCAAAAATAAATCGTTTCTTAAAGTCCCCACTTCTTTCTCAGCCCATAAAATTTTGGAAACTCTTCGTTTAAGAAGGCTTATTCAAGATAGTGCGCCAAAATCTCGAAATTAGTTAAACGCTTTCTTCTAGTAGCATAGTATAGATCCCAATTCTATGAATGTTTAAAGGATGGAATAAACTTTCTCACCGAATTTCACATACTCTACATCGTAGATGACAAAGAGTGATATTATAAGGGGATAAGATTCCTTAGAATTGTTTAAGAAACTGTTGCATTGATAAAAAATATTTTATTAGCATATATCACTATGACATTTTTGAACAGCAATTGAAATAAAGTTATTAAGAAATATTATTTGAGGGAACGATAAGAAATAAACATCCGATTGACAAGAAATATTCAATTGTAGTCTATCTTTTGCAAGATGACATAAATTAGCGCATATGAAATGGTTAGAAGAAAGAAATTATGCATAAATTTATGAATAGAACTTCCATCCGATAAAAGAGCACTATATAAATGCTCATCTGCATAATAAACAAAAACCTTTTTCGAAGAATAAAGACTATTTGCCATCGCTTGTCATTCTCGTTGATTGCCCACTAAAGTGCCTCTTTCGAGATTAAAAAAGCACAACCTTTCTTTTCTCTCTTATTGTTGCCTCCTTTTTATTGATTTTTGTGTTCAAAAATATTTTTAGTGACAAAAGTCATTTTCAAAGCTCGAAAGCACAAATTTGCATAACTATATTTTTTTAGCTATGCTGAATTTGAGTAGAATATTCAATTTATGAACGATCCAATTTCTTCATCATTATCATACCATTTCCGGTATCTTTTTATTCCATTTTATAATTTTTATCCATAATTTATCTACTATATTTAATAAATCCATCAATATCTTTCAAGCGCTTTCGTAAGTTAGCAATTGCAAATCACTTTCAGCTAAGAAATAAAATATCCCAGAAGTTGAGATTTGCCCAATATTATCAAGATCATGAGTTAATCCCTGCATTTTTCATGAAATCACGTTCAAATATTTACGATACGGAACATCTATACCTGTAAAACGGCTACTATGCGTCCTGAATAACTCTCCGACTTGGTCGTGAACACTGTCATAGGCACATCACTTTATTACTTCATTTGGTTCCCCATGCTAACAAAGACCGCATATGGATCGTATGTGCCATTGAAGTTCAGTTCCTTGCCACTTAGGCGAAGTGGGAAAACTTGGAAGTTTAGAATTGAGAAAAATTTCAGCCATGAGCAAATGTTCCGTTGAAATTTTATTAAGATTTAAACTCGGTTGATGTGACGATTGAATTGAACAAGTGGAGCAAATTCCGCATCCAATTCATCAAAATTTAACCATTCTCATTCATCAAATTTTCGTTACTGCCACTCTTGAGTCGACATAAACGTCGACGTTTTTTTAATTTTCTTTTGTAAAGAATGAATTTTTCAAAAAGAAATTCTCGTTGTTGAATAAATATTTCTTCTAATGAGCGATTATAAAAAAAATTCTAGCAAATATAATTTCATTTGCATATTATTTCATTAAGAGTAAATTCATCAATTTTAAAAGAATCAACTCTTTTAATTTTATGAGTGCAAAAGTATGCAAATTTTTTCATTGCATTAATAATTTTACACAATTTGAATTTAAAAAAATTTTATGCATTTATACATGATTCGAACTGACTAACAATTCGAACCACAGCAAAAAAAAAAACCATTTTGCATAATTTAATGCCTACCAATCGATCAAAGAGCTTTAAGAATTCAATGAGTTAAGTAAGAATTATTGAAATAGGATCTGTGAATGTTAATCTATTAATAGCAATCAGCTAGATCAGTTAAAAGTCATCGAAACGTTTCATCAGATCTCATTCTGTCAAAAAAATTTTATCAATCTGAAGATCTCATATATTAGAGCAGCTGAAAAGTTCCACACATAGGCACGGAATGAAAGGAAAATAGAATAAAAGTGCGTCAGAAGGAAGATAATGGCGATTATATCACTTATTATTCAGTAAGTGAAAAATGTAAAGGACGCTAACACCAACAGATTCTATTAATAGACATGAAAAGGCGACTTTTTTTATGTAAGAGATCTCAAAAGACAAAGGCCGCATTTGAACGAAGACTGCACTTTAGTGATTTTTTATAGTGCTTACGTGTGCAAACGGTATTTCTTTAATCATAAATCCAGGATTTCTATTTTTCCGACGCTTCAGAGGGTCGCATATTGGTTGTTTTTTTTTAACGCTTTCTTTTCAAAGATATTTTATGATAACAGAAGATTTCTCATTGTTCCTAATTTTCCAATGAGAAATTTTCTGTTCCGAAAAAAGGTCTATTCCTATTCGAGCCAACATTAAAATGAGGAAGAAAATTTTTTTAAAGAAAAGATGAAAGAGTGAAAACTAAAACTTCTATCCTCTTGAACGACATTCTGCTTCAAAATTATTCATTTCGGACGCATTTCCTTCTACAGAAATTTCGCAGCTTCATGACGTTACCTATACAAATTGTAACAGTGGATAATATTGAGAGTTAAGATAAAATAAATGTTTTTAAAAAATCGACCATATCACCACTGCGTATCGAGCATATTCTTTTTCTTATTAGTGGTATTTCATATTGAAGTCTAATTTAATTGCTCGCCGTTTACTCGTCAAAATGTCGAATAAAATAATCTGCCGGTGTATATGGAAATATTTGATTGAATATATATATATATATATATATATATATATATATATATATATATATATATATATATATATATATATATATATATATATATATATATAAAGGGGAGAGAGAGGGCGGTTTTGGTGGAATCATGCGAAGTGCATTTATGATATTGTCGAATTATGACGTGTGTCTCATCAGAAAATCACTCAAGCATTAGGTTTATTCACATCTGAAAGATATACGCCCAAATAAGACCATTTATTTGATAGCACTTAACGAAATAAGTGCAATATAAGAGCATATTTGTAAGTGATCTCTTTAAATATGAGGCGACCGTCGTCAGCATTGTAAAGTCGATCAGTGATAATTGTGTGCACTATGTTTTGAAACGCACAAATAAATGCATCACGTAGCAATTATACTTTGTTCGTTGCAAATACCTTGTAAACTGCCTGTAAATAACTTGTAAAAGACGATGCAATTTGATAGAAATAATTTATACCTAGTTGAAGGAGATGAATCGATAAATTCTAAAAATACCATACATAAGAGGTGAAAATTAAGTGATGTTAACTAATGTACAAGCCGATGACGATAAACAACTTGTGACTTATCGAGTCTGTTGAGCCGTAAGACGCCATTGTTTTCCAAACGAATCATTGAATTGTAATATATTAGGCTTTGGATAATAGAAAATATTGATGTCCGATAAACATTTCAGTGAGATAAACGGCAAGTAGAAAACACATTACTGTGGTTGGCATAATATGTGCAATTCCTTTAAAGAGAAAATAAATTGAACCAGTTAACTACACTAACATTGAGGAAACAATCAATTAATGCTTAAAATAATTTTATATATTCAGCCAACAAAGTGCTCCCAGCCCTTCGAGGATAGAAATTATCTTTTAGCCGAAAGCAAATAGTTGCGGAAAGCTTATTTAAAAATTTTATAATGAATATAATTTTAAAAATAACTCATAAATAAGAAGGAAATATCGGACAACATATTAATCCTATATTGCTGATTGTGGATCACACCTATAAAATAATCTCATCATCGTACCGATTATAGTTATAGAGTTATACATTCCATGCAAACAAAGCATCAATATTACACAAAAAATATACAGCTTGTACGAATGAGTATAACCAACTATTTTCATATGAATAATGCAGTCAGGTGAGCAGAAAAGGACAGCGGAATAGGAAGAGCGGAAAGACGGATAAAGAGCATTACGAGCTAAAATTATTTGATCTCATTTTCTCGAGAAAACTGAAAGTGGGTGACTGCTTTTCAGAGTATATAATATAAGAGAATAGACACAACGATTTTGGATGCATTTGAAATTTTGAAAAGCTTTCCAATTTGGTTTACGTTAGGTATTTATAGAAAATTGGCGAAATACAATATAAAAATCAAATCACTTTGTTAAGAAGCAAAAAGAGTGATAGTCTCATGATTATTCAAAAAAAAAATTTTTTTAAATCTTTTTCCATGCTTGAGGAAATTTTTTGATGAGCCAATATTTGAATAGAACGAAAAATAATATAAGAAAGAGGCTATAGTTAGAGAAGGTTAACAAATGAACATTTGGGAAGTATTCGAGAGGATTTTCTGCTTCGATGCATCGATGCAAACGCTTGCAACCTCAAAATAGCATCAATAAATAAGTTATGGTTGACTTACTTCATCTCTACGACATAAATTATTGAACGCTGTGTTGAGTGCAATGCAACAACAATTACAATATTGCAACAAATGGACATCTATACGTATTAATCATAAAGGTAAACTAAACCGATTTGCAAGTGACCACATATTCAATGTTTAGATTAATGACCAAGGTCGTCGTGATGCTACCACAAAAAATTTATCAACTGGTCAATTTCTAGTTCGCTGCAAATTTCCATTTACGGGTGGCATTATAGCTGCAAATGTGCACTTAAAAGCCATATGAGAGTGGTATCGAATCTGTTTATATGTTCCTTCGAATCTATCCGTTAGTTTCGGCTCAGGGAACACTAGAAGAGCGAAAGCAGGGAATTTCGTTGGATTTAATACGCATTAGAGAATGACCTTTTATATGATCATTTAAGTTGATTCATCGACCTCCGAAAGAGTAATAGTCATAATGCATACACACTTAGCAACTGTTCGGATGTCGATTTCACATTGGCCGAGTTGCAAACAAAAAAAAAATCAAAATCAACTTAAAGTATGAATATGTCAGTAAATAGATTTTATTGTTTACTGACAATTAATCTGACTAGTTTGTTCGAGCGTACGCTACTGCAAAAAGCTTCTGTCTCTCTTGTGAGCCAGCTAACTCCCTCGATACCATTCTCCACTTGGTTACTGAGTTACTCAATCGTTCAGCTTGAGTGGAGTCTAAATATGATGAAAAGGAAATTAAAAATAAGAAATTTTTAACTGAGAAAAAAACTGCTTGCAGTGTACTAAATAAAAACGCAAATAATGCAATTATTCGATTGGTTACTTACTGATCGAAGCTTTCGCTATGTAATCGAAATCCATTTAAAAGTGAATATACTTCAGAATATATTCCAGTTTTCTGACTGAGGTATTCGGCTGAAACCGAATCTTATTTACAATCGAATGCATTTCAAAAATATATTGGTCGGTCACTGGTCAAAAATGTTTAGCCGGAAAGGCAATTTTCGCTTACAACCGAATCTTTTTACGATGAGATGTGAGAGGACAATCCTAGGACATCTTCTAATGAACGTTTTCTGCATGTTTTTCACATCTCAGAATTAGATACGTGATTCCCGTGTGTGTTGTTCAAAGACATCATTCGCTTCTCGTTGACGCTTTAGAGGAGATAATAAACATCAATTCTTTTCCATATTTGTATTTCTAGTAGTGCATCACTACTTTTTGGCGAATTTAAGGCGAACTTTATAAATTCTCATGAAGCCACGTATTTTCCATCTTTGTGCATCTTCTTTAATTGCGACAAGTTGGTCATAGTAATTGAATTCGTCATTTATCGATTCTTGCATATTTAGCAGTTCATTTTGCCGGTTTGCCGATTTCCTTTTCTTTGTTCGTAGCAAAAGTTAGCAACAGTGATATATATATATATATATATATATATATATATATATATATATATATATATATATTCGCGCTAATTTATGGAATGGATATATAATATATTTATTTGAAATATTCATATGGAATTTAGAACATGGAATATATGTGTAGAACATATATCTTGATAATAATTTCGTGGAATATAAAATCTCATGTGGAATATATCAAAAATATTTATCTTCTTTGATAATCATCTCACCTTAAAAATCAGAACTTTACTGTACACAAATAAATAGATGCTATAAGATAAAAATTTCACTTCGACGATAGGTTAATCGGTTTTCATTGATCAATTATACGGTTATTTCAAAATATTGGGAACGATAAAAGAGTATGTGAGCATGAATAGCAAAAACAAGCTAAACGTTCGCAAAGCTACAATTTCGGCAAGTAGGCATTGAATACATAAGGGCGGCAATAGTGTTTAAGTGGAAACAACTCAGCAGCAGCTGAAAATCTTAGCCGGTGGATGCATTAACGATATCGGTGGGAAGCAAATCCCAGTCTCCTATAGAGCAAAATTGGAAACTACATAAAACATTTCTCGTTCTTTTGGCAAGCTGAAGCTGATGTATATATTGACTACTGGGATAGGCAAACTGAAATATTTCCGACCTCGACGTATCGGAAAAACCGAACACAATTTCATAACAAAGAATCACATCAAAGCTAAGCCTTTGATATTCCAATGATTCCAGGTTGAAGATTGTTATCTTGGCAGTGTAACTAGGCCTATAAAATTTGCACAAAGCAATTTAGGTGAAGCATGTTTGGACATGCTCTAGAAATCTGATATCATAAACGAAATAAGTAGAACATATATGATTGGAATTATTTCGAAACGGGTCGGCAGCAACGGATGAAGATATTTCGCTAGTGCAAATGAATGTGCTGTAAAGCGCGGCGAATATAGTTTTTCATATCTTTTCTACAATAATGGAACACTGCAACCATCAATAATATTATGGTCGTGAACACAATCTATATTATGAATAATATAATATCCTAACCTGAGAAAACATCCGTGCCAACAGTTGATATGAAGCATAGATATTTTTCATGAGAAACATTTAAATACCATAATTCGAACCATTTGGCGTACGCATCGAGGTACATTTACATAATATGGAAATCGTAGGCAGGATCATATGTTTTGAGATTGTCAGCAAACAGCTTGATACTGCTTAATGTGGGGACGAACGGAGGAGGATAACCAAACGGACGAAGACATATACCTATTACATTCCATATAACAATAAAAGGAAACCCGTATAGTCCTTCTTCATGCACGTCAAAAATGATGATGCATTTGGCATCCTCGCCAGTTGGGCATGTATTATTTCACAGGCATATTCCACCAAAAAATAAGATCTGGAGAGGTTTTGCTGCCAAAGAAACGGCTCAGAGTGAGGCAACCACATCGCTACCCATAGTGCATTCTGTCACATTAGCATTGTGCACATCATTCAAATCACATGAGCTGTACCTGACATATCCAACTCGATTTGCCATTGCAATCAAAAATGATATGCATAATGTGAACATCTGAGATGAAATGAATTAGTATGAATAGCTACTAGTATGAATTCTGAAAACACTCTTCAAATTAATACCAATCGACATAAGGAATACGAATGGGGATTTTTTTTTTGGACAGAGTTGATGGCATAATAGAATTGGGTGAAGAAAGTGATTTTGCTAGGAAAGCCTAATCATGAATGGTGATGAGGAATGTACAGTTAATGCGGTAATGGAACTGATGAAAGATCATCGAGAAGGTGACAATTTGTACGGAATGTTCATCGAGGCTATAAAATAAGACTCTGAAGTAGGCTGGGAGTCAAATGTGTTTTGGTGGTCTACTAGTTTTTTTTTTGCAGGCAAGGATTGAGCCCATATCATGGAAAATTCGGCAGATTGAGTTTCATCAATAGCATCTATAAACGAAGTGGAATCTATGATACTTCGCAGTCTAGCGAGGATATACTTTGCTGCGTGAATGCCACTTTGATAACAGCTGTGATCACGGAACTTCTTCCGTAATCCGAATTATCCATCAAGATTCTCTCTTATTAAAGCCAAAGATGAAGAACATCGAGAAAAGAAGGTATAGTTCCAGGCGATATAGATCTAAAGAATATACGAAATAATTTGGGCAGGATAGCTCCAAGTTTGAGACTCAATGAACATTATTATTATTATTAAATTCGACGAAAAAAATTTTAATCTACATATAAAAAAAAAAAAAAATTTCAATCTACGTATGATATCGAAACTCGCTACGCTCAACTAGGCGATAAGAAATGTTGGAACGATGAACTCGACATTGCTAACTTGCTCTCAGATCTACTCTCGTAAAGAAGTAGTAAGGTCGAAGAAATGGATAAATCCATTATACAACAAAAATAAACATCAGCAGTAATATTAAATTATAAAAACTTGCCCGTAGAATCATTAAATGACATCGAACTAATCAAATTTTTGTTCAGAATATAGAATAAACTGAAGGTGAACATATTGGGATAAAGGCCATCCATCCATCATCATTAACTCACTCGATGGCAGTTTCGATTTTGCATATTTCGCCTCATTTCGCATTCTGCTGTAAATCAACCATACTTCATTCGCATTCCGAAGTATGCCCGTTTTCGTTATTATTGGGCATTAATCCATCAATTTAGCTGGATGAACTCATTCGGGAATAGTCACCGTACTGATGCCACAGAGCATTCCCCCCCCCCCCACCCCCCACCCCTCACATGAAACTCTTCTACAGACATCCTTTCGATGCAGAATTTTAGCTGAACAATGAATTTGATGGAGAAATGATGAATCGGGAAATGAAAGAGCAAACAATTCCTTCCTCGATTAGGTTTTTATTCCAAAAGAAAAAAAAAAATTCGACTTTCTTTATGCAAATGTTCGCTGAAATATTGCAAATAATTCAATTTCTTGGCGAAAAATTTTCATTCATAAATGAAACGACTTGATATATATGGAAAACTTGTGCTTCAAAAATTCTTTAAAATAAAGTTAAAATATTATTGTTTTCTTTTTTTCTTAGCACAAAAATTCTATAGAAAACTGATAAAATGAACGACGCATTTCAAAACAAACAGCGAATACGTTTAATGAAATAAACGTATTTTGTAGGCAATAAATTCAACGCCCGAATAATTGTGAACACATCAAAGAGAAACAATAAAAAAATGAACAGAAAAAATTCGTATTGGTCGAATTAGATTGTTTTTTTTTTTGCAACGAATCGACCCAAAAACAAAAAAAAATTCATTAAAAATATTTTCAAAAAAAAAAAGAGCTTCAATCGCTCGAAATTGCCATTAAAAACATCGCATCGTGCAACAAAGAAATGGATACAACGAAAACGCTCCAATGCAAACGACGGAGAAGAAAACTTAGCCCATAATAAAGAAAATAACCAATTATTTCTGATATTAAACTAGCCATCAGATATGCGTCGGAGATAATAGCAAAGCTATCAATATAACGCAATAATGTAATATAATATCCGATTGAGAAACGAATTCACCCGCCCCGAAGATAGGACGCCTATAAAGAATCTTTTCTATTAGAAATAGAATTTTGCCAACGCGCATCGTGACTTTAATATATCGGTGATCAAAGAGTGGTGCTTTATTATGGCGCAATATTCCGGTTGCCCGAGCACTCTAAAATCGACTTACCACCAACCTTCCCTCACATGTCCTATATCTTGTTGCTCTCCATATTGTTGTTTTCTGATAGAACAATTGAGTTCAATCATTATCACCAACGACTATAATGAAAAAACGATGCTGATACCTTTAAAAAAAGGAGTAGAACAGTGGGGTATTTAGCGTGAAATAAATAGCGTATGAAGCAAACCCAAGCAGAAGTTGAAAAGTAATAAATGATCATCCGGAAAGTGCAATCCGGAAACCCGGAAAATATTGCATTAGATGAGGAAAACATTTCCAGAAAAATACCTCAAGTATCTGAGAAAAAATAAAAATCCCACCAATCTTTTTGCCAACGTTGTGTTGAATAAAACAAGTGATGAACGTGGTTGCATATTTACTACAAACAACAACACAATCATCAATACAACACAACGAAACATTTCAAAACTCACTTAAACCTTCCACCGTCAACATTTTTGATTTAACAACAAATGGCGCACTTAGCAATGTAACAATAATCGTAATTTTCAATTCTGTCACAAATCTACCAACCAATTTACATAAATTTTCGAATTTAATGCTCCCGTAAAAATATCGAATATCGGTGTTACCATTAGTGAGGTGAACTGCATTTTCAATATGCAAATATATGTTGCAATCGCAAATAGCAAAACCCACTCGAATAAACATCGCATTTCCCATCTTTATAGGAAATATTCTGTTCCCAATGATAAAAGCCACTAAATTTCTATCATTCAACCCCGTTGCATTACAAATGTTGCATTTATTTTTGGTTCTAATTAAATCAAAGTTCTCTCAGTTGTGTCCAATCCCTTCTCTCCCATCTCCATCATCGAGTGAAAGAAAGAAATTCGAGCAGCTCATTTGTTCCTTTTACCATACCGATCTCTTGCACCAGGTTTTCTATATGCTCCTCTCGCCAACTTCTCCTCATCGATATCACTCTCATCGTTTTCCTCTTCCTCGTCCTCGTCCGATTCATCTTCCGAACCCGCTGATGGCAGGTTTTCCTCTCCAGAAGCTTCATTCTCCTCGTCCGATAACGCACCCGTATCGGCTAAACAATTCATATTAGCATACCCATTGAATTCCATATCTCCTTCAGAATAACCCCATAGCTTTCCTTTCCGGCTATTTATATTTCACTTGAGACAACTTAAATATTTTTGCAAATTATTTGTATATGAAGTCAATCAAATAAACCAAAGATAACTGAAATGCGAGGCCTAAGATTATTTGCTAACCAAACATCTTATCCACTATCATATTTAAGAACATATTCATAACTTTTTTGTCTATTTGCGTATTTACTTTACTACTCACTAGGAAAAAATTACAAATGCTCTACTTACCGAACTCGACACCGCCCTCGTCTTGATCATCAACACCCTCGTTGAGTTTCGCATTTTCTGGTAATTGCCCACAAGCTTTTAGATTACGTGCTTCGTCCGGATTGTACTTCAAGATTACATCCGCCTTAAGAACATCTCATAGAAACTTTATATAGCTTAGAAAGCTTACATGAAAGCTATTTCAAGGAATATACTCCAAATGAAAAAGCGTCCTGTTTTTGCATAGCGCCTTATTGCACCCTTAAATTTGCATAAATGTGGGCACAACATAAAGGATGCAATCAACAAAAAAGCGATATTCCGACCCAATTTCCATTCACATCGATCAATTGACAATTAAAGATGCCATGGAGTCTGTGAGGCAATTTTGTTTCGCGATCGATTTTACATGGTATGAAGACGGCTTCCAGATGAACGATCTACTGAATTCGTCTACTTCACCTATTGACCTCACCTGTTGTTTCAGAAAAAAACCTGAATGTTACTCAATAAATTCTTCCATAGTATCTAAACTATTGGTATGATGAGCGAGACTAAGCATAGATGCATATATGCATATAACATTGAATTTATTTTTTTTGCCACCTATCCCTATTTAATGGAATATTAAAATCTACGTCGCTTAATGGCATTATTAGCTTCTCCAGAAATTGATGAAAGGGAATGAAACATGAATGAAGGTAACCCGTACAATTGCCTTATACTTCCCTCGACAAGGTGAAGGCAAACGAAGCAAAGAATGTGCAACACAAAAGTGAGATTCAATTAAATATCAATTAAAGAAATACCTCTAAAGAGAGCATTCGAAAAGGTGCAAGACTACAAGATGACCTAGTGGATTTTATCAATCGTTTGGAGTGAAGAAAGTAGTAAGTCATTCTCATTCCTCAGTCGAGCAACCACGTAAGGAAAGACGCTGAGCTTTTATGATAAAAGCTTCATACCATTGTAGTGCTGCAGTATATAAAACTACAAAAAAAGCAATGTAACAGATATTCAGTATTCCTGTAATATTGTTTAATTTTTATTCAGTACACCTGTTATACCTGTAATTTCATTTATCAATTGCATGCAATAATAATAAGGAACCTTATCGTCTTGATAATCTCTTAGTCCAACAAGGATTATATCACCGGTGTTGATCCATACCTTCTTCCTTAGCTTACCACGAATATGACAAAGACGCTGTTTACCATCGAAACAAAACGCCGTCAAGCGACCGTTTCCAAGCATTTTTAGCACTTGAGCGTATTCTGAAAATTAACCACAATGAATGCAACCATTGCTTAATTAAAATTTTATTGTCGAATTCGAGTCTTTATCATATATTTCGAGTTCATCATTGCGGAGAGTTTCTTGCCAGTCTCAATTCCCAACAACTGCACCTTTTAATCATTGAAACGACACATTTCACAAGGCGTTTTTCCACCCGAAAGAAGCAATTTTTTAAAAAGTTTGTTGAGGATAAATCGTGTTTTCAAGAAGGGCTCTTCATTTTCAACAATCTCTGATATGTGCCTCTTTTAAGGAAATCTCTTATAGCATTTCTCATATTACTTAATAAGCAACGCTTTTTTGCACAGCGGGTCTTACTCGGCATAATTTACGAGCAGCTTTTCGCTTTCTTTTAGCCACTTTGTTTCTCTAGCTGGTGAAAAATCTTACGTATTTCGGAGTGAACGACCATGTCGAATTTTTATGAAGATTTAAATCATGAGAATTTAAGATTTGAAATTGCATAAAAATTTGAATTTTATGATTTCTGAAAAATATAAATTATCCTAAAATATAAACAACCAGCAAGGCAAGCCAAATAAGCTTGTGTAATGTTGACATTCCTATTTCGATTATCCTATCGAGCCAGCCGGCTTCACGACAAAAAAAAATTAGGTCTTGCGGGATAATGTCTACACGCTTCATCTGAATCGACCGTCTGCACAAATCATTTAAAGAATCATTTTTCAACGAATTGACCAGCGTGAAAGATTTTATGCACATTTTTGCTTCTTCATATACTAATAATTAACCATAAGTTGACTGAAACAATATAAACGTTAGAATAAACAAGTCTAGTATATTCATTATCAGTGTTAAACTCTATAACTCTGAACGAACATCGAGTTCAAATTATACAACGATTAGACGATATATATACATATATATATATATATATATATATATATATATATATATATATATATATATATATATAAACATAAAACAATTAAAGTATAAGCATGACCAGTCTATAAAGCATTTTTGCAGTGTAAATGTGCGAAAACTTATAAGACTTTTCGTTTTCGCGAATTTTATTCCGCATAATTTAGGAGCAGTTTTCCGCTCTTTTTTTAGCCATATTGTATTTCTCTAGTTTTGTATTCCCCTTTCCCTTATTCTTTGGTATGATAGAACATAATTGTTACCTTGTCCTTGTTCCTTATAGATCAACTCCCTTTTCATAATATCATTTTCGTTCTTTCCACGTCGACGATTTTTGCCTCCTTTTCCCTTATTCTTTGGCATGATTTAATATCGCTGAAAAAAAATACTATTTATAAGACATGTAAATAGCAGACTAAAACGATTATCGTTCGAAATTAGCAAATACTACATTCATGATGGATATATATATATATATATATATATATATATATATATATATATATATATATATATATATATATATATATATATATATATATCCATGAATTCCATAGGCTAGTACAAGAGATTAGTATGGGGGATATATTCCACTCTAATATTCCATAGTGAGGGATATATTCCACTTTAAAATCAAGTTTCAGAACACTGCTACCAAAAATTCAACAAATTATCCGAAATTTTCCTACCATCATACGATCAATGGTGTTTATCTCGTCTTATGTGTTCATCAGGTATGCTATAGCATATTTCGAAAGTGTCACTAAGTTATATGCACATTCTACATCTTTTGTTATTGGAAACTATACTCTATATCACTGTATCGTTTTCCTTATTATATACCTCTATTAAACTATACTTTCACCCCAGAAATATACTCTTTCCCTATTCCGCCTCAGAACAATGAATTAAGCGGCAATTAAAGGTAAATTAAGGTACCTAAAAAACACCGAAAGGTAGTTGAATAACAAATATCATCAACGGCGTAAAAGATCATTGAAAGAAAGGATGAAAGACATGGCAAGGAAACTTCAAATAAGTAAATGAGAGGGTGAAAACGTGTTGGTTTAGCCATCACTTAGCGATGTATGAGAAAACGCCTCCGGGCAATGTTTTCCCATGCATCTGCCGAAACCATCCTTTCTCTTCGAGAGTGACATTGCTGCATTTCCCCATCAATCACTAAATGGTGGCATTCTCAATAATCTGCGCCCTAGCGATTTGCCTTCCATGAAATCGCTTCGAAGATTATACTATGACCTTATTTATAATAATCAAGAAGCCCCCTACTGTTTAACACCCGCAAAATCAGCCATGTTCTCCCTTCAAGACATAATTGATGAAGGCGCAAAAAAAAAAACCGGGGCGTTTTTCAATATAGCGTTATTCGTTAGTACAAGGAACGAAGGATAACTTAACCAGGCCATTCATGTGAATCCCTAGATCCAAATCGATATTGTAAGTGACTTACTCACACCTTGCTCTTTCCCTAATCAATAACCATCAATCATATTATGAGAAGTCAAACAAAACAACAAGTAAACAACGAAATCTAATTCACTATAAAACTAATTAATTCTCTTATGCTTTATGCCGATGAAACGGAAATGCTTTCACCATTGAAGTTTTTGTGCAGGGAAAATTATATCTCTCAAAATAACTGTTTTTTCCAGGATTTCTAGGATAACTTCTAGGAATCTCTTTAAAATTCCAGGGAAAAATTCATCACTATGGATGACATCCTGAGTCGAAACTATTTGATAGAAATGATATTAGAAAATACGAGAGGAAAGCATATGAGACCGGATAGCCCACTCTAAGAAGAAAACATCGATTAAGCGTTATATACCCGACAAGTTACATTAAATTTTTCACAGAAAAACCCATCGATTTGGCTCCTTCAGAACTTCGATAATCCCTCACAACTTGTAATGCTTAAAAATGCTTAGAGTAGAGCATTCAGAATCTTTATGTACACATCCTACCTGTATATATATATATATATATATATATATATATATATATATATATATATATATATACTTAAACTTAAACTTAAAACCCTTTGTATGTACTTAAAACTATATATATACTTAAACTTGTATACTTTGACCCATAAGGGGCATATACTTAAAACTTGAATGCAGAGTGACTGACTTTGCAAACCCTTTGCATATCTGCAACGCCCCACATTCATAGGTTGACCCATAAGCATAAAACTATAACAGCAAAATCTCTCGACTTTCAGACGCCTGCCGATCCTTTCGGTGTTCGGAGTCGATCTCGGAGCAGTTGATAAACTCCGAAGGTTCATACGGCTATACTATGACTTATGCTGCAACCTTACAGTGTTCTAACGACTGTTTTTATGAATTGCAATGCGTAATTTTGAAGTCATCAAGCTCACAGAAATATCACTTTACATCATTTTTCATTAGGGTTCAATGCATAAACACTATAGTACAAGTGGGAATATTGCAATCAATTAGATGATCACTGAGCAAAATAGCGATATCAGAAGAATGTTTTAAACTTCCTATTGCATTATGAAAATCAAAAATCAGCGAGGCAACATCATTGCACTTATTGCAACACATTGCAATCCGGGAACAACATATTGCAAATCATTGCAACATATTGCAATCCGGGAACAACATATTGCAAATCATTGCAACATATTGCAATCCGGGAACAACATATTGCAAATCATTGCAACATACTGCAATCAGGGAACAACATATTGCAAATCATTGCAACATACTGCAATCCGGGAACAACATATTGCAAATCATTGCAACATATTGCAATCCGGGAACAACATATTGCAAATCATTGCAACATATTGCAATCCGGGAACAACATATTGCAAATCATTGCAACATATTGCAATCCGGGAACAACATATTGCAAATCATTGCAACATATTGCAATCCGGGAACAACATATTGCAAATCATTGCAACATATTGCAATCCGGGAACAACATATTGCAAATCATTGCAACATATTGCAATCCGGGAACAACATATTGCAAATCATTGCAACATATTGCAATCCGGAAACAACATATTGCAAATCATTGCAACATACTGCAATCCGGGAACAACATATTGCAAATCATTGCAACATACTGCAATCCGGGAACAACATATTGCAAATCATTGCAACATATTGCAATCCGGGAACAACATATTGCAAACCATTGCAACATATTGCAATCCGGGAACAACATATTGCAAATCATTGCAACATATTGCAATCCGGGAACAACATATTGCAAATCATTGCAACATATTGCAATCCGGGAACAACATATTGCAAATCATTGCAACATATTGCAATCCGGGAACAACATATTGCAAATCATTGCAACATATTGCAATCCGGGAACAACATATTGCAAATCATTGCAACATATTGCAATCCGGGAACAACATATTGCAAATCATTGCAACATATTGCAATCCGGGAACAACATATTGCAAATCATTGCAACATATTGCAATCCGGGAACAACATATTGCAAATCATTGCAACATATTGCAATCCGGGAACAACATATTGCAAATCATTGCAACATATTGCAATCCGGGAACAACATATTGCAAATCATTGCAACATATTGCAATCCGGGAACAACATATTGCAAATCATTGCAACATACTGCAATCCGGGAACAACATATTGCAAATCATTGCAACATATTGCAATCCGGGAACAACATATTGCAAATCATTGCAACATATTGCAATCCGGGAACAACATATTGCAAATCATTGCAACATATTGCAATCCGGGAACAACATATTGCAAATCATTGCAACATATTGCAATCCGGGAACAACATATTGCAAATCATTGCAACATATTGCAATCCGGGAACAACATATTGCAAATCATTGCAACATATTGCAATCCGGGAACAACATATTGCAAATCATTGCAACATATTGCAATCCGGGAACAACATATTGCAAATCATTGCAACATATTGCAATCCGGGAACAACATATTGCAAATCATTGCAACATATTGCAATCCGGGAACAACATATTGCAAATCATTGCAACACATTGCAATCCGGGAACAACATATTGCAAATCATTGCAACATATTGCAATCCGGGAACAACATATTGCAAATCATTGCAACATATTGCAATCCGGGAACATATTGCAAATCATTGCAACATATTGCAATCCGGGAACAACATATTGCAAATCATTGCAACATATTGCAATCCGGGAACAAAATATTGCAAATCATTGCAACATATTGCAATCCGGGAACAACATATTGCAAATCATTGCAACATATTGCAATCCAGGAACAACATATTGCAAATCATTGCAACACATTGCAATCCGGGAACAACATATTGCAAATCATTGCAACATATTGCAATCCGGGAACAACATATTGCAAATCATTGCAACATATTGCAATCCGGGAACAACATATTGCAAATCATTGCAACACATTGCAATCCGGGAACAACATATTGCAAATCATTGCAACATATTCCAATCCAGGAACAACATATTGGAAATCATTGCAACACATTGCAATCCGGGAACAACATCTTGCAAATCATTGCAACATATTGCAATCCGAGAACAACATATTGCAAATCATTGCAACATATTGCAACCCGGGAACAACATATTGCAAATCATTGCAACACATTGCAATCCGGGAACAACATCTTGCAAATCATTGCAACATATTGCAATCCGGGAACAACACATTGCAAATCATTGCAACACATTGCAATCCAGGAACAACATATTGCAAATCATTGCAACATATTGCAATCCGGGAACAACATCTTGCAAATCATTGCAACATATTGCAATCCGAGAACAACATATTGCAAATCATTGCAACATATTGCAATCCGGGAACAACATCTTGCAAATCATTGCAACATATTGCAATCCGAGAACAACATATTGCAAATCATTGCAACATATTGCAATCCGGGAACAACATATTGCAAATCATTGCAACATATTGCAATCCGGGAACAACATATTGCAAATCATTGCAACATATTGCAATCCGGGAACAACATATTGCAAATCATTGCAACATATTGCAATCCGGGAACAACATATTGCAAATCATTGCAACACATTGCAATCCAGGAACAACATATTGCAAATCATTGCAACATATTGCAATCCGGGAACAACATCTTGCAAATCACTGCAACATATTGCAATCCGAGAACAACATATTGCAAATCATTGCAACATATTGCAATCCGGGAACAACATATTGCAAATCATTGCAACATATTGCAATCCGGGAACAACATATTGCAAATCATTGCAACATATTGCAATCCGGGAACAACATATTGCAAATCATTGCAACATATTGCAATCCGGGAACAACATATTGCAAATCATTGCAACATATTGCAATCCGGGAACAACATATTGCAAATCATTGCAACATATTGCAATCCGGGAACAACATATTGCAAATCATTGCAACATATTGCAATCCGGGAACAACATATTGCAAATCATTGCAACACATTGCAATCCGGGAACAACATATTGCAAATCATTGCAACATATTGCAATCCGGGAACAACATATTGCAAATCATTGCAACATATTGCAATCCGGGAACAACATATTGCAAATCATTGCAACATATTGCAATCCGGGAACAACATATTGCAAATCATTGCAACATATTGCAATCCGGGAACAACATATTGCAAATCATTGCAACACATTGCAATCCGGGAACAACATATTGCAAATCATTGCAACATATTGCAATCCGGGAACAACATATTGCAAATCATTGCAACATATTGCAATCCGGGAACATATTGCAAATCATTGCAACATATTGCAATCCGGGAACAACATATTGCAAATCATTGCAACACATTGCAATCCAGGAACAACATATTGCAAATCATTGCAACATATTGCAATCCGGGAACAACATCTTGCAAATCATTGCAACATATTGCAATCCGAGAACAACATATTGCAAATCATTGCAACATATTGCAATCCGGGAACAACATCTTGCAAATCATTGCAACATATTGCAATCCGAGAACAACATATTGCAAATCATTGCAACATATTGCAATCCGGGAACAACATATTGCAAATCATTGCAACATATTGCAATCCGGGAACAACATATTGCAAATCATTGCAACATATTGCAATCCGGGAACAACATATTGCAAATCATTGCAACATATTGCAATCCGGGAACAACATATTGCAAATCATTGCAACACATTGCAATCCAGGAACAACATATTGCAAATCATTGCAACATATTGCAATCCGGGAACAACATCTTGCAAATCACTGCAACATATTGCAATCCGAGAACAACATATTGCAAATCATTGCAACATATTGCAATCCGGGAACAACATATTGCAAATCATTGCAACATATTGCAATCCGGGAACAACATATTCCAAATCATTGCAACATATTGCAATCCGGGAACAACATATTGCAAATCATTGCAACATATTGCAATCCGGGAACAACATATTGCAAATCATTGCAACATATTGCAAACTTATATATGCAACACATTTAACATTGAAAAATATAAATAATATAAATAAACATCGAATAAGTCCTATGATCGGAAAACAACACATCAAGGAATGAAGCGGCCGAAAAACATATTCACGTCATCGGAAATAGCTAAAAAACCTTTCATTCTTTCCATATTGCTAGAATAAACTTGAATAGAAAACTCTTCTCCTTAATGTCTCATAAATCGATTCATGAAGAATAAACAGTGTGCATCATTACCTGTCTAAATTAATTACAGGTCACACATGTTAATTAGCATAATAGTCGTATAAAGCGGACGTGTACATTTTTTTAATGAAACTTCTCAACTTTCATGCATTATTGAAGTTCATTTATTTGAAAATAAATAAAAATTATTTAAAAGCAAAGAGAACGCGAAACTTCGAGCTTGAATATTTCGGACTCTCTAGAGAGAACCTGAATATTCCGCTAGTAAAAGTCGTGAATTAATTGAATAGATTATTTGCAATGCAATGCAAAAAATGATCGCCATTGCAATGCTGGATACATTGCAATGCAAATCTTCAAGATGCAAAGCTCCTTCTTCTATACATCGAAAAATAAACGAAAATCAAACTCGCCTTAGTGCTGCTTCTATAATTTATGCTCTATTTGGCCATATGTTTTTCTATTTTAGGCCGATGTGTTGTGTAGCCCTCAACGCAACTGCAAGCCTCTAAAAAAAGATGGAATGATATCCCTTTGCATTCTAACATTTGAGGTCATCGACAGCTTCAACAATATGACGACATGTTTTCATATGAAAGTGGTCGATTTTGTCAATAAGTCATCTATAAATAAATAGAGAGTAGGAAGCAACATAACATCCAGTAACCTTACCTGTTTATCTAGAACTAAGGCCACATCGTCAACGAGTCATCGAATAATCAACGAATAGTTTTTGTTTGGGGTAGTAACTTACTGTCGCATTAGATAATCCAAGCCAACATAGTCCAGGTGCTTAGCAGAACGTTTTTTTTTTTTTTTTTTAATAACTTCACCTCCATTCAAAGAATACAAAGGTGCAGTTGTCAACAAATTAAAACTTAAATAGCGACTCCAAAGTGCTGAAAAAAAAAAAACATGCTCCGGAGCCCACTCTCTGCACTAGCAGACCATAAGTTAGAAGAATCTATCTCTTATGTTATGAGGAGAGATCTTAAACGTTTCTGCTAGAGAATTTAAGGCACATAAACTCAGAGCAAAAAAGAATAAACCTTCTTTATATTCAAGCCATTATAACTTTGGAAGTGATCCAATAATCGTTAAAAGATTTATAGACGCCTAAAATTTGGTATGAATTTTACATTAGCTGGTTCACAAAGAAAGAAAAATGTACCAAAGAAAACGGCGCGATATGCGCTTTTATAATCGAATTCACATGACTAACCATCTTCACAAGACGTCAAAAAAAACTAGTAAAACACGCATATCGATATAGAATTCCTTACCGAGAAGCCGACTGGCGTAATTATCACTGATAAGCGTATGTATCATCCATCGATTCTGCTTGAGGCCAAATCCGATTGAGAGTGAATAAAGTTCGAAGAGTTATACAACTATTAAACTATGTAAGGTCACCTCTAATAATTGATATTAAAATCATCGAATACATAAAACGATAACAATAATCCATCGGATTATATCACACACCACTACATCTGCCAACAGATGCACCTAATATCACCAACACCTTTACTTCAAGCCAGATGCAATCATTGCACAACCAATCCATTGCAAAATTCGTTGAGTGTGAAAAATTCGTTGTGATAATTACCGTAATAAAGTAAGTGTCTGCGAATCCCTTCCATTTGGCCAAATGCCAATTTAATAATCAGTGAGCATTATCAATTGTTGGAGAATACATGAGGGAATGTTGAAATCTGAACAAGTTGGAAAAGGTGTAATGCAGTAGTGCATTAAATTATTGCTCTTTTATTTTCGAACAACAAATTTTCAACTTATGCGCATCGAAATAAATCAAAATCAACTACCTCGACCCTTTCCCTCCCCTCCCTTCCCCTTCCTTCCCCTCTCTTCCTTTCCCCTTCCTTTCCCTCCCCTCCCTTCCCTTGCCCTTCCTTTCCTTCCATCACCATGAAGATTGCTTTAGCATATGATTCTAAATATATGCAATTTGCCTTTCACATTAAAGAAGCGTTGAATCTCTATAAGAAAAAAAAGCTTTAAGAGTTATGATTACAATTATCCGACTTTTGAGGTATCCATATTCCCAACTTCCTTGTGCATTTATTTAAAAAATTTAAAATCATCGAATAGGCTAATTTTCAATGTTATTTTTATAAGAAAGTATCGATGGAGATTATATATTTCATCTATTTCAAAAAAAAAAAAAAAAAAAAATTCCAAAAAAATAAAAATAAATATAAATAAAAAAGATAAAAAATCTTTGGAAAAATAATTCCCATTCCTTAAGAATAATTTATAGATGGGGAATGATTTATCTTATAGGAATTGGTTGATAAGTGCTCTATTTACTCATTTAATAATTCCTCATCGATGAATCGCAGTTTGGCGTATTTCAACCAACATCGGATCTTTCAAGAGTCGAATCTAGGATTGTCGTATATCTACTTCCATATAAATTTCGTTCTCTAGCAGTATCATACGAAATGCGTACCACTTCATTTCATTTGGCACCGGAAGTGCTATGGACAGACGGCTTCCTCTAAAGATCTCTCAAGTGGGAACGGCTTAACAGAAGAGCAGAAATAGAGAAAAAAGTAAACCAACTTATAATCAAGAAACTAAAAGATTGTCACATACTTATACTTATTAAAGTGTTTGCATGCATATATTCGTTTATTATATTGTGCGAAACCTAGTAGAAAATCACTTGAATCAATGTTTATTTAAGTCTTGTTGAATGTGCACTTGATTTCCTACCGGAAGCAAATTGGCTGCATAAATCTCAAATCTTAACAATCTGTCAACAGTTTGCAAGGCAATACTCTATCTCGCCAACCTTAATAACCACACTAATAAATCATCGATGAATTTTCCACCTTCCATTCAATGGTGTTTTTATTGGCGTTCATTCGTTTTTATGAGTCTATTATTGTGTTTATTCGATGAGGTGTTCTTGATGAATCAGGACGTTAGATTTGGACGTTGCTCTAATTGCCAACTTGTGACAGTCGGTTTTATTGGGCAGCTGGCTGTCATCTTCGTCGAGATGGGAAGTTTTACTGGACTGAATGAAGCATTTGCATGCGGGCAACGCGACATTCTCGATTGTTTTTCTCTCGACTATATCATCGCAAACACATAACATGAGTCAATTGTTGAATCAGCCAAATGAAAAACACTACCGAACTATTGAAGTATTTTATACAAACATATTTATGAACCGGAAAGATTGGATTCTTTCGTCAATTTATTCCTTCTTTCAATCTTGAGGCCAAGCAAATATATCCAACATATTTTCAATAGTATAAAATCCAGTTTGAACAATCTTTTTTTTTGCACTCTGATTTTATTTTATTTGATTTGATTTTGATAGTTTTAATACTTTTAGCGTCGATTTCCTCTTGAATAATTTCAGTGGTAATAGTTTTGCAGAAAATTTTCTCAGATATTTGTGTTAGTTTCCCTGAAAAAATATACTCAGCAGGTAACTACTAGTGATAGTTTTTTTGAGAAAGAGAGAGAGATTGCCCAGGATTTATATTCATTGATCATTCTTTAAATCACTGACCTATTCGTTGCTATAAGTTGTTGCGCCATTATTGAATAAAATTAAAGAACAATATCCAAAAAAAAAAGCAGCAATTATCCATCATAAAGAATAGAACTGCATTTTACCTTTACAGAAATAGTGATAATTTCAGCTATAATCGTTGTGATTCTAATATGATTTTAGAAGTAATTTCAATCTATCTCAGCGATCAAAAGATTGCCCGTGAAAATTATTCATCGATAATAATATTGCATATTCTATATTTAATCTAATCATAATCCTTTCATATAAATATTTTTGAAATTGTTCTTTTTTTTTGAATTTCTTGACGTAATCGTATTCAATGAGACAATTTTATGGCTATTATTCTAGTTTTAATTTATTTCAATTTGATTCATATGCTTGCATCTTTTGGCTTTTTCATTCCATATTATTTTGCTGGCTAAATTGTCTTCATTCTCCTTCTTAAGTTCGTTTGTTGCTGGTCTTCTTCGGTTAGTTGCTCTGCCCGACAAGTGGCCTGACGTTCAGATTCTGCCTTCATTTCCGTCTTATTAACGATGGATGTCTATAAGAATGGAATTCCCTAGTCGACTCTCAGTCGAATCAGAAAGCCGACTTTTGTAGACGGAATAGTCGAAGTGAAGAAGCTTATTCCTTCATTTTTTCCTGGATTCGAAGAGAGGATTTTCTCTGGTATCAAAAAGACGGGAAGTATGCTTACTGTTCGTTTGTGATATAGTTTAAAACCTGCTCATCCTCACAGCGAAAACATTAATGCGCTTGCGAAGCGAATTATTTGAGCTCATTTCAGCACAAATCTTCTGATTTCCTCGAGTTGTTTGAAATTCGAGGCGCAAATGTCTTCATTGATCGGGCATGGCTGCTAATCAGGTTACACTATGAGTGCACTATTTCACACAACGCATCCCTCTATAGTTGCGATAGCAGAAAAGTTGTTTACTCGCAGTACATATGTTGCTTCCGACAATTGTCTGTTGCTAAATATACCCAAATTATCTCAGACATTCAGACAGACAAATATGAATAAATTTCAATGAGCATTTGCATACATGAACTGTACATTTTCATCATATATGAAGTTGTCACTGCAAGTAAATAACTTATACAAGTGCAACATGCGTATGTAAACAGAGAAGTACCGGTTGCACCTATGCGCTGTCAATAAACGGCTTTTGTGCTGTGAGAATTAGCGATTATATTGTGCGATCTGATGCATTCGCAGTCGGACAGCAACGATTCTTCAGCACTTGAAATGCAGTATCGAGGAGTAGTGTGGTATTCCTATACTCAAGGATTACTGCATTTTAGTGGATAGCATTTATATTAACGAATTATTTGTTACGATTAAATGAGTTCTTGTGCTCTCGGGGATCCTCACTTTGTGTAACAAATAGTTTTGCTCACATTTGTATTGATCTTCATGTTGATCTCTTCTCATGTGGGTTATGATATGCGCTAAGTACCATAACGAAGGACATAAATAGGCCATGGTGGTCTTGATTGCTGATCGTCCGGTGCTTCTTGTTGCTCATAGTAGATGACTTTCTTTATTTCGATGAAATTTTCCACACACACAAGGGTGGTCCCTATTTCCGGTTTATTTAGGTTTTTGATGGTATAGCCATGTTTTTTGTCAACAAAGTATGACTTTTAATGCCCTATTACTACCATGTTTAAAAATTATTTGTACTCTTTCAAAAATATTTTTAATATATTTATTTATGAAGTATAGAATTTTTGTTATTTAGTAATACGAGCGTTACATTATTGTTTTTAATACGGTTGAATTGACCACTATTCGAAAAATTAATAATGCGAAAGTACCAAACATTTTTGGAGATATGTTGAAATTTTTATATTTGATAGCTATTGCAATTCAGATTTTCTGGTTGTTGCTTGCCCTGTTTTACCATTACCCTCCCCCCCCCCCCCTCCCCTGACTCCTTACCAGTTCTTCCACGGCGAAATTCTATATGTGTATGGATATGCGGTGGATTGATTGATTGAATTTCCTCGTTCGTTGATGTTGCGGTATCGGTAAGAAGATAATAAACAATTCGGATGTGAAGTTGGCATAACAGAGATAGGCGTTAAATTAATTAATGCACGGTAGAGAGCCCACACAGACGGGGAGCCATACGCCTGTTGTGTGACTTGGTGAATCATATTCCCGTGGAATGGGGAATTTCTTGCACCTATGGGAAGAGTGCTTTCTAAAATTCCTCACAGAGGCGGAGGATACTCCTAAAGGGGTCCCCACAGAGAACTTAAGAGGCTGGAAAACGTTTAATTTTTATAATAAGATCGTTTTTTCGTGATTTATGCTATTAAGCTGCGTCATTTTCATATAAGATTCCAATGAAATAGTAATTCCTAAGAATTGTCTACTGAGATTACCTGTTATCTTCGAATGCAATCCATATTTTGCAGCAGTTAAGATTAAAAGTCCAGAAGGTTTCTTTGGATGAGAGATGATGATATGCTTTACTCGATCTAGCAGTTAGTAAAGTTGATCACAAATCGATAAGATTCCATTTGGAAAAATATTCCATTAAATGTTATGATAATTTAATATTGTATTATGATAAGGGAATTGTCTAGATAAGCATATTATTGTAAAGAGAGTATGATATTCCTAAAGTTCAGTTATTTCTTGAATTTCTCCAAAAAGTGGTTTTGAAAAAGTAACAAGAAATTCAAGGATATAGGCAAAGGGTCGAATTCTTAAAAGTTGCCGCTTGATATATTTCATCACAATTTTTCATGCAACTTTATAAAAGAGATTTGCATAATTATTTCGGTCGAATTAAAAAGGGAAGGGGGGGGGGGTTGCTTAAGAGCTTATATAGAAAATGTTCGATTAGAGCGTCATATGCAAAGTGAATAATTCAGCATTGTTCAAAGGTTTTTGCAAACTCACTAAGATAGGATCACGTAGAAGCAATATTGGATTAAAATTTACTATGAATATTTTTGAAGTGAAATGTTATTAATTCAGAAAGAAAATTTTATTGCTCTAATATAATTCAGAAAAAAATTCAATCTCACACATAAAACAATGATTAAAAGTATTGAAAATTATACCCCAAATATATGTTGTATTAATTATGCTCATAGTAAAGCAGCATCATTGCAGAGCGCAAAACTTTATTAAGCTTTAGATTTATCACGATCGTGTCATGTAGATTTTATTCGAAACTAAATTTTTACCGCAATCATAGTTTTTTATGCCTTTTCGATTCCAAATAGAAAATCAGATACGCACCTATGTGCATTTAGACCGATTAAAGACTAGCATCGGATTTAATTAATTACCTGATGAAGGTGTATTAAGTCCCGTCCAGGTTTCAATTGCAACTATGGCTTATTTAATTTATATTCACATTCATAAATGACGCATGGCGACGTTGCACTTTTCTTTAAATTATTAAAAAAAAAGTGCATAAAAATTTTCTGTCAGTTTTCAATTTTATTTATTAAAAAATATTTTTCAGGTGTCGAGCGAATTTTTGGATCAGAAGTTGGTTGTTTTGTATGAGCGAAGATTTGGGCACAGGCGCCGGGTATCAGGCGAATACTCCTTCAGATAGTGAAGAGACCGGTGACATTATTGTGGAGAGTTTCGAGACTCTTGGAAGTCGTTTATTTTTCTCCTTTGTTGATGCTCTCACTGTACGCTACGGTATAGATCGAACTCAGGTTTGTTTTGTGGGTTTTTTCTTCGTTCTTCGGGATTTCTTATAGTATTTTAATTGTTTCATCAGACTTTTATGCATTGAATCATAAGGGAAAGCACAGACAGCACCTCGGTCTTTAGTAGATGGAGAGGTAAGGATGTGGCCTTTTGAACATTAAATAGACGGTTCGAGGGGTTGATTGCGTGATATTCCACGAATCAGCGCATAACTGTCTTCGTCACATATGTTGTGAAGCATACAGCGTTACTCAGTTCTTGAAGGGGAGGGGAGAAGAGGGGAAAGGGGGTGGGGAATGGAAAGAAGAGTTGCACAGGTGATATTGAGACGTGATGTCGGGATGCATCGGGAACTGGTGGTATTCACTGAGACGTCCTATAGAAAAGCGCCTGGATTGCACATGATTGTATAACCGAAAATGCTGTGGTGGGGAGTCGAGATCGAGTTAAATTGACTTTAATTCATCTGTGATACAGCATGACCTTTAGATGGTTTATCATCAAAATTCAACGAATTTTTCGACTGCTATATTTTATCTTTTCAATTTTGATTTGTAATATTACAGCGACCGATATTTTTCTCATATAAAAAAGCCTTTTTGTGAGCTGTTCTCATCTGATTCTATGCTTTAATTTTTTTTTTTTTCCTTTTCATAACATCTTTCCTATAGCGCATGCCTGTACTCTTTTTTCTATCATCACCTCTAAACCGATGTTTTACTTTCATTGAATTTATGGCTTCCTGGGTTTTTTTTGACGCGAAATTAAATGACATACAAGCATGCATTTCATTGTAATTTAACGTTATAATCTGATAGCCTTGTTTTATGAAAAAAGGATGGAGTGTTAAGGATGTTTTAATCGAATTTCTATAATCGTCATCATTAGATGATTGCTAACCTCTTGCAACGTTATGGGAATATTCAAACATTTGAGGATAATTTAGTCAACGTTTAATGAAAGTCAGTGTGCTCCCCCCTTTTCCAAAATTACTAGTTAAGCTTTTGTGAACTTTGTCACAAATAATCTTTACATATCGGTGTTAGGTTGGATGTGATGTCCGATAGGCACTGCACATAGGCAGTCCCATTCCTGCAGTCCTCCTTTGTCTCGTTAGGTCGGTTTCATCCGTCAGCTCAACGTTTACTGAAATTGACAGCAGCAAATGATGGCATGGACCTAGACCGGAAGGAAGGAGAGGAGAAGGTTATTTAAATATAGCTGGAAAGTATCTCTAAGAATAACGCTTTTTTACGTATAAAGTTTAAGGTTCTAAAGGGTTTATATAAAGTTCATAAATATTTTGGAAGGTTAAGCAATTTAGGCTCAATTTTCATAGCATCTCATTGTTCGATTTTGGATTCACCCATTAAATTATTTAAATTTTTGAAAATATTGATTTTCAAAATTAATATTTTAGGTTTGTGTTGGAGTGGTACTCGTTTTTCTTATCAGTGTGAATTTGATTCTTACATCATACGCTTGGAAACGTTATTCCTCAGTGATTGCAAATTTTTTTGAAGAGGAAAGGAAAGAAAAATTCGAGAAAAAGGACGGTTCGTTGAATATCTTATAGAATTATTTATCTTTAATTTTTGAGTTTAGTTTTGCATATTTTATTTTCTTTTATCGCAGTCAATGCCGTTTGATTTGAAATATATGGCGGAAACAGGTTTTTTTAAAGTTTTATATATCATCATTATTAAATTCTAATTTTTCTGTTTGCGAACTATCCTCTATGTTTGATGATTTTATGGTTTCATGCTATTGGATTAAATGTTGTAGGAATTTTGAATTATCACCATTCGGATCGTTCATATATTGGTTGATCATCATTATCGATTGATTTTAATGTTTGATCCACATTATTGATTGATTTTATTGGCAATCAAATGAGCTTATCTTGGAAGACATGAAGTAATTTCAACATTGTCCCTCATTATACCAGCACGATTATATCGATCATTAGTGACCGATGGCTGAGAAATTTGAACGGTCATTGATCTCGATGATCATCGATTTTTCGCATCTTTGAGATTTCGGTCACTTAACATCTACCAAAGTGCAATTCGGCGGCCATTGGTCTTTAGTGATGATTGACCGAACTTCACAACCCCGATAGGTGACTATATTCAGCGGTCAGTGAAAGCTTACAAAAACTTGATGTCCATAGAGAACATCTTGCAGAAGCTAAAGAAACCACAAGAGAGGACTGACTGATCGAAGGGTGATTTTCTTATTCGAGATCGAAATGGATCGTCTAAAGAAGTTCCTAACTGAGAAGAAGGTGAATAAAAACTTCAAGAAGGCAGGGGTTGGGTATCGCCTTACTGACGACACATCGAAAGTTGCCAGTGTGCGTCCAGGTACTATGCAACACAACGTGCAATCGCAGGTAATTCCATCCCACATTTCATTACATTCTAAGTCGTTTATGAAGTTTGTGTTAGGTGTGTTGTTCTTTCGTTCGCTATTCAAATATCCTCAAGGCTAGTTTGATGGAGTCATGATAGACTCGTTGCTTGATTAATGCTCACTACTGCGTGCAAGGCTTGTAGTATTTGTTATGAGTTATGCATATTTATTTGTATGTTTGCATTTACTCTTATATCTGTGTATATATGTAGGATAGGCAGCAGCCGTCAATGGAACGTATCGCGACTGCTGATGTTGCAGCTCAAGCTGCATATAAACGCTTGAATTTGGGTGCAAAACAAGAGACAGCAACACAACGCAATATTCGTTTACGGGTACGTACGTTTGATTTCTTTTCAATTTCTGCAGTTTTGGAGAAAATATTCTTTTTCATTTTGTTAATATAAGAAATTGAGGAATGAGAAGAGGAGAAAGAAAAGACGTTAGGAATGATGGAGGAAGCGATTCATTGAAACGCTTAACTGTGTTCAGTATCGCTGCAAACAATTCTGCATAATGTGCCTTAGTGTAGCGTCGTCATTGTGCATTACTATAATTACTAATTGTTAGGTTTATATACTTGGAGGAAGTATAATATAGTTAAGTTCAAGAAAATATTGTTTGCTAATAGAAATATTTATTCTTCATTGCCAAATATATTTATGAGAGAGCACACATATAAAATATTTGCGCAGGAAAAAATGCGCAAGAGAAAAAAAAAGTTGCAAAACAAAAAAACGATTACAAAAGTAAAAGAATAAAAAATAATTAGTAATATCTGAAAGTATTTAGGAAAAAAATTTTATTAAGAAATGCAGTATTACCTAAGATGGGAAATTATATTGTCGCAGAATGTTTTTTATAAGGAGAATACTGAACGCTAATGTTGCTCATTTACGTCGTATTGCATAAGCTTGATGATTGATGATAGAGATAGCGTAATAAAATATAACATTATTTAATATATTTTTGGTACTTATCTATTGGGAAGTTTAATTTCATCGGCCTTTATTTGTTTTACCGAGTGAATTTGTTGGTCATATTGGATTGAGCACTGTAAATCGTCTTGTTGATATATCGACTTCCTATACTAATGTAGGTTTATTATATCGACTTCCTATGCTAGTATAGATTTATACATCGGCTCTCTCTGCTTATATAGATTAATATATCTGCTTCCTGTAGTTGTAAAAATTTATCGGTTTCATCTAATTATATAGGTTTATAAGTTTTTATAGGCAATGAAAGAGTTGGAAGAGGAAAGGCGTGCTCGTGAAATGGAAAGCAATCGCCATAGTGCATCGAATGAAAGACATTCTATAGAGCAGCATACTGCTGAAATTGATATGAAGGAATTCGAACATTCGAACGCTATTAAAGGAGTTTTCTTCACATGTGAATTACTTGGCGATGATATTATTCTAACTAAAGAAGAGGTACGTTCAACTTCGAAGAATCTCAACCCCGTTAATTTTTTGGATTTTAAAGTCTAATTGAATTTTTTTTTCAGATTAAAACTAAAGCATATCGAGTAAATAAACTTGATAGGTTTTAGTTTTTTTTTTTTAAATTTATTATTTTAAAGGATTGAGAGTTAAATTTATTCTATATATTCTTTCATCTTTTTTAAGATGAATGGTATATTTATTACAGGATTATAGAATTCCTTAGATAGTGGAATTTTTGTGGGTTTTACACTAAATATATCAATGGAATTCATTTTTGCATAAATCTGAAGTGAATCTAATGCAAAAAGTTTTTATTAGTTATCCTATTTAATTTGTTTTTTTTTTAAACTTAAATAATCGCTCGAAATTGGCATTATTTATGACGTTCCATAAAAATTCACCTTCACAAAAATAGGCGAATTAGGTAATTGGATATTATGGAGTTAGACTATATTTTAGAGAAATTTTCCCTTAGCTCTCAGGTTTCGCTTACTTCTTTCTCGAGAATTAGTAGAAAATGTGCCTTTATGTTAATGGAATATTTTACCGCAAGTTTTAAAACGATTTCGAGATCAAAATAGATTTTATTATTAAGTTTGAAGATCTAATGCGCCCACCTTGTAAGTTATCTATTTATTGATGATCTCAATAAGTTGCCATGTAGGTGAGATCGTTCTCCCTTTTTGAATCATTCAGCATCGAAAAGGTGCATGATCGTTGCCGTCATTTATAGGTATCGGAGAAGTGCGTGTAGTTATGTTTGAGGTTATCCCTTCATATTAAAATTAATAGCAATATTTCCTTCTTCTGATCCCATAGCAATGATAGCATCCGTTCATTCTTTGCTTTCGAACGCTACTTGTTATGCTCACCTCAGTGTTTGAGTGGTTTGCGTTTGTTTCACTATATATATTTGAATGAGATATTTAGATGAAGAAGAACGTCGAGGCGTTTCTGCGATCAGAATTGGATGGCGAGGGTATTGTTGCATCGGTGCTAATGTTATTCTCGTTAAACGGGGCAGAGAAGCGGCGAATCGCTTCGGAGACACTTCAAAAATATATTCGAAATTTAATTGACAATCCCGATGAACCAAAATTTCGTCGTATTCGTATTGCCAACAAAGCATTTCAGGTAGATTCATCTCATCTAATGCTATAATTAATCAAAAATTTTCACTTGAAACGTTTTATAGCGTCGTGTGTGGTTTTATATTATGGAATTAGTTGCGAGTATGTATCAATAAGATGAGATATAGCTGTCTTTTTCCTTCCTTATGTAGCGAAAACGGGAACCCTTTGCATTTGATATGAGGGAAGTTTTCATATGATGCATGAAAATATCGCATAGAAGGCTTCATGAAACTTTCATTGAACCTCAGAATCCTCAGAAATGGAATGATCTGCTGAAACTATTACATGCATTGATTTCTGAAATATTCATTTTTAAAATATACATAGATGCAAAATTTCCACCCAATCGGGTCTAGTTTTCTCTGTAGATCGGCTATGGAGTAAACGAACTGTCCTTGTTTCCGGGCTAGCTGATCTCTCTAAAACATTTTTATCTACTAGAAATCCGTTTGTAGTGATGATGTTGAAATCAAGAAATATGTTAACTATTAAGGAGCGGGTACTATCGGCAAAAGGAGGGCGCGAATTTCTAGAAGCATGCGGTTTCCAAGAGCGTATGGAGCCGTTTAACGAAGGTGCAGAGCCTGAGGCATTTTTGGTGATTGGTTCGGATCAAGCAATTGATATCGCTTCTCTTGTGCAAGCAATCGATGTTCTTCAAACTGGACAACCGGTCCCACTCAAATTGCATAGAAATCCTGCGGTTAGTTTAATTAATGGTGTTAATTTTTATTTTTTATTACTTTTTATTATCCTGTTAGGGTTTTTTTAAACAGGGATTCTGGCCACAAAGTAATTTATAGTTCATTAAATGGTATCTGGGCTTCCATTGAGCAGCAGAGTCAGTTGCTGATTGTATGATTGGTGAGATTCCCAAATTATCAACGTTTTTAAATGGAATTCTTTATATTAGTATAGTGATAGAGTCACGTCATTTGTGTTTCCCGTCGAGGTACTATATTTATTTGAGTGATTTAGAACACTTTAAGTTTGTGTTTCTTTGTAACATTCTCTGGAATGTATATATATATATATATATATATATATATATATATATATATATATATATATATATATATATATATATATATATATATATTAGACAAATGCATATATATATGCCTTCATTAGCTGTAATTTAAGCGTAATCGAAATGGTCTATTTGCAGTATTCCTTTATAGGGACTATAGCGTGTCTCAGGCTTTCGATAGGAACTTGGTTACTTACTACTTACTTACTCGCTAATTTTATTTTGTTTTATTTGTTTATTGTTCATTTATTTGTTTATTTATTTATTGTTTTATTTATTTATTTATTTATTTATTTATTTTTGTTTATTTATTTATTACTTGTAATTAATTAATTTACTTATTATTTATTTATTCATTTAATTAATTGATTTATTTTATTTATTTATTTATTTTTTATTTGTTTATTTATTTATTTATTTATTCATTAACTTATTAATTTATTATTTATTTATTTATTTATTTATTATTTCTTTGTTTATTTATTACTTAATTAACTAATTTATTTGTTTATTGTTTAATTAATTAATTAATTTATTTAATTTATCCAAATAGAATAGCATTAAGAAGATGGTTTAATATACGTACTAGTGATACAGTAATATTTTTTGCATAGTTTTATGCCACGAAAAACATGGTCGTTTAGCTAAATATGTTTTCGATGTGCAGTAAAAAAATATATGGGATTTGTTATCACTGTGCGGATTATTTGGGGAATCGCTTTAAATAGAAGTGATAGCAGTGCATCATTTATGCAAATTTTGTAACCAGTGGAAAATAGCAGCGTGTTACTTATGCAAATTTTATATTCATTGCAAATGTTTTACCGTAATATTTTATGGTTCATTTATGGTTCATCTAATAAACGAAATATTTGAATCCTCTAACAGATTCATTTACTTTCTTCTATCGCATAAATAGAATATATTTAGCTTCTTCAATCAATTATTACAAATATTAATAAAATTTTGAATTCCTTTTAAAATTCCAAAATTATTTCCTACGGTTTGTGTTTCGTATCGGACCACCATAGTGGTCCGAGATCAAATCACATCAGTAGATTTCTAACGATTCCATCGCTTCCTTCGGAAAAATTATTATTATTGTTTTATTTTGCTGTTATTATTTCTATTATTATTAGATGTTTTCTACTGTAGTTGTTATTACCATTATTGTCACTACTTTTTTTTCTCAAGATTTATCGATTGGAACCACATCAAGTAATATCTAATCCGAAACTTCCATCGGATTTCTTCGAACTCACTACCACTGAGCTGAAAAAAGAACAATCTTTGAAAAGTGCTGAAGTTGAAAAGGTAAATCATTTACACTTAGAGAAGTTCAAAAATTTTCGCATTTGTTTTTGATAGTTTAAATTATTTGTTATTTTTAATTATTTTTGATAATTTTTATAGGCATTGAATTTGGAATATCGCTATGAAGAAGCCGTATGAATTTATGCAAATTTCCGAAATGAATTATTTCATTCCTCAGTTATAAATGTTGAAGTTTGTTGGTCACATTTTGCATTATCCGATATAGGGCGTTTATTTTCATTGTGTTTTAATCGTTGCTGAAGCATTCATACCGCTTTTTCAAAGGTATCATCTAGAGCTTATTCTGGAGGTGGAATATTTGAAGAAAGTATTGTATTTATTATTGCAGTGTTCATTGCAAATATTTTGCAAATATTTATTTATTTGCACTGCAATTGCAAATCATAGATTTCAGTAAAAAAAATTTTTTTTTTGTAAATATTTCTCGTTGCATTCTATTCTTCTGCACTGTGAATACGATGGTGGACGATGTGTGGATTCTCAAATTTTCAGTTGACAACATTGCGCACTCGTGAAATGAGACAACGTGATGAGCTTCAACGCTCTTATCGATATAAGTATACTCTATTAAGGATCAGATTCCCTAATCGTTTCTTTTTACAGGTCATTGATCTTATTCTTGTTTTTGTTTTAATTTATTGATCGATTGATTTTTTATCGATCTTTTTTATATCGATCTATTAATCAGTGCACTTCCTTCAGAATTTAGCGTCTTTTATTGACGAAATGAGAAGTCATGAATGCTCTAATAAGGTATTTCAAAAAAAGGAAGTATTTGTTTTTTACCTGAATTATTTATTCATATATTATTCAATTATAAACCATTAAATAAGCAGCAATGATTATTTAAAGAATTTTTTTTAATATATTTTTAGGGTACTTTTGGATGTCATGAACAATTCGCAGCAGTTCGTGAATTTGTAAGCGAATATTTGGCGAACGTTGAGGTGCCATTGTTTGTTCTTAAGGATCCGATTTCTGGAATAGCGCCCACTGATGATGCAAAAACATTAAGTGAATTGAATCTAGTGCCAGCGGCGATTGTTCACTTCGAGTGGGATCCCGATGTTTATGCAGAATTATCGAAAGAAGGTCAAGAGGTGAGCTTTCATGATTGCTTTTATTCAAATTTGGTGTGATATTTTAAGGATTAGACATCCATGAATTGAAATGTTGTTATCTTTCGGTTGTCACGTAAAGTATGAAGCGATTTTCTTTCAATCATTTTGGGCTTTATCTATGGTGAATGGGCTGTGCTGTTACTTTATTGAAGAAATGAAAGGGTGGATATTCTTTTAGGGCTCAATTTTGTATCTCTCTTTCATTATGGTATTGTCGTATCTGCAAGTTCTCTGTCCGTCCTTTCTTGCTGATCCACCAACACGAGGCAGCTTTGAGCATCTGAAGGTGCTAAAAAATTTACATAGAATTTAAGTTGCCCCGCTTAGCATTTTGCACCTTCCAAGTGGTATTTAAAAAAAATGAAGAAAAAAACAATCTTTTTTTAGCTGATTCATACACGAACGGTTGAGTGATTTGAAACATAATTACATATTTGAACATATTTTAATAATTGCTCGTTGTCCAGGAAAACTATTTGCTCTTTTTGAGGGCAATGTGAAAACAAGGATGATTGGTTTCATTGTTTTATGATTCGATTGTAAAATCTATCGTTTAACGATATCTGAGTAGTTTCTCTGTGATTTCTCTAGTATTTTTTTCTTCTTTCTTTATTTTCTTCGATGTTTTTTATGCTCAAGGCTATAATTTTCATTTCTTTTTTTTATGCTTACGTATTACAACATTTCGAATTATTTTGTGGTACTTGCAAAATTTGCATGCAGTAATTTTCGATAGAATGGTTGAGGGTATGATGAGGAGGAAGGATGAATTGAATAGGGTATTCTGTGTATCGTTCATATAGTGGTCACATGTGAACTGAGGAAATGCGGGGGGTTGTCTCTTTTGCAGATTGAAGGGAAAATGATATCATGGGGAAGGGGTGGTGATCCGAATGAAATCTGTTCGACGGGAGGTCGCAAATTGTTATGAGTGAAAATTAGATAACTGTTTTTTCACATATTGTTCATATTTTTACGGGTTGAAATATGCACTTATTTTCAGGTTCCCTATCTTCACAGTCGCTTTATGCAAGAAGCAGAAAGCTTTATTGCGCCATGATCGAGGATTAACATTTATATTTGAATGTATTTGCTCGGAAATTTCCGATGATAGAAAAATATATAAATAAGTTTGTAATATTTTTATCGCTATATTGCAGATTTTTTTTTTCTGGTGTGGACGGTAGGACGGTAACAGTTGAAGGTGAAGGCGGGAAGGGGCGAGGTGGCATTTCCAACGTTTGAAACTGTTATTTCTACTGCTTTGTTTTATAGAAAGGGTTTATATTTCGTTGTTGCTACTAAGGGATGGCATAAAAACTTTTTTTTGCATGTCATTGAATGTTTTAGGATACGTCGGATGAATATTTGTGCTTTTAAAAATATTCTAATCGATTTCATAGGTGTTCGTAAGTTGTTGCTGTAATGTCGACAGTGGAAGGGTTTGTATTTTCTGGGAGTTGGATTTTGAGACTTGAGGTCGATTTTCCGGAAGTTGCAAGTGGGATTTTAGTTTTCTTTTTGGGCTAAATCTCACAGTCCTCGAAATTACGATTGAACTAGATTGCAGTATTAGCGTTTTCATTGTATAAAAGCCAAAATTCTTTTTTCAGTTTCGAAACTTGCAACAGGAAAAATTTTTATTCAATAAGAATTGATTCCTTTTAAATAGTGCATATGATAACTCCTTTTTTTTTCTCATTTATTGTTCTCTGCTAATTCGGCTATTTATTTCGTATTCTAGGGGAATTATTATTTATGCAAATATTTGCATAAATTCTCCATTTTAACGATTATATTATCTATGATATGGTATTTATTATATGCGAGTATATAATATTGAAATGTTGAAAAACAAATGAGTGAATATTTTCGGTGAATTGGATAATCAGTGAACTTCAAAAGGGGATCACTGAATGTGTTTAAAATCTTTGGGGACGAAAGGACATGGCGCAATGAGGGATGCTTCTTAATAAAAAATACAATGGTACTCTTACGAAGCGCAGACCTGATTCGATTCTTGGTCACCTTCAATTTAGGAGGGGGAGGGGAAGGGGGAGGACAATTCAGTGAATTGCGTCTGTAGATGTAGAAATTAATCAGCGGAAATAACATTCAATGCTTATTGGAGTTTGATGTATAATTTAAGACTCCTATAATATTACTTTTGGTTGTCTATAATCACAGTACGTAACAATGGAGTCACATATATTCGCATTGAATTCTCTTCTCTTTAATGCTTCAATTTATGCAAATTTTATTGCACTATTTCAATTGCTTCGTAGTAAATCTTTGCGCAGTTTTCTTTTTTAATGAATATATTCTTTTTATTTATGTTTAAACTTTCACTGTGATATGTTTTTTTGAGTATGAATTCAATTAAAAGATTTTCAGGATGTCTCTATTGATTATGGTAATTATGGTTGCACAATTATTAGTAAATATTTCTTTATCTAGGTCAAGCTGAGATTTTGCGAACGGTTCACACCGTCATTGATCTAGCTGCTACTTCTTGAATTGATTGAAGTATAATTCAAACGATTAAAGAAAATCGACGCGACATATATATAAATATAAATATAAGTATATAAATATAAATAAATAATATATACTTAAACGCAGAAAGGTTTGAATTCTTAACTATACCCTGGGGGGGGGGGATATTCCGAGTACGAATAATTCTTAACTGCAAACTGTTAAGGACATTATTACGAGATTACATTTTAAAAATCAATTGCTATCAATAGATTCAGCCCACACCGTCCTCAGCGCAACGAAAAGGTGCTGTCGAATTGTTGTATGAGAAAAGTTCCTCATAACTTTATTGCGTCATTTAGTTCATAGTAATTTATGAAGCGTGAATTTATTGAGACATCTATGTTGCAACGTTAAAACTGTTGCAATAAATTTTAAAACATTGTGAATTTCATTGCAATATTGGGAGTGATTTTCTCATCAATATCGGGGATTCCGTCATCAACAGCTAACAAAACCAACCCATGTTCCCATGTATATTGATCGGTAATACTCAACGATGAACTTTCATCGGTTATTGACTTATGTAGTTTCAGTGTTAACTTTAAAACACCCTCGGCGGGGGTAGTATTTATAATGATGTTTTATAATCCAGATGATCCAGGTAAAGATGTTGACGTACATGCAGAGGTATAGTTTTTTGGCAAGTTTTTGATGAAAAAGTTTGTATAGATTTTGAATATTCCGACGAATTCATTCCTCTTTTGTATTTTAAATTTTTCTGCAAATTATTGAATCCATTCGAAGATTCGTTGCTAATCTATGAGCTCCTGAAGAATCCGACGGGTTCATCAACCGTTGGGAAGCTTCAAATGCGAAAGTGTTCGTTGGGGTTTTAAGAATCGGTTTTTTTTTCGCCACAACGATCGCGAGAAGGGGTGCAGAGCTCAATTTCCGGATGGGCTTTCGGGTTAGGTTGTAGATTCTCTTCGCTCAAAGTTTTCTGCTTGGGTGATGATGATTCCGTAGAAAATCTGAGCGGCGATTTCTATAGATAGAATTGTAGAAGATTCTGGAGACGCACTTCTTTCTACATGTTTCACCTGAAATTTCTGGACGCCGAACATTCAATGGAATCGAGTAATCCACAAAAACTTGTGACCTTTAACCTTTCTAGCTATATAAACCTTTCAAAGGTGTGAATTTATTTTCAAAAAAAGTCACTGCCACAGTAAATGGACTTAAGTCCCGTAGACTTATTTTTACGGGAAATTCATAGAGACATAAGTTCCACAGCTTTAACTTCGATTTTGTGATTAATTGCACTGGTTCGCAGTACAATTGAAGCGTACCAAAGAATGTGATCAGGTACGTGTCTATATATCGCCAAACAAAACCACCCTTGTTATTGCCAAGAAATAAGAAGTATACCGGTCACTCACTATACTTCTTATTTTATATACTGGAATACTGGTATATTACATCGTATAAAAATATACTGGTCATTCATGTATTGGTATATATACCGGTCACTCATTCAAGTTCATTCAATAAATATCTTACGTGCTCTTTTTTGTATTTAAACGTGTCTTACTACCTGATATGTTCATGTGGAGTACCGCCGGAAATAAAATAATGAAATTCGCCAGGTCCGTTGCATAGTTGACTAATCACCCTCTACGATCGTTTATATTCACTTGTCATTTTTTGTGAAAGTTTATAGGCATTTGCAAGTGTCAAAATGTTTACATATGTTTCGCGTCGATTGTTTGCAAAAATTTCCGTTTATGATCGATTCAACAGAAATAATTGATATATTATTGCGTATAATATTCAAATTTTTATGGAATTGGTAAGCTGTCAATAAGGAATTGATAGGCTGTCAATAAAGCAAATTGTTTTGGTGCTCTCTTTGACTTTTTTTTTCGTTTAGTGTTTTTTTCAAGTCTATTTTTTATCGATGCTATTGCAGATTTATATTCGGCTTGCTAACGCATTTCTCTATTCGTTTTTTTGTGCATTTACGGTGCTTTGAAAAGTGTTTTTGAAAAGAAATGGCTAAGAGAAACGTTTCATCGACGAGTGAGGAATCATCTGCAATACGTAAGCGTTGATTATTTTATTCGATCGTCTAATTTGGAATAGAACCCCAGGGGTTATAGAATTTTTACTTCAAACGTTGTTTGCTGTTTCTTTTTTTCTTTTCTTTTCTTTTTTTTTTTTTTTTTTTAAAGAAAGAGCTGTAGTTTTTTCTCAAAATCAAAAAATTTCCAGGGAGGATTGGGTGATGACTTTGGACTGTGCTGTCATCTAATAGGATATCTAATTTAATGCAAGGCATGACTAGATTTTTTTCGTCGGCGGAGAAGAAAAGTTCCCAGCGATTGTGAAAAAATTGTTTTTAGAAAATAATCTTTAAATATTCATCCAACAAAATTTTCCAAAGCAATTTTTAGTGTTAAGCTATGCTTCTTCTCGAATATACGATACATTAGCGTAGTGATGAATACAAAAAGTCTAGAAGAAGATTAATGAAAAAGTTTAGTTGATTGCTGAAAAATTTGCACTAATTTCCTTTTTTTTCTTAAAAATTTTTACAACTTTTTTGCTTTATTCTTTTCTAGACTATTGTGAGCATTGAAATTGTCCTACATAGTGATGTTACGAATATTTAATCTTAACTCATTGAAGATAGGAAAGATCATAGTGGATTTGAAAATGGGATTGCAATTTGTGGAATGTCATTTCATGTGAAATCCTTTGAAAAAGGTTTATTTATTCAGAAAATTTTCAAAGTTTTCATGATGTGTACACCTTACAATTTGAAAAGTACAGAAGCAGATAAAATTTTGCTTTTAAATGATTTTTTCTTTACTTATTTCTAAGGTTTTGGATTGCTTTAAGAAGAAGTATTGCTTGGGCTGGAGGGGAGGGGGGGTTTATCCAGTTTTTTCCCAGCATTATATACCATCGGTCTTGAAACCACACGTAACATCTCATGTTTAAGGATTTGGTTGTTTTTTTTTTTTCTACGGCAATTGCATTTTTTCATAGGAAATCTGGCAAATCTTTTAGTATCTGACCGTATGAATTATTTTTCTTTGCCAGAATTTTGTCTTTTTTCTTTTCTTCTGTTGCATAAACGAACTTTTTCTTCGGTAAATCCGATTGAAAACGTTGTATTTAATTAAGAATTTTGCCTAATTTTTATCAAACGTAATTATAATTAATAAAAACCCGATTTCTTTTATACTCCTGCAGTAGTATCAACATTTGGTTATGTGCTAATTGAATAGTTATTATGCGATTTTATGACGTTTCGCTATAGGAATATTGGCCATTAAAAAATGATCCGAAAACATATAGTTTTAATTGTCGGGGAATGCTCTAGTCTTATGTCATCATGGGTAATGTAATGTTTTATTGTTTAAAAATAATAAAGTGAACAGGTAAGTTTCTATAAATAATCGATTAAAAGCGCGTAAATTTCTATGATTTTAGCAAGGATGCTGTTGCTGGATGATTTAGCGAAGCCGTCGAATGGCCATAATATATCCGATATAAGTCCACTTTTGGCAAGGGTTCGTGAGTTCTTGCCACAAATGGCAGCTGCGAACGATGCTCTTTCAAGTGTGGAATGCGCTTCTTCCGGCATCGATATTGTGAATGTTCAGGATGACCAGCATACCGATGAAAGTGACAGTGAATCAAACACTGAACCGGAAGATGTATGTATGTTGTTTTTTTTTCTTTTTGTTTTTTAATTCAACAAATTTAATTCAGCAATTTGATTTTTAATTGTTTTTTTAATTCAAATTTTTTAATTTAATATATATTTATTTTTATATTTTATATAGGTGCGAACATATTTGTTGAATAATAGGAAATGCTGCATTCAACCTGATTCAAAAAGGACAAGTGTATATTATTGCTGCGGTTAAATATTAGAAGAGGACAGGTGTATTCTCAAAGGTAAAAAAACTGCCGCTTAAAAAGTCTGAAATATAGGACAGCATAAGAAAGCGATGCACTTAAATCAGCGAGTGATTTTCCATCTGCATTTGTGTACGTATTTTAACGTTACATTTTTCTGCTAGATGCCTAATATTTTTTCGTTATACGTTAATGGAAAGGAAGATAGCGCTTCTTCTTGAAAAGGAATCATGGATAGGAAAGAGTGCTTCTAGTGGATTTCTTTTATTCGATTGTTCAAAACGTTCAATTTATCTGCCTAGGTAATAAGTGCAGATGTGATTTTTTTTTTTAAACATCAATATTCAGTTAGAAAGTAAGAACTTCCAATTAAAAAAAAAAAAAGAAAGGGTAGTTGCACAAGATTTTTTATTGCCGTATAACATTGTGAAAGCACATTCGGGGAGGGGCGGGGGGGGGGGATTGGGGTTGGCTCATATGTTTAGCTTTCTCATTTATCGTATTTGCACTAAAATATAAATCTTATACCGGATAATATTTTCAGCCTGAAAAGATTCGTAAATTTTCTTTTTCTTCCACTCTTCTCCTATTCGGCCTCTTATTCCCTTCTTTCCCACCCCTCTCACCTCCTCCCTTTCCCCACCTGTCTCATCTTGTCTTTGGAATCTTCTCTCTAAGGGTCTCATTATTTCAATAAATTGAATGCTTTATTCATAGCTGTCCTATACTTAAGATTGATCAACCGCACATTGAAATCGACGTATCGATATTCAAAAATGGCAACAAAAATTCATCACATTCATCAGATTCGAGCTCACCTGAGGATTCAGAAGTGGATGACGAGCTTCCTGAAGCATTCCGTACATCACGAGAGGATGACAAAATTGATTCAGCTACGAAGAAACAAAAAGCCCGTAAGCGGAAACTCATTGAAGAGGTCGAAGAAGACTGAAAGAAATGATGCAGAAGGTGACTCTGAAAGGAAGCATTAGAATGCATTATATGTTGGTGTTTGTGTTCGAAACACCCTCTATATCTTAAGAGTACTGTAGAGTTGATTTGTATGGTGGGGGAAGGGGTGAACTGAAATCTATAAGGCGTAGGAGTCCATTGAACTGAGCATAGGAAGGAGAATGAAAATGTCAGCTGGAAGTGTTTGCATTCACTTGCAAAGAGTAATAGCCGATAACGAATTGTAATGTGAATAAATCGATGCGTATTTGATTGAGCACTATCTCATTGCTTTGTTTTATTGATTTTATTTCGGTAATTAAACAGCAATTGAATAATATTTGCAATTTCATTTCTTTTTTAGATTTTTAAAGAGAAACCTCGAGATGCATTCATTACTAAAAAATTTTTTTATTATCTTTATTTAAAAAAAATGTTTCAAATATACTAAAAGTCTTTTTGCATTTATCATCTAGAGCGTTCGAAATATGCAAATTTGTAAGGCGGATATAGTGCTGAAAGATAGCTTATCTTAAGCGAACCTTTTAATATTGAACGCATCTCTAAAAGGTCAGCGATTTACAATTTTATTACTATAAAAAATTTCGTTAGAGGGTGATATTATGCGACGATTCCAATAGAGCTTTCATGTGCTCATTGCTTTTTATTTTGTATGTTTTATGAAAACCTTAAAAGGTGTTTTTAAATGATCCCTTATAAGGTATACAATGATATCTTTTCGGTAGTTGATAGAAGTTGTTGATTTTGACTAAAATATTACCATTTCTTTCTTCTATTTTATTTTCGGATAACAAGAGTTTTCAACTTGTATTGTTTGACGTTATGCAAGCGTTATTATTCTATGGGAATTGCTTATCTTAAATCTATTAATTTTTTGAGTTCTTACTTCAAATGAATTAATCTTAAGTCTTTGCTTTAAGTTAATTTTTTGAAAATGTTATTTTTCAAATTTTTAAATAATTTGAGAAAAAATTTCCTGAAAGCGTTTTGAAAAAAAAAAAAGTTCTTGGAAACTTCTAGCTTTGAAATGTCCGTTTTAGTTACTTATCGATTTATTGTCTGTGTAGTGGTTTTGATTGGATTTGATTCATCTCTGTCGATTGTATTCTCCATTAAAATCGATCTATAGGTATAGAGCAAACTAATCGAATAGTCAAAAAAATAATCCCCTTCCCTTTCTCGTATCCCCTTCCCCTCTACTCTCCCTTCACATCCCACCACCCTTTGCATACACGACTGCATTGATGTTTAGTATTGCAAAAGCTGTACTAAAAAATATGTCATCTCGTCATGGAAGCATTCTACAAATTAAACTTCTCCCCTCTCTCGGCAGTTATCATTTTTATTATCCATTAAGTTAAGCTTTATTAGTTATATTCCGAATTTACATCACCTGACCACCTGATGACCCGTCCATTTGCAAGGGTCGGCATCGATATGTCGAGTTCCGTTTGCTCTTATCCTGCGCTGTCTACTTCCAGCGTTGACCATAGAGCCGTATTAATGCTTCATCCACTTCACTTGCGGCTTTCTACGCGGCTGCTGTCGGTCGGTATCCGTTCTATAAGGCAATAGGTCCAGCAGTTGTCAGATTTTCGTGCAACATCGCTTGCCCATTTCTATTTTGCTTCATAAAATTCGGGTATCATATCCTTTACTACAGTTCTATGTCGCGATTCTTCATTGTTTAACCGGTCTATTCGGTTGAGGCCATATATCCTTCTTTCTATTGCTCTCTATGTCATTGCGAATTTTTATTCATCACAGTTAGCCGTAGACCATGTTTGCAGACGTATAGCATTGCCAGAAGCATAATCGTCCAGAAGATATTAGCTTTGGCATTCATCGGCGACCTCTGTTCTGTTAGCACAACCTGATTGTTGTTGAAAGTGATTCAACCCGCTCTTCGTCTTCTTATGAACTCGCCGGCCAAGATATTATTCGGATTCAGTTGACATCCGAGATAGGTGTAGTCTGTCGCTTTCTCGACTTCGACGCCATCTACTCGCATAGCGCCTTCTGTGCAAAAGCTATTTCTCATCGATTTGTCTTCGAGAGTTTCATTTCCAGGCCGATTTCCTTGAAGAGACTTGCAGTTTGCTGTAAATCGTGTTGGTGGTCTTGAGGGTTTGTGGCAACAAGGACACAGTCATCAGAGAAAAGAAGATAGCTTAGCAATTCTCCATCAGTCATAAACCAACTATGATGTTTAATCCTTCTAAATGCTCTCTCCAGAGTCACCGCAAAAAGCATCGGGGAGATACTATCACCTTGTAGAGGACACGGATGTGATCATGCGTGGAGTAGCATTCTCTAAGACCTGCCTGCACTGTGCTGATTTCCATCACTTTTGTGAACAATTTGTGCGATTAAGACAAAAACGCAATGGAAAGGTAGTTCCCAAGGTCTTCGGTATCATCTTCCTTCTTCAAAAGCATCTTCTCTAATGGTAACCTAACCAAGCCAAGCGAATAGTGCTTGAATTTAACTAGGTGGAGAATCTTTCAGCCGTAGCCTTGGAAAAGAAGTAGCCTCCTGCTTTCAGATATTCCGTTTTGATTCCGTCCTTTCCGGGGATTTTTCCAAACTCCATTTCCCTCAATGCTGAATCAACTTCGTCCCATGTTACCAGTGGAATGTTCACGCTTAAAATGTGAGGGGTTTCCTCCGCGTATACCTTGGAGGCAAATAGATTATTGTAGTAGGTTTCGCATATTTATGTCATTCTTGTTTGATCTGTTGTACGTCTCCCATTATGATCTTTCAGAATACCACGTAATCTTATTCTCCTTTCAAGTTCTTTCTCAACCATTTTCAAGCTTCTTCGGTTTTTTGCCGCTTCTCTCAGCTCCAATCCCTTGTACTGGTCACAGTCCACTTGCAGTTTCCTCCGTAGATTCTTACGAAATAAACCCTCATCAGAAATATTAAGCTCTCTTTTGTTATCATATACAATAGAATCACTTCCTGCTTCCCTATTAAATATGCTTTGTGTAAATTTGTATATATATATATATATATATATATATATATATATATATATATTATTCGGATACAAGCATTAAAAAGTTCTAAATGAGATGAGCCATAATATTATTTATAATGAGATAATGCAATTGATTATTCTGGGTATTATCTGCTTTGTCACTTCATACAATTCTATGTTGATAAATTTCTTATGCAAAGCTTTATTATATAAGTAATCAGCTTTGTCTAGTTGATGATGTGTTAAAAGTAACTAAGTACATTCTCGGCTACTACTGATACGTCGAATTAAATATGTTGCGACAAGACGGGGGGGGGAGGGGGAAGAATGTCTAAATTTCTCAACGACTATTGGCGTATCTATTCGATGTGGCCCTCTTTCCTCAATATATGACCTCTTGAATTTTTTAAAATTTCTCTTCATAGATTTGAATCTTGATTGCAATGTTGTTTATGAATTTTAAGAAATATATTTACTTTATTATAATTTCATCATCGATTACTTTATTACTATTACTTTACTCATAAGAAAGTATATATTTCGTTTGAATAATAATAAAAATAAAATGTTGATTTTTTTAATGAATTTCTCTATGCGATGGTTTGATTCCATTATTGTATCTATTTCGCTTTCTGTTGCATAATATTTGATATAACAGTATATATCACCAATTTCAATATGCTGATAAGACGAAAATTCTCTAAATGGATCGTTTTATCTATTTAATGATGAGTAAAAGAATTTCGAGATGAGAGAGAAAATATTCAAAAATTTAGCACATCTTTAAGAGTCATTTGATTTCGGAGCTATTATTTACTATTTGACTGTTTTAATCCTCGGATAAGTTTTATTTTTTTTAAATTTTTTTCAAAGGCTTTTTCTCAACTTTTATCAGAGTTGGTGAATTTTTCATTCCAATAATTGAATTTTACATTTTTCATTGTTGTTTTTATTGAATTTCACTCGTAAAAAAAAATATGACAAAATTTCCGATGAAACGCTTCATCGTTTTTTCGAATCTTTTGCAAGCCTTCCTTATCCGCCTTATTAATGCTTTATTATTGAGCTTATATTTATATGTTGTGAATATTGAATTTACACAATTATTTAAATCCTCAAAAATATCAAGCCGTTATTTTTTATAAATTATATCTGAAAGATTTTAATGATGAATGAATACCTTTCTAATCTAAAGCATTTGGTATGATTGTTCCTTTCTAAGATTTATTTAAATAAAGCTTATAAAGCTAGAGCATATGATTGTTCTTCGAAATAAAGATATATTCTCAACAACCATATATTGCATTGTTGATGCCCTGATTAATCATCCGGCAGCTGATATAGGAAGATATTTCGGGATATTGTTCAAGACAGCCGGGTCCCTTTTATTGTCAAATGGTAAAAGAGGCTTTCTATATGAAGCTTATATGCGCTTGTGTGGTTCACACCTTGTATGCGACGTGTTTCATATGTGGGTTGTTTATATTTATATTCGATTTCGGCTTATTCGAATTGCAGAAAAATTTAAAGGTGATTTACTGTCGGTGAGAATGGAGGAAGCATCAATTAAAGCGATAGAAGCTGCTCAGAAATTAAAAGATCTCTATGGAGATATTGCACAGGTTGATTTATTTATACTTTTAAATTTTATTCATTTTCTTTTTTTATTCACTAATATTTTTGTGAGATTTTTAAAAGAACACTCAAATGAACCTTTAGCTATTCATCTCCAGCTGAAGCCGATTTTTGATTTGGTTTAGTTTTTCCCTTCTTTCATTATCGATGAAAAGTGATTATATATTATTATTATTGACTAAGAAAGTGATTTTAATCGTAACATTGATAGTTTCGATGGCAATTATGAAATGAACCATCACTATCAATTGGATGCATTATTTCAATTCCTATATATTTGATGGTGGAAGATTAATGAACTATTATTGATGGATATTGAGCATAAACACTGACATTTTTACACTATAAAGGAGGTGGATGATTCATTGGGAAGATTACCATTCCCATCCATTCCGCAAGAGCATCCATAAGTATTCGAAAAGAAGTTATCGGCTTGAGCGGAGATGGGGAAAGGGCGAAACAAAAGTTGACACCAAAGTTCTTCAGTTCGAATATAGCGCTATATATTTACTTGTGTTTTATTGTTCTGTTGAATTGTGGGATAATATAAAGAATCTCATCTGCTAAGTTATATTGTTGCTCTTTGATCTCTTGCTTTCTTCCTCTCTTTCTTACTCTATAAAAAGTCTCTAATATTCGATTAATTACAATAAACCAATTTAAATTTTAAGGTACCAAATGTGTTGAGTGGTCGAATTCAAAAAAATTCGAATGGAAAATATCTACAGGTGCAATTTATTTGTTTACCTATTCGTCATTAATTTTAATGCAATTTTTTTAAAATTTTGTTTAAATAATTTCAAAAAGGTGAATATATAAAAAATATTGACCATTGAGATGTTTACTTGTGATATATTTTATTTCATATAAAAGGCAATTCGCTACTATTTGTTTTTTGTCATTTCTGTCACTACAAAATGATTCCTTAATTTGTATTGTATTAATTTGACGTTAAATCAGAAACTAGCTGATTTTTATTTTTTTGTTTTTTTTTCATATTTGAAAATTTTATTGCGAAAATTATTTTAAAAAAAAATAATATGAGTGTAACAGAAATCATTTGAATTTAATATATGCGATGCAATAATTCAAACATATCGTAGAGGTATTCGACTGATTGGCCATTAATGTTTGGACCAATGATCATTGGCCAATATTTTTTGCCTTTATTAGGATTATTGGCCAATAATAACGCATCGGCCATGATCGAATTGCACCCATAATAGAAATTGCATTAAATACATGTCAATTAATGTTTAGAAATTAAGCAGAACGTAACAAAGACTGAATTATACCCGATTTTATGTAAATACTGGAATGATCCTTTACGTATTGATTAGATTTAAAATCTAAGTTATTTATGCAATTTGTCTTAAAATTAAATATTTTAATTGCTTCACTAAAACTTGGTCTTAATTCACAAGGTTTACAAAATATTTCAGCTCGTCTAAAAAGGATTAAATTTATCGACGAGTAGATTGAAAGATTATGTGAAGGTGTAAACTCCCGTGAGAGTTGAAGGATAAACTCTAGAGAGAACAAAATTTAATGAAAAATAAGTATGAGAGGACGTTTCCATTAGATGGAATGAATTTGAAGAGGGGTAGGGGTTCTATTTATATCTTACGGTCCCTGATTTATTTGCAAATTAGAATGAAGTTTTGTAGATTGTATGTATTTGGTCGAGTCGAGCCGTTGAAATGAAGATGTCACATAAAACACAACGAGTGAGTGTTGTATATAAAAAGGCAAATGATGATCGGTTATACGAACTGATATCCACAACATCAATGCCATTGACTAGTTTCGAGTTTGTTGATTCTCTTCTTTTAATTTCATTATTGAACGTTATCACTTCATTAATACTATTAAATTTTATATAATCCACATGATTAATATGCCTTATTAAGGTATATATGTTGAAGCCAGTATATAATCCCACACTTGGTTAATACACCCGCTTAAGGTGTGCATGTTAAAGGCAGTATATAATTCTACACCTTGTTAATACCTGCTTAACGTGTATGTAATGAAGCCAACTATTTTTCAACTTATATTGAAATAATGAATGTTTTCGATGAGATTTTTATTGGTCATTAAAAACTTTACGTCTTTTCTTGTGTCTTCGAATTTTTCTTTTTATATGCTCTTTAAAGAATTATATTTCCATTTTATTCATGCTTTTTTTATTTTTCATTTTTTATTTTTTATTATTTTTTTGAAAATTTCATTTAATTGATTGTCAATTTTTTTAATTTTTATTGTTCTCTAAATTGAAGTATTCAATTTGTAAATATTTTTAGAAATATTAACGCAATTTATTCGAAATCGGATTCTAAAATTGCCGCACTTATCACTCTTATTGATGAAAAAAATCCCAAAGAGAAAAAGCAATATATCAAGGTGAGCATCGAGAAAATATTTTCCAAAATTGATTTTATTTTTTTTTTCATTTTTTTCAAATATTTTTTAATTATCTCATTAGCCGAGAGTGGACAGAAAATTTATTATTGTTAATAGCAATTGACAAAAGATTGCCTTAAGAAATTTACCCCAGAGGATTATAGTAACGTTGCTTTCCCCCCCCCCCCCGATCCCTCTCTTGCCTTCCTTCGTTCCTCTCGTATCATATTGCGAAATTTCCAAATGTAGATAATTTTGTAATTTATGTCACCTCTAAGCATTAATAGAAATAAGTCATTTGATTAATCAACTTCTGTTCGTATCATCTCATCCGCTTAATCGTCGAATATGCTAAGCGATAGTATTCGCCTTCCAATGGGCGATTCTGGCTAGTAAAAGGGTTGATATTTTTATCTAACCGTTGATTTTGAGAGAATTCTCTAAGATATTCGTGCAAATTAACCGAACGTTTGAGATTAATAAAAATATTTATAGATTTATGATGCTATGGATCATATCGAATTGTGTTGTGTCGATGTTACGACGCATAAAAAATGTGGACTTACACATGCGTATGGTTAGTTTCTCATTTCTTTTATTAATTTACACTAATTTTTATTAAGTAATTGAATTTAATTCTTTTGCTGTTTATTGCCATTTGTGTTCATACAAACTTCTAAATTTATAACGAATATTATTAATGGAATTTATTTGTCGTTATTCGTATTTGAGTGAAAATCTGCCGAATGCATTGTTTTAGCTGAGTATTTATGCAATCGGTCGTTTTCATATTGCTAGTCGTTATTGTACGCTTTTGCAAATACGGATGTACAAAAGATATAAATATTGAGGCCTTGTCTGTGTTTGTCTGGTATAGCTAATGAGGCCATGTTCGTGTTTGTCTGTCTGTTTTGTCTGTCTATCCTAGAATCGAGATTTATGCTGTGGTAGATTGATCGTAGCACAAATTTGACTTCCAATTCTATGATGCTTTTAATTTTTTAACTCATAGAGAAGGTGATGGATTGTAAGGAAATCAAGAGATTATTTTATATGCTGGAGGTTATGACGTCCAGTGCATTTTCGATCCTTAAGTTGAAACTATAAAAGGTGAATAAATGTATGTATTCGTCCGTGCAACCGTAGTAATAAAATTTCCTTGCAAAAATTTGCACCTAGATCGTAGATTCTTTATTTTTCTTCATTTTTTTGGTAGATTTTTTGGTTCCATAGTAGATTTCTTGATTTCATGGTTAGATTTTTCGGATTTTTTTTGGCAGATTTTTAGGTTTTTTGGTAGATTTTCTTGATTTCAAAAAGATTTCTTAGTTCGATGATGGATTTATTGGTTTCATAGTAGATTCATTGGTTTTATATGAATTCTTTGATTTCGTCGTTGGTGGTCTACATTTTTTATAGCGGACTGGTGACAAACATTTCATAATGTTATTGACCTCGTCATTGGTGGTCTATTCATTGTATAATAAATTTTATCTATATTTTATAATAGACTCTTTTTCATGTGGATGGTCGATTTATTTTTTTTTAAATTCGAAATTAAATATAGAAAATTACATATTAAATTCCCATATGCTTTATATATTTTTTATCCTTTCATTTTCTTTGCCAAAATTATGAACTTTTCTTTATTTTCTTTTTTTTTTGCATTTGATGAACATTTGAGTTGTCGCGTTAATTGATTCATCTTCGTCAACACCATCGAAATAATGATTGATAATTTTAATCTTTTGAATAATCAAAGTGAAATTTTTAGAGGAATTTGGCGGTTTAAAATGGTCAAATGGTGAAGGTCATATTCTTTTTACCGCTGAAAAATTTATTAAAAGCGCACAATATTTCGATGCTGATCTCGATTGGAGCAATGAGGAGAAACTACTCGAATCAAATGTTGTAAGTCTTTTTTTAAATATAAGTAGTATTCATATTCGTAGCCGTAGTTTGAATTATATCAACAATAGCTAAGGGAAAATATCATTGTGGTTGATTGTATGATGGGCACATTTCGTATTCAATCAAAGAATGAGGAGCAACTCAACGATGTATGATCGATATCACCAGCTTAAATATTGCCTTTTTATTTTGTAATTTTTTTTTTTTGTAGTTAAGATTTTATCTGCAGCTGAAAGGTATATGAAAATTTCCACATATTTGATGCAATATTATGTATTGTTTGTTATTAAAGTTTAACTTAATTGCATCATCAACACTTAAGTAATTATGCATTATTTTTTATTACCAATCATCTCTATTTTATTCGACGAATTTATCGCTTTTTCAAAGATTTTTTCACTCACTATGATAAAATTGAAATAATAATTTATATGCAAATTTGAACTCAAATTTAAAATTTGCATTTGAAAAGAATTTTTAGTACTGAAATATTGAGGTTGACTAAATTCAAGATATTCGACGATTAAAATATTCATGTGAATGGAAAGATTTCTTCTCGACGAATCTGATTGTAGGGCGATAAATTTAAACTTATGGAAAATTGGGGTGAACAACGATACGATGTTTGTTGTTCAGTGTTGTGCATTATGGATATTATTAGTGGTTCGATAACAATTATTGATCAAATTCCTAAAAATTTGACACCATCATATGTGAGTTGATTTTTTTTCTTTTTTTATTTGTCATTACTTACTTTTTCCTAACTTTTCCGATTTTTTTTCGTATAAAAAAATTGAATTTTTTTTTTCAAATATGTCATTCTAATAATGATAATCATTCATCGTTTTGCCTTGCCTATTGCGCGGTCGGTTGTGAAGCTCCGACCAGAGTGTTGGCTCCGCTCAGCCGAGCCACCCCGTCCAACGCCCTCATCGGGACAAGTGTGGCGGAACAAGTCCCGACAGTCATAGGAGGAGCGACGGTGAATCGGCTCGTCAGCATCCGACGGGCAGGAGACGAGCCTAAGCCCTAACCTTCAGGCGACCGACGTGCAAGAAGGAGAGGCCGACCTAAAGACCACGGGAACAAACTGGACTAGAGAGGCATTGGGTCAGAGCAGGCGGAAGCGATATGAAGAGACATGTATTCATAATGAATGCTGTGTTCATTGAAATAAATAAATGAAATAATGATGATTGTAATTTTATGATATTTGCATGAGTTTATTAATACTTTCGATTTTATATTTGCAAATATTTCAGTACTATAATTTCTGTAACTAAGAAATTTTTGAAAAGTTTATAAGAAAAGAGACGAAATGAAAATTTGAGTATTAATTCAGGGATGGTTAAGTGGAAAGTTAGTATTAAAAAGTATTAAAGCTGTAATATTGAAGATCAAAGGGCTGTAATTGGTAAAAAGCTGTATTATTGAGTACTAAAAGTAAGGGAACGAGTATTAGAGAAGCTATGATTAAGAAATAAGATTCTAAAAAATAGAGTAGAAAGATATGTGTTTGATAATTTTTATCCCTCGATTTAATATATCGTTATGGATATAATCAATGACTCTATCACGGTTGTGGGATCGGATTTTTGAAAAGTTAACGCTGTCATATATGAACTTATTATACATTTATCTAATTTCATAGATTAAGCTGAAGCCATTTCGCTATATGCGGCAAAGGAATATTGATAGTGTAAATGCAAATTGCATTTATCTTTAGAATTAGAAAACTTCTTTTTAAGTAGTTTTTGTCTATGACGAATGTATAGTTTAACAGTTTGAAAAAACAAAGAAAAAAATTTTTTTTAAATTGACTCAAGGTAGAAAGGAAGTATTGCGATAATGATGCTTGTATTAACATACTTTACATAGTCCTCCGTCTCGCTCCCCTTCCCCTTTTTGGCTCCTTCCCTGTCTAAAAGTTCTTTGAATTTGAACGTTCCTTTTTGAATTTAAGCAGCATCATCGAGTGCCTGAGAAGTATAATCCTGGACTTTTGTCCAATATGAGGTAGTGTGTGTTCGGTTGTATAAAAAGATGCTGATGCATTTTTGAGATGAACTATTAAACATTCTTTTATAAAATTATTATTCTTTTGTAATTTTTCTTATCTTTATAAAGTTTTCAGAGTGTTTGGGCACCACATGATGAGGGAATCGTTTTCTTTGGAATCGAAAATGAACCTTTCAAGCTTGGCAAAATCTATTGTAACAACCGAAGGTAATCGTTTTATATGCTTCTTGGCAAGTTGTACATAAGAAATTATGCCGAAAAAGTTTACATAACCAGTGGGGTTTTATTTCAAAAGGTTCATTAGGTTTTATTTCAAAAGGTTCAAAAGGTATAAGAAAAGAGATGAAATGAAAATTTGAGTATTAATTCAGGGATGGTTAAGTGGAAAGTTAATATTAAAAAGTGTTAAGGCTATAATATTGACAAATATGTATTCGATTATTTAACTATCAAAATAAGATTTGCTTTTTATCGTTTAATTTTGTGAATATTGGAATATCATTTCAGAGGAGCACTATATTATTATGAGTTGAAAAATGCTCAATTATATACGCTAAGTGAAGAGAATGTTGCAATCGAAGGAATTTCATTCTCCATGGATAATTCAAAATTAATATATTTCCAAAGGACGGCTGGAGGTCCTCATAGAGCGACATCTGCATTGTATTTGGTTGGTATTTTCAAATTTATGTTGCAATTATTTTTTAAATTTTGCATTTGCAGTGATAATTTATAGTTATCATCGTTTTGATCAGCTTCAATTGCTAAGGAAAATTTGAGAAGAGTTTTTCTTATATTCCATCTAGAAAGGGAATTTATAAATTTAATTTTTATTTATAAATTATTCAGATTAAAACTTTCGAAAAGGTTTTATTTGAAAAATATAAAATATATATTCATGAATGAAAGGCAAATTGAATAAATTAAGTAAACTTTTATATCTTTTATTTTGAATTTCTTGTCGAAATGAAATACAATGCGATTTGTGCATTTTTATAGAAGAGCTCAATTTTTAAGGCATTTCAATTGCGATTTGATATCATAGGAAAAGTTCCTGGTTTTTTTTTTTTTCTAAATAGAATCATGGTTTAGCTGAGGTTTTATTGTTATTGAGAGGTGTGAAATATTTTATCTTCCGTTTTTCTTGTTAGTGTTATTGATAAATATGATAGAAGGAGTGATTTCCCATTAAGGCGAGAAGGGGGGGGGGCTATTTTGAGATTCCGCTTTCATCATTTATCATAACATTGAGCTTTTTTCTCGAAGTTATTTGACTAAATATAACTAAATGCCATTAATTTTTTTATAGAAATAGAAAGAGATAGAATCTCTATATATTTCATTGAAATATAATTATAATAAACGGGTAACGCTTTTCGTTTAAAAGTTTTAGATGCAATTTGATTTCAAAATCACTATCTCTATTTATGATACATTTCTGTTTATCTTGCTAGGGAGGGGAGGGAGGAGGGGGGGGGGGAGGGGTTCTTGAAGTCATTTTCATTCGTCATTGCAATTTTATTTCCAGAAGGCTGGTAGCTTAAAAAATTACTTCTTCTCATAAAAATATTGCTAATGTGCTAATTATTATCTATTCTAGATGGATTGGAAAAGCAAAACAACTAGAGAAGTGGTACCTATTGTTGATACACCTGCTTGTAAGTGTTGTTAAATTGTTCTTTTGTTTTTCTGTTCTTTTTTTCGATGAAAAAACCTTTTTGCTGTGTGGTTTTGCAGATTTGCTTGCAAAAGTGTATTACGTCTATATCGTTGTGTGTATATTAATGTATCGATATGTTTGTCTGTGTGCCTATTACCTGTCTATTCGATAGTTGTAGATGAAGGATCACTACAGGTAGTACTGAAATTCCCTGGGTACAATGTGCACAACTTCTGAAGTTGACCTATCAAAATGAAGTAACCTGTGAAATTCGTTGGTTAGATTACCACTGTGCAAAAGCGCGTGTCGTGCCAAATCTTTTGGCGTGCTTTCCCATTTGTTAAATCTAAGATCACTTATGCATAATTTACTCGCCATTTTTTAATGCTATAGCAGGAACAATGTCGATCGAGTGGAATAATTAAACACTACAAATGATGCAAAAAAAAAAAAAAAGTAGCAAATAAAGAATCATGAAAAAGAACATCTGAGGTTTAGTGCTAGAGAGTTTTTTCGGGGTTCTCTTATGATAGTTTGTTGAAGTAAGTAAAATTTCTCGATCCAAAATTTTTCTTTCCACATGAGCGCTGATTGACATATTTTTCAGCATATACCGGATTTCCTGGTTTTCAATTGATACACGTTCCGAAACGGTGCTGGGCGAACGATAATAAACGTGTAGTTTTATCAAGTGCTTGGCGTTCCGGAGAGGTTTTCCGTTCATATCATTTCTGTCTTATCTTTATTCTTCGTTGATATTATTGGTTGCCTATGAGCAGATAGTCTAGGTTTGAACATGATTCTGAGATTTACTTTTGTTTCCTCTATAACTATAAGGAAAATGGCTCTTACAGCTGATGTTTGGCGAACGGTTATTGTGCATTGAAGAGTTGCTAGTCGATTATTTAGTTTATTTAATTTGTTGGTTTATTTTAGTGTAACTATAAAGATTTTAGTTTATTTTGTAGTGTAAGAAAGGTCTAAGTAGGAGTCATTTGAATTTATAGTTCATTGGTAGATGCTTTGTCCGATCACATCCATGGTTCAATTTATGAAAATAGAAGGAAGGAAGGAGGGGGCAGGGAGAAGGAAGAGGGAGCCGAAGATGTCGTTGGATGATGCCATGTTCTCGAAAAACGTTTTCGAGTGGCGGTTCTAGGTCATGCTGATTGTTCAAATAGAAGAGTTCTGATCCAAATGTTTTGATGAATGGATCTTCCAAATCTGACTCGGTATTTTCCAAGAAGCATTTCCTAGAAATAAAGCTTTGAACATCGGATTCATTTCCTTTTTTTGCGTTCTAATATATTCTAAACAATCTTTAGCGAATATTATATCTATGCTAATCAGGAATGTTTTTGTTTGTGTTGCAGGTCAATGAACACATGTCGTGGAGATGGTACATGCAGGCTACCGCACATGTCGGATTAAATAATTTTTTTATATACTTTAGAAGAAGGGGAGGGGGGAAGGGGTTAAGACAAATAGGAATGGTGGAAGGACTTACTCTTATAATTCATCATATCCTCATTTGAGTCTCTCATTTTTATGGCTTAACTCGGATACCTGATAGATGAATGATATGTAGATGTCCTTTGTATTTTCCTTCTATATGAGACACTTTAATAAATCCTCCTGACTGATCTATCAGCTTTCAGGAACTTTTAGTTGTCGATACATCTTCAGGCAACGTTAAAAAGATCTCCAACATTGGTGAGTATCATCCAGTATTGACCAATTTCCTTCATAAATGAAAGTTTCACTTGCGGCTATTATTTTCTTTAGAATCTTTCAAATATCGTCAGTGAATCGTTTAAAAGGCAGCAAGTAAGGAGCTTTCGTTTGAATGCTGATATCTTTAGAGTAAGCATTATTGTATTTACTGCAGTTAAGATGAATTTTGAAAAGGTTGTTCTTATTTGGTTTTTAAATATTCTGAAAACTAGACGATTAGAATTCTATCAGTAGATATGTTAAATGCTGAGCTAAGTATAGCACGATGGATATCAGCTATTGCCTGAGGCGATATTTGTCTATGCATAAGTGAAGTAGTATAAGTCATCTTCTTACTGAAAGATTGCAACTATCACCACTCAAGTTATCAGAGGTAAGCGTGAGGCCAGAAGTTACTTTGATTCCTTCCGGTGTTCCTCTGTATTTTCGAGTGTTAGATTCCAACGACAGTTGTTTGATGACTGAGCGGCCCAATTTTTTCTGCGGGTGGGGAGGGGGGCGGAACAAAGGCGAGAAGAAAGAGAGAGGGGTGGATGAAGGTGATCATAGGTGGTCACTTTGTCTTCAGGCGCTTGACCATGGTCCACTTGCTAGTCATGACCACTGCACGATTTGTCGCATTTTTAAGACTCGTGTTAATAATGAGTATTCCTCGAAAATCGAGTGCTGTTTCTTTGTTTCTCCTCCTTACTTCCCATCATAATAATTCCTTATAGAATTGGGAACTCTTAATTGTTATTCGTTTAATAATGTTTTATAGTGAACACTCATGGATGTTGGTCATTATTGGATGTGATGGATGATAACCTATTGGTTGCATGCTCTGCACCAAATCGTCCTCCGTCCACTTTGCTGGGTAGATTACCCAAATGTGGCGAAGAAGAAAAAGTGAGTATAGTTATAATCTCTAGCTAATAGCGATAAGCATTCTTCATTTATACATTTATGTTAAGGGGAAAGAGCTTCTATTGAATGTGATCATGAATTTTTATACAAATATTTACATGAATAACGATAAAATTTCTACTTCAACCTCTAAGGGGGATAGGAAAAAACGATCCCCTCATCTCGCTTATTCCTTTTTTTGCCGATATATACAACCGTCAACAGCAGCTTACAATATAGTAAGCAATAGCTTCGAAAAATCCTTTTTTTTATAATAGAGAGACATGCGCAATGCGGATTGTACTGTTGTTGATTCGACGGTCAAATCGGGGTTTCAGAGGTAGTATGAGCGAAGCTGTGAAATGTTTTTTTTCAAAATGTTTGCATTAGTGGAATAATAACGATGATTTTTCGAGTTTACCGAATCATATATGCTTTTTTGTTTGGGGTTGTTGATTCCCGCAAATCATTGATGCATGTCGCTTGAAATGGGCAATTAAAGAGGGGGAGAACTTTTATTTAAGGCGATCTGTGTTCAAGTTTTTATAAATATTTATTGCAGCTTAACCACCGTCACGTTTATTAGGCGTTTGAATTCAGCAGTTTGATTTTATACATTTAAAATCAATGGTCATGTTGAATTAACTCAGTTTTTTTTTGTAGATTTTATGGACCAAATTGGACAATTGCAGTACGCCGATTGAAGTGCGTCTTAGGCTGCTCAACTATTCATGGAAAATTTTGGGTTTTCGCCGTAAAGGTTTGCTCTCGCATGCCGTTTTTGTCTTGTTTTGCATTTGAATTGCCAATTGAACTTGATGATTTGTGCTTTCTATTATTTGGCCAATGATAATCGTATCCGATGCTAGTAATTGCAGGTAATTGACAGTAAGAAAGGTGAGCATTCATAAATTTGTAGTATTTTATATGGAGGTGAGAGTGAATAATCTCGAAGAGTGTGTACTTGAAAATAAATATTATTAGATATGAAAGAAAATATTGCGGAATCGATAACGTCTAGAAAGTTGAATTAATATTTTCCATAAGTTGTCAGCACTATCCCAGAAGAGGATCGGTGTTGTGCATAAAATAATTGTACAAAACAAATCCAGTGCAAAGAGTAGTCAACTATCGTGTAGCGTTACGATTGAATTCGACAGTTGCGCCAATTTGGCGAGCATAAATTTCACTTGAAAGGTACTTAAAAATCGACTATTGCTAGACATATTCCATAATCGTATGACTTGACTTCATCCTTCAAATCGTTTACAATGTATTATGCACCTAAAAGCACTCCTTGTTCACAACGATAAATAAGCAAATTAAATGAAAAATTAAAGATTTTTTTTATATTCGCTTATTGTCACTCCTTTTTTTTTAAAGTGCTATATGAGTGGCCTTATTGCTTTAATATAGCTTTCAAATGGGGATTATTTCCAACTTGATTTCATATTACTTTTGCGGCATCGTCAATGAATATTGTTCACCATTTTTATTAATTCCTGTACTTTTTATACTAATGAAAAATTTGCATTGTTGTTTATTTCTTGCGATAGATTCAATTTTTAATTAACCTATGCAATTGGTGTGACAATATTATAATATCCATTTTATAATAAACATTATTGTGAGGGATTAGCCAAATGATTTAACATAGTTTTTTTGCGTATTTTAGTAATCTTTCGAGACTTGAAAATTATAAAAGAATAAAATTATTCGACTCTAAAGAGGTTAGTTAATAAAAATAATGTGAAATCGATGAAAATTGTATGTGAGAAAAAAAATTTATCTAAAAGCTTATTTTTGAGGTCAGCAGATGTATTACGATGTGTTGAATACGTCTAACTCATTAGGGCTATGAATTAATTTTTTTTAATCAAAAATTTTCAAATGTGAAAACGATTCGAAAATTAAGATCCTTTGATAGAAAATTTGAATTGTTTTTTTTGGGGGGGGGGAGGGGGATGCGGGATTTTTCTATAAAATATCAATTAAAAAATCAATTGAATTGCTTAATTGTCTTCTTTGCAAAACGTTTATCTAATCTCAAATTTCTTCTAAGCTTTATCGCTCTTTGATATGTGCATTTTAAATTTTTGGAATTATTTTCAATCAATTTTAAGCAATGTTCTTTACAGATGGGACGCAGTACGATGGTCTCCTCTATCTTCCAAAAGGGGATGACCCAATTGCATTAGTAGTAAATCCACATGGTGGACCACATAGTTGTTCGATGGCATCGTAAGTTTTTTTTTGTTTGTCATTTTTGTTGAATTGTCTTTTGCTTCATTAATAAGGAAATGGTAACATTTAATTCGAAGAAACCAAATCTAGCAATAAACATTATAAAAGAGATAATATCTTTAATCAGCAGATTGTTTCACTTAAAATTTTTCTGAGGAAATGAATTTAACATTTTTTTAGAATAATGGAGGATAGGAGCTGCTTATACCTTTCACGGAACTAATTAATAGGCTTCAATCTGTACGCAATTGGGTGTTTTTTTTTTTTGTTTTGTTTTTGAAGAGAGTCTGGACCCTATCGGATAGCGCCGTTTAATCCGAGGTGAGGCTGTAGCTGAAATATGAAACATTTCCATGTTGCATATAGTCAATATGAACGCAATAAAGCTGATAGCCGAGATATGATTTCAAGGGGGGGGGGGGTTATAATTGTTATGGCTGTAATTGTTATCACTATTTTAGCTTTTCTTATTTTTTTTTCTTCATTTTTACTTAATCAACGTTTATATAAATGTTTCTCTCTGTTTCTCTCTTCTTTTCTTAAGTATGATCTTTTTTTTTTGCTTTACAATTAACACAAAGTTTTACTCTATAATGGTTTGCTTTTGAAACATCCACTCGGTCTTCTTATCATTAGAATACCTGGGCTTCTCATTAGAGTACCTTAGCTTTTGTCTCTGCGATGTGCAAATATGATTTTGCCTTGTACAGAATGGCACAGTCATTAGCAAGCCACATATTGTGCGAGTGCTTTTTATGTAAATGAAGGAAGTGAGGGAGGTAACCGTCGGATTTTCTTTCTGCTAGGGTGCAAATTTCGATATTTTATTTGTAGATGGCCACGTCCTGAAATAGTATTACTATTGAATTCTGGCTATGCGGTACTCTCAGTGAACTATCATGGTTCAATTGGTTATGGCGATAACTTTGTAAGATCATTACTTGGTCATTGTGGGGATATGGATGTGAAAGATATTCAGGTGAGAGTAACTCTCATATGCCATTTTGTGTCCGAATTTCTTATCAGTTTTGATTTTATTTACGTTATGAGTGATATGGAGTTATATAAGAAGAGGAGATAATCTATAATAAGACTGGAGCTTAACCAATAACTTGACAATTTTATAATTCCGTAGTGGTCGGTGACAAGAATTCCTACAAAATTCACTAGTACATGAAAAGTTTTTTGTAACAATGAAATTTAGCGATGGATTTTTGACAACGAAATTTCCATCCGCCTCATTTTTCGCACAGCAATTTTCTTTCTATATCAAATTTTTTTGGTTATTTACTGATTGACATCACCACTTAGCTGAATTTATATATTATCGTCAATTTTTCGTAGTTTTCTCTTTTTATGTTTACCGATCTACTCTTTTAAATTTCACTGATTTACTGGTTGTTTTTTTTTTGATTTTTTCGTTATTTCTTATTTATTTTTTTATTTAATTGACTGATTTACTTCTCGTTATGTACTTGTTTAACCCGTAGATTTACATATGAAATTGCGCTAAATTTACTGATAAAATTGTGTTTTATAGTTTCATTTCGTTTATTTCTTACATTTGGTGGTGTTAATTTTTCTCTCATTTACAAGTTGAGACCCTTTCAATGATGATTCGTTGAAATATCGAACACTCTAAATTATATATATATATATATATATATATATATATATATATATATATATATATATATATATATATATATATATATATATAACTTGTCTAATGAGCGTTGTGTTGACTTTTCAATGTGAAGCTTCTTAAGCATCGAAACATTTTGCTCTTTAAGGAGTTCTAAACATCTCTCGTTGACAACTTTTTTTTTTCATTTCATTTGAATCTCAAAGCGAGCAAAACATCGCTTTGCAGTTATTTTGCATTTTTTTTGATACGTTGCAATCGCAGCTTTGCAGTTATGCATTGCAGTTGCAGTGATATATAGTTTAGTTTTGCAGTTATTATTTACTTCTCTAATGCGATTTGCTTCATCTATTTTATCGCTCATTGTGAGGATGTTAATGTAAGGAATATATAAATTTTATTGCACAATATATTTCATTGATGAATTAATGCGTTGATTGATGTAATTTTTTTTTTTTTTTAGCATGCTGTAGAAGTGATATTGGATTGCATATCGAGACTAGATAGAAATCGTATCGCTTTATTTGGAGGATCACACGGTGGATTTCTTGTTAGTCATCTCATTGGCCAATATCCGGCAAGAAATTTTCGCTGTTTTTTGTTTCTCCTATTTATATTACTTTTTTCTTAACTTTTATTAACTTTTGCAATACTCGCAATCAAATATATTGAATAAATGAAAGAGATTTGTAGAACGAAGGGGGTGAAGAATATCTTATCAGAGGAGCGGTTATGCAAATAATTTCATTTATGAAATTATTGGGAATATGCAAATTTAGCTTAATTTTCAAATAAACTATAGGATTAATTTGCTTGTTTAGGTTATTATTATCTCTGAAGTAAATCGTTTAAACATTTCAATTAATATGGAAAGTTTGCATTATATAAAGCATTAGAAAAGCAGATCGAAACTTTTATCTGCAAGCGGATTCCAAAATTATCACTCCTCACGATTCACCTTTGATATCCTAGTCGACTCAGGTTCTACTGCACTTATCGAATTGGAAGTTTGATCGGTTGCAGCTCCGAAATTTATGTTGGCAGTTGCCGCTGATAGGTTAGTCATAGATAGGATAACGTTAGCTAGGGTAAGCTTAAGTAGGCAGGCGAGGTAATGTAAGGTAAGATACAATAGGGTAGGTAAGGTATGAGGTAAGCTTCAATAAACTAGCTATTAAAAAAAAACAATTTTATGACGTATATTACCTGATGGGTGCCCAATGACCGCGATCAAATGACCAGTATTATCAAAACTGCTACTGTTATATTATCATTGATGATTGATTACTTTCAGGGATTCTATAAGGCGTGTGTTGCAAGGAATCCTGTTTTAAATGTTGCAAGTATGTTGTTTCTTCTCTTTTTTTTGAGGAAAAGAAAGCAAAAAGCATCTGCTTTCTAAAGCATTTAGAAATTAACATGCACATAAACACATATATATTTAGGTTCAGTTGTGATTTCCATCGTCGAAATGTTTGCGAAATAGCATTGGGCTCATTTGGTTCGATTCGTGCTGAAAATTAAACTACATAACTTGGTGCTATTTTTTCTTAATTAATGACTCCAAGCAAATTTCATTTCTACTGAAAAATGGGGAGAAAGAGGGATATAGCCGTTAGCGGATGATAAAGAGCGGTCGCCAGCTAGTATCATAAAATTTTTTATGCAGTGATCAGAGAATCTTTCCTTTACATTAACCTTTTGATGCATATTAAAGAAAGGAATATCTTTTTCTATAAATATTAAAGTGGATGTTTCGCCTCTAGGTCGATGTTAGAACTCCACTAATTGAATCGTTGCGAATTTTCGTTACATTTCTTTTGTTAGGGAACTTTTTCTCAACCTATAAGAAAATCCATGGAATTCGCTATGATTTTTGATTTTTATTTTTATTGAAAAGTTAAAATTTTTTTTCAGCGTTGTTCGAGATTTCTGATATTCCCGATTGGTGAGTTGTATTTGACGCATTGCAGTCATTTTTTTGTGGCGTTTCATGAAATCGATCGATTTCGTTGAAATATTTTTGTAGAAAAGTGAGTGATGGAAGAAATATACGTTAGAGGGTGTGACATATTTGATCGTAACAACTTTTCCTCACTAATATACGAGCTTTTACGTTCATTGTTGAAGGAAATGGTGCTGTACTATGTTCTTTACTCTAATTTTTTGCCTTGTTTTGATTGGTTTTTTATGTGTACCGATACAGCACCGATATTTCGAACACCGATGGATGTTGGGGGGGGGTGTGGAGAAAGTTTAATTACAGCCTAGTTATCTTTATGCTCAATTTCGCAGCGTTACTTTATGATTTGTACTTTTTTTGTTTAAAAACCTTATTATTTTCTGCATAAGAGTTCATAGGTATAATAAAAAAAGAAATGTTTTCTCCAAAAGCACAAAGGATTCGGATGAAGATAATTTCTTATTTAAGGTTGAAAATATATTTTAAACCTTCTTCATGACAATCAAAGTAAGTTGTAAAGTAACGCATCGGGCATGCTTTGCCTAGCGATTATCGTTTCTTATTTTATCACAAAATTTGCATACTCAACAGTTCTGGTTTCCAAGAGAGCGCTATCAGTTGGGTTCCGATTGTAGAGAATTAGCGCATATGTTGAATTTGAAATATTTTGTTATTATAGCCAGATACTGTAATTGTTGATGGGTTGTCTTTGATATAGGTCGGTGGTATGCTGTACGGGATTGGATCAAGATTGGAGTAAAGGACTGACAAAAGATCAACGAGAAAAAATGTACAATTCGTCTCCGATCGCACACGTCGAGAAGGTATTCTCTTTTATTGGCTGTTAATTGTTATAAACTGTTTCGATTACTTCGGCGTTCAATTAAAAGAGGATAGAGATTGCCTAATTAGTATTTTAATCGCGATTTTCCTGATTTACTCGATGCCTTGGCAGCGTTATATTATTAAGACTTTATTTTAATGCCTTTGTGATTTTCAAATTGTTGAGAAGAGATGAATGAAGTGAATATCGATCCATTGTAATTAATTTCGAGCAATGAAAATCTGCAAACATTTTAGTAAAATCGCACTATTATTTATCGCTAATCTTTCATAGATTTTTCAGCGCATTTTTTTTTTTCGAAAAATTTCGTCAATTATGATTGCCACAAATAATTTTGCAGATTCGATTGAAGAATATTACTTTTTCTTTTCAGTTATTTTTTATTAACATCGTTTGTATTTTGAGCATTTTTAGAGGTGATGAAATCTAAGGTAGAGACCTTTCAAATTATGCCGTTTTGAAAAAAATCTGTTGTTTCTAAACAGAAGTATCAATTGTTTCTATCACTTCAAACTTCCCGTTTTTGCAAAATTTATGTGATTCTTTATTGTTCGAGGGGGTTAGCAAGTCTTATTTTCGAATTATTTTACAATATATTCATTTCAGCTATTGTTCTATCATTTTATTGCGATGATGAAAAATTGTGCGACAATATTTCAGATTGTGACACCATATTTGCTGTTGAACGGAGAGAAGGATCTTCGTGTTGTTAGTCATTATCGTCCATTTCTACGCAACTTAGCGGCTCGTGGTGTTCCTCATAAGTGAGTTTATTCTTATGGAAATCAGTTCGTTGAATTGTTTAACTCTGTAAGATTCTCGAAGACTAATTATTTATAAATCATGCAAGTTTTTTGTTTTCTTTGAACGGTTATCGACTTCCGCAGATTGCCGTGTGATGGGCAGATAAAAAGGTAAAATATTTCTGCATTGTATGTGACCGCTAAAACGGCAGCTTCCTGACTGCTGGTATATAAATATAATAAAGATTGTTACTGTTATCTTTAATGATTAACTATGTTGCTTATTTGTTCATTTGTTTATTATTTTTACTGTCATTATTATTTATTATTTATTTATTATTTATTATTTATTATTTATTATTTATTATTTGTTATTTATTATTCATTATTTATTATTTATTATTATTTATTATTTATTATTTATTATTTATTATTTATTATTTGTTATTTGTTATTTATTATTTATTATTTATTATTATTATCACTATTGTTATTGGTTTTGTTGTTTATTGATATTATTGCTATCACATTTAAGTTTTATTAATACTATTAGTGTTATTAATGTCGTCATTATCGAATATTGTTATTGTTATCGTTATTAATACTATTCTTATTTATTACTATTGCTATTGCTTTTGTTGTCATTTATTAATGTTGTTCATTAGAAGTTTTTTGCTGTTTTCTTTTCGGTTTTCTTGAAATCTTTTAATCATCGATTTTATAGTGTATCGAAACCATCTACAAGTGGTGAAAAAAATTTCCATTTATTAAAAATTTGGGTTTTTCAGATTGCGTAAGGAAAAACTAAACGACAACAAATATATTCACACTGGAGGTTCTGTTCGTGACGGGGGGAGGGGGAGGGAAGGGGAGGAGAGAAGGGAGAGGCGCAACAGCTGAACCTGTCGGAGAACACAATTGCATAATTGAAGCATTTCACAGTAACTACCGAAGCTGTAACTAACAAATATATAATAAAATTATTTAGCCCAAACACATCGAATGCAAAGTTTATACTAATAAAGACTGATGTGTTTTATCAAAAGTAATTCCATTATGTGTATGCAACAGTTAACGATGAACTGTTGCATTGATTTGAATTTCAACTACCTTCTGATGGAACAGTGAAGTGAAAATGGGTAATAATTGATGTGTCTTTATCGATTTGCAATTGCAGAGTATTGACATATCCGGATTCATGCCATCCTCTCAATGAAGTCGATGTTGAGGTCGATTTAGCGATCAATATTATCCGTTGGTTTGATAAATATGTGCAGTGATCTTTTTGCTTCAATTATCACTTAATGTTTTATCATTTTATTATTGATCTTGTTGAAATTTAAAATGTGGTCTTTGATATAGGACATCTTTGGTGATAAAAGAACCGCTTGCTTATTTCAAGAAGATGCGGTATTTGAAATAAGATTAGTCTATATTTTAGTATAGCTTTTGAAACGTTTAAATGTTTTTTTTTTTTTTTTGAAAAGTAACCTTCTCATTCACTAGGTTCATCATGCTAGACCTATATATTTTCTAACGATAATACTAAGTGAAATGAGTTGGGAAGTGATGAAATGTAATCTTACGGGCTTAACTTCATATAATATGGCTGCCATTTGCCTATTGTTGCCTTTTAATTTATTACGATTTCCATAAAATCTATTATACATGTGTCATAGCCAGAGGTATTATACCTACTTCAGTGTCCAAAGTGTTGTACCTACCCATTGCTCAGAGGAGTTCATATTTGTCTGAGATTTGATCACTGGCAAGTATAAGCGATGCGGAAACAAAAACGTTCCTGAAAGAACTTGCAAGAGATTATTATTAGCCTAAATGTACATCAAATTTCTTTCAAAGGCGGAGATTTTGCATAGTGGTAACGTTCATCAATGGGTAATATCGCATAATTTGCATATGAACTAGAGTCGGATACGTAGATAAACGTTGATCGCTTCAATGAAAGAATTTTCATATGCAAAAATTATGAATGATTGTTATTAGAGTCCCATAAAAGTGGTACAATATATGACTATTAACCACTTACGTAGACCACTAAGTCAATATTTGAAGAAGCGCACTAGAAAACAATAACATATATTTAGAAAACTGTTATTAATGTGGGCGGTTGAATGATAACGAGCTTTATTTACGGCTAAACATAGCTGTCATATTTTGATATAATGGAAGAGGCAAGTCGTTGTTGGCTAAGAGATGCAAATTTATAATGCAATCTAGACTGCACCAATATTGCAGTTTTTATTTCCTTTGATTCAGAAATGCAATAGAAGTGAGAAAATTTGCATGATTTGAAGAATATATTCGCACAATATCAATGTTATATATAAAAGTGGAAATTCGTCGCCAATTTAATAGTTCATTTCGATTGCAATCAATATCATAGGCAATAAAATTTGAGATTAGATGATTTATATTTCATTGAATAATATTTGAAGGAATGTGTGAATCCGTACTCTCACTTCAAAAAAAGACACCTTCAAAGCGATCCTTATAAAGCTGAGAAATGACGATTTGAGCGGCATAAACGAAATAGATTTTTAGAAGTTTGTTGATAACGGATATGATAGTGTTGATAAAAGATATGATAGGATAATGATATGGCCCAAGGCAGTGATATATTACAACGATATGACTATAATTAATAATTTACATATGAGGGAGTTATCCGAACAAAGATTTGGGAGGAATGCAATTGAAATATGAATTTAGCAGATAATTGTTGATTATGAGTGTAAAAAAAATTCTCTCGAATAATTAATGAGAATATCGATTTGAATCCGAATTAGATTTCCTCTCGTAGTAGTAAAAGTTCCTCTTGTTCGACCTCTTCATCAAGTGTTGGCTCATCGTTCGTTTCGTAGAGTTGACATTTACTTTCAGTGATAATTACATGCTTATTTTTTGCTATTTTTTCGTTATTCTCTGTTCGTTCCATTTCATGCTCCGATCGCATTGATTCAATTTCTTTTTCCATTTGAGCTCGTCGCTTCTTAAAAATTCGTTTCATTAGAAGTTGCAAAATTTTAGGTTATTATAGAAATTGTGATAAGGAATAGAACGAGGTGTTGAGGTGTTGAGAACCAGAACAGATTTTAGGAATGAAGGCCTTCTACAGGTATTTGCAAATCACCACTGAACGGATCTCCTATAATCTACCGTAGGCATAAATTTTCACCGTCGCATCCAGTATGCCCACTTATTGCCGATATCTACGAGAACGGCAACTATTCTTCTAGGTTAGCTCACACATTCAAAGCTAAAAAGCATTTATTCACTGTATATTTGAATTAAAGCGATTATAATCTTTTGTCTCAAATATGTGAGTGAGGCCATAGAACATTGAATGTAAATGATGTGCTATGTAATATCACAAAGATACCTTCGAATTAATTAGTAAGACAAGTTTGATTTATTATCTTTCAAATGGATAATGAAGATTTTGTGAAGATGCCTTAGGGCATTACTTAGATAAGTTGATGCTTCCAGTTAAGAATGTTTACAACAATTTCTCGTGCACAAAAAGATCGGATTCATGCAAATCATACAAATATTCAAAACTTAGAGTGCAAGAGCTAGAATGCAGATGCAATTGCACATTTCGCAAGAGCTTTGCAATGCTGATAAGCATCTTGTTTGACTAAGTTTATTGCAATGAGAAGGAAAACGATAGACTCTCGACTGCAATTTGCAAATTTTATGAATATATTGCAGAAGAAATGCAATTGCATTCATAATGTTTTGATTAGTCGGAATTGTTCGCCAGAACGAAACAGTCAAAATTGATTGATTCGTAATAATTGTCTAAGAAGATGAATTAACTTACTTCAGTAATTCTATCCAGATTGCCAAGGATTTGAATTTTTTTCAGCGAAATGCATTCGTCTCTAAATTTGAATTTTTATTTAAAAAAATAAGAATAAGAGTAAGGTTGTTGATGAGAAAATCTCTTTAAAAGTATATTTTCTCGTTGTTCTTTTTTTTCACGACAACTGACACAAAAGTATATTCTACTAAGCAATAAGTAAGCGAAGAAAACACTTTCTTCCGAAAGGTTGCAGTCCTTTTGAAAATGTACCTATCTAGAATGACGTCATTTTCGCGAAAAATGGCGTCACATAATTTTAAAGATATTTTTACTTATATGTTTGCAAGCTATGCCAGTGAATAGGACTGTTTTATGTAAAGCGTCATCGGGAAGTACAGATATATCTCTAAAATAACGCTAAATGAAAGTGAAACGGGAGAACATATGCGCATATCTACATATTACGCTTTCAATTTGGATCGTCAGTGGAAACGATGGGCCTCAAAAAGTTGCTTTTTAAATTGCTCAGCAAAAAGTGAATTGCCTTACTGTCTTAAGTGAACTTTTCGAAGAAAGCTATAAACTTTTTCATCGAATACCTCAACTTTCCAATAATTCCTCCTCTCTTGGCTTTCATCTGGTCCGAAAAGTGGTGTTTGACAATTAAACATACGTTAGACACATATATATAATATACAGCTACACACATAAGTTATATAGTATCGTTGGATCGTGTGAAAATTTTTAAAAATTTATAGCAGCCACTAGCTTTAGTCGTAGCTGTAGGATCTCCTAAGAAAGTGAGATAAGTTTTAATGGTCAAGAAGAGAACAGGTCAATTCACGGTCAATAGAGTACAATAGAATCGCGACTGGAGTTGCCTGAAATAGTTCTGAAAGTCCCTCATTCTCTAATAAACAATGGAAACATACTTTGCTTCACTGAGTGTTTTCTCATTCATTTGCGATGCGCCACTCTTTTTCTAGAAAATCAATTGAATTTTTTTCTTGAAAAGATCTCATAACCATTACAGCATTAACTTTATAGTAATAATCAACAAAAACGGACGATCTTTGATCATCTTATGCTACAAAATTGATTCCACTATGATATCTGCAGAATTATATTATGCATTTTATGTAGAATTACATTAGTCTCGTATTGTTTCATCTTGCTGTTAATAACACCATATTTGTAGTCCGTTATTTGCCGCATATTTTTGACTAATATCCTATAATTGGCAAATTATTTTTCACAATAATGAAGCAAGTTGATCGTTTCGCACTGTTTAAAGCAATCAAAGCGAATATGAGCGTCGCAATTGGAATATTTTTGCAAAGTCGCTCGCTTCCATCTATGTGAGTGTATAGAAATATATGCTAATAAGGGTTCTGCTCAACGACAAACGCGAAACGATATAAGCATATATAATTTAGAAAGATACAAAATAATTTTTAAATAATTACCTTATGAAAAACATTTCCCATTGCTTTTGCCATTTTTTCGATAACTGTCTGCAAGAAATATACTCACTCGCTTCAAAAATTTATGAGCTAATGCAAATAAACGAGTGTTATATAAACGGGCTGGTTAGTTGCAAATTATGCAGAGAAATGTTCTAAACTATCCGCCGCCCATCACTCCTCCCTCCACTCTCATTTCAGGTTATTAAGTAAGCGTGTATATCATTATGAGAAAAAAAGTCATTTCTTGTTGAAAATAATATCGAAATATGCTCATTTTTTATTGCTTGAAAATGAAGCGTCCCTCTTATAATCAATTCCAGCAGTTAATCAACGAAACACTACATCGTCGACCTCTTGAGCATTTTGCTCCCTTCACTACCCCTCTTCCTTCCCCCTTCTTATCCCTTTAGATCGCTCTTTTTCATCGTCATTCATTAACTACTTCTCTCCACCGTTCTTTCATCTAGATTATTAATCAAGATATGCTTGCAGCGATAAGCAAAACAATAAAACAACACTTCAGACCTTCTCCTCTTCCAAATTTTTATCATTTTTATCGTCGCCTTTCTTTTTACTTTCAACTTTCTCTGCTTTTTCGTGTTTGCTTTTCTTTTTCGGTTTTGGCGATTTATTTTTTTCTTTCGGCTTTTCCTTCTTCCCTTCTGTTTTCTGAAGAAATTCAATTGATAATCTCTTGGAAATGTTCTATACCGCAATAGAATAAATAAATCCATCTCTTCACTTTCTTTCACAACATAAGCAATTAATTGTAAGCTTTCGCTCATATTTTAATGCATTTGAACTAGAAAGATAGTTATAGCTAGAAACACCTTGAAATGAACAATTTCATATTTTGCTGATAATCTATAACAGCACCTGTAAAGTTTGGGAGAATAATGATTGAATGCAAGACTAATTTCATATATTCAATGGCGATTATGTCGATTACCTTTACGATTGGCTTTTTAGAGTCAATCTTCTTTTTTGGTTTTATATCTTCTTTTTCCTTTCGTGATGAAGGTGATTCTTCTATAATCACCTCTATTGTTTGCCTTTTTCTTTTTTTATTTCTCTTTGAACAGCATTGAATAGTCACCGCAATTGTTGTTGTAAATATAATACCTGAAACTTTAAATAAATTTAGCGCATTCATTTGAGTGTAAACTTTCACAATAATAAAAAAAAATAATTTGTGATTGCTTATGTAAAGTTGAAATATCACACATAAACACACCTTCAATAAGCGTTTGTAACAATGTGTCGATCGCCCCACTTGTGATAATCTCATACAATCGTTGAGTTGTAACTGTTGATTCCATATATTTGTTGTTGTTCAATTGTCCAATCGCCTTCAACCAGAAAGACCGCTCGCCACGAGAATAATGCTGTGAAATGATACGTGAAAACATTTCACCGATCGTTGAATTCATATGTAAAAGAGATATTTTGCATTTTTAAAGTATATTTTGTGCCAATCGTCGTTTTCTATATGTGCTATCTATAGAACCGCAAACATCTTGCAGTGTTCGTTTTTCTTAGAATTTGATCTTAAAAATTTTAGAATTCACGGCTAAAATAAATAGAACTGTTGGAGCATCTTTTTTTACAGACTATCCGCAATATTTTCCACCGTACGGCCGTTATATCATTTCAAGCGCTTTGTCAAGAAAAATCCATTCACCGAGGACCGACCTCAAACATGCAGAAATGGTGGTGACTTGAAGCAATTATGCTTCTGACTTGAACCCAGTAATAAAATATGTATGCATATCGACACAAAGAATTACGGTAATCTCAATTTGTTTCATCAATTGGTCATTTGCGCATGCATTTCAATGAAACCCACTAGACATTCTGTTCCTTTGATAAATATCCCTTTAAATATATTCGAGGTAGTGTCGGTATAGGCGCACTGAACCGCAGTAGACAATAAACACGCATGAAGGATTCTAAGGTTTTATCTCGCTGTTTTAATAAAATTTACTTGATATCTTGTCGAACGAATTTCGCACGTGTGGAATAAGAGAAGAGCAAGCTTTATTGCAGTTGCAGCAAGAGGTATTTTATGTCCATTAATTCTGCACCAAGTAGATGATAAAAGCAGCTACGAATGACTCACATATTCCACTAATTATAGTTCACTCTTTGTTAATATGAATGTAGTGTTGTTCTTTTCATAGTTGAGAATTTAATAAATCGGAAGAACACTCAAATATTCTTCACGTCCAGTCATGCCAATACCCCACCCCTCGCCTCCATTTCCTTCTGTATACAAGCGAAATAATTCAACACAAACATAAATATATCAGATGAAAATGCCATATACGCGAAGCGTAATGCCTAATAGTCATTACAGATCGATTGTACATAACTGAAGCAAAATATTGTTTCCATTGATGTTCTCTGCCTCACATCGATTTCTCATTATGTTTTCGTTTGCATAAATAGAATGAAATTTTGTTCTTGAAATCTTAGTCCTTTTAGTTCTTGAAATGCACATTTTAACTCTGCATAATCGTTGCGAAAAAAATTTACATATTTTAGGGATATAAAAGAAGTTGGGAAGTGCAATATATCCATTCTTTCAGTCTTAACGCGGCCGAGTGGCCGAGTGGTTTCGAAGGATGACGTCGACTTACTGCGGTGTGGGTGGCTCGATGAGCCCCGGCACCACATCGGCTTATTTCGCGGCACCGGGAGCCAGACCAAGTGGAGGAGGTGGAGGAGTGGGTCGAGCTCCAACAGCTCCGGGTGTGTCCGCATACTTTGCGCCTACTGCTGGTGGTGGCGGTGGTGGTACTGTATCGGCGTACTTCTCACCAACGGCGCCAGGAGCTATGGGAGGAGGAGGAGCGGCGCCTCCAGCTCCAGCTCCAGCGATGGGTGGTGGTGCCGGAATGTCAGGCGTTCCAGCAAAGCCGGCTGCTGGTAAGCGTATTAACACATATCTGTTAATAATAAATAATATCTTTCTTTTTTTATAATTCGCGAGTTTTTTGCATTCTTGAATTAGGCGATGTTTAGGTGACTATGGTTGCAATGTACTCATTTCTGGGTTTTCTTGCTGACGGCCTAACTGGCTAAAGACTGGCGCGATGGCGCTTTTTCGGCTGTATCAGCTGAGATGATCGGAACACCGACTGTTAGGTAAATTTCAGGAATGATTATGCAGCAGGGATTGCTATTTTGTCGGATACACTTGGCTCAATTACCACATTAGAAGACCCTCGTCTAAATCTGATTGGGTCTGGTGCGTCCTTCAGTATGATAATGCATTAATATCGTATCCACATCGTGTTGTAAGCTTTTCGCTGAGCAACGTGACTATTGTCAAAAGGTATAATTTAATGATGAAAGTTCACATGAGAGCGAGTGGACGTATTAGATGAACTGGTGCTAGCGCACTTGCAGATATATCAGGTCTCTGCCGCGGATGTATCATCACACTTCAGTGCTTTCTAAGGCACCTGGCATTGTAATTGCACTAGGAAGATCTCGAAGCATCGCTGATGACCATGTATATATAGTGATGTGACTAAATAAATTGAGAACCCAAGTGATAAGAAATTCATTTATTTAGGTGGAATATCGGGACTGGACACGAAGACGGCGATTGGTGCCCCCGTGGGCATGTCTGGACTGGATACGAAGACGGCAATTGGTGCCCCCGTGGGCATGTCCGGATTGGACACAAAGACAGCGATTGGTGCGCCGGTGGGCATGTCTGGACTGGACACGAAGACCGCTATCGGTGCTCCCATGGGAATGTCGGGGCTGGACACGAAGACTGCCATCGGAGCCCCCATGGGGATGTCTGGACTGGACACGAAGACAGCTATTGGAGCTCCTATGGGGATGTCGGGACTGGACACGAAAACTGCTATCGGAGCCCCCATGGGGATGTCAGGATTGGATACGAAGACTGCCATTGGAGCTCCTATGGGAATGTCCGGACTAGATACAAAGACTGCCATCGGAACTCCCATGGGCATGTCTGGACTTGACACGAAGACGGCGATCGGAGCCCCGATGGGAATGTCTGGACTCGACACGAAGACGGCGATCGGAGCCCCAGTGGGGATGTCGGGGCTGGATACGAAGACAGCCATCGGGGCGCCGATGGGAATGTCTGGACTCGATACGAAGACAGCGATCGGAGCGCCGATGGGAATGTCTGGACTCGATACGAAGACAGCAATCGGAGCGCCGATGGGAATGTCTGGACTCGATACGAAGACAGCAATCGGAGCGCCGATGGGAATGTCTGGACTCGATACGAAGACAGCGATCGGGGCACCGATGGGAATGTCTGGACTCGATACGAAGACAGCGATCGGAGCTCCAGTGGGAATGTCTGGACTGGACACCAAGACCGCCATCGGTGCCCCTGCGGGTGAGTATATAAAAGTATTTATTTATTTGTTTATTTACTTATTTATTTATTTATTTCATTTATTTATTCAATTCTTACTTGCGATAGAAGGCTGCATGTAATATTATTACTTTGCAACATAAGAATGGTCGGAAATGTGGGAAGTTTCTGGGATGTCGGGGCTACCTGCTGGGACGGCTATCGGCGCTGCGGGCGGGATGTCTGGTCTTTTGACGAAAAATGCGGTCGAGCCTTCTATGAGCGAGAAATCTGGCTGATCTTTCCTGTTCCGTCTGTTGACAGTTAACTCGGATTTGCACGTTCACATATCCTGAAAGCCATAACTTTAATGGAACGTATGTGTTTGTTAAATTTTCGACGTTTTCTGATTACACTTTGAGTGATGAAAAGATATGGCCACTAACGGATATTGAATGAGCAGCCAAGAAAGTACTTTGCTTGATTGCTTCCACGCAGGACATGGCTTTCACAAGGGATTATCACCGTGACAAAGGTGAGGTCCGCCAAGGATGCGATTACACTGGGATTGCTTGCCAGGTGTTCTCAAGATTCGAGGAATTCCAAGGACTTTCTGCAATTATGCAAGGGATTCAAGTGTCCTCAATGATAGTGTTCGATTTTCCTGTGGGGATGTTTAGGGTCTCTGCAAAGACGGCTATGTGTTTCCCAAACAATTAGCCGACTTTCTAATCGTTTCCAGATTTTCTTTCCTGCCCTTACTATTGTTTGAGACGGACTGCACTGTAATCCTCCGGACAAGCAAGTCTGAGATCTTGTTTTCCTTTCAGGCGCACCGGCGGTCGCGGCTGCAGCCAAGCCTCCACCGATGAGCCCTGCCCCAGGTGGTGGTGGCACCACTTCGGCTTACTTCGGAGTTGGTGGAGGCAGCGCTCCAGGCACAACGTCGTGCTACTTTGGTGCAGGCGGTGGTGGCGGTGGTGGTGGTGGTGGTGGTGGTGGGGCATCTAAGCCCCCACCAGGTGTTTCGGCGTACTTTGCTCCAACCGGTGGCGCAGGAAGCGCTCCGGGTGCAGTTTCCACTTACTTTGCGGTTCGATAAACGAAATAGCTGTGATGATTTCCTTAAAATGGCGTTGCGTTCTTCATTTGAACATTTCCGTCCAATGTTCCTTCAATTGAAGATTTTCTAATAAACAAGCGCCTCATGTGCTACTTCGGAGTACGTGTTATGGCAAATAAGGTCTTTCGTAATGTTCTTAATTATCGCATAATTGAACGCACATTTCATGAATCCCTACACATTTGCCGAATGAATTTGTTGATGCGGATGAAGTCATACAGCGATCACATTATTCGTTTGTTCAAAAATAGCAATCGCAATGTTGGTATGGGAGAGGACATAACAAAAGTTTCAAATCTTAGTAAACGTTCGATGCAATGTGAAGGTGCGAGCGATGTCTAACCTCAGGCGATGGTGTGTAAATGAGGTTCGCTCTAAAATTCTAGCCAAGCATAACGAAGCAACGGAAATGTGCGGTATTATGCTTTTAATATGATGAACAATATATTTTGTGCATGATATCATGCACGAGCTGCATATCCTTATTAGAATCTGCATAGTAAGAATCATTTCAAGATTGTCAATTTCTAATTTCTTCTAATGACCTGTGCAAAACATGCCACTTACTCACATCTCCGCTAAACGATTCTTGCGAGGAATCTTTGGAGCTCTTTCAGAACTTTGTTCAGTTTGGGAGCGGACAGGTTGAAGGTTTTAGAAAAATATTTTAAGACCAAATGCCTACAAGTTTTGAGAGTTTAAGCTTTAAAAAAATTCTCTTCCGTTAAAAATATCTCAGGAAATGCTTGCAGCATAAATGCCTAGCGTAAGAGACTTTTGTAATATGTTTGTCGAGATAAAAGTTGTCTTAAATAAGCAATCCGAGATCAAGAGCTTTGGTTTTCACCTTCAAATGTTTTCCGGCAGAGTAATATGCGATTTTCAAGTTACTGACTAAAATTTAAAACGAAGGTTTTGTTTTTCAATGAATGACACCTGTGATTTAATCGTTCTTCCAAACCTTCGGAGCGCTTCGTACATCTATTGGATGGTGACTTTAAAGTCACCATCACTTGCGCGAAATTCAGCACTTATGTCGGTTGATGGTCTGGCAGTTCGCTTATGAATGAAATGAAGAGAGTTGGATCGAGGTCAGCACTTCGCGAGGCTATAGAGGCCATCCGATGGGAAGCCAATAATATCCGTTACACTATAAGCAGCTGAACACTCTTCGTCAAGAAGTTTGCATTCACTGGAAAAGACTCATAGTGCCTTGTGAGTTAATTTCAGGCTCCTGACGGTGTCAAATGCGACAAAAAACATTCTAGAAAGCTTAACGTCTTCACAACCGTGTAGAAACCATTCACAGTAAGCAGAATGTGCGTGATGAAAACGCTTGAAGACAAAGGCAAAATCAAGCTGTTTACTCCCCGCACTTTCACGCCCCCACTCTGCCCTCCAACCACATATACCTCGCCGACACCACAGATTGATCGCCCCACTATCGAGGAACTATCTCAAGTGCACTTAATATGAGGTGGGTTTATCAGTATGAGAAGCAGAGAAAAATACGCAATATTGTAGAGCAGAGAAAAACACATTGTCGCTGAGCTGTATGCGAGAGAGGAGTCGCTGTGCGATCGTCCCTCACAACATTTTGCTGTATTAGCGTCTTTTTGAGATTATTTAGCGCATTAAACGTGACAGTTTTGTTTCTAACAGATAGCAAATTGCTAATATTGGAGATATTACTCGAAAATTTGATGTAATTCTCCCTATTCCTTTCATGAAAGTTGAACAAAACGATAGTTTTGAGCGTAAAGAAAAATCATTTAAATAGAAGTGCGATCGTCAAGTAAACAGGGCAACATAGTGTTTCGGAAAGTTACTTTCCGAAGTCCGCAAAGGTATGTTGGGAATTCTAAGCGATTACGATAAATGATTAAAGGATGCACAGCAGCGATTAATGCTTCCATAAAAGTAAAAAAGTTGAAAGTTTCGTTTGGTAGCATTATTCTGCACAATAAAGCTAATGAGATCTCAACAAAAATATTAATCTCACCCTCTTAAATAATCATTTTAATTAATGCTCAATCAATATTGTTGCTTTATATGGCTGGTAAAATCGCCTCTTTAGAATAGATGACGACAGTCGTCATTAAAAACGAATCTGTTCACCTTGATGCAACGCTCAACTTTGTCTCCGCAATTAACTTTGCTGATCTTTTTCTGCATTTACAAATCCCGTAGAGTAATGTCGTAGTTATGTCGATGGAATATCAGTGGATGTCAAATAATGCATTTTTCCGGCAAGCAAAAAAAAAAAATTATAAAATGTGAATTTGCATTTTTTTATTGCGATTTTTTATAAGGAGTCTTTAAAGTATTGCAAGCGAAAGAGTTTTGCAAATATTCTTAGCGGTGAAATTGTACTGAATATTTGCCCTCAACAATCCTGTTGTTTTACAAACAAATATATAATATTATTCCACATGTTCTACTTCCTACAGAACTAACTGAGCAGGTATTGACCAAGTGAAAGGGATATGAAAGCACATATCGTATCAACAATACGTCGGACATTCCTCTAATTCTCTACTTCTCACATTGTTTTCCTACTAGCCTTTACATCGTGTTTGCAACGGTTATGAGAATAAATTACGCATAACAAACGTTGCAAACGTTTTAACAGATTTTACTACGTAATCTAGTCAGCATCTCATCTATGGATTTATAACTGATTTCAGATGCTTGGCTATTTAGCCATTAACCTGGTTGATGGGCTGTGATGAAAAACACCGATCACCCACAATTCCATCATCCCGTTTCACCAACAATTCCACCACTCACATATATCTGCCTCTACAGCTCCATGTTTTATCGATCCCATCTACATTGGCGGTAACAAGCACTTTCGCTCAACAGTAATTTCGATCATGTTGCTAGTTTGTGCTGCTCATCCAATCTTATGATGGGTTTATTTGAGCGTATTTACGTGTTCCCCGTGTGGTATTTTCAACTCGCAAAAACTAGAAAAAAACATTCAACATATTACTAGAGCAAATGTCATTTTCAAAGTTACTTCTATATGAAACCGGGACAACACATGCCAAATGAATAAAGAACAACAAAAAAAGAGAATATCATGTCATATGGGCAGGAAACAATCGCATCATAATGAACTATAACAACAATGATGCAATAACAAGTGCAAAGCATTCTTTCGATAATCGACAAATGCAACATACGGGAAACAACATGATGGGCTACTTACATACCCTATATGCCACACACCATCGCATCCTTGAACCTCCTCTATACGGTTAAGGGTAAGGGTCCCCCACATCAACAATCATGTATCCACCAGATTTCAAAATGCAAATATTGGAAAAAAACAACACAATAAATTTCGAAATCCCCCCACCCCCCTCCTCACTAAGAACTATTAATACACAGATCTATTCCAGAGCAGTAACACTGTGTCCCTATTAAAGAGTTCTCGATAGATACACATAAAAAATAGAAACAATTCTGCAAAGAAAATTTATGTCAAGAAAGTATTCGTGAAAAATTACTTTCAAAGGAAGTGCCTATTTTCAAAAAATAAAGTACTTTAGCTTAAAATTAACTCACTTCATAATTATCACAAACAAATAGAGTGAATAAAACTTCCACAAGTCTAACCAAATATAAGCCAAACATAAATGGTCAATTTCACTAAAATTATAGACAAATTGATGGAAAACAATAACGCAGAATTCAACAATAACTGCTATGCTACGCTCTCCAAATCTGATCAATGCTGAATCAGTAATTCATCCAAATTGCTCTTCCATCATAGAAAAGAAATTCTTTGAGATTCAAGAAGGCGAAAAAAAAACAAAAAAAAATGCCAATTAAATTTCATCCAACGAATACCAAACATCACCCAGAATTCCGCAGCCACAGTTCCAGGTAGCAAATCCCTGCTCAGCCAAAAACAACACTAAGAGGCTTATCCCTTACATTTCTATTGAGAAGAAAAATCCTAATGACATATCTCGCAAACCGTTGAATAAACGAATAATGTCGCAAATTAACGTTTTTAAGCGTTTCACAGGAGCTAAATTAAATGAACCTATCGACATGAAAAGTTAGCTATTCTTACAGCATTTGGGAAAATAGCTCGACATACCTCCCTCTCAATATAAGACAATATGCAAAAGAAGTGACAAGTTAAACAATCAGTGCAGACGTGAATTGATCTCCAAGATCTGCGCGGTAATTTCCGCAGGGAATGTATACGGAACTCTTGCAGCATATGCGACAATAGCATCCGCTATAACTGATAAGTCATCCGACAAATTCGATTGTGCACTAAGTTCGTCCAAAATGCGCATCATCGCAAGGCAAACATCTGGCAACAACGAGCGTACCTGCAACATCGCTTATTTCATATCATGCTATACTTTGGTGCAGGTGCTCATGACGTATAAAGGTGCGATAGTGATGGAAATTCCACTAACCGGATGCAATCCATTCGATCGAATATGTTCAGACTGCACCCTTAGGCATTTTTTTAAGCAAACGTCAAAGTGAAAAGAAACCAGATCAATGAAAAAATGTTAACGCCAATGTAGAACAAATCTCTTCGGGGTATCTAACGTATCCGTTTTGTTCCCGAAAAAGTTTAATACAATGGATCCCCCTAATGGCGCATTATTTTGAAAGGAAAGACTGCTCGAGGCACAATCAAAATTTATTCACTTAGAATATCTTCTTCATAGACTTATTACACTCTTTATTCGAATTAATGTGTTAAAAATAAATCGCCATCGGTGAATTCGGCTTGGTGGCATTTTCCTTCACTGCAGAATATGCATTAAATGAAGAGATTTTTGAACTGTGTTATGGCTTACCTCACACAGTTGTCTCGAATCTACAACCCCAAACAAATCACAAACGCTTACCGTCAACGTCCTCTCATAACATTCGGCACTGATCCCTCAACGAACGAAAAAATTAGGGCAAATATTTTAATCAACCCTTCCACCATCGCTTATTCATAACTCAAGATTATCTTTAGCCTTTTCGAGTATTTCTTCTTTTACGCCCTCATTCTGCCATGTCATTTCATATAAACAAAAAACAAGTGAGTAGAATACAGAACAAAACAATGAGTAAAATAACAGAATATATAAGCAAAAGTAAAAAAAAAAAACCTCATCAGAGAGAGTGTAGAACATTGAAACGAAAGCCGAAACCTCGGCTAAATCCATGGGAAGATATTTCAATTTTGAAATTATATCCAAACATGCCGGGTAACTGTAAATCCTTGAAATTAAATACAAATATTCATATGAAAAGCTGACTGAGATGGACCGAAAGGTCCAATTAGGAAAATTTTCGTGTTTCCTTTACAAATCTTGTATATTGAAAAATACATCAAAAATTGCAAACAATCTCATCGATTCAATTGAAAAGAAGCTAACGGTTTTTCCCAAATTCAAAAAAAAAAAGAAAAAGTTACAGCTCTTTGCCCCCAAAAAAAAATGAAACAACAAATATAAAGAGAAAAAAATCGCATAAAAAACAATGGGCCAATCCATGATTAACTAGTGCAAAACGGTGTAAAGTCAGTTTACAATTTCAAACTGAAATCTTCCATTCGATTTCTCATCGTTCTTCTAATGCCAACAAATCAAAGCAATACATTAAAATATCTTTTCATAATCCTAATAAAATCATTGAGATAGTTGGGCATTTGTTGATCCTAATGATCTACTTTACGCCTTTTAGGTAAAGGGCCTACTTTTGTTGATGAAAATTAATGAAGAAAGTTGAAATATCGATAAGAAGATAAAGCGTTGTGAGTAATTGTAGCGAACATCCTTCTGTTGCGAATCGCTTGTAGATACTAGCAAGCCAAATTGCAACGCGACGAGGATCCTCAACGTCGCGATATCCTTTTATTGCACTCGCCAAACAATCGCACATTACACGTAACGCATCATCATAACGCTAAAACGATTCCATTTTATTTTGTGCACTATGTTATGGGACTAAGTCTGGGTAGAATATTCTTGGTCACTGTGTGGCGAGACCACTTTCACAAGAAAATCAACCCCCCCCCCCCGCTTATAACAGAAAAAAGGATGGGAAGCAAAGATCCTTGCATGAATCATGACGATTTGGGTAAAATAAACTAAACCAATGTTCATATGAAGTGAAATACTTGCATCCCTTAAATTTGAGCACACCGAAATTAGGAAATATATAAATAACTTCAATGAACATATAAAGAGGCAATTATTACCTCTGCAGCATGATAAAGATGTACAGCTTTGACGGGTTCAGATGACAGCTCTATATTGGCAGCCACCTTAGCGATCGCATCGGCCACATTGATCTCATTTGCATATTTATCGATGAGACCCTCATGTCTCATGCCATATTCATCAATTCGACCAATTACTTGCTCCATATCGCCACTCAAATGGACTGCTCGCGAGACACACGCATAGAATAGACTACCACCTAAACCTTCTCAGTGACAATATCTTCCTTTACTTCTGATCAATCATAAAAGATAAGACCTCAACCAACAAATGCAAAACAACCCTAGCATTTTCAGAGCATTCCATAGACAGTCCAAATGATCGCAGGGATCTTTAGCGTCAATCTGCAATTTGCTGGATTCAGCAGTATGCGAAACAAAAGCAAGTTAAAAAATATTCCCATAGGATAAGGCAAAGACAATGTTTTTGTTAATAAAGAATGAATTATTTCGTTGAAAAGAAGCGAGAATGAAATGAGAAACACACAAAATACACCACTGCAATTGCACAAAAATAAAAAAACAGAAATTTGAAAAAAAAAACTAAACAAAAAGAAAAAAATGACCACCCACCTGTAGGTGACTCAAATTTATGCAAACAGAAATAGTAATCCATTGCACGTTGTATATCAATACATTCGAATGGCTTTACGTAGATTAAAATAAGTCGTGAAAAATTCAACGAACAATGCAATGAATCCTTCTCATTCACCTCAACTAAAAACAATGAAACTTCATGTGAATAAAAAAAATGTCGATAATAAATACAAACATCGAACATAAATCAAAAGATAGCATTCCTCATTCAGATTTCAATTCTTTTCCCTTAAATGCTCTATTTTAATTCCGAAAAATTTATAAGAAGCTTCGTTTTGCTTTCCTCCATGAAGGGGAAACGCAAGAAAATAGAAAAAAAAGTTTGAGAAATATCACCAACCAAAGTTAAATTGCAAAATCCCCCTCCCCCCCAAGAAAAAGGGAAATAAATCAAACACCCCAATATCAATCAGTCGACAAACAAATAAATATTCAAAAATATTACGACAAAATGTCTATGTAAAAATGAAATATTCATCGGGCTGATTGCAATAAGAAAATCTAACGGATAGGATCCGCTGTGCCCGGTGATGTTATCAAAAGACTATTAGCATAAGCCATAATTGCCAAATGCATCGCATGCACCAACATATTCGACCTGAAAATAAACCACTGAATACGAGATGGATATACGACAAAAATGAATAATTTCGAGCAGTAAACTGCTTGTCACTCTCCTCAAAATTACTTCCTTGAAAATAAGAAGCAAAAAACCACCTATGGCTCTATAATCCTACAGATTTTTTCAGGTATTCATAGAATAACCAAAAAAGTAATGTAACAACAACTTCAGAAGCCACCCATTGTCGTCTAATACCAAAAATAAACACTAATGTGTCATAACAATTAAAAAACAACAACAAAAACAATCAAAATGCCTTACTGAGAATAATACGTTCTTCTTATTCGACAATAAAATAGGAAAAGACAACGAAGTAAATTATTGCATAAGATAAACAATAGCTTTTGAAAACACCAAATTGTTTTAATAGTTAATCCGGCTTTAAACGTCAACGGCATATATATATATATATATATATATATATATATATATATATATATATATATATATATATATATATATATATATATATATATATATATATATATATATATATATAATGTTGAAAGAATTAAAGGAATTAGATATCGATGGATGCTTTGTTTACTTAGTAATAACAAAAAACAGCAAAACACATGCTCACCTATAAAGCAAATATATAGCCCTCTCGAATTGCCCCGTTAACCATAACGCTTGAAAAAATATTGTCGCACTTCCACCGTTACTCGTAAAGTACTCCTCTCCTAAATTCGAAATTTAAACTCATTAATAAAGATAACCACTTCTATATTATCTATGGCGGTTAGGTAAAGCTCCCAAATTAATTTGTAGCATAACAAAGGGATAAGGAGGAAAAGGACAGACCTATAATCATCCTCACTGAAAGTTCCTATCAGGATTATACAACCAATAAAGTTTCTCTCTTGAAAAAAGAATCGGATTTCGAAATGCATTTTTTCCTTGATCATACGGCGTGAAAACACATAGCAGTATCCCTCTTCTCTCACTCCTCATTTCTCTGTTTTTCCCTCAACTCAAAGACTAAGCTAAAATACCCTTAACCGCTAAACCAACGTCAGCTCTATTTTCTTCCTGACTAATGTTACCAGCAATACCAAACCTGCCCACCTGTACCTTAGTTTATATATTCTGTTAAGGCATTAAGACTCCCAAACAACCGCACATTCACCGCCTTGCGCACTCGTTACCTCCAAAGGTAGCGTTCAAGAAGCACTGATTAAATAACGGTAACTTCAATATTAATTTTGAATAAAAAAATTACCTTTACAACGAAAATGTGGTAACTATTATTTACAATACCTGTACGGCACTTATTTAGTAATTAATGTAATAAAAGAGAATTAGAGAAATGTAAATTTTCAAATATATAGAAAGCTTATGGATGAAATGGCCGAAAATAAGCAAAGGTAAACCAGCAGCAATGCGTTGCTTTTTATTCGTCGAACAAAACACCTATAGAATTATGCAAATTCAAGACTGCGTGACTCCATCCGAGAAAATTTTTGCTTTCGATGGCATCATCAAGACCTCAAACACATTTGGAAAAAGAGGTGCCTGCCCTCTGGCTATTCCGTTTACACTCCAAAGACATCCTTAATACTTCTCTCTCTTGTTATTCTCGTTTGCTCCATTCAATAAGAGCATTTACCATATTCAATCGAAATAGCACGCTGCAATCCGGCAAACACCGTCGGCGACAGATTGACGGAGAATGCATATGGCGCAAGCTTTAGCCAGAGCCAATTTTCGAGATTATCACACACTTCAGGCACATCGCCACCCAATAATGCACAATAAACCGCCTTCTTATAGACGTCAATCGTATTACCCGATTCAGCACGCCATTCTGCTTTCACTTTGTCCCGATCCTCAACCGGCAATCTGCAAACGACAGCGAAAATAAAGCGACGAAAGAAAAATTTCAGATTCGTGAATTTCAGACCACGATAAACCTTTCCTACCATGCAAATTATCAACCATGCAAAGTGCATCTAACCGAACATCACTGCAATCTTTGCATTGAGTCGGTAAGACTACTTCTCTCTCTGGTGGTTTCTTGCCTGCAGATCGAACAATACATATCGACTTTCATAACAAAAAAAAATCGCTAAAAAAGGAATACAAATTGCGATGATCGTAATTTTCTGATAGCATGACATCCTGAATGTCCATAAGATTAGCCTACGTGAATGAAAAATGGTCCTATAGTCGAATAATCTTCCGAATGCAATCAACGGCATCTTCATGCACCTGTATAAACGGGCATCAAAATAATACAACGATTCAATGTAAACGCAGATGCACATTCATTTAGCAACACCATTACCGCAATGCGCCCCTACAATACGGTAATAACAGTGACATCGATCTAGGCTTCACGGATACTACTACTGGAAACTCGTATTTATTCATAAACAAACCAACTTTCTAGTTTTAGCGACCGTACACAAGGCGACCGCAAGAGCAGCACATGAAGGCAGATTCTGGAGACGTGATCGAGCGATTTCGGCAACAGATTCATAGTCTCCTGATCGAAAACAATGATACACTACTTCCCAAATCGCATGTCCATTTGCCCCATAAACACTGTCCTGAATATTACTGTTAGATGCTCATACAAGTCGAATGCTTCAAATGTTTTCGTAACTGAACGCAAGTTAAACGCAAAAACGCAAAAGGGCAATAAAGCCTAGTCGGAACCATATTTAATTCCTGTTTTCCCCTTTTCTACCTATACACGAGGCATATAGAAATCAGGGAAAACGAAAAAAAACTAAGCTAAATAACGTCGAGATTTTCACACAAGGTGAAAAGAAGAAAGAAAAACTTCTCATGATAAGATTCAAGACTATTCGTTAAAGGATCATTTCATCTTCGCTATAGATAAAAGCGTTCTCAATTTCGCGAGATCATTTCTTTACAAAACTTCAAAAAGATTCTTTTTAGCGTTCAACTTGAAATCAAATATTCCACTGATATTTTTACACTGTAAAAGTCTATTGTTGAGCATGAAAAAAAAACCTCATGTTGGTAAAATTTTCGAAATAACATTTTAAAACAAAACATCAATGCAAACTATGCAAGCTGATTCGAGCAGAATTTTCATCGTTTTCTCTTAATATTCTCATATTATTTTAAGAATGGGCAAAAAACCGCCCTTCCTAAGGCGGAGTTTTAGTCTCACGAAGACTTCTCTTCCATAAAAAACTCATTTACTTATTCATGATCGACGAGATAAAATTATACAAATTAAATAACAATGTTCAATTACATCCATATTATGTGGGAAACATAAACTCAAATATTGAGCGTGAAATTCAAAAAGAGAAAATCGAAAATCTTCAATGCAAAATTTGCAAACGACGATTTTTTCCGACAGACGCGCAACAAAAAAGAAGAAACCTTTTATCAGTATGTCACAAAATTTTCAAGAACATTTTTCCACACCTCAGTTATGAATTGAAAAAAAAAACAATAAAAAATTCGTTCAACCTGGCAAGGCAATTTACTCGATTGCAAATGTTTCACATTCAAATATCCATCCACTAGTGTCAATGTACCCGGTACTCCACCAACACGAGCGATCACCAAATTACGATTCACAAGCTCTCTCATATGTGTCATAAAACTGAAATAAAATCTTTTCATCCTACAATCAAAACCAACAATTCTAAAACAAAAAGAATAAATTTTAATTGATTTGATGAATAAATTTTCAAATCGTTAATATTTTTCAAATTTTTTTTTTTCAAAAAATTTTCAGAAATCTTCCGAAGAAATTGCTAATATACAATTTTTACTCTTCAACACTGAAATGAACATAAGAGTTTCTCTTGAAAATAGTTGAAAATTTTGAAGCGTTATAAAGGCGAAAACCAAAAATACGTAAAAAAAGACCTCAGCATGTTTCATGTGAACAATAATGCCGACCTGATTAGCAACCGAGCTGAAATTCGAATAAGAAAAGAACTTCGTGCAAATAAAAAAAAATGTATGGTGGCAAAACTTTTCAGTGAGCGATGAGTGATTGGTGGGTGGAGGAGGGGTAGGGATGGAAGTGGGGGGGGGGGGTGGGGGGAGACAGAGGTAGAGACAGTGATTCACCTCTCACTTCCTCGATTACCATGAGGTTGTTTACCCCACTTCCTCGAATACCAGAGGATTCAACCATGAGCTTACTGTTTCTGAAGATAGTCCAGCGATCCCTCAATGAGGCTGTTGATCCATTCAACTGATGAACGTACTGCACTAGGCGATCCATGACCGATCCCTGATATTGAAAGTGTCAGCAATGCAACCCCTTGTTCCCAAATCGATGAAATAGTCTCATCACGGCTCCTATCTGCCGCCGCTCTAAAGCCTTTCGCAAGTGTATCGTAGTTCTTATCCGTTACATATTGGGATAGCTGAAATTATAGCGCTAACTTAGAAAAACACTTTTGGATACAGAAATGCTTTTAGCTAATCACGAAATCAGCTAAAATTTCCTGAAAGATATCCGGTGATTTGCGCTGTGTCACAAGAAACTTGCAGAAAGAAAAAAAACTTCATCAACGTCGAATCGATTCGAAGCTGTTGTTATGGGTCTTGGCTCGAACATTTCTAGAACTATACTGGCTTAAGCTCGACCTAAAGGTACCCTTCAGGCGTTCTGCTACCCTCTTGTCCTCCCTCCTCATCCGGAGCTCACTAGGCCTATGTTTCACATATCGGAGCACACATACATCACAAAAAACAAAAATGTCAAGGCTCACCGTTTTAGCAAAGGCTAATTCCACATTTGTTGCCGATGTAAGTGGTAAGCGTGCAATTCCTGCTCCCTTTTTCTGAAAAAGCTATATTTTCACTGTCAAACATTTGCTGATCTTATCCAATTTCACCAAAATATATTCTCAATAACTCATCTTTCTAAAACAGAACAAATAAGAATAGATAGGTGTATGCAAAAATAAATTAATGAAATGAAATATTTATCAAAATATGAGCAATAAATAACCGTCTACCCCCTCGCCCATCCCCCTGCTTATCTCCTCTTCACAGAGTACCACTACAACCGAGAATATCACAAATAAGGAGGAAATTAGATTACTGCTTTGTATATTTGTCTATCAAAGGTATTCACATCAATATGTACGTATGTTTACAACACTAAAAAAATATGCCTAAATTCTGTCAGTAAACCACAACCTAATATAACTAAAAAGTCTAAGAAGCAAGATAATTAAATTGTTTTTATGATTACTCGCGAGGTAAGGGATGAGGCATTCAGCATTTATTCGATAATATGAACTTTAGCTCTTTGCGCTTTCACCTTTCGTAATCAAATACGCTCGATCAAGTTAGACTGATTTTATGAATATTTTTCAACAAAATAAAACAAGAAACAAAAAAAACAAATAAATAAATAAATAAACAAATAATTGGAAAAAAAACGACAACATCACTATAAAAAATATAAAAAGAAAAAACATACAACGGAAGGAGTGGCAGACGATGAATCGGCTTGTATAGACTCTCTTCCACTCAATAGTGCATTCTCAATTTCACAACGGTTTAGAAATGCTGTCTCAGCGTCCTGTTTTACCAACCCTGCTGTCTCCTGTATCATATCCGGCAACATCTCCTCTAGTGAAGGAAGTTCAGCTACCTCCACACCCTTTTCAAAAGTTTCCTCGATAGGCGTTTTGGTTGGGAATGAACATGACGGTTCCGGATCCAATAAGAAGCTTCGTTGACCAAGTAGAAGGTCCGTCTTAAATTAATGATGTTTAGAGGTCGCCAAAGACAAAAGATACCACCTGAGATATGGGGAACTATAATGCGCGGGAATGCAAATATATGCTTATAGATACGAAGTCCGCATAATGCATTTTTGCATTTTTATAATGAAAATTCCTAAAAACGTATAAAAATACCTCCTGGCAATTTTATTTAAAAAAATCACTATGAATGTATCAAAGATGGAGGGAAATATATCAAAGATTGAAGGCAAAAGAGATGAAAGGTGGAGAAATAAGAATTCTTGCATTTATTAGTAGAATACTTGATAATGGTTACCACTTAGAGCGAATATAAACTCTAACCCGAATACTGAATGCTAATATTTTAATCAAAGAAAAAAATTTAGCTTAGTTACTCAAAATAGTCCTAATAAAATTATTCATTAGTATCTTCTCGTTCACTTCATTCCTCTCTTTCCCTTCTCACATCGGAAGATGTTCATAAAAAATCAGCGTAAGATGGGATCCTTGAAGACTTATTTCCACCCCCCCCCCCTGATTTTGCCCATAACGATATTCGATAAAACAACCAGATGAACAAATCATCACTGCACCCAAATTACTAGCAGCGTTGATCCAGAGCAAAAAAAAAGCTGTAAAGCAATGAACGCTACAATAGTAAGCATATGGATGGAACGTCTTCAAAATTGCTTTCCTTGTTTCTATCAATGCAAACAGTTCATTGAGCTTCAATAAAAAAGTCTTAGTAATATCCAAAAATATTTTATCTACTAAAGTATGGTATATCGTTAAACAAAAATATGGCGTATCGAAAGCAACCATATATGTCAGCACTTCTAATTAAAAATCTACGCGTCTTAATACCGGCATTGAATGAAAGCAACAAAAGAGCATGCCACTAAGAAATTTCACATCCATGCTTTCATTTCTCTTGTATCTTCGCATTTCCCTTTCTCTTCTTTGTCATATTGAAAACAAATTGCGCCTAGTAGAAACTTGCAAAAAATAGTCGAATAGTCAAAAAGTAAATAAATAAAATTATACCCGTAATGCTGCTTCACCTTCATCGATAGGTTGTTTCCTTTTCCAAAGTGTTTCACTTCGACGAAAAATCTCATCGATACAAGCTTGCGCGTTCACTTCACCACCATTGAACTGAAAACTTGTAGATTATTAGCTGCAGTTGTATGGTATTCAATTCCTATATTTCCAACTCTATAATTCTATAATAGCTGCGCTAAAATTTTAGCGGTAGGTGTCTTGTGAACATGAATTCATGCGTGTATGCTGGTGAGTCCTTCAACTGAATTCATTCTGTTGAACGCTTATGCTATGAAGCCTCCCCTCCTTTTCCCTCCCTTCCTCCTCGTCCCCTCCCCCCTTCTCGTGTTCAGCTTAAGTCTCTCGAGAAGCAGTAGGTGCCAATCTAGGAACAATTGCATAGAGTTTAATTAAAAAGTTAGCGCATATTAAGGCAAAGCTTGTGGCGATCAGTACTGCAAATATAGTTGCATTATACCTTAAAGTTTTGATTGAAATTCTGCGACTTTAAATTTTGTATTCGATACGTCTTTAATTCCTTTAAAAAAAATTCGTGATAGATACTTTATGCAGACTTCCGATGTACGGATGAATGTTTATTTTGACAATTCGCATTAAATAAATAAACAAGAAACATATGCTCAATATGCTTAATTAGCGATAGATGTTTTGATGAAAAATTCGACTTTGAATATGAAATAAAACAGTCCGATGATCACTTCAGACCTACACCCTTCCACCCCTCTCGTCTCCCCTTTCACCCCCTCCGTCTGCAAACTAAAATGTTTTTTGATGTTCGAAATTGCACGAAAAAAATTCACACAAACCGAATGATCGGTTGGCCGTTCACTGCTAAGAACAGCAGATGACAGTCGGTCAGCCCGGTGAAGGATATCCTCGAATGTACCGGCCATCTGCAAATCATTTGTGATATTAAGCTTTTCGTGGCAAAGTACTTAATCGAATAAGGCGAAGAATATGGGGAAAACATAACTGATCATGAAGGAGCATGTGCACAGATTAAAAAAACCTTCATGCTTCACTGCAGCTTTGGAACGAGGGTGACATATGCGCCGTGGCACAATCCATCAATGAGATTGCACGACAAGACGCAGGGATAATGTGGAAAATTACAAGGTAATTTCAAGTCATTCTGATTTCAGATAACCGGCAGATAGAGAACTGTGAAATTGCGCAAAAAATGTAGTTACTACAGGAATGTTGCTGAAATCGCTGACCTCTTGGATTCCTATCCTCCTGCTACGCGCGGAAACTGGGCAGATCCTTGTCTAACTGCTAGAGGTAATGAAAGCAGATGCGTTTCTTTAGCTGAGAACCTCGTGTGCATCATAAATGCTACTTACACACGAATCGAGGCGGAGATCTCGCGACCTGTACAACCTGGCTCAGGAAGAAGTATAGGCATTACACCGTTCATATCTCCTCAAAAAATTTTTTTTCAAGAGAAAAGTAAGCAAATGGCACGCTTACATTTACTATTTGGTGATTCTAGTTTTGGACCTACCAATGCGGTAAAAATTAAAATTTTTGCTCTATGGGAATTTCAAAAATTTCAAACATATTTCAAAAGTCTGGAGAAAATGCCCCAAGGTTCTTAACTCTTTCGAAAATATTTAGACGCTTCTACTTGGGATGCCTCCAATTTCAAGATGAGGATTCTGCGATCGGGATCATCCTAAACGTCGAGTGCATCAAAACAAAACTATGGATAGTGCCCTAGCCAAATGACCAAAATATCGCGTTTTAAAATATGCTGCAGTAGTGTAACAATGCAAAACAACAAGCATCGAATGGATATGAACAATGCTGAATGCGGGGCGAAATGCATCATCTGTTTCGTTAACTACCTGGCACTACTAAATGTGTGTAGAAGATAGGTGAACCTGACGGGTACCAATTAAGACAACATCTTCGCAGCGACGAACGATGAGAAGTGACTAGCAACATTACAGCACAATTACTATGAAACAAACGCTCCCACAATAAATTTGGCGCTTGAAAAAACATTTTCCGCAGGTAAATTCGAAAGGAGAGATTGACAACAACGGTTTATAAAGTATCATTTTGAGACCCATTGTCGCTTTCAACTATAGCAACTTTATTTTCAACTCAACTAATACAGAAAGACAAGATGAGTGACATCACCACGCTGAAAAAGAAAACGTGCTTTCGGCAATAAATGACAAAGGTGTTGCAAATGGATTTTTTAAAAGGTTTCTACCTCAGGCAAACAAATAATTTTTGGTCGTCCTACCTTGTTCATTTTGACATCTCATCCGAGCTTTATGTAAAATTCGATGCGATTGCATTATTATCGCACAAATCTTTAAAATTAATGAACTATGCGATGTTTGCGACAAATACACAATATGTGGATAGACGTCAATGCAAAGGACCTTACCTTGCCATACCAGAGATGTAAGGCATCCTCTTCCTTCCTTCCACCATTCCCCCACCCGAACTTCTCATCAGTATAAACAGGACTATAGTGAAACGATTAACCTCAGTGTTTTTCGAAAGCGTTCAATGGGAAGGATGGAAATCTCCTTTCAAGGGCAGATGTCATAGCCGGTTATGTTACCGGAGGTTTGCATTATTAATTCCTTAAAGCAAGAATATTCCGACATGTGTGCATCTATTCAATTACTATCTGCCTAGGAACGAAACAGTACAATTGGCAAAAGGAGACTGTATCCTAGTAATTTTTCTCATTTATTTACTTACAGAAATTATTGATAACTTATAGATCTATAGTAATTTTTCTCAATAGATCTATCAAACATAAAAGTATTGAATCCTCTGATCATAAATTCCTCATTTCCTTATAAATAGAGTCGTAAAATTTAGATCATATTTTATTTTACCATATGCCTTATTGACTGTGAGTATATTTCTCGTTGAATGCAATAAATGATACTTTGTAGAATTTAGTATGCAAACCAAATTCTACAGGATATTTCTGGTAATAAACAAAGACAAAATGTCGAGCGAATTGCGCACACAACAGAGTAAAGTCGCTTGCAAGCGTCGCAATTCTTTTGCAATGTTCGCAAGCGATTGTGCGTTGCGTTGCTATTTTTAATGAATTTTACAAATAACCTCGCTCAAACTATGATGCAATGCCCCAGCAGACAATCTGACTTTCGCCTATTTAAGCACTTAATCGGTATGCACTTGGCGCGTTGCTATTGTTCATGTCGTTTGCCATTGCTAACGTTGGATTATTGTTTGTTTACTTTGTGATATTTGAAGCATATGATATTGTTTTATTTTATTAAAGAATGTGATACGAAGACTTATAGGAAAATTGCAATTGATAATTTAAGAAATATAAGATAGAATAGACTTATAAAACTTATAGAAGAAAAACAGGTGTTCTGATTTGTTAGAAAGCCATTAAATGAGTGAACAAATGCGAAAGTTATTTTTGCATCTGTTAATGTCCGACTGAGCCGGAATCACCGAGGCAACAAAATTTGAGGTGGATACGACGATGGAAGGTCGTAATTGAATTTGCAACCTCGCTATTAATCGACGTAATATTCAACATTTGAATATTCGCCTACTATAGGCTCAGTTTCGTCACCAAAAACGATTTAAAGACTTTTCTCCATCCTTCTCCTTCTTTCCTCACCTTCCTTTTTTTGTTTGGAAAAAATATAGAAAAATTTCAGTTTTTTTCTGCAAAAAATTTTGTATGGTGTTCCGCTAGTTAATATAGTCATTCTAAACTTTCATTTCCAACCTTATTCCCTCTCTTCTTTTCATTTATCCCTAATAGCACCCTGCTTCACCTTGTCGACCAACGTAATACGTTATCCCATTGTTAACTTTTCTAACCAAAAACGATTGCCTGTAGAGATACGTTTGCTTTCATTATGTTATTTAAAGTGGATTTATTATGGATATGTGCTGTAAATTGTGAATAAGTTCGATGTACATATATATATATATATATATATATATATATATATATATATATATATATATATATATATATATATAGAGTGAGAGAGAGAGAGAGAGAGAGAGAGCATCGATAGGAAGCTGAGCATAAATTATTATTTAATGCAAAATTCACAACGAAATTTTATGCGAGTGAAAATCTTTTAATATTGATTTATTCTCATATTAAAAATTGCAATTATATATCATTTCTGTTGTTTAGTTTTTATAAAGTGAATGAATTTTCTAATTGAGGAAATAAAATAACCGAGTACAAATATATCAATACGAAATTGAAGAGGTTTTATAAATAATAGAAATTTAGAGTTTAGAGCGTTTACTATTTATTTTTATACGAAATATATTGTTGTATTTGCTATCTTTGTTTAATAATTAGATCGGCGTTAGATGAATTCAAATTTCAAACATTATTTCCTTTGTGAAATTGCATTGCATTGTATTCGATGTTTTGCATTGCATTGTAACGTTGCAAAAAATCCACTAAAATAGATGCAATTAATGAACAGCTGCAATGCATTTGCTCTCTATGAATGACTCATTAAGAAAAGCTGCTTACAACGAATAAAAAATCATTCCGCTTCATCCCTATACTCTGTTGAAAAGTTTTCTAATTTTTTCTTACTTCCGGATAGAAATAGTGCAACATTGCTTTTGATTAGAAATGTTTGGACGGGAAAAGGAATTGAATACTTTGTATTACTTCTGGACGGGAAAGTATTGTAAACTGAGTAACAGCGGATTTATTTTCTTCTTATGTTTTTAATTTTATTTCCTTCTTATGGGCTTTCCTTAGAGATGTACCATAGATTTAGCTCATTGATTACAACCAATGAACTCCTAGTGAAGTTTTTGACTCATTTCGTTGGATCTTTGGTCAACTCCAACATTACTTAATAAATACAAAAGTTATGTATTTAATTTACTGATAACTTAATTGCACGAAGTGGAATATCAGATATTACTTTATCAAATATCATATCACACACAGTTGATTCCACTGTTGTCTTGACGTTTGACTGGACGTCGTTCAGTTATAATGACGTCTAGTTGAATAGTATGATGCATTCGCATTTTAAATGTTTCTTATGTAGATTTTTTTGCATTTTTAGGTAAGAGAAGAGGGAGAAAGCAACAATAGAATTTCATTTGCTAAATGCTTCGAAAATTTTCAATTTTCTCCTTCTCGTCCTTTCACTTTGAGCTGAAGATGCATTGATCTCGAGCTCATGTTCAAAACATTGGGAGACTATTTTTAAACGGAAAATTTAAATATACAAAAAGTATAGTAGTTTATCGTCGATGAATATTTATACTCACCGATGCTGAAATCTTTCTTACTTCTGTTTTCGGTTCATGAATGAATATTCGCAACTCTTTGCAGAATAATTTAGATTTAAGCAGCTAGAGTACTTTATTACGAGAGAACTCGATCGGTTGATCATGCTTTGTTACTATATAAGATATCTTCACCAAAAACATGCTATGATTCCTTTAGGTTTACTCGAGTCATGTAGATATGCATATACATATGACTTTATTTATTCGTTATTTGTTTATTTATCTATATATATATATATATATATATATATATATATATATATATATATATATATATATAATGTATAAACAAAATAGATAAATAGTTGGCTCAAAAATGCGCCTATATGATTATAAGAATCATACGTCATTATACAATGTAATAATAAATAATTGGCAAGCAATCGGCAATGGCATAGAGTCACCAACAAGAACATCCACAAGAATTGCCACTGGGTAAATGGAGGATTCGATTAGGATGATCACTATAAGGATGTTATTGAGAATTTTTTGACCGTTCTCTTAAACCACCACCGATTCCTGAATATTCGGAATGCTTCAGTTACCGTTGGTTCGTTATCGCCCATCCGTGCCCTAGACTTGTAGTGGTTTTCTCCTTCCCAAGGTTCTAACCTCCTCTGCTCTCGAGAAACGTTCCAGTCTTTTCTGTCCTCGAGAACTTGCGGAAGTCCTCCACGGCATGACGCGATCTAAGCCAACAGAGTGGGAACCGGTTAACGTTTTATCGACTAAAAAGAAAAATTCGCGGCGATAAAAGGGAATACGGCTCGCAGAGGGAACGCAAGAATCAATCCCAAGCACAGTTTCGATTTTTCGACATACCTCCATCCACACGACTCCATACGCTATATCCTGTACAGCTCATCCCGTCGACCCTTAATTCCTCTGATGACTACATTTGTCGATTCCTATATCTTGGCTGACTTAGTGGATGATCGATGAAAATTAAGCGCTGGAAATAACTCTCCGTTCGTCCACTACTAAGGTCCTACAAGATTCTTGATCTCCACCAGAGTATATCAACCGAACCTCTTAAGTCAATTACTTATGGCCATGATATGCAAATTTCATTATTATAGTTTGCAGTTCTGATGCATCATGGATCACCCCTGCTAGTTAGCTTTATAAGCATTCCCCATAGTCCAACTCATAGAATAATAGTTTGAACTTCAGGTAAAAATAAAGGAAAGACGATAATAGTATAGGAAAGCACTATCTGCTTGACATAGATCATTTCATACGGTGGACCACCTCATGCTATTTCATTTTCATTGTTCCTCTCCATTAATTTTTTAGCAACTACTGCCGTTATTTATGCGATCAGCAGATTTCATTTTATACCTAATGAAATATATTCGATATTTTCAAAATTCCAGTCCAAACCTAATTGCTTTCATTTCATTGCTAACTCACTTAATTCATTGTCCAGTTAGGATCGGACTCTAACGATACGCTCGTAATGCATAACCGTCACCTATAAGGTTGTTAACCGTTTAGATCCTGCGCACTAAAAAGAGAGTATATTAATTATGCAGATTTCATTATTATTAAGCAGAATTTTGCATATTTCATAAAATTTCTAATCTCTTCTCATCAAATATCTTGCGTTATCATACATAGGTAATTTTCATATTCTATTCGATTATATGATGAATTCCACATATCCGTCATTGAATTATCTCAAATCCACCAAAATATCGAGAAATTCACCGACGGAATAAATTTATGATACTGTCCAGAAGAAACCTGGAAACGGACCGATCGGCTTTTTTTTTGGCGAATGCACACTATTTTTCCTCAAAAAACTTTTCAGTTTTTGGTACAAACATGAATTCATTCAATAAGGCTTGTGCTAAAATAGTCATGTAAGCTTTTATTATATGAAGACACAGTCGGTGACAAAATTAACGCCCACTCGGTATGCATCTTAATAACTATGCAGTTTTATCTTCCATTCGGACAGTTGAGCCAATAGTAATTGCTGAGCAAACTCTCATTGAGCGCACAAAATCGCTTCGAAAATGCAGCTAATCGCCACATGGCTGGCTGAATGCTGCTTCCGTATACATTGGAACGGCAGGCGAATTGAGGAACGCAAACACGAACGAACGTTGGCACTTATTCTGCTCATCGATTTTTTTTTACTCGGCGATATTTTTTCGCGTTTTTTCAAATGAGTTTTGAATTTTTCGGCATTTTTACTTGACTAAAATTAAAGTGGGGTTCAGTCGTATGAAGTAATACTTCAAATAATAATTAATAATTGAACTACGAATTACAATTATATGAAGATTGTAGGCAGTAATTTTTTCATATTTAACTTATTTGTTATATAACTGCGAAGTAATAATAAAAGATTGCAATATTTCAATATTATTTGTTGTATTTTATTTACGAATTGTGCACACATCTCATAAGATATCGTTATATGAATTCGAAATAAAATTTCACATTGAATATATCTTGTTTTCTTTACCGTTTTTTTTTTTCGTATTGTTAGCAATAGCAACTGTTCGTTATTGCTACACTGATTTCGTCTATTGCAGCTGAATCATAGGTAATTTCGAATTGTCACTGGTGTTTCATATTAAATAAGAAAAGATTTTTTAAAGACAAATATTAAATTTCTCAGATATTTCTCAAATAATGGTGCAAGTTTTTTTCGAGAAAATTTTCGCAAATATATTGCTAGTCTTAGGCTCATCGTATGCGGCAAGAATTAGGGAAAAAATGCCAATGAAAATATGAGGTCATGGAGTCATTCTGATCCCCCTTCTCCATTCCACCCTCCCCCTCCTCTCCCAAAAAAAACTTTATTAATAACTCATTGCGACAGTTGTGCCATCATTAACAGGTCACTTCTTCTAGATGTGATCATTGTGGTACCTGTTGAGTGACGAATAGTAAAGAACCGTTGCACCTTTTTAGAAGTTCGGTATGAGATATCGCCGCAGTGCATTCCACCTATGATGGCAATCATTAGAGGTTTCATTTGAGCACTAAGCGATTGAGCTTTATTAAGTGTATTGTGTTTCACTTCCGGATCATTATGCAGTGAATTGTGCAGTCTAATTCACGAACAATATTCGCTGGCTTTTACTATCGGCTGTTGATAATTTTGATCTATTCGATTGACGCTCTTCTGCCCTTTTTGATACACTGAGAGAAAGGAATAGTCAGAGAGAGAGAGAGGGAGAGAGAGAGAAGAGAGAGGAAGAGGGAGAGCGGTTCGTATTGCATCGAATCTGCCTTTGACGATTAATGTTCTCGTAGGTTGTCAGCCTTGAGACCTTCAGGTAAGAAACTACCATAAAACTCTAATTGTTGTATCCTCATAGAAAACAGGTCTGTGATGCATTCTCGTTTCGACGGCATCTTATTGACAGATGTGTTGCAATTGGCGAAATGGCAGTGGAGCTAAATTTTTTTTTTTACTACAGAAATATTGCGCACTTCGCGAGCTATTTCGTGGATATCCATTTCGAGGGGCTTTATACTTTTATACTTTATACTATCGTAAGGAGAACCTACATAGAAACTTTTGGTCCTTCGACCTGCATGTTCCACTTTTGAGATTCGCTGTATCGAATTGAACGTGCCAGAGAAACCGGAAAAGCTGAAAGGGTTTTCATTTACCGGAGAGAAGTTCTTCGCAAACGGGTAGGGAAGTTTTGTCTGTCTCGGGAAAATTTTACCTTTTTCGGGAAAATTTCATCTTCTTATGCACAAGTTTTGCCGCAGTACTTTTTACGTTCGGGAAAAATTTCTTCTTGTGTTATATATCTTACAGACAATTTTTGTTTACATAATCGAAAGGAAACAACATTTGAATGGAATTGTTGATATTGATGTTAAGATTGAAATAACGTTTTCAAATCTCTTTGAAAAAAAAGTCAATGTGATTGACAAGTGGTGTTTTATACTGATTAACTGTTAACAGGCTATATTTTATTGTTGTTTAGTTAGCCTATCGATTATCGTTTCAAAAAAAAAAGAAAAGAGAAAAGAATTTTTTATCAGTGATATTTTATCAGGAATTATTTTCATCAGGTATAATTCTGATAAAAAAATTCATGACAAAATATTTCGATGATGAGCGGAAAATAGATATCAGCCATTTGACGCAATCATAAATCACCGAATACTTTATGCATCCGATTGGCAAATGAAAACCTCAACAATTCATAATGTGTATAAGCATAGTGCTACTTAAAAGAATTATTCATGATAATTTGGGTTAGCAATTGATGATAATGGAGCCATAAGTTCACCTCTTATTCATACTTGACCATTTCGCCGATTTTGCGGTGGTCATCATAAGGTCATCATTTGACGCGGTCATCACTTAATCAGTGAATGATTGTGGTCATCATTTGAGCAACTTTTTGTGAGAAATTTAAAACTCTTAGAATCTTGCTGCACTCCTCATCTGAATGTTCTTTTCATCATTCAATTAGCTTTTTTAGTGATAGATAACACGTGCGTGTGTCAACGAATGAAATACAACTAAATTAATCATAGAGTTATGATAAAATTGTACCCTAAAAATTTCAAATTTTTATGTTTATCCGTTATTTTATCGCTATTTTTAAGAAAAAAAATCGAGGAATGGAAAATTCAAAAAAAAAAACGAAGGGAAACCAATAATGAAAGTTTATAGCGGATAAATAATGTAGCAGATGTGATGTGAGCAGATCTTAAAAGGGAAAAAAATTTTTCTACGCTTTTGCGTTTTAGTCGCCCTGCAAGAAGTATGATTTTTCTACTCCGCACCTTTAGACAAAGAGGAGAGAAAGGGAGAGACAGAGGGAGAAAGTGACTGAAAGTATGTAAACAAGGAGAATTCTTCAGTAACTTGAAATAAAAAAAAAACATTAATTTGCATATTATTTTCACTGAAATCTTTTGCATTTCCATTTTCAAGTTGATTTAATAATGACTATAGGCTTGATAATGCTTTCAACTCATTGCCCCATAAGAAGTGAATATGAAATTTGATGGGAATAATGAACCGGCAATTTATGATCGATTCATATCCTATCAATGAAATTTTATCTGCAAACTTTTTTATGGGTTTTGAGAGATTTGGTGACGAACTCGATTGGTCGGTACATCCTCAAATAAGTTTGCTTGTAGCTTTCACAACTACGAGGTAAAATATCGTTTGGTTCATAATGGCGAAGTGGTCAGGTGATGACCACACGAGTGGTCATCTTAAACACACGAATTTCACCATTATCTACCTGTCATAAAGTGTGATCTTGCATTAGTGCTTTTCAATGCGTTGTCAATAAAGTTGCACCAACGTGAACAATGTTATTAGAATCGAATTATAAAAATCTTCCACTTGCTTCATATTTCCTTTAAATTCATAGAGTGTCAAATTTCTTGTCACAGTTATTTCCCTCAATATAATCTTTTGAAATGAATAATTTAGCGCCTCGAATTGAATCGATAAATAAAACGGATCGATTCTCGAAAGATATATTAAATAAAAATGATGCATAATGAGCATTTTTTGTGGCGATTTTTTCGAAGATAGGAGTCATTCATCAAAAAGCGGCAATCCGCTATCAAAAACGTAAATTCATCACCTTTTCGGAGTCGTTTTTCTTCATTCATTATTAAAAATTACCTATTTGCTTGTTGAAAATTTTCATTGAAAAATGCCTCTATTCGATGAAATTGCAATGGAATGAGTGCATTCATTTAATCCACATTTATTGTAGTTTTCGGCTGTTATATATATCTCGACCGTCATAGCGAATTACGTGTGTAGATGTTAACGACCTTGTGCAATTGAATGTGGTTAAAAGGGGAGGCTTACTCTCGCCCCAGTAAGGTGTTGTCCGATACGATGCCTCCAGATTCTATGATCGAAAGGCTCTACAATCAACTCAAATATCAAACGATCCCAAAACATTCCAGAAAAAATTTTTTTTTTTTGATTTTACGAGATTTTACAAAGAAACAGAAGTAGATGCAGGTATTACGCAGGAAAACGAAGGAAAATCGTTAAGGTGCTCGCTCATAGCGTATTTGCCGACAATTTGTTCTGCGCACGGACCGAATCGCTCCCTTTCAATCACCCTTCTTTTCTAGCCGCATTCCTCTCTTCTCGAAGATTGGCACTCTCTCTGCACCCATATACGAATCGATGAGTGCGTGCTTATGTGTTGTGCTGTGCAGTCGGAGTGCACTTATGTTTGTGTCTGCATTATGGTGCACCAATGGAATAAATGCGGTGTCGTTTGCAGCCTAGAAATAAGGTGATACGTTCAAGGTTGCGAATATTTTTGTCAGCTTTTTTTGATATTTTTCAACCTTTTGCACATGGCCATTACATCGCTAACACGTGTATCTAGTATTTACTGTAATGTCCATTCAACGGTCAAAAAAGTTATGTCCATTTAATGGTCAAAAAAGTTTAGATTTATGGTGATAGATTTTTGTTGAGTATAATCGACATCATAGAGAATTATTTCCGATCTACACTAATTTATGATTTATTATCCACTAAACGATCAATTTATATTTCAAGTTTAAGAGAACGGTGGAACTTGCAAATCGAATCGTCACTTGCTCCGACTATTGCAAATCGGTGGCGATTTTTCAGATATAATTTCTGTTATTTTATTTTGCATAATCTGTTGTTTATTTTTGCAAATATGCAGATTATTTGTAGAATGAAATGAAATGCGAAGTTTTATATGATATCAGTGTTGCTGATGCGCTTTTCATTTGCTTTCTTTTTTATAAAAGAGGCATCTTTCATTTATTTGATTTGATTTATTTTAATAATGGAAGTATTCATTACGAATAGATGGAAAGTATATATATATATATATATATATATATATATATGTATATGTATATGTATATGTATATATATATATATATATATATATATATATAATTTATTTTTTTTTATTTTTAACCAACAAAGCATTCATTACGAATAGATGGAAAGCACTTATATGCTATATATTAAATGCGATGAAGTGTGTGCATAGCTGTTCACTTATACTTAAAGGCGCCCTTGTTACCAATTTCGCATATCCATCTTCAGTGAACCTCATCATCAGATCAAATTTCCCTACAGTTCCTTTGTAATAGTTGTTGCCCCTTCCTTCTTCATATTAAAAAATTTACATAAAACTCTACAAGCAATGATAGTGGAGTTTCTCACGTATATATTCTACAACAAAATTGAATATTTTCATAGTGCTTTCTTCAGTTGTCTCATATTGTGAGGGTAATATTATTTTCAAAAAATATTACAACATGTAGGTAAATTTCCTTTGTTGATTTTACTGTCTAATACTATCTAACACTCTCATCTTCTTGCCGTCTCTGTGATGTTTAATACTGGTTTTGTACTTGTACTTTTTTTCTTTTGGAAGCGCATTATAGTCGCATCTATATGTTTAGACGAGTGTCTTTAACACATCTTGTCTTATGTATAACACATTTTTCTTTCTGTTTTCTAGTTTCAACTAGCGAATTTCAACATAGATATGCAAAGTCTAAGCACAGAAAGCTATAATATGTACATCCAACCTTGGATTTCGAATTTTTTCCATTTGATTCGCCACATTCCGAGTGCTGTTGAATATTAGTGTCCTATGAAAGTAACAAGTTTTTGTGTTGCAACCGATAGAAGCAAAATGATGAGTTTTATTTAAGAAATTTACATGATTAGATCCATAACGCTAGAAAACGCATTATTAATAGACTTTTTATCATTATTTCTGTGATATTTGTATGAATTATCAATCATCTCGGCTGAATTGCAAAAAGTGCGGTACGTGCCTATATTCTTGCTTTGATTTCTTGCGTGATTCATCATCTCCTATAAATTCGAAATAAAAATGGATGAGTCATTTTTGAATAGTTAATCTGTTTTATCTTCTATGTTTAAGGCGAACGTCGTTTCTATCGGCTTTTTAAGGAGGGTCTTAGTCGTAGAACGCTAATCACATCAATTATCTTAATTATTCAAAATTTAGTAACTGTTATAATACATATATATATATATATATATATATATATATATATATATATATATATATATATATATATATATATATATATAATAGACTAAGAAACGAAACGGAGCCCCGATTGTTTTTATTATCATCCTCTATCAAAAATTAGCTATTGATGGTTAGTAGGATTTCATTCCGCGAAATAAAATCTTTCTCATAATTGAGTTCTGCAGACGAACGTCCAAGTTCATTAAATTATATTTTAGTTCATTTTCCTCATATTGTGTTAACGATATCAGTTCAGCGCAAAGCTGTTCCACCAGTCCATTTATTAGCCGATTTGATTTCTGTCGAGGATCAGTTCAAATATAATATTGGAATTAATTCATCGAGATGAATTTTAAGAGTTATCAACGAGCTTTAAGTGACAAAAAAAGAGAGCAAAGATAAAATAGAGGGATGGAAAAACGGAAAAGATATAAAAGAAAATGTATGAAAGAAATGTGAAGCGTTGAATCAACATTTCCTTCTTTCATAAATCAACCTCAACTGACTATATTCGTCGTTCAAAATGAATTATCTGTTTATCGTTGCTTTTTTATTGAAATAGAGACATCAAAAAGAGGAAAGCTTTAATAAAGTGAAAAAAATTTTTTGATGTTTTACTCATATCTCATCTAATCTATACGTCTCAATCGTTCTTCTATCCTCACAATCCCCGAATAATAAGAAATAGGATTAATATCTAATTTCATTGTTTCCATTTATATTGTATATGCGAAAATATTTTAACTTTTAATAATTATTGATATTTTTGGCTGTATATATATATATATATATATATATATATATATATATATATATATAATGTTTCAACTTAATATATAGGTTTTTTGTAGACGCAATCAGTTCATAGCAAGTAAGGTTTGCAAATGTGGAAACATCATAACTGTTATATAATAATCATGAATATACCTTTATATACCTGATATTCTTGTAGTATTTATTCATATAATATCGATCTGAGTATCGTTTCTCGCATCTTAGTGTTATTTCTATGATCATACTATTCAAATACGATCGAATACGTTCAATTATTCATTATGAACGAAATGTAATATTGTTTACCGCATCGTTATACTATCTTTAAATTATTTGCTTTACAAATTACTGCTTATAATAAAAATAATTTCTTTGAAATTGAGTAATTCTTATTTTACTTCATAAATTAACTTAAATGATGAATATTTTGGCCATCATTAGCGATCATTTTTCTAACAAATCATGCATTATTTCTTATGTTTGTTTGCCTAGTTATTCCCACTTTTAATTTGCGAGAACTTTTTAAAATTTTATATTACTCTAATATTTTAAAATTATTTCCTAAAGGAAATACGTTGAAAAATAATTATAAATAAGATGACTTTCTATCATTAAATAATAAAAGATTGTTGTTATGGTCACGCTTTCATTTTCGTTGTGTTCTTTATATCATTTGTTGCAGTGGGGAATCACTCTAACTAATGGTAGGTGTTTCTAATCGGATACCTATACAATTGCTGCCACCTTCATCAAGCAATAAACAAATGTTATTGATGAGATGTGTGCAAAACATCAAATATTCACTCTCACAACTGCCATCACTCTCATCATTGCCCGACTTGTTTTCTCTAAACGAACGCTTTTTCATCCTATATGTTTGTATTTTTGAAAAGAACTTTTTGCTGGTAAGCTGATAGTTTCAGATATCCTCAACTGATAAGGAAAACGTGGGAAAATGATCGAAGAAGAAGAGGTGTCGAAGGTGACTCTCGGGAAGGATGAATTCGGTGGTCTTCTTGGTGGGTTAGCCGGCAATTTCCTCCAAGATAAAATTGGTGGAGGTGCCGGTGAAATTATTGGTGGATTACTACGTGGTGGTGGTGGTGCAATCGATCAACGAGGTTTGTTTGAGGCAAATAAATACGTTATGCTACTGCATCCAAATGATTTTCGCGAAATACACTTAAACTTGAATGATTTTAGGTTTGGGTTGGGGGTGGGGGGGGGGGGTGAGGAGGAGGAGGAGAGGCTGAGGAATAGAATTATATACTCTGTCATGAATCACTCACTTTTATGCTTGTCTCTTTTATCGTTATTCTTCTCCAGTCGACTACAACGCAACAATGAACGTTAGTTTCGTTAAAACATGCGAAACTTTTTTCAAAAATGCTGAATTCTCTTAAAAACTTTGTTGTATATGCCAATGCTAACAAATTCAACAAATTGCTAACATTCTTACATTGATATTTAAACGCCTAATATTCACTAATCATTTATTATCGCTTTACTTTCAGAGCATTTTGCATTGCTTTGTTTTTTTTTTTTGTTTTTTTTTTCAGGCGGAATAAAGGTGTTATAAGTGAAAAAAACGCAATCAATGCCGACGGCTTTACATTACTTACCGTAATTTTCATTCAATGCTAATGCAGAAAAACATTTAGAAGAAGTGAATTTGTTCGTTCATTTAAAAATTTAAGAACAAAATTGTGATGCAATATAGAGCAAGTATTACCTCTATAATACACAGAATGATGGTTAAAATATGTAGGCGGATTGGATTTTGGCGGCCTCATCAATCAATTTACTGGTGGTGGAGGTGGACGTGGACAACGTGAACCAGATATCGGTAATCTCATCGGTGGTCTTATCTCAGGTGGTGGTGGTGCAACTGGAGGTCGTTATGGTGGTGGTGGAGGTATGATTGCATTTCGTTCACTAAAGTCTTGTTACGTTCATACTTAATGTGGTATTCGATGTTTTAACGGCTCGATACTTATTATTCAATATTTTCTTAAGCTTGTAACATCGTTTTTCGTTCTCACTTTGAATTTTATTCGTTTCTGCAAGGCTATAGGACTCATATTTAATTATTTCTGAGGTAAGGGGTGAGTTATGAGGTGATGATAACGCATTTTTGCTATTATTTTATTGCTGTGTTATTAGAATCGTCAACCTCAAAACAAATACTAAACAATTCTAGTGGAATGAATATGTAATAGCATTACAGGTGAAAATATTCCGGTGGATTTCCTGCAAGGTGGAGTGATTGAAATTCTATCGGACTTAATTGGTCGTGCAGCACATCATTTCTTAGGCATTGATCCACAAACAGGTCGTATTATTGGTGCTGTTGCCGGTAATGTTCTCTTCCAACTTGGCGGTAAAGACAATAAACTCAGTGATATTGGCAAAATTATTCTCGACAATATTATCTCGGGGAAATTTCATAGAAAGGTAAGACGAATAAAATATTTACACAGTGAATTATTTTCTGATTGAAAGGTGTTGAATAATTCAATCAAATTAAGCGACACATTCATTTATATATTTCCAACAGTTCGGTAGGCGGTTATCCTATTCAATGCATTCGAACAAGAGTACATTTGTTTATGAAGTTAATGTGTATGCATTTCTGTTTAAGCATCATAGCTTCACCCACATCAATGCATCTCAATTAAACGTTAATCCATAAGCACAACAAAATTGTTTCATTCTGAAATGAGCACAACGCATCTATTTCTTTATATCGATAAAAACAAAGAGATATTATTTGATGGATTGCACGAAAGAAAAGTCGGTGATAGCTGATATGTATATCAATTTAATCACGAATAAATATATTCGCTATGAAATTTTCCGCTTATTTTTTTTTGGTCTTTTTATTGAAAGTCATTTGTTTTTTGTTAATTTTGAGGTGGAGCCATATGTTCCTCGAGATCCACATCCAATTCCACGTCCACTATCACCAAGTCGAAAATTAGAGGCACTTGATTTCTATGCAGAGCGAGATCGATGCCTCAGCGTAAGTACACACCTCATAAACCTCATTCATGAGCCAATTGAGTGCAGTTGAATTAATGGTCCCTTATCTAACAAGTAAAATATAGCAGATTTTTTTTTAAAATATAGACTGAAAAATATGGACTGTTAATTTTGCCTTGAAAACGCCCATATAAGAGTTCATTTCGTTGAAATATTTCTTGCATCGTTGCGCAACGAGGAGTTCAGCAATTCAGCGAAGTCATATAAAATGGGCGTTGATATCATCATATCACTGAATCCCTAATTGATAATAAATTCCTCTTATCGCTGTTTTCCATATAGTGATATTTCGTTTTCCCCGATGACGTCGAAGAAAACGATAAAAATTTTCAGAAATTTTTTTTAGATGTGCTATTTAAGTTGGCAACTTATTAAAGACATAGTTTATTTCTCGAAAACTCTGATAGCTTTCGGTGACCTTTACAGAACTATTTTGATAAGTTTTTTGCATATTTTTCAGTATTCGATATTCTAATACCAACTACCGCAATAATGACATAGATCAATTTCTTGGATTCGAACTTTCAACTTTCTTTGAACTATACGAAGGTTTTTTTCCATTGAGAATAAAATTATTTTCAGAGCAGTACTCTTTTCGAGGATCCTGAATTCCCAGCAGATGATAGCAGTCTCTTTTATAGTCGTAGTCCACCGAAATATGTCGAATGGAAACGACCAGGTGTAAGTGATCTTTTCATTTATTCAACTAGGTAAACAATAAAAGCTCAAAATTCAATTCTTGCATAATGAAGAAGTTTTATTGGACAATTTGAAATATATGAAATGATCTTTGTAATTTGGCTGCTTTTCCCAATAAGATTTTGAGCGATAAGCTTCAAACACTCGAAAATTCGCATTAATTTCGGTTTCTTTTTTCTCGATTTTCAGTTTACCTGCGTAACGGTGGCATATGCGGGATGGAAAGAAGAGAACAATTATCTGCTTATGCGTACACCTTTAACCAACTAAGGGAAGCACAAAGTTTTTGAATATGAGATACATCAACCTGAAACGTCAATAAATTTTTTTAACGACCCACTTAAAATGCAGTGATGATGAAATCATATATGCTTTCTCAGCAACTTTTACCATTCGATCGCTTAAGCATGTTCGATCTCTGCATTCGCATTGCACAGCCTCAGTGAAACTCAAAATTTTCATTCTTCCATCTGAGCTTGTAAATTTTTTTTTGGCTGAATTCTAAATTCAACAATTACGAGAGGCGGAAGTAGAAGTTTAGATCGTTTTGTTTAGGGTATTAGATTGAAGCGAAGAAGTCAAAATGATCCCATTAACAAATGCCATAATTTAATGCCTATGATTCCCTTCAACTTATTAATTTTTTTTACTGAAACTAGCAAAGTCCTATCGAAATCATTCCCCTTTCCCTATACCCCCTCCCTCTCCCAGTTCACCTTAAAAACAAATTAGATAGAGCATCGAGGCGTGATGGCGTTCGAGTTCGATACTCCTTATCTTTAGGTTGCCAGCAAACGATTATGTCGTTTTAGGAAATTGTTCGTGATCCGCAATTGATCGCAGAAGGGCAAACTCGTTTTGATGTTATTCAAGGCGAATTGGGTGATTGTTGGCTTATGGCTGGTGCGGCAAATCTGACGCTAAGGGATGAATTGTTCTATCGAGTTGTACCACCCGATCAAAGCTTCACCGAAAATTATGCAGGTATGAGGAATATTTATGCAACCGGATGCACTTTTCTAATTGTTTCATCGGTGCGCTTTTATTTTCCGCTGAGAGAATATTTGGTAGTTTACGAATGAGTTTTTACAGAATACTGGTCATCCTGGATTTTTTCTTTGTTTAATATTGAAATGAAAAAATTTAAAGAAGCATTCGGGTGCTGCTATTAACTAAGGTATATAAGATAATATTCAGGAATCTTCCATTTCCAATTCTGGCATTATGGAGAATGGGTGGATGTCGTTGTGGACGATAGGCTGCCAACATCAGATGGCAAGCTTCTCTATATGCATTCGCGTGAAAACAACGAATTTTGGAGCGCTTTACTAGAAAAAGCGTATGCGAAGTGCGAACTTTCACTTGATTTCGTTTGTTTGCACTTTAAATTGCTCGGTACTTTTTCCTCCCCGGATGCAAATATAAACGGTGAGACCTTCCACGTAAAATTATGAGGGGGATATTTCTAGGAGTAGTTTTCTCATGATTTGTGAGGCATCATACATATATTCGACAGGTTCCCCTCTTTTTATGATGGTCTTCTGTTAAACAAAAGGGTTTTTCTCAACTTTCAAGAAGGGGTCTTCGTTCAAGAATGGTCTTTTACATAAAAGTGGTTATCTTCTCTGTTTGAGCAGATAAAGGATAAATATATTTCTACGCGTTCTTATGTGTTAATTCGAATAGTTTTCATGGTTTTTCAATGCTTGAGGTTTTGTTGTTGGCAAATTCATCATCTAATATCGAAAATTGTTACTCTCTCAAGTTAGCGTCTAGTGAATTCGAATTTCTCAGCAAAAAATATGAGAGAAGATTTCCTTTCTGTGTATCTTAAATATGAAAATTTTCCTTTGATAAACGGCCTTTCAAAAAAAGAAAATTTCAATTTTGATTTATTTCATTTCGATTGTCGATCTGTGTGAAGAATTTGAATCTGCGGAATTATGATTGATTTCGGTGATATAGGTGAAGTTTTAGATGCCATATGAACGGTACTAAATAAATTTTACTCTATAGGAATCTCTATAAATTATTCGAGATTTTCATCACTTATTAGTGAATAAATAGATCAATGCAATTGAAATAATTTTTTGAATATTCATATCTAAATAAGATAGTCATTTGCTAAGGTGGTATGTTTATTGAAGGTTGCACGGTAATTATGAGGCACTGAAAGGTGGTACCACTTCGGAAGCACTTGAAGATATGACTGGAGGTTTAACTGAATTTGTTGATTTGAAGCAACCACCACGTAATCTTCTACAAATGATGTTCCGCGGCTTTGAAATGGGATCACTCTTTGGTTGCAGTATTGAGGTAAAACACTTCTTGCTTCTTCTTCTTGCTCCATAATTCCTTATAAATGAATTTGATAGATATAGTTTTTTTGCGTCTTAAAACCAAATGATATATTCACTCTTAGTAATATTTTAGCCGAGAATCTAGAATCATTATTGAATGATCAGTTTATATGATTTTCTGGGATTTTTTGCGGTAATATTATTCAAGTTTTCTCAGGAGCTATCGAATTTACATCAGTAACACTGGGAATTGGAAGTCAATAGAAAGATAAATTTTAGTTTCTGTACCTTTAATGCACAATAATAATGCTCTTCTATAGGTCCATATTGAACGTTCTAAACTATACGATATTTTTCTATGCTTAGGTGTTTTTTCTCTGCGAAAATTCTTAAGCACTTATATATAACGAAAAAAGATGTAATATTATATATATCATAAACACTTGTACGCATCCCACATCTGTTTTTGTGACTATAAAAAGGACATGACGGAAAATATACGTGTTCTATTATTTTATGTAAAAAATAAAATATAAGATAGTGGAGATTGCCCAATTTGTTGCTTTCCGATACGCGGCGTCCATAAAAAAATATATTGGTCTATGGACTTCACGTAGCCCACGAGACAGCTGCATTTCAGGAAGCTGTGACGGGGTCGTTCACCGTCTTAATTTCAGGCATCACCTATGGAGTTTGAAGCTCGAACACGCGAAGGCCTTGTTAAGGGTCATGCATACAGTATCACTGGAATGAGAATGGTTCGTACATTTCCTATTTCACAATTTTTTGAAGAAAACTTCAAGCTAGTATGCAGTTAAAATAAGTTAATAATTTTTAGAATACAGTAACGCCCAAACCGGTATATATTTTTGAACTTTGCAGCCTTCTAACCGAAATGTGATAAGCGCATACTCTAACTTCAGTTTCCCACATTTTCATATGCAACCCAACGTTTCTTATGGGTGAAAATGAGAGAAATTAAAACGAACTATCGTATTCCTATCGTTTATCGTTACATGCGTGGTCATTTCTTTTCAAATCTTATTTCACATATTAAAACATATTAAAACAGTTGGATAAGCATTCCAATCCAACGTATAAAACTGCTATTTGCGCTACAGTCAATATAAAAATTGTTTTAAATTATGTGCAAATATCAGGAAAAATCAATTTAAATGAAAATGCAAATGCTTTATGCTGTTAAGAAATGATAAACTCTAAAAAAACTCATAGAACCTACTTGTAATACATCAAGCAATAAAGCAGTTTAGATGAAATTGAAAACTACCTGGGCTATGTTAAAAATATGTTGAAAACAAAGCGAAAAGATGAAAAATCGGTGAAATAGAAAATATCTTTGTGTCGCATTTACTATCGTCCACTTAATAATAAGGAAACTGCATTAACTAAGCATTACAGCATCATTCGGTGACCGTTATCTGAGGAAAACAACATACGAAAGAATCTATGACGATGGTTGCATTGAGGTTATTGGGATTAAGATGGTTTATATTTTCAGGTTGATACACCAGAAGGAACGATACCAATATTGAGACTTCGTAATCCATGGGGAAATGAACAAGAATGGAATGGCGATTGGTCAGACGATAGTGAACTTTGGGAGGGAGTATCACGTAAACAGAAGAAAGAAATGAACTTAATCGTTGAGAATGATGGAGAGTTTTGGTTTGTTTTTCTTTTTCTTGAGAGTGGGTGGCATTTATTTCGATTAATCAAACAAGCGATATTAACTGATCCTCACAGAGCAAAAACTAAATGCGCATTATGCGTTTTTTGTAAATATGCAACTGCAGAGCCCATTATGACAAGTTGGTGTAGCATGCGTATATGATGAATACGTGTATTTGTGAGATTGCGATTTTTTTTTTTTGTAAGTTTGAGGGGGCACTATATACGTCATCATTGATCTTCTATTCCGTCTTCAGAAGTAATTCATCAACTTTGACGCTTGAAGGTGCCGAAAAATTTGCATACATTTTGCAGATCACATGTATTTTATAATTTTGCACGAACTTGGATTAGTGAAAAGTGTGAATACATTATTTTGCTTATTTTATTATTATTATTTCATAAGATACGAGGGTGATTGAGTGATATGATGGGCGAAATGCATAACGCTAATAGTGTTAATTTTTCTAGCACAATTCTTCACTTATTCTTCTTGAATAAAAAGTGTTATGTAATATGACAACGCGAACATTTTTGGAATTGGAATTTCCTTTCAAAGAATATAGTTTTAAGCGGAAATTGGAACACAAATGAGTTATTTATTACGATTTTGACTAAAAAAAAGGAGTGACCGCTAAATAATTTAATTTGATTGTTTTATGTATTTTATTTTTAATAAATTGTTGAAAATGAAAAGAGTGAAAAACTCGAACAGATTGTTCCCATAAGGATAGGTGAGATCGATTTCAACGATTGAGAGGTGTTCGCACTTCTAAGCCCATCTATATAGGTTTCTACTTACATCTTATTTCGCGACTCTACCTGCGTCTGTCGCATCTGCACGAACAGTCCCCATCTGTGCAGGTATTTATGCAAAATATAATGGAGCATATGCGATATTTTGCATTATTCCTTGGCAGTTATGAGCAACTGTATCGATGAAGTTTGATTTCATTATCGATCAAAAATATTGCTGTTAATCAGACGAAATATTTTAGGATGTCGTTTGATGACTATCTGAAGCATTTTGATAAAATGGAAATTTGCAACTTGGGTCCAGATGTGATGGATGAAATCTATCAAATGACAGGCGTTGCCGTTGAGGATGCTGGCTATAAGCGTTGGAATACACGCACACATCTCGGTGTATGGAGTGGTGAGGCGGCTGGTGGATGCCGAAATTTCCTCGGTATGAAGTTCATTGAAGAAATATATCTTTTACCAACTCCCGGTTTAAGCATTGTTTCTATATGGAAAATTCCACTAAACAGCACTTAACTAGATTCACCGAACGGAAGAAAAATACATCGACAAACATTACCCCCTCTTTTGTATTCGTTATTATCCCAAAAGTTAAGGCAGTTTTTGTTGGAAAGAGTGGTTTTATTGAGTTGGGAGGGAGGGGGGAGTTTATTCGATATTATACGATATATTTTATGAACGATCTATTAGAATCAGGACGGAATATATTTTTTTATGAAGTATATCACGTCAATAATACTTGAAAAGAATAAATATATCGGTAAATCACATGTGATATTTTACAGATTCATTTGCATACAACCCTCAATTTGGTATTGAGATTTCTGGCCCTGATCCAGAGGATGCAGACGGTCTTTGCACTGTGATATTCGCCGTTTTACAAAAGAATAGAAGAGAGTTGAAGCAAAAAGGATTGGACAATTTGGCGATTGGATTCGCTGTTTATGAGGTTCGCTATTTTTGTGAGATTATGCGGCGGTGATCCTTGAAACAGTAGTTCCACGCTGAGCATACTTCCTTGTTTTGCTGTCTTTGTCAGCGTAGTTTCAAAAAACTATTTCCTCATCGTATATCTTACGAAATAATATAGCTGGTCGTCCGGAATCACTGTTATGCAATGCTGTTCGATGCTGCGGGATTAGTTAGTTTCAGTATCCTATTTGCCCTTCATAGATGATGAAGTATATGGTATAAAAGAGTTCTCTACATTACCTGGCCTACAAGTAAGGGATAATTGAAGAGTCCTCGGTTCCATGCATTTTTTGGGGTTCTGATTTTTCTGCCCGGTTCCAATCCAGCCTTTTTTATCAGTTTCTCCTGATGGTGGCTTATAGCCGAACGCTAGACTTCATTCACAAAAAACGTCAATTATCAACTGTGAAATTGACTTATGAAGGTGAATCGACCAACAAAGCATGGAAGTAAAGATAAAGTAGAGTCGAAAAAATGTCGTCCCTATTTTTATCTAAATTTTTAAAGATAGAAGTCTTTAAGCACGAGTATTTTCTTGTTGATTTAAATATCACTGAAGAGATCTTAAAATGTCGAATTTCTTATATTTTACTATGTAAGAAAATGATTAATAAATGATTGTCATTGAATTTATATTTGAAGGTCGACAAAATCTATGGACATCTCGATCGCAATTTCTTCGCCACTCATAAATCTGTAGCGAGAAGTGCCGCTTTCATCAATCTTCGAGAAGTTCGCCTCAACAATTTCTTTGAATATTTCTTTTTTGTAAAGTCGAAAAGAAACTCACTCTTGCTTTATGTTTTTATGTTCACGTTTTATCAACATCCACAGATTTTCCCTTCTTTACTGATAACGTTGAATATTTTTTGGAAGAAATGAAAAAAAAAATGCAAGCAGATTATCCCAAAATAATGAAACATACCCAGTGTTACCTTTACATTTAAACGCAACTATCGCTTGCATTAATATTCAACAAGTGATTCGTTTTCATTCCCCATGATTTACAATTCGTTAGGAAAAAAATGGACCAATTAAACTGGAAAATACTACCCGATCACTTCTCAAATACTATGCTATAGATCGTAAAATGCATGTAAGTTTTCGGGTACGATCAAGCTTCGATAACGTCATAGCTGTTTTCGAAGTTCTAGGCCGACTTGAAAGTTACGGGGGGGGGGCGGAGGGGAGGGCGAGGAATGAGGGTGAATTTGTGAAGTGCATTGTACCTACCAATTGTATTTCGTGAAATGATTTCAATTACACACGAATTGAAACTATCCTATAAATTTACGAAGGCACATCAAAAACGAAAAGCCTCATTTTGCACTTCAAACTGCTAGCACTTGAAACAGAAAGACCTTATGTAACGATGTTAGGCAATATGCTGAAGTAACTTTGAAAAATGTGCACCAAACGTCGTTTATAAGGATATCCTCAGGCATTCAATGAAAAATAAGTCAAGTGCGAAAATGCCTCTATATTTTTTCACTCTTACACAGGATTTCCATTGCATCCTTCAAAAGAAACAGAATTGAAAATTCCGGAAATTGTTTTTTTTAGACAGTAAATCGACGACATCACTGTAACATATGCTATTTTATTCTTATATAGCCTTGAATGCTTTTTCAAGTAAGTTATCGTTTTGTGATAGTAATCAGGGGAGGGGGCTATAATTACTCAATACCAATAAGAATTGTCTCACGAGATTCGCTTTTTTAATATTTTATTAAGTGTTTCATCAAATCCATTTTTTTGAATAATATTATTGAATGTTTTACTCAATATGTTGTTCTCTTTTTCAAAAAAAAAAAAAAAAAAGAAAAACTGCTGCAATATATGATCAATCCTATGGATGTTCTTGAAAAATATATTCACTTAGAAATCGCTCGTTTATGATTATTAATTGATGAAAGAATTTTAAATTCAATTCTGAATTCTTATCGAATTTTGATCAGCTAAATTCGCGTTCAATTTTTATCATGAAATTATCTATTTATATATGTTTACGTCCCTCTTAAATGTTAATATTCTTAATAGAGATGCTGTTTGTTCTATATACTTAGCCCATAATAATATATCTATGCGCAGAAATTGCTGGTTAAAAATTCAATGTATCATTATAGGTAACTGGACGTTTCCGATTACCACCCGGTAGCTATGTGATCGTACCATCAACTTTCGAACCAGGAGAAGAGGGTGAATTCATGCTAAGAGTCTTCACAAATGTAACCATCACTTCCGAGTAAGTTTTTGAATTCATATTCGTTTAATATTTTATTATGCTCACAATATAACAGACCTATTATTTATAAGCGAATAAACCATTTATACGCACGCAATATCATTTATATTATTATCTCAGCAACCTCTGTGAGGACTTATGTCATGCACGAATGAAACAATTACCTATGCATTTTTATTATTTACTTATACTTTTTCTGTTCTCCTTGCTTTAAAAGTCCATCAAAGTACGAAACTATAGATGGCCCTGTCAAATTGTTTATTAATATCTTTTGTTACCCTTGTGAAAGCTCATTTCTGTAATATAATTGAATTAATAGCCAGTCGAAGCAATCGGCAGCCTAATTGCATAACGTTGGATATTAATGGGAACTTCAGTATCCTAAAATCGACTCGACAACGCAAATGAATCCCTCCCTACTGTAACCGTATACACTAACTAGCCTGTTTGATGAACGAAGGAAGCGGTTATCTTGCTGTATTAGACAGAAGCTTGTCCGAGTATAATATTTCTTTCATTGCTTGTGTATTTCAGATAATATTCAAAAAATGGAATCTAAATAAATTCTGTGTGTGCGAAAAAAATTCATTTGCGGTAATGAAATGAAAACTTAATTTTCCTAATTTTTGCATATAAATTTTGTTTGCTTTATTTCAGGGAACTTGGTTAAGCAAGAAAACGAATGCGAACATTCAATGGAAACCGTTAACAAACGAATCAATAACCGCATTTAATTCCATTGAACTTTATTTCCATTTAAGCTTCTTGTGTGATGGTGGGGCACGCGCCTATATTTCCGCTGTTGCTATGCTTTTCTTAATAAATTTTCATGAAATTTCCTTTAAAGATAAACTTTTATCGTCAAACTTTCAGTAAATATTTGACAGGTGGGAGCTGACAGCGGTAGAATATCTGAGTCAGATAATAACGAGATGGGTTTAAGTGTTCTTGTAGAATATAACTGCAAATTTTCATGAACGAATATTACATGTAAGTTGAAGAGATTCCAATTAAATATGCGGAACTTATTGAAGGCAGAAAAATTAGATGTTGGTTCATTTATAACAATCATAACTTTTAGATAATGTTGTACATCCGCTTTTGAATAGTTTTATTTTTATTAGGCAAATTATATATATATATATATATATATATATATATATATATATATATATATATGCGGCTAATTGCCATGAATTATCGGATGATGGTATAGCCAAGTTAAATAGCTATCTAGGAAGGCTACGTAATAGATTTAAACGGTTATTTTCTTAAAAAATTTCATTATCCCGAAGTGGAAAAACATGCGAGACGAATGCAGATACGAATAGCAAGAAAGGCCAAGACTTTCATATATCAATACTCCACCGAATAAACATTCAGCAGATGAAAGAGGTAATAGTGTGAAAATCGAGTCTGCTCAACCGCAGTTTAAAAAACAAAATAATACGCTCATTAAACGGTATCGGCCGGAAGCAGATTCCAGTCTCGTACAACAACAAACTGAAAACTCCTCAGAACGTTATTTATGCAGTAATATTTTTTCGGCGAGGTGAAACTGAAGTTCACGGAGAGGTGATGAGATGGAGGAATACTTACGAGGTGGAAATAAGAACGGAGTATCAGAGAAGCTGTACATAAGTTTATGACAGAGAATTAAATCAAATTTGAGGTTGCAATATTTTAATGATTCCAAAAAGTAAGAAAATAAACTTACTGTTAAGCTTAATAGAGCAAATAAATTTGTTCAATAACATGACGAGTGGATTACTAATCTGTTCTTAAATGCTATTACTGGATGGAAGAATATGTTATTCTTTCAGTCTCCTCCATCCGCTACTGCACACTGTCAAATGTAATTTCGGAATACCGTAAAATCATAGTTGTAAGGAATATCTAAGCCCTTCCTCGCATCAGCTAAAAGATGTGGAACAGTACAAAGCAACTCCATTATGCAAATGTTCTCCTCGGCAAGATTCTAAAAACTCCGAGTCCTCAAGATCGTTTTTTGCACGTGTGGTAGACTTGTAGATCTCAGCGATCGGATTCCTTTTAATTTCCAGTACTTTCAATCGCGGTTTTATAGTATTTAGCCATACCATTGGTTTGTTTCTTCTATCGGCTAATTGCCCTTTGTGAACAAAATGTCGTCTTTGAATTTCCATCAGACATCGGAAGAGAAAATCCACGATTGATTTACAATCACAAAATCAGTGTTCGTGCATAAATTAAAAAAAAAATACTGATAAATTCGGCCGAAGTAAAATCCAAAACTTAATTTGCACGTTGGGAAATGTGTACCATAATTTTCCATAATTTCCATAATTTTCATACCGTAATTTGCAGGAAGCGATTCAGGATGAATCATCCAGAACTTTAAGAGGTACCTATAAGTAAAGTTTCTGCCTTTCTAATAAATAATTTAAGAAACTGTGGAGTCAAATTTATGAATTATCGCTTTGAAAGAATACTCGGCAAAAATTAATTTGAAAGTGAATTGCTCGATGATTCAAATAATTCTTGATATTTTGAGAAAATATAATTGAGGATTAATTGTCTCCTGGTAATCGATCACCATAATTAATTGCTGCATTACACTAAGAATTTGACCTACCGCATTTTGTGCTATATTTTATTCGATATATTCAAAATCATACAACAAAAAATCACAATTTAATTGCACAAATTACTTTCTATTAATGTCGTTCAATGCTGAGCTCTTTTTTTTCGGATGGCTTAGATACTTTGCTATAGAGCAGTGTTGAAATGATCGCGAAAAGGGAAATCGCTATCCAAATTTCTTTTGCACTTTACTCACCAATAAGTACTCGAATTGTCAGTTTTCCATTTATCAAGAGATTCCATAAAGTGAATTGCGCTTCCGCTATCTCCGTAATTAGCACAATTTGCTGTAGCAGAGTTCGGTGATATTCAATTCACCTTCCTCTCCATTCTCCAACTCACCACATATGCATCATCGGGCAAGAATCGTTGCATAGCCTATCCGAGCGGTGGAAGGGAGGGGGGTCGAGAAGGAGTAGCACGGATGCTATGATGAGATAAACTAAGTCGTGAGCCAAAATCAGTCAATATGTATTTAATAAATTTGGAGTTTTTTGTTACATGTGCCTGGAAGTTGTTGAAGTGATTGACATATTGCATGCAGATTTCTAATGGGATTATTTTGTGCATGAGGCGCAAATAGGACGTTATAGATCAATTCGGCAATTATTGAAGGTGAAATCAGGACATTAAAATGTATACATACTAAACAATGAATTCTTATAGCTTAGAGAAGGATCAATAAACTTCTATCAGCTTTACTCGTTCAGTATAAATAATGCTATTGGATCATTTTAGGGGTGTTTCTATTAGCGACAAGGGATCATTCTGCAATATGCCAAATATCCTATTTGATAGAGTTTCGCGGTTTCAGCTTCAATAATTTCGGAGTTGCGGCCACCACACAAGGACAAATACGAGACATACGTATAAAGACGACGCAAACAAAGCAAATTTGCAAAATTCGCATGCGAAATTTTGGGATTATGGAATTTGACGAATAGAAATAAATGAAACAATGAATGGATAAAGCATCTAAATAGAAAGGGAATAAATGTCATGAAAGGATTCATCTGCAAATGATTGCACTTGAAAAACTTTAAATAGTGGTTGTGTGCATGAGAGGTGAAAGAAAGCAGAAAAAGGGTGACATCCATAGCACGAGCAATAATTTTCTTAACAGTAAATCACGGCATTTTAATATTTTAAAGTATAACATTCGTTGTAAATTCGACCTTTTTTGCACGCAAGTGGTTAAAGGCGTTTCATAGCATTTCCAATATCTGATATAGGTTTATGGTGTTTTTTCGTCCATTTAGCCAACATAAGCTCTAGCGCCGAATGACGTTTAAAGCGTCAAATTATCCATTCATGTGCTATATAGCACGTTTTTGCATGCTCGGCGAGAGGCGGTGCTGCAAAGTTTGCCCATAGTCGACTGTTTATTAGCCTTTTAGACTTGTAATGCAGTCATATCGACTCCGAATTAAGCTCTGTTGACTCCGAAACTAGTAGTATTGATTCAGAAGTTAGGTGCGTGAATTTCTAAATTAGCCATATTAAGTTTGGAAATGAGACAGTGGTATTTCGCACAAAACTAAACAAACCTTGGTACCACCCTTGGTGGGCTGTGCCATCTGACGTGAGCTACCTTCTAGGTGAAGGTGCACTTTGTGGTACCACACTTCCTTAAGCTCCCGAGAAAACTCCGGCGATTCATACAATACAAATGACTTTCTCAGCAGCAGTTCATCTATCCATCCATCGCCATATCAATAAATGAGATACATATCAAAAGTTTTTTAGTGGTAATATTTATAAGTTCTTTATTTAGTGCTCTTAGTTCTTACTATCGAAACGATCAAGAATATAGATTCTAATTATAATTGGTTATGATTAACCGATGGACAGACGTATAGTTTGCATATGCCTCTATGTATGCTTAACGTAAATAACCGTATAAAAAGATTATGCAGCCATAGCACACTCTATGCAACAACAGTAGTGGGACGTGGAAATCCATTGTTGGCCCTCCGGCTGTCTCTTGTACTAAGCCAAGTCTTAGTCTCACTGAAAATTTGCTTATAGTTTTGGCGACTTGATATATCTATTGAAAAATATTTTTTCTCTATGTTAACCTTATTTATATGTTAATCTTTTGCGGAACATTTGAATGTCTTTCACGTTTATAATATACGCTCTTTTTTGTGGTTTGTGATAATGCATCAGTGTGTTGTTCATTGTGGTGAAATTTCACGAAAACTTTCCCAACTCGTAAATTGCTCTCTTCGTAGTTTGAATTTAAAACTGTGCTGAAAATTATTGGGAATTTTTTGCAGCATTTTCAAATACCATACTCTTGTGGGTGGTTTGGTTTGCTTATTTGATTTCTCATATCGGAATAATAGAGGATGTAGAGAAATGCTTCAATTATAGGATTTTTTAAAGCTTGCCATTGCCCGTATCAATCATCCAGGTTGGCAACATTTAATCTTGAAACTTTGACATATTACGGCCCTCAAACTCAGCTTCGTTCTTTGTTAGAGACTTCTGTGCGGCTTTTTCAACATCTCACTATTAGAAAAATTACAGCTTATCCGCCCCCTAGTTAAGGTGCACATCAGTTTCAGCTGATCAAACAATCTTGTTGCGATCAAAACGATCAAACAATCAAACAATCAGCTGATCAAAAGTGTTGCGCAACAAACAATCTTCTACATAATTTCCAGTTTCGTGTTATACGAGTCTGAAGGCTGCTTCTTGCTGATATATCTCTACATTATTACTACCCTTATGACCTGACTATCAATTCTTTTGGATTGTTGATTTGTGAACGTTTTACTCTCTTCCTTGCTAATTATGCTTACAAACTTTTGTATTGTTTCCCACTTTGAGACGTTATTAGCAAACAAATAATTACAAATAAAAATATATTGTCATTTTATCATGGAATACTATCTCCAAAAATTGCCCAGCATCTCTAAAAAAAGATATCGTGTTAATTCGGAAATGCAACACAGCTTCATTATGGCAACTTCTAGGAAAATATTGCTTTCGTCAACGTCTTGAGCGTTACTATGAGTTCCGTCTTCAGATTTTCAATGCGAAAACTTTGTGATGTTGTCGAATATAGTTCGATCTCCATCTACGTTTTAAGATTATTAAAGATTTCTCCCGGAACCTTGCTTAATCGTATTGTTTCCTTCACAAAATTACCTCTATGTTTGAGATAGGATCCGTTTGAAATTAAAGCAAAGGTAGCGAATATGCTTGATCTTTTTGTTTCCCATGTTGGCCTTGTTAGGAATGCTTATGATGCGACTTTGTTATGCTTGATACTATCGTATTTCAAGAGCTATTTGAAGTTGCGGAACTGGCCTAGTCTTGGTTATAAGTGATGCACAGTGATGTTTTTCTTTATATCACGGGTTCTCCAAATATATCATACTGTAATCTTGCTGCAATTAAACTGTAATACGGTAATCAGAAGTACTATGTTAGTCATTTTTTTGATCTGAAACCATCCTCTGCCTTGCTATAGCGAGCAGTTTTAAAGTAAAATTGGCTTTTCACGCTATAAGAACGAGCCCGATCTCTGCCACATGCGGAAAGAGTAGAGCAGACATGTTTTCACGAGTGCGGCTACGTCGTGGTCCGGTTACGTTTGTTCTTTTCTTCGCTGATAGCCTCCATATCACAACTAGGCACTCATCGATGAATGGGTTATGTGGCCGTGCCTGATCGAAGAAAAAACATAGCCTTGATCATTTGCAAATAGGCATGATCATGCGGTTCGAAAATGTCGACAAAGCGCGACATATTGTCGTGGCCATCGCTCGGCCACAAACAGGAAAACGTGGTCGAGCCATGTTTTAGGCGAAAGTGTTACTGTGTCGGCCATGTATGGGGGTAGGCTAGATCACGCTAGGCTAGGCTAGGTCAAGGCAAGTTTCCGCATGCGCAACCAAGTCAGCACTAAATAAGCCATTTTTTCTTAGTTCCTAAGCAAGGAATGATAAAATCGCGACGTTGAGCCGAATAAAATTCTAAGCCAACAAAATTACAATTATGTTTTGAATGCACACTTAATAAAATAATATATTTTTAGTGGGAACATCTAATAAAGATGCTACTAAAATGAACCAGAAAAGTATTACTTGTGCAAATACGTATAGAAATTTTCCCGCAATAGTGCCCGTAATTAGACATTTTTTATCTTATAAGATCGATGATGGAATGACTCTGACTAGATAAACTTTCACACCACGAAATTATATTGGATTTATACATCAAATAAAACAACATTGCTGCAAAGCAATCATCAATCAATTATTGAAACAATAAGTGTAGAGTATAAGATCGAAGATTTGTTTATTCGAAATGAAAGTAACCACAAATTTGGGAATCCCTTACTGTGGGTTTATTTCCTTGCGTGAATTATTTATTCTTTAGCTTTATTGCAAGCGAAAACTTCGAAAAGTAATCAAAAATCGAAAGATACTTGCAATAGCTTTGTTAATTGAACAGGCAGGTGCTAATTATTAAGCATTAAAGATGTAATTTTTGAAAGATAAAGTTTGGTGTTTCGAAATTTCCGCTCGCATAATTCGTTGTTTCAACAAATTGCTACTTTTAAGCAAATCTTTACCGTTAAAAATACTTTTCAAACTCTCCTATCTTATGAGATCGTCAGCTTACCAATTTCGCTTAGATCAAATGAGTGAATGCCATTGTATTTGCTTCTCTGGAAATTCATATCGCAAAAGTTTTGTAAATAAACGTTACAAATTTTTGAAAATAGTGTTGGATATTCTCCTGTTTTGCGATCGCAGAATTATTCTTCTTTTCTTAACTTGTACTGCAATATAGTTTAAGGGTAAAAAAAAACGCTGGCGACGTTTTTGATTGCTTGCAATGCACATTCATTCCTTCTACTTTAAACACAGTCTTTACAATATTTCATTGTCATTTTTTCATTATTATACTCCCAACTGTAGTCGTTATTGCTATACAGAGACCGGCAGTTATCGTCAGCAGTCTTCACGCATACACAAAATATATAATATCTTCTTAATATGTACCTACAACTTTACCACATTTCTAGGTTCTAATATGATAGAAGGTGACGTTCCAAATATTAATTTTCACCGTGCGCAGCAGTACTCGTTATGCGCTTTTGCAGATTTGTGTCGTAGATTATCCTCTGCAGTGTCATATTAATGGATATGTGTGTGCCAAATCCGCAATCGTTTAGATTGTGCTCGCAGATCATTGAAGTCAGAATTAAAAAATTGATAAGTAGGATACGCATGAACCGCTTATACAATTTTTGCCGATGATTCGACAATTTCCAAGAAAGCTGACGATTTAATTTGCATGTAGTTTAATCGAGTTTCATTTGACGTTGTTTGAGAAAAAGGAACAATTTCCTTTTTTTTTGCACATTAGAGTCGGCTAAAATAAGAAAGCTTTGTCATGCATATTTTATTATTTTATTGGTCATTTGCGGAAGCTGTTGATGAAATGATCGCGATGTAAACTGCATAGAGTACTATCAAATTTGACATGCTCATCTGGTAATTTATTTCTGGACTCTTTATTCGTAATTAGTTTTATTCAATTTGTTTCACGGACTTATTAATGTTTACTCTACTCACTTCTTCTCATTAGTTATATATGCTTAGTCATGCAACAGTTCCTTTCAGTGGAAATCATAATGAATTATATTATAGGCCAATCTGACAAAAAGCTCCCCAAGCATTTATAGGCCGAATATCTGCAACTTAAACTACGTCCAGAAACTATGCCACTTCCGGTTTCACACCGGGAAGTAAAATGAAGATATGGAATGCAGAATATTCGACTTTCATGGCTGCCATATATAATCATCGATATACGAAATAAAATTTCGAAGCTGAATAAAGGAAAGTGCAACCCACCTGAAGCAACTTTTGCTAACTATTTCCTAATCATATTTATGCTAACTGAACTTTATATGTATGGTGTTTAAATCAAACGATTAAAATCTAAAAGAAATAAAATATAGGAAGAACACTGCAAACGATGATATAGAAGGAAGATTTAATTTCAACTGCACGTCGTCATAAATTTTATTTGGAAATTTGATATTCCAAATTTCTGATGAATATTTCGCCCTTTTCGATAATCTTTCGAATAACTCTTCTGCAAGTTAGATCAACTAATGTTCTTTAAGATGGCCAGGGAAATGTCATACATTTAGTATTTTTTGAACACAAAAATTTATTCAGAGAGGAAATTGCAGAAAATCATAGCAATGCTTGATTGTTCAATGCTGAAAATGTTGAAAAGACATTATGACGCTAGTACTTAGAAATTCCAAAATTACCGGAAAAACTTATTGCATCATATCGCTACAACATCGAACGCTGCCATTCTATTCATTGCATCACTGCAGCATCTTGTATCATTTGGAAACTGTAAAATCATCGAAAAAATACTCAAAAATGCCCCCATAGATTGCTTGATTGATTCTCTGAAATAAAGTTTATTTCATATTCCTTGAATTTCGAAATGATTGTCTCCTGTCTATTCACTCATATAAACAAAAGTTAGGTATATTTGAATAAACGAGTTGAATTCAGGGAGTGATCTACGCTTCATAATGAACTATGGGAATTCGTTAGTGGTTCGTCTTATCAACATTAACGCTTACACGTCAACAGCACTTACAATTGTATTCACATGTATTCTTTTTTATGCAATTGCAACGAGAACACCGGAAGAAATGCGACATTATCGGTATGTTGTTGAATTGGGCAATTATAATCCCTATAAAGTGTGATAAATATCGACATCCTTTATGTTAATGATTAATTACGTGTAAAACGAGATGATCAGTTGTCAATTTCAATTCAAAACAAGTTATTTTGATTTCTCGTTATTTTCTTGTTGCACTATAAAGGATTTATCTCAGAAATTCGATAGAGATATTTTTATTATTGAAGTAGCATATGCTAGATTTTCAAAGAGCCTTACTCTGTAAAACAATAACAAATGCGATGTTATCTAATCAAACTTTTTATCAAATTTCCAAATTTCGTATAACAAATTCACAAGTTCTTCAAATTTTTTTTCGTTCACAGCGATTTTCCATCATTGTCTAAGCAACTACTAATGTATTCTTAGGATATATAAAATCACGAAACCACACGCTGAAACCATATGTCTGTGTGTATTAGGGTGAAAACATTTTGAAGCAGCAATAGCAAATTATTAAATCATTTTTAGTTTCTTTTTCCTTTATTCCTTTCTCTCTAGGCAATCTAATTGCTTTTGAAAATGCATCAATGATCCAGACAAAAATAATTGACTGTTTGAGAACGATAATAAATGGTAATGAATACTTTCGATTGTTTTGATAAGGTTCTTCTAGTTGGTGGCGAAAAAAAATGCCGAAAACATAATCAAACGACTTTTGTATTAAACTTTCTATCTTCTATATTTGTCTATTTAATGTATATGTGATGGATTCTGTATAAAAAGTGAACAGGTAACAAGCTGTATCAGGTGATATAATTTAGCAATCAAGTGGCACCGGCTTTTATTGGGGGAGGGGGGGGAGGGGCGGGAGGGGAGGAGGAGGGGAAGGGGCGGGAGGGGAGGAGGAGGGGAAGGGGAAGGGGGGGGTACTGATGCAAACGAGCAAAGAAAATCCGCTCAAATAATATAAGTCTTATGATTTCAATCTGCAGAAGGAACAAATGGGATTAAAGTTCCTAATTTAATACAAAACAAATTTTCGGCTACAAAATTATTTTGAAACGGTAAAAAAAAAGACGAAAGCAGGCATGTCTACCATCGATCAATTGATAGTGAGTGATAATTCAAGCATCAAAGGGTCTTCACTTTCAGAGTTCTTCTTCTTAATTATACGATCGTTTCATTGATTTTATCGTTATTGTTTAGCTTATGTGAGCCAGTACCGTCATCAAGTCTTAAAGAGGTAAATTCTCAAAAAATACTTGCTATATACGCTTTGCTCACTTTATTAAAAAATGTTTCAATCTCACCTTCAAGTTATGCATTTCAAATTTTACAGCTCATCGTATTTACAGCTGAAGAGCTCACCTTTCTTGTACTTCTTAAAATTTCTAAGTTTGAAGCACTTCATGACGATGTTAATGACGTGCCAAGAGGTAGACAAGTGTATTCTGTGCGTTCTTCCGATGTCGCCTAGTTCAATTGATCTCAAGAACCACTGAAACGTGTTGAGGGATTGGAAGCGTATTTCTTACACTATAGAATGATCGCCTATAGAAGCGAAAATTTTCATACTGATCTGTAGATTAAAAAAAAAGTAAAAGATATCGAAAGCTATCAAAAATTCCATCTACATTTTTCTCAGCGAACGGCCAGGTCTTGCATACGATCCAGTAATAACAATGGGCTAGTGTGCCCGATTAGTTGATACTATACACGCTTTTTTCATTTCCTTCAAATTTTGAATCAGTGATGAGGCTTTACAAATGTAGAAGTATACCATTAGTGTGGGGATCATAGTGTACTTTCCCATCCCTTCCATCTGACCAAACAATTTTATAAGTTGCTATTGAAAATTGAAATGTAGAACGACGCTTTTCATATTTTGAATTGCCTAACTGAAGCATAACTCTCTCTTCAAAATGTTGGTTTTTCTTTGACTCAATCGCTGTTGAATCGGGGTCCAATTCATCTAAAACGAACGCAAATTTTTTCGCTCCTCCAATGTTTTTAATTTCTTTTAAGGCTAAATGATTATTGTAAAATATGTTAAAAGTGATCATTATGACGCATTCTAGTCAATAAATTTTATTGCCGTAGCGTCAGTATTTCCCTCCTTGAAACTAACAGATAGATAAGCGAAAGCATAATCACACATGTGTGGGATAAGGAATACGACTTCTTTAGCATACGTTTTCATAGAGTAAATCAGCAAATACGCTTAAAAAAGTATTTTTGTTTTGGACGCTGACGCATACAAGCGATCGGATTTTTATATAAGTTGAAGGATTATGTTTCTTTTCTACGTTTTCTGCACCAATTTTCTTCAATTCAAGTCGTATTCATTGAGTTCACTTTTATTCAATTGCACTTCAATCACAATTAGAGTTCAAGTTCAAATAATTAATTACCATCAAGTCTACTCAGTTATTCAATTACAATGAACTATACAGTTCAGATATTCAATAAAAAGAAAGAAATAAGCCTTGCATCTCTTTGTGATTCAATGAATCAGATATCCTCAGCTACCAAAAAAAAAGACTTTTCGGAGCAATCGAACTGATTGTGGAATAGATTCGAATGACCAATTTCGTACTGCCTTCGAATAATTTAATTCTTGCGAGTGATACTCATTCAGTACGAAGCTGGTTTAGAGAAATTATTGTATGACTGAGCTTTGTTGAGATATCACTAAATTTGTATTAATATTAACTAAAGATTCTAGCAATCGCGAGTTGAAATAAAAAGCACGCAAATGCATGCTTGTGTAGATGTTTAGCTACATACACATATATTTTACAAGATACATATATGAAAAAGTATGAATAGCGCATAAAACATTCGTGGAAAGGTTTTTACAGTTTTCAACGTTGCAGCACTTTTTCGTTGTTGGCTTTTTTTCTGCGAATGAGCAATTGATGGCGGTCCTTTAAGCGGAAGACTCTAAAATATGTAAATTGACCGAAGTTGCTAGTCGATTGTTGGAAGCAAAATAATAGCATATTGAACATGGTTGGGAATAAGAGGGAGGGGTTAGAGAGAGGGAAGGGAAGTAAGAAATGATCGAAAGTCATCTCCAGATAAGCAATAAGGTCATCTTTGGTTATCTCAGGTGAGTCGACCTGCGAATGATTCAGGCATATCCTATGTTATCTATGGACCAATTGTGTACTTCATTGAACCACTATATAATCAAATTCTCTCGGCGATTTTGATCGGTATTTTATTGTATACAATTATGGTGATTCCATTATCGTTTGTGTTTCGTTATTTTGCTCTATGTAGCAAACGCTATATGGAACGGTTCATTTCTCTTGAGGTGAGGTAAATAAATCCTCAAAGACAAATAAAAGGTAAATAAAAGTGGCCAAAGTTCACTAGCGTTTTATAAACAAATAAAAGAGGCATGCAAAATTCCTTTAAAAAAATCTCAAATATTCAATATTATAGTGTTTCCTTAGAATACGCTAATTACTCACTATGGTGGTATGATGTTTCACTTCTGAGATCATTATCCCTCTCAACATTTTATTTCAAAAATGGGATAATAAATTTTTATTAATTTAGGAAGTAAAAAATTCCTGCTGTTCCGTTCGGTCAAATGGACGGTTTTGATCTAAGTTTCGAATGTTTTTACATAAGCAGTTTTAGTTGTATTTTATTATGGCCTATCGCTGAAGCTTGCTCCTTCCCCTTTTCGTTTACTCTCACTCCGCTGCCCGCCCCATCAACTCCTCCTCTTACTGCATTATGATCCATTTACTGTGAGAGATTTACGAGCAATTAAACTGAATAGCTCTTCAGTACTTATGAAAAGGATATTTAAAAGTCGTAAAATTATAGGTGTTGCTACCAATTTTCATCATGAATGCTCTAATTGCAAGTATAGCTGCTCTTTTTATGTGTGTTGGTAATATGCCAAAGGACGAAGATACGACAATGGTAAAGAGAGAATCGATTGTTATCATAATAAATAGGCCGCTAAGAAGTGGTGGATTAATTGAAGCAGCGAATATTTGCTTTATTATAATATTCAAAGAAGGTGAAAATATTCAAATGCTACGGAAGTGAATTTTGTGAACAAAAATGCAAATAAATTTCATAAATCGTTAGAAATCTTAGCATACTATAATTGTATCAACGACGTTCACTCATTATTGCATTGAAATTTATTGCAATTCATTTTTCTAAATTTTAATACATTATATGCGCAATTGCGAATCTTTGTTCCTTTCACTGACGCAAATATTTAAAAAAATAACAATAAAAAATGAAAAAGGAACTTTTGTGCAGGAAATAAATAATGGTTCAAAACTAAGTGCAGTGCAATTGCAACACAAGCATATAGCTTAGCATACGCAATAGGGAGCGAAAAATCGGTAGTATTTTTTCGGTCGTTATGATTCAACCTTTTGGGACTGCATTTTCAGGTCAGCAGCTGGTCGCATTATTATACACACTATGGTGATAATCCAAATATTCCCCTCTTCGGCAATCTTATACACCTTAATTCCAATGTCTACTATACAGTTTTCATTTTTGGTGCATGCTTTTGCATTAGCTATACAGTGGTTATTACGTTTTCTGCGTTAACATTCAAAGCGATCACAGCACTACGATCGATTAGCAGTAAGCAATCATTGGATGCGCAACGACGTTTTTTGCTCCTTCTTATTTTTCAGGTTTGTTTCTTCGATCTGAATTTAATTAAAGGTAGGAAAAATTCTACAGGGCTATGTAATTGGCACCGCAAATGAGATCTAAACCTATGATCGTCTTTGTTGTTGATGCCTCACATCTACCTATCGAAGAATTTATTGAAATTTGAAAGCGCACAGAGGCGTCTTATATATTTACCTCACCCATATCGCTTACCATATCAATTTTTTCAAATGTTACAGAAATAGCTCTTTTCTGATGTTCATAACAATCGTCACTGGTCAAAATATATGGAGATTGAAAACTTTGCATTTTTAATCAGTATTGTTTTTGCGAAATTTTTCTTCAAAATATTCAATGTATTCTGGCGAAAATCTTTCATTGTCTCTAAACTCCTGCAGAGTTCTCAAGTTATAGAATTGATCGAAATTGTACCCTCTTAAATTTTACGAGAACCTCCAGATAAAATAATAGGAGTTTGTGTATGATTCACGTCCCATCTGTAGACTTTAACGTTTTTAGGCAGTAGGCTGTAGACATCAGGTAATAGGTAACATATGATAGGGAATAGGTAAAAATGTTTTTGGATGATAGGTGAGATTTCAAGATATTGGGCTATCAGTATACAACATTTTCACCAGAAATGATATGAGTTTCAACATAAGATCGAATGCAGACCTTGTGGAAAATTTGCGGGACTTTGTGAAATATTTCGGAGAAGCGGATGCGTTTCGATTTCAACTGATGGAATTTGTAATATCGATAAATGACGGAATTTAGAACTAATGAACCTTTTACGCTATCGAAAAAGTGCCCACTAAATTAGTGAAACAGAGAGATTTGTCATAGATGCACAAATATAATCAACCCTTCATGCTCATCCATCCTAGACGGGATAGGTCATGTAACCTCGAAGAAGAAGCCAAAGAACTCAAAGACGAGGGAACAATAAAACTGATCATAGATTTGATATATGTATGTGCATATAAAGGTTTCAATTTGACATTCATATGGCTCAGATTCCGATCTTTAATAAGAAAACGTCCTCATAGATGTTTTGTAAACCAAGAAAATTGGCTCTATTCTTTGTCTCCTAATCAAGCTATAGTTTAGCCGATTAATATGTCGCTAGAGAATATAGTGATGAGATAACAGAGAATAGTCACAGCTTAGCAAATAGCATGCATATTAACACCATAATATTTAGTAGTTTCATCGAAATAATGGACAGATTTTCTCTTAGCTCTTATCATTTCCGTGTTACAAATTTTCATCCCTCTGAAAATTCCTAAAGGTTATGATGCAAGAAATTTTTATAATTTTTGCGGCTGTCAAATTCTAACCTCATTCACCCGTACGAAACATTCGACGCACCCGTTTTTTTCAAAAAGCTCTAATCAACCTAAATGAGAAAACAAATGAGAGAATGATAAGGTAAGATATCTGCAATCATAAACCGTCCATATGAGACAAGATATTTGTTTAAATGTTATTGGATAATTCCAGCTTGCGTTTTCTGGTTCAGAAAGATGAAATTCCGATGGAAATCGCTAGGAATAAAAGGAATGATTAAGGCAATCCAGATGTAATTTGATTAATATTTCATTGAACATATCACTTCAATGTGGACTGATTAAATTTCTATTGAAAATATTTAACGATAGCAGAATCACAAGAATCAATGAAAAAATATATACCGTTCAACTGAAAAGACTTTCATAGTATTTTAAATTTCAATAACGATTAATTTAGTCGATGCTTCCGGCAATATTCCTTGTGATATCGATCACAGTAGTTGTGACAACAGTTGCATGTGGTATGCTATCGACTAATATAAATGGCGCTGCGATTGGCGTAATGTTCTATGAGACTGTCTTCAGTGTACTTATAGATCTATTTGGTATTGTACCATATAGAAAGATGCTTTTTTCGAATTGCATTTCTATTGTGACGTTGAAAGAACGAACAGTCTGGACTACTGTTGCTAATCATTGAAGTGCACCATTCGCCTAAATCGCTGTTGGCACTTTTTCGGGACTCTTATGAAAACTTTGACGTTTATTTTATACTAAATAAAATCTACCAATTGAAAGAGTTATTATGAATGACGTTTACTTTTTCTGTTTATGCTTTCAGCTTTTTTACGATCTGGAAAAACGAGCGTAATAAATATGAGTTTTTTATTGCGATTAAATGACTTCGAAAAGTTGCTACCGGCTCCGTAGCTTTTGAGGAATACTTACGAATGGGCTGGGACCAGCCAGTTTGACAAGGGAAATTTCCTTGGCGTACGTTGAGGTGATTACGTAGTTGACGAATTCTCCTCAAGGCTACTCGATGAAGTATTACATTGACCAAAGTCAGTGTACGCCAGCGAGAGATGATGACTCTTGTTTGTAAGTGCACCATTTATTGCACGGCGCGCTAGACGAGCATAATTCTACTTCCTTATCAAAAAAATGGCGAAAAATCACGAAAAACGACTATTGCTTGATAGAGAAGCAACCAGTCATTTCCGACTTCAACATAAAAACATCACCGTGCATAATTTATACAGAGGTGAACTGAACTTTCTTGGACTGAACTTTGTTTCGTAATAACGCGGATAGTATTCACTAAAAAATCGCAAATATAGCGAATAATTTTAAATGAATCATCGCGAATTAGAAACAAACGTTAATTTGATTTATTCATATGAAGTGAGCTAGATTGACGCACAGCATTATATGCGTATTATCCTTCCTCCCCCCCCCCGTCCTCCTCCTTCCCCTCTCTCTTCCCCTCCTATTTGAGCACAAACTTCTACCTGAATCCTCCTAAATCACATTCTTTTTCACTAATTCCGCCCCAATGTAACATATATTTTCATCTCATGTTTTCAAATTTCAGAAGTTGCTGCATAGTGAATCCTAATGCAAGCAATAAGCTATAATGTAGAAATCTGGCGCATATGAAATTCTTCCAATTTCCGGAATTAACGGAGAGATGCCATTTTAATCGAACAACAGCAATCAGTAACTGACCAAAGACGCTTAATGGCAAACGAATTCCATTTGAAAACGAGCAAAATTGAAAGAAAAAATTCAAAAGATTGCCACGACTAATATTTTAGGAAGCGGATGGGGAGGGGTGGGGAAGCGATTGCTTTTTTATTGGCGTTTCAAAAATCTTGCTCCTAAAGAATTATTTTCGAAGTTATTTGAACAGCACCGGTAACTCGCCGCCTATTTTGCTTTTAAAAATCGCATCCATTATTTTCCTTTTGCTTATTTTATTTCAATAATAAATTCTCCACTCACTTTTTAGTAATTTTCTTCTTGTTCTTGGAAGTTTTTAAGTAGACCATCCTGATGAGATGTATTATTACATTGTTAAAATAATATCGCATAAGTGCTTAGAATTTTATTATTAATTCAGCCGCAATGAGGTGATCGCTTGCTACAATCTATAGAATACACCATCTTTATAAGGCGTTGGAACACCACTCTTTGGCCGTAATCTTAGCGGAACTATTCGTTTATAGAAAATGATTAGCAGTGCCATTCCAACTGAGAGCAATCCTAGATGCATCACCGTCGTCCAGAGATAACCAGATCGCTCGAATAGTATCCTATAACTGATCTCAGAGATGGTTTATCAACCTTAAGCATCTCAAAGTTGAAGCATAAAATCATGAACTTTACAGTGTATTTTTTTTGGTCGTTTTTTCATCTTCACTTTCTATAAGCGAAGACAATCGATATAGTGGGGCTCGTCGTCGATATAATTCTTCACCTAAGGGCATTATTACTTCCACTTTCTAAGAAATTGGGATACTAGGTGGGAAAAAATGAGAAGCAATCGATAAATTGCCTATCGTCTTAGATTTTCTGTACAGTGAATTGAAATGGGGAAAAAAAAGTCTAACGTGAGTATAAGTGGTGATATGCAACGAGCAATACAAGCGCCGAATTCGAAAAGTCCTTGCATCATCCCCTAAAATGCTGTGCATTAGTATAGCTCACCATATGGCCATAATGCTCTCAATTAAAGTCTAACTCTGCAAATAATGAGCCAAGCAGTAATCTCGAGGATGTTTAAGATTGCTGGTAGCATAACTTTATCACGGAAAATGTTTTACTTATTCCTTATCTGTTAAATTCGAAAGCATTTTTTCAAAATATTAACTGCGAAAGAATCAACCAATTTTCTGAAGTGGCAAAGACAAATTAACTAAAAGAAGATTCACATTCTTGTTATTCGAAATAAACAAATGCAAATAAATATTCGATGAGCTAACACCATGCGCATGTTTGCATTTTCCTCACCAGACCAACCGGTTTCATTAATTAAACCGGAATAGTAGAACATTTGGGGTAGCGCAATAAATCTTTCCAAAAAAAAAAAAATACGACTACTCTCATAGATTACCCAATGAGATCAGCTGAAAATGCAGTTTTGCTAACGGCTAAGTCCATGTAAATTCTTCGGCATCTTTATGATGCCATAAAACCTTTCAAATTATGAATAAATCGGAATGCTTACATAATGAATCACGTTGAAGTGCACATTCTACTTAGCAAATCCGCAGCTTTAGCTTTGGTGAATTCTGAGCGAAAAAAAAACGGAAAAGCACGCAGACACATATTTATTTGTAACGATAGATAAGATCTTTCATATAAAGAGTGATGCGAATGCAGATTTACTTCGACACGTAAATGAGAACGATTTACTCTATTCGGTTGTTCTCACCTGTTTTCTAGGTCCTAAAATCTCCGAGAAAACCGTTCCAAGTGGAGCGGATGTGAATGGAAATGCGAATCCAAGAATGACAATAAAGCTGAATATATAAATGATGAGTGGCACACGAGACGTATAAGCGCACCACTCATAACGACGAAAGCAACCTCCCGATATCGATGTATCTTCCACTGTCGAATTATCACCTAAAACGCTTCAGTGTTAGCGCTAATATCTAGCATTTCTTAGCAATTAAACAACATTTCATCATCGTGTTCACTATGAAAACAATACGTAAAAGTTTTTAAAGTAACAAAAGCAACCTCTCCTTTGCTTTATTTTATAAATGAATTTTACTGTGATACTCATTAAGGAATGAAATAATCACTGATAGCCATTAAAATTTGAAGCTACAAATACGATGTAGCAAATGGAAATGTTTTTGACAATTTTTATTATCGTTTATTTCCGATGTTTTCCAAAGTTTCTAAATGGATTCGACGGCCATCGTAATTCTTCTTTTAAAAACGGTATTGACAAAGGAGAAGATTACAGAAGTGACTACTAAAGAAAAGAAGAATGGGATGAAAAGTTCGTATAGAAACAATAATGGGAATGCAAAAGAAAAGGCGAGAAAGAAAAAACAATGAAGTAATTGAAAAAAATTTATAGAATAGAATTAAAACAAATAAATGCACTATGATGCTGTACGAAATGTATAACAGTTACCCATGTGCTCATGTAGGCTTTAGTTTATCTGAACACGATGAACCGACTTGGAATAGCTTCAAACGTCGTTTAATTAGCAGATAGGCGTGAATTTCGAAAATTTTCTATGTGAGTGCTATAATTTTTCTACTTCAATTTTACGGTAAATATGCAAATAAACATACCAATTTTGATAAAATCGAGTGGACCTCCGTAGAATGGCCACGGAAATGTGAGCAAATGATAAACAATGAAACATGAACAGCTGAATATAAGCAGTTTTCTTTTATCGCTGAAAATGAATTTTCTCATATGAATTTTAGCAATGCAATAATTCGCGTCTATTAGTGAGTCATTTCACCTTCATAATCAGCAAGTTGGTTTAGGCGCCAAAGAAAAAATCTTGATTTTTGGAATCAAAGGATTTATTTTTGAAAACGGAGATCCGGCATTGCCAATGGATTTGTTTTGCTAAGAAATCGAGAAAAGGCTACACGGCGTTGGTGAAAAATGTGACGAATAGTGACAGATGAAGGAAACTATTTTTTCTCTCGATGGAGAAGTAGATCTCCGGGGCTGTTTCGCGGAACTTCGTTGTATATGTGAACGCTTTAATGATTTTCTCATGAAAACTCTGCTAATAGCTCTAAAGACCTGCAGCGCCATTTTCCGGTGTCCAAATTGATGTAACAGTCCAGGGAAGTGCAAATGCGCTACCGTTTTTCTGGCCCATTGCAGTAAAGTGCGCGAGAACGACAAGGAGATAAGTAGAAACACCTATGAACAAATCATGTACGCGTCGCGACAGCCTGCTGCGTATATCGCATTTGCTGGCTAATACTTGGTTAATGCGCATAGCTACTGCATATCTAAACAAAATCGCCTTTCGAATAGAGTGAGGTTTTCTCGATCCGGGAATTGAGTGAGCTTTCATGCTTTTTCAGATGCTTTGCAAATTTGAATTTGCATGGCTGATCACAGTGATCCATGCTTATTCCGATGAATGTGTCTGCGGGTGTCAATTCGTCCCATGGTTCCATTTCGAATCACCTGTCACCTTTGTGAGGTGTATAAACACTTCATCGTGTTCCAAGAAATTTTCATGTTTCTTGCAATCGACTACGTTGCAGTTAGGCCACTCTAGTCAGAAATAAATGATGAATGTGTCAGAAGATATGCGGCGCTATTGCATTCCGCTGATTTTTGCATAGAATTATGCATTCGACATACATTCTGCCAATACGCGTATAACTTATAACAATATAGTTGACCACATTGATACAACAGCTAATAAACTGCAAAATCCCATTGTAAAAGACCGCTGTTTCGTCATTCCAATTGTAGAGCGAAATCGCGAATGGTGTAGCAATCCTAAAAGAATGTTTTTTGTATCACCGTCAGCAACTTTTAACGATTCTATCACATAATTTGAACGGCGCATTTCATATAGTTTTCAGAGAATAATAATAAATAAGACTTAAATCGAACGGGTGAGTTTTACTTCAATTGAGTTCATGAGTTGAAGAACTTGTCTCATAAACCTCAAAGTTTGCGGACTGCGATCTGATTATAAAGCACTTTGTCCTCGAAAATATTTGAAGAGGTTATTCCGTTGCAAACTAGAAGCTTCTCATTGTTGATGCCTCGTTGTTTAAACAAATGGGAAAGAAAAAGAAAAGGGAATAAACGAACACTTCGATATTGGTGGCTACGCTTTGCAACATAAACCATAAATATATGCACGATGTAGCCGCCGCTCGATCATATTTGGGTATCACGTCAAATCGACCTAAATTATACTATCGTTCATACTTTATGAATTTCATATTACATTTTGCTGATTGCTAAAATAAGTATTGAAGCTGATGCTATACCGTTACTTGTAATGAACCATTGAGATCATTGACAGAAAACGAGAAGTTTCTTACCTACATTATATATATATATATATATAATTTCTTACCTATATAGAAGTTACCTACCTATATATATAATTTACTTGTTTATTCATTTATTTGTTTCTTTATATGCTTGTCTTATTATCTACTACAGAATTTTCTGCTACAGAACAGCCAAAGTTCGAACTGAAGCTCGAAATAGATTTACTTTTTTTATGCACGACCTGTATGAACGATCAAATTATGTAAAATATGAATGCATTATGCGCCTATCTTATTTTATTACTTGATAAGGAATTGTAAAACCGACTGGTCAAATAAGCAGAATTCTGAAAGTGCATTTTGTGTCACTTCCTTATGCTGTCTCTTCCACAGGTTTTCCTTTTGCATTAAGGCAGGAAGCTTTTGCGGCTCAGAAATAAATCAGGAATTTTTTTTTTTTAATTTACAAATGGCTAGAATGCTTAACAAAGGTGAAAATAAATGGCCAAAATCTCTTTGCCATTTTTACTCGTATTCTCGCAGTGGCGAGATAGAACGGATGCAAGAAGATTCATATAAAAAATAAATGTGTAACTGCGATTTTTCGATGAAGACAATGTCGAAGAGAGGTTTCAAATGCAAAATCTTTGAATGAAGCAAACACCCGAATGACATTAACAACCAAAAATGGGCAAAAAAATTTTATTCATGCCAAAAAAGTAATAAGAATACACTGGCCAAGGTAGGAAGAAATATATTTGATGAAGCTAAACGATATGATAGAGGATCACTTTTACTAAATGCTTCGAATTTTATGCTTTTATGGAAAATGTTCTGCGGAAAACAACGTTAGTGCATACCCCCAGAGCTATGAAATAATGACTTAGATTTATTCTTAAAAGACCTCTCGAAAATATTGAAAAAAAAAGGCATCGTTTGAAGTCAAGTTAAAAGAGTCGTTATAGTGGAATAACTTCATCACCAAACCTTAACCTTCCCGACTGCCGCCAATCGCACCTTTATTTAGTGAGGGTTCTGCATGTGTGGGAAGTGGGGGTCGTTTCTCACTTCCCATTAAGAGGGGAGGGGAGGACTCGTTACTGAATGCCCATTGCTGCTAATCTAGAAATGAAATGAAAAAATCGTTTTCTCTCAGATACGCTCTTGCTCGTGATTAATCAATCTCTTTACTCAATCATAAACTCTATAGGGAAATAAAATTCGATACCTCGTACACCTTGCTCATTTGTTGCCACCACACCGGCATATGATTCAGAGAAGCAGAAAATGAGAAGGATAATCGAGATCATAGAAATCAGCACCATGAGTAGTGCAGGCAATGTATACATATTGAAACGTATAAAAAGTAAGACGCAACCAATTTTACCAACCGGTGCAAACATTGCCTGTAAATTTTCAAAACTAATTCAGTAGCACCCACCCTGTTGCAGAAATGCTTCTGAACAAACATACTAAGCTTTATAGGTAAGATTATAGGAAAGTAAAAAGCCATATGTCATCATCAGAAAGACTATAGATAAGGTTTTAGATCAATATAGTGTCTAACTTTGTGCTTTTTGGTTTTGTGAGTTCCAAAATACCCTGAGCTGTCCGTTGTGCAAATTTACGCGAGTGGAAGGAAATTGCATTCCCGTTATCAGGAAACTTAGCATATACCCTTTATGGGGAAATAATTGCTGTTTGCAGCGATTTAAATAAACGCTCCTGTTGATTAAGTAACCACTGACACATGATGCTGTAGGAATTATATAGAGAGGGTATGAAAAGATCGCTATATTTTACGCGAAAATTGTGGATAGTTTTCATGACAGTGGCATGTAGTGCCCAAATATTGAATGAACAAACACTGCCATCGTTGTGCATTTCGTGATTAGTTGGCAACGTTATCAACGCCTTACTAATGAGAAAGTTAGTACGTAACCTTAGTTTGGCAGCCTGTGTTTCAGGTCAACAGAGGCGAACAGCAGCACTTGAGGGAGAGGAAAGGAGTCGGGAGGGGGGGGGGGGAGGGGGAGGGGAGGCGATGCCCTGAGAAAACACTCATTAAAACGTTTCCAGCCACAAAGGCTAATGTTCCTCATGTCAGTTATGCATCGTTCTCACCCGAGCAATCCCATGATTCCTAAGAAATATGAGCAAGAATTTTGAAGTTTGTATTATGTAAGGGAAGCAAAACTGTTGAAAATGAAAACGGAGAGCAAAAAATACTAAATTATAGCGATCAGTATGCAATAAAATGTAGTCAAGTTCTATGAGCAACTTCTCGGACCCAATATTTAAGGCTGGGAAGTTCGATGCATTGTATTTATAATTAGAATAACAAATGTGATAATTGCCCACGTCCATCAGCCTAACACCCGCTAACCCGCCGATTTGTCAACCTATCCACACAAGACAGATCGACGTTCATCAGGTTGTTTTGTTCTTGGCTGTTCTGCTAGCCGAATTTACGTACATAATAAGAGTTCATCGAGTGATCGGTGACTTTCAGACACCCCGGTAGCTTTAGCGGCCGAATATCAATCCAAAATAGGCACTTTATGCGTTTCCACAATGGGTAGTTTATTTGCCGATTATTAGGCAGCCCTACTATTCGAAAGATACGTTGAATTTTACGATGGACGAGTGTGAACTGGTCAGAATGACCAAAGTTTCGCTATTTTTCACCATATTCTGTAAAGGCGAAACTGCTCCGCCGAGTTCTAATGGTTGAAAATATTTTCTGAGCAACTCAAATCACTTTGCTTCGCACAATTTGCTCAGATGTCAAGCCTGTTCGGCCAGGTGAACAATAGAGATTATAAAAGAGCATGCGCAGATGCTCGTTTCCTTGTAAAGACAATTTCAAAGAACAATGAGAATAGTTTACCTGTATTGCAGGTCCAAGCGAAAGCCCGAATACCCATGAACCAACCGCTAATGACATTACTTTTGTTCTATCCTTCTTCAGACTCGACATTGCACAATAAGTTCTCAGGACAATTATGCTGCCTAAAAAGTATCTAGAATCAATTCATGACATGCGAAAAAATAATGTTATGATGTGTTCATGAAAAATTCATGAAAAACGATGTGAGCATGAATCTTGCTTATCAATGCCATAACATAAACCGTTGCTTTTGCCATATTTTTCTATAGACTTATATATGAAAAAATTAGCAGCAGATCTCTAAGTATTGGTGTAATCCTTCTTCCCGTAAGCTTATCCAAGAATGCTCTTCTTTCAAAAGATTTACTATACGGTTTTAATGAGGAAATACCTTCTATTCTTTCTCGGCTTCACAAAGTTGCCTTAGTTCATTGCGGTAAATTCTTTGGGCAACTGAAGGATAAGTTATAAATTGCAACCTCGTGTAACTCTACTGAACAATACACATTATTACCCGACCTTGCATAACCCCTAAAAGTGGCAGAGATTGTAAAAGAAAGAGCAGATGAATACTCTGTTCCTCCCAGTACTTTTCACCGTGAATCTCCCTCTCACTTATGCGCAAAGCGGGACAGGAATTTCGCAACCTGCGCCAGCCTTGCTCGAATTAAAACTAGTATGACACCTTCATGGAACCTGGTCGAGGATTTTTTGCCTAAATCAGATTAGCATTCGGTCTTAAATCTGCAGGATCTATCATTTTTTAAAGTGTGAAACCGGATGCAACGAGCAATGTGTGTATCGGGGAGTATTTGTGGGTGCACCTTTTTTTCAGATTTAGTTCTGCATGAATCTCATTATTTTCCTGTGGTAACCTTCTATGAGTTATTAAGAAATATTGACGTTTAGTAAGGCATAGCGTCGTTTTTGATGGAATTGATAAAAATTTCGAAAGTTTGCACTTCATTGTTCGGCCGTACCTTCCCTTGAAACGTGGAAATTTTGAAAGGAAATTATATGGAGATGCAGAAGGCTACATACAATTTTCAAGGCTTCAGGAAGTCATAGTTTATGACGTGCATACTAGCGTAATTACTGACAGTTTTGAAGGTTTGTCGTCGACACTAAACTTCACTCAGCGAATGCACCGCAGTGTTAAGCGTCTATTACTCTAAATTGAGTAGTTTGTATATTCTCTTTAATGTGAAACCTGTTGTCCCCAAAACAAATCTAAACGAAAGCATTTCAAAGGAAAGAGCAGTAACTAACCGGATCCAAAACCGACTAGAAGTCGAGAAAACAACATGAACCATCGTTGATTACTTGGTATATTGTATAAAAAAGCATATAGAATATTGCCGAGTGCCATAAAAGCAAGACCACACGAGGTTGGATGTCGTGCTGACATTGTTTTTTGATTCCAATATCCGAATGCCCAGCTTGAGATCATCTGGCCAATACTATATGCCGAAGTAATCCAACCGAAGAATGAAAAATCCGCATTCGGATCCAACTACAAGAAATATGGTTTTCATTGTCATGTTTCAGCCGAATTTCTGCTTTCTTTATCGATGATGTGTCATTATACTCTTTTCTGGATAAACAATTATACTCTTCTCCTTCCCGAATTTTTCGTCTCCAGCAATCAGTAATTTGTACCGTGGTGGATAAAATCTCATAGATAAGCAGAAAGGCTGCTGGTGGAGCAAGTATTAGAGGTTACTGGTAGCGTACTACAAATTTGGCAACTGTGCATGATAAGGAAATTGAAGAAAGACGAGATTTCAGTGAGGTTGCCCAAGTGACTTAAAGAAGGCATGACTGCATTAGGTGTTTCGATGCTTTAAGGAATCATGGAGGGTATATCCTAATGAAAAATGGACAGACAAAATAGTTGGAAAGGAAAGGAAGTCTTTCACCTTGACAAATTGGTACGAAAAGCTTCCTCTTAAACTTTCTAATGGTTGATCGACAGAGCTTGTCTGTGAAATTACTATTTCACTAGACGCCAAGAGTATAGATGAATTTGAATGTAAACTTTGTGAGACGAATATTTATAGAGAAGAACGAGGGATTGAGAGGATAAAGATGGTGCGTTATTAGTCTTTTGCATTCTGTCACCTGATACTTGCATAATAGTATGTGCGCTAAAACATACAGTGGTGAAGTATGGCCACATTGACGTGAAGTAGATCGAAAATTGTATGCCAGTAAGCATTTGTATGAGATAGCTAAGCCATATCGATCTCCATGGTGTTTCACCATGTTCGAACGCCTCTATACTTTTTTTTCTGCAACAGTTTCCGAAGCTGTAGATTCTGATGACAGAAGTAAAGATAAGAGGAAGTGCTAAAAACAAAAATGCTAACACTAAGAAAAGTTTAAAATATCCTGAATAATGGAGAAGGAGTGATGCCATCAAAGTACAGCACAATAGTGGAGCCAATGCGAGGCCACATGAACAGCGAAAGCATAATACAGCATCGCTTTTGAAGAATAGCACAGGTACAATACTGCATCAGTTTTTACGAGAATGTCGTACTTTTTTTTAACTGCATTTGTACTCGTAATGTAGTCCCATTGTGTAGTTTTAAAGTTTAATATTTTCTTCGTTTCGTTGCGTCATTTTTATTATAGTTTTATTTGAATTTTTAAAAAATCCTTTTTTTCTTATACGTAGATAGTGATGTTTGCAAAAAATGTTCGATACTTTTCACTTTTCGAATGATTGCTTGCAATATATTTACTCATTTGCAGTTCAATGCTAAAATATGATATTTTAGAGCATTTATTGATACACTACAAAATGGCATATTGTTTAAGCAATTTGCCTATTCACAATTAAAAGCATTTCTATTTTAAACTTTAGCTATTCCTTGGGAAGAATTGAAACCTTTCGATTGTTTGGCCACCTAATATGAAATATTCGGCATTTCGAATATATCTTTTTTGGTTTGCATCTTCAAAGTTTTGCGTTCTAATTTTCGACATCCATTGAAAATAAATCGGATCTTTGGAAAATTTTCGTCATTTTACTCGAAAAATTCGGGTATTTTCAATTTTTTAGCATCACTCTTTTCATTCAAAAAATTCAACCCTTTAAACAATACTGAAATTTTTTCTCGGCGCTCTAAGTGGCTTCCATTCTTCCAATAGATAATATCATGGAATGGAAGAATCATAGATGAGAAATTAACTAGCTATAACATAAAGTCATCAATTGAAAATTTTTTAAAAACATATATAAAAATCGATAAATAGTAAAACTTACGGTGATTTATATATAAAAATCGATAAATAGTAAAACTTACGGTGATTTATATATAAAAATCGATAAATAGTAAAACTTACGGTGATTTTACTTGGACCATTTCATACGAAACAATTTACATTTACCACAAAAATATTCAGCAGTTGAGCGTTCGTGAGCTGTGAGGCGATGGAATATTCTTTGACACACAATGTACTACGTATACAATATTCCTGTTGTTATGCAAATCAACATTTTATTGTTCAGCAATAGCCAATGGTGAGATGTATACGCTCTTATTGTTAGGAAATTATTTTGAAAAACAGCGGTGCAATTTCTTTTTTTATTTCAAATCAAAATCCTCTCAGTCATCATTTGTAATAATCGAGCAGTGTAAGGTATATTTTCAGAGAATATTCACTCATATTGCATAAGCAATTTGCCTATACAATTGAAACATTACTATTTTACAATTTTAGCTATACACTGGGAAGAATTGAAATCTTCAGATTGTTTAACGATAGTTTTTTTTTTCTTTGCAATTATTGCGCCAAATTACTATTGCTCTAATCACAGTATAAGGATTTGTCTCAATGTTTTTGACTACTTTCACTACGGAGATATAACGAGTGGATCAACAGCTATTTGCTTCAAAACTGCACAAAGTCAAGTTTTTTAGATCTTTGTTGTATTTTGAAATTTTGCACAGTCACAGATCATCATATTCTTCATTGACTGATTTATGAGGTATTCACATTGAGGTGTAATTTCCTCTTATCGCTTTTCTGAAGTGGTGGATTCTAGTGACGAGCATCGATTGAATTCTAATGAATATCCCTTTCGAGTTGCCTTAGCAACTAATTTTCCCCTTAATGAAATAAGACTAAAAACAACTGTGATTGATTCCTTTTATGATTGATATTCGCTTCTCACAATTCCGTTAGTCGATTCCGATACGCTTTGCAAAAATATTCCAAAAAAATAGCACAATAGTTTATATCAAATTTCATTTATAAGCGCAGATATAGATGAGGCAATGGGCATTTTTGTTTAACATGATAGGGCAATTAACAAGCTCTTATATACTTTATGTGTAAAAAATAATAGTAACGGAAAGAGCGCTCATAACCCTTTATAGTGTAACAGCATTATCAGGTGACGATAAATGGGTTAATGAGTAAAAGAAATGCACCTGAGGGATAGCAAGTAGAGCTTTCAATGGGAAGAATTCACATAAAGAGCGAATAATTCGTTGTGAAGTTTTGCCCGGCTGGTAAATATAAATTGACACATTTCATAGTTTTCACGTTTCAAAAACAAAACAAAAAGTATTTAGGATACAAACCTGATTAAGGTGCTATTAGATGGTTGTTTAGGCATCCTGAGAGAATGATGAAGAAACTAGGCAAACCCAAAGGATTGCAAATCCTCGAAAGCTTAGGAGCTCAAAAGCTGAAGAGCATACGCACCGCCTAATCGAGCGACTTTTAATGCTTACATAGCGACGCAAACAAATTATCATTTGAACCAATATAAAATAAATTTCTCATTTAGTTTATATCGTCATTTACAATTAATTTTTTTAATGCATTATTCGGCTGAATAATTAAAGCGTAAGTGAGTGATTGGGAATTTTAATTAAAAGTTGCATCGATTGCAATGCTTTTGAATTTATTGCATCACCGAGTGTGAAAATCGAGACTGCAGAACACCGTTCGTCATCTGCTGGTTAAGCTTCCGATGCTTGAAACAACAGATGTTCATAGAGCTTTTGCATATCGTTGTATTATTATTATTATTATCTATGCGAATTTTTAATTACAATATTTGCATAAATCAAACCTCGATGAGTGAATGGGAGTTCAGTGAAACTCGTTAAACCAAAGAGGTTAACGATAACATCCATAAATGCGACAATAGAAGGTATTATGCTGCTGCATTTTATGTATAACCTTTAATGGTTACATGAAAATGTATGAGTGGGCAAATACTTATTTCTGGTGTTTAATCGGCTTCTCATATGACTCTTCGAGACGTCTTCGTCAACGATGGATAAAGAGGTTATTATTCTGAATGATGAATGCGGTATTCACATTAACTTCTCACTTCAGTATTCTGAAGAATTATGCAACAGAGTGAAGAATTGCCATCTGTTAAATGTATTTATTCAACAAAACGATTAATCCATATCCGATTATTTCACATTTAAACAAAATGCAGTAGAATTCGAAAACACGAGAAAAAGCGAACGGTTTTGAATGCTAAAAATCGGCAAGAAAGAATTGATTCAAAAGATATTTGCATCATCGATGCTTTCGTAAGATTTGCAAAACGCGACTCAACCAAAAGCATTATTTTTTTACAAAAAGTTCTGTTGCAATGTTCTGTATGCGATTATGTATTTATAGGTTTGTATCTTCTGCTTCTGTTCAAAGCGAAAACTGCAAACAATAAAACTATAGCAGTATGTCGATCATAATTATAACATTTTCTTCATTATGCAAATTCATTCTCTAGTTAATAATGCACCACAAGAGCCAGTGGCGGATGTATTTATTTATTTATTTATTTATTTGTTCATTTATTTCAATGAACAGAGCATTCATTACGAGTAAATGTATCTTCATATCTCTTCCAGCTGCCCTGACGCAGTGCTCCTCTGATTCACTTGGCTCCAGGGTCTTTAGGTCGGTTCTTGCAGATTGGTCGCGTAAAGGCATAAAAAGACATAAACATAGAAAACTTTTTTTATAAAATCAATACACTATTCAAAATAAAATTTTTTGGTTAAGCATTCCCACAACCGGTTAACTTCTCTTGTGAATATATCATTAGGCATATCGCTATCATTTTTCTTTTTTTCTCATTGAGAAGATGCCCAATGAGTCAAAATGCACGAAAAAACCCATAATCTTAAAGCAGTTTACCGCTTTTTTCTGGGTTTCTGTTCAAAAGAAGTTTAAAGGTTTACCACAATTATTCAAGAGGAACACTTTGATTCCATCAATTGTGCAATGAACTTTATTTATTTTTCATTTCCTGATTCAACAAATACTTCGATAGTTCACTCCAACCTTTGCTCTCTCCTCGAAGACTGATTCAAGTGACAAATTGTTCCAGAAATAATAAGCTCGAAAGTTCAAATATCACTTTCTAATTCCGATAAACCCGAAAAAAGTCCGAAAAGTCCGAAAAAGAAACCAAAAAATCAGAGCAACTTTGACCGCTTGCAGTAAACTGTGATGTCAGATATATTTGAGCATTTATTTTTGATATGATCTCCTTTAGGAATTGCTAAATTTCACTGACAGACTCGTTCATTATTTATTTTCCATAGCACAGCGCCAGTGTTCCACGTGTTAGATCAAATACGTCAACTTGCGCCCTTGAATGACCGAATAAAACATTGTTCACCTGAAAAGGTGGTGGGAATGCACCAACCTGAGATGGTGTGAAAAAACGCTATAGACTTACATTTTCACTCCTCCGGCTTTAAAATAGCTCTGACCTTAAGGATTTTGGATTGCAAACCTCGAGACATCTCGAGTCTCGAGACATAACCTCGAGAATTTTCAAACAAATTCACAAAGTTGGAGCATCTCATCATTTGGACTAGCAAAACAACATAATCGTTGAAATAAACTTGTGATATAGGCAAACAAAAAGTGAACAATGAGCCACTGTAAATCGCTTATAAGTATGAATATCAAATCGAATAGAGTGGGAGATAATTTAATAAAACAATTGCACAAACTTCAAACAAATGAACTGAAAGCACGAAGTTTTTTTTTAAATCAAAGGCGATGGGAAAACTAATAACTCGGCATAAAATGAGAATATTTCTTATAAGTCGGAAGAATCTTTGAGATATATTCAATTAACTAATGTTCAATTAACTGATATATTCAATTCATTTTCTTTTAATAGAAAAAAGATGCTGAATGAGATAACAATTTCTAAGAAACTTTGAAAGAACCATTTTCTTTCTTTATTCACAAACATATTCATCCGATCGAAGGCAAATTTTTCAACAAAAACACTCATTGAAATTAATTTAAATGAATTGTCATCATTTGTTGCATAGGATCGCATATCTGCTCATATCGATAAGGGTGGGATAATGTAGCGACAGATCATTAATTTCATTAGTTGTTCTATGTGATTAGTGCTTGCTAAACCTTAAAATTTTTCTCAAATTTATCCCTTTGTGATTTTTAGCTATTAAAGTGCATCGGAGCTAATGTATTTTATTGAATATTTGATGCTAACATAGCTTTTAGCTTTCATTTTACAACGGAAAATCTTTCGAGTTTCATATTCAAAGTGCTTGAAACTTTTAATTGCAAAAAATTTAAAGAACACATTATTGAGGGTTTCATATCTTGCCTATTTCTGTTCATTTCCTGCCTATTTTGTAATCGCATTATGCTTCAACCTTTGATGTCCTATTTGGTCATTACCATCAACCTCGAACGAGATAATCGTGCGGCAAAAGCACTGCTTGACAAAATGATAATTTTATCACTTTCTTTCTGGGAAGGAAATTTCGCATACTGAAAGCTGCAGAAGGAAATACTTCGTTCTGGATTGCAAGAAGCGTTAGATCAAGAAATTCGGAAAAATGGCAAAAACAAGCATTCCAAGATGACTTCAATTTCATATTTTTCTGGATGTATGCGAACCTTACTGCCCACATTTATTCAGAACCTTACTGCCCACATTTATGCATATGCGAACCTTACTGCCCACATTTATGCAGCAGTTATAAATATTTTTGGGTAGTCGTTGAGTTCCGATACCCCCCCCCCCAACCTCTGCTCTCCTGCAGCTACCACGAAACATTTTAAATCGAAAATAGTGTTAAAGAAGTCGAAAAAGTTTCTCTCTTAGACATCAAAATATTTTACACGGCATCTCGATATGATATGACTGGAAGACAAAGGACTACTGGCATTTCAACAAAAAAATGTCAGCTAGACCGGAAAAGGATCATATGTATCAAAAAGCAGTTATCAACGCCACAAAGAGGATCACATTTCGCAGAAATTGAACTGCAGAAGTGTGAAATTAAGGTGGAAATTTTTGGAATAGATGCCGTACAGCATACGCCTTGCTCAGCTTGCTTTTAAAAGTGCGTAAACACTGAGGGTTTTAGCACACTGGATACGTCTTCCATTAGCTGTCTAAACGTTTTATGAATGGCTTACCTAGATTATTGGCTGAAAATTTCCTAGTATGAAGACTTTTTAGATTCTTTCCAAGATTACCTGAGAAGAAATGTTCCGGTTCTCATTATGCAAATATTGGGATCAATGCAGAAGAGCTTACTACAACTACTAAAATTGTTCAAAGCAATTTTTTAAATTGAAGGGTGGGCCAAAAATTTATAGCAAAATGTGTAGCCATATATATATATATATATATATATATATATATATATATATATATATATATATATATATATATATATATAATATATAATATATTACATATATTATATAATTATATATATATATATATATATATATATATATATAATTTGGCTTTATGTTTTGATGTGCGTACTTTTGTATTTTATACATGTATTTTGAAATCTTTCATTAGGAAAAACGCTTACCTTTTGCAAATTTTGTAAACATACGTTCCTTGTTGGGAATTTGCAAAACTATTTCGCTTGATTCGCACGAATACAAAAGCGTACACCACATCAACTAGCTTTTCTTTTGTGTCTTTTGGTTTATATTAATTAAAGAAGCAAAGAAAATCGAAAAAAAAGGGTCCTCTCTTTCGATTATCTATCATTTTATTAGCGATAATCTTTATAGAGTGCCTTAATTTCATATTCTTGTGAACGTGTGATCGTTATAGAGCGACAAGGCTTTTTTAGCCATACCAATTATCCAATTTCCATACAGAGCACAAATGTCTCACACAAGACCTCGTTTAGAATTTCGATCTCCTTTAGATCCAGTGGAGGAAATTTGATTTATGAAGATGGGAAAGAACACGAAAAAAGAAACGCATTCAAGCAAAAGATCTGGTCTTAGGCATAATGCTTCAAGAAATCGGAAATGATGACGCCATGATTTAATTAAGAGGGAGTGTGGGAAAAGCGATTCCTGCCCTGAATTGGCAAGAAGAAAGTGAAAATCCTTAAAGACGACTATATTGTGAGCAATTTTGGGGGCGCAAATCAATCAAATAAACGTGCTATTCGGCTATCTACTAAACGCGCGAGCGTATAGGATAGGAGCTGCCTATTATGCGTTGTTGCAGAGCGTCATATTTCTAAAGCTGTTCGTAGGGGAACGTTGAAGGACATGGGAGATGATTGTTTAAGTGGAATGGAGGCGGTAAGGTAAGGTAGTGAGGTCGAGGCGTTGGCATTCTTGCTCGAAGTTGTCCATGAGCTCAATTCTCTGCATGGCGAAGAACGATTTGCTCATCGCCAAGCTCGAACTAAGTCTTTGGCGAGTTCGATTACTTCGAAGCAGAAAATAAGTAAAAGAATAGTGTCTTTTAGATATTACAATCTTAACTGTGTACTTGTTTGAATGTGCTTTTGAGAATTTCCTTCCCGAAATTCAACTATGCTGGCATTGTGTCTCTAATACGTATATGTGTGTGCATGCGTTAGTTTATTTGTTCGGCAACTTCAATCTATCGTTTCGAGTGTTGAAAAATTTGATGGAGATAGTGTAGAAGACAGCATCCTATACAGTGTTCCACGTTCATTCATTAAATTTCAAATGAGCTATTGGCATTTAAAGGTAGAAAAAATTTGCATATGCATTTCATCACTTGAATTCTCATGTTGTAGCGGTAGGGATTGCAGAAAATTAAGTGTTTTTGAAGGAACTTTTTTGTGAGTGGATGGTTGATTTAAAACTTAAATGTATAAATGTATTATTTCGCATATTCTTCTTTTATTTGTATCTTGTAGAATTTGTTGATCAGATGAGTGGATCGCAAAAGCGCATTTCATAGCACTTCCTATGCCAATATCATATCATAGCATCTTATCGTAGCACTTACTCACTTTTCTTCCTGAAATATTATGCTTTTGTCGGAAATTTTGACTTTACTACTATTCTAAAATATGATTCAGAGGAAGTTCTCACAAATTCTGACAATTGAACACTTTTTTGACGATGGGTTGCAGCATTTACCTATACTGGTGGATTAAGAAATCGAAGAAGCTATACCAAAAAGCTAATGATTTATTGATATCACTTAGATAGTCACAGTCACTTGTTTATTAATGATTTACGCTAGGTAACATTCTTCGAATCGGCCAGAATAATGAAGTCAAGCTTGATAGGCGCTTCAAACAATTGTTCTATGCGTTGTGATGATTTATTGTGGAATAATTATTCAAGAATGCAAGTTAAGTCGAAATCTTCTTCGACGATGGAAATCTTCCCGTGATTGTAATCACTATAGAAAACATGAGGAAGCTTCAATTAAAGGAAAACTCTTTTATGGAGAAAGCTTTGTATTCAATAACACACAAAAGAAACTGCCCACTTTTTGATGAAGCGAAATTATTAAAATTGTTTTTCTTAATTCAATAATCTGCCGATTGTTGATTGTTTTATCTAATCACCTTTTGTGAATTGGATACGGAGGATTGCAACGTTTAATTAAATAAGTAGAGATACAAGAAGAACGATCGATTGCTACAAAATTCTAAAAAAGTAGCATATCTATTCGTTACATATATTGGTATTTTAATCCTAAAAGTAGCAGGACACTGCTATTAGCAAGGAGCCCTGGCATATTGAGGAAAGAGGGCAGCTGGAGGAGCAAAGGGAAGATGGTGGGATGAGGGTCGGGAGCAACTGAAGTAAACTGCCGCTTGAATCATAGTGATTGATAGTTATATGTGACTTTGATCGTTGATATAGCTGATGCAAAAATTACGGGTAATTTTTCAATTATGTAAAAAGTGAACCATCTAAAGATTTAAAAATGTCTTTAGGTAGTACTGTCGAAATATGACGATAAGTGAATTACTTTCTTGAATTTGCCGGCTTCATAAATCATTATGAAGATTTTAATTTTCGTTTAGCGAATACGGTCGTTTTTTTGCCAAATTTAACGCAACTACGATGGAAACAATACTAAAAGGAATTAATAATGCACTATTCTTTGCTAAACATTTTTCAACTTTGTACGGGGAAAAATTGAACTTCTCTCATAATATTATTCAGTTCAAAGCATATATTATCGTCCAGATCCAATGCGTCGCTTACTTTTGGTATTTAATAAGGATGTTGCAGGTCGCATTCCTCTATATAATGGAATTTCCGTTGGCATCAGCAAAAACAGTTCCACTAAGTATTCATAGCATAATTCAGTTAACGAAAGAAAAGAATTTTTCTTTACGAGCAACTAGACAGAAACACGTTTACATCTTATTTTAAATTTCATCATTTATCAGTTGAAGTAATTGAAATTTAAGTAATCCTCACCGAGAAGAGAATTAGTTATTTTCTATCAAATATTGCAGTTTTGCAAGTTGGGAACTTCATCTGCATCGAAAATCGATTGCAGCTGATATTACGCTTATACAAATACATTAGAGTGATATTCTAATAATGTCTATTCTATAAACATGTTCATTGACGTATTCTAATGTCTGTAATGTCTATAATCAATATTCTAATAATCTCTAAAATTCCGTATATTAATATCTAATAATTAGCAAATTCTTAATTAAGAACTATGACTATATTCATATAAAATTCCAGTTAGCATATGAATCGAGTCGACTTTATTGATCGGAAATAAACGGAGAGCCGAATTTTATTGAATGGATGAGTGCCGATGTCGCTTCGAATTCACAATATTTGCATAATCGAATGGCATTCAGTGCGCAATAGATATGAACTCGATAGCATGAATAAAATTGCAGTGTTGTACTATTCATTCGTAATTTTTACTCGCTCATAACATCGAATCGCCATCATAATGAAGATGTCTGCAGAGAAAACTTCGTAAGTCAATACTTCAAATATTTTATCGATTTCATTATTCATAATTTTTTCATAAAAAATATGTGATCATACATCTTCCCATACTTTACATTTATGTTTCTCATATTTCTATAAGTTAGAAGATTTTCCTTTGAAGAGAAGAGTTCTGTTTTCCCTATTCTAATAAAAGCCTTTTTATGAGTCGTGATGAAATGATTTATCTCGACCTTTTTTTTTTTACAGGAAGAACGCGCTTGAGGAGTTTGAAAAACGACGAACACCTTGGAAATCGATATGGTTAAGTTATTTGGTACAAACATTGACAGGCATTCAATTCTCTATATTTTTTACTTCAATGTGGCCCTATTTCACAACGGTACGTCCTCTCTTTTGAATATGCAAAATGGAAGGCAAATATAAAGATGAAAAAAAAATGAATTTTGATGTGACTTCTTCCGATTCACAGTTTGGTTAACGTTGATTGCATAGTGCGCTCAATCCGTTATTTCTTCTCTTCTCCACTGATTCTAGCCATCTTTCCTTACCACTAGTCAATTTCTTATTTCATAAACTTCACATTCAAATGCATACATCTGAAATATCACAATAAATAAACGCTACGATTCGGATGAATATAATGCAATGTTTTTTTACTCGCACAATTTGTGTAAACACTATCTCACAATTTAGGCAAACCTGAATCGTGATGCACATATAAGCAATACAGCCAAGTGGGAATATCGCAAGATGAAGGCAAATTTTATGAACCTTATCAAAAGGCAAGACTTGCATGATAAAAGGCAATCTTATGTCTATAAATTCACCAGTTTTAACTGGAGCCAGAATGAGGAAGCCTGAAGGATACTATAAAAACCTTTAATTATTTCCATCAATCTTGTATAGACTTTCAGGCGCATAAATATTTCAGAAATTCTGGTGTCGAATATGGAAAAAATTCCTTTATATTAATTTTTTACAAACGAGGGGATGCTCCGAAAAATATGAACATGCTATTGTGCATATTTTGTTGCTAGTTGATGTGTTTTGAAAGCTTTTGGTCAAGCATTCGAAAGAACATATCGTGCTAACTCTTTTGAGCAATCTTTTGCATTTATTGTATGTCTGTACGCACGTATATCATAAGAAAACCAAAATTCCCTGTTCGGTAAATCGTTTCATTTGTTGAATCATCGGAAAAGAACAGGAAATTGCAGCTAGATGAAAATGCTGACTTGCATTTCTTTGGTTGGATCGCAGCAGCATATAGCTTGGGGCAAATTATTGCCAGTTGGGCATTCGGATTCTGGAATCAGAAGACAATGTCAACCACGAAACCGGCTTGTTGTGGTCTCGCATTTATGGCTTTAGGCAATATACTTTACGCGATATTGCCTCAACTGCCCGTTCATCATAAATGGCTTATGCTGTTTGCCCGCTTTCTCGTTGGCTTTGGATCCGGTATGGTTTCTTTCTAAAGAATGCGCTATATTCCGGCATGCTATTAGAATAGAGCGAAATTCCGAGCGAAATAACTACGAACCTACTGGAAAATAACAGTGATTAGTCCAGCTCAATGCTTTTATTCGATCACTAAATATTATTGTGATTTTGTGTCTTCCGCTTTTTAACTTATTTTCATCAATGCATATTTTTCAACATCAAATGAGGTCATATTCGAGAAACTGAGGCATTCTTCACTGAACAAGCTTTCAGATCGTTCTTTAGTACGAGAGTTTCGTCCGTTGTATTCAAACAGAAATGATTGAAAGTGATTTTTTTACAGTTGCGATAGGATTGTTCAGCTGATGTTTAGAAATTCTCGAGTTCGAAGTCAATAAATTAGCTGAAGTTCTTTATTTTATCAAAAATAAAGACTTTACTGTCGTCGGCAGTCACGAATTTGTTCTGTTACAAGAATATATTTCTATAGCTCGATGAAGACTCTACACTCTAGAAAACACCGATGAATACTCAATTTTTTGTGAGGAAATTTCCAAATTCTTTTCTTCAAGCCATTTTTTTAGGTAATCTAACTGTTCTTCGCACATATTGTGCAATGGCCAGTGTTCAAAAAGATCGTGCGAAAGCAATGTCTTTAGCAGTCGGATCATTTGTTTTGGGACTTTTAATTGGACCTGCGATCCAGGTATGAATTTCCAACCATACTATCATCGTGTTCGTTAACTTCCAAGAGAAAATTAAACTGGCATATTTTATTACAAAACGCATATTTTTTGCTTCAAAAAATCAGAGAAAGTTAGAATTTTTGTGGAAAGGACACTCGAGGAAAGTTATTTTAATGACTGCAATCATTTTCATTATTCACCAATAAGAAAATGCATTTCCTAATCCTTCAAAATCGTTGTAGCTATGCTTTTACAAGGATTAGTTTATCGTTGTCGTTGCAATGATTTTATACATTTTTTAAGCAAGTTTTTAAATATGCGGCCTATCAATTAATATAAAGATTGTGCAGAAGTGTGAGGAATTTGGGATGAAAATCGACAAGATTTCCAAGAGATATCAACAATATAGAAACACAAATTAGTGAGGAAATCCCCTTTCGAAGGTTATGGAACCACTTTGAAGGCCAGAAAACAAATCCTCAAAAATATTCTTATCTTATTTAAGCGAAAGTGAAAAGAGCGGTTTTTCACTCCGAATACTCACTTCCATCCACCCCTCCTGTTTTATTCCACCAACAACTAGGAAACCGCTTACCCGTTCAAAATTGTGGTCCACATCCACCGTATCTTCGAAACATCAAAAACCCCATCTCGCACTAGCCAACTTGAAAGCTTGCCTTCCAACTACCAGCCTCTGCAATTTCGATGCCTGCAAAATTATGAACAACCACCACCCATTCCACCCAACCATCAGTAGAGTACCCGCAGTTGAAAGGAATCGCAAACGGGTTTCACAAGGTGCAAACAGATAAAAATGTGTATTCGCGCTAACTTGCACTTATTTTCATACACTTACGGGTATAATATCACTAAGATTTTGGATCAACTTTTCTTGCAAATAAGTTGCTAATATTTTTTCCACTTTAGTCAGTATTCACTCCAATTGGCAAAGAGGGTTTCGTTGCATTATGCTTGTTATTCAATATGTACACACTTCCTGCTATGTTGATGGTATTAGTATCATTGCTGTCAACTTTTCTTCTCGTCTTTTTATTCGAAGAGAATTATGCAGGTGTTATCTCTGAAACAGATAAGACAGGTTAGGATTCATAATGTCGTTTTGCACTCACTTCATCGGAAACGTTTTCCTATTGAAGAAAACAAGATGTTTAAAAGATTTTGTTGATGAAATTACTGATTTCGATGGCATAACGGCAAATCAAATTTCCTTTCCCTCGATAGCATTAAATAGCGTAGAACAATTATCAAGTCCATGTACTTCTTTTTGCATCGGTTGTTAAAAAAATAATAAGAAATTGTATGACCAAGAAAATGAGAGCAATTAAATAATCAAAAAAAAGGAAGTCGAACTTAGGAATCTTTGATTTTCGGACCAACGCCTTACCAACTGGCCCATTGTGGTTCCTTAAGCACTATCTAGATAAAAATTCCACAGTTTAATAAGCGCAGCTTCGAGATGCAAAACAATTCTGATTCACTTATTTCAGTGTGGTACAATGTTAAAAGAGCATAAAACGTGCTTAAAACGAAGTTGCCGCAATACTTTAGGGAAAAAAATGATATTTTTGACGTAATATTGAGCGGATTAGTCTATAAAAAGAGATACATCACTGGCCGATATCGAAAACGGTTTGTTTGTAGGGGGTGTAGGTGTGATGTGATATATGTGTGTGTGCGTGTGCGTGTGCGTGTGCGTGTGCGTGTGCGTGTGCGTGTGCGTGTGCGTGTGCGTGTGCGTGTGCGTGTGCGTGTGCGTGTGCGTGTGCGTGTGCGTGTGTTTGTAGGCGGTGTAGGTGTGATGTGATGTATGTGTGTGTGTATAGTTTGTTTCCGTTTGTGTGTGCTATAGAAGCGAAGCCCCCTACCACTTTCAGCATAAAGGAGGCGAAACCCCCTTATAACGTACATGAACTGGTTGTGTATTACTTTGCCTGGTGTTTTTGCGAGCGCCGAAGGCGCGAGTCGTCTGTGACTGCGTGTCTGTATGTCTGTGTGTGTCAGTGTGTGCATCTGTGTGTGTCTGTGTTTCTCTGTGAGCCTGTGTGCGTCTGTTTACGTCTGTCTTTGTGTGTCTGTGTCTGCTTGTGTCTTTGTTCGTTTGTGTATCTGTTTTTCTGCGTCTGTCTACGTGCGCGTACGTGTCTGTGTCCCTCTCTGCCTGTGGCTGTGTGTTCGTGTGTTTGCATCTGGGTGTATACGCATGTGTCTGTGTGTGTCTGTGTCTGCGTGTGTGTTTGTCTGGGTCTGTGTCTGTGTTTCTCGGTGTCTGCACGTGTCTCTGCGTGTCTTCATGTGTCCATGTCCGTCCGAGCCTGTGTGCGTCTGTGTTCATGGGCCGTGTGTGTCTGTGTGTGTCGGTGTATCTCTGTGTGTGTCTATGTGCAGCGCCCATGTCTGTTTCTGTTTCTCTGTGTCTGTGTGTGACAGCGTGACTGTGTGATGTTTATCTGTGTCTGTGCGTGTCTGTGTAAACGTCTGTGCCTGTGTGTGCCTGTCTGTGTCTGTCTGTGTGTCTTTTATCTGTGTGTCCCTGTCTGTTTTTGTTTGTGTGTCTGTGTGACCTTGCGTGCCTGTGGGTGCCTGTCTTCGTGTGCCCTGGTGAATGTGTTCTGTGTCTGTGTGTGTTTGGGTCTGTAGGTGTCTGTGTATGTAGATCTGAGTCTGGCTGTGCGTCTGCGCATGTCTTTGTGTGTATGTGTGTCTGTGTCTGTGCGTCTGTGTGTCTGCGTGTGTCTCTGTTTGCTGTGGTTGTCTGTGTGCTTCTGTGTCGGTGTGTCTACATGTGTTTGTGTGTGTCTATATGTCCACGTGTCTCTGTTCGCCTGTGCGTGTCTGTCTGTGCTAGTCTGTGTCTGCACGAGTCTGTGTGTCTGTGTGTCTGTGTGTTTATATCTGCTCGTCTGTATGTGTCTGTCTGTGCGTCTGTGTGTGTCCGTGTGCGTCTTTTCTCTATGTCTGTCCGTTTCTATGTGTGTCTGTGTCTATCTTTGAGGAAACAATTAGTGATCTTCTATATTAAGTAGAAATGAATTAGCAGTTGTTTTGTACCGGTGGTTTTGTTCGCTTCGGGTTATGAAACAGAAACTATGCACTGATGAAGCCGGAAAAGAAAATTGGTAATAACGAACGTAGATTGAACTATTCCGACGCGTCGCACAAAAAGCTTTGCTGCCAATGCGAAGATAAGAACGAACTATACACTTCAAGCAAGAAGTCTATACGATAAGCAAGAAGGGAAACGAATGGCTTGAGAATTGAATTTCTGTACAATGTAGAGCTATTTCGTCCCAAAAACAGGATCTTACCCGTCCTCGACGAAATGCCCAGAGTGAACAGGAACACGGCAAGCTGCATAGTGCAAAGACTGTTTAACCTTGCGAGGAGGCAGGTGGGAGAATATGAACAATCTTTGATTAGATATAATTTGACCTGGAGGCGATTCTATAGGTTTTCGCGCAATACCGCTAAAAACTATCGTTGCGGAGAATTGATGATATCATTTTTTTACTTCTGCATGCTTGCATTTTTCAGTGGAATTCGGGACACGGCTACCGTCTAGTCAGAAGAAAGAAAATCCCAAATTTTAGCTATCAGACACCCACTGAACTTCACGGCGCTCATACGGAATTGCGCTGACCAGTTTCACATAGAATCTTTTAGATTTTTTTTAATATGGATTAAAAAATTCACAGAGTTACATCTCTATAAACAACACGCTACTATTTCTAGGCCACCCTATATCGTCAAATCAATGCATCATTTTCAGATCCATTCATCGTCATACCAAAATACGACCGAATGGCTGCAATCACTTGCATTTATCTATGGTTTATGTTGCAAAGTATTGCAACAAACATTGAAGTGTTTGTTCTTTATGTTTTTTTTTCATACAAACTAATTCAGTAGAAAATATAAATTTTATACGAGATCAATAAAGCGAATTATAAGCAACAAAACTTTTTGCATGAACAGAAAATGATGTATATATTTCATAATGATTTCCACTTTTTTTTTGAATGGATTACAACATAAGTACAATATTTTCGCTTTAGTGCGCTTTTACCTTAATCAATCTATACTTTGTATGCAAATATTTTCTTGGATTGCTGCCAAAATTCATAATACTGTAACATTTTTGGCTAATAAATCGACTTCTTACAGAACAATGACTCCATTTGCAATTGCACTTTACAATTGGAACAATGAGACAGCAGTCCTCTACAATGGCATTCTTCACTGTACTGGATGCTGTATTGATATAATGAACTATCTCCTTATCAGTTATACACGCATTGGTCGATTGTATGATTTTAATTTCCTTCATCATTCATCATTGTCCTTTTCGTATTTCATCGAGTGTCTCGTTAAGTCTATTGATGAATCAAACGAGTTCACAGTTGGGTTCAATGATGAAGTTATAGCAAGTCCTTATAGTCGGGTTGGATTTCGGTTCTTTTTTTTTTTTTTTGAAAAGGTGTGATCAGGGATTCTTTGCGGTTCAACCTATGAGTTGGATTAAGCTAGTCATGCAAGTTTTAATTCCAGCCATAAAATCCCTAGCATATATGTGAGGCATTCTTAATTTTGTATTTTTATCTCACATACATGTTAAAACGCCGTTTGCTAAGTATCGCATACTATTATACTAGTTTTAGCTCTCTAAGTGGCCGATGTCTGGTAGATGAAGATGAAGAGAGCACGCGACGAGTGGCGATTTCAAGCATAAGATTTAGTGTTTCTCTTCTCTCCTTGTTCCTTTAGCTCCATCTGTTAGCTAAGATGGTTGCATTCTTCCTCTCTTAGCTCCATCTGGAGTAGACGAACAAAATTTATAACAAGGGTGAATAGTGCAGGAGAACGACATGTTCGAGACGTAGTGATACCGCCTTACAATACATTAAGGTCTTCCTTATTTACTGAAGACTAAATGATCGATAATCTTATTCACTGTGGGATAGAAGAAGGCAAGGTAGCCTGACGTTTCAAGGAAAGAGAGATTTTTGACTACGAAAGAGAAACGAGGAAGAGAAAATATGGCCTCCCCCACTACCGCTACGGGATGGCAATGGCATTGGTGGCACAATCTCGAAAGAAATTATCGATCAATCATGACATTTGTTTCAGAGACGGTTTCCAGGATGCTTCAGGATAGTATAAAGTATCAATTTCCGACTTTCGTTAATCACACAAGTTGTTTCAGGGACAAACGTAAAATGATGCTATTCAGTTTGTCATGTTTTATATTTTACCATGTTTTTACACTTCCTTGGCCATTTTTCGATGGTCCACTTGATTATATTGAACTTGGTAGGGTTTACTCGTTTCATATTCCCTTGTTGTTACTAGCATCCTTTAATACACTATATCGAAATTATACATTTTCAAACTTGAAATGAAACAACTCTGAGTATAAGAATGTTTCTTTTGAGTGCAAAAACAGCAGAGTACAGCACTCATACCTGAACAGGTAAGATTTTTACTGAAGGAGAGAAACTTTGCTCAGATAGAATGGTATTTTTCTGCTTAGGCATCGCAGAACAAAAATGCACATTTGCTTATGTAAGGGGAGATGAGATAAGGAGGTGGGATGGGTGAGGGAAATGCCATTTCCAAGAATAACCAAAGACTTTGCAGTACGCAACCATTTTACACAACGTCCTCTTGGAACTTGCGAGTAAATGGTACCTTTCGAAAACTGCTTTTTGCTTCATAGCCTCCGAGTGGTACAGGTAGAATGTGACTTGACCTCAGTCCTGTTACTAAAGCATCTGTGGATATTGTCTGAAACCCGACTTCATATATGAAAACTAATTAAGAGTCCGTAACGGTCATATGATCTCTCCAGGTAACACATCAATTGAAGACACATCGATATCTGGAGGATGCTTCCGAAGATATGAATGGTGTGCGTATACAACTCGCGTACCATTGCCCATATATATATTTTGTTTTGTTTTTGTTTTCGGCTTTGCATTCCCCTACCTTGCTGGACCACTTGGAACTGTGTTCTCTGAAATTCTTGGGCCAAGAAAACAGGTAGGTAGTTATAATGTATTTATGAAACTACATTGAGTTAACTAATAGCTTCTCTATGCCGCTAGCTAAAGCGCTTGTTAGCAATTCCCAGCTATCATCTAGCTCTAATGAAGGCCATCAGAAGGAACTTCTTTATCTCGAAAACCTTTTCCTTGAACTTTTCCCTCAACTACCTACCTCTGCTTTATAAAACCACATATTTGTAAAGCAAAAGAAACGCGTTCAGCCAAGTGTTTCGCAATTTCATAACTATTTCGAAGGAATCTTTTCCGTTAACTTCCTTCATAAAAAGAAATGATATAAACTGTTCCTCCAAAAAAGTTTGTACCTTCAAAGCGGGAATCATATGGTCCGTTGCATTCAAGTTCATGCAACAAGTTCATCATATGGCTCCTAATAAGTTTATATTTCAGCCAATTTTCTCTTTCTTTTACTAGATAAAGCAACCGAAATTGGAACAATTTTCATCCGAGTCACTGCATCATTAGCCGGATATATTCGTATCGTTCGGATTATGCTTAGTGATGACGTCATATTTTTCAACCTAGCATGTAAAGAAAAACGACTAAACCGTACTAGAAAATTTTTTGCGAAGAAACTTTACGAAAGTCAGCATTGGTAAAATATCGATGAAATATTACGTTTATTTTACCAACTGTTTGAAACATAAGTTCAATCATGTTACGCTCTTCCGCTTATTTCCAGAAAGCAAAGGAATGTTGACAAAGTAAGAAAGGATAGAGGTGCGCAATATATAAAACTTAGAATCATCAACAAGTAATCGAATTAATTTGCTTTGGGTGGAAATAAATTCAACTTAAAAATGATATGAATTTGAGGGAATGATGCAAGGAATATTCGAGTTCGGTGGATGCATCGCTCGTTGTGTGGCTCCTATTATTCTTACGTAAGTTGTGAGTTCAATTAATTTGGTAATTTTAGATGAACAAATTGCGTATGATCGAATGATCAATCACATCAAAAGTTGTCCTCCGTTACAAAGAGTTGCATATGAGAAAAGATGTAAGCAATGCTGCGTTGCGAGATGTTGGGAGGAGGTTTAATGGAGGAAGGGGAGGGTATAGGATGCGGGAGGGGGGGAGGGAGGGAGAAGGGAGAGGAGAAACGAAAACATAGAGTAAGAATGAAATTCCTTAATGAGAGCATTCATGATATTACATTCATAATAATAGCACTGATCACTCTAAGCAACAAAAGCGAAAAGTTTGCAAATGAAATATCGCTTACGATTATGGTGCGCGCATGATTAAATATTCCAATCTCTAGCTAAAATAGTAAAAAATTTTCCCATTTTCATACTTGACCTCTTTTCCTCCCATCTAGATCTGAGTACAATAAGGCAAAGGTGACGGTACAATTAGAGATCCCAGAAATATGCGACTTATACTGTAATACATCTCCTCGTAGTTTCTATATTGCATGTTGGTAAGTTATGTACAATATATAGAAACACTGGATTTTGCATAGACGATATTATCATTAAAAAACATTTCGTCAGTTCAGAATGTTATTTCAGAATCTTATTCGAAAAATCTGGCTATTTATGGCCAACGGTTATACATCTGGGAATGTCGTTCTTTGGACTTTTATTACTCGTTATATTCTACAGAAGAATCGTTCCCCTAAAGCTAAAACCCAACGTCGGGGTACCAACCCCCTATAAGTCAGGAATATTCTATCACCTCTAATCATCACATTGTCCCAATTGATAGCGACATTATAAAGCCGTTTGCAGTGATTACAGCCTCTTTGCAAGAAAAATTAAATAATACGTTGAATGTTGGCAAGTAAACACTAATGAGTTAATGAAGTAATGATCAGTAAGGCAGTTGGTATGGTAAGCAAAGAAGTGAACGGTCAAAAAGTAAACAAAACAGCAAGCAGTAATGCAACTAGAAATGCGAAGTGTAGAAAATAACTCGACCTACCGTACTGTTAAGTAGCAAAAGAAAAGATAACAGATAACACAAAGTGCTATTGCCAACGTCCCTGCTCAGTGGTCGTTCAATTGTGGGTGATAGTAAGTTGGAATAGTTCCGCCAACATCGATCACTATAGTTTTGTCGCTGACACCTTTGAAATTCACGTATGAGTAAATCGTACCGTCGATCAAACTCATAACCACATTCTCTACCCGATAGGAGCCGATCATCACTAATAAACTGGAATATTTTCTTTCTATTTTTTTCTCGATTCATTTTCTCAAAAATTTTTTACTATTTTCCTGAGAAATTTCATAGATAAATAAAGAGTTCAAAATCTACAAGCCACATAATATTCGAACCTTTTAACTTCTTTTGATGGTTTTATAGAACTTTCACCATTTGAGCGCTTTTCATTTTTTTTTTTTTTTTTGATACCTAAAGTTGTAATTCTGCATGGAAATCGACTTCTTCAATGCCACGTAAACTATCGCTTCCGCTTATTTTAGTGCTGCACAGTAAATCGGCACAATCTCTCACTTTCTTGCCTCAATGATTCTAAAAACATCCACCGTTTGCTGCCTAGTAGTCATTCCATGGCGGGCGACAGTAAGTTTGAACAGTTCTGTCAACGTCGACCATATAGTTTTGCTTCTGATACCTTTGAAATTCAAGAAAGATCTTAATTTGATATGAGCAATGCATGAAAGTATACTTCGAGCATATCAAATTTCTTGGTGAAAAATCTTTCTGGCCAATACGATTATATTGACCAAATTTAACAAAAATTTCAACTATTCTTAGGCTTGAAGAGTAGAAAGAAAAGTGACTGAGAGGATTTGAAAAAGTAAATGGTCATTAGATTTCATCAGCGGAAATTCTCAAGCGCGGAAGTGCGAAAATGCTTCTCAGTAAATTCCAAGTCTTAGAACAACCTCAACCCACAATTACATAAGGATTTAAAAATTTCGGGGCCAGACTTTGGCCACCCTCCCAGAATGGTAATTTTCACATCGTCAAGGATCGAGAATTTTGAAGTTCCTAAGACCTCGCTTTCTATATCTTCACCTTCGAAAACTCACAGAGATGAAAATGCATAAGCATGGAATTACTATATTGCAGAGAAAAAAAAACCAAAAACACAAACTTTTGTGAGCATGTTTCGATGATATAACGCAATCAATATCAGGCGGAATTCGGCTAGTGGAAAATTGGAATTTCTTACGACGAACAATAGAAATAATCTTTATTATTATAATAATTCATCTTCTGTAGCTGAACGGATCAATAAATAATCAAACACAAAATATTAGCACTGAGAAGAACACAGTGTTTTGCAGTGATAGGCGGAACGAATTAACACATTACGCCTCAAAATATCCACAACTTCCTTCAAAACTCCTCTTTTCATCACCGACCAGCAGCATTAACGTAAGAAATCATTCTATAATGAAAGTGAAAATTCCAGTAAAAACTTTTAATTTTAATCAAAATTTCAAAAAGCAATTTGTAGTAGCCATAGTTGAAAGATCTATAACGTGTCAGTGCCAAAAGAGCGGTAGAATGACCATCAAATGACCATCATAACCTATTATGCATATTAGAGCAAAAATGGAAACGTATCTGACTGCCAGTGGACATTCCAAATTGTACTTAATGGCACGTCAACTTATTTCATACATCCTCATTGGGAACTATGAAATGGGAACCATATGCCATAACACTCTCGTTGACAAAACGAATGCTCATATTGCGATGGCATTGTCGACGTATTGGGATTAAATTTCCTATGATCATCAAACATCCGCATTGTCTCATTATAAGCGTTGAATCCTCTGCTAGTTACGCATAGGTATTATGCATGAAAAGGGAGTATTATTCATACTTACTCAACACTGTATACTTTTGGGGAAGTGCTTCATCTATTTCGATAAAGGAAGCACTCAATGAATGAGATGCGATCCACCTCTGTTCTCCATACAAATAAATATGAAACACGAATGAAGGCAAGAGCATATTTTGGTTGCTCACCGATACAATTTGACTCGATTGATTTCGAATTTTCGAACGAATTTTTAAATATGCTTCTTCTAAGCAGTAACCAAAGGAAATTGTATTCAATTAGCCTCGCAGGCTATTTGCCCCAATAGTCGTCCATCACAATCCCAGCATTCATCATCGTTTTAAACATCAATTATATAAAAGTAGAATTTTTATCCTGCAGCAGTGCACGAGAGTAAAAATTAATGAAAGAATCTTAATAACCGCCTCCTTCCCTCCTGTTCTCTCCCCCTAACATAAGAACCCCTTCCGGTTTCGTCTAGAACCACCTGAGAATATCCGACTAAAAATCAAATTTAATGCCATATAAGGGGTTTGAAATTCAAGATGTACAACATTTCCAACCATTAAATATATCTGTCTGTGTAGTGATACGCTCATTCCATTATTAAGTTCATACTGGTCGGTAATGAATATATATACATAATAAAGCGACCACATAAAGCATCAGCACTAGCGAACTGTGATCGGAAGACACTATCAGAAAAGAAACGGTTCCATAACCGACAACAAGCGAATGGCAATGATAATATATTGTCTTTGCGTGGCGAATAGTTCGCTGAATATTTCTTATGACGTCATCTATGACGTCATATATTTCTTGCATCTTCGAATTAGTTGCACAACTATCAAATAGAATTTAGCATGTAGAGCAAATATAAAAGTGATACTTAGGAGATATTAAAGAGTAATAAAGATCATAATTGTGCAGCCGAGACAACAATAAAAAAACCGTTAGGAAATGACCGATCGAATAGTTCGAAAAATATGGGTGAACAATAAATCAAACAAAAATCAAGTGAATTTTCATTAATTGCTGCATTATAGATGCTAAAATAAATTATGAAAGAATATTCATTGAATATGTCTAACAATCGCTACCTCTATCATGGATCAACTTCAATCACTTGAGATGTGAACAGTGGAAGAAAAAAAAATTTTTTTTCAAAGTATTTTTTTTTTTCATAAAGTTTCATCCTCTCACATTCATTCACATAAATTTCTTATTTCGGGCAACAATTGTCGCCATTCTAGGCTGACCCATTTCAATTATGGCTCAAATTTTTTAGCAGAAAAATGCAAATTTTCGAAAAAGTTTATAGGTAAATTAGATGGTGACCTCGAGTAGTTGATGCTGTCATTAACGTTTTAAAGCATGAAACAAAAAATTAGTGAGGTACAAGTTGTTTGGACGTTAATGTAAAAATATGACTAATTTCAGCCTCCAACCAGCTTTTTTGCAAATACTCGAAATTCATAAATTATGTAAATTTTCAGCATTGACATTATTCCAGGCTTTTTCACTATTCGATTCAAAGCCACCCACATGAACAATTGGCCAATTCTAATTATTTGTGATTCAGTTCGTTGGTTTAATATTTCCAACTTGGAAAAAGATTATAGATTTACTTTCTGCATATCTTTAAATTTCACTGGACCCATCTAATCAGCAAAAAAAACTCAAAAAATCAAAATCACTAAAGAAATTAAATTAATAAATAAAAACTTTTCAATATTATATAGCGAAACAAAAAACAATGAAAATAGTTATTGCATAATGCACTGAGATGAAAACATATATGTAACGCTGCCGAGGAGAGATCAATTAATCGCCGGATAGCCAATATCTAGAGAGGCTGAAAATAAATTCAGCTATTTATCATAAATTTATATCGCACATGATGAATATTCGTTATTTTTATTGAGTTTTTTTTCCTATACATTGAATTTTATGTTTTCTTACTACTATAAATTCATTACTGTGTTTGTTTTGTTGTTTAGGAATCTCATCTAATTTTATAGGTTCCTTAATTATATTTATTTAGCCATTGCGGCGGTCTTTAAGAAACGTTATACTTCATAGGCACATATAAAATGAATTGTTGGCACATAGATAAGCTATTAGCTAAATTTTCCAGCTAATGTAGCTAATTGTTGGCAAATATCAAAGCTAATTGAAAAGCACACCTTTAACGCAATCAACAAACGATCTGTAAGAGTATCTCAGCGATGGCGAATCTTACGCACATCGAAAATAAACAGTTTCTATCATTAAATATTGAAAGCTCAAAACTGAAAAATGAAAAATGAAAAAAGAGCGATTCATTTCGATTTAATTCGCTTCTCCTGCAATCCGTTAAATACGAATCGAAAAGTTAACTAGTGATTCTTGAGCAATAGCTTAGATTATATGAGATTATGCTTGAGATGAATCCATCCTCCCGTACTTATTTCCCATAAACGCCGAAAGAGTGTTTCAATTAGATTATGCATATACGCTGCGAATGAAGTAGCCCTAAGCCTTCTCTGCATGAAGCGCTTAAGCTTAGGCTTTGAATAATCTTACCGGGATTGTATTGAGAGGGATTATAGAGGCCATTCGCTGTACCGATAGCTGTATGAAACTGTGCACCAGGTAAACCACTGATCGCAAAATTATGGTGTAATGCTTGTAGAGGATACCATCGTGCCACACCGTTTAATACATAAGGCTCTGTAAGAAAATGCTGAATTCGAAGAAATTAACTCACTGTTGAAATATTTAGAAAAGAGCGCTTCTTAAAAGCATTAAATTTCATTGTCTCTAATTGGATCATGCAGTAAACAGTTGATCGGAATTGTGCTTGATTTGAATGCGTCGTCCATCATGAGTCAGTTCATGAAATCAAGCGAGGATATGAATTAAACAGTTTTATGCGTAAATTTCGGGCAGCTATGTAAATTGCTAATGGGTTAACGTAAATGCGCAAATTGCTAAAAAGTTTTCTGCTTAATCATTTTAATGCGGATCACCGAAAGAATTAATTCTAATTGAATAGGCATGAGAGACTTTAGAGTTTTGGAAAATCTATAAATCGTATTTGCGTTTTATATCCTCCGTATGCATGGAAATAAAGCACACAAATTTATCATATCTTCTCAAAATTTTCACACATTAAACAGCCTAGCATAACCTCCAATCCAATCATCCAAGAAATTCATTTCATTTGTTACATATCTTGCTTTGGATTCAGGGAAATTGGCCAAAAAAGGTAATATACGCTTACCTGAAAGGCTGATCACAACCTGTCCAAGAGAATTGTTGTCATTAATCTTGTCATAATCCCAAACGGTAAATTCAAGGTAGTGGCCGTACAATTCTCGTACTGGAACTATATATTCCACTGTTTGATTCCATACGGGATCCGCTGTATTTGGCACGAACTTTGTACGCCTCTTATTCGAAACCCTACAAAAATGAAATGCTGTCATGAAATGATCAAAGAGATGGCGAAATATCTAAACGAACATAACAGGAGTGTGTCTTTGCGCAAAGTTGTCCAGCTCGCAGAAGAAAGAATTTCACATCCACCTCTGAAAGACGAACACACCGGTGTCTTTTTTCTTTTGAATACAAAATAGAACAAGTGCGTTTGGTTTATTGAGAAATAATATTGCTTAAAAAGCCTTTATAATTGGAAATATGTGACTAACTTTCTGCCCGGAAGAAGATAGATTTTAACGAATGGATTCGGATAGAATGCCGTATTGCTATATTGCCTGTACGATAGACCTCTTGCGGACAATACGGTGACGAATAGCGTGGAGGAGAGGCGATTGTAGGATAACGCAACGTTCAGGTAACCGAGAGATTCTGGCTGATATCGCTGAAAATTTGCACACGACGGTTATGAATGAGATCATATACATTCTCTTCAAAAGTCATCCCAAATGGAATGTTAAAAGAACTTTTGGAGTGCATTTCTGGTTAGCTCTCTCTGTGAAAAAGGTCAATTTCTTCAGCATACACTGCCACCGTATAAGGTAGTGGGTGCTTTTTAACAGGCCATTTTTAAGCTGGAAAGTGAAAACGAATTAAAGATTGTGCATCCTATAGCTTGAGCAGAGAGCACTAAAAATCACCCTGAGGTATACAGAGTTGACAAGGCAGGCAAGTTAATCATTTTTCTCTATTCTTTCAGTAACCCATAAAAAGATTTTTAAACTTGAAAAGTAACATATGAGGAAGAAATGGCATAAACATTACAGGCTGTTCTAGAAATACCATCAAGCTGTATTCAGTTCCCCTGGTTATATGCGAAAAAAATGTGTTAGCTTCTTTAGATGATATATTTTGCAGCGTTACTTGTCACTCCGGATGATCTTCCATAGTGAAGCGTTCCTTTGAATGAAGGTTACCTAAACTAGTCGAATGGAAGATCTACCGAAAGCAATTTTGAATCGACATCATTCATGCGCACTGATGTCAGACATTTGCGCAAAATAGGCAAATAACTACATTTATATGCGTGAATCGACTCAGTGATTTAACACGCAATCTTAGACATCACGAAAGTATTACACGTTTAGTGCAATTCGCTAGTCTCTCTGATATACGAGCGGTTCTAAACGATTCATATTCTAACCCATTCGGCCACTTATGTGATGGATCTTCTACGAAAGATTCCTTTCTTTATCCCAACCGGCTGTAAAATGCGACCTAAGCGGCCGCTAAATGCACACTGAATTTACTACCCGTAAACTTTTCACTACCTTTAATTAGTGGATGGATTGAATTAAGGATTGACGAAATCTGCTATCGTGCGCACTATACCGCCTAAATTTCTCTACTTAACGCTATTGTGTAATGGAACCTATTGGACAGACAAGCAGACAGACACACACATACATATACATGCGAATGTAAATCGCAAAATTCGTAGATTACGTAAGTGCCATTGTTGCAATATGTATTACGAATTTCTATCAGCTTTGGCATTTTAATCTTTTATCATGAGATATTCGATATATTTAAAAGCGCCGTGCATGTCGTCGAATCACCAGCTGTTTGAAGAAAGGAGATAAGCATAAAAGCAAGTTAACTCAAAACGTGGGTGGTTCAGTGTGCAGAAACTTGAACTTGAGCATCAAACCTCATAAACGTCAGGACGATTTTGACGTCCCATAGCCTTCATGGGTAAGTTGTCTGCAAGCGCATTTGTGGAAGAATAGTAATCGAATGACGGCGACGCGCGTCCATCGACGCATCTATGTACCGGAATCGGGGGCGCTTCTTTATGATATCCATTCATTTCATCTTTAAAGACTTCATTCCTGAGTTGTCGCTAAGATTCGAAAGGCACTACCTTCATTCCAGAGAATGAGCCATCTCTCATTTTTCATGTAATGTTCCTTTTACTTAATGCATTTCATCTTGTAAGTAGAAATGGTGATCGTTTCCACTTCTTGTTCCCCCTCTAATATTTCGGCTTTCTGCGAAAAGAGGAACATTAATGACCATCGAATCATTTCAAATTGAAAGAAAAATCCTCAGATGATACAGCAATAGTCCGCAAGATGTTGGCAATAAAATCTTGTCATCTACAACAAAATATATGCGAAATACTTCCTTTATTGACCTAATCGAATCAATTTAACATGAAATGAAAATAAATTGAGGACATTGCGTTCATATTTCAAGTGATTAATCAAATGCATTCAACTGAAACGCTAACAATTTCAACTGAAATAGCAATTAATTTTTTAAAAAGTTTTTGAATCCACTTCAATCGATGGGATTAAGCAGCTGGATGAATCTCACACTAAAAAACACTAACCATATTTCTTTTCCTTTTTTGAATGATGCTTTTCAGCGACGTTATCGTAGAAGTTGTCCCCTTTTGATCTTCTTTGTGGAGAAGAACTCGATTTACGACCATCATTGCTAAACAATTCATACAGCAATGAAAATTACGAAGGAGTTTTATGAACATTTTATGGATTAAGTTTAAGGATCTCGATTTGACGTTGTTTCGCAAGAAATCTACATGGATTGTAGGTATCCATTTTCTACAAAGGATCAACCAATAACGAAATAAACTACTGCTGAAAATAAGATAGAAAGAATTCAAACAACAAGCATGAAAACGTAGTAGTTTTAACAATGGTTTAACTTTTCATACTGAAGTTATTTGTGTAATATTTGCACTCTCTTGTCGCTAACAGGTTGAAAGTGTCTTTATCTAAACAATAGTCTAAAGGAATCTTCAAGTATATTTTAAATATTCTACTTGTATGAAATTTCGGTATGCATCTACGAAAATGAAATTTATGCTTGAACGCTTGAAATAATATTTGCCTCTGAAGCAATTGAGTGTACCATTGTGTCTCTTGAAATTTATTATGATGGAACTTTTTTTGACGCATTAATGAACAAAAAAGATGAATTTTGGCAGGGAATCTCCAGCTCAAAACATATTTCACTAAGAAAGCAAGGCAATAATAAGAAGGCAATAATAAAGGAAGATGAGAAGGAAACAAGAGAGGAGGTGAAGTGGACGGGGATGAGGGTGCACTAACCTGCAAATAATAATTTCGATTTCTCCTTTACTTGCAGTAATTACGCGCTCTACCTCTTCGAACGTTTTGCCAGTTAAGAGAACACCGTTCCACTCTAGAACCTGATCACCTGAAAAGAGATTTAAATTTGCATTCGATTAGTGAAATGTCCGCCAAGTAGTCAACCGTTCCCTTTGAATTTATTTCAACATACTTATTCTGACTAAGAAGACCAAATAAACCCTTTTAGTGTGATAGCCCAAATTACAATGGCATTCATACAAGTGAAAATCAGCTCATTGCTTGGCTCAATTAAACCATCTTAGAAGATAGAAATTAAAATTTACTATGGAACGAATTGAAAAATAAATTAGATTGAATCAGTTTGAAGCAAAAGAAAGGAATAAAGTCATTTATGTGCAACTATGTGGAAAATATTTTTTCCTACACAAATATTTTTTCCTGCCTATATCAAAAGTTTTTCGAATATTGAGATAAATGCCGAGTAAACGATGAGATCTTTTATGTTTTTCGAATATTTCTTTTGAAATCTTCCAACACAATCATCGGCACCAACTCAATCAACAATATTTTTTGACTGATAATTTCCTAGGCATGCATAAATTCACTGATGCCGATGATGTTGGGCAGGCAATGTTGCTTTTCGCGGATGACATCTTGAAGTGCAATTATTTGCACCGTTTCACTGCTTCATATTAAGCTTTGGTTAGCGTAATCATGTTGAAGGGAAAGAAATATGACTCTAAAAATATCACTTGAAAAAAAACTATTTCCTTGTGAGGAAACAATAAACACACCAACCTTCTTTAACTTCGCCAAGTGTTTCACGAGCTTTTGTACGATTGACAGCCGAAATGAATGAACCCAATTCTCCGTTTGGAAGCCGCTTACCACCAGTCACGCGAATACCAATATCTTCAATCAAAATATTAGCCGATGACATGATCAATGAGACTTGCTTTTGTACAACAGGTTTTTTTCTTCATGTTATTCCTTTCTGTCTATGCGAGCCCTTATATAGTCAGTCCATCAACGCTTTCATCTAAAGCGTATGCTATGAAGTCTTTGGCTATGCCTTTTCTTTTCAGTGAGATATGGAGGTGAAGATGGATCAATGAGTTCAGTTTGAGCCATTATGCTGCCCAAGCTATTTGCAACAGTAACACGAGCTTTGGGTTAACAATCACCTCCAGAATTGGTCGAGCAGCATCACCTCTAAAAATTCGCTTCCGTTGATTTAGATCTCCAAAAAGAACCTGATCGTGGTGCCAACTCGTCGCAAGAGAATGAAGGATTCAGCCAGCAGGACCATCCAGAAACAAACATTTAGGCGTTCGGAGGGAAGGTGATGGTACCTTATATGACACTTAATGAGCTTGTGGAACAAGTGGCAAATTCAGAAATTAAGGACATATCAATCGATTTAAAGTTCACTAACAACAAAAAAATATATCAGGTCACAGGTAGAAAATTAAGTAAAGCAATGAAGTTCCATGACTATTAGATTTTCTAAGTTGATATATGCTACATTGCAAATTTCCATAATACTTGCAACTGCGAAAGCTTTTCTCTGAAATGATCTGAACCATCCGCTGATATCTGGGACAACGTCCCCTCCCCCCCCCCCCTCCTCCCCCCACCGATCTCGTAATAATTTGCAGACACAATGGACTGATGCAGAAAATAAGAAAAAAAAAAATGCGAGAGCATTGTAGACAGAATGGTTTTCAAAGAGTTTTGGTGCGAAAAGAATGGTGCAAAAGAGTGATGTTTATGAAATGTAGGTGTTTTTATCTGCGGAAAAGCAACATCGATGCTAATATTGGAGAATTATAAACATTTAGTACCCATAGAAGCATTGAAATCATGCAGAATCAGCCTATAAGAGAGAGCGCAAAATGCCTTCCATAAGGAATCAGGTTTAATTGCTGGAATGCTTCTTTTTGAAAGTTTCGATTAGAGAATGCGGTATCCGATCGTCTTGTTTAGCACTCACAACGGCGTAGCGCCCAATATGTATTGAAACTATTAATTCCTTCTCATCAAAAACTACTCATTTTCCGCTCATGCGACTTTTAGCACTTAGACCACTGAAACGATAGCACCACTATGCTGGTGCCATTACTTATCCTCAGGGCAGAAATTGTCAACGAATTTGTGGAAGAGGGTTTTTGGACGATAAATTTAGAAACATCATTAAAATAGCTAAGCTGGAAAAAAATCGGCGAAATCTGTGATCTTAACGAAATGTTGAGAGAAAAGCGAAAATTGAACGGATATATGAGAAGAAATGAAAAGACTCCAGTTATTTGTCTACTTTCGAAGTCTCTAAAATTTCGTATACATTGCAATCGTAACGCAAGATTTAGCTCAGCCAAAAAAAAAGTTCTTCATTAAAATCAACATTCGTTACAACTTCAGAAGTGAAAATTTCATTCTGATTCAACTTTTTTAGATTTCGTTAAATGACTTCTATCAATCGAGATAAGATAAACAACGAGCAATTTAGATCAATAAACATACGCACCATTGTAGACATTCGAATCATGATATTTGCGCGTAAGTAAAATCCTTTTAATATTAGTTGGTCTACGTCGTGCAATTGATCGATGCTCAGCGCCAGAGGCATCACTATCATCGGAGGCTCTCGCTGATTGTGTCCCAGTTGGAGTACGAACCTGCATAGATGTTCGTTTATTGCTAATAAACCTAACAAATAACAAATTTTCTCACTGAAAATTTTATTCCAATCCTCACCCTCCATCCGCCCATGTGAAAAATCCATTCCATTAGTCACAATTCGATTATTCCTTTCAGATTTGAAGAGAATCTGAATGGTATCAAAAACCAATCATATTGCTATCATTGGTTTACTCTTATCGAAATTTTCTATGAAAATCTCAAGTTAAACTTTTATGGCTGATTAGATAGACATCAATAAATTCGAGGAATCGTTCATTGATGCAATGAGGCAATTTCCTCTTTTTTTCTACTGCAATGGAACGATTTCTTTCAAGAATAAGAGTATTGTTGAATGTCTTACTCGACTCCTTCGAGATTTTCGGTCATATCTTCCAAGACTTGAAGCGCCGTATCGATTATCTAAATAAGCTTCACTTTATGACACAAAATTTTATGATAGAGAAATAAGTGTAAGCCTTTGTTTTGAAATGTAATTTTGTTACGCTAATGATATGAAACTCGTTAAGGGGTTGGCGATAAATGCATCGATCGGAAATGATCACGTGCAACATTTATAGCGTTCGAGATCGAAAATATCGATATGATGGAGGCTTGGCAATCCTGATGAATGCTAATAAATAACACACAAAATTGTGAACGTCATTTGTTTTTGATTTTCACTCTCATCTAGAAATCAAACAATATCCTCTAATTTGTAATGGTTTTTGCCAGTTGAGGGCTTTTCATGATCCTGATAAGTAGCAAACTAACAGTCCTTTTTCCTCCATTTTTTTTCCTCTGAAAAGCTTTTCTTCTTCAAAAGTCTCCATCTAGAAACAGATATCGCAAGTTTTTTTTTTTTTTTTTAAATAAACAAACCTTTTTTGATTGTCTGGTCTAACGAAAAGCTTAAAGGTGTGCTTTGCTTGGTTTTCCTCACATGAGGGTTCGTTCGGTCAGTAAAATCGCTACTTATTCCTTCATCTGCTTTACTTGATAACTGGAATAATAACACTAAAAGTAATGCTGATCGTTTCTTTGAAAGTGCCGAAAATGCTGAATTAGCCTTTTTGACATCCTCGTTCATGCACCTATTTTTGCCGATCGTAAGTTCCCGCTTAGCAAGCTACTAATTCAATCTGGAACGCAAAAGTTCTCCCTCATCGCAAATATACGTGGAAAGGAAATGTTCGACGTATATAATGGCATTAAGGACGAAGGGAAGGAAAGAAAGATGAACGATCCCAAAAAAACCGCTTCCGATATGAAATTTTTGCTTCTATTAGAGCGGCTTAACAATGCTATTCCTCAGTGACCGCATTTTTCTTTCTTAGCAGGGATAGGAATGAAATGAACGGGAGTAGCAACACAGGATAAGCTAAAGAAAAAAGGTTGACGTCAAACATGGGAATTGGCATTAAAAGCAGCGTTTTCTCAGGGAATGAATTTTGCGTTCGTTATCAATTAATTGATGAAATGTTATAACATAACTTGCATGAAACATAGCTATACTAAATATCTGAAATGCCAAGCCTTTCCCTATAGGAATTGTGGATAGAAAAACAGAAGATTTTAGAGGCAATAATTGTTCCAAGACTGTGCCAAAAAACGAAGTAAGGCCCCAAGCGATTTTGAATGGATCATCGATCGAAATATTCGAAAAAAAATCGCATTCGATATTTTCATTCATTATAAAGTTTTGACGAGATTGATTACTATCCGAAACTTGGCTATTCCGTTGAATAACGATCAATACGCTTGAAACATTTTGCACTTTAAAGTTTGAAAAATGAAATGCCTTCAAAAAATGAGTGATTCGTAAGATTTTTTTTCTGCATGAATATGGAGGTCCTTGTAATTCATCATCAACGAACGCGTACATTTTTCAAAAAAAAAAACGTTCTCAACGAACATAAGTCATAGTGAAGTTAATATCAGTTTTATCCCTCTTCCTTCACTGTCACTAAAAAATGTTGTTTCGTTCAAAAAAAAATCCAATATATATATATATATATATATATATATATATATATATATATATATATATATATATATATATATATATATATATATGTTTCTAATTCTATTTTGCCTACTATTTTCCCCACTCTCTTTATTGGTAAAGAAATTTAAGAGAGAAAATACCGATCAAGAATAGTGTTGGTTATAATAAGATCAGAAAGTCGTTTCAACATGGAGAAGTGATCTCAGTCGCTTTGTGTAACGTTACAATGTAACATGATGGGAAAATGCACAAGCAAGAGATTGAGAATTATAATGAAGATTCAAAAAAAAACGTCGAAGTTTGCGAAGTTGAAATGAAAGAGACCAATAGAGAAAGGAAGAGCGGAAGTAGATGTCACAGAATATGCAAAAACAATGTGCAAATATACAAACATATAAACATACAAATTTAAGCAAAATATAGACAACATATTGAACCGATATTAGCTACCAATGAGCAGCGCACTAAAGCAAGCTACTAACTTGCTGATATATCAGACTGCCCCGAGTTGTCAAATTGTTATCGAATTTACTCGAGACCCGATTTCAAATTTTCCAAATTTCGTTTGCAGCAGTGTGACCAGGAGCAGAGGAAGTTTCATTGGAGCGTAACTTTCCTTCCGAAATTTCGAGGGTGATGGTATGCAGCTTACTCTTAAGCCATTAATCCCAAATACTTTATATTCCTTGCAAACATCTTGGTGTGATACTAAACCCGTTTTGTTAGGTGTCGAATGCGGAAAATTCCCCAGCGAAGTGAGCGCTTCAATTTTTGCTGTCATCTTAATCTACCGTTTATTTCTAGCTTCTAAATTTTTTTATGATCGCTCAACGATTATTCGATAAATATTTATTTATGAATAAATTTAACATTTTTCAAAAAATACACTAAGGAAAACTTGTTCAAAAGCGCTTGATGATTTCTGCATCGAACTTATTTTGCATCCACTTTTGTGGGAAGAAACCCGCAGCAATAAACTTTGCAATTTTTTTTCTAAATGATCTTTGCAATATGCAACGTTTAGATTTCTTCTTTAAATATTATAAAGGTTACTGTCGTCATTATCATTTCAAATAGTAATCGGCAAAATTCAAACCGAAGTGTGAGTAACTTTTTTGGTTGAAAATGCTCAACCACAAAATCCAGAAAGTCCACAAAAGTATCCACAAAAAACCATGTAAAATCTCAACTTCACCAAAGAATAACCTTCAATAGTCAAACGATCCACAACGAAAGCTTTTAAGCTATCTCTTACAAACCTTGATCACTTTATTACAATGGGCAATATGGACAAAACAACAATTTAATTTGAGAAAAAACAACATTAATGGTACTAAGTATGCATAGTTCTTTATGCTTATCCTGTAGCATTTTGTGATATCTCTTTACTGGTAATGATACTGAATTTGCTAACAACTTACCAATTTATCGATAAATAAAAACCTTAGAGAAGAAGTTTTTCCTCATTTTATAACCTTTTTGAAGGCAAAAATTAATTTTCTTTATCTGTTTTTCTTCAATTTGCGCTTCGGACCACTGATACATCCGTATTTTAAACAATATTATGGAACTAATGTTTATTCCCAGTGAGAAAAATGCATGGCCTGCTTGAAAGATTTTTTTTCAAAATCCGCTCTTCGAAGATGAATCATGCAATTCTCGCATCTGTTGTTCGAACGAATGCTAGCAGTTGTTAATTTAGATCTTACAAATACCCACGAATACACTAAAAACACCTTGGAATGTCCAAGAACACTTGAAATATTTGTTCCTTGAGCATTTTTTATTTCGTGTGACTCTCATGTCAAACGATACAGTTTATGTTGATGTGTGACTTAGCTTTGATGCCCATTGAAAACGCCTATCAGAAGAATCACTTCGATAGGGATCATCAACCTACCAAGTGAACATCTGCTCAATTCAAAGGCAATAGTTGAAGGTCTTAAAGGTCTCTGAAAGAAATAAACAACCGGAGGCATTGTTTCATGCTCTATCTCTGATTTGCATATGTACTGATTGCATGGTAAGATCATGTCGTTAACAATATTACCACCACCTTATTTTGAATAGGAGGTTTTTCGAAAGATTATTCTCGACAGAGTGTTGCTGACAGACATGACAGTGGCAGACTCCGCGAAAACTAAACATTTAAAAAGATCCAAACAGTGTTACCGGAATTTGCAAAAGAGAATCGAAAGTGTAGGGATTTTTGCTGGTGTTATTTAGTGATGACTCTATATGAAGTGCTACGGCAATAGGCAGCAAAAGCCGTAGAGCTATACGAAGTGTTCAGAAGCTGCATAGATATTAAAGTGCCAGATCATGCAAGACATAGGTCATCTCCATAACGAGTTTCTTTACCCTAGTAGCTCCCTCGTCACCCCTCCCCCCTTCTCCCCTAAGACTCTATGTTGTTTGATGCCGGAAGGTGCACAACAGCGTATCACTCTTTTGTTCAACAGCAATGATGTCCGACTAATTTCGGTACCAAAATTTGTTTTTTTGCAACAGAGATAACCTCTAACAGAAATGGACTTCGGCCCATATGAATCGCAATTAGAGTTCTGTGGTTGTCAGCCTTTTACCCATATTTACATTTAGCGCAATATTGAACTTGAATGGAAATGAGTGCAAATCTTCGAGAAATTAAAATCGTGCAGCGATTATTGCGTGATGCAATTTTTTTCCCCACATAATTTTAAAAAGTGAACTCATCTGAAATGAGGACAATCTAGCATATTCATGACCGTTTTTCAGCTAATGCTTTATTCCCTTTCCATATTGAAAAATCGCCTCGCCACTTATTATTAAATAGCACTCAACACCTTAGCAAATGAAGGCGGATTTTTGAATATTTTTTCGCAATTTTGAAGCAAAAAAAAAGAATTTTTTGAATTGCTCCCTTAAATTTCACATTTATTCATACATGAATTAGAAATAAATTATAGTTCTGTTCAATTCGTAAACAAGATGAACGGTTGCATTCCCATATTAGAGCAATCAAACATGCTACGACAGTATGTGTGACCAACAAATGCATTTAGAACTTTTAAAAAACACAAATTGTGCTTTGTATTGAATTGAGTACTTGAAGTACCTATATGTGTTCCGATTCAATTGTTTTCATATATAATGTCTTTGCAGTAATATATGAGTTACCGTATATCCTTCAGAAGAAATTTCGAGAGATTTTGATTCACTGTTGCTGTGTTGATACCCAAACAAACCCTTCACCTTTTTAAACAGCTTTAGCCTGTTCACAGTGAATGCTCCTCTTTCTCGTTTTTTACTACAGAATTCCCTTTTGTTGGGATTCAAGGATTTCTTATTCGTTAGATCTTTTATGCCCCATTCAAATCTGGTTTGAAAAGCATGTAATTCAAATCTATTACGATGATTCGAGTGAAAACGTTATGGAAATGAAGGACATGCTGAAGAGTACAGTAACTTCAACGAGATTTGTATAAGAAAAAAGCTTTCAAATGGTGTTGTATAACTGTTGAAATGTCCTCCAAATGACTGCCTCTAATGAATGAGTGGCGCAGTTCGTCAAAGCTCAGTATGCCTCAGCAATAATTGCTAATCGACGCAAAACCCATTTCAGGCGAATAAAGACCACCCTAGGACTGCTATTCTTCATCGAACAGCACAGAGCACTTTTATGTCAAAAAACAATAGCATTCACTTCAGCATGGTACCAATCGTTCAAAAATCACTTTAACTAAACGAATTTTTTAGACCTCATAAGACTTTCCGTGAAAATTCACTACAATTATTTCGCCGGAATTTTTTAAAACTAAAGAATACGCATCAATTTATGAAATTTGTATGAATTGATTGTTACATCATATTTGACTCCAAAAAAAAACTTAAAAACGTGTTTTTCTCCTCATCACGAAATTTAGTTGTTTGTTTTCAGTGGTGATAGTTAATTAAGACTGAAACGGGCGAAATTTTTCTCGAAACAACAAATTCTTATAGATTAAATTACACGGTGGAAATAATTTCGTTAGCGTAATGTTGTTGTTTTGTTTTTGTTTTTGCTTTTTTTGCGAATGCCATAAGGTGGCTGTACTTGCAATCTTCATTGTGTTCAACAAAAAAATCTGCACCAACAGAACCCAATGACGAAAGCTCATCAAGTCGGCATCATCAGCCCTCATAAAATAAACTTATATAAGTGATCTCGCAACAATCTATAATAATATTCAACTTATGAGGCAGGCAATAAGAGAATATATCTGCAACCTTGAGATGACGATGTGAACGCAACGAGAAGCGGGATTGACCTCCTATAATGAAATAGCACTTCTTAAAATTCTCTTTTTTCATATCTCCCTCATCTCTTCACATATTGAATTCTTGGCTCTTTTCCCTTCTTTTTGCTCGCCATATGTGCTAAGGTTGGCTACACAGCACTAAATTATGCAAATTGAGGCCGTCCATTGACAAATTTCTGCACAGGTGGCATAGGTCGTATAAGTTCTGCATGCTACTATCGTAAAAACACATTTCGTGCCCAAGAAAGGAAATACAGCCGATCCATCCGCCAATCCTGCTGCATTCCCGTCTCCCCTTCTCAACCCCGGTTCTAAACAATGGCTCCGGTGAATAGCCTAAAATTCTTCGGAAGAATTCAACAACTCATTCAAAGCATACTTAGGCAAAGGAAGAAAGCCAAATCCCTAGTCGCGTCCCACTTCACGTTGCGCTAAATTTCGCAGTTGCAATGGTGCTTTGAAACGATAGAACACAACCCGAGTTAGGCACCATCTATTAAAGAGCAAAAACAATTGAAGAGAAATAACGTTCACAAAACGACTGAGATCATTCATTTGGAATATATTGCCACAAATGAATTCGTTTAAAATGATAATCAACAATAATCCCGTTCATTCATAAAAATCTATTCACTGCTCCACTTTGAGAAGTAAATTCGGCTGTATTACCGGTTTGTTGGAACCGCGATGAGCGTGGATAGGCAGCCGTAGCGTACATCCGAGTTAATGCGTCCTCTTTCGGATATACAGCATCGTAACTACTCGTCAGCAGATTCCCGCTCGGCCACGCACGCCCATAACGTTGTTGAGTTAAGCCATTCTCATAAGCCCTATATGGATCAATCGCTGATGAAGGTAATTGATTTATCGCCAACGGATCGCTTATATTATGACGGCTCTGTGTTAAACGGGTACCATAACGAGCATCACTTAATCCAGCCGTGGGTGCATTATAAATATCCGGATATTGTTGACTTCTTATGTAGTTTCTGTTCGTGAAGTCGCTTAATGGTTGAGCTGATCCTGCGGTTACCCTGTTTCTATGAAAGTTTCCATACTCTGTAGCAAAATGCGTGGGGCGTGAACCATAATTGTCATCGTTTCGACTGTATACTTGACTAAGTGGGGCTGAAATCGTAGCGGGTTGATAGCCGAATACAGCTGACGGAGGGAGGCAGCTTGTTGATGGAAACGTGGGATAGCGATAGTCCGGTTGGAAAGTGCCACTAGATCCTGGCTGACCGGAATACTGGTAAGACGACATATTCGCAAAATTGTCTGTGATGTACGGTTGATCAGCATAGCTGTAAGACGATGGTAGAGCCGATTGCGTTTCAAAATTAGACGGCTGGTAGGTGGCTCTTTGGTGCGCTGACATGTCATAGTTTGGTAGTTGTGTTTCGTATGTCGAGTACGGCTCGGTTGGTGGCTGCACCAAGGAGTCTTGCATAATTTGCAGTCGAGAATCACTCAATGGAGCATCATAGCGACCGCTGGGATAAGTTGGTCGTGATGCCTGATAAGCACCATCAGAGAACGAAGTCGGTTGGTTGGGATATTCATTCATCAACTGCTGTTGACCTGTCATGAACTGATTGCTCAAGTAGTTCGCATATTGCGAAATCATGTCAGCATTAGGAAGACTTTGTGGTCCATCAAATCGTCGTTGCATACTTCGCACATCCGGGCCGTGTAAACTGCCGTACATTGCTTCACGCCGCAAAGGTTGGAGATGATCAAAACGAGAAGAAATGTCACCATAACGATCCAAATAACCTGTAGAGCGCGTTGTGAATGGACGCATTCGTGGGTCAATGATATTGTCATCAGACGACAAGTTTAAGTCGTGCAAGGATCTCGAAAGTGCGTCATATCTTCGCGTTGATACGTGCGGCGGTTGCACAAAATCATCTTGACCTGCATCACAGCCATACATATCCATGTAGCGCTCATAATTCCTCGGTAACGACCCGTAACCGAAAGGTTCAGCCCTCATCGGGTCACGATACGTGAAATCTCTCAAACGACTGCGCGGCGACCGACCGTTTCTTGTTATTGGATAATCGATTCTCGGTAATGAACCATAATGAGGAACGGTAGAAGCATAATCTGAAGATGGATAGATGGTTGGAAAATTAGCCGATGAACTTAAATCAGTCATAGATGATATTTTCTCTTTCCTTTGTGCCAGCTCGTCCATGAGTCGCAATTTCTTGGATTCTCTGCTCACCGGATCGTCGTCAGTGAAGGCGAAACGATTCTTCAATCTCCGACCGTGCTCCCGAAGTTGACGATCGTATTCAGCAAAGTACTTTGCGGTTGACTCGAGTAGGTTGGGATCGGAAGATGAGGCATGGTTTCCGTTGTTTGAGGCTTTTTGACGCCGACTGTAAGTGCTGGGTGTTGTCGCTTTGTTTCGCCGTTGATCATGTGCCGATAGACCATTCGTCTGTGTTTCGGTAGAGCGAACACGAGGCTGCGACGAAGCGCATCTTTCATGTTCGATCTGCATACGCAATGACGTAGAGGGCATGTGATAGGACGATGAGGATGGTGGTGAATATACTCGTGACGATAGATGTGAGAGTTCGGCTTGTGTTCCCACAGATTTAGACCTTGGTTCTGGAGGGAATTCGTCGGTGGAGACACCGACCTCTTGCGTTTGCGTCACAACGGAGGGCGCCTGTGCAAAACGTTGTTCTCCAGCCGTAGTGGTCGCTGCAGTAGTCACAGTTGTTTTGGATGTTGTGGCAGTAGTGGTTCCACCGTTTCGGATAACTCTTGCACCACTTATGAGTTCAACGGGCAGTAAGCATGGGATAACATTTGGAATATCGTCAATATCGGCAGGACGATATTCGGGCAGTAGACCGGTAATGAGCATACGATGGACAACGTATTGCCGGTGATTGGCCTCAATCTCGCACGCTTCGAGCGACTCACGACGCCTTTCGAGCACCTCCTTGAGTTCCTTCTTGAGCAAAACCCTCGCCAGCGTGCTCGGCATCTTTGAAGAGGCTTGTGTGAGCACAGGTGGTGGCCGGCCACCAGTAGCGGCCGTGGTTGTTTGTCGAAGTGGGGGCTTCGGACGGACATCAGACGCTATCGCGGCACCGGGTATTATTGCCGGATCGACGGTGCGATATCCTTGACTACTAATTACACTGCTGGCAGAAGAAGACGGTCGTGAGAGGTCGGTTAGAGAGGCGGTACGCGAGCTAGGCCGCGAGTAGGCACGTGGGTCCTGAGAAAAGTGCGCCTGCTGTTGGCTGGTGGACGGCAACAGGGGAGCGCTCGATGTGAGATAGATCGGGGCGGGGGCCGCATCGCTTGCCTTCTCCGCTCTCTGCGTTGGAATTGAAGGCAGCTTTCGTCGTCCCATCTCCGAAGATGCCACCGAGAGCACATCATCCTGGAAACCGAAAGTTATTTAGTCCCTAAAAGAATACACCTATCCATAATTCCAACGGCTTTTCAATTTGCGCTAGCCTTTCATTTCGTTCCATTATGAGGGGTGCTGCCAATATATATGACAGAGTAGTTCCTTCACTTTGTTGAAGGGTATATCCTTCATTGGTGGTGTTCCTCTCACCTTTTCGGACTACTTTTTCACATTACTTGCTGAGAAACACGCTGTGGTTAGCATAAAGACAATGTCATAGTTTCAGTCCTCCTCATCCTTTCATATTTTGCTTATTTTCGTTGAACTATACTTACAGATAGAATGTAAAAATGCAAATTGAGACAGGGCATAAAATGATGAGTTAACTATTTTGATTGATCACAACTTTCAAAGCTACAAAGGTTATAAAGTAATTAATCCCTTAGGGCTCCTTTCAGCCGCAGGACTTTCAACAACTCCAGGAATACTCAGGCAAGTAGATCGGTTTAAGTTAAGAATTTTGGGAAGTAATTAAACTCATATTCAATGTTCAGTATTAAATTACTTCACCGGCAAGATATTTTTGACAAAGATTCTCCATACTGGTAACCTATCTCATCGAAGCAATTTGACTTTCCTCACAATGAATACGGGAGAAGGCAAAACCGACTTTGCTCATATGATATTCCTAGTCGCCATATGCCTCAGAAGCAAATCACTTTGGCAAAAAAAACGTGATAGAGCTGACCCTCGGCGGAAGTGACGTGGCGTAATATGTTCGACAACCCAGAATTTCGACTATTCTGTAACCTTGCCCTTCATTTCTCTTAAATTGCCAATTGCCGCCTTCACTGAGTTTGCAGACCAAATAATCTCTCAGAGTATTTCATTCCTTTTTTTGGGATTTGCCCCTTCGCTCCATTTACATTTCTTCTTTTCACTTATTCAGGCTCACTTTTGAATCATTTCTCAATTGTTATAACTATTTTTGGTGGAATCTATGAATCGACGGTTCCTTAAAAAACTTTTTTAATAGCAAATCCTTTCAAATCTAAATCTCATTGAAAGGGATCCATCCTCAAAGAGCACATCTCAAACCGAGCATCTCAAAATTACTCCTATTCACGAGTAAAGGCTAATGATGGGAGCATTAAAAAAATAAGTTGTTTTAGTACCCATCAGTGGCGTATAGAAATTAAGATTGAAAATCAAAGATGACTTTTCATTCAAAATAAAATATCATCTACGAACAAATTTCATAGAAATGAAAAAAAGAAGTACAATTTATGAAAACCCTTCTATTAAAGGAAAGAAACTGCAAAGCTTAAATTAAAGCAACTATGTTATCTTGCAAGTTGAAAAACAAACTAACAGGCTCACTGCATTAGCTTAAAGAAATGTGGAAAAAGGTTTCAATAGCTAGGAACTCGGTAATTATTTTATATGGGAGATGTACTTTCCAAACAATGACATTTCCTCGATCCTTTAATAAAACACATATAAAACGAACTTGCCAAAGAATATTAAAGAAAGTCCATATCTATGTTTATTTGGCCATTTGTTTGCTTATATATTAGGCAAAGAAACACGAAAACAAACTTTGCTGCAGTATAATAAGTTTAGTAGATAATGCATGTGAATGCATGAATCAAACCGTTTTTCATTGCGTTAATTATTTGGTAATTTAGCATCAAAAAGCTTTCGAGCGCTGATCGTTGAGACTGCAAATTAGTGACGTGAACAAATAAAATATATTGGTGTGTTACTTTTATCGTATTCTTATAAGGGAAAGAAATAAGCTGTTTGGACATGCTCTCTCAAATTTTAGTTTAATCTCACAGAAGGTAATTAACTTGTCTTTGAAGTTTATTACTGATTAACGTGACCTAAAATGTGCGAAAATTCAAATGCTTGGACTTTTGTAGATACGAAGTTAGCATTTGCGATCTACGGAGCATCAATCACTTACTGCAGGCATTTCGCGTCGCGTCCAACAATAAATTTCACGCGTTTATTCCAGAAAAACTGTTATATATATATATATATATATATATATATATATATATATATATATATATATATATATATATATATATATATATATATATATATATATATATATATATATATATATATATATATATATATATAATTTACAAAAGCTCGTAAAAGGTATTTCATTCATCCGCAAAATTTCTATCAATAACCATTTCAGATACTTTGGGTAGTTCAAAGAAACCCAAATTCCTGTGAACCAATGAGAAGGTGAACGCTTTACTACTAAAAGCGTTTCATTGTGAATTCAGATGATATTGCGCAGGTCCATAAGTAGGAAAATCGCACCAAATGAGGATAATATTTTGTCATCGGCATAAATGGGAAGGGGCGCACTAGTGCTAAGATATATTGCCACTAACATATGAGAAGGTAGTTGCTATTTAGGGGTTCATGCTCATTTGTAGAATTAAGAAACGTAAAAATGGAGATTATTGATGAATGTCAAGAGAACTATGAAAATGAGAAGGCAACGAGATGAAGGGGAGGAGGGGGCGGGCAATTTCAATCTTTCCTTCCCTTCGTCTTGGAGAATTCGAAATGAACTGAAAGAAAATAAGTAGCACTGATAAGAGGTGATTCTTTTTCTGCTAGCTCAACTATTTTCAGAAATCCTCTTCTGTTTACTCGCAGTACTTTACTAGGTATATCCCGAAGTGATTATCTGCAATGAAAAATTTGATATTTAAAAATTTTCAACAATCTTCGTTCTCGTCTGTGAATCACCTTGGAGATTCCATTCCTTCTCAGTGCTCCTCGTATAAAAGATCTTTCGCTCATCCACTTTAAAACGATAGGAATTGAGTCAACAGCTGCCTCCAGCTTTGGATGCTTTCAACGTTGTTTCATTATTTACTTTCCAAAAAGATAGGGAACCGAAAGACGCCAACTACATCAGCAAGTTCAATTAATGGATCGGCTCAAATCGCTGTAAATAAGCTCCCTGGCCATTCTTTGCGGCCAGCATTGACATGAATTAGTTAGTGACCCTTCGGTCGCGCAAAAATCTGAGGCACCTTATATCTGAGTTTTTTAAACTTGCGCAAATTATGAAAAAGATCCTCATTGATTGCTCAGACATGCCAATGAAGAGGTTCCGGCATCCTGCAGTGCCCAGTTATTTTCCAGCTTGATGCATTTGGCACATCGGCAATTTCTGACGTTCTGATCTAACCCTTCCATAAAAATTGCTAGGCGCATACTCAGAGCCGGAAACACCCAAGCCAATAATATTATAGGTACCAAATTTCAAGAGCATAAGTTTTTTTATGAGTGAGGCGATGAATCAGACCTAGTGGTAGACGCATATAGGCAGACAACATATAAAAATACAAAGTATACGGGTAAATAGCACTCCTAAAGCTGAATAATTATAAAGGGGGATAAAGGTAAATAAAAGGTCACTTAATGAAACAACATTTAAAGCATTATTATATTATGATAATTAAGAAATGTTATAAACATGGACTTCAGGTTTCGTTTCTTCTCCTATTGTTCCAATTTCGAAAGTGCTGAAATCTACGCTAGAAACAAGATACGATATTAAAATAAAACGTATTCAAGATGTATAAATAGACCAAATATAGAGAATAAGGAAGGAAACCCAAAAGAATGAATGTCCTTCCGGCACAATGCAACAAATTCACGTTACCGCGGGCCTTGAATGAACGCTTTCGCGATTCGGTAGTTGTATGAACGAAAAGTCCTCTTTAACTGAAATAAACTCGAGAGATGGCCGACGGTGACCTGTCAGAATCTCAGAATCTCTGAAGCTCGATATCATTATTGGCATTTGTTGAAGGGTTGGGGGGGGGGGAGGATAAGAAGAAGAGAAGGAAGAAGAGGAAGTCAACGGAGAAGCTCTCAAGTGCAAAACTTTGTATGATTATCATCTGTAGTTTATGGATTCGGTGGGCAGACAACCAACATTTCGAATCCATAGCTCGAGTTCTATTCAATGATCTTTGCGAATTTTGTTCTACTCCGAACTTGAAAAAAAAAACCTGAATCTTACTCAAAAGTCAGAAATCTACAACAAACTTAAGTATTTGCTAAGTGGTTTCCGGGTTTTGTTGTTAACTAATAAGAACTGTAACCGATCAAAACACCACCATAAAAATCGGTTTTCATGGATCCACGTTTGCAAGGAAATTGATTCCCAAACATATTTCAAGCAGAACTGTCTTGATTCCTTTCAGTTCATTCATTTTCTCTACATTTCTTCATCGCATAAATTTCTATCAGATTTGATGCGCAGTAATGACAGCCGAACAATTGCGCATTCCATCTTGCATTAATAGAATGAACGGTTTGAAACTTGGAAACTATCATTCTATCGCTTTTTTTTTGAGTGAACTACGAAGATAGCGAGGATAACAATAAATTTCAAAGGGTTAAATTATCTTCTCCTTAAGCAGTTGGCGATCAAAAAACTATTGCTATTTGCAAACGGCTCTCATTTTCGAGGCATTTTTCAAACGATTCGATGGAGAAAACTGAAGTGGCTAGAAAAAAATCTAAAATTTATATACTATTCTATGTGTCCCCTCTCGAGAGATTAAAAAAACAACCCATGAGATTACTGGTGTATTGCGGTTGTTAGTTCATCTTTATACCCTTAGTTTCCATTTTTTTCCGACATTTTTGAAAACTTGAAGAAATTTTCAGTCTTGCAAAAAAAAAAGAAATTTCAAGCAGCTTCAGAAGTTTGCTTCCTGTTTCGAGTCAAATGATTTTCGCTTAAACAATTGAAATTTTTTATCAGAAAGAAAATGCAAATTTCCGGACAGCGAAGATCTGATGAATTGAATGTTGAAAATTTACCTTTTGCCTGGAAAAACTCGAAAATTTATTCATCTCAATCTTCCGTCTAAGTGGTAGTCGGGAAAATATGCCGAAGCAAATGGCCCAGTATGTGATTTTGTATTCTCGCTCATCACACCTAGTAATATCATCGACCGTCAATAAATAAAAAACCCACGCAACTGCACTTCCATATTTTAATCAAAGCAATTGCTCATATGAACCTTCCACGAAATTTTTCTTTCTTTAAAGCTGACTGATTGTAAAACCTAATCAACCATCAAAAGAGGCGACTCATTTAATCGTGAAAAGTTGGCAAACTTTTTCACTCATCTTCCCATAAAAAAACCAGGAGTTAGGCATTTAGCAGATGAGGTTCGACCGCATTGCGTATATGTCCACTAAATTTCCTTACTTAGGTTCAATAATTCCCAAGCGGAAACAAACTAGCTCTTAGACAAGCAAGCACGCATACACAATGGGTCACATATTGACTGACCTCACTACGCCTTAACACGCTAAGTTTTGCACATACATATGCACATAGCGCATAGGAAAATCGGACGCAAATATTGTATACAATAGTATTGAATGGTTGCGCTCGAAGAAACTTGCTGACAAATTCGCTGCCCAACAATAAGCGCCAGCCGGTGCTTCCATTGCTATATATTCGTATGGCAACAGCACTATGAATAATGAGTGGTAACTTTTGAAATCATTTTCAGCAGGAAGTTCTTCAGTGAAAAAGTTTTGTGAGTAGTTTAATACTTACCTAGCCATAGGTGTTTAAGTTCGTCATTGAAGATGAACTACGCTATGTTCATTCTCGATTATAATTATCCATATAAAGCTATGGGTGTAAACCTTTCGATTGGCATATCATCGGCTGTCACAAAACTGATAAGCTGTCACGCTGTGATAAAAATTGACTGCGCATTAAGCATTACCATTGAGGTCTTACAACCGATGTGAGTTCCACATCGATCTCAGAAGTGCACATTTTAGGCTACGTGTTATTCAATATGTTTAGCGTTCGTTTTCAGTTCACCTCAAGCATTCATAATCGCCCGATGGGCAATGCTCCTTACCACTTTTTTTGCTCCCATTAAAATACTTTGGAGCTTTTAGTTGCAATATGTCAATATATAAAGACTCGAATGCCTACGCTATGACGTTTGTGTGCTATTCAAGTGCTAACCGCATGCACCTCTGCATGGAGAAAGACAAAAACATCGTCGATGAAAGAAAACAATGACAGTTTTTTCAACTAGCACCACTTTTGGTATCTCTATCTCGGAAACTCTCTTTTGATATGTATGTTCACAGATCTGGACCATCGAAGAATTCTCTTCGATGAGGTGAAATGTCGCTGTCCTTCCTATAATCACTCCGGTGGGTGGTGTATGATTTTTTCCATTCTTGTTTACTCAAAACACCGAAACGTAAGATTAGACCACGATCTTTGCAGTTCTCACGCTGATTTAGCGACCTAAAGCCTCTTCCATCATTACACGATTTTACATTCAGCATTCATTTCTTCGCTTGAGAGACCCCCATATGCGAGCTTTAACGGTGACTTAAACATTTCTGAAATATACCTCGAGATGAAGAAAAAGTACCCCTTTCAGACACTCTCCATTGCAAGGACTCCGTATACACATGCTTCAGTGGTATTAATAACTAACAGAATATGACGGCCATTTCAACGCCTTTGAAGCCAAACATATTTCAGAAAAGTACTCATGTTATGGGTTTCTTCTCTCAAGATATAGTCCAAGGCAATTTTCGGGCATGATATTTTCGACGATTGATGTATTGCCAAAAAAAAGTTCTCCCCTCGTATGACTTGAATCATGAGCTCAAAATAACAGGCAAATTGGAGGCAACGAGGATCCAAATAACTTTGGTATCCAACGCGGAAATTTCATTGTTATCGGTATATCGATGTGGATATTCGATCTCGTTATGTATATCTCGTAAAGCAAAGCAAAAGAAAAAAAAAACAAAACTAATCGCAAATCGAAAAAAAAATGGACGAAAAGGTGCGAGGAAAATATTCAATTTCATTGAAGAATTTTTGTTGAATATGACATTAGCAGTTCGTTGCTATCCAGAAATACTTTCAGCAGTTCCAGTTTTGCTTATAACATCAAGCAACTTCAACTTTTCCCCTTAATGTGCTCTAGAAAGCTTTCCTAAGCAAAAAAAAGCACTCATTGAATCACTATCAAGTGCTTCGCGTCACTTTCTAATTTTCGTAATGCTAGTGCCATATCGATCCGCACGCTCAACTGCTTTCAACTTCCATTCAGTATTTTTTTCTGCGTCTATCGAACGTTTGCAAAAGAATTCTTGGACGTTTGTTCGAGGGTATCCATTAACTTCTCCCATTATAAGAGTGTGAATATCAATTGGGATTCGAATTCTTCAAACATTTAAAGACGACAAATATTCTTAAAGTTTATTCCCACCATTTGGAGAATAAATTTAAAATATGAAGAGTGGATTCAACTGTCGAGAGTCTAGAGAGATTTCGGAGAAAACTTCAAGGATCCTTAGACTTCATGCAAAATGGGTAATGCTAAATGCAACAATTTAATAAAATGCGTAATAATTTACAAATTATACAAATTTTGTTTGCATGAAATCTGCCCTTTTATGAAAAAAAGTGCATGCAAAAGAAAGCAAAAAGTAGAAATTTTAAAGGAATAAGTTCAAAAGTCAACGCCCAATCGAGAAATGAACTCTCGTATACCCAAAATTCGCTGATTAATATGAGAAGACCTGAGCAATATGTCCATCGTATTCAAGACAAGTATATAGTTTTGAATCTTGAACAGAATCTTCAAAATTTAAGACGAAAGTTTGCAATAACCTTTTGTGGCAGCCGGGAACAGACTTGCTCCAAGTCGTTTCTGATATTTCAAAAATAAGTTACCTAAGATAATTAATTTTGCAACCACTAAACGTGCATCAAAAATTTTCTTCTCCTTTTCCTTCATAAATGCTGATTTCATTCTTTATTTGAAGACACTAATTACCTTAACATGCAATCCCAGAGAGAAGCAACAAGCATTTCAAAAATCTTCTCCACTTATCATCATATTTGACTTCATTCTAAGCATTGAGACTGCTCTCTGATGCTAAACTATCAACTAGCCGACCCGGTAACCCATCTTGGAATAGCTATACAAATAGCAGGTCTTAAAACCTTTATGCCAACTAAACTCGCTTTGTTCTACTCCATAATTTTCCACTTCGACTGTTAAGGATAGGATATGTCTTTTCTTCCGCATTGGCACCTAATAACACAAAAACGGAACAGAAAAAACTCTCCGAACGGTTTCACTGTAGTGAGTATAGAGAGGAGTGCCAATGAGTAATGGAAATGCATAGCGGTTTGCTGATCGAGTTGAACGGATGTTTTGTTTGGGATGTTAAACATGTCTCAAAAAGAACGATGGAAGCGGCAGCGATTCTCGGCGGAGCAGAGGCACTTCTTCACGGCTTTCGCTCAACGATTTATGCGCACAGCCTTGTGCCCGTTCTCTTTTCTTCCCTCTAATCCAGCAGTTTGCTCGAAATGTTCAGTTGTAAAAGTGCTAAAAAATCTTGCTATGGAATATTTCACAAATAAGCAATTCATTTAAATTCAACTCTCTGTTCTATAATGTTCGGCATTGAAAATTCACTCAAAGAAGGACATTTTCAGTATTATCGATACTACTCAAATTTGCTCATCATGCATTGAAATCAACCTTGCGAAAACGTTAAAAAGATGGTCAGTTTTAGCAATAATATACGCTTTCCCAATTCCACTTAGGAAACCTGTCGATGTTTGTAAGGATAAAGAAACAAACATTTTCCTATGAAGCGATTATACATACAATTTGCTACCTAGGAAGCTATCTAGCCGCAAAAGGATCCACTTTGTATGGCTTAGAATTCTGTTAAGTTTCTAAGCGATAGATCACGACAGTGGTGCCATGCGCCAAAAGTTCCAATGCATAGCCGAACGCCTCGTATCAGCCGCACCAACTTTTGGAAGCTAAATTATTGCTGTACCAGACGTTCAGATTAATAGCCGCATATTAACGAACAAATGAGGAGAGGAGAGGAAGGTGAGAGAGAGGATACGTCGAATCCTAGAAATAAACAAAAATATTCCACTCCAGTATGAAGCCACTGGCATTTAACTAGGTCCGATCGGATATGCTAGTGTCATGTATATGGAAACTTCAACGACCTCAACAGTCAACATCATTTTAGTAAAATCAAAAACAGTTCTATAAAACGTGCGGCTATTTAGCTTCGTAAATGAGTCAAGTTCAAAGATCATTTACATTCATCAGACTTGAAATTCTAAGTGAAAAAGTATTATTTTTTCCAAAGTCTACTAAAATCAGATATTCTTTTTCGAAGATAATCCATTTATTTTTTTTTTTTGCAAAAATTGAAATCAATCGATAATTTTCCCATTATCAATCCTAGCAATAGATTTTTCGTATCGATTTTTTATTCCACGAATAGTTAAACAAAATGTTTTATTAAATGGATCCAATAAGTTCTTCCTTACAGCGCTTTTTTTAGAGACCTCTCTTTTTCTCTCTCTCTCCCTCTCTCTCTCTCTCTCTGTCAAAAAGTTTCCTTACAACGACTCAATATCGCAAAGTTCGATTCAGGTGGTAATCTTATTTGCCGATTTCCTATTATAGATTTCCTAGGTGATATCGTCAAGGAATTATAATTATATTGCTCACTTTTTATAGCTCAAAATTATTCTCCAATTGGATAATTTCAGTCATATTTAGTCATTGCGCAATTATTGCAACGCGCAATATAGGAAAAATTCCCTCATGAAAGCAATATATGCCAGGCAAGTCGTCAAAAATTCCCGATGATGCTTATTGTAAAAAAAAAATAGCAGTAAAAAATAGACGAAAAAAATTTACTAATAGTTGCAAAGTTTTCGATTCTAAAGTCTTATAATTTATTCAAATATAAACAACCTTATGGATAAGCTTCACGAGCGCAGTATGAAACGACTGAAATAATTATAGTAAGCGTAAATTATTACCGTGCCGTAATTGTCGCATTCGCTTTAACGTCAATGCAGCAATGGACGTTATGAGGCGTGACCGTGTATAGTCAAGACGCCCTTTTTATGCGTAAGTCGTAATCGCACACGCTTTTCAGACGTCTGCTGTTTCCACAAATTTCGACGGTTAGATGATCCCTTAGGACAGGTGTTAAAATGAGGGAGGGAAGAGCAGAGTTACGACGACACTAGCTAGGCTCGTTTATTTAGAGAAGCATGTGCTACAAGCTGCCGCATGAACGCGCACCTAGAGGCCGAAGTGAAATGGTGGGCTGGAAGGAGCGTGCAAAGCGCGATTTTAGTGTGAGCGAGTGTGTGTGTGTGTGTTGTGTGTGCTAGCGAGACGAGATGGCGGCGTGCTGGACGACGTCTCCCGAAGGCGTTGGTGGCAGATGGCTGGCCACTGCTGGAGCACGCCGGCAGTCAAGATAACCCGCATACGCGTTGCCGCTAAGCGCTTTTGGGGACCGCTTAACGCCGCTAGTGCTCAAACGTTTGCGCTGCACAGCGTTCAATATATTCTCGTTTCCCTTTGGCTCATCTACTGATGCCCGACGTCGATACATGCACACACGCACACACGTACGTGGCCCAAGCACTACATGCCTCCCCCGCGTTGTCTGCACTTTTCGATGTTGCTTCCTTACGCAATTCGACCATCATCGCATCCTGCCTCACATTTAATTGTTGCTTCCAACAAATACGAATGTCCTCACCCCCCCCTTCCCCCTCCTGCCACCCGACCTCATCTCCCTTATGCCCCCGTTCTTGCACATGAAGCATCATCAGCGACACAAACATCGCCCAATTTTGTGAAATATCTTGGGTTGATCGTGCATACTTGGGGATCGGAGAGTCGTTTAAGCGTGTTCTTTGGAGTTGCAATTTCTTAGGGAATCGGTAGTTCAATCATGAAATCCGTGAGATGTTGACGACTAGAATATTGCAATGAATTTAATTTCGCTAGCATCCTAATTTGCATATCCTTACACATGTTCAATGATGATTCATATCTGTTCCCATGCTTATATATACCCAACTGCTCGACAGTTTTGATTAGAAACTCATGAAGGTTAAAACAGTGAAATTGATGAATATGTTCTGCTCTAATATTGATCGTTTAACTCCGATTTAGTTATTGTTTATTTCACATTCTCAGTTATTATTTGTTACGATCTCATGAAAGTTTCAGCTGAATTTCGCATCGAGAATGGATCAAGCAAAGCTGAAAAAAAAAGTTTTTTTTTTTCTTTTGTTAGAAAACTTTAAAAGCAATTGGTTTTGGAAGAAGATTTATTACCAGCCCTTTTCTTATTGCCGTTGAATATTTTGTCAAACACTTAATATGAATAATGGGCTGATATAGAAAAAAAGAAGCTATTGAGTTAGCTCATTAGCATAACGTTCAAGTTATAGTGAAACAATTTCATATATCGTCAAATGTAGCGCAAATTCGATTCATGCTGAATTCGCTTGAGAAGGGAAATTTTCAATTGGCGCTAAAAGTTAGCAACTTCCATTCAAAGAAGGCACTAGTTAAAAGTTTCCATTTGATCATGCTACAACGATATAACAAATGCTGCAATAAATAATAGGTGATTAGGTACATTTCCATTATTAGATAAATTGCAAATAACCTTCGGCAGAAATCATCGTTTCATGCCGACATTGATATGTCTGCAAAAAATAATAAATAAATAAATAAATAAATCCGTCGATGTGTCCTATCATAAACTCGCCTTATAAGCTTTATGATCTTTGAAAGTCGACAATTCGCTAATATATGAAAATACCATTGAACTCTTATTGGCCTAAGAGAATTGCATTCGCGTATTTTAGAAAAGAAAAAAAAAACAAGGGATGAAACAACGAAAATAAAACTAATATTAGAGTAAGGAACTTCGTGTTATATAACCATTTGCTATCGATGTGAATCGGCTATAGTTTGAAAGCAATGTGGCTAGAATATTTCCGTGCAATTACGGCATTTTTATGCGTTGTCGTTGTGAGCGAATTTACCGCTCGTAGAAAAAATTTAAAAAAAAAACACATATTTCAGTCAGTAATGAGTTTTTGCAGAACAATAATTTCACAGCAATGAGTGCGCAGCGATGCTTTTTTTCATTGATGATACGTTTCTCTCTGGAATTCTCTATATTAGCATTTTCAAATGTGCAATAAGAAACGAAACCCTAACTTCCGGTCCATCCATAGATAACCATATAAAATTCGACATGTATAGAACTATATAAAATATGATGTATATTTGAAATAATATTAGCAAATGAAAGATGAGATCTTAAAAAAATGATCGAATGCACTAATCAAAGTATCAAATAAGAGATTAAAAATCAGAAGTCGAAGTTATGTCTTTCGAAATGAATTAGAGGTGAAACAGAGCATGAAGTAAATCGAGGAAACGGAAAACCGAGGAAGCACCGCAAATGCTGAGCAACTCGTGGGCCGATTTTAAAGGGAATGTTTGAACTGATAAAAGGACATCTAAAAGTAAGCCTTATTTTGCAGCAAAAAAAGTATTCTTGCGGATGTTGATATTATGCCTGTGGCTCAGCTGAAGCAAGGTCAGCGAATCCTAATTTTCTCCAAAAAAAGTGGGAATCTATGACAAAGAAAGTAATGTGGTATGTGCTTTTTTTCTTTTTTTTTTTTCTTTTATTGAATAAAGCAACCGATTCACTAATATTCAATAGCAAAAGAGAGAATCTATCCATAACCTTCCATGTGAATATCCGGTTCTACAAATCCTCTACAAAAGCTTTTTCGTTAATGGCACTTGAACATCCGCTGAGCATCGTTGGTACTCTCAAACGCTGAACCAATCCCAAGGATCTGTTCGAGTAAATTTGATCCCAAATGTTATCCGAACCGGTGTTAAAATTAAATTATATTTATTTCTCAAACGTCACAAAAAAGTAAATCCACCTGAGGTAGTTTTCATAGAATCTAATTGCTATGTCATTATAGTTTTTCGATTTCGTCATCAATTAAAGGAAACAAAAAATTCAGGACGAATAAATCCTTATGTCGTTTGAATTCAATCATCTTGCGCCGCATAAATCACCTAATTTTGATGCGCGGTAATGCAAGCTCAGCGAAGAGAAAAATTTCCTAAACGCTCACTTATAAGCGTTAATGTTGTGGTCTTTTTATCCACGATATCGACATTTATTTTCATGATTCGATACAACTATACCTATGATAGATGTGCATTGGCAAAAAAAATTGTCATTTCATTGCTAGTATATTAAATACTTGTAGGCTGTCTTTTTATTGAGGTTATATGCTCAATCGAAACTGGAATCTAATGCTCGTAATAGATTTCTCAGTTATTTTAATATTAGCCTAATATTGTTCTTCTTAAGATCAGCTAGTTGGTAAGAACGAATGGAATAATCCTATAAATCCCTCGTTTAACTCCTCTCATCTTAGAACACCCAAAGATTCATTTGTTTTCGCCTTATTTACATGCGGTTTTTAAGTTTTAACTAACTCATGACTCCCATATTTCTATGTCCCTTCTCCCCTCATCATGAAAGAAGGAATAACTGAGAGTATAGCCTTGAATTGTAATTCCTAAGAGAAGATAGACAGTCGTTTCAATAAAGCAACACATCAATTAAAGGAAACAAAAAAAACTCCTTATCTTACATAAAGATGTTAGTTCTTTCTAGAAGGTGAATATATGTGTGGAACGAAACGTTAATATATTCCTGACCAGTGTTAAACAAACAGACTAGAAAACAATCGAGCAACGATACGTATCGACTAGTGAGAGTATTACAGTGAAGTATATGCATACGTATGTGCGTGATGATATTATCGCTTGTATTATGTGTGTATATAAATCTGTCATAACCGTCGATGGTATTTTCTTTCTTATGTACCCCTCTCCTCATAATCCTCTAACGAAACTTGATCACTATATATCATAAAAATTAGCAGAAGTAAGGACTTCTAGCTGTTTGATAAGTATTAAGCTAGCATGCTGAAAAATCACCAGAATAATTAAGATCGCTAATGTGAGGGCGGAGATTGGAAGTGTTCGGCAGATGAGTTGTGGAGTTGGAAGAGATCAATTTTTAAAGAGAACAAAAGTAATATTATTTGAGTGTGGGATGGAAGAAACTCATTCCAATACTCTCATAATAAAAAAGTACTCCCGAGATATCAACGCAATTTCGACAAACTTCCTGCTGGCGAACGCGTAAGATATTAAACATGAGAAAAGAAAAGAGATTTTCATAAATTTATCCTTCTCTTACCCTCTCTACCTAACCTCCATTCCTTTTCGCTCGAACAGGCGAGTCATGTCGAAATTGTCGAACTAAGCCATTCATTTCTAGAGGCGAAATCAAAAATGCTATCGGATCAACGATAAAGCTTTCAGTTAACTTTCAGGAAGTGCGCAAAACACGATAGCTGAAACGGCGGCATCCATAACAGTCCCCTCGCCGACAACTTAAGTGCCTCGAAGCAATCGTATTTGATGTTAGCCTAACCACTTAGAAAGCTTCACTCATTCCCTACGGAGTGTTAGAAGAAGTATGCCCGCTTTAACACTATAAAATCATGCGATGCGTCCAATAGTCATGCCTAAATGACAAATCCAATCACCACTGCAACTCGCTTGGCCACAACAACTTTACCATAGGGCAATTAATACTAGATTTTATTATTTTCAGATTTTATTCGTCTATACATACATGACATTATATATATATATATATATATATATATATATATATATATATATATATATATATATATATATATATATATATATATATATATATATACATGAGATACTGCTTATGTTCCAGGAAAGTGAAAGTTGTTTAATAGTCAAGATGAGGAGGCTCACTTCCCACACGATAAGAGGTCAGAATGTAAGAAGTGATAATTTTATCAACACAAATGCGAACAACGATCCAGAGCCCCTACTCCAACTTAAATTCCCAGATGTCGTTAGTTATTTCAGAAATAAACGCAAATTAAAATGAAGTAAAACAGTGGAAACAACGTCTATACCTCTCCGATCATCTTAAAGCTTCCCTAGAAAAAAAATTTTGAAGCTGTATGTGGAATATTTACTAAGTGAAATGTTTGAAACATAGATAATAGTTCAGGCGAATTGAAAATATACGATTTACCATGGGTTTAAGGGAACGAGGAATCCCGTGAATAATGCAAAAAATGAGATTCAAATTGCAATCCTCAATGCATAACGTAGATGTCATTATTACCTTATCCTCTCCACATGTGCTGCATAATAGGAACTAAAGGATTTCCACAATTTCAAATTGCAAAGTGAAGAAGGTGATGAAAACTTAATCCAAATATGTCAATGAATTCAAAAAAAATGTGAAAATTGAAATTTCAGTTACTTTTCAAGTGCAAACGGAAGCAATGCGAAAGTGAATAGATGAAATGCCTTATAAATGCTGCAAAAATCACAATTCCAAACTTGATGTTAGTAAAAAAATTGGACAATGCTTAAAGAAAGAAACTGCGAAAAGAAAAATAATAGATATATATATATATATATATATATATATATATATATATATATATATATATATATATATATATATATATATATATATATATATATATATATGCTTAAGCATTTTATGAGCCAATCTTTGAGATTGGAAGGCGATTTGAATAAAATTAGGATGGCCGATAGAGATGAGCTTAACACATTTCTTGCCAAACCATAATATTTGCTACATGGTTACCGCCTGAGTTTTGAGGACCAACAAAAATCTATGTTTAGATATCGTTAAAGGTAGAATGCCGTTGAAATTATGCAATTTGCCTCCCTTATGAGGCGCTTTATACAATGACAAAACTCATTCGAAAACAATTGAAGATGAATATCAGGGAGCACGAAATATCACGAACAATAATATCTACTATTTAGGATAACATAGTAAAAAAAAGCGGTATTATGAAATGGCGTATAGACGATCATTCGTCTGATTTACATGTCATTCAAATCAAATACATAAAAACCTTCTCTATTATTTCCATGAATAATTCTAATTTTAAACCAACTTATAACAGCACATTAATTGTTAATTGTCAAACTTTGTTTCGATAACAACGGAAACACTTCTTGAAAACGATAACAACGAATTTTTTATTGCATTTTTAAATAACGAAGAAAATAAATTGAAAAAAAAAAGAGGATGCATGGAAATGCTAAAATTTTATAAGTCATCAATTGCAGCATATTTATTTCAGCAACTTACTCGAATGTATTATTGTAGAGATCTTCGTTAGTTTGTTATACAAGTTGATGTACTAAAATTGATAGGGGACAATTTCAATAGCTGCCGAATGAGAAATAAAAGCTATAACTGTGAAATAAAAGGTAAAAATCGTCTTCTTCCGGTTAGAATTTAAAGATTTTCGGTACATCTTGCAGCATAAACACATTCCTACAAAGTAAACAAAATAAGGCAACAAAGTGTGCTCAGAGAAATTTTCATTTATTCATCTCTAAATTAACCGCTGAACCTGAAAAATCTGAAATCCACAGAAACAAGCACAATATTGAAGCACGCTACATGCAGTGACGTTGGAAACTGAAAGACACATGCACAGTGTGACATCTCATCATGAATGAAACACTCGACGGTTTCAATTTCGCGAAGTTTTTTAAGGACTGGATTATTGAAAAGAGTAAAGGATAGGTTTCATTGAGATGGATGCTATTGAATCCCGTGAAAAGAGGATGTTATTCGATGATGAGACTTATCTGAAATTCAATTATAATAGTTAGGCGAATACGCTCCAAAAGATGGCTAATACTCTCCATTACGAATGCTTCAGTGATGGTGTGAAGGCTGAATCAAACAAACCTCTCCTTTCAGTAGGGAAATTAATAAAAACGAAGACATCACCTTCGTTGAACATTTCACGCTCAGGTGACAGTCGGATGACCATACTAATTGCTTTTCCACTATGTCAATATCGCGGTAAGTTAGAAATGAACATCTCAAAATAAAGCATCCATAAATGGGTTTTCTCTGCAAAGATAACTGCACAAAAATAACGCGTGCATGCAATCAACAAAGAAGGACATATGGCTTGAGGCAGCAAGCAATACTATTTGGAAAGAACCTACTTCTTTAATAGCAGATGTGGTAGATGTGAAAACTGGGATATGATTGTCAAAGTCGAAATGATTTGATGCATCAGTGATTGGTTGTGAACGTGATCCATTAGCCAACATCATTGCCGGTGAACGTTTCAACCTTAAAATAGCATCCTCAGCTTGAGAAAAAAATTTTTTTGAAAGAAATTTTTCGGGAACAGAGGCTGTGCAATTCTTCGAAAAAAAATTTTACAAGATTATCTAAGATTTCTTGTATGTCGATGAAATTGATTGCTTTAAAATCAAACATGCCCGTGGAGCATGACCCAATTTTATCAGTGAATAGCTTTTCATACGTCGATACGGGCAATGAGAGATTTCTAACAGCTTTACGAAATTTGGCAATATGCCGGAATATTTATGAAATAAGCAGTAGTTCGGAAACCTGTTAAATAGGAAAGCAAATCTGAAGGAGCCCTTGTAATATGCGATTTCGCTCTTCGGTCATTTGATCAATATTCCTCATAAGTTAGCTAGAAAACAAAAAAAAAAAAAAAGCGAAATAATGCTCTCAAATTTATTTGGTTGGCCACCTTTGCAATTTACTTACAGAAAGATTTGCTTTTGTATGGCTCAGTCGGGTGGAAAAGGCCCCTAAATTTTTTGACACGTTTGAATGCCTATAACTCCAATCGGAACACAAAATATGTATCGATAGATAAATAAATGTAAATATATCCGGATATGACATTGCAATAATGCATTTTTGCAGAGGAGATTTGCAAAGGTGTAAAAACATAAAAAGTAAGGTTACTTACTTCTTCTAATAGGAGAATAATATGGGCATCGATGCGACTAGTGAATGAGAATAATGTAAACGGTAGGCAAATCTACTAGTAATATTGATAGTTCAAGAAAGTGATTAAAAATTGCTATGCCATTTACCCCTCTTATCTTCCACCTCTTCCCTTACCCGTCTCCACCCTCCCCTCAATACTTCCCGGTTCGTCTCATTATGAACACAAAGACAATTAACATAGAGCGTGTAGTTCGGAATAAGCGAAAAAGTAGCTATATTTATACAGCAATCGAGGATTGCCGTCTTTCAGTGTATGTAGTGAAAGAAGTCCAGGTAACAGGAGAATCAACAACTGAATATCGAAAGGTAACATTTAACAACAAAGAAATTGTACACTCAAATGCCTTAAATGATGAGACGACATCTTGCAACATTTCACACATACTACACAACGCAACTTTAACGTGTCACAATTTGTATTCATGAATAATAAATGTAATCAAAATTTATGTTACTTCGCCTTGTAACTTAAAAATCGAATTTTCTGCCACTGCCGCAGCTTTTTTTTAATTTACTCAAAGCTACAACTGCAGAAATACGTGACGCCTTTCCACTGAACTCTATGCAGTTTAGCTTCATCTCAAGCTGCAGCTTCATCTTGAGCAGTAGATTTGTAAGGTAAGATACGAGCAGAAAATTTTTAGTGAAATATTATCCTCGCTGGATGTGATCTGCAAATGTGAATATGATTGATAAATAAATATGAGAGAGGGAAAGCAAAGATAAGCCTAATAGAAAATGAATCCAAAAACCGACGAGAAAATTGATGGTGATTAAAAACGAAAGACAGCAGAGAAAAAATGGTTAGAAAACAGCAAACTTAATATATTTTATAAGTGAGATTTCTAAAATCACCTATGGACATATTTTGGGTGCACAACAAGGTGATATTATCAAAGATAAGTAAAACGACCGGAAAAAGCGTGTTCGAGAAAGTGAAGTTTCAGATATGACTATTTAACAAAAACTAGGACATTGTCAAGTGAAGCACCATCGTGAAAAATCGAATACAACCCTGCCCACCCTCCCTCTTGCCATCTCAATCCTCCAGAACGATAGGTTTCCTTCGAAAACTAGGAAATATCTTGAATCCTCTCTATTATTCACCCTTCCATTAAAAGTCCTCCCCCTACGTCTTAATTAAAGCATTTTAGAACGGGTAACTCTCATTCCTTCCCGCTCCTCACATATCAGGTACTGCTTGTACAACATAACTTTAGTCGCTACTCTTAACTTCGCGGGATAGCCTGGAAATGAAATCTTCACTCTTGATTATAGTTCCCTCTAAAACTTTCAAGGAAATTGCAAACGCCGATGCATACAGATGAAGCTTTAGGACATATGAAAAAAGAAAGCAATAACAAACGAAACGTGCAAAAGCCCAATCTACATCAAACGTTATGTGGGATATGAAAACTTACATTTCCAATATGTTTCTTTTCTGGAGATTAATTGATGCACTCTTGAGAACTTGTGTTATAATAGCACATTTCTTCATTAGAGATAACACACAGTGCAATTTCAAAGTTGCTCTAATACAGGAAACCGATTGATCTAGAAGCTCATTCTCTCAATAGTTTCTTTAGGGTGAAGACTTTAAAGCAACCAAACGATTTAATGTATTTCATCATTATTTCCTGCGAACAATTGCAATCAACGAAGTTTAAAGTCGATTGCTAAAACAGTTATTGCACATACCCGAAAGATTACATCTAAGGCATAAAAGGAATAAATACATGCCCCTTTTACCTGCTTAATTTAATAAAAAATACATGCCCCTGAACCTGATACATTTCAGCAATGCCTTTTATTGAGATTTATTGAGATTTGTAAACACTTTTAAACAGAAGCATTGAAGTTAATGTGACAATCGTCGTCCTTATATTAGAATGATGATATGAAATGATGAGTTAATTGAAGGAAGAGGGCTTAGTTCATCATTGGTTTATCAGTACGGCATGAAGTGATAAAAAATGCGAATAAGTGAACAAAAAAGGAACTGAAAGAGATAAGTATTCTAAGGGAATTTATTATTTGATCAAAGCGCATAAGGCAGCAACTAAACTTACACGAGAAGAAAAACGTAATAAAAAAATAGATTTGAATATTTTTGTGGAAAGTTGAACAGAGATGGAATGGACGTATACGCTGCAGAATAATACGACAAAAAAAAAAAATCAAAAGCAGAAGATATTATTGCTGTCAAGAGACCAATAAAATAGCGAATTAAGCGGTTCCCATGCGTGCTGACGTGCTTATTGTTGGTGATATACGATGCCAATAACGCGAATGGCTTCCATAAACACTAATAATGCCGTAAAGGTTTGCTAGCAATCAACTTCGCCTTACAACCACTTTTCGGTTCCAAGTTAGCACTTCGAGGATCATTTGATTCGAAATTCATATGCTCAAGAACCACAAATATTCAATGACCTAACCAAGCGCATGAGTTTAATGGCGCCTGGTCGTAAGCAAAAGAAGAAGTATGGACAGCCGAATGAAATCTTCTTAGAGATGACTGGAAAGAGGTGAATCCACCTAGACTTCTGTTCGGCAAATAAGCTTCACGGTCACATTCTATTTGTTGCCAAGGGCACTGTGATGTTAGTTATTGACCCCTGCTAATTGGGAAAATGCGAAGAACCTAAAGCATCTGACAACTTTTCGATGTGATCCAAACTGCGGAAGGTGGATGAAGAAGAGAGCGTGTGCTGAGTGATAACTCGGATGTATTAAAGAAAGTTTCGCCTTAGCAAATAGCCTCATAAAAATGTCTCTCATTGGGAGTGTGACAGCATATTAATGCAGCACGATTAAAAAATTTATGGTGCTGTGTACTTCACTTGTTTTGTTGAATTTACTTAATGCGCTGATTATTTGCTACTAAAAATAACTTGGCGCATTCATATATTGATTCTAAAAATACAAAAAAAATTGAAATAATATATTGTAATATATACGACCAAAACCACTTAGTACTTTAAAATTGTTCATTTCTTTCATCATCTTTTCTGTATTTTAGATGGTATCACGATCACTCATAAATCATTTCCTTTTTTAAGCGGACTTGTTGTCCTAAATATATTTCATCTGTTTTGGTAGAGAAGCTAATCTTCACTTCACGGGTTTACGACTTAAATTGACTGCTGAAGTATCCCTAACACCCAATTTCAAAAAAATTCCACACGATGTTTTGATGAATGGGTGACTTCGAAAGTTCTGTTTGAAATGAGTCAAACTTTCCGCCCAAATTGTTCGCGATCGCTTTTTTCTTTGCTGAATGAAGACGCCATATCGCTGGGATTAACAATAATCGGCATTACTGAGGAAACAAATGGAAGGCGTTTTGGAAAATGAGGAAGTGGAAAGACGGGCAGAACGGGAGGCAGAAAAGGAGATGCGATTGAAGGATGGGAATGACATAATAAGCACATTCGATGATGACCGTCCAATATGTTCTCAATATTCTTGATTCGAGAATTTCTTAAATTTACCATTCAAGAATATCTACTGATCAAGATGGATCGAAAGAAATCAGAGAGCTTATCACACTATCCTATATCTAATATATAGTAAAAGTAAGACATAACATCTCTCCTAGCAACTGCCTTCTGGAAAATGAAATCAAACTTCATAACACCTCATAGTTGAATGATTCTATCTTTGAAGAATTTTTCAATAAAAAGAATGCTGCATATATCGCGATGATCCGCGAATGCAAATAATCATAAAACAGATACAATTCAAAAAGAAGGACATGTATATAATCACATTTTCTATCCATTTCTAGTTTCAATGTTCAAAAGAATCGACGATTCATTTTCTAGAAAAGTTCTTTGAAAACATTCATTGCGGAATTCTGTGCAATAAAATGTTGAAACAAGTTATGCAATGAAGGCACATCCTTTCAAGTTCATTTTCAACAGATATGAACCACAATGATGGAATATATTTTCTTCTTGCATAATTCGCTTAAATTAACTTCGAGAATACTTGTTACTTCTAACCCGGTTCACGTCAATCAATAGAAGAAATGCACTGTTCTCCATTCATGAAGATATGAGCATCGTTCAAAACAATCGAAGTGCTTTAATGAGATCAACAAAAGAGTAAAAGTTAAGCCAACTTAATGAATCTCGAAGAACTTTTTAATCTCTGTTCTTGCGAAAGATATCAAATATATGTGACGATTACCTGGATGTTGCGGACGAATCTTCTGTCGACAATTGTGAGAAATCACCGATAGATGAATCGAGACGACTTCCCAAAGTTTCCGTAAGATGAGCTGTAGATTCAGTGGCTGATGAAGTACTCGGTGCGCTAACATTTGCTACAAAAGCATCCGCCGATGTGGTACTATATACGAATGAGGTAGTAGTCGTCGAACCGTTGGTGCCTGCATACTGAGTCTGTGTGGCGGTCAGTGGCAGAATATTAGTCACATTGTCGTAGGGCGATGGACGTGAAGCAATTTCTGTAAGAAGAATTTATGCAGACTGGGTTAGATCCATTAAATCTGAACTCCTCATCCGTTAACTGTTCATTCTATCGTTTGAACTTTCCGCGGAGATGCACCCTTGTATAAAGATCAAGCATAGTAAATTATATTGAGAAAGATACCTAATTATATATACCTAATTATATTATAATATGCACCTGACTATTCGACGCTCGACCCATCCACAAGAAAATCCTCCTCATAAATGATATGTGAAAAATTTTTGTTCTCTACATTTGAAAAGACAATACATAATCATTTATCCGCATCACTTATAGAACCCTTGCAGCCATCTAAATTTGAATAGCATATGCACTCGATGAGCCAAACCAAAGTAATCCTTCGTATAAAACTGTTCCTTTAGAAAGCTTCTGAGCAATTAACTCAAATATTTTAATGCATTTTTAGATACTCTTAGAAAAGAACACATCATTCATCGTATCATTGTTTTGCGAGAATAATACAGCAAAAGTGACTGAAAAAATTATTCGGAAAAATTTCAGACAACCAATTTCTGAGGAATCTATCCCTTCTATATGTCTCAATGCCCATCCCCTCAATATGTCTTGTAAATGAAAGAAATTGACAAAGCTGCCAGCAAGCATTGGATTTCTTCAAAACTTTGGTTTATTAGTTCAAAACATTTCGTAAGGTGAAAGCGGAAATAATGCACTTACATTTGGACGACGCATACGTGTAAACAAAATAATTAGGCATCAACTTCCCGAAAAAAAAGATGTGTTTCTTCGTTCGATAATGATAAAATCCAGCCGAATCGATTGTAAAAGGTGTGCAAATTTTTAACATAACGAAATTAGTGAAGCCTGGCACAAGCTTGATAAAAATGCTCCCTATGGCCTAACAAATTGTGCAAGCAAATCCTTATTCGTTTCAATTGAAACTAACAGTCGGATAGACGAGCAACATACATTGAACTAAACTATCATAGTTTTGCAAGTGCAAATTTGCAAGACCTATTAAAAAACATATGCGTCTTGTTTCAGAAACCATTGTATATAAAAACATTTAAAAAATTAAACATGATATATATATAGCGGCATATATATTGTATATAAAATACATAAAGAAGTAGGTAATTTTCTTCCCCTAAACTGTTTACCATCAACACTAATAAATGCAGATAGTTCATGGTTTTATCACTTGGGAAACTAAAAGATCCTTTCATTTTTGCAATGCAAAATGCCGTTAACTAATGCGGAATGAAGCTATCACGGTGAAACGGACAAAAAAATCACTAAAATTGCATGAAATCGAAGACGATACTGAACTTCCGCTTAAATCGTCGAGGAAGCAATTTGAGGTGATGAAGCGTGATGTGCACTTCTAATATCACTTTAACATTTGCAGACAATCTCCAACACTTACCAACAATCTCCAGCACTTACAGACAACCTCCAACACTTATAAATAATCTTTAACTTTCAGCTCTCAGAACAATTTGTTCTAAAGTCACTATGACAAAAAGATTCTCTGCTAATATTTTCTGTAGTAAGATTCTGTGCTGTAATATTTTCTTCGCTAATAAGACAGCGATAAAAATCGATAGACAGTTAATCTATGAAGGAATCAATCAAAAATTTATGCTAAAGATGTGATCGGTCGAAAAGTTCAGGAGTTATCCCTTATTATCGATTATGCTTCAAACTTAGAACATGTGCTAATTTGGATCAATGAGATCAGCAAACACATAAAGCGTCTTATAAAATTTCTGCACTACTATTTAGAGATATTAGAGATCATATCTGCTCACTATTAATGAAACTGATAGAGTAAAAACGGATAAAAACAAAGGGTAAAAGTGATGGAAAAAACCAATATGAAATATTTAAAAGAAATGCAAATAAAACAACGAAGTAAGAGACCATAAAGGTAAATACCTATAGTGTAGTAGACAAATAGAATATGAGTGTGCTGGTTGGGCTTTTGGTATGATGTGATAAATGATAAATATTGATTAATTTTTTTCTTGAACAAATAATCGTAAACCATAAAAAAATACGACCAGCAAATTTTCAGTGCAGTTCATCTAAAGATAACATGGGAAAAAATTTCTTTGAAATGCTTACCCTCATCAGCGGTAGTTTTCTGGGCCAATGTACCCTTAAGCGTTATTGGATCAATCGTTTTCGTTGTGTCAAGTGAATGTGGCTTTGTTGTAATTCCACTGAGCGAAAAAACATACGAAGATGTTTCACTCTAAATTTCATTCACCGTTAGTAAATACACGGGCGATACTAATAGATTCATGATGAAATGGAAATTTCAATTTGAGATATTTTCGCATTTTTTATCGACGATGATGTTAGCTAATAATTTTAAGCAATCGTTTCGAGAAGCATTTTCGCCGTAAATTTGAAAAATAATTTGCCAAGTCGACTTGATTTTCTGCTCAGTTGATTAGAACTTTATAAAGCATCGATACTTTCAAAAGTTGCATTTCCTTAAGAAGCATATTAGTTGATTTCCTCGAGTGACGTAAATATAAAGCTCCTTTTGACGAGTTACTCGATTTCTTTGATATGAACCATTCAAACCCTATTAGACGGTACAAAAATTTAATTGTTCTATGCAGAAATATCCATCATCTATGACATGTGTACCGCATATTTATATCAAGGACCTTTATATCTACTCTTCACAAGAAACTGAAACAGTTTTTCTGCCTTTATCGGCCAAACTACACGATACAATCGGCGGTAAATTCCCGCAAATTTGAATATATTTGAAAACGCATGCACCTCGTTTAGAGGTCAATGAATCAACGGGCCATATTTACTGTGTATTATTTTATCTTGCATGTTATATCCGTCGAATTTCATAACTCTTAGCTTAAGTGACCTCCTAAGCTTCGGATAAATAGGCCGAGAGACATACAAGGACAAATAGGCCGAGAGACATACAAGGACAAATAGGCCGAGAGACATACAAATGTCAGAGGTACCACGTCGCTACAATCCGCTTTGAAAGTACAACAGTGAAACAAAGCAGAAAATGATAAACATTGGTTTAAACATCGGTCATTAAAGTGTCCCGCAGCACGAGTCTGCGGGACACTTTAATGACTAAAGATGTCGAATTTTTTGAACAACTGAGCTGGAGAATGCTGAAGAAAACGATCTTAGTGAGTTAATGAGCTGAGCATCACATAATCTGAATAAAGCTTACATTAGCAACATCAACGGTACATGTGTCAGGTGGTGGTGGTGCACTACGTACTGGTGTAAGTGGACTGCTAGATGTTAATGCCGTTGCCGCAGTTGTACGCGATGCTGCAACGCTAGTTGTGGATACAGTTGTCGAAGGAGTGGTTGACGGTTGCCTAGAAACATCGGCTGCTACATAATCAGCACCCATCATCCCTCCTTGTCGTTTCTGCTGTTGATCGTAGTAATCTCCACTATAGACTGTTGTTGTCACATCATGGCCTAGAATTAAAAATTGTCATTCGAAGATAGCCGATATATCGATGAATGTACTGGAAATCGCATCTATAGGTCAAGTTCTTAATAATACCACCAAGTATACGTCGAAGATAAACAAGCACATAAAAAACAGTAACATGCACATCGTGCTTATTCAAAATCACTGCTCGCTAACCTCAAAAACTGCAAGGATTTATGCATGACCAACTAAAGCATTGGAAATTTCTAGCATCCACAACTGCTTAAGATGAAGAATGATAAAATACGGCAGATTTCTTCAACCATATTTATTCATTCTCCTTCATCTTCTCGTAGATCCGATATACACATACAAAATTTCACATTTTCAAGACGAGAGGCTAGAATATGAAAGCAATCATTGTAATAAACAGATATATTCATAAATGACTAGAGTAGTTCAGCTCATCAGGTAAGTTTGGAGGCGTCGCTGTATAAACTCCATTGGTAAACCATTATAAATGTTTGTAAACGAATTCGAAGCAGCATTAGCTATAAAACACGGAAGCAATAATTAAGCATATGAGGTGAAATACCTTTTTGCGTATGAACCCCATTGGTAGCTCCCTTGATAATCGACGTAGCTGTCGTTTTGGGTTGTAGTGTTGGTGTCACGGGAACCGTTGGGATTTTAGTTGTTTGAGCTCGTCGAGCCATCTCTTTTGCTAGAAATCACCTATGATAAATTGTTTTTTTTCTAACAAATGCACAACGACTGCCGATTAAATTTGCTGTCATGTCACTCACTCACTAAGGAACGAGCAAATGCGATTTGTTGCCTGGTGAGCGTACATCTTCACCGAGGAAATATCGATTCAATTAAGAGGATGATGGATTCTAAAATCGGAACATTCATATAATCCGAAGATTTATTTACATAAATAGCTTTGCTTTCCTCGGATTTAATACTTGCCGAACTCGCAAATATAACGATTTGTATGGATAACCATGACAGCTAAGAAAAAAGTCTACGACTGGTGTACGTCCACATTGCTGAGATCCCTTTGCAAATATCCTCAATCAAAAGAAATTCGGATCGACTGAATAATTCATTAAGATTAAGTAGTGCTAAATTCAAATATTTTATTTTGCAGCATAAATATGAATATTACTAACATTTCGGGGAAATCAGAAAAAATGAAAATAAGAACTTGATAAAATGCTTCATCGGGATAAGCAGAGATAAATTCTAATCGTAAAGAATATTTCCTTTCACGTAAAACTTATTTAACTAAGTGTAAAATTTCACCTGAACATATCAAAAAACGTCACAAATTCGAACATATAATTAATACGATAGAACACTGTTACAGTGTGCTGCGATGGCATTTTCAGAAGTGAAACATCGACCAAATGTTTACACACTAACCGTAGAATTTTGAATCCGTATCGATATGACCATCGTCTTGTTCCTCATCTTCAGGAATTGTATAGACAGGACCAGGACGATGTGTGAAAAACGGCTGATTGCTGTAATAGCTGGCAGCAGCTGAGTAATCGATTTCGTCCGATTCGACTGCCTAAAAGATTGCTCTGCAATAAGCTATCAAATTTCAACTTACAATTTCTGTGTCGCCTATGCTTTTTGGATGAAAATTTAGAAACACTTACAAAAAGGAGTATTTTGTGAAAAAAATTCGGTCTATAATAAGTTTTCCGCATTGTCCTTCAGAACTGCCTAAGAAGTTTTCTGCATTGCCCTTCACAAATGCCAAAAATGCTTCATTTGTAAACCAACGATATAGATGAAAGACAAGAGTGAAAATGCTCGTGAATAGCACTACTATCGCACAAATAAACATTCCATCGTTTCTCGTTGGTAAGTAAAAAATTTCGATAATTTATAGAAATTCTATAATTGATCATAAAAATTTACGCGGAAAATATACAGAGTAATGGCCAACTGTAGCCAGTATTAAATTGAGGAAATTTTTCTTAATTAATGGTAAACGATGAGTTTTTTTTTTCATCCAATATGGTTTCAGACAAACTGGCTAGAATGAATGCCACAAAATGCGCCCACCATCTCTCTCATAAGAGTAACGACTTTCGTGAATTGTCAACTTGTATTAACAACTAGTGCAACAATGCATTAACCGATCATATTTCAATGGATCTTTTCGCTTACTCAATTGCCTTGCAGAAAAAAAAAATCCATTTTATTGAAAATGCGATCGATTTGAAATAAATGTATACCTTTGGTACTCTCAAGTATTTATTCTTCTTTTCGAATTTGATTAATCAAAGTGGAATATTAAATAGAAAGTGAAAAAAGTGCTGAAATGAGCTTTAAAGAGAAGAATGAAAGACATTCGAAGACATTTCATCTGCACTGAAACGATATCATCATACTTTGTTTGCAGATGAAAACTTGCATAAACATGCAAAATGACTTGTAACATTTTACGATTTCACCTTCAATGCTCTCAAAATTATTTTCCGTAGGTGATAACTAAAATTATTTATCACTACGAGAAAAATTTTAAGGAAAATTAGTATTCACAAAGAATTATCGTTCTCTACATTTTTCGATAAAGCTTATTCGACATCACTAATAATAAGCAAATCAAAACATTAATAAATCATATAGAAACTTAAAATTTCATCGGTGATCTTCATTGTTTCCTCATCGTCTTCATCATCCAAGAAAGGATTTTTACGCTCCGAAGAGGAAGTCATACCGCCAACCTCTAATGGCTCATTCTTTGATTGTGTTGACATAGCGCCAATTCCCATTGTAACATCCTTATAACCTTCCTAAAAAAAAATCCTCAACCGTGACATCCTTATAATCTTCCCAAAAAATCCTCAATTTCCTTACAACCATTATTAAGATTCCAGAGGTGCTTAAAAAACCGAAAAAAGCCGCAATACAGTTTAAACTTAAAACGCTGAGGCATCTTTATGCATAAGAATGATGGTTCTAAGAAAATACTTATGCAAAATAATGTGAACTGTAATATAAGCTAACAGCGCATTACAGTTGATAATAAATGATACTAGCGTTGCATGTAATTACTGCAATTACCATCCGAAGAAAAGTCTTAGAGTTATGTAGGATATGAGACCTATATCATTAATATTAACACTTCGAATATTTATCCCTGAACTGATGATGATGCGAGGTTTCATTATAGCTGTTTGATGAGAATATATAAGGTAATATTGTCTAAAAATTATAAAATGTCAAATTGCAATCTTTTGTGCGAAAACATTTCGAAATCAGAAAAAAAAAAACTTCCTAAACTATATGAGAATAATAAAGATCTATTCAATAAGGTAGATTTCGGAAAGTACTTATTGTATTAAAAGGTGAAACGATTGTGCAAGATCAAGTGAAAACAAGAAATGTTTTCAGATGCACTTTCATGAAGATTTCAAACAAATTGGAAGAGTTCGAAAAAGTTTTGCTGCTACAGATACGATCTTCAACTTCGAAAGCAAATAGAATAATGCTTAGAGCAAAGCCCAAAGCAAAGCCTATGATATTTGATGGAATGTGATATACAATATATATACATTTTTATTTTTATTTATTTATTTATTTATTTACTTATTTATTTGTTTATTTATTTACTTATTTATTCATATATATATATATATATATATATATATATATATATATATATATATATATATATATATATATATATATATATATATATATATAGAGAGAGAGAGAGAGAGAGAGAAAATATATAACGTAAAAGCCTGATGGAGATGAAATATCTAGCACTCACCCCAGGTGTTGTGCTGTCGTCAACAGAGAAAATGTGAGGTTTTGGAGAGGGACTTTTGTTGAGGCTATCATGAGCCCACTGCACATCAAACTCGTCATTTGCAGATTCGCCAAACGCCTCAAAAATATACCTATACGTTCCTTTAAGTGCACATTCAAAGTGCCTTATTTATAGAATACTATATTACCACCATTATCCAATCGGGTAGTTTCTCCTATTGAAAAGAAAAAAGAACGACAACATAGACTTCGACCCGTTTTCCTCGTTTTTTGTATGTTTTTTAAAAAACGCGTCATGACGACAACGCATCCTAGCACGTGTATATACATATGTCCAAACGTGTATGTTTACTGTTACAAATGTGTCTATTGGTGCAGTAATTTCAAATGAGAAATCATTGAATCACGAACTATGAAACTTGACGATTCAAATGTACATCAAATGCGGTTTGTCCTCTATGTAATAATTCACAATGAGTGCACACTTTGAAATAAGTTACAAATATTTAAAGGTGATTTTTTTTAACTTTATACCGGTGCGGTGAAAAAAACGAATCTTTCATGGGATATTATTCGAACGAGCCGATAAAATAAAAATATCACTGCATTATTTCATGTATTTACTACATGTTTGTAATTTTAAAAAATGCTTTCTCAGGTTAGGTCGATAAAAGGATGCACTATCACCTCCAGCAAATCTCAATATCTTCATGCATGCTTTCAGAGGAATGTTAGCACATAGGCCCGATTGGCTGGTTTACTCGACTACCATGCACTACTTACGACTGGTATACAAAGAAAAATTTCTGAGGAAGCGCTCAAATCAACTTCCTCTGGTGCTCGGTTTCAATTTTTCTTAAAATTTCAACTGTTTTGGAATGGAATTTTGTCTGCATATATGACTCTGTCGCCTACCGGACTACCTCCTACTTCTGCCTCCACCATCAGTTATTACTTATTTATTGTCTGAGCACATAGAATAGACGATTATATTCCACACCTTGTTAAGGAAACTAACCTTTTTCTTCGCATGTTTCGGCCAATATAGTTTCTGAATAGAATCAAGGAACACAAAGAAACCAAACTAAGCGGGATGAAAGCAATAGAAAAAAAATTTTAAAATGGAATAAATATAACAGTGTATAGTATTGCAATGATGAGCCTTACTTGTATTTGTCGAAGAACATCCTTTCCAAATGCTTCTTGACGTTCTCGTTCTCGTTCAACCTCATCATAAGAAATCGACGGTGCAGAAGGTGCTTCAATTATCTGAAATTCCATTCCATTTCAACTATACAATGAAAAGCAAACGGCCTATTAGATAAAAATATGCCTCTTTCAAAATTCCTTTTCACAAATCACTGATCAATATATAAAAAAATATGTTCTAATGCAGTTGTAATTCAACTGATGATAGAATATGGTATAGTATAAGACGTAATGCATAGTAATATAAAGTAAACAATGGTATAGTATAGAATATAGTATAGATTATCTTTTCTACAATAGCTGCATAGAATGAAAATGCGACTGGTTGTAGCACACGAATTATTTTTAGGCATTTCAGGGTGAATTTCATTTTTCTGGAAGTTAATGGGTCAATTTGAATAATGCTATAGGGTGCTATCTGGCATAGACTGTGCACCGCTGAATTTTATAGCTCCGACTCCACTGGTTACTTAACAAAACTAACGAGTAGATGAATAGACGGACATATACACAAATCTGCATATGCAAAAACATTTTATGTTGCCAGATTTGGTGAACATTTCAGTGAATGTTCCAAAAAACGCGTTTTACAATGTGGATTCACAAAGATGCATGTGAAGCACTATTGAGTATTTCAGTGAAAACCGCACACAACGAACTCAACCTCATTTTGAGAATTTTTAAAAAAGTTTTGAAAATCTTCGCAATGGCGTACAAAAATATGTGAGAATTCCCATAAGATTTCTAGACGTGTAATGGTTTACATCAAAATATTGAGACAAACATCACAGCATTTACAAATGCCGAACATATAGAATTTGGTTTATGAGGAAAGCTGGGCAGTGTCAAAGGTGAGTCGAGCAAAGAGAGTAGAAAACTTTGAAAGCACGTTGAGCGAAGTGAACCACCAAATTTCGCTGTAAAATGACCCCACAAAAACATTATTCGAGATGAGTGAAGCTGAGAGAGTAAGACTATGCCATTCACAAGAATTAAATTACACGATACTAGAGCATTAAAACAGACCGATGCCTCAGAAGGTCCGATCGATGGAGGCTAACTTGTGCTCAACTTTCTGTAGCATCGATACTGCTTCCGCTCTCTTCTAAAGTAGACTTAGCAGGCTGTGTGGAAGACTCGTGCGGGTTCGTTTTCTGGGATGCGCTGACTTAGTGAGCAACTTACGCAATCACACGCATAGAAGTGGCTCGCAATTTACGCTTAAAATCACTAGGAAGAGCAGCACATAGCCCCTGGTGATTCTTAATTGGAGCCAAGGCACATGCAATTCGGGCCTCTTCTTACTCAAGATTTGCGTAGGCAACGACAGTAACATTCAGGGTACAACATTCATGGCCTGTAAAGCAATACCGTGCCCACCTTGTTTTTCTAATGTGACTTTCAATTGAAAAGGCTCTCAGTTTGGTGCAGCAGAAGTTGAGGGAAACAGCGAAAGAGATTCTGTCATATTACGTGAAAAGAACTGGATATGAGAAGAAATAAATTCACAGCAAACTCTTAGACGTCTATAGTAAGAAGTAATGATTACCTGATCAGGATAGTCATCCTCATCGGAGGACGGGCTCGTTTCTCCATCTGAATCGTCGTCGCTTGTCCGACTTCGTTCATCGTGAACAGTTACTGTGATAGCTGGTGGCGCCCTTAAAAGAAACCATATAAACTGTGAACACGATGATGCGTAGTGCAATCAAATATACCCGTGTTTATTCGAATAGTGTCCTTCAAGATCGACGCATTCGTCATCAAAATTTCAAATGAGAATCGGAGTAGAAAGGATTAAACTCTGAGCACTCATGACTATGTATTTATCTAACGGTAATATTCTTGCTGCCATCTCTCTCGCATCTTAATGGAACTCTACATTTATCTTTTGCATGTTCACAAACTCCTTTAAGCATATATGCATCAACTATTAAATATTAGAAAGAAATTCATAATCATCTAAAAAGTATTAGTCTAATTAGTAACTTACCTAACGATTTCGTTGGATTTTGAAGAGTCACGTTGAGCAAACGTAGAAGGTTGTTGATTGGATAGTGCGGTGATCGGTGATTTATCAAGTGCTGTCGAGGAAGACTGCTGTAATCCATAAATCTTTGTGTATTGTGACACTCAATTTCTTAGCCAAATGAATTTGAACGATTGGATCAAATAATGAGTAATATATTGACTTTATCGAATCGATCATATCACTTAATAATTTAATGCGATCATAACTCAATAAGAGAGGACTTATTGGACAGATGTGAAAGTAGAGAGTAAATCATTATTATGTGTAGCAGTTACTTGAGTGTCGAAAAAATTATGAAAGCATATGGAGACACTCTTATGTTTTCCCCGACAAGTGAAGCGGCATTAGATTAATTCCGGAATGATCTTCGCAAAATAGATACGAAAGGTTTGCCAAGTTAGATTTTATGCATACGGGAATAGTTCTAATAGTCACGGATATGCAGCACTTTCAAGTGCTGACCTAATCATTCATTTCTTTAGTATTCTAAGAGTAATGCTTGGAATTATATCATCCTAAACAATTATCAAACGCTATCATTCATAGTGTTTTTTTCCATGGTTTCAAATGGGAAATTCATTGTGTTTTCCATATGCCCCTAATCTCATAAGAAGAAGTCATTCAACAATCATCCGTACTGACTAGCGCAAAGAAGAAATCAATCGCGCTCTTTATTCTAGCAAAGAAGATTGTAGAAAATATTAATGATATTAAGGCATACAGTTCGAGGCATAGCTTGTGTGAGAACACTTCCGACGGAGGCTGTTGTTGATGGTAAAATATTCGTTTCCTTAGTTCGCTCATCGTGCAACTCCCTTGCCTTCTCGAACATCGATACGAGATGTGTACCATCGTCGGCTGTGAATGAATCGAAATCCACCTCATCCATTTGTACCACATCTATAGGTTTTATTTTCAAGGCCTTTATATTTACTCTAATATTTCGTAAAAATGGTGTTGTCACCTTAAAAATGAAAAATAAAAAGACTTATCTGTTAAACAAAAATTCGCACGGAAAATTATGAGATGATATATTACATGGTCGAAATATTAGACAATCATCGAGCAAATACGATTACTTGCACCCGTCTTTCCTTGAAACCAAAAAAAATGTTTGAAAATGTTCAACAAAAATTAAAAAAGTTGAAAATTCCCCACTGGAACACAGCCGATGCTTCATTACGGAAAGACTTAAACCTGAATTAGGATTGACCGCAGTCTGAAATAATCACATAAGTTGCTAAAAAAGCTTGAACCGGAATGGTTCTTGTTACCTTTTGGTGACTGCATTCCATTGGGATAAGTTATTCGCGGCTCTGTTACAATACCTGTAATTATAATGCGATACGACGACGATATAAGGAGTTTTTCGTATTAGAAGTATTTACTGTCGTTATCAGAATGCACTGAACATATAACAGTTGCATTGCACTAGACATCTTCATCTCCTCACATGTATGCCATTCCTAGGCTATCTTTGTGAAGTGATCCATTATACAATGAAGTGGTTCGATGATGACAATTTAAAAGTTATAAAATGTAACAGAGACATTAAAAACATCAGCTCTCTTAGCAACATTTCGTAAATTGCTGATAGTTTCGTAGTATGTTAGAGAAGGAAATTATTCCAAAAGAATGATTTTTGCATAAATGAGAAAACTTAATATAACAAAGAAAATTTGGCAGAAATTATGACATTCAACGAGTCCTCTTAGCGAAACCATTGAAAACTTTATTCCTGTTATACTGTATAGATAGCATAAATTATCGATTTTCCGATATAGAAAAGCTAAGTATTTGATGAAATAGGCGATCAAAAAACAAAAAAAAAAGCTGACGCTAATAATTGCACCCACCCTGAGTGACACGTTGATGTTCATATTCTTTACTTGAATAGTCGCTACTTTCTTCGTCATGCTCATTTATAAGTTGATCATTATGAGTACTGTAATCACGTTCCGATTTATCCTCATCATCAGCGAACACAGTAGTCCACATACGAGGCTTTCGTTCACTCCATCTCGAATTCACCTGAATATCGTCGAATAATTAATTTCTTTTGCAGTATTGTTACCATTTGTGAAAACACAACAGATAAAACACATCCAAAAAGTATATCAAATGTCTACTATTCTTTTTCTATGATAGTGCAAAATAATTTTTTTTTTTTTCACTTAGTATATAGTGACCAAAATCGCCTTAGAATCAGAATCAATTCAATGGCTGTTTAATTGCTATTGTTGTGGCCCATTAAGCTCCATTAGAAATAAACGAAGCATAAGATAGCATACTGGGCATGTTAATTATACTGTTCAACAAGTAAAACTGAAGGCATTTCATTGAATGCCACTTTAGTCGACTTGTATTTCTAGGAAACTAGTCGATGCTATCTGCAGTGATTCTGATATTCTAATGAGATTATTTCCCCATAGATGGGGGGATTATTTCCCCTTTAATGATTCTCACGAGATTAAACTTTCGAAATATTTCAATTTCTTTCTTACAATAATCGACAAGTAAGAGAAATTCACTCAGAAGCATTAAATATTGCCATTAAGGATACATGAAAGAATTGTAAATTTAAGTGACCTCATCACAGTATAGCAGTCGACAAAGTTATTGAGATAGATTTGAACGCAATAAGAAATTGCTAAACGTATTTAATTTATTGAAAATTGAATGAGAGAATAAAAGATCTCATTCTAACACTAGAAGCCGTTCTTCATTACAAAAACGTTAGTTTTTCTTCATTTTATAAATTTCATTCTAGTGTATTAACTTTGGCAAACCTAACATTAACTTTCCTACACTCTTTTTTGCTTTCTTTTCAACTCTAAGGTGGTGAGCATATTATATGAGTAGAAAATTCTTGCTAAAAGAATATTTTCTATTTTCGCGAAAGTAACAATGAAATATAAATTATGCTTTCAAAATTCGCTTTTATCTTGTTGAAATGCAATCAGCCCTATCAAATTCCCTAGTTAGTCTTCAAGGAATGTAATCAAGGCTATGCTATGCAAAGAAAAAACAAACTAATAATAAGTAACGTCCACGAATTTCATATTTTGGAACTTTCCCCAACACTCAGTCATTCAGCATCCAAATATTACAATATTTTATTTTAAAAAAAAAAGTCCTCGTAAAAAAATATGAAAACCTCATCTTCGAACGTCTCATCAACTTCACCGCTGTCATCCGCGTGTGCTCTTCCATCAAAATGATATGCATTCTCTTTATCGTCGTCTAAAACGAATCGTCTATCGTCACCATAGGTATAATCAAAGTCATCGCTCGTATATGCCCTATAACCAATAGTGGCATTCTCGTTAGCCTGTGAGGTAGTAGGATGTTGTGAATCGGAAATTGGTGCAGCAGCGGATGGCTCGAAGACAGAAGCCAACTCATGATCGTAGCTTGCGCTTGTCACTGTAGCATAACCACTGTCTGGTTGTGGTGACGACTCTTCAGAGAACGTTGATGACGCCATCGAATATTGTCTCGCAGTACGACTCTCTCCAACGTCGCGTATCTCCGATTTACTGCGAACGTCTTCGGCGACAACGTCACGACGTCCTGACTCCGGCTCAAAGGAGGGAACATCGCTTACGATAGACGCCACGACATTCGGCTCCGACTTCATAGACTGTGAGGTCTCTTCAACTGACATTCGACGAGTCTTTGAACCATCCTTGTCAGCAAGTGATTCATGCACCAGCACTGCAAAATGAAGAAATTTTACATTCTCATTCATGAAAACGAATGGGACAATTTCCTCGCAAAATAACATATGTACTGAAGTTGCCTTATAAGCATCTGCTAGGCGCGTACTATGGGAAGGATTACCACTATGATGCACGATAGCTTTACAATACTTGAAAAAAAATCTCCATAAAGAATACCGTATAAATTATCGCCAAGTTTCTGATCAGAAAGCATCTCTCATATTTCAGCTTTTTCTAAGAATCAAAGAAAAAACTGCCACATCCAAGAATTTTTCAACTCTTTATCAATCTCCTATTTTCCATGCCTGAAAACTATATACTAACGTGAACACTTCCCATAACACCACACAAATTAACTAGCAAACGTTGTGTAAAATATTGTTTAAATAAACATGTTTTGTTATATATTCCTAAACACATATCTGTGTTATAACAGTAGGGAAGGATAAGTTCCAAAAATCCTTTAACGATATATTTGGTTATCGATATCATTTGTGGCCGAACAAATGCACGTTAATTTCCAGCAAAAAAAAAAAAAAACAAAAACAGAAAACAAAAAAAAACATTTGCGGTTGAACTCGCCGAAAGATAATTCAGTATGAATTTTTGAATGAAACTCAAAAAAAAGTTTTTTTCATGGCATCGATCGCTTGTGCAAATATGAGCCAAAAGCAATAAGTTGTGCGTAAACGATATCAAGGCAGCTTCAAGTTTCAAACTTTATGGCGCCCTAAAATGATAATAATTCAAACCTGAGCCTGGTTAAGGTGTGAAAGTTTTAGCCTAAAAAATCAGCACTTACCCTCTAAGGATCGGTTAAAAATAGCGAATTTCTAGGAAGTTACCTTTCCTTAACTTTGGCCAACATAACATGAAATAAGACAATTTGATTAGTCAATTACAGGAAGTCTAATACTAGTGAGGATATGAATTTACCTCAAGATGTTCGTTGCACTAAAATTATTGTATGTGCTTACACTCAAACAGTCAGACATTAGAAACACGCAAATATGAATATATCATCGCTGTAATGCATACACTTTGCAAAGAACTTGGGAAAGCTCAAATGGGACAAAAAACATTTAAAACGGAAAGTGGACATAGGGATGTGAGGTTAATAAGCCACATCAGCTAAAAGTATAGCAGATGTTTAAAAAGCTAAAACTCTGAATTTCAGCATCTATGCATGTGCACGAACAGATAGATGAACATGTTTCGTATGCAAATTTACTTACATATTTTGAAATGCACACTCCACCTCCCCCTTCTCCCTAAATTGCTTCCTTAATTGCCTGTGAAGCTCCTTTAAGTAAATAACTAGCGAGATCAATCATGGAAGCTGACTGGTGCGGAGTTTTCTAATTCTCTCCATTAAACGTGAATTGTCAACAAGTAATAAAACACGCGCAATCACGCAATCCCATATCGAGGATTTTTTTTAATTAATTGCAGAATACCAACCTCAATGGTATGAAATGCAATCCCATCACAAGTGAAATCAATGTAAATTTTTGCTACTTTATTACGTACATGACTGTAGTTTTTCGGCAATGGCTAAGGCTACTCGAAAGGACGTAACTCCATCCACCAAATATTTTGAAGGTTAAGGCTGCAGAATTCCATCAATTACCCGAAGCATCAAACAACTGCATCATTTGCTAATTTGCAGCCCTTGATAATGCTTGCCATTTATGACGGATCTCTATTGTCGAATTGACGTTAGTGCGTGCAGCAGAAAGACGGAAATTTCTAAGGGAACAATTTTTTTTTTAAACTAATAATAAACATTTAAGAGATAATTGAGTGCAGAATATGACGAAAATTATCAAATGAAACATATTAAGGAAATTAGCGCAAGCAAAATTTATTCTTGCAAATTATTGCTCCAATATGAGCAAATCAACCACTTCTGTAGAGTTCGCAATCAATAGCGGAATATAAAATTAAGAAATTAAGCCGTTCAATATGGCAGCAGATGAACGGAGAAGAAAAATCAATCCATCATTTTATAAGCTAACTGATAAAAATGAGCTCTTATTTATGATTACTAGTATATAGTTGCAATGATGCAACACTAATTACTAATACATAGTTAGCATGTTCTAATGGTAACTATATAGTAGCCAGTTTCACATATACGTCTATCGACGAATGTGACATTTCTAAAAGGAGTATTACTAATTTGCACGATCTAGTATTCTCTAGGAAGCAGTGTGATAATACTTTCAATATTGTTAGCTCACCGCAAATGACGATCAAGCTGGCAGTTGAAGCAAATAGGGAAATATTGAATTTCGCAGTGCATTTTTATATAATTATGCAATGAACCACGAAAGAGGGCTACTACACTTCAGCGCATACTCAACAATGAAATAAACACATTACTTCCTCGCTAATATTTAGTGAACTTCTATATAACATCAAGCAACGGATGTTTTACCTCGTTAACCTCTTGCGAATAGTACCAAACATCGAGACTCGTCGAACACTTAAACCTAATATTACCTTCGGTAATATGACCATAGTCAGTGCACGAAGACGTCTGAAGTTAGCGATGGGGGTAATGGAACAAATTATGGAAAATTGGCATCACTTTGAACTACGAAGGAGAATGAAGTGGCATGGTTTCGTATATCACAATGAAAAGAAGGTACTCCTTAAAATTAAAATCCAACCTGATTGTGGTTGCAAACTTGATTGAGGCTGTGCTTTTGATTCCATTTGTCCTTGTTGCTCTGCGGCCCTCATAACGCCTAGTATTTGCTCCCTTTCTGCTGGTGATAAGATTGCAAGATTATCGGCCAACTCCTCTGAACAAAATTATCCTCAGAGAAGATCCTAAACACACGGATATAAAGCATAAATGTTGAATGGTGTATTAGCAACTACTTTTCTCGACACGTAATATTTGTAAATTTGCATTCACAAAGTATATCCAAACAACATCGTGCCAGGTGATATGTTTATGGGGATGTGTCTATCCGTTCGCCTTTCTGCTTTTTCAATTCTTGAACCACTGAAGTCAGAATTACGATATCTTTTGGGTTTGACACTATACCATAGGAGGTTTTCCATGCACGTTGACCTATCAAATTCTAGAGGAGTTATAAATATCAAAAAGGGGGAAACTTTTATGTGCATTTTACACTTATCAGTATTTCATTTTACAAAGAGAGAAAAACGAATCTTTTTTAAATACTCCTAGGAAGGAGCAAGTTAACTTAAATATAAAAGGATTATTTAGTAGATTCATAGTTGCTCGAAATTTCTGAAAATGACTGCGGAAGTAAGCAGTATGCAAAAACGCAGCCTGCGTCGGTCTATATTGGTATACTTTTCCCTCTATTGCCTTCTATAGCGATCCAGCCTACAATTATTCGAATTTAGAACTTTGGGAGTGAGGTAAACGAAAACCGATTAAAGGCGAGTTAATGCCGATGCGAAGCTATAAATTTCCTGTTTCGTATAAGATGCCTCGCATTTATAAATGATTCCTCCCCTCTTACAACTCTTAAATAGAAGAACGGAGGTGGCTGCAACTCTTAATCCACTGTAATCCGATTTCAGGCCGAAGCTTGACGTTGCAAAAAAGAATGTGGAAAGAAAACTAAAGTGGAAGAAAGAAAAAACCAATAAAAAAATGATGTCAGTTTAAAGAAAAATGAACCTTCAAGATGGTCGTGCTCAATCTTTTGCGGTGGTGTACTCGGTGCAGCCGGGATCGGCGACATTGGTGGAATAAGTTGCACTTCTTGGCTTTCAGCGGCTCTCATCACCGAGAGGATTTGTTCGCGTTCGGCTTCTGACAGGTGCGACAAATCCATTTCGTCGAGTATCGAGCTGCCCATTGGTGACTCAGACCGAGGTCGAGGTGTTGGGCCAAATACCGTCGGTGATGTGGCGACCTGCGGGTAAGCAGCAGCCGGTTCGACGAGACTCAAAGTTGAGCCTCTCGCTGAATCGCCTCCTTTCGGTATCGACGATAACGGCCGACTGGAATTAGCACAACGAAATAACCCCAAAGATCTTTGAAAATCGCCTCTACATGAAACGAAGAACTCTCCATCAAATTATTTACGGTCCAAGTTCAAAAATTTTGCGAAAATTTTCCGAAGCCAGGAAATCCAACACAAATTTCTTCAAATAGTAGCTTCTTTAGCCGGAAACAACTGAAGTCTCGGTGAAAGAGATTTCTTTAAAGACGCCTATTATATTTTATAAATGCGATTTGAATCAGAATCGATAGATGTCTTAAAGAAATGCTCTATAACAAGACCATAATCGTTGCTTTATGCAATTTTAAACGAGAAAAAAAAAAGACGGAAAAATTTTTGATGAAGAAATGACTTTTTGTGAGTTTTTATAATAGTTGTGCAGAAACGTTGAGCATTAAGAGAAATCAGTCCGCGCCACAAATAAAAAGTTGACAAAAGGCGAAAACGTTTACAAATTTTTCGAGACAACGAATGCATGAACATTTCAGTGGAAGAGTGCTCCATATTTATTCAAAATATGTGGAATTAATATCGTTCAAAAAAGTTGAAAAGAGATGAATGAATTGCGCCATATAAGTGATGGAGGTGAGCAAACTTTAGCACCACCGATATGAAAAAGAAAAAGAGGATCGGTGGAACTGATTCAAAAGTTCGATGAGCAATAATAGCAAACTCTTCTTGAAAGTAGTCTAACAACATGTGAATCATCTATATAATGCGCTATAGATTCAAATTCGCATTGCTGTTACTGTAACAACTTGCAGAGAAGACGAAAAATCGCAAATCGCCTATCCAATTTCTACGCTAGAATTTTTTCTAGTTTCTAATAATGGCAACAAAAACGTATCTTTAGAAGAGATCGTTCTCTCGCATCACTATAAGATGGAGCAATAAGGTTGAAGATTTTAACGTCCTTTGCTGATAGAGCATGGGGATGGACATGTTTTATGAGAAACGAGGTATTGCTAGGGAATTTCCGCATGAAAAATTAAAACAAGGAGAACGTCTTCCACCTTCCAACTGCTCATTCGCATCACATATCTTTGATTAAATCACGCGTAACAGTACTTCACACTATAAATACTGCTCATAGATGGCCTGTTATTAGGAATTATAAATAAATGACGTATAGTAATTTGAGCTGTACGAAATGATGAGTGAAAAACCATGATCACATGTAAGACATAGTTTGCATACATGGCGGTATGTGGTTATCACTGAAATCTAAGTTAAATTGATGTGGTATTCCTTCATAAATATTGATTATGCAATAATGGGTACAAATATATTGCTATTCCCTTCATATATATATATATATATATATATATATATATATATATATATATATATATATATATATATATATATATATATATATATATATATATATATATATATATATATATATATATATATATATATATATATATAAGGGAATACAAGTAAAAAAGATAAAAATATTGAATTGATTCATAAGCGTTAAAATCCACTTCAATTTCTTTTTATACTACTGAGGAAATAGTGGAGATGAGGAATTTTCACATAAAAGAGTTTGGGACCAAAACTTTAGTACTTGAATGAATGAATGACATAAGCTCTGCATCTTCTCAATGAGATCGTTGAACTATATTATTTGACTCAAGAAGGACCGATCAATACATTCAACTTTAAACTACCTCCGTCGCCCCCTCCCACCCTCCCCCCCAACTTCCACCTCCTCCGCTCCGCATATATTCAACTACTGACCACCCATATATTAGCTCTTACCCATACCCCCATATCCAATACCCCCATACCTATTAGCTCTCTTCCCTTCACCCCATACCCCCACATCTAGTAAAACTGACATACTCGGCTAGTAACTCTTCATATATATCCAACTATTAACTCCCTCACCCCTCCAATTGTACTGATGCGAAATCACAACTACCGAGGAACATTGAAACAAATACAAATAAACAAGAGAAACTTAACTTTGCATTTTCTGCTTGCAAAATAATAGTTCAACTTGAAAACGGACTTCACTTTCAAACACGTCAAGATTGATATAAAAAATGTCGAATTTGCAAGTGAAATGGAGGAGGAGGATGGAGCAGTAATGGTGGAGAAGGGGGAGAGAGAATGGAGCGAGAGAAAACAGCAAGGAGCAAATGCGTTAAAAATAAAACGAACCCGAATTCTGTTCCTTTATCGAAAAAGGATTCGGATGTTTTCGATGAGGAAATCTTAGCTGGTGTAGGAAGAGCTTTCGAGTCTTCAGCAGCATCAATCTCAGCACAGGCCATCACAGCCATGATCTTGGCACGTTCCTCCTCTGAAAGATCCTCCATTCCAGGCGGAATCCCTTCCATCGGTGGCAATGGAGATATGCTTCTAGCCGGGAATTGTACGGATGGTGCTCGAGGAGCCTGAAAATAATTACCCGTGTGCACGCAGTGAGCATATTCGATATGCAGGAAAAAAAATGTAAGGTTGGTACTGTGAATATTCAAAGCACATACACCGTAAAGCAAATTAGATTTAAAAAATGCAAGGTCCACTCCACGATGACCAGATTCTCCCTCCCCTGTTGATCGATGCTTCCCATTTTGGATGTTTATAGGAGAGACAACCTTCTACCAATTAAACCTCACTCTCGGTAAGCGCTCTTTTGTTACAAAATCCACGAAATACACATTTTCACGCGAGTTGTTGCTGCATAAAGTTTCTGAAAAGAATAAAATAACATGGAAAAGTCACAAATTGTAGGCTTCAATCGAAATAGAACGGTATGCTATAGAAGAGACAGTAAAGAGTATACTGCCTATAAATTGTACGAGATTTCAGTTCTTTCTCCTCACATTTTCAATTAACATGCTTTGGGAAGAGAAGTTAAAAGCAAATTGGTGGCAAATCTCAATAGAAATAGAGATTAGGTCTTCAAACGGAAGCCCGAAATTGTTACGAAATAAATGCAACAAGCTGTTTGATCAATAATAAGCAAAATTGTGATGAAAATTATAAGGTCTGCTTTAAGAGAATAATATAGAGATTTATTTTTAGTAATAATTCTGGATAGCTTAAATTCTCTTAATATATGCAGCAACATTATGAATATTGAAAAATAGATAATTTAGAGAGAGCACTAGACGATATTTGCATTATCCTTTTGCTTTTATTTCTCTTTTTTTTTTTGAAGTCTTCTTCGATTCAAAGTTGAAGTGAACATTCCCTTTAACAAATAAGACATGAGGCCTTTCTTTGCGCATATGTGAGAAAACATCATCAAAGTACTTTGCTGATTTCATGCGTCATGCTGGAAGCCTTATTGACTTCCCTTCCTCACCTATGCCAATCCTATGCAAAGCCAAGTTAACTACTTTTTTGAACTCGCAAAGTGCCAAATTCACTTTTGTGACGTTAAGTAGGGATTTATTTATTGCAATTTAAGTGAACAAATATAATTCTATACAATAAAAATATTTTCAGCTTGATGTAAGTGGCAAAATGTGGAAAACTTCCGATTGATTTTTCAATTTTTCATCAATGAAATTATAAAAGTGTTTTGATAAATAGTAGCTAAACGCAAATCAAGAGCTGATATATAATAGATGTAGTGATTTTATATGAATACATTATAAATTAAAACTGCATGCTCCTGGGGTTTTTTCTCAGAACCTTTTTGAGCAAATTTTATACTATATATATATATATATATATATATATATATATATATATATATATATATATATAAAATGAAAAGTTGACTTATGGGTGATAACGATATTTTACCACGTGAAGGAAAAGCAACGAAAAAGAAAGGGAAGTGATGGAAACACAAAATAATTTTTGGGTGCTAGCTGTTTCCCAGATAAATGCGTATAGCACCAGATTTCAGACGTAATTTTCGTCGGTCGCACTGTCAATGCCAATAAATAGTGCGCAATTGAAAAATCCCTGCAATCGGAAATTTGAAGTTTTGAAAGAGCATTTGATGTTATACTATCATAAAATATACTACTATATTTTAACTTTCGGAAACATCTCTTAAATTATCAAATCATCACAAATATAAATGTAACTTAATAAGAAAGTTGTATGAAACACGAATTTTTACCTTCATGCAGGTCTCCAATATAAATTTTTGCTCCACTTCTTCAGATTGGACGAAAGGAACTGCTTGCAGTAAGTAATCCGTAAGATGCGTTCAGGTAATCCTAGCCCCTTGCTTCCTTACTCTTACCCTTCTCGCGCCAAAATCACGACAGAGCAGCAGTTAATTAGTCCCATATACACATGTTTTCTATATGTATAATACACACCTGCCTATATATATATATATAAAATTTCCCGGCTTACAAGCAAGTGATCCGGCAGTTATGCGAATTTTCTAAAGATCATCTTGAAATCTCCTTGAGATCTTCAACTCGAAAAGAAATGATGAGCTGAAGAAGCAGCGTGAGAAAAATGATTGGAAAAATTATCCGCTCTGGAACGATTAGATATTTCAGACGGCATCAGCAAAAAGAAAACCTTTTAGCACCTTGGCCGAACTCTTTTTTTTTTCAAATAATGTAGAAAATATGCCATCTAATTTTCTAGGCAATCGCATACTATGAGAAACGGAGATGTTTTTTTGATGCGTTAGCTCATCTTAATAAAGATTGTTATTATACTACCTGATGAAAAGATCTTTTTTAATATACTTATTTTAGGATGCCCAACACTACTACAACAATTTATTAACTCATCTTACTCGTATTTTGCTCACTGGTTTCTTGAAATCGAAATGCACCGGAAAAAACAATCACATCGTTTTATGATTTTCATATTCTAAAGTGCAGAACGACGAGTGAAATCAAAGACTCAATGCTCAAGTTTCCCTCATTGAAAGACGCGAAAGTGTGGATATATTGAGACGGCTCGATTCGATTAGCTTTGTTGCTCTTCAAGAAATGAAATTTACATGAAAAATATTTAAAAATTTCCATGACACTTTTAAATAATTACAGTTGAAAACTCCTCAAAATTATAGTTATTATACGATCTTAATATTATACGATATTATACGATATTAATAGTTGTTCAGAGCTTTAAACAACTCAAAAATTCTCCAAACTTTGTTTCCTAATTGAGTTATATGGAGTGAATAAAACAAGAGAGATATTCTGATATTAAAATGTTAAGTATTTGAATCTATAAATTGGAAAGCAATTGTATGCTTCACGAAAATGTGCAGAAGACTAGTTAATGGTAGTTGATCTATTCGTTGGTGAACAATAATAAAGCTTTTATCGCTTTCGCTTTACTTTTCACTATAATTTCATTTTTATTCAAAGAATTTTAGTGATCCTTAAAATGATAATAGTCTTGATTCTTCTGCTAGGAAATATTTTTGGATTTATTTCACTGTTAACAGCATTTAAATAGTATGCTCTACCTGCATAATTTCGTCGATCCACATTTTTTTGTGATAATTTTGTTTAAAATTGCTGCTTATCTTGGAGGATAGCTTCTAAAGACACAATTGCCTATATATAGGCGCTCGTTTACGTCGAAATGTGATTTGTGCCAAAATTTATTACGCATAAATTGCATAAGATTTGCAAGTAAACACATGCACATAATATTCGTCAACACCTCAGTTACTAAAGTCGGGAGAAAGAAATGCTAATTAAGCGGTAGGGAATGCAGCAAAAAAAAACAAAAACATAAGTTTTATAATGACTAAGTGCCTTGTTTGTAGCAAGTGATTTATTTTTAACAGCAACACGTGCTATAACATTTTTTTTTTTTTTTAAATCATGCTACGAAGAAATGTTTCGATAGGAATATTGTTAAAACAATGTGTATGTCCAGTATGGTAGATAGGGATAATAAGAGGAAGAATTATTATTAGAAGCTTGAATATCTCTAATATTACCCTTATTAGTATAACTGAATCGCGTAATGAAATAACATCTGCTTGACGCATCTTGAAGAACGCTCAATAAGCTGTAACGGTGTGACATTAGACTATGTTATTTGTGTTATACTCACAACACCTACCTGAATAAAATATTCAAGCGAATTTTTCAATAATTATTCACGAATTCATTATTCATTTTTGAAATAGGCGGCAACCGATAAAGAACCGCTCATATTTTAAAATATAGAACAACAATAAAAGAACATATTAGAGTGTGATATGCAAGCGATAGAACGCTCAGAAAGGAAAAAACATCCAGTAAAACCTTTCCTAGAATAAGACGTTTTTTTGCTGACGATTTTGATTTTATTGTTTGAAGAGGCAAAATTCTGAGATGCCACAATAAGATCGTATATTGCATAAAGAAATGATAATTGAAGCTGCATTGTTTTCTTGCAAATAACGAAATTACTCTTCATAATTGTGCAGATTTTGTTAAAAAGAGTCATTTACCACCCAAAAGTATTTACAAGTTTACCATACAATCGACATTCAGTGCCACTTTTTAAAAGAGAATCATTGCATCGATTTAAACGATGGTTCTCTCAAAAGGTGGTCCATAAAAGAGGGAATGCGACAATTGTGTGGAATGTTGATGTTAAATCGATCAAGCAATTAAAGAATGCAGAAGAATCTTACACACTACAGAGACTCACCATGTTACCTCGAATAAAGCCCCCTTTTAATAAACTCTTTCAAAGATCTGAGGAAAGAGCCACTACAAATCGATGTCAGTCAAAAATTACCTCTTTAATAAAGCTTTGTTCAAATATGGGCATCAAAAATTACTTCTTTCTTGCACCATTTTGGAAATTCACCTCGACAAAATTCTCGAAACTCATCCTTAACAACTTGTTACCTTCAAACCTTCCGAAAGTGTGCAAATTCGAGCTCCTATACCAGAAAATGATAAATATTCTCCGAAATTAATGAGAAAGCAATCGGCAAGCCAAGTGCAGCAACAAACCGCAGAGCTCATATATCGCAGAATAGCCATTAAAATTCGATTTCATGAATATTTTGCATAAAAATAGTTAGGCAATAAATGTACAAATTAGTCGATATTTGATGGGAAGAAAGGAAATTGTCGGTCAAAAAAAAAACATTCTATATTAAGGGACATTCCATAAAATGCAACGAAGCGATCTAGTAAGATCAGCCGATCCTTACAGAACGGCAGATCCTTACCGGAGATGACCTTACAGGACTCTCACGAACTGGCATCAAAAGGCGATAAGCGGAATTATTTGTTAACATACATTTTTCTCATAAAAAGCAAACATCATATGAGCACAATCGGTTTCAAAAAGCTTCGAATGTTCAACGAAAATTTGTTAGCCTTATGCGGCTATCACTCCAAAATATATAAGGCAAACTGGCAAAGAATAATAAAATCTGAACGAATTAAAATTTTACAGCGGTGATTCTTCAGGTATATCGATTCATTATACAAAAATTTTACCCGAAGAACCATCTACCTAACAATCGCCTGCAGTAACTGCCATCTATCACATCACCTTAAATTGCATGAAAAAAAAAACGAAATTTGAGGAAATGAAAAAAAAAACACTCAATAGTGAATCGCGCGAACTAAGAGAAAATTCTATCGGAACAAAAAAAAAAAAAAGACGAAAACTTTTACGGCTTATGTATTAAATATACTGATGATTTCAGCACAGAATTTCTGTGGCAGTTTAAACGGAATGATGCAAGAAAAAATTTCTCATGACGTCATAGAAAAAATGCAGTAAAAATAATGATTTTTTTTTTCTTTCAAGAAGATACTTGTTGAAATCAATTTGTAAAAATTTCCCATCAAGAATTGCACCACTTTAGACGTCAACAAATGGAATATTTTAGCATTTCTTTTTTTGTGTGTGTAAATGATGACATCAACATTTCTATATGCAACAAAAAAAGACGTTTTCAATGTAATGAGTTGAGAAAGAAAATACGCTTCATGGGATTAGCAAATAGAAAGAACTCATTGCGAAGCTTCATCTCATCAAAAAATTCCTTCAATAGATACTCTCATCATTGCGTTCATTTAAGCGTAGTAATTCGATCGAAGATATGTGCAAAATAATATCCATTCTCAATATGCAACAACATTGTTCGAAACTGATTATAATACATACTTATGCAGTCGAAAAAAGGATTATGACAAATTCAATATCACAGTAAGCGATTGTTTTTTCGCTTAATTCCTTTTTTTATTTCTTCAATTGATTTCGAATCGAAAATTTGATAGCGTAGTTATTTGAAGTCTTCGATACTCCTCATGAGGACTTTGTTCGTGAATCATTGTTATGTTCAAGCCAAAACCAGTGAAAGCAGTCAGCTAATATGTAAATATTGTTATATTCCTAGGGGAGAAAGGAATGAAACACAGAACAATTTTTTTCGATGCAAGAGTTAGTCGACTACGCAAATAGCACTAAAGGCTTGCTAAGTTGTGATATGAGGAGAAAAAACAACCAAGAGAAAGAGTTTCTTGACGAATTGAATGGAACAAAAAGATTGATAATACAAAATGGGATCTCTGAGATGAAACTTCGAGCACAGTGCCACTAAAAAAGAATATTAATAATCATCTGTTTTAATAGAAAGGTTCAGCAATTTTATCATCGTGGAAGCGCTATCTTTCTATGCGAATTAATTTGCAGTGGGAGTTATAGGCAATTCCGATGAAAAATTCAAGTTTATTTATTTTATTGATTCGACCACCTTTGCAAAGTTTAGAAACCTATGCAGCATTTTATTTAATTCAGCAGTTAATATTTTATGGATGTTGGCTCATTAATTTGATTAGCAAGTGCGAATAATAATACTTTTCACTCATTTATATTTTCGAATAAAAAACTACCCTCTATGATTACTGATAATCGTCTCTCTTTTTCCGGTTGTTTTGAATATATTTGTCCTTAAAAAGATTTTTTTTCGCAAATATATCAGCCAATTGTCACTACATGAGATTATCAGAGGTGAATTGACAAGGAAAGAATTCTGCGTCTATCAATCACCTGCTTATTGCTTGCTCAAGCATACACTGCAATTAAGATCGATCATTTATGCGGCTCATTTGCGTTGCACATTGCAATTTAGAATGAATGCATTAATTTATGAATGTAATCATCGCTTTCATCTCTAGGCGACCATTCTATCATTTTAAAATAATTGCAATGACGTTTTTCGACGTTTTAGCAGGTCTTTTTTCCTCACAAAATGTAAATTTTTCACCGAGAAAATCTTGAGAGAACTGTTTTCATTAGAAATACTCTACTTTACTCTAGGGAATTACTTCTACTATTTACTCTCAGGATGATTTGTGCTAAAAAGAGAGTATCCTCGGAAAAAGAATAAAGCCATAAGGGATGAAAATTCTCTCACGATTATTGATATTCTTATTAGACCAATTTGAAACCTTATTGATATAAACACGTCATCATCCATTCAGCATTCATTACTGTTTTATAGCTAAGCACTATCTGAGAAAATCTCGAGAAGTTTTTCTATAATTCCGCAACTAGAAACTCACGCAAGGCGTTCAAGTCTTTGACGATAAGAAAGCTATCATTTCGTTGTTTCTTGTAATCGAAATTTTTATACATATTTCTATGCCAAATTGTACCAAGAAGCGAAGAATACAACATATGCGGAGAAATTGTGCTGAAGAGATTCTTAAAAATTAAGTGGAAATCATAAGTGCCATCAATGAGTTCACTGACATAATGAGGATGACTTTTGAATTTAGAAGAAAAATTGTTAAGAAGAATAATGCATAAAAATTTTACATTCAAGTTGCAAGCATTAACAATATAAATATAGCAACACAAATATGTCAGATGCGAAACAGCGAGCATAAAATGAAAAAATTTTTGAATAAGGGGAAATTTTGGAAAATGAGAGCCTAAATATTTGCTAAATATTTCAATAACGGAAATATAAAAATATTGGATCCATACATATATATATGGACCATCGATCACTTCTGCTTTGCCTGAAGTGGTACTACGCGCTAGGTTGTGGTGAACACGAATAGATCAAACGATAAATTAAATCAATTAGAATCTCTACTTCTAGAAACAATTAGAAAAAATGCGTGCAATCCACAAAAAAATTCACAATAGAAAAAGCAAAAATTGCTATTGTAGTGTTACAAAAGACGTATATCATCAAAATATATGATTGACAAATGAGAGAACGACAGGTAAACTGAGGACAGGTAAAAACGATTGGTAACGACAGGTTAATTAAGTATAAAAGGCATACCTTTGTAATACTTGTGAGGTCGCCAGTAGAAGCGGCATGTTGAGCTGCTTGAGCTAATTGCTCGGTAGCCTGCTTAGCCCCTTTGAAAGCATCACCTGCAAGCCGCGATAGAGATCCGAACATACTTCCTCCTATTCCTTTCGCGCTGACTTTTGGTACGTTATAAACAGTGTCGGCAGTACTTGAAGAAATACTCGTAGAATTCGATGCGCGATATGACGAAGAGATGCTGATTAAAGTCGGCTCTATCCTGCTAGCAGAGGCTGAAGCCGAAGGTCTTGTTAGGTCAGGCTGAGGTTCGAGCTGAGCGCGGAGTTGAGGCTCCGGCTCGGGCTCATCAAACTGGCGATTGACAGTGGGTGGCGGTGGTGAGAGAGCTGCTTCTAAACGGAAGGCGGCCCACTCTCCATTTGAGGAGTGTTCTAGTGTTGAATCGATATGCACACGCGGCTCTTGGCTGCTGGGGCTGCTGGTTTTGGTGCTGCTGTCGCTATTACTGCTGCAGCTAATATCTTCGACGATCGATTCTTCATTCTGTGTGCATTGCTCCTCTCGTTGCACCCATAGGGTTTCACCACGTTGCGCGCTTTCCAAAGATTCTGCAATATTTATTTAAAAATTTTAGCTAAATTCTCAATGATTCTTTAATCTATAAGCGCATATCTTAAGAATTCCCGGGAAAATTCCCGGGGTCTTTTGGCTTTTTTTTCGCGACATGGTTGAAGAATCGTCTAAACGTTTGCACGTAGAGACCGAAAGAATAAAATTTTTCAACAAATGAAGCGGTAATATGCAACTTGCAACTTAATGTGATATGTAACTTGCAGTTGCAAGTTAGCATCAAATGCAACTTTCAGACAAATCTCAGTACTAGAATCACAAAATGAAACGTCTTTCCGCAACTGCGTTATGCTAAATGCCGTTGCTTGTTGCAATAACTCACAATATCGTTGCAATTTTTGCTTGAAGACTCGCACGTTTGAACAAATGCAAATTAATTTTGTTTTTATCAGCTCGAAAATAAACTTGTAAATAGGGTTCACTATTGCTTGCATTGCATTTATATTTGATGAAATGGAAAACAAATGCAAAATGGGAAAAATAAAATAAATATGGTGGAAAATATAAACATGCGTTATTGCGTTATTTTTGTTCAGCTACATTATTCCGCATTAATTCTAGTTATATGCATGTAAATGTTAAGTTTTTTGGCGTAAAGCGAGGAGGGGGAGGGGGACAGGGAGGGAGAAGGGAGAGGGGAGGGTGTAATAGTGCAAAGCAAATGCGCAAATAAAATTCACCCAATCCATCAACGATTTCCTCACTTCACATAAACGCTGCAGGTTTATGCGAATGGCACACTAAACGTCAAACACAAACACCCCACAATAACGTTTAAAGCTTCCAAACATAAAAGAAAAATCTTCACTTGAAATTTGATACCTAGAACGAGAATTGAAGATTTCATGGTGAAAAATTTTGCCTCGAATGCAACACGATCAGATGAGTTGCTTCTAAATTCGGCGTATTCATTTGTTTTGCATTTACTGAGCATATAATGCACAAAAACCCAGGAAAAAAATACGAAAGTAATCATCAATTCTTGAAGCGATTGCTAAATTTTGACTTTTTTGTAATATTAAGATGGCCTAGTATTCTGATGAGAACGAAGAAGACTATTTAAAAAATAATCACGTCATGAATTTACGTTTCTGCTGCATAATTATGCCATTTCATTGCTTATGCTGCAAAAGACAAAAATTCTTCTAATACCTCTTCAAATTCTTTGCATTTTATTATTTGATCAACGTGGAAGAAGAGAACGAGAGTTCACATTTAGCGTGTTCTCATATTCTTTGAAAAGTGAGCACGCATATCTTTCAGCAGATGTGTGAACTATAAACTGAACAAACACAACAGCACAAATCCTCACTGCAAAATGCAGACTTTAAAGAACATAGGCGAAGATCTCGAGATTATCAATACTCCTGTCTCCGGATCTCCGGTGGAGCCGGAGACATGTGGCATATCTAGCACCACTTTAATCAGCGTATCATGCTTTTAAACAGCGGAATTTCAGATACAGTGATCAAGCGATCTCCCAGAACAGCACAATGCTCTACAGTTCACAAGCAATCCGGCAGAAATAGACGCATTTGGAATTGAGGCTCCTCCCCTATCCTGTGTACTCGACCATTCGCACGGCTTCTGGAAAAGTTCTTGTAATATACTTGAAAATGGTGTTCAAATTTTTGTGGAATTCTGATGGCCATGCTTTTGCCCGATGGCGCAGTCATTGGGATAACGCTGATAAATATCCTGTGAGTTTAGAAATGCCTATGCCACATAGAGTTATTGAGGACCCGAAGGTTTATGAATATAAGAAAGCTTTCTGGTACTTGTTTCTGGGGGAGCACTTAATTTAATCCAGCGCAAAAACGAAGCGCTTTTACAGGATTTCTGGCACCCACACTGTTCACTAAAAGGAAATTCATGAAGCGCTATTTCGTTGTTTTCTTTTGTTGCGGATTTCTTTGATAACAAAGCATACTGCAGCATTTTCCTGATCATTAAATAAGACGTCACTTTGTATTCAGACCATGTAGTGGGCGGAAGCAAATGTTTTGAGTTGCTGGCTGAATTATTTACGCAAACGCAAGACAACAGAATTTGGTCCAATATTTGCGCAGCTAAAAATTTTTGATTCGTCCCATGCAATACAGAATACATTATATTGTGTTTTACGAATTATATATTATAATACAACGTACCTCGGCGTGTACATGGTGGTGTACGTTATAAGGCTTGTATGAAATATTAATATATATATATATATATATATATATATATATATATATAGCCTAGATGGTGGAGTAGAGCATGGAGGAAGGTGCTAGTGAATTTGATGGACGGCCTGTAATCGAGAAAAGGGATGTCATTTGCTCACAGACGCAGAGAACGAGCGCGTACTTACTGATTCGAACATCGTTTAAAGGGTAAGTGTATAAAATTCCGGGTAAAAATACCGCATAGATTTTCTTGGAATCTCAGTTATCGTTCACCCTCCCCTTCTCCTGCAATATTTTGTTTCTCGCAGATTGTTCTCTTGTTTTAAGCAATGCTAAATGAAACATTAAAAATTTCACTGGTAGAAGGAAAGAAAACATCCATCTGAGTAACTCCTCTCTAAGCGCAATCTCTATGGACCTCAAAAGAGAGTCCCTATGCAAAATCATAAAAATCAAATTGGTAACGCATAAATGTTCATATCGAAAAAGCTTGTTGCGCATTTCACGCTTTTGAGATGACATCATTTTGTATTGTGTTTTTTAAAGAAACTTTTATGGTCATTTAATTTGCTTGTAGTTCATTCATCAACATGTTATAAATCATTTATCAAGACATCATAAATCTTCCTCGCATATTATTAAATATTTGCGCTAGCCAAAACCCCTTAAAGGAACTTCGATTCTATAGAAAGTTTTGTATTTTATCAGTACTCAAAAATACCTATGCATGTGTTCGGATTGCAGTGGACATTTAAGAGTGGACCATAACAGTTTGAAGAAAACGCTATGGCCATAAGCATTACGTTGGTCAAAGGCACTGACCATCGTTGGGATCAGCAGTGATAGGGAGAAAATCTCACTGAAAATTGCTACCTTCTCATTTCCGGGTTGCCTTCCTTAGCGAGCATTTGTTCGTGTTTTTTAGTTCTAGAACACTAAACTAAGGCATTTATGCTCCATCATCTCAGAAGAAATAAATAAACAACTTTCAAAAGATGCATCTTTCACAAAGAAATAGGATACCCAAAAGAAATTTTCCATTCAGTAGTGGACACAAAATGGTCATTTACCCATTGCAGGGTGGATTTGCCTCTTTTAAAACGACAGGTACAAACCTTTATTGGCAACAATTATAAACTTCATGTTTCTGAATCATTTCACTGCAAAAATGATAGCAGCAATCATTTTATATCCATTTTCTGGGAAAAATACCACCATTTCTCGGCAATTTTAATTTTTGAGATAAAAACAATTCAAGATTTTCCATTTAAATTGAAGCTAAAATGAGCGGAAGGCAATAAATAGGTTAAAAATACCTATATGTGTTACCCCTATTTTTGTCGACAGATAAATGCGCATGCATTAGCCATTGTATCGCAACTGAATGTGCAATATGCAAATCAAAGTCGCTAAGCCGCACCAAACCACACAAAAATATAAATAAGATAAGAGAAATTTATTAAAGGTAATATCGTTGAAATGAGTATGACCAATAATCATCCTCTTCTTTTTACCATATTCATAGAACGTTCTATTAACGTGTAACTATAAACAAGAAATTCAATAAAAACTAAATAAGCCCTATTGAATCTCGGCAGAAACAAAACAAAATTTAAAGAGGACGATAAGAGAGGTGAAAATACGAACGCATCCGACGGTAATTCATCTAATAAGTGTGCAAATAAGTCCCCCTGTTAATATCAAACGCGTCGTTTTCTCTTATTCGCTACATCACCTTTGGGAACTTTCCATCTGACGCCCCAAATGACTCCCTATAGGCCTTCATGTTTTAGCGATTTGAACGTAAGAGGAACCAAAAGGTTAGTGAAAGTGAAATTGATCGTTAAGAGCAATCGATTTTTAGTGAGTTTCACAAGGAATACTAAATTGCCAACTGGTTTATGAGACTATGTTGATGAGACAGGCCCTGTAAAGATGAGGATTAATCAGACTACTATTGCACTGCCTTGAATAGAATCCAATGTATAATAAACTTCCCAAGAATTTGGGATAAGGTTCATTGAGAAAACGGGTGGGATTTAATCCAGAGAAAAGGGTTCACTTTTGTTATAAAACAATGAGCAGCTCACAGCAACACCGCAGAAAATGTGAAAGCAGCTAAGAAAAAAACTATAGAAACTAAGCACGCTACAAGTATGGAAGGAAGCGACAAATGCGGCAGCAACCCATTGAGATGTATGAAAAAAGATCATTTCCTGAACTTGATGGTAATAGCAGAGAAAGATTATTAGAGGCGAGAGGGTTAATTCAAAAAATTCAGAACACGACAAAGGAGTCTGAAGTGTGATATGTGAGAAGCCATAAAATAGTGTTACTTAAGCAAATATTACACTAAATTTCATCCTGCTAGGAAAAAAGTTATATAAATAGACAGTTTGCAACTGACGACAATGCAGCATATTATAGTAGAAGCGACGATTCTTCGTATCAAAACTAGGAAGCTCGGGGCAACGAAATTGTGCAGAAAAGTCGAACTCAGTTCGGATTACCAGGAAAAATTTTCGGTTGAATCATCAGATGAGTAGGTCAAAAGTAACTTGGACGTGCTAAAATAAAGAAGCATTATACATTGACCACGTTCAGCTGTGGATGTGGCCACAGTGGTGACTATTCATTCCCACTTTTTTTTCGGCTTCGAAAAATAAAAATAAAAGGGGATTGCAGCAGGGTTCACCTTTCCCAAATCAGTAGTTCTCAATGGCACAGGATGCCACTGGGAACTGCTAATTTCGACAGTTGGCTTATTTGGTTCCCGAAAAAGATTGCGGTGGCGATTGATGCTCCTCTCCCTCCATTTCGACCTTTCGCTCAACGAACAGAGGTAGAAGGATTTTATAGGCTAGTACGGCAAAACAAACATTAGTCTCTCATGTTCGAAAATCTGAGTGAAAATTGCATCCCTCTTTCGTTCGTTGTTCCACTGGCTATATGACCACATATGTATTGCACGCATTTATATGACCAGACTTTTATGCCGCTGAGTGCATTAAGGTTGGAGCTGCAAAAAAAGCAGTTTAGAGGGAACAACGTTCGAATGAAACAAACGCAATGCACCTCGGTTTTACGGCATTCCATACGAACGCTTATGAACGGAATTTAACAACCTATTGAAAACTTCTATGAACGAGCAAAAAAAGGAGACGGAAATACGCCTCAAAGCCTTCAAAGAAAACGTGCATTTCTTTTTCGCAAAAGAACATATATGAATCAATCCGCAAAGGAAGTCGGTCATTTATTCGAATTGCCGTTTTAGTTTTCCTCATTTCTTCAGAGGGTGCATTCCAGTGGTTGTTTGTTTTGGTGCTCGTAAAGTTACCAGAAAACTCTGAAAGAAACACTAGCAGGCAGATGATATCAGTGGAGTTTTGGACGCTGATGACGGCAATAGGATATTAGCAAACATGCGGTACGCGAGTTCTATTTATGACCGAAGCATTACCTATCACCGAGGATTTTTCTCTGGATGTATCACGCACGCTCTGGAATGTGCGAAGAATTTCAGCATAAAGCAAAGCGTTACTTGCATCTCCCTCGCAGCAACTCAACTGTCATTGGTAGAAGTCAGTAGCAACCGCTGAAACAAGCAGAAAAAAAAGACAAAACACATTAAATATATAGTGACGACTATGGTCACTTTGGGTCATCTTAATCAAATAAGCCAAATAACAGTACTGTCTGAACTATATCATCAAAATTGCTTAGCCATTTCGTGGATAATTTTCATCAATCTTTTTTAGAGAGAATTAAATCTATTTCGAGAAAACAACCAAAAATGGAAGCATCAATGAAAACTTATTGACAAATGCATGTTTGAAAAGCTCATTTCGCTGTGTTTTTCCTCACCAATTGATAAAATATATAACCTTGAAGGATTTCTATACCGCAGAAGTTTCAATCACAACCAAATTCAGCAATAGCAAATGAGAATTATCATCAAGAGCCTTTATCTATCGGCGCAAAAATTGAGAGTTAAGTTATTTGATGACCAAAGGTTGAGAAAATGATCGCCGTAAGCAGTCACCAAATCTAAACGAATCTATTCGCACCAATATTTTTTTGCATTTAGTGGAACACTTGCAAAGCAAAGTAGGCAGATGCATTGATACTGATCAATTGGAAGAGATATTCCAAAAATCAGAACAGAAAAGGAAGAAAGTAGGATCGTCAGAAACAAGTGAATGAAACGCAAATAGGAAAGCACTCAGAAAAATTTTCGCATTCGAATACTACCAAATAATGCCATATTTTCAGTCGACCAGTTTAACGATTCGAGCACTCAAACTTCGAGAAAAATGCTTCTATTTCACAGGAATTTTTTTTCTGGCAGCATTTCAAAAGATTTTCAATCAGTATGCAAAAAAAGTTCATAAGTGTTTTTTGAGTGGGTGATTTTGATAAAAACTGAACTTCAGAAAACGCTTCCATGACGAGTACGATAGCCATTAATTCAAATTTTAAGTTCTAAAGACGGTGATGCAGTCTCATTGATAAACGCGAAGATAGATTGGCACACGGAGATAGAAATAATCGCACATACAATGTGGTGGGAGCGATAATGCACCGTTAATGTGCAGGTGCTGAAAGAACGCCTATGTAGCTAATGCTTCGATTAATGAAGGCACTGTGAAAGAGGCCACCTGCAAAAAATAAAGAACGTATACGGGAAGATAAACGGAGGTGAAGGGGAAAAGACTGGGAACGATAAAACGGATAATTGAACATGAAAGAGCTGCTGCTATAAGAGATGTGGGCGTTTTGAACAATCAGAACACGCACGTCGACGACGCATCATTCCTCATACCAACTTGTGCGCGATTATAACTAAAGCAGTGGTTTTTATTTGTTCACTAAGAACAAGAACGTTGAAAGTCCCTTAAAACTTTCGGATTCCGACGAAAATTTCCCACATTTGAATCAATGGTATTGGATTTGCTTACATAGTTCCTCGCTGCTCAATTTTTGTCAAAATTCTTTGATACAAAAAGAAGTAGTGGTGTTTTCAATACGTGAGGGTCCACTCTTTCCAAACATTTTTCATGAACATTTTAGGGAAATCAGAAATCGGAAGAAATATTCAATATGATTTTTACATTTAGCAACCTCAAATTAGTCGAAATTTTGCTTTGTTTCAGTTATCTTTGCAGTTTACAGTAATGGGAGAGCTAGTGCACTTCGATAGTGGCTCAATGCAAAAAGTGCGTTCATGACAATGTAGTTCACATATATATATAAAATTGCAAGACTGTGCTACTCCTTCGAAAATTCACTGTAACGACTTTTCGCTGACAGCTTGCGATATCTTACAACAATACAATTTGCATGATTGTGAAGAGAACTACGAATATGTGCGAATAATACGAAGACAAGAACTAGAAAAGTAACCCTAAAGATGCGGCGGCTGTGTGCGCATGCAGATACACAGAATTTAACTGCACCATAATAAAATGGCTTGCAAGAAATCCTACTGTTGTATTTGAAGTAATTTCACGGTCAGGATTCTCAAGTATTGAAGTGAAGAAGTGGGAAGAGCCTTGATGGGATCACAATACCAAAAAAACGTCGAGGTGGAGATCCCACCAACGATTTTCAAGTTCGCAGATTTATCAAAAGATATTAAACAGAACTGCACTTTATCATATAGGATGAGATATTCCACAATTTAAGCTTTGTTGATGACCGATATTAAAAGGGAGGACAACGTTTCAGCATCATATTTCCTTCATAAAACTTTCAAAAATCAAATTGATATTGTATGCAGAAAAGAAATGCTGTGCAAAATTTACAAAATAACGCGAGTGCTCATAGCGAAACCAGTTCACTCTATTAGCGCCTCCTCTACCGACATTACGCTTTGCAATAACTCAAATGTTTATTTGGGGGATATTCGTATCGATGAGATTAATTAGTCAATTCCAAATAGAAAAGAAGCGGTCATCTTGAAAAGCAAATTTTTTCAATTCTTTATTGTTCTATAGATAAGTTCAAACCTCAAAATTGACTTACTCAGTTTGTCTTTTTCAGAGTTCATAAAAAAACTCTCGTGACTGCATGATGTTTTAATCGTTTCAACGCAATTACGCGCGTTCAGATATGGAGCAAATGCTCACTCTCATTGGAGTTTGCTTCAACAAGAACCAATAAAGGATATTTTTAGATGGTGAATTTGATAGTCATTCATCAATAATTGCCTAACTATCGCCTAGTATTTCAACTCGATTCTCTCGATCTTCATCACTAGTAAGAAAAATACGTATAAACTGCTAGCAGTTTCCACTCCAACAACACAATCTAACACAATGCAAGGAGCGATCATAGGAGAGGAGACGCCTGTCGAGTTGAGCAAAACGCAGCAAAGGCTAGCAGATTCATTTCGAGATAATAGTGTCAACACTGCAACCTCTACACCCCTTTCTAACTATGGTGCTTAAATTGCTTATGAAATTTTTGGGGCAAAATTTGGGATTTCAAGTGAATGAACCGTAATCAATCGTTTAGAAACATTTAGAAACTTTAGAAAGCATGAAAAAATCATTTGAAAAAGCAAGATTTCCGCTTTAATTTTCGAAAAAACGAGCTGATCACCAACTCGATGATTCTATAAAGTCATTATTATTTCACAACTTCCTATTAGTTGTATGGAGATATCAAAATTTTTCAGTTCTTGCGCACTAAGTGTCATTATTCGAAAATTCGAAAGTTTGGGGGAATAGCACCAGTCTCCCTTTCACTCATTTTCTGAGTGGACAGGAACAAGCATAATGTGTGAAAGAGATCCATTCTAGCAATCGGCTATTTTCTTACACTGTGTTAAACGACGTAAACAATTCCTCACCAATAATATGCTGAGACAAGCATCAGTCCAAAAACTGATGAAATTAGGGAGATTCGTCGTATGTTCGAATGTTCAAGGATCAGATCTGCGGTAGTGATCGGTAATGTCGGATAACAAAAAAAAGTTTGAAATTAAATAAACACGAGAAGTGAAGTTAGTTTTGACTATTTTTCGACTACTTATGTTTGGATAGCGACGTATAGCAACGCAAGCCTCACATTCGTTTCTTTGCACTGGAAATATTACCGCCAGCTTAGAAGTAACAACCGGTTTCATCACTACGTTGCCGAATGAACACATCTGATACAGTGATCAGCAATAATCTATCAACAAGTGCATAGTGTCCACTCATCACGCTCTAATCGCCTCTCTAACTGGATACGGCGGCTGTTATGAATGACTCACTCAAGGAGCCTTCAGACATATCTTTATAGGATGCTCATCAACTTATCTCTATCCTGCATCGCAAGGAATGGTGACTATTATTGTTGGCTTTCTAATTTTTCGTTTTAGAGTCAATTTCTCAAATGCCTGGGTGTAGATTCAACAACTGATATGTCCGATTGGCGCATATTGTACAAAGTGGTCGAATGCTCAATGTGGTACCTAAGTTTATACATTTAAGTATTACTTTGCAAAATAAGAGTCAGACTGTCATTTCTGGGCCGTCAACAGCAACTCAAAGAACCCTTGAAGTTTGTATTTTACCCAGCCATGTTGTTTATGCCCTACTTAAATACAAATACTTGAGAAATAACTGAGAGCTTTATTCCAATAGATACTCAAGTTCAAAGAAAAGGTGTTGCTGGATTCATGGTTAGTGCATAAGCACAGTAGCTTGATATCTAAAAATATGGATACCATACAAGAGAAATGAATATATAAACGTTGAAGAATTGAATCAGTGGAAAAGCAAAAGTTCTGATATGTTTGTGTGTCATTATTTGCCTATGTCGTATAGTTTCTAAACACTTAGCAGCATGTTGTTACTCCACAGTTTGTTAGGATTTGTAAAAAAAAATAGCATACATATATGGCCCATCTCTGTCATCTGATTACATCCGAAATTTGCATTAATTCTTTCCTGTGCGTAGAATTCGTTTTTATGCATTATCATTTCCACACCTAACATATACCTCAAACCACTTATCAGTTCTTATCATAACATATTATTATGCAATACTTTTTTAACAGTTCCTAAGATAACACAGACATCAGGTTTCTTTCAAAACACCTTTGCTAAATTTATAGAAAAATGCTCTTTTTTAATAATCAGCAGAAATAATCGAAATAGAGAGGAATGTTTGCATCGTTTCGAGACAAATATCTTGAAATATGTAGCAGAAATCTATATATTAACAAAGATGAATTCCAAACACTAAAAGGTTCGGCAATGTGCACGCCAAATTCCCACATCTAAACAAATCTCACAAATAAGTGGGAAAGATTTTGATGGATTACAATAGATTTGATGGATATAATATGCTAAATTCAACGCATGTCATAAGTTTTCAACCTTCAAAGACGCATATAAATAAAGAAAATTTTTTTTTGTGGAGAAGTGCTTTGCTTCGAATGCAAAACGAATATACGTAAGTACTTTTTTCCAGCAACTAACAAATGTTTTTTAGGAGGGGAAGGTGGAGAGAGCAGTGCGGAGTGACTCAAGGAAATAAAAACATAAAGCACACTCGAGAAATCAATTGCAAAATAGACCCTTTCACAAGAGAAAGACCTGAAGTGATGATGCACAAAAAACACGAAGTGCTTTAATATTGCCCGAAAGCAATCAGCAATTCAATCAAATAATATGTCGACCTTTTGCGCTTGCAACTCTCGGGATTTGGAGCTTCGACAAATTTTCCGAAACTTATGCACACATATTGCAAATATGAAAGAGGTTGCGCTGCTCAAAACTTTAGCAAATATTTTCGAAGAGAAAACAAAAAGTCATTATGCTATACGTAGGATGGGTTCAAAGTTGAAACGCATATAGAGGAAAGAGTGGTGGCACGCGCAAACTTCTTATATAATACATGTGTACATATGAATAATTGAATAAATAAATAAATAAATAAATAAATAAATATATATATATATATATATATATATATATATATATATATATATGCTTTCAAAAAGTGTCTTTGGTCTCTAAAGAAAGAAAACACGATAGCTTATGAGATAAAGCAAACGTCGGTGAATGAAAAAGACTTGAAAAATATGGATAGCAGCGACAATGGAAGTTTAGATCACAAGGCTCGCTTAATTTAGCTGAATTGTGCACGCAACGACACATCATCGAAGCAGGCGCTATAATATTCTCGAAAACGCAACAAAGGCATTTTCTTCACGCTTCATAGCACATTGTAATTTTGCCCATCCTCTTTAATTTTAACCTTAATACTCCGTCGTTCATTGAATTCAATGCAATCCGCTTTGCAATAATTGCAAATGAGCGCGAATATGAGAATAATTTGGCTTCTATAAGAGATGGTCGGTTATTGATCGGATTTCCGCTCTTTTAATGCTCGGATTCGATAACGAATGGGTTGGCCGACTTGGTCTCAACCTGATTTCGAAACTAGGCAGAAACTTGTGGCAATCATCCCTCACTTGAGATTGCAGAGAGGAAAAGGTCAGAATATAAAAAAAGAATAAATTGTTCTACTCGAAAATGCGAAAAGAACATATTCCAGCTCACCTTCAGTAATCGTTGGTCGTATAACGTCCAATGCAGGCTCGCTCTGCATGATGTTCTCAGCCTAAATTTAGAATATTTTTAAACGAATACTGAATAACAGCCTCTCAAAAATGAGTTCAAATTCCAAATGCATCTCAGAAAAAAAAAATTTCATTACAGCATAAAAATTTACCTTGATCTCACTAAATGAATGATGTAGTTCAATCCTTCCAAAGTTTCTTCTCGCAAAAAAAAATGCGAGGGACACTTTCATCATTATAACTAGTCCAGCAAATGGGATTTTTCTTTATTAGCACAATCTCCTGCTGCTCTATGTTTGTATGCTACCTCGAAGATGAGTTCTATCTTCGGCAACTAAAATATCACTTCCTCAGAACCTTAAACATGCCACTACTCATCTCGGAAGTAGTGCTTTCATTCAAATAATTCAATACTCAAGTCTGTGAAAGTGTTTATCAAACCGAAGAGAGTGCGCTACTCTATGAAGCCACTGCTTCAACTATTACAAATTTTCACCGCTTTTCTTCCTCCGCACTTGTTTAATTTCAACGAATAATTGGCACGATATGTGCTTTTTACTTTTCCGCCGATTGAAGCAACGGATTGCACAGACATTCGCAGAAACAATGAGACCTATTGTGCAAACTTTGCGTGGCGCGTATATATATATATATATATATATATATATATATATATATATATATATATATATATATATATATGCATGTGTACGATTTTTGACCAATTATTGAAAAATTGACCAATCAAGCAATTATTGGCAGAACAATAAGCGTTCAATCAGTCCGTCATGAGTTTCGCTACGTGTCAGCCGAATTTAGGCACTTGTTAAGTCTTCAAGTCAATATGGTCCCTCATTTAATAGTCTTGAAACAATTTTGAATCAAATTGTCTAATATCTCGGCCTTTCATCACTTTGAATTGTTTTAGATATGAAATTTTCCAAGCCCAGCGACTGTGAAATCGTCCAAAGCAAAAATTTCTATTTTGCTGGCAGCAATAAAAGAAGAAAAGAAATTGACTCACAAGCTTTATAGCACATTTAAGTGCGAAACGTTAATGACGAACGCAATAAAATCGATTTGTGTTAATAAAGTGAGGGAAGAGGAAATTGAAATGAATAGCAAATAGAACGTCATTTTCATGGAAACCTTATCTGACCATAGAAAAAAAAACATAAATTTAGTTTTAGAGATTGAAATTTTTTTTGAATGGCCGATAAATTTCTTCAGTGGGATCGCCATTTCTAGACGTGTCTTTTGATGCGGAAAATTATGCCAAATAAGGCGTTATGTGGTTCATTCTTTTAGGCTTTTTCGAAATTAATTAACAATCCGTGGTTTCATCGCATATATTTCAAGTTGTTGTTTGCATTCACCAAATCAACTAAACAGCACATTCTCGGCGAAATAATCGTAAGAAAAATAAGTAAATAAATTATCCCATATGTGCTGTTTTTGATGCAACTGGCGGTTTTATACTTATGCTGGAAATGGAGGTAATGCCACCATTGTTCTCCATTCTGTGGACTACCTGCGAACGCAATCCTTCAATAAATTTTTCTCCTAGTCCAGCACGATCTCCCTTATCTTCTTAGGCCAGTGCATGCCCTCAGGGTGAAATCCACTGCTTTGATGCGCTTTCGTTACTGGAACTCACCGTCACTATTCATTTATTAAGGTAACAGTTTCATCTGTTACATGCAGCACTGGAAGTTGAATGAAAGCATGACGCGAACTTTCTACACTTCTACTGATATGCTTGTATATCTAGCTTCAGTGTCATTAATTGTCGTTGTATATTCAGTGGCGATATGTGAAGCCGCAGCTCCTGTTACCTGTTTATTGTTTCTTTATCATATTGCGTGTTAAATGGCTTGTTTTGCGCGCATCCAACCTATAGTTGCTCTTGGTGTGAGGATTTTTGGGCTTTTCTTATTCGATGACTATTCACGTAGCTGGGCATTAAGGCAACTACGATGCCGGCGTCTGTGATTACGAAACCCGATTTTAAACACCGTTTCACCAACAATTTACATCAATGGCCTATAACGGTTTACTTCGTTTGACAGGCATAAGAACAGATAAAGAAGTTTTCAGTATCTATCTCAACGATCGAGGAGAATGGTTAAGTATAAGGGAATGTTCATGAAAAACACAACGCATTAAGAAGTTTCCTCATATTTCTACAGCTCAGTGAAAAATTTTATTTAGCTCTCGAAGGCGAGACCCGCTTTTTTAATATCCCTTACAGAACTGAGGAAGTAGAAGACTTTAACATCTGAAACCAAACTGCCATCCCCCTCCCCCCCGCGGGGATGGGGTCTCCTTCGCGGTCCAGAACAAATGAATAATCTTAATGCGGAAAGGGGAGGTGTAAGAGTATCTCCATGGGGCCCGTATCGAAGGCGGAGTGACGACGAATTCCGAATACTAGTTTCTCCACAATGCAAATTAATGAAGTACCCTGATAGGTTTAGAGAGGAATGTATGACGTTTCCTCTTAAGATGGACATGCGCGATTCCTATAGCAACATAATCTTATGAAGCGGGTGCGTAAGAGTTCTGCAGGGACGGGCATAACAGGTGCTTTGGAATTTCACTTACTTGATCAGCCAATTTCATTCATTAACTGCCAAGAAAAAAAATATGAGCACTAGCGCATCAGTCTGCAGCGACGTTTTAGTAGTGGAGATATAATTGCGGTACACATTTCTCCCGTCAACTTTTGCAGCTTCGTTTTCAGTTATTGCGGAGCTGAAACTATCGGAAACTCTTATGGGCGCTCATGTATATGTAAATACAGGCACGGTTTGAGCATGATGCGCTTTGGAAATGCAAATTCGCGAACTCGCGTAGAAATCAGAGACGACTATAGGAGAAAGGTGGCGGACACATGCTTTTGCTCAAAGCAATGAAGATTTTTAATCTCGACTATCATTAGCACAATAGAGAGAAAAGGTAGGCCATCAAGACGAGGCAGAAAGCGCAAAGCAATGCGATGAATCTTTTTTCAAAGAAAAAACAGTTCCGGCCGTCATTAGTGACACGGCAAGATGTTTCAAGGTGGCAAAAATTGAGTGCCTTCGATCTCCGCACCACTTCGTTAAAGCAGTCCTGCATACGTCTCTGTTGATGACTAATCCAATACAGATTTTAATTTAATTCAAGCACACTTAAATGTTTGAAGCCAATTTAGCACTTCTCTTCGAAATACCATCCCTTCCACAACCGCACTTTAGCCAAAGAACCTTGAATATGACATCTTCATCAAATTCGTCTGACTAGCTAAAACTTGGGAAAATAAGCAAATTGCTGACGTGGATTTTGGTTGCGAAACTTTGTGAGTGCCATTGTTTTAGTTGCATATTGTTTGTGCCGGGCAGTTGGCATGCAGTTACGCTCATTTTAATACTCGCCAAAGCGAGATGAATTGCTTTACCAAAACGCATAAACGGATACTAGCAATTTTGCAGAAATTCCAGTCATTCATTCACTTCTATACTGCTTTTTAGGCATCGGCTGAAAAAGCACTTCAAAAAAGAGACAGAATTAGATGCATTTCAAAATCAGAGATTCATGGTCTCTCTCCATCCATCTCTGTTGCTTTTCCCTTCTCTCTAAACATTATTTGAATGAGCAATTCTAGCAAAAAAAAAGACTCATTTTTGTAGAGAATGCACGTAGCAAAACTAAATCAAAAAGTGCACACATCTTTTTAAGGGCGAAATGCTCCTGTTTATAGTAATTCTGATAATATCACCTCTTTTGTGATAGGCGTTGATTGCTTTTCCGAACTTTGCGTTCGTTCTTCTCCATCGGCAAACTCGTTATCCTTGTCTACATCTAAAAATAGAGAAATTGAACACACAGTTCATAAGGTTATGCAAATTGTCCAGTATCTTATTAAATTACTACGTTATTTGAATATAAGTCGTAGTTAAGCATGAAATATGGCATGCGTGAAGGATATATTAGGCATCCACGTGAGGTTTGAAAGAAAGTATATTTCCACTCAGAAAATTTCAATATAACTTATTTCGAAAGGTAAATATCAAGTCAAGTTCTCAACCTCGTCATCTTGAAATTATTTTGGAATGAGAAGGAATCCATGCCCCTATACGAATAACAAAGAACTATAATTAACGCATATGCTGCTGCATTGCACTTTTATCGCTCAAAACAAACTTTGCGCTCATCTGCTTTTGGCCATATCTGCATGTCAAGTGCTTTACACTTTTGTGGCATTCAAAATCACTCACAAAAATAAGTGCGTTGCTTTCATTGGCTATAAGAAGAACGTGAACTGGTCGTTGAGCCCCCTCAAAACTGAGCGCAAAAAGAGAATAACTGAGATTACAACTCTATTTAGGATGTTAAGATAACGCCCGATGAGACATCTCAAATTGTAACCTTAACCGCACTGCCCTGATACTGAATAATAGAATGACGAATTGGCGTCATTAACAAAGGATCCTCTCAGGAACTAGAGAGAGGAAATACGCAATTTATAACGTTAGTATGCGACCATAAGCGATTTTCGCCAGAATGTCGTAAATCGTTTATACTATGCAGTACAAGCATTGCATGAATTTATGCTCTAATCTGTTTGAAGGATTGTCTTAAATCGGTAGAAATACTCGGTATTAAAAACTGGTCTTTTATGAAAACTGATCCGAAAAGGGTTTAAGAGAACGTTTTTAACAAAAACTGTCTAACTTTCGTGCAAAAGTTTCTTCTCAGCGTTCTACCAGAAGAGAAAAAAGCCAATAGGCGAAAGCTTTATATGTGCTAATGTGATGCTTTAAATGAGAACTGTCCTGTAAAATTGGAAACATTAGAATGGAAGCACCCATAAAAGGTTCATGGTCATCTAAATTGCCCGATGAATCGTCTGCTTGAAAAGACCTTCCCAAAAGGCATAAAGGAAAGCTCCCTCGGTTTTAAGCTAGAGTGAATGAGAACTTATGCAAGGAAGCCAACTTGTCCTGCAAAAGTGCACAGATCGCATTCTTAACTGAGAATGGTGCGGATTTATCCGTTACCACCGTTATATACGATTGCATCAACCTCAATAGATGATGCATTCAGTTCATGTCGCAAAACTAAGACAAAGGAAAAAACTCAGATGTCTGAACACAACGAATTCGGTTCGTTTCAAATGAAACAGTCACCAATTTGAGTTCTTGAACTCATTTCTATGTCAATAAAAAACAAGCGAGCATGAAAATGTGGCAAATGATCAAGAACAAACCGATTTCATCGAACGATTCATCGTCGCAAATCGAATTTCGCAATGAACTTAGCTGCTCCTCATACCAATCGTTCACATTTGTCGCACGACTCAACTCATTCACCGATTTGATGCAAAACTCATTACTTCGAGTGCTCACATGTCGAACTGATCTGCGCATTGCGGTATCACTTTCAACATTGCCAAGTGATTCAGAATGCGAAATGAGTGGACGATGCTGCGTTGCCTCGAGGCCTGTTAAGCTACTCTTCTCGTCCCACGACATCGCTCTTTCTACATTTTCGAAACAAACGTGGCCTTTGCTCTCAAATATATCTGTCGACTTTATTTCTACCCCATCGACTTCAGGCTTATAAGGCTCCTCTGCGGTGCTGATAGTTTCAGCATGAGAACTTAGTTCATATCGTGCAGAACTTGTGTGCATTCGCTCTAATTCATCAAACGCATTATCCTCCTCGCTTCCTTGAGCCTGTTTTAAAGTATCTTGCAGCCAATTATTCTCAACTGCTGCCATTTCAGTGTTCAGGTCTTGAGTAACTTCCTGCCCTGAGCGATCTGCAACAGTTTGTATGTCGACAAAGTTTCCTTGAGAATCACTGTCGATCGGTCCTTCGCCTACGCTTAAGGTGTTTTCGTTTCCCTCCTTGGTATCATACGAGTAAAGATTTGGTACATCTTCCAACTTCGACAGGGCACTGGTAGCTATTGACTGATCTAAGGAAGACCCAATACTCGTTGTGCTCCCAGCGTTTTCGGCTTGCACTGGACCTTCACTGCCTCTTGTTGGTTGTTTCTCTTCAGAGGGAACTTTTATTTGCTGGGTAAAAGTCACAGCATTCCACGACGGTCCCACAAGTCCCATTTCATCTGCCATTTCAGTGACCTTACTTATATGAGCGAGCTCTTCTTCCATGATGGCCTCGTCCGCTTTTTCGTATGGGACGTTATATTGGCTTGGTGAGCTGAATAATTCATTTCCAGCAGCACCGTTGACGTTCACTTCAGTACCAGCGTAGTAGGACATCTCTCTTTCAGCCAGCTCTGTGATTCGTCGGATATGTTCTAACTCTTCTAGTGTGAGTTGTTCGCTGGAACTCTTCTGTTGGAATTCCTCTGGCGAATTGGTCAACTGCTCTTCCGATTCTCGCACTTTGTCATACTTTGTTTTTATGCCACTAAAAGCCTCCTCGTCCGTCTTCGCCATTTCTGCGACTTTTATTATATGATCCAATTCCTCTTTCGTTAGCTGATCGTCGTGAACCGCTGACCCAGCTAATCTGATCTTGGCTTCGTCTTCAAAACTCCTTCCATGCACCACATCGGACATCTCCATTTCTGGGAAGCTAGCTGAACGTTCTTTCCATGGCAGCGTTTCAGAGGCTATTACTGGCTTTTGGTTTCCTTCAGCACTGATGTTTCTTTCAAGATTCATCTCCATGCTGCGCGTTACTGTAGAGTTTCCCTCATCCAATTCTGCACGTTTAGCTACTTCTTGTATACGAAGTATCTCCTGCTCAGTGAGCGTTCCTTCGATTCCACGTGATTTAGTCACTGCAGGCATTTCCACGAGTCGTGTTGCTGAATCGCTTTTTCTATGCGTTAAGGGAACAGTTTCGGTGGCTTCACTGACAGCTTCATTCAAGGCGTTTTTCAGTTTCCCGAAACCAAGACCGGCCAGACTAGAAGTCCTATTAGACAACTGTTGCACAGCATCAAAGCCAAAAGTCGGAAACTTAGGCTGCGTAGTCGTATGAGCGTCAATAGCATCAGCCATTTCTTGAACTCTTCTTATATGCTCCAACTCGTCTGCTGCAAGTTGTCCTTCTGCAGCAGCCATTTGCACCGCATCCTTCGGATCAGTGATTTTCGAGATTCTATCATCTAATTTAGGTGGTTCTGGCAAGAGCTCAGCTTTATCCCACTTCTCTTGGGCTCTTTCATCGTATTCTGAATCCCCTTCCGATGCGGATTCAGTCCGCTCAGATATGCTTGCTGAAGATAATGAGTGAGAAATATTCTCTTGGTTCCGAAGACTATTGGCTTCTTCATCCTCTGCATTCTCGTGAAGTTGCTTCGGGTCATCCGACTCATCACGTTTAATTTTCTTTTCTTCATAAGGAGGCATTTCTGCCACGCTTTCGCCCAATTTGACCCCACCTGCAGCATCTTTAATGGAGCCAAAACCGAAGCGGCCAAATATGCTATTGCGGCTGAGACGTTGTAGTGAAGAAGTATCGGGAATTGTAGGAGACGGAATACTGTCAGCTTCTGCTAGCTCTTGAATATGCCTGATGTGCTCTATTTCTTCTTCTGTTAGTTCACTTGATGCTAACGAAGAGCTGACAATGTTATATGGCATTTCTTCAGTCGAATTCTTTTGTCTCTCTCGCCTTTCAGTAGTTTGCATCACTTCGCCAAGTTGCTTGATCCCAGCCAACGGCTTAGAAACAGTCGATTTTAAATCGTCAAAGTTTAGCTGTGGCGTTCCGAAATTCTTTCCAACAAACGAAATAGGATTCAGCACTGAGCTATGCTTTGAGGTTGTTTCACTTTTGGGCGATTCCAATGCATCAGCCATTGCTTGCACTCTACGTATATGCTCCATCTCCTCTTCTGTGATACCCTGTTCCGTGCCAATTTCCTGTACAGGAACCTCGCCTGAATCGGTCGCACTAAACTGATCTTTTATTTGGAAGTTTGAATCCCTCGCTGCCTTGAATTCAACTGCCATGATCTGATCAATTTCAGACTCGGTGAGACCAGCTTCAAGTAGTTCTTGATGGCGAGCCGAATAGATGTCTTTATTTCTCGAAAATGGAGAGGATTCTTCAGGCGCAGTTTCTTCATCACTAGCAATTGATTCGACTGCTTCACTTGCCATATAGCAGACAGCTTCTTCATTTTCGTCCTCTACAACTGGCAACGTTTCCACGGCTGCTTTTGCAACTGCATTCATTGCATCTTTAAATTTGTCTAAACTAAGACGCGAAAGGTTTGAAACCTTAGCGGTGATCGCTTCTGCAGATGAAACCTGAACATTCACTTCTGCAGGAATGCTAACTGCTGTTAACTGTTCTGAAACTCCTCCGTTGCGCGAAGCTTCTTTTCGATAATCATGAGTGGCATCCGAAACAGATGACGGTGCCAGGTTTCCTTTCGTTTCCGTCAACTGCTGAACTGTTCGAATATTTTCATGCTCTTTAGGTGGCACTGGCTGTTCTTCAGGCATTTCTAAATGTTCGAAAGCAGTAGCACTCTTTTGACCATAAATGCTTTCTGCTTCTGCTAAACTATTGATATACGCGATATGTGCCATTTCCTCTGCTGTTATTTCTGGTAGCTGCTGCTGGACATCTGGCACTACCTGTTCGACTATCTTTTCCTCTTTTATGGCTTTCGTATCCCAAGATATTTTGCCTTCTTCCAACGGCTCCATGGCTTTGATTATCCGATCCTTGAGCTGTGAACATGTTTCTTCCTCCTCCGATGATCTGACAGAACCTTCTGGTGGTATAATAGGTCCGATTTCCATGCTTGGAGCAAGTTCAGCCATTCTTCGAATATGGTCAGCCTCTTCGGCAGTCAACGATGTCGTTAATTTCCGCTCTTGGTCCTCAGTGAGCTCATCCACAGCTGCTCTTTCAAGTCGTTGTGAAGATGGCAGTTGGGTTCCTGTCTTCTCTACAATAGGACTCACAGTTTCTAGTTGTGATTCTGTACATTCCTCACGTCCGGTTCGTTGTCCTACTATCACATTCCGAGACAACGGCAACCCTGCTCCACTGCCTCCTGCAATGTCAGTCATCCTTTCGCTGTACCCCACCTCTGCTGCAGTCACCGGAACATTCTGCGATTTTGTCTGAACATCGGTTGACACCCCACACTCCTCTTTTCTCCTTGCTTTTTCGTCCTTTGTTGCCGTCATTATAGGTGAAGTGAGTTCAGCGTCCATGGTGGCTGCGATTTCCGCCATTTTCCTGATGTGCTCAAGCTCTTCGGGAGTTAATTCTGGTTCCTCCGTTATGATCAATGTTCTCCTCTCAGCAATTTCATTTTCCTTTTCCTTGGGCTTTCTTAATATTCCTTCTTCATTCTCCCCGAGTAATGGCGCTTGACGAGATTCGGGAAGGGTTTGTAATCTTTCTTCAGACAAATCCATTCTACCTTTCATTTTTTGTTCTTCTACTGCTGAAATTGCCGTTTTCCCAGTTTCAAGAGTTCGCTTTTCTTCCATTGCTTTCTTTTCTGCTACAAGTTGCATCGTTCGACCTGCCACGCGTTGTGGCCAGCTCAATTCGGCATCCATGCTTGCAGCGATTTCTGCCATCTTCTGGATGTGCGCCAATTCCTCAGGCGTTAGTTCCAGAGGCTCGGAGGTTGTCAAACGTTCGGACTGCCCGTTTTCTCCAAGAGTATTATTCTGCATCCCTATCTGTTCTTGGCTATAGTGTTGGATTTCGTTATCTTCACGTATTCGCATTTCAACGTGCTCCCCGGATTCTTTTGACGAAACGTCCTTAGTCGAGGAAAGAGGAATCGGATTTTGAGACTGCTGTGAGTAGAGCGATTCCCGTGGCTCTAGGGACCCAAAAATTGCGTTAATTTTTCGCAGCGGTGATTTTGTTGTATCTTCACCTGCAGTAGCATCAGATGACTGCATACGTTCAAAGCTTTCCTTCCCAATCTGCTTCTGCGTTCCATCAATGGTGTTACTCTCGACACTATCAACGGATGCTTCCTTAATTGTATCAATAGCGTTTGTCACTTTAATAACGAATGGCGCGGCACGTTTCTCCGCCTTCTCGATTACTGCCTCTATATGCTCTCGTTCAAACGAGCGAAGATCCTCAATATCGGGCAATCGGTAGCTGATCGACTGTCTGCAATGAATAATACGAATGAAAATAAAAGCACGTGGACAATATCAAAAGCTTTATTCGTTCTCATGCGGAGGTCTCAACAAGTGGAAAGCCAAGTCGAAAGAGCTGACATAATTACGTTTATATCCTCTCATCGAATCAGTCAAATCAAATCATCAAATGATAAAATAAATGTATTAACGCACCTGACTCTCAGCTGATCCACTAATTCTGTTAATTTCTCGCAGAAGTTTCATTTTTCCTTGACCGGACCGTTATAAAATGAAAAACTGACGAATGTGAAAACATGCGAATTGTTACGTGTCTCTCTGGGACTATAACTCCTTTTGAAGTCGATGTATTCGCTTGCGTACATCTGTAGGGGCCCACCCAGCTAATATTGTGCAACACACCAGCAAATTTCGGAAGTGCAGATCCGACTTTTTTCGAATTGAAGAGAAACTGTGAAGTTGGACTGATCATATATATACATTTGTATATATATGATCAGTCCAACTTCACAACTTCAAAGTTTCGAATATATACATATACGATCTATATATATATATATATATATATATATATATATATATATATATATATATATATATATATATATATGCGTCGCATCACTGTAGGCACCAAGCAAACAAAAAATTCTTCATATTTTTTCTTTCTATAGATGTGGTGTTGTTTTTCAGGTATGATGTATGATATATGTCTGCTATTTCTGAACAACACTGCCATTGCTTAGGTTAACGATATCCGACCTCTTTTTTCAGCCTTCCCTACAGGAAATTTCAGAGCAATCCAACCCTCACGTATCGTCCTTCAATCAACAACGACTATATTCCCTCAGGTATAACACAGTTGCTCTAATTATACAATGATCCACCTAGCTAGAATTGCAGAGTTAGTGCGATTAAAAACTTATTCCCGTAATTAGAAGTGCGGTTCTAAGATAAAGTGTGATTGATCATCTACCTTCTCGAGCCACTTGGTGTTGAATGACTGCTGGGCGTCCTACGAGACGCTGCGTTCATCACCTGCAATACCTTCTGGAAGAAATTACGATTATCCCGAGACTCCAATAAGCGTAATTACGAATAATCACGGAGTAACTACGACTTTGAAACTGTTCAACGATCGGCTACTGCTGTCTCAATTTTCACTTCCTAGGGCATCTCGCCAATGTTTTTTTTATATTTTCGCACGAAAGAAGGTATTGAAAGTTTTCTATGAAACCTTAATATGCGACACTAACATTGCTGACGTTGAACGGATTCAAAAAGGAAGGAACGAATATGTTGGCAACCGTGGTCCACAAATAAAATCACAGTCCAGGACTTACTGGCCAGAAATATGAAGAGAATCTTAGAAATTAACGGGAAATAAGCCCACATAGTAAGTCACCGAAAGCATAATTATGAATCTAGAGACTCAAGCAGCGCGTTCGTATGATTAATTATTGGGGCAAAAATATTCAGGAGGAATCAGCATTACAGTGATTTTCATCAGACTTATCCGAGATACCTTTTCTGTAGCCTTATAACTGCCGTTGTCAGATTTTGCCGACATTTATCTTGATATAGAAGACATTTCTCGGAGTGGTTTTTGAAAAAAAAAAAAAATAGCCGAATCCCATGGACAAAACAACTTACCCTAGTTATGTGATCCTTTTCTTCGGCAGAAAGTCCAACTAGCGCGTTGTCGGGAAGTTTGAAACCACGATCAGAATCGGCATTTGAACCGGCACCTGAAGCACGTCGTACTAAGTCCATGAAGTCGCCATGCGTGTCATTCGAGCTTTTGCGACTTGACGCATCACTTGGTCTTCGGCTCACACTTAGCACAAATGGCAATGCGGAACGTGGTCTTTCGTCCCGACTCGGCCTTCTTGACGCACCGCTAAAAATTGAAAACCATCCAAGCACTCGTGACGATGTCTCTGGTTCCTCGGCAACCACCGAAAATGATGCGGTTTCATCGCCATCGCTGAAATGCACTGCTGGTCATCAGAGCTTCTTTCAATGAGTCGCTAAGCAATAGTAGGAGTTTGCAGCATGGAGGTTGCGCGATATTATAGAATATTCAGATCTTTTCAGTGATACTGCTTATTATTTGATGAACAGTTATTTGAAATTAACCTCCAGAAATTGTTGAACCTTAAAACTCTCTACTTGAAAACACAAACTTTGGGATCCGTACGCGCACTTGATATAAGTCCTTGCAAGCCTTCCTTCTGGAACAGCTACTCCAGAGCTGTGGTTTTGCAATTCTCTTTTGGATGCTTTCGTGAAAGCGCTTCATGGGCAACACCACATCTGTGCGTATTGTATTCCGATCTCTTAGGTGAGTGGCTTCAGTCCAAATGTTCAGATTTAATCTGACGTCGCTGATTAGCACCGTAAGCTCAACCCCTAGCTTTATCTTTTTAACAACCCATGACCTTTCTCATTGGCCTGGCTCGTAGGCATATATATTTCTTATATTTTTCGTTAGATGGCACTCAAATATGACCTGAAGTCCTTTGAAACCCTTTGACTCTTTCACAAATTCAACCCTTTGGAAGTGAAAAACTGCAAGCCGATTACCTCCTTTCGTTGCTTCTGGCTTCAAATTCGTTCCGATTGGTGCCTTGATTCGCAAGTTCGCTTTACAGTTTGTGAGATGATTTAGTTTTGTGTTAGGAATTCCCTGCTTCCGTTTTTAAGCGTCGAAGTCTCCACTACAAATTACCCAACAGACGCCGAGATGTACTAGTTGTTATTACGTAAAAGCTTCGCAAAATTTGCGCATCCATTGTGTTAGACATTGTGATCAACGCGGCTTCAAAATTACCCACCGCTCTAGATACAAATAGACATGTTGGCGCCATCATGAATTTAGCAACTAAAAGTCTGCTGATATTTTAAAAGGATTCCATTGCTGCCACAACTGCAAAAGATTTGTATTTGTTTCTTTGAGTCCTAAGCGATAAAAATTTGGCATTTCGGGTTCTAGAATCGAAACTACAGGACAAGCGAACGGACACTGACACATGCGTGTCCGCAGACGTCAGGCGTTGCACTGCGCACTGTAAACGACAAAGCGCATGCAAAGCTCTCTGAATGTTCAACGCATGCACTCGTCCTCTTCGACTATGACATCATAATTTAGTACAGTTTTTGATGCGACTTTTTTTAAATTCACCCTCACAAAGCTTGCCACTTTATCGTCGTGGGCGCGCGTTTTCATGTGTATCTCTTGGATGTACGTTACACCACAAGAGCCATCGTAAGTACCTTTGCAAACTGATTCGATAGTCTGATCTCAGGAATTGCTGCAGCTAAAATTGAGAATTTTGTGGATGTCACGTTCACCGTAAAACGACCTATTATAAGCTTTGAAGTTGGCCCATCAACTTCAAAATGAGTTATGGGCACTCAGAAGTGCGGAAAAATTCCCACGGATTTTGAACTAACCGTATTGCGTTTTGCAATGGCTAGGTTACAATGTTATGTCCAATTAGGGTGTAAAAGCGTTTCTTTTATGGGTCTTTTTTGTCAGCGATTGTTACGATCAAATACTGCATTCATTATTACTTATGTCTTAGCATTCGTTGTTCGGAGAGTGGCATTGCAAGAAGTATGTCCAGCGGCCCCCGTAGCATATCTTGTGCATTTTTCCTTCAGTTCTTAGCTAATGTATCCTGCCTATTAATGTCTGGTAGAAGTTTAAGGACAGAAGCTCGATTCCTGTGAAGTAGCTTTTCACTTGCATTAATATATGCAAGTAAAACAAAACTTGACTTACTTTTCTTCACCTGATTCAGATGGCGGCATCGACGGCAACGCGATATCGTCTCCGTCCAATTCCGAAAAGTATAGCGCCCGGGGGTTCATTTCGCCTCTGAATTTGGTTGTTAAGTCTACAACAGCCATCTCGGCTATTTTTTCTGTGAGACGTTCGGCGAAAAAGTTAAGTCGAAGTAGAAAATCTGCATCGCATAACAGCGAACCATCTCCTTGAACGCTTCTACGTTCACAGCGTTCAAACGCGTTGAGCCGATGTGGAGAATGCGAGCGTGACAAGTGGCCACTTTCCTTGCGTTTCGGTCTCGATCCATTTAATCTGCGTTCACCACCACCGCCACGACCTTTCTCTCGATTCTGAAGGTTAGACGAAGTTTGCAGGGCCGAAACACGCTGGTCACCACTGAAGACGGTCGGTTTTTCAGAAACAGTTTGTTGATTCGCTCCACTACTACTCCCGGCTTCATCGCCCCGTTTGCTTACAGAACTCTGCCTTCTTGAACCATTGTATTCTTTCCTATCTTGTAAACCAGGCTTGTCATCCGCTTGTTTTCCGCCGCTGCTGCTAGCTGTTTGTTGATTAGTGTTTCCAACACTCGAGTGTTGAGGATTTCGATTCGAATTTCGAGAATACTTACTATCAGATTGAGAAGCGTAGAGGTTTTTATCGGTGTAAACAACGTTGACACTAGATGTGCGAGAAAGCTGAACCGTTGGTTGCAGCAGCTCAGAAATGCCCAGCAAGTCGTCATTGTGACCTAGTGTCTTCCAAAGCGGCCGCGTGTTATCTTTTCCTAGTGATCGCGATGACCTCAAGCATTGTGGGATCCTTCTGAACAGCTGGTCAGTATACGAAACGGTTGAGGTGATATCATACCCTTTTCCCAACAGATAATCGCAGTGCTCAATCTTGTGCTTCAAGAAGTTTGTTTCATCAACCAGGTTGCGCTGCCTGAACTCACGATCAAGGTAAAAGGTGTGGTCTGCTGTTGGATCTGTCTGGTTAAACGATTCAAATTTTCTGAAGTTTCTAATGTTCAGGAATGAATCACTAACGGTTGCGAGTGGGGCAGGAACTACGTCCACATAGATAGAGTTCTTACCGCCCCCTTTAACGAATCGCTCACCACGTTCAAATAGCAGTGAACAGCGATCACAACTATCACTGCCACTCAAGGCTCTGCTTGCCATCATTATGCCATCCAAACTTTCCGTGGGGCAGAGCCCATTTTCTGACGATTTCGGCGCGACCTCAGTGGCATATGAATCAGCTTCAAACGACCTTCTGTCCTTAAAATGTTTAATATGTTCCTTTGACAGATCTGCTCTGAATATAGCTTCTCCTTCTCTGGCCTCTTGCAAGACCTCTTCAGAGGGGTGTTCGACCCAACTATCACCAGTGGCTGCAAAAGATGAACTCCATTTATGGCGCATACCGTAATGTCGTCTGGATTCAACAGGTAGCTTGACTTCATCTCCGCTTAATTCACTTTCTTCCATTTTCCTCTTTCCGAAATCATCTAATTTCTCCTCCGAGAATAACGCTGCTTGTGAAGAAAAATTGAAATTCTCCTCTTCTGTAATTTCCTCCACTGACCCGTCATACAGCTGCTTCTGCGTCAGCTCCCAAAAGTTTTCGATTCCTTCACTTTTCTCTGCATCCTCTCCATAACACAACGCCGGAATGGAGGGGCATTCTCCGGCAAGCCTTTTGACATTATCAATATGTTTGACCTCTTTTGAAGAATCTCCGCCAAGGCCAATTTCTGCCTTCTCCGCGGGTGGCAGCAACGGCAATAGTGCTTCCTTAGATGGCCGTTCACCACAGATTTCTTTGGACAAAACGTCTTGGTCAGATGAGGCAATCCAGCTGGACACATCCTGCACATGGCAACGTTCTTGCTCATTAGCGGGCCGTTCCATGTCCATCTCTCCCCTGACTTCATTTTCTTCAAAGTCTCTATCCGGAAAATCGGCATCCCTCGCCAACGCTCCCAACTTCTCTCCTATCACTCCGAAAGCGTCCTCGATAACACATATTTCGTCACGCCCGACGTCACAAACGCTTTTCATTTTCGCCGCATTAAATCTGTCGTCTTCGTCACGCATTGCTCGATCGAATGAACCTTGTTCAGCAAGACCTTCCATCGATTCAATATGCTCGAGCTCCTCCCTTGATATAACTGCATCTGAAATGACGTCATCATCATCGGTCTTCTCTTCTTCGTCCAACGCCTTTTCAAAACAGCTCCCGTGCGGACCGTCTTCATCACCGCCGGTCATCGGACTCGACACATGCTTCGCATCGCAGGTCCACTCTTCTTCAATGGATCGATCCATTCCAATTCGCCCATCGAGCACATCGTATTCGGTGCCTGATCTAGAAAATTCATTAGCCTTTCCTATCCCAGAAATTGCCTCATTAGAGATTGAATATGGCCTATCCTCATCCTCACAGATCAGACTCCCAACTTTTTCCACTTGCTTCGTGTCAGCAACATGCTGCCTTGCGTCCCGCATAACGTCGTATGCGCGCTTGATTTCTGCCGCTTTTTCAGTGTTTTCCTTCCCACGCAACGCTCGCTCAAATGAACTTTGTTCAGCAAGTCGTTTTATGTACTCAATATGTTCAATCTCCTCCTTTGACAAACCTAATCCTGACGTGACGTCTTCTTCCTCGGCTGGTTTGAACAATGGTGTCTTCTTTTCTTCGTCCAATTGCTTGTCGAAGGAGCTTCCATGCGGACTCTCACTATCGGCGCCAGATGTCGAGCTTGACGTATACTCGGTATCCTCAATTTGTTCTACTTCGGTGGCCTGGCCAATTTCTCTTTGCCCTTTGACTGGACTTTCCTCGATTTCTCTTCCCTTGCTGATCACCCTTTCTCCGACACGTGGCGCTTTTTCAGCGTTTTCTTTCCCACGCAACGCTCGCTGAAATGAACTTTGTTCAGCAAGTCGTTTTATGTACTCAATATGTTCAATCTCCTCCTTTGACAAATCTGCTCCTGACGTGACGTCTTCTTTCTCGGCTGGTTTGAACAATGGTGTCTTCTTTTCTTCGTGCAATTGCTTGTCGAAGGTGTTTCCATGTGGACTCTCATCATCAGCGCTGGATGTAGAGCTTGACGCATACTCGGTATCCTCAATTTGTTCTACTTCGGTGGCCTGGCCAATTTCTCTTTGCCCTTTGACTGGACTTTCCTCGATTTCTCTTCCCTTGCTGATCACCCTTTCTTCGACATGTGACGCTTTTTCAGCGTTTTCCTTCCCACGCAACGCTCGCTCAAATGAACTTTGTTCAGCAAGTCGTTTTATGTACTCAATATGTTCAATCTCCTCCTTTGACAAATCTGCTCCTGACGTGACGTCTTCTTTCTCGGCTGGTTTGAACAATGGTGTCTTCTTTTCTTCGTGCAATTGCTTGTCGAAGGTGTTTCCATGTGGACTCTCATCATCAGCGCTGGATGTAGAGCTTGACTTATGCTTCTCGTCCTCAATTTGTTCTACTTCAGTGGCCAGGCCAATTTCTCTTTGCCCGTTGACTGGACTTTCTTCGATTTCTGTTCCCTTGCTGATCATCCTGTCTTCGACATGTGACGCTTTTTCAGCGTTTTCCTTCCCACGCAACGCTCGCTCAAATGAACTTTGTTCAGCATGTCGTTTTATGTACTCAATATGTTCAATCTCCTCCTTTGACAAATCTGCTCCTGATGTGACGTCTTCTTTCTCGGTTGGTTTGAACAATGGTGTCTTCTTTTCTTCGTCCAATTGCTTGTCGAGGGAGCTTCCATGCGGACTCTCACTATCGGCGCCAGATGTCGAGCTTGACGTATACTCGGTATCCTCAATTTGTTCTACTTCGGTGGCCTGGCCAATTTCTCTTTGCCCTTTGACTGGACTTTCCTCGATTTCTCTTCCCTTGCTGATCACCCTTTCTTCGACATGTGACGCTTTTTCAGCGTTTTCCTTCCGATGCAACGCTCGTTCAAATGAACTTTGTTGAGCAAGTGGTTTTATGTGCTCAGTATGTCCAAGCTCCTCCTTTGATAAACATATTCTTGATCTGTGGTCGTCCTTCTCGGCTAGTTTGAACAACGGAGCTCTGCCCTCTTCCTCCAATCCTCTTTCAGAGCAGCTTTCAGGGGGACTCTCCTCATCAGCGCCGCGTGTCGAGCTTGAAATATGCTTCCGATTCTGAATTTGTTCTGCTTTAGTAGGCAGATCAATTTCCTTGATGGTACTTTCCTCGATTTCTGTTCTTCTGCAGACTCCACTTTTTTGGATGCCTGCTGGAGAAAGTTCGTCGGCCAGGTCGATTGAACGGATCGTTGCTGGAGGAGGACTCGAACGTTCTATCTCCTCAGGTTCAGTTTCCAGGTGTGATATTTCTTCCACTTGCTTGTCGTCCTCGACATGCTTTTTTACGCATCGCGTAACCTCGCAGGCCCAGGTGACTTCTATCGCATTTTCGACGCCCTCATCGTCACACAATTCTCCCTCAAACGAACTCCGTTCAGCAAGTGGTTTCATGTACTGAATGTCTTCGAGCTCTTCTTTTGGAAGAATCGTTCTGAATTCCTCCTCGTTCTCGGCACGTCCCATCAATGTCGTATTGATTCCTTCATGAAGCCACTCACAAGAGTCTTGGAGTGAATTTCGTCCGTCAGCTGCGAAGAACGACCCTGACAGATTCGCGGGCTCGGAATGACCATCGTCTTTCTTGGACCTTTCGATCGCAACTTTTTCACTCAAACTAACTTCCTCAGTTGGTGACTTTGGAAACTCATCAACCTCCTCCACTGAAAATGATGCCACATCGCAAAAACTGCCTGCTGGCGTTCTCATGGTTTCAAAGGAGAGATTTTTGCGTTCTTTAATTTGCCTCACAGACTCGACTTGTTCGATGTCGTCTGTCTCCTCAAATGAACTTCGTTCGGCAATTCCTTTGACGTACTCAACACATTCAAGCTCCTCTTTCGAAAGACTTTTATTAACGTAAGCGTCAATATCTTCTGGTTTCAGATCACCCACTTTTTCCAGTTGCTTGGCGTTAAGGAGACTTTGTCTTGCGTCCCATGTAACCTCGTAGGCACTTTTTATTTCCATCACGTTTACTGCGTCATCCTTCTGATGCAATACTTGGTCAAACGAACTTTCTTCAGCAAGTCGTTCTGTGCATTCGATATTTCCGAGCTCTTGTTTTGACAGCACTGCTCCAAAATCCTCAGCGCCCGTCTCGGCACTTTGCAGCAACGTTGTTTTGACTTCCTCGTGAACCCGTTCAGGAGAGTCTTGGGCTGAATTTCGTTCGTCAGCTGCGAAGATCGAGCCCGACAGATCCACGAGCTCGGAATGACCTTCATCATCTTTGAATCTTTCGACCACAGCTTTCTCACTCAATGTAGCTTCCTCAGTCGGTGACTTTGGAAACTCATCAACCTTCTCCACTGAAAATAGTGTCGGCCAGCAAGAATTGCCCACTGGCATCCTCATGCTTCCAAAAGCGAGATGTTCATTTGCCGCAATTCGTTTATGAGGCTCGATCTGATCATTCTCGTCAAGCCTAACTTCATAAGCGGTTTTCATTCCGGCAGCTTTGTGTGCATCATCTCTACCACGCACTTCCCCCTCAAATGAGTCTCCTTCACCAAGTTCTTTTAGAAGCTTAGTATATTTAAGCTCATCTTTCGATATGACGGTTTCGAAGACCGCCTTTTTCTTATCTGCATGGTGCACCAATGGACGATTGGCTTGTTTGCACAGTTCTTTAAACGAATTTTCCCAAGAACCCTCTTCAACAGCTATGCAGCTCACGCAAGATACATTCAACGGCTTGTAATGTACATCATCTCGGGTGGATCCTTCGATTGCGATTTTCTCACCCTGTGTGTCTTTCTCTCTTGGTGACTTCGGAAACTCATCAACCTTCTCCACAGAAAATACTGGCTCATCCACAAAACTACTCGCTGGCATCCCCGCTGTTTCCAATTTGAAAATTTCTTTCTTTGCAGTTTGTTTGATAGGTTCGACGTGGTCTAAGTCATCGGTCCCGACTTTGTGCACGCCTTTCATCTCGGTAGTATTCTCTCTGTCATATATGCTGCGCACCGCACGCTCAAATGAAGTTTCTTCAGCAGGTTGTTCTGTGACTTCGTCTTCGATCCCATCATCTGATAAACCTACACCGACGCCTATTTCTATACCTTCAACTTTAAGGTCTTGCGGCCCCGGTATCTGCTTGCCGTCCTCCGCATGATGCCTTCGATTTGATATAATTTCGCAGACATCCATTGTTTCTGCCAAACTTTCAGTGTCACCTCCCTCGCGAAACATTCTCTCAACGGAACTTTCTTCACCATATCGTTCGATGCAATCACCGTATTCGCATTTGTCTCTTGAAAAGACAGCTCCGATGTCAATGTCCTTCTTATCGGGAGATTGCACCAGCGGTGCCTCAAATTCCTTATGCACCCGCACAAACGAATTTGCGCGTGAGTTCTCCCTGCCACTGCCGAAGCTCGATTCCAATATATTCACCGCGTGGGAAGGACTTACCCCATCAGTCATTCGTCTCATTCCACTTTTCTCACCCGGTGTAGCTTCCTCACCAGGTGACTCTGGAAACTCATCAACCTTCTCCACTGAAAATAATGGAGGATCGCGGGACGCATCCGCTGACGTCACCGCTTCGAGAATGGGGTTTTTGCATTCATCAACTGGCATCTCAGACTCGACATCATCCAACTCCTCACGCAGTACCTCACAAACCCTAGCGATTACAGCAACTCTATGTGCAAGGCTAGGATCCCGCAACATCTCACATGAACCTTGTCCTGCAATCCCCTTGATGTCCCCGCTACCTACAAGCTCTTCTTTCAAGAAACCTCTACTCACATGAGCACCACAATCTTCGGGTTTCCGTTCTCCAACTTCCTCAACTGGACACGATTCCTCCACAATCTCCCCACCGTCCCACGTGAATCGACAGGCGCTCCTGATCTCTGCAACATTCTGAACCTCTTTCTTCTCACGCAATGCCCTCTCAAACGAACTTTGCTCCGCAAGACGTTTTATATATTCAATATGTTCCAGCTCCTCTTTTGTCAAACCCGATGCTTTCATCAAGTCTTCTTTCTCTTGGAGTTCGAATGACGGCGCTGTCTCCACTTCCTCCACTTCTTTTTCAAAAGAGCTCTCATGGGCCTCCTCTTCATCAGCTCCAGATGTCGAGCTTGACGTGTACTTCAGATCTTCGATGTTTTCGACTTCAGTTGGCAGATCAATCCCCTCGACCAGATCTTCTTCTCTTTCGCTTCCCTTCCTTCCTGTGCTTTCTTCGGCATGTGCCGCAGTTAATTCATCGCCCTCATCCACCGAACGCTTCATCTCTTCATGGGGGCTCGGACGTGTCGTCTCTTCAAGTTCTGGTTTCAATTCTGAAATTTCTTCCACTTCCTTAACGTCCTCGGCACGCCGCCCGCCGCTTTTGACAACCTCATAGGCGTTCGCGATCTCTGCAAAATTCTGAACGTCTTTCTTCTCACGTAATGCCCTCTCAAACGAACTCTGTTCTGCAAGACGTTTTATATATTCAATATGTTCCAGCTCCTCTTTTGTGAAACCCGATCCTTTCATCAAGTCTTCTTTCTCTTCGAGTTCGAATGACGGCGCTGTCTCCACTTCCTCCACTTCTTTTTCAAAAGAGCTTTCACGCGCATCCTGTTCATCAGCTCCATATGTCGAGCTTGACGTGTACTTCAGATCTTCGATGTTTTCGACTTCACTTGGCAGATCAATCCCCTCGATCAGACTTTCCCCGTTTTCTCTTCCTTTGGTGACTGCGCTTTCTCCGTCATGTGCCGCAGTTAATTCATCGTCCTGATCCACCAAACGCTTCATCTCTTCATCAGGACTCGGATACATCCTCTCTCCAAGGTCTGGTTTCACATCTGAAATTTCTTCTATTTGCGTAACGTCCTCGGCACGCTGCGCGCCGCTTTCGACAACCTCGTAAGCGTTCCTGATCTCTGCAACATTCTGAACTTCTTTCTTCTCACGCAATGCCCTCTCAAACGAACTCTGCTCTGCAAGACGTTTTATATATTCAATATGTTCCAGCTCCTCTTTTGTGAAACCCGATCCTTTCATCAAGTCTTCTTTCTCTTCGAGTTCGAATGACGGCGCTGTCTCCACTTCCTCCACTTCTTTTTCAAAAGAGCTTTCACGCGCATCCTGTTCATCAGCTCCATATGTCGAGCTTGACGTGTACTTCAGATCTTCGATGTTTTCGACTTCAGTTGGCAGATCAATCCCCTCGACCAGATCTTCTTCTCTTTCGCTTCCCTTCCTTCCTGTGCTTTCTTCGGCATGTGCCGCAGTTAATTCATCGCCCTCATCCACCGAACGCTTCATCTCTTCATGAGGGCTCGGACGTGTCGTCTCTTCAAGTTCTGGTTTCAATTCTGAAATTTCTTCCACTTCCTTAACGTCCTCGGCACGCCGCCCGCCGCTTTTGACAACCTCATAGGCGTTCGCGATCTCTGCAAAATTCTGAACGTCTTTCTTCTCACGTAATGCCCTCTCAAACGAACTCTGTTCTGCAAGACGTTTTATATATTCAATATGTTCCAGCTCCTCTTTTGTCAAACCCGATGCTTTCATGAAGTCTTCTTTCTCTTCGAGTTCGAATGACGGCGCTGTCTCCACTTCCTCCACTTCTTTTTCAAAAGAGCTTTCACGCGCATCCTGTTCATCAGCTCCATATGTCGAGCTTGACGTGTACTTCAGATCTTCGATGTTTTCGACTTCACTTGGCAGATCAATCCCCTCGATCAGACTTTCCCCGTTTTCTCTTCCTTTGGTGACTGCGCTTTCTCCGTCATGTGCCGCAGTTAATTCATCGTCCTGATCCACCAAACGCTTCATCTCTTCATCAGGACTCGGATACATCCTCTCTCCAAGGTCTGGTTTCACATCTGAAATTTCTTCTATTTGCGTAACGTCCTCGGCACGCTGCGCGCCGCTTTCGACAACCTCGTAAGCGTTCCTGATCTCTGCAACATTCTGAACTTCTTTCTTCTCACGCAATGCCCTCTCAAACGAACTCTGCTCTGCAAGACGTTTTATATATTCAATATGTTCCAGCTCCTCTTTTGTCAAACTCGATGCTTTCATGAAGTCTTCTTTCTCTTCGAGTTCGAATGACGGCGCTGTCTCCACTTCCTCCACTTCTTTTTCAAAAGAGCCCTCATGGGCCTCCTCTTCATCAGCTCCAGATGTCGAGCTTGACGTATACTTCAGATCCTGGATCTGTCCTACTTCAGTAGCCAGATCAATTCCTTCGACCAGATCCTCGCTTTCTCTTCCTTTGGTGACTGCGCTTTCTCCGTCATGTGCCGCAGTTAATTCATCGTCCTGATCCACCAAACGCTTCATCTCTTCATCAGGACTCGGGTACATCCTCTCTCCAAGCTCTGATTTCACATCTGAAATTTCTTCTATTTGCGTAACGTCTTTGGCAACGTGCCCGCCGCTTTCGACAACCTCGTAGGCGTTCCTGATCTCTGCAACATTCTCAACCTCTTTCTTCTCACGCAATGCCCTCTCAAACGAACTCTGCTCTGCAAGACGTTTTATATATTCAATATGTTCCCGCTCCTCTTTTGTCAAACCCGATGCTTTCATGAAGTCTTCTTTCTCTTCGAGTTCGAATGACGGCGCTGTCTCCACTTCCTCCACTTCTTTTTCAAAAGAGCTTTCACGCGCATCCTGTTCATCAGCTCCAGATGTCGAGCTTGACGTATACTTCAGATCCTGGATCTGTTCTACTTCAGTAGCCAGATCAATTCCTTCGACCAGATCCTCGCTTTCTCTTCCTTTGGTGACTGCGCTTTCTCCGTCATGTGCCGCAGTTAATTCATCGTCCTCATCCACCAAACGCTTCATCTCTTCATCAGGACTCGGGTACATCCTCTCTCCAAGCTCTGATTTCACATCTGAAATTTCTTCTATTTGCGTAACGTCTTTGGCAAGGTGCCCGCCGCTTTCGACAACCTCGTAGGCGTTCCTGATCTCTGCAACATTCTGAACCTCTTTCTTCTCACGCAATGCCCTCTCAAACGAACTTTGCTCCGCAAGACGTTTTATATATTCAATATGTTCCAGCTCCTCTTTTGTCAAACCCGATGCTTTCATCAAGTCTTCTTTCTCTTGGAGTTCGAATGACGGCGCTGTCTCCACTTCCTCCACTTCTTTTTCAAAAGAGCTCTCATGGGCCTCCTCTTCATCAGCTCCAGATGTCGAGCTTGACGTGTACTTCAGATCTTCGATGTTTTCGACTTCACTTGGCAGATCAATCCCCTCGATCAGACTTTCCCCGTTTTCTCTTCCTTTGGTGACTGCGCTTTCTCCGTCATGTGCCGCAGTTAATTCATCGTCCTGATCCACCAAACGCTTCATCTCTTCATCAGGACTCGGATATATCCTCTCTCCAAGGTCTGGTTTCACATCTGAAATTTCTTCTATTTGCGTAACGTCCTCGGCACGCTGCGCGCCGCTTTCGACAACCTCGTAAGCGTTCCTGATCTCTGCAACATTCTGAACTTCTTTCTTCTCACGCAATGCCCTCTCAAACGAACTCTGCTCTGCAAGACGTTTTATATATTCAATATGTTCCAGCTCCTCTTTTGTCAAACTCGATGCTTTCATGAAGTCTTCTTTCTCTTCGAGTTCAAATGACGGCGCTGTCTCCACTTCCTCCACTTCTTTTTCAAAAGAGCTCTCATGGGCCTCCTCTTCATCAGCTCCAGATGTCGAGCTTGACGTATACTTCAGATCCTGGATCTGTCCTACTTCAGTAGCCAGATCAATTCCTTCGACCAGATCCTCGCTTTCTCTTCCTTTGGTGACTGCGCTTTCTCCGTCATGTGCCGCAGTTAATTCATCGTCCTGATCCACCAAACGCTTCATCTCTTCATCAGGACTCGGGTACATCCTCTCTCCAAGCTCTGATTTCACATCTGAAATTTCTTCTATTTGCGTAACGTCTTTGGCAAGGTGCCCGCCGCTTTCGACAACCTCGTAGGCGTTCCTGATCTCTGCAACATTCTCAACCTCTTTCTTCTCACGCAATGCCCTCTCAAACGAACTCTGTTCTGCAAGACGTTTTATGTATTCAATATGTTCCAGCTCCTCTTTTGTCAAACCCGATGCTCTCATGAAGTCTTCTTTCTCTTCGAGTTCGAATGACGGCGCTGTCTCCACTTCCTCCGCTTCTTTTTCAAAAGAGCTTTCAAGGGCCTCCTCTTCATCAGCTCCAGATGTCGAGCTTGACGTGTACTTCAGATCTTCGATGTTTTCGACTTCAGTTGGCAGATCAATCCGCTCGACCAGATCCTCTTCTCTTTCGCTTCCCTTGCTTCCTGTGCTTCCTTCGGCATGTGCCGCAGTTAATTCATCGCCTTCATCCACCGAACGCTTCGGCTGTTCATCAGGGCTCGGATGTGTCGTCTCTTCAACTTCTGGTTTCAATTCTGAAATTTCTTCCACTTCCTTAACGTCCTCGGCACGCCGCCCGCCGCTTTTGACAACCTCATAGGCGTTCGCGATCTCTGCAAAATTCTGAACGTCTTTCTTCTCACGTAATGCCCTCTCAAACGAACTCTGCTCTGCAAGACGTTTTATATATTCAATATGTTCCAACTCCTCTTTTGTGAAACCCGATCCTTTCATCAAGTCTTCTTTCTCTTCGAGTTCGAATGACGGCGCTGTCTCCACTTCCTCCACTTCTTTTTCAAAAGAGCTTTCACGCGCATCCTGTTCATCAGCTCCATATGTCGAGCTTGACGTGTACTTCAGATCTTCGATGTTTTCGACTTCACTTGGCAGATCAATCTCCTCGATCAGACTTTCCCCGTTTTCTCTTCCTTTGGTGACTGCGCTTTCTCCGTCATGTGCCGCAGTTAATTCATCGTCCTGATCCACCAAACGCTTCATCTCTTCATCAGGACTCGGATACATCCTCTCTCCAAGGTCTGGTTTCACATCTGAAATTTCTTCTATTTGCGTAACGTCCTCGGCACGCTGCGCGCCGCTTTCGACAACCTCGTAGGCGTTCCTGATCTCTGCAACATTCTCAACCTCTTTCTTCTCACGCAATGCCCTCTCAAACGAACTCTGCTCTGCAAGACGTTTTATATATTCAATATGTTCCAGCTCCTCTTTTGTCAAACTCGATGCTTTCATGAAGTCTTCTTTCTCTTCGAGTTCGAATGACGGCGCTGTCTCCACTTCCTCCACTTCTTTTTCAAAAGAGCTTTCACGCGCATCCTGTTCATCAGCTCCAGATGTCGAGCTTGACGTATACTTCAGATCCTGGATCTGTTCTACTTCAGTAGCCAGATCAATTCCTTCGACCAGATCCTCGCTTTCTCTTCCTTTGGTGACTGCGCTTTCTCCGTCATGTGCCGCAGTTAATTCATCGTCCTCATCCACCAAACGCTTCATCTCTTCATCAGGACTCGGGTACATCCTCTCTCCAAGCTCTGATTTCACATCTGAAATTTCTTCTATTTGCGTAACGTCTTTGGCAAGGTGCCCGCCGCTTTCGACAACCTCGTAGGCGTTCCTGATCTCTGCAACATTCTGAACCTCTTTCTTCTCACGCAATGCCCTCTCAAACGAACTTTGCTCCGCAAGACGTTTTATATATTCAATATGTTCCAGCTCCTCTTTTGTCAAACCCGATGCTTTCATGAAGTCTTCTTTCTCTTCGAGTTCGAATGACGGCGCTGTCTCCACTTCCTCCACTTCTTTTTCAAAAGAGCTCTCATGGGCCTCCTCTTCATCAGCTCCAGATGTCGAGCTTGACGTGTACTTCAGATCTTCGATGTTTTCGACTTCACTTGGCAGATCAATCCCCTCGATCAGACTTTCCCCGTTTTCTCTTCCTTTGGTGACTGCGCTTTCTCCGTCATGTGCCGCAGTTAATTCATCGTCCTGATCCACCAAACGCTTCATCTCTTCATCAGGACTCGGATACATCCTCTCTCCAAGGTCTGGTTTCACATCTGAAATTTCTTCTATTTGCGTAACGTCCTCGGCACGCTGCGCGCCGCTTTCGACAACCTCGTAAGCGTTCCTGATCTCTGCAACATTCTGAACTTCTTTCTTCTCACGCAATGCCCTCTCAAACGAACTCTGCTCTGCAAGACGTTTTATATATTCAATATGTTCCAGCTCCTCTTTTGTCAAACTCGATGCTTTCATGAAGTCTTCTTTCTCTTCGAGTTCAAATGACGGCGCTGTCTCCACTTCCTCCACTTCTTTTTCAAAAGAGCTCTCATGGGCCTCCTCTTCATCAGCTCCAGATGTCGAGCTTGACGTATACTTCAGATCCTGGATCTGTCCTACTTCAGTAGCCAGATCAATTCCTTCGACCAGATCCTCGCTTTCTCTTCCTTTGGTGACTGCGCTTTCTCCGTCATGTGCAGCAGTTAATTCATCGTCCTGATCCACCAAACGCTTCATCTCTTCATCAGGACTCGGGTACATCCTCTCTCCAAGCTCTGATTTCACATCTGAAATTTCTTCTATTTGCGTAACGTCTTTGGCAAGGTGCCCGCCGCTTTCGACAACCTCGTAGGCGTTCCTGATCTCTGCAACATTCTCAACCTCTTTCTTCTCACGCAATGCCCTCTCAAACGAACTCTGTTCTGCAAGACGTTTTATGTATTCAATATGTTCCAGCTCCTCTTTTGTCAAACCCGATGCTTTCATGAAGCCTTCTTTCTCTTCGAGTTCGAATGACGGCGCTGTCTCCACTTCCTCCACTTCTTTTTCAAAAGAGCTCTCATGGGCCTCCTCTTCATCAGCTCCAGATGTCGAGCTTGACGTGTACTTCAGATCTTCGATGTTTTCGACTTCAGTTGGCAGATCAATCCCCTCGACCAGATCTTCTTCTCTTTCGCTTCCCTTCCTTCCTGTGCTTTCTTCGGCATGTGCCGCAGTTAATTCATCGCCCTCATCCACCGAACGCTTCATCTCTTCATGAGGGCTCGGACGTGTCGTCTCTTCAAGTTCTGGTTTCAATTCTGAAATTTCTTCCACTTCCTTAACGTCCTCGGCACGCCGCCCGCCGCTTTTGACAACCTCATAGGCGTTCGCGATCTCTGCAAAATTCTGAACGTCTTTCTTCTCACGTAATGCCCTCTCAAACGAACTCTGTTCTGCAAGACGTTTTATATATTCAATATGTTCCAGCTCCTCTTTTGTCAAACCCGATGCTTTCATGAAGTCTTCTTTCTCTTCGAGTTCGAATGACGGCGCTGTCTCCACTTCCTCCACTTCTTTTTCAAAAGAGCTTTCACGCGCATCCTGTTCATCAGCTCCATATGTCGAGCTTGACGTGTACTTCAGATCTTCGATGTTTTCGACTTCACTTGGCAGATCAATCCCCTCGATCAGACTTTCCCCGTTTTCTCTTCCTTTGGTGACTGCGCTTTCTCCGTCATGTGCCGCAGTTAATTCATCGTCCTGATCCACCAAACGCTTCATCTCTTCATCAGGACTCGGATACATCCTCTCTCCAAGGTCTGGTTTCACATCTGAAATTTCTTCTATTTGCGTAACGTCCTCGGCACGCTGCGCGCCGCTTTCGACAACCTCGTAAGCGTTCCTGATCTCTGCAACATTCTGAACTTCTTTCTTCTCACGCAATGCCCTCTCAAACGAACTCTGCTCTGCAAGACGTTTTATATATTCAATATGTTCCAGCTCCTCTTTTGTCAAACTCGATGCTTTCATGAAGTCTTCTTTCTCTTCGAGTTCGAATGACGGCGCTGTCTCCACTTCCTCCACTTCTTTTTCAAAAGAGCCCTCATGGGCCTCCTCTTCATCAGCTCCAGATGTCGAGCTTGACGTATACTTCAGATCCTGGATCTGTCCTACTTCAGTAGCCAGATCAATTCCTTCGACCAGATCCTCGCTTTCTCTTCCTTTGGTGACTGCGCTTTCTCCGTCATGTGCCGCAGTTAATTCATCGTCCTGATCCACCAAACGCTTCATCTCTTCATCAGGACTCGGGTACATCCTCTCTCCAAGCTCTGATTTCACATCTGAAATTTCTTCTATTTGCGTAACGTCTTTGGCAACGTGCCCGCCGCTTTCGACAACCTCGTAGGCGTTCCTGATCTCTGCAACATTCTCAACCTCTTTCTTCTCACGCAATGCCCTCTCAAACGAACTCTGCTCTGCAAGACGTTTTATATATTCAATATGTTCCCGCTCCTCTTTTGTCAAACCCGATGCTTTCATGAAGTCTTCTTTCTCTTCGAGTTCGAATGACGGCGCTGTCTCCACTTCCTCCACTTCTTTTTCAAAAGAGCTTTCACGCGCATCCTGTTCATCAGCTCCAGATGTCGAGCTTGACGTATACTTCAGATCCTGGATCTGTTCTACTTCAGTAGCCAGATCAATTCCTTCGACCAGATCCTCGCTTTCTCTTCCTTTGGTGACTGCGCTTTCTCCGTCATGTGCCGCAGTTAATTCATCGTCCTCATCCACCAAACGCTTCATCTCTTCATCAGGACTCGGGTACATCCTCTCTCCAAGCTCTGATTTCACATCTGAAATTTCTTCTATTTGCGTAACGTCTTTGGCAAGGTGCCCGCCGCTTTCGACAACCTCGTAGGCGTTCCTGATCTCTGCAACATTCTGAACCTCTTTCTTCTCACGCAATGCCCTCTCAAACGAACTTTGCTCCGCAAGACGTTTTATATATTCAATATGTTCCAGCTCCTCTTTTGTCAAACCCGATGCTTTCATGAAGTCTTCTTTCTCTTCGAGTTCGAATGACGGCGCTGTCTCCACTTCCTCCACTTCTTTTTCAAAAGAGCTCTCATGGGCCTCCTCTTCATCAGCTCCAGATGTCGAGCTTGACGTGTACTTCAGATCTTCGATGTTTTCGACTTCACTTGGCAGATCAATCCCCTCGATCAGACTTTCCCCGTTTTCTCTTCCTTTGGTGACTGCGCTTTCTCCGTCATGTGCCGCAGTTAATTCATCGTCCTCATCCACCAAACGCTTCATCTCTTCATCAGGACTCGGGTACATCCTCTCTCCAAGCTCTGGTTTCACATCTGAAATTTCTTCTATTTGCGTAACGTCCTCGGCACGCTGCGCGCCGCTTTCGACAACCTCGTAAGCGTTCCTGATCTCTGCAACATTCTGAACTTCTTTCTTCTCACGCAATGCCCTCTCAAACGAACTCTGCTCTGCAAGATGTTTTATATATTCAATATGTTCCAGCTCCTCTTTTGTCAAACTCGATGCTTTCATGAAGTCTTCTTTCTCTTCGAGTTCAAATGACGGCGCTGTCTCCACTTCCTCCACTTCTTTTTCAAAAGAGCTCTCATGGGCCTCCTCTTCATCAGCTCCAGATGTCGAGCTTGACGTATACTTCAGATCCTGGATCTGTCCTACTTCAGTAGCCAGATCAATTCCTTCGACCAGATCCTCGCTTTCTCTTCCTTTGGTGACTGCGCTTTCTCCGTCATGTGCAGCAGTTAATTCATCGTCCTGATCCACCAAACGCTTCATCTCTTCATCAGGACTCGGGTACATCCTCTCTCCAAGCTCTGATTTCACATCTGAAATTTCTTCTATTTGCGTAACGTCTTTGGCAAGGTGCCCGCCGCTTTCGACAACCTCGTAGGCGTTCCTGATCTCTGCAACATTCTCAACCTCTTTCTTCTCACGCAATGCCCTCTCAAACGAACTCTGTTCTGCAAGACGTTTTATGTATTCAATATGTTCCAGCTCCTCTTTTGTCAAACCCGATGCTCTCATGAAGTCTTCTTTCTCTTCGAGTTCGAATGACGGCGCTGTCTCCACTTCCTCCGCTTCTTTTTCAAAAGAGCTTTCAAGGGCCTCCTCTTCATCAGCTCCAGATGTCGAGCTTGACGTGTACTTCAGATCTTCGATGTTTTCGACTTCAGTTGGCAGATCAATCCGCTCGACCAGATCCTCTTCTCTTTCGCTTCCCTTGCTTCCTGTGCTTCCTTCGGCATGTGCCGCAGTTAATTCATCGCCTTCATCCACCGAACGCTTCGGCTGTTCATCAGGGCTCGGATGTGTCGTCTCTTCAACTTCTGGTTTCAATTCTGAAATTTCTTCCACTTCCTTAACGTCCTCGGCACGCCGCCCGCCGCTTTTGACAACCTCATAGGCGTTCGCGATCTCTGCAAAATTCTGAACGTCTTTCTTCTCACGTAATGCCCTCTCAAACGAACTCTGCTCTGCAAGACGTTTTATATATTCAATATGTTCCAACTCCTCTTTTGTGAAACCCGATCCTTTCATCAAGTCTTCTTTCTCTTCGAGTTCGAATGACGGCGCTGTCTCCACTTCCTCCACTTCTTTTTCAAAAGAGCTTTCACGCGCATCCTGTTCATCAGCTCCATATGTCGAGCTTGACGTGTACTTCAGATCTTCGATGTTTTCGACTTCACTTGGCAGATCAATCCCCTCGATCAGACTTTCCCCGTTTTCTCTTCCTTTGGTGACTGCGCTTTCTCCGTCATGTGCCGCAGTTAATTCATCGTCCTGATCCACCAAACGCTTCATCTCTTCATCAGGACTCGGATACATCCTCTCTCCAAGGTCTGGTTTCACATCTGAAATTTCTTCTATTTGCGTAACGTCCTCGGCACGCTGCGCGCCGCTTTCGACAACCTCGTAGGCGTTCCTGATCTCTGCAACATTCTGAACTTCTTTCTTCTCACGCAATGCCCTCTCAAACGAACTCTGCTCTGCAAGACGTTTTATATATTCAATATGTTCCAGCTCCTCTTTTGTCAAACTCGATGCTTTCATGAAGTCTTCTTTCTCTTCGAGTTCGAATGACGGCGCTGTCTCCACTTCCTCCACTTCTTTTTCAAAAGAGCTTTCACGCGCATCCTGTTCATCAGCTCCATATGTCGAGCTTGACGTGTACTTCAGATCTTCGATGTTTTCGACTTCACTTGGCAGATCAATCCCCTCGATCAGACTTTCCCCGTTTTCTCTTCCTTTGGTGACTGCGCTTTCTCCGTCATGTGCCGCAGTTAATTCATCGTCCTGATCCACCAAACGCTTCATCTCTTCATCAGGACTCGGATACATCCTCTCTCCAAGGTCTGGTTTCACATCTGAAATTTCTTCTATTTGCGTAACGTCCTCGGCACGCTGCGCGCCGCTTTCGACAACCTCGTAAGCGTTCCTGATCTCTGCAACATTCTGAACTTCTTTCTTCTCACGCAATGCCCTCTCAAACGAACTCTGCTCTGCAAGACGTTTTATATATTCAATATGTTCCAGCTCCTCTTTTGTGAAACCCGATCCTTTCATCAAGTCTTCTTTCTCTTCGAGTTCGAATGACGGCGCTGTCTCCACTTCCTCCACTTCTTTTTCAAAAGAGCTTTCACGCGCATCCTGTTCATCAGCTCCATATGTCGAGCTTGACGTGTACTTCAGATCTTCGATGTTTTCGACTTCACTTGGCAGATCAATCCTCTCGATCAGACTTTCCCCGTTTTCTCTTCCTTTGGTGACTGCGCTTTCTCCGTCATGTGCCGCAGTTAATTCATCGTCCTGATCCACCAAACGCTTCATCTCTTCATCAGGACTCGGGTACATCCTCTCTCCAAGCTCTGATTTCACATCTGAAATTTCTTCTATTTGCGTAACGTCTTTGGCAACGTGCCCGCCGCTTTCGACAACCTCGTAGGCGTTCCTGATCTCTGCAACATTCTCAACCTCTTTCTTCTCACGCAATGCCCTCTCAAACGAACTCTGCTCTGCAAGACGTTTTATATATTCAATATGTTCCCGCTCCTCTTTTGTCAAACCCGATGCTTTCATGAAGTCTTCTTTCTCTTCGAGTTCGAATGACGGCGCTGTCTCCACTTCCTCCACTTCTTTTTCAAAAGAGCTTTCACGCGCATCCTGTTCATCAGCTCCAGATGTCGAGCTTGACGTATACTTCAGATCCTGGATCTGTTCTACTTCAGTAGCCAGATCAATTCCTTCGACCAGATCCTCGCTTTCTCTTCCTTTGGTGACTGCGCTTTCTCCGTCATGTGCCGCAGTTAATTCATCGTCCTCATCCACCAAACGCTTCATCTCTTCATCAGGACTCGGGTACATCCTCTCTCCAAGCTCTGATTTCACATCTGAAATTTCTTCTATTTGCGTAACGTCTTTGGCAAGGTGCCCGCCGCTTTCGACAACCTCGTAGGCGTTCCTGATCTCTGCAACATTCTGAACCTCTTTCTTCTCACGCAATGCCCTCTCAAACGAACTTTGCTCCGCAAGACGTTTTATATATTCAATGTGTTCCAGCTCCTCTTTTGTCAAACCCGATGCTTTCATGAAGTCTTCTTTCTCTTCGAGTTCGAATGACGGCGCTGTCTCCACTTCCTCCACTTCTTTTTCAAAAGAGCTCTCATGGGCCTCCTCTTCATCAGCTCCAGATGTCGAGCTTGACGTGTACTTCAGATCTTCGATGTTTTCGACTTCACTTGGCAGATCAATCCCCTCGATCAGACTTTCCCCGTTTTCTCTTCCTTTGGTGACTGCGCTTTCTCCGTCATGTGCCGCAGTTAATTCATCGTCCTGATCCACCAAACGCTTCATCTCTTCATCAGGACTCGGATACATCCTCTCTCCAAGGTCTGGTCTCACATCTGAAATTTCTTCTATTTGCGTAACGTCCTCGGCACGCTGCGCGCCGCTTTCGACAACCTCGTAAGCGTTCCTGATCTCTGCAACATTCTGAACTTCTTTCTTCTCACGCAATGCCCTCTCAAACGAACTCTGCTCTGCAAGACGTTTTATATATTCAATATGTTCCAGCTCCTCTTTTGTCAAACTCGATGCTTTCATGAAGTCTTCTTTCTCTTCGAGTTCAAATGACGGCGCTGTCTCCACTTCCTCCACTTCTTTTTCAAAAGAGCTCTCATGGGCCTCCTCTTCATCAGCTCCAGATGTCGAGCTTGACGTATACTTCAGATCCTGGATCTGTCCTACTTCAGTAGCCAGATCAATTCCTTCGACCAGATCCTCGCTTTCTCTTCCTTTGGTGACTGCGCTTTCTCCGTCATGTGCAGCAGTTAATTCATCGTCCTGATCCACCAAACGCTTCATCTCTTCATCAGGACTCGGGTACATCCTCTCTCCAAGCTCTGATTTCACATCTGAAATTTCTTCTATTTGCGTAACGTCTTTGGCAAGGTGCCCGCCGCTTTCGACAACCTCGTAGGCGTTCCTGATCTCTGCAACATTCTCAACCTCTTTCTTCTCACGCAATGCCCTCTCAAACGAACTCTGTTCTGCAAGACGTTTTATGTATTCAATATGTTCCAGCTCCTCTTTTGTCAAACCCGATGCTCTCATGAAGTCTTCTTTCTCTTCGAGTTCGAATGACGGCGCTGTCTCCACTTCCTCCGCTTCTTTTTCAAAAGAGCTTTCAAGGGCCTCCTCTTCATCAGCTCCAGATGTCGAGCTTGACGTGTACTTCAGATCTTCGATGTTTTCGACTTCAGTTGGCAGATCAATCCCCTCGACCAGATCCTCTTCTCTTTCGCTTCCCTTGCTTCCTGTGCTTCCTTCGGCATGTGCCGCAGTTAATTCATCGCCTTCATCCACCGAACGCTTCGGCTGTTCATCAGGGCTCGGATGTGTCGTCTCTTCAACTTCTGGTTTCAATTCTGAAATTTCTTCCACTTCCTTAACGTCCTCGGCACGCCGCCCGCCGCTTTTGACAACCTCATAGGCGTTCGCGATCTCTGCAAAATTCTGAACGTCTTTCTTCTCACGTAATGCCCTCTCAAACGAACTCTGCTCTGCAAGACGTTTTATATATTCAATATGTTCCAACTCCTCTTTTGTGAAACCCGATGCTTTGATGAAGTCTTCTTTCTCTTCGAGTTCGAATGACGGCGCTGTCTGCACTTCCTCCACTTCTTTTTCAAAAGAGCTTTCACGCGCATCCTGTTCATCAGCTCCATATGTCGAGCTTGACGTGTACTTCAGATCTTCGATGTTTTCGACTTCACTTGGCAGATCAATCCCCTCGATCAGACTTTCCCCGTTTTCTCTTCCTTTGGTGACTGCGCTTTCTCCGTCATGTGCCGCAGTTAATTCATCGTCCTGATCCACCAAACGCTTCATCTCTTCCTCAGGACTCGGATACATCCTGTCTCCAAGGTCTGGTTTCGCATCTGAAATTTCTTCTATTTGCGTAACGTCCTCGGCACGCTGCGCGCCGCTTTCGACAACCTCGTAAGCGTTCCTGATCTCTGCAACATTCTGAACTTCCTTCTTCTCACGCAATGCCCTCTCAAACGAACTCTGTTCTGCAAGACGTTTTATGTATTCAATATGTTCCAGCTCCTCTTTTGTCAAACCCGATGCTCTCACGAAGTCTTCTTTCTCTTCGAGTTCGAATGACGGCGCTGTCTCCACTTCCTCCACTTCTTTTTCAAAAGAGCTCTCATGGGCCTCCTCTTCATCAGCTCCAGATGTCGAGCTTGACGTGTACTTCAGATCTTCGATGTTTTCGACTTCAGTTGGCAGATCAATCCCCTCGACCAGATCTTCTTCTCTTTCGCTTCCCTTCCTTCCTGTGCTTTCTTCGGCATGTGCCGCAGTTAATTCATCGCCTTCATCCACCGAACGCTTCGGCTCTTCATCTGGGCTCGGATGTGTCGTCTCTTCAAGTTCTGGTTTCAATTCTGAAATCTCTTCCACTTCCTTAACGTCCTCGGCACGCCGCCCGCCGCTTTTGAGAACCTCATAGGCGTTCGCGATCTCTGCAAAATTCTGAACGTCTTTCTTCTCACGTAATGCCCTCTCAAACGAACTCTGCTCTGCAAGACGTTTTATATATTCAATATGTTCCAGCTCCTCTTTTGTGAAACCCGATCCTTTCATCAAGTCTTCTTTCTCTTCGAGTTCGAATGACGGCGCTGTCTCCACTTCCTCCACTTCTTTTTCAAAAGAGCTTTCACGCGCATCCTGTTCATCAGCTCCAGATGTCGAGCTTGACGTGTACTTCAGATCTTCGATGTTTTCGACTTCAGTTGGCAGATCAATCCCCTCGATCAGACTTTCCCCGTTTTCTCTTCCTTTGGTGACTGCGCTTTCTCCGTCATGTGCCGCAGTTAATTCATCGTCCTGATCCACCAAACGCTTCATCTCTTCATCAGGACTCGGGTACATCCTCTCTCCAAGCTCTGATTTCACATCTGAAATTTCTTCTATTTGCGTAACGTCTTTGGCAAGGTGCCCGCCGCTTTCGACAACCTCGTAGGCGTTCCTGATCTCTGCAACATTCTCAACCTCTTTCTTCTCACGCAATGCCCTCTCAAACGAACTCTGTTCTGCAAGACGTTTTATGTATTCAATATGTTCCAGCTCCTCTTTTGTCAAACCCGATGCTCTCATGAAGTCTTCTTTCTCTTCGAGTTCGAATGACGGCGCTGTCTCCACTTCCTCCGCTTCTTTTTCAAAAGAGCTTTCAAGGGCCTCCTCTTCATCAGCTCCAGATGTCGAGCTTGACGTGTACTTCAGATCTTCGATGTTTTCGACTTCAGTTGGCAGATCAATCCCCTCGACCAGATCCTCTTCTCTTTCGCTTCCCTTGCTTCCTGTGCTTCCTTCGGCATGTGCCGCAGTTAATTCATCGCCTTCATCCACCGAACGCTTCGGCTGTTCATCAGGGCTCGGATGTGTCGTCTCTTCAACTTCTGGTTTCAATTCTGAAATTTCTTCCACTTCCTTAACGTCCTCGGCACGCCGCCCGCCGCTTTTGACAACCTCATAGGCGTTCGCGATCTCTGCAAAATTCTGAACGTCTTTCTTCTCACGTAATGCCCTCTCAAACGAACTCTGCTCTGCAAGACGTTTTATATATTCAATATGTTCCAACTCCTCTTTTGTGAAACCCGATGCTTTGATGAAGTCTTCTTTCTCTTCGAGTTCGAATGACGGCGCTGTCTGCACTTCCTCCACTTCTTTTTCAAAAGAGCTTTCACGCGCATCCTGTTCATCAGCTCCATATGTCGAGCTTGACGTGTACTTCAGATCTTCGATGTTTTCGACTTCACTTGGCAGATCAATCCCCTCGATCAGACTTTCCCCGTTTTCTCTTCCTTTGGTGACTGCGCTTTCTCCGTCATGTGCCGCAGTTAATTCATCGTCCTGATCCACCAAACGCTTCATCTCTTCCTCAGGACTCGGATACATCCTGTCTCCAAGGTCTGGTTTCGCATCTGAAATTTCTTCTATTTGCGTAACGTCCTCGGCACGCTGCGCGCCGCTTTCGACAACCTCGTAAGCGTTCCTGATCTCTGCAACATTCTGAACTTCCTTCTTCTCACGCAATGCCCTCTCAAACGAACTCTGTTCTGCAAGACGTTTTATGTATTCAATATGTTCCAGCTCCTCTTTTGTCAAACCCGATGCTCTCACGAAGTCTTCTTTCTCTTCGAGTTCGAATGACGGCGCTGTCTCCACTTCCTCCACTTCTTTTTCAAAAGAGCTCTCATGGGCCTCCTCTTCATCAGCTCCAGATGTCGAGCTTGACGTGTACTTCAGATCTTCGATGTTTTCGACTTCAGTTGGCAGATCAATCCCCTCGACCAGATCTTCTTCTCTTTCGCTTCCCTTCCTTCCTGTGCTTTCTTCGGCATGTGCCGCAGTTAATTCATCGCCTTCATCCACCGAACGCTTCGGCTCTTCATCTGGGCTCGGATGTGTCGTCTCTTCAAGTTCTGGTTTCAATTCTGAAATCTCTTCCACTTCCTTAACGTCCTCGGCACGCCGCCCGCCGCTTTTGAGAACCTCATAGGCGTTCGCGATCTCTGCAAAATTCTGAACGTCTTTCTTCTCACGTAATGCCCTCTCAAACGAACTCTGCTCTGCAAGACGTTTTATATATTCAATATGTTCCAGCTCCTCTTTTGTGAAACCCGATCCTTTCATCAAGTCTTCTTTCTCTTCGAGTTCGAATGACGGCGCTGTCTCCACTTCCTCCACTTCTTTTTCAAAAGAGCTTTCACGCGCATCCTGTTCATCAGCTCCAGATGTCGAGCTTGACGTGTACTTCAGATCTTCGATGTTTTCGACTTCAGTTGGCAGATCAATCCCCTCGACCAGATCCTCTTCTCTTTCGCTTCCCTTGCTTCCTGTGCTTTCTTCGGCATGTGCCGCAGTTAATTCATCGCCTTCATCCACCGAACGCTTCGGCTGTTCATCAGGGCTCGGATGTGTCGTCTCTTCAACTTCTGGTTTCAATTCTGAAATTTCTTCCACTTCCTTAACGTCCTCGGCACGCCGCCCGCCGCTTTTGACAACCTCATAGGCGTTCGCGATCTCTGCAAAATTCTGAACGTCTTTCTTCTCACGTAATGCCCTCTCAAACGAACTCTGCTCTGCAAGACGTTTTATATATTCAATATGTTCCAGCTCCTCTTTTGTGAAACCCGATCCTTTCATCAAGTCTTCTTTCTCTTCGAGTTCGAATGACGGCGCTGTCTCCACTTCCTCCACTTCTTTTTCAAAAGAGCTTTCACGCGCATCCTGTTCATCAGCTCCAGATGTCGAGCTTGACGTGTACTTCAGATCTTCGATGTTTTCGACTTCAGTTGGCAGATCAATTCCTTCGACCAGATCCTCGCTTTCTCTTCCTTTGGTGACTGCGCTTTCTCCGTCATGTGCCGCAGTTAATTCATCGTCCTGATCCACCAAACGCTTCATCTCTTCATCTGGACTCGGATACATCCTCTCTCCAAGGTCTGATTTCACATCTGAAATTTCTTCTATTTGCGTAACGTCTTTGGCAAGTTGCCCGCCGCTTTCGACAACCTGGTAGGCGTTCCTGATCTCTGCAACATTCTGAACCTCTCTCTTCTCACGCAGTGCCCTCTCAAACGAACTCTGCTCTGCAAGACGTTTCATATATTCAATATGTTCCAGCTCCTCTTTTGTCAAACCCGATGCTTTCATGAAGTCTTCTTTCTCTTCGAGTTCGAATGACGGCGCTGTCTCCACTTCCTCCTCTTCTTTTTCAAAAGAGCTTTCACGCGCATCCTGTTCATCAGCTCCAGATGTCGAGCTTGACGTATACTTCAGATCTTGGATCTGTTCTACTTCAGTAGCCAGATCAATTCCTTCGACCAGATCCTCGCTTTCTCTTCCTTTTGTGACTGCGCTTTCTCCGTCATGTGCCGCAGTTAATTCATCGTCCTGATCCACCAAACGCTTCATCTCTTCATCAGGACTCGGGTACATCCTCTCTCCAAGCTCTGATTTCACATCTGAAATTTCTTCTATTTGCGTAACGTCTTTGGCAAGGTGCCCGCCGCTTTCGACAACCTCGTAAGCGTTCCTGATCTCTGCAACATTCTGAACGTCTTTCTTCTCACGTAATGCCCTCTCAAACGAACTCTGTTCTGCAAGACGTTTTATGTATTCAATATGTTCCAGCTCCTCTTTTGTCAAACCCGATGCTTTCATGAAGTCTTCTTTCTCTTCGAGTTCGAATGACGGCGCTGTCTCCATTCCCTCCACTTCTTTTTCAAAAGAACTTTCATGCGCATCCTCTTCATCAGCTCCAGATGTCGAGCTTGACGTATACTTCAGATCTTCGATGTTTTCGACTTCAGTTGGCAGATCAATCCCCTCGACCAGATCTTCTTCTCTTTCGCTTCCCTTCCTTCCTGTGCTTTCTTCGGCATGCGCCGCAGCTAATTCATCGCCTTCATCCACCGAACGCTTTGGCTCTTCATCAGGGCTCGGATGTGTCGTCTCTTCAAGTTCTGGTTTCAATTCTGAAATTTCTTCCACTTCCTTAACGTCCTCGGCACGCCGCCCGCCGCTTTTGACAACCTCATAGGCGTTCGCGATCTCTGCAAAATTCTGAACGTCTTTCTTCTCACGTGATGCCCTCTCAAACGAACTCTGCTCTGCGAGACGTTTTATATATTCAATATGTTCCAGCTCCTCTTTTGTGAAACCCGATCCTTTCATCAAGTCTTCTTTCTCTTCGAGTTCGAATAACGGCGCTGTCTCCACTTCCTCCACTTCTTTTTCAAAAGAGCTTTCACGCGCATCCTCTTCATCAGCTCCAGATGTCGAGCTTGACGTATACTTCAGATCCTGGATCTGTTCTACTTCAGTAGCCAGATCAATTCCTTCGACCAGATCCTCGCTTTCTCTTCCTTTGGTGACTGCGCTTTCTCCGTCATGTGCCGCAGTTAATTCATCGTCCTGATCCACCAAACGCTTCATCTCTTCATCTGGACTCGGATACATCCTCTCTCCAAGGTCTGATTTCACATCTGAAATTTCTTCTATTTGCGTAACGTCTTTGGCAAGTTGCCCGCCGCTTTCGACAACCTGGTAGGCGTTCCTGATCTCTGCAACATTCTGAACCTCTCTCTTCTCACGCAGTGCCCTCTCAAACGAACTCTGCTCTGCAAGACGTTTCATATATTCAATATGTTCCAGCTCCTCTTTTGTCAAACCCGATGCTTTCATGAAGTCTTCTTTCTCTTCGAGTTCGAATGACGGCGCTGTCTCCACTTCCTCCACTTCTTTTTCAAAAGAGCTTTCACGCGCATCCTGTTCATCAGCTCCAGATGTCGAGCTTGACGTGTACTTCAGATCTTCGATGTTTTCGACTTCAGTTGTCAGATCAATCCCCTCGACCAGATCCTCTTCTCTTTCGCTTCCCTTGCTTCCTGTGCTTTCTTCGGCATGTGCCGCAGTTAATTCATCGCCTTCATCCACCGAACGCTTCGGCTGTTCATCAGGGCTCGGATGTGTCGTCTCTTCAACTTCTGGTTTCAATTCTGAAATTTCTTCCACTTCCTTAACGTCCTCGGCACGCCGCCCGCCGCTTTTGACAACCTCATAGGCGTTCGCGATCTCTGCAAAATTCTGAACGTCTTTCTTCTCACGTGATGCCCTCTCAAACGAACTCTGCTCTGCGAGACGCTTTATATATTCAATGTGTTCCAGCTCCTCTTTTGTGAAACCCGATCCTTTCATCAAGTCTTCTTTCTCTTCGAGTTCGAATGACGGCGCTGTCTCCACTTCCTCCACTTCTTTTTCAAAAGAGCTTTCACGCGCATCCTCTTCATCAGCTCCAGATGTCGAGCTTGACGTATACTTCAGATCTTCGATGTTTTCTACTTCAGTAAGCAGATCAATTCCTCCGACCAGATCCCCGTTTTCTCTTCCTCTAGCGACTACGCTTTCTTCGGCATCCGCCCCAGTTAATTCATCGCCTTCATCCACCGAACGCTTCGACTCTTCATCAGGGCTCGGATGTGTGGTCTCTTCAAGTTCTGGTTTCACGTCTGCAATTTCTTCCAGTTGGTTTCTGGGAGCTTCCACAACCGTTGCTGTTTCAGGGGATTCGCTGGCTATATGGGTGACTTTGGTGCTGTCTTGTTCTCTCTGGATGAACTCTCCTTGGTTGTCTTTTTCTGACATTGCCTTATTTTCCGTTCGATTGACCCTCTGTCTTGCTTTTTCATCTTCATCATATATTTGGTCGGGGAATTCGGATTTGTCAGTGCTACTGCTCCCGTCGTTCTGAAGTGGTGTGTAGCTGAAGTGTTCACTGTGAATTCGTTCTTTGCTGGCACTTTTTTCTACCTGTCTTGGATCTTCCCTTGACGTTTGCTGAAAAAAATTCCCACCCTCATCTGTTTCCTTGTACATTTGTTCGTTTAAAGAATCCTCAATATCGCTGTTGTCATCATCCTCCTCTCGTAATATAGTGTAATTTCCAATTTCTGATTCATCGCTGCCGGTTTCATCATCAAAGCCAACATCATATGCAGCAATGTTTGATTGAACGCTCTGCCAAGGAATCTCTGTAATCTCGCTGAAGACCTTAATGATAATTTGCCTCCAAAGTTGATCAACGAATCGGCTGATGAGTTCTTCCATCTTTCGCTTTGTGAGGACTTCTGTGTTTATGCTGTCATGTTCTATAGGTGAGCCGGATACTACGCATACAGTAGATTCCTGCATTTCTTGTTTTTGCCAAATTTCCTGGTCACTAGACATGCTATCCTCCTCTTCATCCAGCAATGCATAGTGTAGGTTGCCTGAAGAATACTGCCGAGCTTCACCTCCTGAAAAACCCCGACATCAAAATTTCGCCTCGAAAAGGCACCAGCAAAGACCCGTAAACTTTATCAAACTTCTTGGTCACATACTGCGAAATTGCCAAATTTTTTCTAAGGCTAAAATACCCCTGGTTCCAAATATTGTAAGTATTCATCTATGTGGGCCTCATTACAAAATTTGAGGCTCGTTGCTCTTAATTGTGAAATTATGACGAAAAACTTTTAAGCAGAAGCTTACCATAACTCTCTTCTATAGTGACACCAGTGGCTGAATGAGGGCGGCTTTGTTGACCGGTTTCTTGAAGCATTCGAGCCAGCGATTGAATGCAGTCAAAAGATATCGAAACTTGATGAAATGGACTGCCGAACCTCAGGGGCGACCCGTTCGAATCACCTTCCTCCACCACCGCTTCTTCGAATGCTTGCCAGACATCAGTGAACTGCGTTGTGTGACCTCCGTGTATGCTGGTCCTGATTTCGAAATAGGCCCAGTTCAGAATTTTAGAAGCTATTTGGTGACAGTAGGAACATAAGAGGTGTTGACGTTCGCGCTCATCACGCATTTTCAGTTCATCGTATAACATGTCAAATATTTGCGAACAGAGTTGTCTGCAGTATGATTCGAGATGAGCGGAATACGAGATTGAAGGCATACTATCCGCGATTGCCATCAAGCAAATATGACGTGCTAAGCGTGTAGCATAATCGTCGATTAGTGAACCAGGACAGATTATGAGCGGAATGCTGTTCCTGCTCACTGAAAGGTATACTGTGAAGTCCAACTTAATCGCGTGATCACGGCGTTATCTGCACTCCGGAGTAAACTATGAACCTACCTTTATGCTCAGTGAAAGGCATACTTAGTCATTCAACCTACCTCTAGGTTTGGAAGTGCAAGAAACTTTGTTCAGCATGAGCTAACGTTAAGAAATTTTTGAGAACATGGAACTACGAAGCATAGCGAAAAATATCCTAACTAGTTTCCTGAAACTGTCCAGACACTTTCATATAGTACAAATGAACACCACCACAAAAAAGTCGTCGTAAAACAGTTTTATTGAAGAGCGGCAAGAAAAACTTGGGAGTTGAGATTTCTAAAGGTCGTCCAAAAAGGGGACGCAATTTATTTTATTTAAGATCCAGAATAATGATGACGCCCTACAACAATGAACATTTTTTCTGCAGCTACAAATGGTTAATTTGAGCAATTTCGCAGTTAGCTGTTCTCCTCAAAATATGCTTCCATACTGCAGTATGAAACCAAAAACCTATATCAGAATAGCTACTGAAGTCGGTTGTAAATATCATCATAAAAGATATGAAAGTTTAGCACTTAATATTTACCATTATTCGCCTCTGTAGAAAGAATATCACCCCCATCGTTGTCGAGTCCACTTATCCAGTTTGAAATACTTTCGCTCAATAGTTTCACTCCCAACGAGAAATGCGAAGATGGAGGAGGACCTTAAAAGTTTCGTCACTTCAACTAGGCATATAAATTGGTTATTGCTTTGGTTGTTAACAAAGTTTTATTCATCTGTTTCGTTCTTTCTTTTTTTGAAATTATTGTTTTATTTTGTCTTTTTTCTGAAAACAAAGTTTTAATAACTCATTAGCTATTTGTTGAAACAAAATAGGTTTTATAACCCATATTAATTTCGAACCCTTATTAATACCCTTATTAATAGATATTAAATGTGAAAATTAGAATGAGTGTACATAGCGACCGAATAAAAGCGCTCATCCCGGTGGATGATGGAAATTGGATGATAGACGCAAAACTTGTTTCTGCGAGAAAGCAATTACAACAAGTTCAGCCTAATTGTATCAGCGCACCAGACAACCTCGCATGATACGCCTCCTTACCTTCTCCTCGTCCAACTAACCATTATATCAACACATAATGAAGTATACAAAATGATGCCAATGATCCGGCCAGTTGTGCACAATTCCAATAGAAACTTCGTTTTTTGTGCCCAGATCGGTATTAACTGCTCGCAGTCTTTTCAGCACAATTGAATGTGTATTGGTCACTATTTGAATCAATTTTATCAAAGTACTTGAATATTCAGCACGATATTCATTCCAACGTCTCGAAGTAAAAAAACTGTTTTAAAAATCATGTGAATACAGTCAACGAAGAAGACAGAAAACCTAAAGTAGGAAGAAAATGAAGCACTCTCAAGCGATAATTCGGGCGAACAGATACAAAAAAAACATATACCCTATTGTTCAGCAGTTATGTGCAGCGTAATGGCCTAACTGCTTCAATCGCAGATAGGAAGATGAAGCGGATGGGTTAATGATACTAGTAGATTAGCAAGGGACTGAAAACTGTGCAATCTTTGTGGTGCAACATTTTTTGAGGACCTGATTGATGCCTATGCGGCTGGTAGGAGGGACAAAGTGAACATTTTTTAGAATGCAATGTCGGAGAAGCTGTGCATGATTTGATAATATGCACACGCTTCCTTCGACGTTGATGCATCAGTGCTAATGATGGTGTAGAAGACCAAGGAACGATGTAGATTATATTCAACGAGTTTCACAAATCTTGCTTCAGTAGCCCACTAGCTGGAAGCAAAGGGCAAACAGACGGACATACACAAGTATGCACGTGCAGATATGACGTTGCAATAATCCGCTTTGTGAAACCAGTTTCGCGATAATCCGTAAAAATTCGACTGTGTTCACTTTGCCGCTATCAAATCGTAAAGAAAATTTTAAATGGTCATGAAAAAGATGAAAATAATGGTTCAGACATCAAACTCATTTACATTCTGTGCATTTAATGCTCGTGGAAAGCACGAGAGAAACAGTCGACTGCAAAGCGTTAAGCAAAATCACATAAAAGAAAGATAATAAAATGCTTACGCGATTGCCTTGCTGGACTAACAGTGTCAGAGCTTTTCGTGCTTAATGAACTTTGTGGGCGATCTGTATAAGAGCTGGCTGCAGATGGAGGTGGCGCCGGTGCAGTGGTGATCTCGAGTGCTGCAAACAACCGATGAATAAGAAAGTAAAATCGCCTATGGTTTGAAAAAGATGCATTGCAAGACGCACTGCGTTGTAGTGTGCATATTCGAAAAGGATACCTGCTGCTATTTCTCAAAAAAAAGTGAATTTGTCCTCGTCGACTTGTCTCCTTCTACGCTTGCATATGATCTCCCACATTTTCTTTCTGTTTCATTGTAGCTTATAAAAACAATTCTTCTGTCATGCGGGGACCTCCAGTAGTTAAATTATGAGTGTGAATATGCTTATATATCCGGTCGTCTTTTGCGCTGATTTTTCGAGCCGTCGTAATGAATGAGAATTCAACCTGTTGGCTAGGATTAGAGATATGCCACCTTCTGTGGCTCACTTTGCGGAACCATGCTGACTGAACTCCCAGACATCATAAATAGACGGAAGAGGAAGCATTTTAATCGCTAGTGTAGCCTTCTTCAGGAGCCAAATGCATTGAACATCGCATCTCCTTTTCTCTCTCCTTCCTCATTTTCTTCCTTTGGTTGGGATGGGTGGTAGAGAATGGAAAATCTACAAATTAGCTTTGTAGTCTTACTCACGAACAAACCAAGCAGAACCTAAATTAGTATAGGGAGTCTCACGACAAAACTGAATATTTCCCCTCAATCGTCTCATCGCAACTTATTGACTGAGAGTGAAAGGAAGGAGAGGAAGACCCAGATAATATAAATTATTAAATTGTATACCATGATCGAAGTTTAATGCATGTATTACTAGGTCATAGGAATGAGAAGTTTGCAAAAAAAGATCAAAACTTGTTGCATAAAGAATCAGTCTTTTCTGTAGTGCACTACATCTACGCGTTCGAACGTTTGCCTGCTCGCATCCAAGAAAGAGTGAAGGTGTTAATTTACAGTATGCATACTATCTTATTGAAGATGATGTACGCATATGGACAATATTAACTGACATCGCCTCAAACAAACTCTGTCACGTTACCTTCGCGCAATTTCACTTAGCAATTTGGTGATTTAGAAATAGCTTTGCAGCATCGTTATATGAGTGATCACAGTGAAAATAGACTAAATAAAATCTCATAAATATCTTAAATCGGGGAATTCTCAATGATAGCGTTCGTTACGCTGGATTTGCTTTCCACTCAACTGCAAGAAAATCAACGAGAATCACGAAAACGGCTAGCTTACTTTCAGGCAACGAGTCCATTTGCACCAAAATGCTGTCGTTCTCAACGGTGAACATTCCCTCACTTTCGTCGAATGTTCCACGAAAATTGCTATTACGAAGGCGTGACAGACGGCTCGCATCAACAACGATTTTTGCGTCTTTCTGCGATTGTTCCGCTCTTCGGAGCACCTCAAACCAACAGTGGTTCCCGCGTTCATTTATAACTATAGGGAATAAAAATTTTTCTTAAAATATTTTCTCGCTGCTTTTCTCATGGCCACTGGCTTATACCATATTCCTATTGAGCACCTTTTTTTTATTTTCTAACCTTCATTAAGCGATGCAGATAAAGAACTGTAGCAAAAATAAATATTGACCCTCGTTTTGCCCCACTATATCTTATACGCCTTCGTTTTCCTTCATTTCTTACTTCTATTACGGCTAATTAATAGTTTTGTCCTTGCATATACTTTGTGTCGTTTTCCTCTTCTTGCTTTTTCTCTATTTCACGGATTGTACTCTACTTTCCCGTACTCTTCTTATTATTCACTTATTTTGGGTTCATCTCTGTGTTTTTTCACACATATCTCTATCTATTCATTTGTTTACTCACTTGTCTAACCATACACCTATCCATTTATTCATTTCTTTATTTATGTCTTTATTTATTTGCCTATTTATTTATTTATTCACTGATAATACCGCATCATGATCTCCCACTTATATGCGAAAGAACTGGTACGAAAAGGGAGAGGAGAGGGAAGATTTTGTGAACATGCTACGCCTATTCATGGATTATGGTCTCAAATCTTTTTTAATGAACAAACGTGTCATATTTTTTGGTAAGGATGAATTAATTCAAAGGGTCTTATTGCTTTTGGGGTCCATTCCGTGGGTAGAAGGTTTTTAGGATGTAACAGAACCGCTTGGTTTAAGACGCTCTTTTGGGGTCGTGATTACGAGCATCTAGCAGCGACATTTTAGACAGTTAGATTCTCATATCGCCTTCCAAGAAAATAGCCATCAAATGATACCTCTCTGATTTGAGCTTTTTGTTCTTCATCAAGTTCAGGTAGTTCTGGAACATATGATGGACTAGGCTGTTGTTCTTCATCTTCCACCATTTCCTCATCCACTTCCTCATTTTCGTCCTCTTCCTCGATACGCTTCGGTCTAAAAAGAAAATTCTATGTCGTTTATGCTGCTTGAATCTTTTCACAACAATTTTGAGAATAATAGATGAATAACATCCGAAAAAAACGCAGAATAAAAAATTGCTAATATATAACATAAACTGTGTGGAATTTGAACACACCTATACGTTCATGAAGCATCAATCGACATATTGCTTAAAACATCGATTCCCGGATGAAATTTTTCTTAAAAAACACAGAAAAAAAGTTTTTTTTTGCCCAATTGGACTGAATTAAACGCACACTATCCAATGAACCTCATACGTAAGCTGCTACCGTCTACCGTTGTTCATTTCTTTTTCAACTTATACATTCGCTTTCCCCTCATATTGTAAATCCAAGCAACACAACTAGACGGTTTATTACAAAGTGAAACTATGCAGCTAAACATAAAACAAAATACACAAACCTGAAATATGAAAACCAGAATGGCATACTGTGAATATGATCAGCGAATACGGTCCATAGGGAATCTGCAAAATAACTGCACAACATAAGACTAATTTTACAGCAAAGGCGGCTATTGTCGCTTATTCAGTGAAAAAATATCAGATTGAGTTATAAGACAGTTTGCGCATTCGACATATGAATTCCCAGAAATTGATCATTCTATATGATAACGGAAGACGTTAAAAATGCTGAAAAAGTTAAGCCATACTGAAAGTGCAAGCATGAACGCGCAAGATTTAAATTGACGATTATCTAAAAAGGCGAATTTGTCGGTGTTGCAATTATTGTGCCGCCGTTTGGAGTCGTGCGTTATTTTATGCGTTAGAAGAAACACGTTAACGGTAGAAATTAAAAATATTTGTTGGTGACAACGAGCTATTTACGATTCGTCAAATATATCTACAGGAATGAAACGAGCAGGAAACATCGAACAAAAGAAACAAAATATTTGATTAATATTTCTTGTAAAGAGTTTGTTAATTGCGATGTGATTTTAAAGTTCGGCTAACACGGTCATCTAAGTGGTTTGAAAATTCTCAAAATGAATTTAAATAAGCCAGTTTGAAAGTGATCGCTAATGTCTTTACCTGTGAGAAAACATACTGATGCCTTCTTTTATCTTTTATTCCTGGTGAATATGGAAACATTTGAAACTGCTCGGTGAAACCCATCCCCAAAAACCAAGTTTTTAACACAGCCCTCTCCAATTAGGACTATAATATACTTAAAACGGCCACTTGAACCAGCAGGAATAATTTAAAAGTGATGAGGGAAAGACCTATAGGGATTAAAGATGTGATGTTCACAACTCCAAGCAAATCAAGCGATGTCCGTCAATCAGCACCATAGTTAACAAAGCATACATGTAGGTGGAGATTTTGAATTACTTATCATATGAAGAAAATGTCTCGCCCTTCAAACTAGACCATCTATGCAGTCGGTATGAACAACTCTTTCAATAGCTTGCCTATCTCATCAGCTGTAGAGAAAACGCTATGCATTGTATTTTCTGAACGTAGCTCCCTGCTCCCTTCCCTTCCCTCTCCCCTCTCCCCACATCGGAGAAAAACATCCTGTTAGCGGCACCTAAAGATCATCTACAACTGTTCAAAATCGTGCTTTAAAACGCTACAATGCTTCATCAATGTCGACTAACCCGATCTTCTGCTACGACAAATCAATTTCTTTCTTGCGAGCATCACAGTAGCAGGCACGATTTGCTTTTTGGCGTTTTTGCCAGTGAGCTGATAAGACCGATTGCTTTCATGAATAAAAATAAACAATGAAATATTCGCAGCAACGAATATTTCCCTAACCTATCGCTACGGAAGCGTTTTGCAACGAATTCGTTGGTTCTTTTTTAACTGGCCGGTTGTATCTTGCAAACGCCTGCGAGATATATGCGAGATGAATATTGAAGGCCATGGGGAGGGAGTGACTGTTAGCATGTATTATTAGAGACCTTGATCAAATATGGAACGAAGAAGGCAGTGTTTTTCGCCTGAAATTGTTGCTTGATACATTAGATGCAAGGAGTACGCTGGCTATCTGCGTCAGTAAAATTCATGCAGTCGGACAGGTCTATAGTTCTTTTTAGCATAGAGGGTGTTGCGATTGGTCGCGAACTTAAGAAACTACGAGAATTTTGAGAGAGAAAAAAGAAATTACTTAAGTGAGGGGGAGCAAAGTAAAGACAAATTTTGCAAAGTTGAAAGTAGCATAAAGAGTGACGAAGTAGACAGAGTAGGATAAACATTGACGAAACAAAACAAAAAAAGGAGATGAAGGCTGCTAACCAGCCGTCCACAGATTTCGCTGATAAAGGAATATGTATTCATAGCATACGAAAAGTGGTAAAACATAGCGCGCGGGGTGTAATGTAAAAGTCATGATGCCGCGGACAACCTGATGGTTTTGAGATTGCGCACAGAAGGGCCAGAGAGATGTGTCTTTATCTTAGCTCACAAAGCAGGATGTGAGGTGCTGAGAGAAAATAATCTTTATTCATAGGAGAACAAAAAAGACTGCAATGAAACAATGAAACAAAAATGACATAAATGCGCCTGTATCATAGATATAGGATGAGCTATGTATATTGAGAATGTATCATAAGAGAGCAATGCAAAATACAATGCAGCATTCAATTTTCTAGAATTTGGCATTTTCTCGATTATCAAGAAAACGCCGAATTCTGGACCACAATGGAGCGCATATTGAAATGTTTTAGACGATACGTAAATACAGTCAAATTCCCCGCCTTTACGACATTTTCTGGAAGCCAATTCCAGACCTGCACCACTCTATACTGAAAGCTGTGTAGAATTTTGTTCATTGAGCATGTCTTTCGTGCTAACTGGAAACGATGACAGCTGCGACTGTGATGAGGAGCGAGAGCAAGGAAACTGTCGGTGGATATATCAGAAAATCCATGGATAATTTTATAGGATAATGCCAAATCAAGCATTACTCTTCTATATTCTGAACTCCCAAGCTCGAAAATCTTAAGCGCACATTGTCGGGTTTATAAGGACCATGAAACACCTTAAGGAAGGCACACGAGAGGAATGCTTTTGGTCGTTTTCAATACATTTGATATCAGAAGTTAGGTAAGTTAGGTAAGGTGACCAAACAAGTGAGCAATATTAGCTAATGAGGTGATGATATATCCTGAAGGCCTTGCGGCAAAGCTCGATGCATTCGTGCTGCAACAAAATATGATTTGGAATTTTAAACAGTCTCGAAGATACTACGAGCGTTGAAATACACGCATTTTAAAGTTCATTTCTCAATAGCAGAGTTCCTTCGCAACTGCACAAGCTTGTTGACTGCTTGAATTTCGCTTCGGAAACTCATTGAAAACTCATTGGTTTAGGGATCAACGAAGGTCAGCATCAAAAAAAAAAAGAAACGATGAAATTCGGGCACAGCCGCATTCCCTCCCTACAACTTGAACTGTTAAAAAAAATATCATATGCCATGTTTCAAGCCGCAAAGCTCTAGTTGTAAGATTTAGTGGTGTCTTGAACGCTCATATGCCAGATCTCGCAAAGAGATCGAAAACCTCTCTTCAATGGTTAGGCATCATAAAAAATATCGAATTCCGAACCGTTGTGCTCAAAATATTTATTAATGAAGTTTAGTGCTGATTTGAATATTTCTGGGCTAAATCCACGATGGCCCAATAAACATTTTGCTGATGATGTGAGAGAAGTGACAAATTATACAACCACATGCTCAAAAAAATTCCATACATAATTTTAGCAATAATCCTAACGCCTGTGTTTCCTAATGGTTGGGACAATTTGTTGCTGCCAAAACCAACCCGCTCGCGACCACTTTAAGGAACTCAAAATCGATCGATAATTCGGGGTCGATCAATTAATTTCATATTGCTTGGAAATGGTTGGTCCGAACAGTTAGTAGCATGAGAAACTTACGCTACCCATTGGGATGTTCTTCGGATGCGCTCTAAGCGCTGCGATACTTCTAACCGACGCTTCGCTACATATTATCTTTTTCTTCATCCTTTTTTCCCATGGAATGTTTCGAAATAGAATCCCAAATAAGGTACATAAGAACAATTTTCATAAGCGCCCCTAGAGTCTATGTGGATCTTTGCAAGGTTTATATGCGCTGAATGCGAATAAAACAAGTTATGATCAAGCAAGTGAAGAAGCGTGCTAGACGAGCTATCACGATAGGCGATCTTGCATTGCGCTCGTTTAGCCAACCACTTCCGTAAGTTGTCAATCGATAATAAAGCATGAATAGCAAAGTATTCATATTTAAGCTGATCGGGGCCGCTAGCTCAAATTTTTCACGAGGGATCTGTTTGTTTCTGATGCAAATATGAGTTAAAAAGCCGACCTACGTGGAATACCTGCAAATTTTCTGTCTTGGCAATTTAAATGTCAATGGTTTATTTCAAAAGTGAAGAATCGACGTTAATAATGATATAGGAGTGTCATTGTGTGATGAATATTATTTATTCTCAATTTTGTGCATTTAACTCTTGCGGTTCCAGAGTTGAAGCCGTTAAACAGATAGTTAGGCACACACAGATAAATACATATGCATGAATATAGGTAAAGATATGACGTTGGCAATGCTCTCCTTCTGATTAGAACTTCTCAAAACGCATAAAAACAACAAAATTCCTGGATTACATCAGCGTGATACAAAGCTTTTTAAAATTGGTGAGAGCTTGTCAAAAGCTATAATTTGTCAGCGTTACATCTGAAAATTGATTATCTCTGTACGGCTTGCAAGAGTGAAATCAAAGTGGCGAAAAATTTGGGCTCCGAGCAAAACTGAAAGAAAAACAAGGCGCAAGTAGCGTTCGCTGTCGAATATTTTCTAATTTCTCAATAATGTCGATAAATTCGTCATTCGAACCAGTTTACAATCCTCTTTTCAAGAATTTAGCTTTCTCTGGAAAACCGGAAGTGCAGGAAAAGCTCCAAATACCCTGCATCCAGGCAGCCAAGATTTTTTTTTTGGAATCTAAACAAATCGGATCCAAATTTGTTCCCTTCTTATAAGTTTTTCAACCGCAAGTGCGCATTGAAACAGCTATAAAACAATGAGTTCCTACATGAATATATGGCTCATCAGAAAGAAATGATTGCTTATTTCTGCGAGAATATATAATTTCAATTCATTTAACTATCCTTCATTATGTGAACGATAATTCCCTGCTTCCTGTAATGAAATGTATGTTAGAAGAAAACTGTAACTGCGTTTCTATTCATATAGAATCGTACTACAGCAAAAAATTCGTATAAGAATATTTTATGAAATCTTCCTCTGTGCATCTCTACAACTATTCATGAGGATCAGTCGTTACCCATTCCCGCATTCGCTAATCATGAATTTGTGGTTTTTAAGTGAAAATTTAATCAATGAGGCTGCACATATAACGTGCAATGCTTAGCTAAAAAGGTAATACTAGTCTTAGGAACAGAAATCAGGAAGAGGAATAAAATGTTGGGACCTCATTGATGGCACCACTACAACGAATCGATAGAATCCACATCAGGTTGCTGATGGATAATGTCGAAATTTGCGAAGAAAAATGAGCAGGACAAACATCTCCCAAAACCAGGATATCGGCTTCAAAAAAAACTAAGGAAGGAATTAAGGAAGGTGAATTCATCAGTGCAATTCACTGATAGCATATCATATTGCAGTCGTTGATTTCGCCTAGCACTACGTATGAAATCCAACACTATAACGTGAATCAAAAAGAAATAGCCGATAATACGAAATGCGAAGCTCTTTTTTTAGAGAACTGCTATAACCTAGTAAAGTGCAATACATTAAACGAAAGCGTGTTAGACGAAGGGTTGAATTTTTTTGTATGGTTATGAATAGTGATGAGTATATAATTCAAACAATAAGTATGATAAATGACAATAATTCCTCAATGAATGCAGCACAAACATAATTATTCACATAGACATGCAAACACATACGTATATTAGGTGGAAATATACATCGAATTTCACCCAAAAATATTTGATCGATAATTATTTTCATTTCCACTAGTTGACGTAATTGCAACAATTCGCATAGATTTTCCTAGAGTACATATTACAGTGAATTATGTATGGTCGTTTAACTTTCTCAAACGAAAGCACCACTTCCTCTAAACATTTGCAGAAGCGAACTTCCATCTAGTTTCCATATTGAGCGGTTCAGGTGTTTCACCTCACATCAACACCTTAGCCCTTCCAATTACACATAACTCAGTTCAACTTAACTATCGAGCTGAGAAGTTCATTGTCTATCATAAGAAATTATTTTCTGCTCGAAATTTCATCCGAACTCTTCGAAATTCGCCTTTTTTTGCGGATCATTAGGAACTCATGCCTTATGCATCACATAATCCTAACCATCTTTTCATCAAGTCGCAAACCACAAATATCCACTCTTTCATAAACCAGTACCCACCGAAATGTATTAAGCTTTTCCTACTTCATGAAAACAAGTCTGTTAAGCTTTTCACGAACATTTGAAAGGAACAGATGAGTAAGGACGAAACAAATGCGAAATCTGCAACCAACGTCAAAAACTGATCTAAGGAGCGGATTGCATGCTTAGAATCCATAATCATTTCCCACTGACTATAAAGAAACACGATATTTCAATTTCATCACAGTTTTTTTCCGAAGTACCCCATTGTGAACACATCTCTGCTTAAAGAGCATGTCATTCATCTAGAGACTTCCGGATGTCTAAAAAAGCTTTCTGGCAGTCATTCACCACGTCTCGCGAGAAAACCCCGCATGTCCCCTAGCTAAGTAGACTGCATTCTCAAAAATCACCATCTCAAACTCGTCGAGAAAAGTTGTATTTTATTCTTGACAAAAAAGACTTTCTTTTTATTGCCCATTAAAAATGTCCACAGAAAACTATTAAGTGTTTTTCAAAATGTGCTAAAATCAACGACTGCGTGATCATTAGAGTGTGCAAACCTTGAAATATTTGTACGAGTAATTGAAACTATAATCAGCTGAGCTTTCAAGCAAACTGTCGATAAATTTACTGAAACGTTAGCTTTTTCCGCTTTGTAATTTAAACGCCATATGGTGTTCGTTACAATATGACACTCACCTAACTCCTTTCGTTTTTTTCCTTCCGGGAAAAGTTTTTGGGTAAATAGCGAGGCGTTTCATGTGATCCCGCTTTTCAGACCACCCATCACTCATATAAATAACGAAAAAGTAATGAAAAATGAGCAAAATAAGATGGCTTTAGCATGGTGAATTTGTTTTTCATGAATTCATTAGAATGCATTTTCAAAGGTATATCACCTATAATAACAACGTCAACATGCAACTTTTGTGGGTCTAATTTTTTTTAATTAGCTATACAATGGCAACCTTTATGAGACCAAAGTTAAAAATTACTTCTCATATTTATGTATCGGAATACATAAGTATGAGAAGCAATTTTTTTCATTTAGCACTACGGAAGTATCCATATAACAGTGCACTTTGATGCCACTTGCCCACCTGTTCACCTTCATGCCATTTTCCATTTCATAGATGCTAGAAGTGAAATAAATTCAAAGCGCTGTGCTTTCTTTCAATCTGTAAAGTTTCATTAAATATAAGATCACTCAAAATTTTCGGAAATTTTTGCAGAAACTTTTCTGGAATAAGAGCTTCTTTCAATAGAATATCCTTAGAAATTTCGGTGAAAAAATCGGTCTCCAAGAAAAGCAAACCTCTCTTGAACATGAATTTCCTCTCAAAATCTTGAAAAATATTAAAAGTGTCGATTATTAAATTTATTGAGATGAGAATAAAGATACTATATCTAAGCAAGAATCGATATAGCTAGAACATACACTAGTAGAGCCGAATTTTCATGTGTTTATGAATCGTTTTCTTGCATTTAGGATGCATTACGAATAGCATGCAAAATCAATTATCGTAATGCGAAACTTTTCTCATGCTTTTCTTTACACTCCAACCCAATAATCAACTCTAGTTGGGGCATATTTTGAACCATTGTTGATGCTCTATTTTTATCTCAAATCCGATCAAGAATATTTCTTGTTCGGATCGCATCTCAATAGTCTCCACAGTAGAGTTCCAGTGAAAAAACTATGAGCACCTTTCGAGAATATACTTAATAATCTAGTGCGTTATTAACGATTGCGAAAGAGCACAAACCTATGGGCTGTTTTCTGCAGTGTTCGCATTCACTGGCAGAATTATAAATTGCTAGCAATGAAGTTTGCAGAAGAGAATGTAAAGAGTTTGATCAAAGAATTCAAATACGCTAAACGATAAATTAGCCTTATAATTCAAAATATTAGAAAACGGAAGCTATGGATCCGCATTAAGAAAATGCGATTCTTTTAACGCATCTGGCTTTCTCAATTTGATCGCATCTGTGTATGCGTTATTATTATTTGAAAAAAAAAAACAGAGGTTAAATATATGCTATGTGATTATGTGCTGCTTTGCTCTGACAATCAACGTTCCCTATAAATGCGTTCCCAATGTCTATAGCCAAATACTAATTTTAGCCCACTCGCTCATATAAAAAAGGAGAAAATCTCATACCATAGCATTATATAATGAGAATAATACATGCATGATTCATATCTAATAGGCACCAAATTATGCCTTCTGAGTTTTTAGACTTGACTCAAGCAAAAATTGAGTTGCATCTATCGAAGTACGAAAACAGATGCTCAAAACTCTCCGAACTAATCTTCTTTACGGCACTTTCAAAGCAGATTTTGTTACTCGGCTTGCTCATATCTAATCTTTTTAAGACACTTTCAAAGTACGCTTTATAAGTTCTTTTCTGTCCATATCGACTGTTCAAATTTTTTCGCTGATATTCTCTTCGTTGATTTCGACGAAAATTTTCTATCGGTGAAAAAAAAACGAACAAACAAACAGCAAGATTGGTTTTTGCTTGTTCTCATTGATTTTTATCGCATCTCATTACGGAAATAAGGGCGATGAGCTGAGCGCATCCACTCAAAGGCTTATACGGTTCCTCTCAATTTTCAGATGAACACACTCGAATCTGAAATGACTGACAATACGACGCTTGCAGTGAAATGATGAAAATGCCTATGGAAAATTTTCAGTCATTAATATTTGGAGAATAGGAAAACATCAACTCTAGCAAGATGCGACACCTTTTATCGTAGTTAATAAAAAATAGCAGTATAGTAACAATAGGTTTTGATCTTCGGCAATTTGCGCTTCAAAGATTCCTTCAAGACGTCCCACTGGCTGATTGGTAGAATAGCTTTTAAGAAGACTGTAGAGTGGCAATTCTTTTGGTCTTCGTTCAAAAACTAGGTGATGCGGATGTTGACGTGCCCAGTAGCTATGAATAGGTTTTGTTCAGTATCAACAAAAGGATGGTTTCACAGCTGTGGTTCGTCCTTTAGAAAGAATCGAAGCAAAGCTTCGCATATAACTTCTTTAATCACCGGAACCCGAGCTCGCATCCTTTAGGTTCTCACATCAATGCTCTAACCATACGAGGCCCTGAATACCGGCTGCTGGGAAGAGAAAGACGAGGATGAGCGACGTGAGGCAAAAAGAAAACCGGAAATGCATTGAAGAAGAACAATGGAATTGAAAAAATAACCACATATTTATCAGATAGAGAGTGCTGATCGCGTAATGCAATCAGAAAACTGTAGCAATAGTAAAGACTCACAGTCCACATCACTTATTCTTAATATCTTATGACGTTAAAATTTTTCCTTATTTCCCTCCAAATATGGAAAATTTGTAATAAAATTGTCAATTGATTTCACTCAATCCTCCTCAATTAACTGCTTTCAAATATTGTTATTTCATTAATTCCATTCGATTATTCAATAATAGCAACGACAATTCATCCAATTTACGACTATTTTCAGCACATGAGGCTTATCGCATATTGTCTTTCGTTCGTTTATGAAAAATAAATGACTAATGAATAATTAATTTCAGGTTTTTAAAACAATTTCGATAGCTTTCATAGTGCATCTCTTAATTGAATCATTGAGTTTAGGCATAGCGCACATTATTAATTTTGGAAGAGTGCTGCAATATTTTTCCACTTAATGCCATATCATCGGAAGATCTCTATAGAAATATTGATAAGGGTTTATCAACGTTCTAGGGTGATCGCTTATTCTAGAGTGGAACGGATGCCTAGATGTCTCTTATATGTTCTCTCTCTTCCACTCCCTCTCGTTCATTCACTCATTATCCACTAGAAGTTTCCTGCAAGCGCAGAAAAAAACGAATCCAATCACTGTTTGGTGTACGTTTCAACCTCCCCTCTCCCTGACAATGGTTAAATGCCGAAAATTTGTACAATACATCGATGAAAACCGAGCAAATATTACGTAAAACTATCGTCCTCAACAAAACACAACAAACTGAGCAAAGCATCAAAACGCACATTATAATAGGAGAGCCATGAGAAAAAAAGTGCAAACTTTGCCAAATTTTAAGTCAAAAAAAATGTCCAAATTTTTTTCTACAACCGAAGAATCGTTTCAAAAATTACAACCGAGCAGAAATAAGAACATTCAATTGCGTGTCAAGTTTATAAAAATTAGTGAAACAAACGCAACACTCTCTAAACGATACATCCATCATTAATGCTTTCACATTGGAAGTTCGAATATGCGATAAAATATAGCAGCTAAAAGTCATCTCTGCAAAGCCTTACTAATAGAGAGATATTCTACTTTGATAGAGGCGATGACGATGCATTGCCTAATAATGCTTACTGATGTATAATCGAATTACTAACTATCGAATTGTTTAGGTTTGAAATTTTATAGCTAGACGCTTAGCAATGATCATCAAAATAATTTTTTTTTTGCAACGAATATAATTACATTAGTCATGGTTTGTTGAAATATTTCGTTACGCTTCTCTTTTTTTCTTTTTTAAGAATATAATAAAAAGTTGGCTGAAATATTAGGCAATCGTATAAAAAAGAAAAAGAAATTACGTTAATTCTCACATTGATCTGATGCAACGATTAAAATGCAAATAGATTTATGACTGATATAGAGAATGCTAAGAGATGCTACAGCAACACTTTTAAATGAATGCTTGAAAAGAATTGAGAATTAAGCAATTACGGTATTGATTATTCCCTAACTATTAGAAGAAAACTTTTAGATATTCGTTGGCGATTTATTCTTTTGGTGATTATAGTCCGTTAATGAGACACTTAAAAATTCATTCAATTCGGCGAAATATTTTATGCGAATATTCATCAGAACTTTGACGCTTTTTATTGCTCACTTCTGAAGGAGGATTATGCTTTCGCAATTTACCACTCTAAACCAACTCACTAACAACGAATAAAATTCTATTCATAAGTTACGTAACTCAGTTATTAAAGTAATGACTGATAAATACGACAGTTAATAAGCAACCTGCAATAAATGATTATCGACTGTACTGAATAAATGAGTGATTGAGATTGACTGTTAACATGACAATATAAATTGAGATTTCCGATTCATTGTACTATTAAATCTCTTGCTGAAAATAGTTTCAAAATATTCTATAACAACGCTATGTTTTACTTCTCAAAACGACTTGACGAACACCTTCAATTTGCAGTAAAATTAATATCCCTATAGGCAATATGATGGCATTTATTGACTCAAAAAAGAGCAAAACCAATAATGCACGCCGCCACTGCAGGAAATGGCAGAGCATGGAAATGGCTGAATTACGTTCAAGCCGACAAGTCATTCTCATGGAGGGCAAAGCAGGCAATGGTCTGATAAACAGACTTACAGGGACTTATGCCACCTTTTCGACGGATCGTTATTCCATCAAAGCCGGAGGGAGGCAAGAAAGTGAATGCTACTAGATCTCATCCCGAATTATATGCTCTGCGAAGTAGAGACAGACACCCTTCACTGCAATGGCCTTCCTAGAAGGCGAAGCGAAATCCCTTTCCACCGGGTGAGCTGTGAATTCGCGAAGAAACATTGTCGTAGAGACTCGAGAGATTTGTTGTGCACCTGACTATTAGCATTGCATCATCTAAAATGTTTCTTTGCAGGGAAGATTGATGCACTGTGCATTTGCTAATGAAAGGAAGAATGAACGAATCATACTGCAAAATACTACTGGTATGAATGCCTTTTTTCCCTTGCCGACTGATTCATCCGATGGGCAGAGAAGTGCAGATAGTCCAAGACAAACCGATCGACTTGAGAGTTTTAAACTTAAACCTAAACCGCAGCTGATAGTTGAAAGTGGAAAGCATCCACTAAGGAGGGCAGGCATATCGATCGTACATTACATAGTGTCATGGAAGTGCTGTGCACTCAGCTGTAAAATCAGCCGAACGACTCTTAAATAAAGTTGCGACAGCCAAACGACGCTGCTTTGAACCCAGCTGTGAAAGGCATTTTCTCGTGCTGCTTAAATCATTTTCTTAATGTATTTTTTCAACAGGTTTTCCTTCCTTAGCTAAGCTGTAAAATACAAAAAAGGCGTATTAAGCTATGCGCTTACAAGCTTTTGGCTCAATATCGGAGACGGGCACGACTCATATAATTAATTTAATCGAAATAAGGATGAGATATTAAGAGGTATTATTAAAATATCGCATAAAATGCAATATGTTCCTCGCTTTGCTTTCTTAATAATGTGTATAAAGTAAGCTATATATATATATATATATATATATATATATATATATATATATATATATATATATATATATATATATATATATATATATATATATATAACTTTTGGCAACATACCACTGAAAAATGAAAAAAGCTGGTATATTACTTAACCATACAACTACTTAGTTGGTTTACAATTCATTTCATGCTTATCTAACTCGTAATATACCCTGTCGCTCGTCACAGCACAAGCTCATCACGTCCTCACATCAGTTTAAGAGCGAAAAAGCTTAGAAAGTTCAGATATTTTCTGGCAAAAAAAAAAAATTCAATAGAAATATACAAGAGGCATATATCTTGCGAGGGTGATGCGCGTGAACGGTTTCCTAATCATACGTCTCAATTTCCCTTCATATGAATGAAATGCATAACCAATTATAAAAATGTTAATTGCAGCTGCATAGTGTTTGAATATTCTCATACGATGCAATAAAGGTTGATTTTTCTTGTATCAATTAGAGGTAAATGAAATATTTTCCAAAGTTATGAAAATATTTCCCATAACGCTCATTTGTAGAGGTGAAATAATCTATGAGAATAACAAAATCGAAACGAATGTAAGCAGAATAGTCTTTCCCATTCTTTGACGATTGTTAAATTCATATAACGTATTGCATAACTCGTCACATTCATCCGATATTCATGGCACAGTTATCGTTTTTGTTCTCGTTTTTTTTTCTTTTTGCTCGTTTTTCTTTTCTTTTGTTCTCCATTAGGTGCTTATGATAGCTTATTGTTCATACATTCAATAAAACCTCATTCTACTTCCTCTCATTCTTTTTGCCCTTCCTCTCCAGTACTTGAATAGAAGCGGTTCAAATAAGCGAAAAAAAAAATTATTTGTAATGAACATCACAAACTGAAATATATCTCAGTGTTGTTTGTGCTAATAGCTATGAAGTTAACTTAACTTAACAAAAGTATATCTATAAGATAAACTAAATAACATGACACAAAAATGTTTGTATGTTAAAAAAAAGGAATATTAAAAAGCTAGGCATATTGCTGAAATGCAGCCTAAATATCACAACAAATCTCTGCCAAAAGTTGAATTGATTGTTAAAGAAGCATTTATCAACGCAGAGTTGATAAAATATCACTCTAAAAGAGAATACGTCTATAACGTATTATCAAAGAATATCATACATGAAATTGTTATCAGTAAAATTAATGTTTCATTTTGAAAGATATGAGATATTAGTTAACAGCGAATTAATAATTTCATTGCAAAACCGATATGAAAAATAGATGCTGCTGAGTAGATGCTAAATAGGAGATATGAAACATGTATTTATGGAGCTATTAGTGCAACGAATTCTATCCTTATTTATTTTGGATTTTATTCCGTTAACGTTCCGATATTCATCAACAAACAAGCCTAAAGCAATAGAACTTTTGAGGACGATTCAAAAATTATATTCTTGCTGATTTAATGTCTAAAATGAAACCATAAAGAAACGCTCGAAAATTAATATTAACAAGAATAAAGTGTTTGATGCAAATGAACTCGAGAAGATGCTACACTATGGGTAAAAATACGCAAAATTTGTAATATTTTAATCAAATAGAAACAAATATACAAATATGTAAGCTGTAATAAACACCAAAATATTCAAAAAGTTGAGCGAGATTTTAGAGGAACTAATATAGCACGATTTGTGCTTTTTATACTGGATTATATTCAGAGTTTTACAAATTGCTAACGAATGGCAGAGCATAAGCAGTAGTGCATTGACATTTAGAATGAATCGATCGCTTGCATAAATATTCTATATAAGACTTATTGTTTCGTCGACTGATCGCTTCAAAATTTAAACCAAACAACGAAAAACGACTCGTTTTTCGAGCTCCATGTATCAGCTTGAAAATGGCGCAAATGGCCAACCTATCGTATTCTCAACAATCACTAAATTTCATAACTTCATCTTCAACAGCTTTCGAGATGAAACTACTTAATCGACAAGAGAACGAAGAAATCGAATTTGCACAAATGCATAAAAAAGAGTATTTCTAATAAGCAACACAAATGCAGCAAAACGAAGAGACTAATGTATCTGTAATGGAGTGCAACTTTGATAGAAGTTATTTCAATCTAAAGATATATAAATTAGATGAGCAACATATCAACATCTATGAGAAGTGAACATTTATCAATTATTGTAATATAAAAGAGAGGAATGAAATAATTCAATTAAGATAAATGAATCACAATCCAAATTTCTTCACTCAATTAGAGAACAATGAATTGCAATCAAAATTAGAAATTTGTCTTGCTGATGCAGAGGAATGAAATTAAATCTGTTCTTTATTGAGGAAAAAAAAATTCCCTATCGATAAACAGGTATAAATAAGCTGAACTCCCTCCTCATGAAATAACAAAAGCTCTAGAACAACATCGATTATAACCGAAAACAAACCTATACTTTAAATTCTGTCGCAATTAGTAATTAACAACTTTCACTTAATATTTCAATGTTTTAAAGCTTGAAACGTTGTTGCATTTCTAATAGAAATATATTGTATCGCCGCCCACCCACTTAATCAGCGTATGGCTTAGCCATTTATAGCCTTTTTAATTGGAAATAATAGAGCTTCCTGAGTCTATTCAACGTTATTTTATTGCAAGACTCTCTTGAGAAAATGAAAAATGCATTAAGCACTGAGCTTATTATGATTCGTTGCTGAGTTATAGAAAATTTGACGATTCAAGATCGATGCTTTCTCTGCAGCCTCATTTGTGGGCTTTTAGATATTACTTCCATGGATTTCTTTAAACAACTCTCATTAGATTAACTTACTAGTAAGGAAAGAGTATGAATTTGCAATATTTTTCTATAGAACTAATTTTTTTTTTTTTGAAAAAAAAGCTTTCTTTCGCTATGAGCGTATTATCTAGTGGCTTCCAATTCAAGTAGGCATTTTGCGTTTCATCTATAAAATTTAAAATATTTTTTAACATTGATTATTCTCAGCAGATAGTTCCCTCATATTCTTGGCAGTTTTTTTTTTGATTTTTGATTGAGTAGGTCAGTTTTTGTTTACGCCATATTTCAACTAGTAACATCATATTTTTTTATTTGATTTTCTCTCTTTTTTTTTTCATTATCCATTATTTGTTATATAGTCATCTATTCATTTATTCGCGTTCCGTTATTTACGGTCATTACTAATTGCACTTCATAAGCTGTGAAATAAAAATCCCTTTCTTTTTTTCGTTCTTCTTCTCAAAAATTCCTAACTTTGTTTGCTTCTTTTATTTAAAAATCTCTATCTTTGTTTCTTCCTTTTTCGCTTTCTCTCTCGTTTATTCGTGCATGTGGGGCACATGGTACTGTGGTCGATACAACTCATAAATCAAGTGAGAAAAAAGATTTGAGTACCAATAAGATAAATAGCATTCTTAGCATAAAGCTTGAAAGAATCTTTACATCCCATCGCTGGCTGTCGTCATACTATTTGTGCATGACGTAATTAAAGCTATCTGTTTAAATGCATAGATATTTTCCTCTTCGCTTCATACTTTCATGCAAATATTTAGCTCGAAACATCTGCAATAATCTACATAATGTTGAAGTGCATAGTGATAGATCCTCTTCAATGTGCTACAAAAACAATGAACATCAATCACTGCATAGAACAACACATATTCTAGACTTTAATTCTCAATTATAAATAGAACAAAGCAAAAGAAAAATAACGAAAAGCAATTCGATAAATTAAGTATATCTATTTCTCAAAAGAATGCATTTGCCTCTGCAGTAATTTCATACAAATGACAAAACGAAAAAAACCACGAAAAAACAAAGAGAATCTAAATATCGCTCCCCGGAGTCTCAAATAATGCGAACGATAATTTCATTCAATATGAAAATTTCCATCCATTGAATGGATTGAATAAAATTGGGAAAAATTATTGTACTCTAGATGTGTCTAAGATATATTATTGGAGCTCATCGAAACTCTCCAAACTCTTGAGAAGGAAAATTCTCCTATCGCATTAGCCTCTTACCTCTTGATAGATATCTCCTAAAATTCCAAATAAAAAAATTCACCTCTCACCGCCTAAAGAAACAACATCACCAAAAATAAAAATTCTAAATTCTTATTATAAATACATAGTGAACAATAGTTTTGCAGATATATTTTAGGAACTAAGAGTTGAAAAAGATTATAAATATGCGGCGTATAGAAATATATTACTAAAGAGAATGCAATCAGTGCACGAAATGAACGCAGCAATTATTCACGAAACAAAATGCAAAATTTTTCAATAAAGAACCAAACAACGCACAAAAAAAAAAGCAGTTGCTAAGCGATATTCCTCTTTTTATGTTATGTCAAAACTCTGCATAAAAAAATGATTTGCGAGCAGAAATTATCGTAGGTGGAGGTTTATGTTATACAGGTGATCCAGTGAAGCAATGTGTTTTTAATGTCTAAATAGAGAACAATATAGTGGATAGGAGATTAGTGTAGATAGATGATCGCGCATTTGCAGGTAACTTTTGCATTCGATATATGTGACTCATTCGTATTGTGCAGGTAACTAGAGGTGAGTAAATCAATGAAATATCTTCAATATCGTTTGACATATTGCAAGCAGAAATATCTAACGAAAATTCGCGTTGATTATAATAACGAAACATTGGAGTAGATAAAATGCGCAAAAAAAAAACGAATGGAAAAACAATGTAACGATGAGGACGAGCATAAATTAAGATTGTTTTATTGCTAGATTAAATGAGTTAATTAACGCAAACCAGATGAGTGAAAAAAAAACAAATAAAGAAAGGAGCGCAGATAGCACAACATGAAATTACTTCACATATATTTTAGATGATTCGATAGCCACATAAATCTTCCACTAAAAGATTCGCTTTTTTGCAAACAAAATGAAGAAAAATTAAAATTTGACCAGCATGAAATGGAGATCCGAATACTGCGAAATCAAATATAATATTCTTTCATCTTTTAATTGCCTATAGCTTTTTCGAAATTGATGAATCGCAATGGTTTTCGAGTTGAAGCTACCAAAGTGGTAGGCATGCGAACATATAGATGCGCAGATATGATGAAATAAATGTGGACGCTTCGCAAAAAGATGGAATGGAAAGGTGGTAATTTTACAAAGCTGATTTAACTTTTTCCGATTTCATTACGCATATATATATATATATATATATATATATATATATATATATATATATATATATATATATATATAAAGGCGTCGCATCGGTGTCGGTGGAACCGATCAATGCGAGCACAAAGTGACAAAACAGCGAGTTTCAGTGGCGCTAGCAGCTCAGGACAGAGGGCTGACTGGTTGGAAGCAGCGAGCCTAGAGGCACCTTCCTTCTGAGGCCACTGCGAGTGGCGATCAATGCGCTCACGTGATTCTGCTTTTCCTCGCTAGCTAATGTCTCGATAAAGCGCCAGCAGAGCACTCCCGAAGCGCCTCATTTTGTCCCTCAATGCACCACCATCAATGATAAGTTGCTACGCCCTCATTCTCCTCGACATCAGTCATATTATTTCATATTCTTCCTATCCTCGCAAACCTCTCATAACTTGAAACTTTACAGGCCAATTTACGATATCATCTTCAAAATCACGCTCATATGCCTCATATAACTTGAGGAATCTAAGACAATGAACTATTTTTGTGTAAGGGACCATACCCCAAATAAGCAGCAAAAAAACATTGTTCGATAAGACAAAGGTATTTTTAATGTTAAGGTTTGAAATACACAACAAGTTGGAGATAATAATCTTGACAGCTGAATATTAAAAAATTATTTGCAAAATATTGCTCTTTTTTGAGCCCCCATTGGCGTTATATGATAAATTCAATCGGCGTAATAGTTTTTTTCACCTTCAAATGTCGACTGCTTTTACGAAACTGTTCGTTTCAAGTGAAATATAGCAGTGAATGCGATCGAATAGTACACATCGTAGCGATCAAATTTTCCGGAATGAAACCAAGAGAAAAAAGGGCCAAATGGGAACACACACCGGCAGACATAATTTGGCAATCATTCGCCCTGAAAATTAAATTTTAAACAAGCGCAAGAACTGTCGCCAAAATTTATCAAAACTTATAAAATGGCTCATAGTTTAGTTACGATCATTTGCATATTCAATTTTTGGAAATAGCCGAATTTCCCTGTCTCGCAGTTCGATAATTATTTTTGTTGGCTTGACGCAATCATGGTGGTCCCCATTTGGGAGGATCAGACGAACCTTCTGCGATCACTGATCAAATTGATCCCCAAAGCTAGCAATGGCTTAAACGCACTTCTTAATGGGTCGTGACAAGGGTCACAAAAGCCACCAGGATTCCCGTCCGTGTTTGAGCTTTCTATATAGAAGTAAGGCACTCATTTTTTGCGTACTTATGCTCATAATCCTTCTCAGAAATTTTTAGGGGTAAGTTCGAAATCGAGAATTAGCTAGCAGGATAAGCCTCGAAAAATATCAATATATAATTCCACGTTCACAATTCTTTCCTCATTATTTCTTCTATGAATAAAAACAAGTTCGGCTCATCTGATAACAGGAAGTTAAGGATGTTTCAAAACTTTCCGTTCTAATGTTCCAGAAAGTGAATGTTCCCATCCCTCGCAAACTTCCGTTTTATTACTTTTCAATGGATTTTTCCAATAATTGAAATGTTCGGCATGAGAGATCAACCCGGTGAAAACGAAGAGAACACTTTCAAAGATCTTCATATAGCAGCCCAACTTTGTTAGCTGCGAGATGCTTTCGCCATCTAACAGACACAACAATAACGCCTCAAGAATGTTTAATTTTTCACTCATCCGAACTTCTGAAATTGAGCATCTTGCAACTAGAGTTCCCCATTCTTCGAAAAAAGGTTTTTTCAAAAAAAGTTATGCTGAAACCTCCCGAAAGTGAAATTCGGCCATTGCACAAGTATTTCTCAGGTAAATACGGTGATCCGCCTCAGTGGAAAAGAATCCACGCTTCCAAACCGATACGATTGGTCTTCCTCGCTCAATATGACAGAAGCTGAAGATGAATTTCGATGTTTCTTGATAATTCATTCCAAATTTTCTTTCTAAGTTCATATTTTCACATCATTCAACTATGCAGTATTCGTGGAAGGTAGATGGAGTTGATTTCTGTGAATTCATATCTACGGTTTTTTAATATAAAAGTTCGATAGTGCACACCTACGTGGGAAATTCACCAATTCGTGATGAATTTCTCCCCAAGACGTGCATATAAATCCAATTGTAGTAGGCGTGTATGCTATTTTGTCTCTTATGGTAATGGGTGATATTGGCTATTCACATTAGACATTCTTTTGGTCAAGGAAAAGGCGATAAGCCGGAAAATGCATTTCTATAATCAACACCTCTCGATGCTGACATAAATATAAGCTTCCGTTTTACTCTCTTTCATTGAGCGACAATACGCACCTTAAATTAGAGTGGCAAGTGCACAAACTATAATGTACGGACTTTTTTGTCTATTTCCAAGTCATTTCGATAGTACAATATAGATCCGGTTAGCGCATACAAACCTCACACATTTGCAGAGGACGTCCGGCTAAGTAATTTATGTAGAATAAGTTATTACTGTTGAATTACGGTAGACTTCGAAAATTGTGAGTCCTGTGAGCATTTTCATAGTGATACCTCACCATTAGGGATGATTGATTTTTGAAGATTTTATAAAGAAAAAAACAAATATGTATGTAGACTTCAATTAAAATTTATGGTTTTATAGAGAAAAAACAAATTTGCAAGCAGATCTTTCGCAATTGTAAAGGTAAAACAAATGTATAGATAGGTCTTATTAAATAATATAGTACAATAAAAAAATTAATGTATAGGTGGAGTTTTAGAAATTCTGAAAGTTGGTATAGTAGAAAAAACAAATACGACGGTATGCCTTGAATGTATTTATTTAAGCAAAGAGTAAATAAAACTGAATAGCATTAATAATAAAATTCAGAAGGATATTATGAGGTTGAATAGAAAAAGAAATTTGAATATATGAATTAATTATCGAATATAATATGATAATAAAAAGTTTTAGTTGCGAAATTTCTTTTTTATTCAATTGAGAAAATATTTAGGAAGGAAACAAATGAGAGAACGAAAAAAAAAGTTTCAAAATATATGGCAAGTGATAAATAAATATTCAGCCTAAATTCTTTATAATCTTCTCAATTATCAATTCTCGCTTAGTTCAATGGATTCGCTATATAGCCTCTTGTGATAATGCTGATAACAATTTCGCTGATAATATCTGCAGATAAGAACTTTGTGTTGTAAGTCGAATAAGTTTTACGTCTGCATCAATTGTATCGTTGATTACATTATAAGATTTGAATAAATTTAATGATAAATTATAAGGAATATAGCGAATGCGCAGATAATCCAACAGCCATTCAATAGTCATTGAAAACATTTAAATATCTCAAAAAGAGTAAAAAGAAAAATGTCTCGAAAACCTCATAAAAGGGTATCAAAAAATGAACTAAACAAACTTGCATTAAACAATCGGATAGATAAGGAAAAACGAGGCAACTAAGAGGACTATACGATATCTTCTTGAATTTTTCCTCCCTTCGTGGTACTTCGTCGTTAAATACCCCCTTTTCCGCAATTCAATATTAAAAATGCTCAACGTATCCCATTTTATCCCAATTTTTACAGCTCCATTACAGCTACAGCTCCAAAATATAGCCCCAATTTATAGGCCATACCAATTTTACAGCTCCATTAAACTCGTACGCTTTATTTATGATTCCCGAAATGGGCAGCACTATTGAAACTCTTGTTTATAGAACCCTGCTGCACGTTACGAAAACTAAAAAAGTTAATAAATATGTCGGCTAAGTTAGCACGATGTGTTTTTTAGTTTTATAGAAGGAATGATGCGTAACTCTTTTTTTTTTCCATAACTATATAAATTGAAACTTCACCGATATTTCTCAAACGTTTGATCTTTTTTTTTTGTTTCAAATTTTCTGTACATTTCACTTTCGTCAATTTATTAGCACCATCACGTTTATCCCCTTCAATGTTTTCATTCAAAACATTAATGCAACCTCTTTCCTCTCCCTCTCGTTATCTAGCCTCTGCATTAAACATAACCCCCTTCCCCTCCACACTCTTCGCCTCTGAATTTATTGCTTCATGAACGAAGAATCCACCTCTGTTCAGTCAATGTGGAAACTCGTATTCAGTCCAATGCTAAAATTTTATATAACCGTTAAACTCAACAAAATCTTACATAGTCAAAAACAATAGAAGAACATACATCATAGCCAACAAAACAAGATCAAGGAACACAACAGGTGAAACCCAACGATATTCACTATCACATGAACAAAAACTCATATGTAATAATCAAGAAAAGCTTCAACCCTCACCCCTCCCCCCACCTCTAACAGTCCCGCCCTCCCACGTCCCCATTTAACAGCATTCACTTCATAAGTTTTAATCTCAATGTTTCCATCCAAAACAAATTAATGTCTATTAGAATGTCCCCTTCCTCTAAAATTTCCTCGTATTGGCAACCTTTTGAGTGTTTTAGTGATCTCACGTGCTCCTCGATGTAATTCCTTCCGTTCTTTTAGATGTTCTTCTTGTTTCTCGGCAATGCGTTGTGCATTTGCCGCTGCACCTTTCGGTTTCATGTGGAATGATATTTGTCGACCACCGAAAGGTACATTCGACTCTTCGGTGTGTATTGTACTCTCCACCAACCTCTCACGCATTGCTCCTAACGTTTCACTCAAATCCTGCAAAAAGAAAATAATCTTCACTTTAGATAATAAAGGCAATCCGGTGGATTTTAGCAGAGATATACAAAAGTATTAATTGAGTAAAAAATAGTCGCAATCTTGCATCAACCTTTTAAACTTATAAAACCAAACATATAGAAATAAGATGACACCGATAAAATCTCGCCTTCATTCTTTTCCCGTCCAAAACAACATCAGTGCACGAACGAGCGATTTTTGATAACTGCCTCATCCTGACAGTTTAGGAAACGTTCTGTTTCAGAGGTTTTAACTGCTGGATAATTTTTATTTATTTTGTCGGCTTTTATAATTTTATAATTTTTAAAATACGTTCAACCTTTCGATTACAATGTGACGCTTGAAAGCTATATATTATATTTATTATGACAATGTCTCAACCGGAACTTTAAAATAACCGCTTAATGAAGCTGTAATAAAGTCCGACACAAACATCTGAAAACTTAAAGTATGAAGAAATTCTTAGTGTTACATTCTTTCACAACAAACTAATTAATCGAATCACAAGTTGCTAAATACTATAAACTACCTATAAAAAATGCTTGTTGAGAGTGAGCCCGAATTGAAATCGAAAAGGAAACCATAAGAAAACCTTCTGTTGATCCATACATCGCTCAGTTTAGTTATCAAAAACTACGAATATCGCTTGAAAAAATGGTCAAAACTGAAGCAAAAAATAGCTACGAGAAACCTTCACTACTGAGTTGCGTATCCCCCCTATTTGCAAAAAAAAACCTGTTAGGTCCGCGATAAAAAGGCATGAAATTGGAACACAGCACCGCCAACACATGTCCTCAGACATAAATAGACAGACAGTTTATGCTCTCAGACACACACAGACACATAGGTTCCGTCAACGCTACAGCATACAGATCAAAAGCATACTTCTAATGTCACATCATTCACACTACCAACCTTCTGTGTGCCATTGCTTTGGCTCATAAAGTGCGATGCATCCTCCCCAACGTCGAGCTCGATCAACTGGAATCCTTTCGGTTTTATCGCCTTTCTCCTCTCTATCTCACGTTCCTTTGCTTTCATCACCTCTTCGTTATCATCTTCCTCACTTCTTTCTTCTTCCTCTTCCTGTCCCTGAAAATACTCATAAACCACGCCCTGAAAAATCGGGCTCACCAACAGCTACGTTAGGTTAATTTGAAAAAAACTAGAATGATTCGCAGATTCACAGTTAAGTAATTGAAAGAGCCAGAATAGGCCCGAAAGGCTGTCCTATCTAACTAATGATGTCATCCTGCTGCTTCAGTGACGTCATCCAAAACCTTCGCTGCTTCACGTCATCAGTGACTTTGCTTTTGAGGAAATTTCCTGAGCGAACAAGCAGTTTACACCCAGTAAATTTTAAGATGTGTGCCTAAATTGGATTGACACAGATTCCTCCATCGTTCCACCGATCATATGCCAACAGCCATTCCTTCCCGTCCCCTGCTGTGTCATCAAATTCAATAGCACATTCCAATTACTGAACAAACTGCAAATTTTTGCTTCTATCTTTTATTCATTATCACACGAAATGAAAAATTTTTTAAATCTATTCAACTTTTGATTCTAAAGATGGCTGTTGGGTTGAACTGCTCTCGCGCAACGCTGTTTCAGATGAGATAGAATTGCATAACCTATATCCAAACACTACTGAAGCAAATCCTTCCTCTCGAATCCCTTCACTAACATATATCTTTAAGAATAAATTTTTTCATGAACTAAATATTTTTTTTTTTCATGGTGGCGTTGCGGATTTAACTAAATAAAAATCTTTTTACTCCGAAAAATTCTCGATATTAAAAATGTTTTCGAAAAAAGCGTTTTCATAAAATGATGGAGGTGAATGAATGAATAAATTAGCAGTTTGTACCTCAAAAATAAAATCAATAGCTGATGATATCTATGTATTTTTGACATATAAGTAAATCCGCACACATCTCCTAAGAAGCTGGCAGCAATATACGGCTCGAGATTTATAATCGAGGCATTATAGATAAGATGTGATTCAATCTCGAATGTTCTGCAGTACAGACCAGATTCCTCTCCTCTTCGTCATCGTCGGTTTCTTCGTCGGAAGTTGGCTGTTCGGAACTGTCTTCACTGGTACTACCACTTGATTCTTCAATCGGTGCCTCCTTCATGAAAAGTCCACTTTGTATCGCCGACTGCAATAAACTTTTAATGATGACAAGGAAGAGCGAGATATCGGATAATATTAGAGAAATGAGTATAATGCTGAGTCTGAACAGGACAAAAAAGGCCAACGATCTAAACATGAATATTATGCCATAGACAATCCTACCTCCAGATCCTCAATGAAACATCCTTTTTCTCATATATTTTAACGTACAATAGTTCCTTAATTTACTGAATAATAATAAAGAAACCTATGTCAGTTCAAAAATAACAAGCGAAAATATAACAAAGCTGCTCGAACCTGGTGCAACACATCTCAGCTATACTTGATGAATTCGCAATAACAACCTACTTGTGAACATCAGTTGTAGTCTGCGCGCGTATTTTCCTGGATGCCGAGCTAACAGGCCTTAAAGGATAATAAAGTGAAGGATGGCAGATATTTTACAGCTGTATTTTATCAAAATCGTTGTTCAAATAAACGAAAAGAATTACAAGTGTTTTTTCATGCGCAGCAAAATTTCAAAAACCTCTTCGTCGTCCTCATCACTGCCTTCTAGAGAACTGTCGCGTTGCTTCCTGGCAAGTCTCCTTCTTTTCTCCTCAATTTTCTTTATTGTCGGATTGATGAGTTTATATTGTTCACTATCGTGATCCACTTCGAAATCAGGATTCGTAAACAACGATGCAAATCTCTGATCGGTGAGCACACTAGATGCTTGTTTACCCTTAAAGATGTTTTTGATTCAAGAATAAAGTCAACTTCGATTCCAAAGAAGCACTCAACTGTTCGCCTAGAAGTAGAAGAAAATAGAAAACAATTAATAAGCTGATTATTTAGAGTATTAAAAGGAAGCGATGAAGATATATGAACAGCGTTTTCTTTGAATTTTATCAAAGATAGGTGGTGCTATCAATCAAACTGCATCATTTTTTTATAAAGATATCATCAAAGTCTAAGATGAAATATAGTTAAAATATGTGAAGAAAACTAGAGCGAGTAGGCTCGATAGGAGTATTAAAACATTATAATACAGCATTAACGTATAACAGTAAATAGTAAAAATGTAGAGTCGTTTGTATTACAACACAATAGCGCAATAGATTATTACCCCTATACAGTATAGTGAAAATTTCGAAGATTTATTGGTAAATTTTACGAAAGTAACTTATGTATCCAATAATTTTCACCGTTTGCAAATTTACTCAGAGTTCGATATTCATAAATTGCAATGATTTTTTAAAGAAAAAAGTCTTGAAACATAAAAATTTTTCTGGTTGTGGGACATCTGGATGAAGCAATAAATTGAGATTCAAAACCATACTCAGTAGATAGGGATTTTTTTTTTAAAGAAACAATGTGCGCTCAAGAATCTTACGGGATAAATTAAACTTTTATCTAAGACGAGTCCAAGCTACCCTTAACATTTACAATTAGATAATCGTTAGTCGTTTTTATTTCAGAACACCGCTTAAACAATAGTAATACAATAAATCCAAATGAAATTCTATGAAACTAGAAAATGTTTTAACGATAAGTTGAAAAATGATTCGATTTTCAACAAAGGAAACTTTTTAAAATGAGTCAGAATTAATCGAACAAATATGCTAACCTTCTTTTTGCTTCTTTTATCGGCGTTTTCTTCTAGCAAACCCATTTCGGCTTGTAATTTAGCCGCTAACTCTTTGTTTACTTTAGGCACTTTTTCTTTCGTTTTCTTTATCATCGATGGATTTATCCTTTCGTCTTGCATCTTTTCCATTAACTGAAAAAAAAAAATGGTTTCAAATGATAATATTAAAATCAAAGGAGAACATATCGGATCGACTTCATTTGGAAGTAATATTGAATTTATTGGAGAAAACGATCATACTTGCATATAAGCATTAAATATTTCAGTGAAATAAAATATTACTAAACAATTGCATCCTCAATATGGATATATTTCCAAGAAATATGCAAAACGCACTAATTTTTAAGAGAAAAGATCAAATTGGTTATGCAAATTTTACGAATTTCACACCAAATATGATGCAGAAAAGGGAAAAATAAATAGATGATTTTTTAACGAATCGAAGGCCGTGCACTAGCAAAGTATATGAAGTAAATTAGTTGTCAGCATTTAAATTGGCTATATGTAAGCAATTACTTGGCACTGTTTTTAATATGTAAGCATTTCTTAAATAAATAGCTGTCAGTGTGGATGTTCGAGTTCAATGCAATCTAATCTCATTTGAGGTTGCCAAAATATTCTAAAGAAAAAAGGCATTGTGATTCTAAAAAAGGAAAAAGTTCGCTTATACATATTCTATCATAATGAAAGTTTTTGCAGTATTTCATATTATTAGCTCATCAAAGGCTTCTCTAAAAAAGCTAAAGAAATACAATCATCGGATCTTTCTTTAAAGTAATTCGATATAATAAATTAAATCAATATTCGATTCTAGAATAGTTTCATTAAAGGAAATCATAAAGCAGCTAACCTTCCTCTGTTTGTAGTTATCATAAGCGAATGGTTGAGTAAGTGTTTTCGCCTTATTATAAAGTCTAATATCGATAAAATATCCATGCATATATGCTCGCAAAATATTCGTTCCAATGAGATGCGATAAACCCACATCTTCCAATTGCTGTGCAGTCACAAACTTATAGTCATCGTACACTAAAAAAATTCTATAAGACCTTGCAAGGCGGGTAAGGTGTGGGCATTTCCTTTTTCCCACCTCCACCTAAACGAATCTCTCGATGAAAACGATTTCGCCTTGCAACCATTTGAGAGATTTTTCAACATTATGCCGACGATCACAACGGTGATGGTGTATGAGCGACAGAGTCTCGAAAGTCAAAATTGACTTGAAAGGTAAAAATAAAACGATAGAAAAATTGATTTCCTTAAGTCTATGCACCTGAATCTCTTGCCTGCATCTAGATGTTCCTTTATCAAATCAACAAACTACATTTATTAAGATAGGTAAGCCCTACGTGTTCGGCACATGAATTGTCACAGAATGAATACCTGCAGGTTGTTCGGTTTCTTCGAGTTCCTCGGTTATCGTCTCTAAATAAGAGCACCATTTTGGTGCAGTTCCGATTGCTGGCATAAAATATTGTAGCATCTTCGGTGCTTCATTCGCAAACAACAATAGCCCTTAAATATATCACATCAATCAGCGATAATAAAAGCACTAATTAATAAAGGCCATAAATGAGCCTCAACAGCGATACGTTTACGTCTGGATGATGGTAAAAGGAAATGCAAGAAGGGGCATCCGGTGTATGCCTGATATAGCGATCGCTGTTGTACACATTCCGGAATGGGCTCTATGCCAAAGAAAAAGACTTTTACTAATCAATTTTGAGACCCGGATATGCGATAAACCTTGAAGCTCACTGAAATATGAGCCGACTCAGATGGGAGGAAGAATATGCTAAACAAACACCTTGCACCAGGAAAGACCCTATAAAGAACGTTCCAGAAGAGCAAGAATGGAGTGCCATAGGCAGTGCATTTGATATATACACAAGGGAGCGCATATGAAAAGTAATTCTTGCACAATGGAAGAGGAAAACGTTCAAATCAACAAACAACACTGAGATCGCATGTAAATTTCAAAGGAAAACCTGAATTAGGATATCTGCAGAAATCAGCAAGTCCAGTGCCCGGTTCAATCGCCGCAAATGGCTTTCCATTCAACTCATTCCATACTTTAAGTACTCTGGAATCCATACTAAGCACAAGGTCATGCTCAGCTACAAAATCGATCCGCCGAACTGGAAGTCCCATTTGATGATCTTTCACTAACAATGGTCGACTTGAACGAATATCATAAAGCAGTACCTGGAAGCGACACAACGTTCATGAATTCATGCAGTGAGGTCAAAATGGGCTCTTTATTACACAATGTTCGAAAAAATTTTTGACGCAACGTGGCATCGAACTTGAGATTTTCTCAAGTAAACAAAGGTGTTAATGTTATGAAGCTGAAGCATTTTCCTATTGCTCCGCTTTCGTTTGAGAGTTTTCCAATGAATTTTTTTTTTCCAGATCATTGATTATTGCAGCTCATTATGATAGCCGCGAGAAATGACAAATTAAGATGCAATGAAATAAACTTACAAAAGAATTGAAAAACAATCATCAAGATGAGCATATCTTGATGGTACTAGGTAGCAACTAGTGGTCAGTGTAATAGTATACATAAAGGAATACGGCCAACTAAGAACGGCCAATTCTCCAACTTGGAGCTTTACCTCTCAAAATTTTCGTCGACAGAAAAATGTTCACCTTCTTGCCCGTCCCCCCTCCCTCCCAACCTGCATAGGATGCAACCTAATCGTCGAGATCAAAGACTGCATTATGTCCCCCTTGTGAATATTCATTTAGTGCAGACTGCCTTATTTTTATTTCTCAAATAGATGACATCATTATGTACTCTCTTTCAACATTTCGGTACGTTAAAGGACTTCTATCATCTCATTTCCACTCGGCAATGTGCATATCCCTCTTTTTCTCATCCGGTCATTATCTTTTTTAACACTATTCGGCAGATATGATGCCCCAATTCCCAAAATTAAAGGAAAGGTGTTAGAATAGGAAGTTTGATCTGTGTTCATCGTTTTGCCTTGTCTATTGCGCGGTCGGTTGTGAAGCTGCGACCAGAGTGTTGGCTCCGCTCAGCCGAGCCAGCCCGCCCAGCACAAGGGCGGCAGGACAAGTCCCGACAGTTATAGGAGGAGCGACGGCGAATCGGCTCGTCAGCATCCGACGGGCAGGAGACGAGCCTAAGCCCTAACCTTCACGCGACCGACCTGCAAGAAGGAGAGGCCGACCTAAAGACCACGGGAACCAACTGGACTAGAGAGGCACTGGGTCAGAGCAGGCGAAAGCGATATGAAGAGACATGTATTCATAATGAATGCTGTGTTCATTGAAATAAATAAATAAATAAGATCTGTGTTGATGAATGGTTTCCAATTTTTTATGAACATTCCAACGCGGTAACATACTCACCTTACCAGTGCTTGTACCAACAGCCAAATGTAAAGCATCTTTGAATTTGACAGCACAAGTTTGCGGTAATTCACTGCAACGAAAACAAACTTACCAACTTAATTAAAGCTATTATAAATATCAAGGTTCATAAATAACACTAATATTCCTGACACATCAATCACAAAATATTTGCATACTGAAGATCCAGAAAAGTTCACTAAAAGGCTCATAGTGTCTCGGAAGATAGATAGGCAATTCGCCGGTCTCATCACTACCGGTACGCTCTCGCAAAACTTGTCTCAGATATATTACAGGACAATCTCCTATAATTATATAAAAGTTGATTCGATTCAAAATAAGTATAGAAGATCGGCCTATAGAATATATCAGTATAAACTACTTAAAGCGGCCTAAAATTTTCTGATAGAATTTTTATATTTACGATGCACTCATCTCGATTTACGTTTTATCGCTGAATCGATTCATGAAAAAAGTAAATCTTTTATGGATTTTTATGAACCAAACGCTCAGTTAAAACATGAATTTGTGATACCATAAATTTTATCACTTATAAAAAATTGACGAAATCGATTGATATAATGAATGAAGTTGCAAAAGCGCCTGATATATCAGCTAGCTCTTTCATTATACCTTTATATTTGATTTATTTCTAAGCGACATTTTTTTCATTCTTTTTTATCGAATGAACATAGAGTATATTTTAAAATAATTCAAAATTCGATAACTTAGAATAGTTAGATAATAATAATAATATAAATTCGATTAAATAATTATCAAAGCGCATTTAATAGTGAAATTTAGCAAAAAATTTGAAATTCACTATAGAAGTCTTGTTGCTAATAATCAAATATTATAATATCATCTTAATTTCTCATAGGAAGGATTTTCCAAAGAATTTTCGTTAAATTCAAAGAAAAGAAGGAAGTTCTACCCACTTAGGAGTATCATCCGATAGACTATGTGGAGCACAATCGAGGATACCAACACGACTACGATCCCGATGATCCCATGCCTCTATTCGACCATCGATTGTACCACATACGAATAACTGATGATCATCGTTGAATTCACAACATGTCAACGATGGTGAAGATGTTGTTAAAGATTCCAAAAATTGGCCTTGTTCCAAATTCAATCGATAAATTTCACTACTGCAAAAAAAAAGATGGTTTCTCGTTGCAGAATATATAAAATAATACCTATTTTTACAGAAAAATAATATTTAAAAGACGACATAGTTGGAAAAATTTTCCGTTTTGAAAAAAAACCCTCTATCAGCAATTGAAAAGTGAAAAACGATAAAAAAAAAGATAAGTTCCAACTTGAAGACGTCCATTCAGAAAATCCTGAATCGAAATTATGCCAACGAAACCAACTCCAGAAAATAACTCATTAAAAAACGGTGCTAATCTCATTTATCAGCTTTTAGATGAAACATTAGGCGATATATTATATAATATTTATAAAATAAATACTTTGACTATGGGTGAAATTATAAGTGTTTTTATTTCTATATATATTATATTTAATTTCCAATATTCGCGAATGCTGAGTTCACACCAAAAAAACAAAATTTTCAAAGCGATTGATTGCGATTTGATAAATAAAACGCTATTATTAATAATTCAATAAATATCCTACTCTTTGCTAATGGGTTTTACAAAAAAAAAAAGGAGGAAAAGAATACATAGAAATAATAATAAAAACGTTTTTTATTAAGCTCTTAATCTAAAGGATATGAAAAAAAACGTTAATCTTAGAAGGATATTCCACCTTAATGTTGTCTTAATCGGAAATGTATATCTATAATAAATAAAAATCAACAACAAAAATAAGTCTTATTAGAGATGCGAAATGACGACTGATATCAAATATCAGCTATATTATTTATACTTAAGTAATTATAACATCGTTAAGATGAATCGTCGAAAGACACTTACCCACTACCAACAATAAAGAGATCACTTGATTCACGACATAATGCCACATCGCGACCAAATTTTGGGATTCGCATTCGAAAATACCGTCCAAATGCAGCATGCATCTCTAAATATCGATCCTCTTCTAGCAAAATAAACTGAAATTATTCCACTTAAATGCTCTCCAATAATAACTTTAATAATAACTCTTCATAAATATTATTTTATTCAATTATAAAATTGGATGTTAAAAAATAGGTAAAAAAGATAATATTATTGTATATACGTACTTTTACAGGAAATAAATAGTATTGGTATGTTATTGAGGGGAAAATTTTTTTAAATAAGCCATAAGTAAGGAAGATGTAAACATACATAGATAACTTCTTTCCCTTTTCGAACTCCCCCCCCCCCCCTCCCGCTCCTCCTCCGCCTTTAAATAATGACAAAAACATCGCCATTTTACATACAAATATAAATGTACTTTAAATATAAATATAGCCGCATATAAATACAAATGTAAATATAAACATAAACATAAATATGAATAAATAAGCGAATATATACATATATATATATATATATATATATATATATATATATATATATATATATATATATATATATATATATACAACACAAGAAAAGAAATTACTACTTACCAAGGGCTGCTACATATTACTGCAGTTAGGAATTACTAGAGGCGAAAGGTTTAGATATAATTATACTTTAATAAATATAATTAAAGTAAAAAGTGTAACTCACAGGTATTATTAAGGTAATAGGTACAACCCATAAATGTGTATAATTTAAAGATTAATAATCAATCAATTCGTACTCATAAAATTTCAACTAAAGAAAATAACATCAGCATTCGTTTTTCTATTGTTACTTTAATCGATTTCAAAACCCTTCAAATGATCACAAAGAAGATCGATCTGAGTGCCCAATAATCGATTAGCTAAAATATGCAAATGAGTTCAAGTTCTCACATTTGAAATTCTACTCGGATAATTTAAGTAAAAAAAAATATCTTCAAGAAAAATGTAACTGAAATGAAATAAGTACAATGTAGATTTAATAATGAGCTTTTAAATTAAAAAAAAAAAAGATTTTATTTTATTTATCAACTTAAATTTTAAGTGAAATTGATTTGCGGTGATTATCATTAAATAATTTAAAAAACAGCAAACAGATATTAAAAATTGAGTAATTAGTTATGACTATTAAATGAAATACCTATTAAAAATAACTAAAATAAAGTAAGAACAATAAAAGATTGTTAAAACTAAATTTTTAAAAAATTGAAAAAAAATTGTTCAATTGAAAATAAAACCTTCGAATAATCATCGCTAAGTATAACCATTTTTATAACGTCAGCATCTAATCCACGTGCAAATTTCAATGATATATCATTTAGATCGAAACATTTCACAAACGGTTTATAAGTGCCTGAAATAATAGATATATTATTAGCTTTATAATGACTCTAATAAATATAATTTAAAAGGCGGTCAAAGAAGATAAGAAATTGAAAGAAAATGAAAAATAATTGAGCAAAAAATTGCACGCATTTTTTGGAAATTCGAATAACAACAAATAAGAAAAACTTTACTATCTATAATAACTTAACGTTACAATAATTGATGAAGTAATTTTTTGACCGATTCCACTATGCGACAATTTAAAACACATAAATTAAAACGAGTTTATAAAAACAAATAAGAACAAAAAATAATCGGCTAACATATAAATTCGAAGGTAAAACAACAATGAATTTTTTTTGTGCACTAAAAAATACAAATGAGCACATACTAGTGTAAAGAGGACAAACCACGTAGACAGTGTGCCCTCTGGGAATCCTCGGGAAAAGACGGGAAGCTCTGTGGTTATCCCCATGGGGAAGTGGGACATCGGTGAGGATGAAATGCGAACACTAGCATATACTTACTAATGTGCCCTATTACGACAGTAAACGTTTGCACACGTCGTTCATCAACGGATCGTATCATCTCTCGAGGCCGCAAATCACCGATTTTCGAGGAAATTTTATCACTAACTTTAAGGCGTTTTTAATTTTTGAGAACTCATACGAGAGAGGACCAATCGAGATGAAGCAACTGGTATCCTATATAATGCCACAGAAGTGAATTAAATATCAAGCTGAGATATGCGCAATGACATACACAGACGAGCAGACGTATGACGTCATAATAATAATCAATAAAAATCAATAAAAGGTAATAACATACCTGTTGCGAATATATATCGCCCATCAGGTGAAACATTAACCGTATGACTTACATCAGGCATCTCGAAATCTTGTATCAATTGAATTCTTCGACGAATATCTTAAAGGAAAATTGATGTGGAAATTCATGCAATATTTAAATAAATAAATAAACAATTGAACAAATGAATAAGTAAATAAATAAATAAGTAAATGAATGAATGAATGAATGAATAAATAAATAAATAAATAAATAAATAAATAAATAAATAAGCAAAAAAAAGTACTGAACCTCATTAGATATGCTAATATATAACCGAAAATTTTATACGATCGGTATAGCTGTACGTCTAACGGTAGCAGAGATACAACGATTCACAGTATTGTCTACATATTTAGCTCTTCATAGGATATTCACTAACCGATATCTTTTTGCTCAAGTTTACGTCGCTTTCGATCCGATATCCATTCGGGAACCGATTTACCAGCACTCAGATTATAGATTTTGACATCATTCGCAACCGAAACTTGCATTATTGACACCCGTCTACACCTGTAATAATTAGGATGAGGTATATCAATAGAGGATAATTACGGAACGAACAACGAATATCAAATATAAATAAAAATAAGAAGGAAATAAATTAGAGTAATCATATGAAAGCAGATGCAAATAAAGGACATAGTATCCTATTAAGAAAAACATTTTTCAACGATTCGATCAATAACAGCTGTCAATTAATTCATTTAGTGTTCGAGACAAGTAAATCGACAATTAGAATGTTCTTAATTTAAATTCCTATAGGTTTAATTTGAATTAGCTTTGCAAATTTTTTGTTTAATTTCCTCACTACTTCACAATCTTAAAACTGCAAGTGTTAATTATTTCGTTGAAGTTTTTAGCATTCCACTAATTATTCATCACCTATTATCCATATAAAACACATAACTTCATAATTATATCTCCATATATACGTCAGATTTATAATATAATTTCATTGAGTAAATTTATTGATTATATAGGAGAAAATTTAGGAAAATTCCGAACAAAGTTGAATATATTATATAAATTTCTAAACGTTTGATGAGTCATAAACTGCGAACCGCACTCTGGAAACTTTCTTCGAATTCTTTTATGACTCCTCAAATATTTAGTTTCTAGTAAAGTTCTTCATGCTTTCAGGCTGTATTTTAGAATGTCAAAAATAAATTTTCTATTAAATGATATTGCAGCTTGCATCAAATTATTGAATATTATCTCACTTCCACTGTCCTTCGCTTTAAGCACTGCGAGTACTTCCGAGTATATTCTTTTTATACTTTAATATATTTTAGCGTTTAATTTTGCATTTATATTGCCGAAACTTATAGGAATAAAATTGCAGCGTCAATGAACATTGCGTTAATTATTGCATCCAAAACTGTAGAAACATACAGAATTAATCACATATATAATCCTTATTCCGTTTAGCTAGTCTCAAGTACCTAAAGTATAACCTATTCTACACCTCACTGCAATTTCCTTGTAAAATATTATTATATCTATATAAGTTCTTTTTTTTTAAATGTACAACTTCCTGTACCTGTATATTTTTGAGAGATTCTACAAACTGAAACATCTCTAGTGGAAAGTGCAATTTGTTGAGAAAGCTGTGGCTTCATAAAGCTCAGATTGTAAAAACTAACGAATGAAAGTATCGATTGCTTTCGAATTCGTTGTGTGAAGGAAAGCTCACGTTATGATTAGTGACAGCATGGTGTAGCATTCACAATTTGCGCGCATAATTGGGTGCAGCCGGGTATTACTTATGGAGTGAGCAACACAACTCAATTTTTCAAATCAGTATTATGCATGCAGATTTGATTCATTGATATTTCTATTCGACAATTATGCAAATTGCTCCCTTATGGGATACACTCTCAAAAATTTGCATATCACCTCTATCCCTCTAATTCATTTTCTGATTAATACAACTAATGCGAGCAATCGACTTCAAAAAAGAAACTTCTTTTTCGACTTTTATGGTTAAATTAAAGCTCATTGCAGTCTAATTCGATAAAGCCTTCGACTTATTTGAAAATCAAATATATTGGGCTTCGAAAATTTAAACAATTTTTTCCTTGCAATTAAGAGTACCTGCAATTCTGTTCTAGATGGAAACAAGTGGTGGGAGATGCTAGACGAGAAAGCACAAACCGTGCTTTTTGCATTTCATTCATCTCATCAGTCTCCTGTACCAACAAGCAAATCGTATTTTAAATGAGCCGATCGCTGGATTTTCTAGGATTCGTCTTGCTATAAACTGTCCGATTGAAACATATATAAGTAAATCCGTTGAAACCTTCAAATATGGCCAACCAACTTTTCAAGGCTAATCGACTATCTCCAAATATGATATAGAACCTATATTGCACAAAGTGTGCGCCGAATTTTATCATTGCAGCTTTAATAATGCTTCCTAAATTGAGATTGTCGGACAGGCGGGCAGACCGACAGACAACAGACAGACAAATGCATATGCCTACAGACACAAAACAGACAAATGCAGTTTCAAAAAGAAAACAAAGTTGCAGAAAAATGCTTATCAAGCTTGAAGTGCGATTGAGAAAAAGTGTGGAAATCTTTTGGAAAGGGTAAAAATTTTTGAATTGGGTGGGTTTTTATCTATGAAATATAATCGAGCTGTGAGGTAATGATGCAGCCTTAATTAAAGGTACCACAATATTTGAGATTTTGGTGATTGACAATCCAATTGAGTTTCTAGAGAGAACAAAACAACCTCAAAAGTAATGTTTCATTATGCAAATTATATAATCTATAAAATAAACGACAATTTTGAATGGTTTTATTTTTATAAATGATGCCACCCAACCACCACACAGGAGAGTATTTATCGGTCTTCAATTAACTCTCCTCCCCCTTCCTCCAACCCCTTCCCCCTCACAACCCATCCCCCCACCCCCCCCCCCCACTGATCCAATTCCCCCTCGCTTCATTATGATCAATGAGGATGGAACCTGCATTCAACGCGCCGAAAGCTTTCACTCCCCATCAGGACACAATTTTATCCCGCTCAATTTCGCTCGCAAATATTTTGGCTAAATTCCATCAATAGTGCCACTAACTACCGTACACCAACAACTTTACTTATTACAATCGTTTTACCGTTTCTTTAGCTCTGTGATTCTTACTATTCCAATGAAAATAAGCCAATATTTTAATCGATAAATATTAATTTCTGAGTAAAAATTTTCAACGAAATAAAATTTGCATAAATTTTCATACCTATTTGAAGCTAAAATGATCCAAACTTTTCAAGATTACGGTATTAAAAAATGTATGTCGAATGTGGCGCATAAATGCGAGGGCGGAGTTTGTTTGGCACGCGGTCAAAAATTCTTTAACTTCGCTTCCTGAAATGTTTTGATCGGCGGTCCTTATATCTTTAGTGAGAGGGATTTTAGTAGAGTGGATAGTCGATTATTGGGTTATTATTTGCTATTTGTTTTTGTATTCTTTTCATCGGGAAATCCAGGTTTAGATTCTCAGTGAAGTTATCGTTATTGAAAACTTATTAACGTTATATTTTAATGGAATTTTATAGACGTAAAGACATGGTATAATCGTTATCTCCTATAGTGATATTATTTAAATTCCACTAGTCGTTTCATTAATGCAGGTAAAATTTTAGTAAAAATAAAATCTTTGAAAAGAAAAAAAAAAGGATCAAATTTTCAGGTTCATATGCTATCGATTGATTCATTCGATTCTCAGCCAATATGATATCCTAATAACGGCATTACTGTAATAATTCACTGTATTACGGTAATTGGATTTATTGCAACAATTTGACGACAGTAATTCGGCTATATTCGCACCACTCTCATCTCGACGGTGAATTCTCAATACTCCAATTTATTACTTCACTATTATGGTCACTAGTGCACATTCTGAATACAAGAACGCATGTGAAGCAGGTATGATGGATTATGATCCAGGATATACCATAATCTCCTTCTATGGTATAATAGTCGTTCACTCAAGAGTACCTACATATAACCCCCCCCCCCCCTGGCACAACTGCCAAACATAAGGGTGGGTTGTCAGTTCCAGCCCGATTTGCTGTATTTGTTTTTGTACTGAAAATAAATCGTTAGGCCGAGAGAACGTAATGAAGAGGTTGAGATAAGTGTTGTCCCAGGCAATAGGTAAGAAACATCAATAAACTATCGGACACTTCAATTTTCAAAGTCGAAGTAGAAGTCGGCTTATTGAAGTATAGTTAGAATAAAAGATATGAAGATAAGTGCAAGGAGGTGTCATGATATGTGCATTTGCGTAAAGCCCACTTGACCAACCGGTTGAAGAAATTATCAGCTTAACACATATGTAAAATGACGTCTACACGTCTGACTATTTGTACAAATCTATCTTTAAAGAATTATTCTTCCCCATCCAACCGCAACAAAAGGAAAAACCGATCGGTATAGAAAATGGCAATTTTTTACCAGTCCAGAATGTTTGTACTTTCATTGGGAAAATGGTGGATTAGCGTTAAAGGTGAGAGAAGGACTACGATCTACGATATAACCAGCATATTTCCTAAGCACAGCTTTAGTGTTTCTTATGTTGAAATAAACTTAATTATGCGAAAAGGTGAGGTCACCATAAACCGCTTTTGCACAACAATTTGGACGACCGCTAGTGAAAGGCATCATCACGGGTAAAAAATGGCGCATATCCGTATAAAGCCAAAGCGTGCAATACACAGATGAACAAACAAGTTTCTAATCTTTAGAAGAAATCCACAGGCATAGAAAAAATATTGCGCTCACATTTCATATCACTAGCAAATTATCCTTGATCACCTGCTTCAAGTTTATTTAATTGCAACCTGAATTATGATTAAATTAACTAATTAACTGATATGCAAGAAGTCAAATAAATTTTATGCCGCAAAATCGATAACATATAGGTCTTTCGTTGCATTTCACAATTATACATTCGGAACATGTGTTTTAGAAAGTGTTCAAGCAAATGCACTAAAACACAATATGTGCTTTTTTTTTTTAAATCGAAACTCATAGACCAATATATTCTAGCAACATCTCACCACTAGTGAAATATGCATAACAAGTTTTTTTTAGGTAATCGCACTTTTTAAATTCCCGCCTAATAAATTTCAACTTAATAGATTGCAATGCAATTGAATTTGCGTCAATTATTTAAATTCAATTTTGGCAATAATTCAATACGAAAATGTTTGCAGTGTCTGAGTCGAATAGCAACGAGATGGTTCAATCGAATGAGCGCAGTTTTATTTCGTCGGTGGGACAAGAACGACGCGAACAATCTGCGTAAGTTTTTTGATTTTTCTATTTTAAGCATTTTCTTGGGAATCAAATTTTGAAGGGAAGGGAAACAACCTAATTAATTCGTTCGACGGGGGGGGGGGGAAGGGGGGAGCCGGGGAAGATAAAACTTCACTTTCAATTAGCAAAAAATTCCCACGTATTAACTTTCAAATATTCAAAAAATATCTTTACATTGAATATATTTTAACTAATTTCTGTAAAACTGTAATTTTCGTTGTGGCTCATGTTTTTATATGTCTATAAAATTTAGCAGTTTCAATTTTTGAGCCACCGATATGAAGATTTTTTTGAACATGGTGCACACATCATAGGTTGATATCATATCACCAATTTATTTACGAATTACGACGTTCGCTGATTTTTTTTTTTTTTGGTGAATAAAAGTACATCACTTTTTATTTGCTATTATGTAACGGTTAGGCGAACAACAACAGCCCAAGCCGTCCCTATGTGATCGTGCATTAAACCGGTCCAAAACCGGAACCGGAATGAGGTGTCCTAGTATCGGGAGTTGGTTGTACTGGAGCAAATAGGCGCTGAAAATAATTTAATGCTGCTGCTCCGATACATCGAAGGATATAGACAAACAGGCAAACGATCTTTGACTCGCAATTATCGCAAAGCCAAAAATCTCGACGTTGGGTTGTCGTTGGAGTCAAAGTCTCCTATTGATATATAGTATCGGCTGCGAATTTTCTTGCTTCGGGAGTGAAAGCAGGAAGCTGTTTTATTTATAGAATTTTCCGGAAATTTTGCGATTAATAATTAATAGAATCGAATGCTTTTCCGGAAAGACGGATCGTCTTTCCGTTTACCAAACGCCTCATAAATTATTGCTACTTGAAACTTCGGTCAATCCTCCATCTCTTTTTCCCCTTATCATCATCTCCGCCTCGCCTATAAAAATCTGAAAAAGTACTATGTAAATACGAGTGATGATCTATAGATTCGCACGTCAATCATGCAATGCAAAGAAGTTGAATAATAACTTTCAACGTTTATGAAATTAAATTGATGAAAAAATAAAATTATAGAATAAAGTGATGCAAAGTAGGGATGTATTAGACGGAAGAAGAAGCGTTGCCAGAAGCAAGCTGTTCGCCTAGAGATTCATCTTCTGAAGGCAATTTTTGCAGTAAATAATAAATGTTTTATCTGTTACTTAACGTTCCTTTTTTCTGGATACTTTTAGCACTTCTTTATCTTCCACTTTGCTGGTTCAGTTTGAGAGTGTCATAGACTGTGACATTGCACAAAATCGTTGAAAACTTTTTTTGTTTTTTTTTTAAATGTTTAGAGCGATCAAAAAGCAAACTAGCTCAATTTAGGGCTGAGTAAGAAGTGTTCACCTGTATTCAGGTATATTTCAACCAGAGGGCAGTAATTAACGCTAATTTATCGTATCATAAACAATTTTAGACGTAATGATCAATTGCAAATATGAAAGCAACATTCGCAATATTCTTTGTGGAGAACATGCTCCAAGTTTGCTTATCAGGACATCTTCGCCAAACTTTTAGTGAAAGGGGAGAGGGGGGAGAGAGGAATAGAAGAGCTTATGTTTATGTCAGATAGATGTGATCTGCAATGAATTATTCGATTTCTTTGATGATGTGCAATAGATTCCTTAGTCATTAGATGAGAAGGGGAGTGGTAGATAAGAAAGGATTAGACTCTTCTTTGAGGAAATTTAATAAAATGGGCACTGAAATGGTGAATTTTCGCTTCAATATCAGTTGATTTCATTAGCGAGTGAGAAAAAAGTATTTGTTGAAGTTTGAAAGGCGTAACGGAAGTGAAGTAATTTGGATGGTCGTGTAGTTATGCAGATCGTTATTGGATTCGAACTTATTAGCATACTTACTTTCGAAAATATTTCCTTTCTGAAGGGATAGGGTAAGGAATTTTCTCTCCAAAAAGGATAGGGGGTGAGGAATTCCCTCTCCAGAGATGCTAAGGGTAGGCGGAGGTGGTCATATCGTAGATCAAATCCTCATCTACGAGAATGCGGGTAATTTTGCTAGCTTGCATAAAGCTAACAGTAAATTCGCAAATGATTTAGCGCATTATTTTAGGCACTTTGGTGCAATTTTGCAGGCCTAACATTAGATGATCTGATTATAAAGGAAAAATTTTATGCCTAAGTGATGTAAAAGTTTGAGTTTTATTTGTGGGTTTTGTTTCATTGCTTATGTTTGACTTTTTAAAGTAGATGTATTGCAGTTACCAGGGAGATGATGACGACGAGACTCTTCCTCTGAGACGCGTCGTGATCGATGATGAAGAAGAAGAAGGAAGTGAGGCGGTATCCGACCCACAGGAACGTCTTCATGCTTCAGGACTACCATATGAGGCTAGCATTTTGCGTTCATTTATGTATGACCTTCACGGCAGAACAAATCCACCCGGATTTTTAGGCGGGTTTTTTAGATTTAGGTGGATATGTGTGCTCTTCACGGCGACAATTCTCGCTGTCCAATTTTCGGATTACTGTTTTGACTTGAATTGATGGTTTATATCTTTAATCAAAATATGCGTCTCACAATCAGTGAAGTGAATTTTATGGAATCACGGCTGGGAGTGGTCGCCTTTTGATGGTCAGCAAGTAATTCTGCTGATTCATAAATAAGACTAGAAAACGCGCCAGATGCGCCAGAACTTTTATGTTTTAGACAATTTTTTTCAATCATAAATTATTTCCTTCCTGATTGTCTTTCACCATCTGAAAATGTGGAGATTTGCGCAATATTATTGCTTCATCGTGGCGATATTAACGGCTTATTGTGCATTGAAGTGGAAGACTAAATATACACGTAGAAAGGGAGGGTCGTCACAGTGCAATTGAAGATGATTTTCATATATTGCAAGAAAAGGTTCCTGAAAGCGCATAACAATGCTCCATCTGAGTGTTTTAAATTCATGGATGATGCGTCATTAGAGATAGGACGGTATTATTATCTCTTAGGATCACAACTACGGCGATATATCACGATCGGCGAATTCTTCGAGGGCCAACGAAGAAAATAGTGAAACATTTCCGGTGATTGCTGGATTGGCCTCCTACTTTGGTAAGTTTTAGTTAGCACTAATTGATTTATAATCGAAGCTATCATTATTGAGTTTTTCAATGCATAGCAAAGCGGTGGGAATGATCCACTCAAAAAACGAACGCGAAACGTGCATTTAGAAAGATTCTCACTCAACGTTTTGGTTTCTCAGCTCATTACCAAAACGAATAAAAATATTATAAAGAATAAAACAGAAAAAATATTGACATGTGGCGAAAAAAAAAAATTCTTTCCAATAGACGTTTTTCTGCAAACTTGCAGAAGATCGTGGATTGTTTCTAGTTGGATTCAGGCCGCCCAAGTGATAAATGAATTTCAGGTGAGGGGGGGGGGGGGGTGATACAATGCTCGTTGAGCGTAGGATATGAGACATCGTAAGATAAACTGAGCATTCTCTCTTAACAATGATAATCGCCTTAATGTGTCACTAATGAGGTTATCACTAAGGCTGAATATCACATTGGTTGGAAGGCGTTATTTCTAATTGGATGGATTCGAAGTATTGATCTGTGCAATTAGGGAGATGCCATTAACATTAATGGTCACCATTATTTAATGAATGAAGAAGATGAAAATATAACTTAATGATTGTATGCAGACGAGGAGAGAGACTGAAGGAGTGAAAATTTCATGCTGGTCGTTATTTAGGATTTCTTTTGTTAATCATTAACGTTTAAAATTCGAGCATTGTAGAATTTTATTGATTTATTATAGATATAGAAAGTGTTGTAGTGTTTAAATGTTTAGTAATTGTAGTATAAAGAATCTAATGAGTTTATGATTAGGAATGTACCTGGATCAGGGAATATGAATTGCAGCTTCATTTCTTTATTTGTTTCTCTCAAATTGTTAGTGAAATATGCTGTGGACATATCGAATGTAAGTGTGGTTTATAGGTGAAGATGAGGTTGACGATCAGACAGCCATCCTGCAACGGAATGCACCTATCGTTGAGCCATCACCTATATCGTACAGGTTAATGAATCTTTAGTTGTTGCTATTGCGTTCTGTTCTTTTTTATTCCCTATTTATTGATCTTTTATTGACAGTCTATCAGTAGTGATTCATCGAGTCTAGCGATCGTATCAGAAGAAATTTTTACAATATTCTCATGCCATTTTACATAATTTCGCATATTATCTAATATTTGCATAATTTTTATGGAATGAAATGTTCTTCACCCGGCAACTGAGTCCATTAGAAGTTGCATAAAATGATGAGGGAATGCAATTGAATTCAGTGCAAAAATTGATTTATATGAATATTTTAGAGGGCCAATCCGTGAGACATATTATCGGCAAAGTGAACAAAGCGCCTCAGGATATTCGTATGGATCGCAATCACAGACCACCTATCGGATTACCCAGAATCCTGGGTAATTGACTTTAATTCTTTAGCATATTTTGTGAATTTTTTTGAGATATGTTTGGAATGTTTCAAAAATATTTTATCATCATTGTTTATCTTATCTCTCACTTAATTGTTCACCTCTCATCCATTTCTGCCATTCTGGAAGCTTTCTTCGTTCGACGAGGAACTTTAATGATCCAAATTGGCTTTCTCGATTCATTATTTTTGGCGACTATGAATGCTTGACCCATATTCTCCCGTTTGCCTCCTCCATTTTCTATAAGTATTTCCTTATCATCTTGCGGTGGGGAATCGCTAGCATTACAAGCCATATTGCCAAATGTTGAGTTCCGTTTAGACTCACTGATATTAAGCTTTGCAAACTGCTAACAAATTTGTGATATAGAAAGAGGAAGATTATCGAATATAAGCCATCTTCCACTAATCCTCAAATATCTAGCATCTTTTGCCGTGTATTGCTGAAGATGGGTACGGTTTGGAATTCGTGATTGAAATGAACCTCTTTATTCTCACCAAGCGCTTTCCTCCCAGGATATGCGGTCGTTTCCAGAAGGTAAAAGCGCTATAGCCTCATGGGTTTCTAAACATGGGAATACGGTATATTGCTATAGGGGATGCGGTATATCGGTAGGACAAATAAAGCCGTTGTTTCTAATTGATGATGTTTCCTAATTAATACTTCAGGGAGTATGTGTTTTTATCATTAGATTATTATGGATATAGAAAGCAAAGAGTTCATTAAAATATTTAATATGACTAGTGCAGCTTTCGATTCTACTGCCAGAAATGTTATAGTGGATGGTAGTCTACAGAAATAGTTGAGCAGACTCGACTAACTGCAGCTGTAATATTAAATTTATAAGTTATGGTCGCATCTTAGGTGGATATGGGAGCAGGTAGGTAAACCTCGATTGCAGTTAAATGTCAATGGTGAACTGCAGTCCGTTTTTATAAAATTTTGTGGGTTGAGGTTATTTTATGAGTGTAGATGAGAGGAAAGAGCAGTGAGGAGGAGGATGAAAACTGATAGGATTAAGGAAGAGGAAAGAGTGCAAACAATGAAACAAATAGTAAGTTAGATTTTCTTTTTTCTCTTCTCTTTGGAGGTACTGAAGCACCGAAAATAAAATTCTCTGATCTCGCTCGCCGCGTATTTGTTGTTTATCGATAGCAGTATGGCATCTATTTTATAGATCAGATAGTATAGCTGTGTCGTTGGTGTATACCGATTGGGTGGAAAAATATTGGAATCGCTGAACGGAAAAAAAAACAAGAAAAAAAAAATCCCGGATTCATCTATTAGTCTTGAAATTTTTTTTGGTGCGATGTTCTAGAGAGCAAGGAAAACATTTTCTGAATTGAATTATTTTATTTTATAAATATGTAAAGAACTTAACAAATTATTTCATATGTGTTATATTTGTAGAGCGAATTTGGTGACAATTGGTGGACGAACTTATGTTCGTCAAACGACCGCCAACGCACCACAGGGATATCGATCCACTGCAAGAGGTCTCTTTTTAGAACATATTGAAGTGTTGATTGAGATTGATTACTCATTTGTACTAGTTCCTGTTTTTCCGTTTGTTGGCAGATCTCCCACCTTCCACCCCCTTCTCCCTCTTCCGCTTCCTTCCTTCCCCTACCTGCTGCGCAGGTAGAGAGCAGCTACTCATGTAGTTGGAGAGCTTTATTTTAAGCTTAGAAATGAATATGGTTAGAGGATGCGAGTAATGAATATGTTCTGTCATCGTTCGATTAAAGATGCGTAGTTGGATGAAAAAAATATGAAGTCATCAACTTGAATGACGTATGTTTTTCGTGAAATGGACAAATCCAAAATCGTAGATAAAATCCTGACTTGAACAATGAGGCATTGTTCGCTATTTTTTGCTTCATAGTTCGCTGTCTTTTACTTCTTTGCCTATCTGTTGAAATGTTGTTGGAAATCAGTCGTTTGCTCAGAGCAACGATGTGCATTGCGTGGACGATGGAAGGGAAGAAACCGTAAGACTTGTTGAAGCAGATGGTTGAACACTGAGGAGGTGACATTTGACAAATAAAGAAAAAACAGAAAATGGGCTATACATTTGATTGCAGCATTGTGAGGACAACCGGAAGCAGTACAAATATGGTATTGTTTCTAGAACAACGGTCTATGGCATCAAGCACTTTATTCTTGCTCATCTTGCTGGTTTATCTGAAGATTTGTTTTGCAGATAATTACTCAAGCGGCTCAACGATTGGTGGTGCATCATATGCGATTGGAACATACACAGGTACACGCAGGATGAGTTCCGGTGTATCACAGCTCAAAAGAGCCCTACGACCAAGGTAATCATTTATGGATTAGCCTACAATAGCATTCCCACATAATGATGTTGCTAGTTCGTTGAGAATATCTCGCACAAGCTCTAAAACCTGCCTACTATCCTCAATTAAAATTTCCTCTCCTCAAGCATACATCTGTGTCCAGGATTTCGGTTTTCCTGGGGGGGGGGACAGTGATCGTGTGAATCGTTGCGGGTGTTTGCAACGTAATTGTTTGCTGCAATTTCCGCGTAAGCTGACAACGATGGAAGAAATGCAGTCATAAATATGTTGTTATGATGCCTACGCATTGTCAATCAATGTTGCTCTCTAAGTAAGTGAGATAATATTCGAACCAGATTCAGGATAGGATAGTTCATCTGTGCCTGATTGAGCAACATAAGTTGGTTATTCGATAATCCTTTTTTAAGTGTTGCTGATTTACTGCGTTATGTTAATCTGCAGTAATGGTAGTAAATCAGCGAACTTTGCTTGTACGCTCTTTCATGTCAGTAATGCTGAATTTTTTTGTGAAGGGAATCTTAAGGGATTTTGTGAAAAAGAAGTTTTCGAGATCACTCAAATAAGTGTTGCTTCTTTCAAACCCACGCACTTTTATGAATCCATGAACGAAAGCATCTTTTATAGGGCCTGGGGTTTGCTTCCATAATTTTGCTGCTCAAAGATGGCTGTATTCTTAGTTATATTGGCTGATCGGTAAAGGATCCATGCAGTGTTTGATTGTTCCGCTTGTCATGGCAGTAATACTGAGAGTGCAGTGGTTTATTCAGTGATCTCTTGGTTACTGGATGTGAAAATTGTTTAATTGTGTTGAAGAATCTTTGCTTAACAACTTGATGAAATTAAGAGATCATTTCTGCATTCATCGGTTTTCACCAATGATTAAATCATAGAAATTTCACCTTTTCCTCATCTCAAAACCACTTATTGCTTTCCTTTGGTCCTACCCAGTAGAAATGTTATCGTGAGCATAAAAAGTTTTTATTTTACAGCGGCACAGCAATGGGTCATTCGGCTATGCGAATTGGTGTCGTATCGAGTGCATCACCAACGAAGCAATTGCCAAGTGCTTATGCGTCACCGGTGAGTGCGGCGAATATTGTCGCTGATCCGATGCGTGTTGCTAACGATAATGCGCCAGCGCCATTTATTGTACCGGCCAGAGGAAGCAAACCTACATTCCGAAGCAAAGGTACTCTTCTCTTTCATAATCTGTGTCTATTTCTGGTGTGTCAGTACTGACCGCGTTTGTTACATCGAATGAGGCAATATTATAAAGTTGGTCTGTTTTGAAATGGCCGAAGCAGTAGATAACCTCGATTCAAACCATTCCCGTAAAAATACTGCGAAGCAGTCGGGTAGTACAGTAGGGGAATCGCGTGAATGGCAGCTGATAGAAGGGCGTCTGCTTTTCTTTCATAAAATGCGTATCGAACTGTTAGGATGGACGGATACTGTAATCCGGTTGTGATGGGTGGATTAAAATGTGGATTGCTGCTTGTTGTTTGCCAGCATCATGGCGATTTGCCGGTTGTCTTGGCATAGGTGCGATAAAGATAATTGTCATTTGTGTTATAATTTGTGCTATAATTGTTGTTATTATTGTTATTGAAATTGTTATTTATTATTGTTATTTATCATTGTTGTTATTTAGTCTTTCTCATTTATTGTTTATTTATTCTTTTTATTGTTGTTATTTTGTTTTTTATTTTTATAATCACCATTTTTGTTACGGTTACTGTTGTTGCAAACAGTGCCGAGCGATGCTGCAATATGTTACCGAAAGCGGAACTAGGCAGCTTTATGTGGTCCTATATGGACATAGGTCGCACCTTTGTCGTAAATTGTTTCGCTGAATGCTTTCAAGAAATGCGGCGTCATATTTCCGCATGTGAAAAGATAGGCTGAAGTGAAGGGAAAATATTGTGCGGGGGCACATGACGGTGGTGCGTAGTGCATTTTGTTGTGACTGATGTAAGTGAATGAAAATATCTATGAGTGGTTTTTGAGGATATTATTCAAGTGCTAATGTTGTTCTAATGTGTTGCAGCACAAAATGGCCGGGGCAGAAATAAACCGGAACAACACGATGATTTAATCGAGAGTTCGGTAATGTTTAGAATCTTTTTTGTCCAGGAAATGAGACCTTTTTTGGAGACTCAATGAATGAATATGAAAGATGGCGGTGAATTGCATGTGATTTGAAGCCTTTTTTTTTCAAGTAGTGATAAGGAAAATAAAACAGAGGAGTATTTAATAGTGTTTCTAGAGTAGGTTACATTTGAATGTTAAGTGATGTGATAGGAGATAAAAGACCTGATAAAGAATAATTCTAAGTAGGTAGTGGTGCTCTTTGATGTTAACGATATAACAGCTCCTCATTGTAGGTAAGCATCTTTGCTCTCTCATAGTTATTGATTAGGAGCAATAGATCTTTTTGGAATAACTAAACTAGATGATCGCGATCAATCGATAACGGCTACTTCCAATGCATACATTATCACCGTTGGTGGCCCATGAAATCATAGGAATTCGTGACTTTTACAGTATAACTGAGTGCCATTTGAAGCAGTGATTTAGTGGGTTGAGGATGCTGTAAAGTGAATATCAAAAGCGTTGTAGTTCTGATTGGTTAATGGGGTAAACTTTTTCCCAGAAGTTATCATATTATCGGTTGATCCTTACTGTAGTGTTCAGTGCATGAGATGCACGACTGCTTTGATGTGACTAGGTAGCAGATGCCATCGTAGGCAGGTGCTAATCACTGATAAAAGATTCGCATCGAAAGTGCCATACTTTACGGGGAGTAACTGAATATATGCTAGGCACAAGTTTATGTTCGAGAACCCTCCCATTCCCGATTCCTTTCACGTAAGCAGTGAGATTGTATTCTCTTAGTAGCTACCGAAGTGAAGGTGAAGTAAGTGGTCTGAGCTCCAAAGTCCTCACGATTCAGTGGTAATATTGCCATTTCTCCTTTTAGATGAATGTGTATAAAATGTCGGCTTCACCTCGTAAAATTGCAACTTTCGGCACACCACTGGCATCCCGTCAGAAGTCGCCGACGCGTCTTCATCAGCAACTATCTGCACCATACAGCAGTCCGCCGAAGTCGGATTATATGATGGCTGGGCAAGTGGAGTCGGGTCGTGCACCACAACCAGAAACCACAGATATTCATTACGTTAGTTAGCACAGCTATTTTTATCCCTTGCTTTTGGGTTTCGCCCGGAACTTTTATAGGTTTCCAAAATTTTTCTTTTAGCCTATCAGCTTCACGTGTATTATTTGTTTGTTCTAAGGGAATATGCTGTAAAGAGCAATGCTCGGAATTTTCCACTTTACAAGAGCTTTGGGGAGTTTATCGGTTCTGTGGAATGTAACTGTTGGTTTTTTAGCATGGTACCGTGGAGAATGAAGCTCACGTTAACGTGACGACGATTGATGGATCGACAGAACGAACGATGCTATCTGCCAGTGGTAGAGAAGGAGAGATGAAACGAGCCGTTGAAAGCCCTGTAACGTGTATTGTTGAGAGTGCTCATCGAGAAGCAGTTCGAAGAGCATCCGAATCGGTAAGCAATTTATAGCTGATTTTGATGTCGCCGATGCGTAGTATTGAATCGAGGTGCATTTTGCAAAAGGTGGGCATAACCATTTAGCGTTGACTTTTACTTCTCAGAATCTTATATAAATTAACGTCACCTATTTCGGTAACGTTGAGGTGATCAGTGAGTGGTAGATTCATTGTTTTATCCGTTGACCCTATTTGTTAATTCATTTGGGGGTCAGTGAATGATATTTGTTATAGATTGAGCTTCAGAATGCTTGTTGCAGCGTTGAGGTATGTTGTAAATGACAGAAAGTGCTTCTTGAGGTGACTTAAATGAAATGTGAGATAGAGGGTAATTGAGGTTAATTCAGCTTCAAATTCTAGCATGAACCTGACATTTAGTAGTCATCGCTGCAATATACTCAAGGCAGGTATTACACAAAGCACATGTGAGGCACCAGTATTGTTATTTTTCGATGGTTGATAGCGATCTAGGATTCGGCATGAAAAAAATGACTAGATTTCAAAGGTTATCTGAAGGGGAAGAAGGAGGAAGGGGGGGGGCACAAAGATTATGGCATGCTATTATGACATGGGAATCATTTGACCGATTGCGATGATCCATCACTTCTTTAACGATGCGCAATATATGTGGGGATAAAGCAGTACGGAATCCTATAAACCGTGAATTTTGAAATGCGAATGAAAGGGAAAGAATTGTATTGATGCACATTGTTCATTGTGTGGTGTTGAGTGTTGCTTGCTTGATGTGGGTAACTCAGATAATTTACACGTTCACTGAACAGAAACGGCCGACGGCATTTTTGCTTTTTGTTGGTTTTTATTCTTTCGAAATATTTCCACGTCGTTTCCGTTCAGTGAGCACGTTGATTTATATATGTGTGGTGCCGTTTGCAACCGAATGCATAGGCACTTAAATTTAGGTGGCTATTGAGACGATTGAACAACTAGCCGATACGGGAACATCGCTACGCAACGAATCGTGCAGCATTGCATCGATCACTAGTCGTCACAATGAACAATCGTTATCAACAACAGCACCTATTCGACGCATGCTTGATGCACCACGTATTGCACCGCACGAACCTCCTATTCCCCCACAGCATTATGCGCAACATTTTTGGCATAAATCGGCTGATGAACAGCGACCAGATATTGTCACTCAAATTCAGAAGCTACAAAGCAGTGACGATACGCTTGAGCAGTCACAAGAGCAAATCATCTCGGAGCAGAATCTGCGTTTTCAGAGTCGAATTTACGATGCATGTGACACGACGCATTATGGTGAAAAGATAGAGATTCTGGAACAGGGTAGGGTGTGTCGAGAAGATCCATCAAGCGATGATGTAAACCATGATGGAATTGCTCGAGGGGCACCACAAGAGCAATGCGGTGATGAGAGTGGATATGTGGGTGAATTCTTGCAACAACAACAACAATGCAATTCCGGCACTCTCACTGATACACAGCAGGAGCCACATATGAATGAAGAGGTGGATCAACGATCACAGCTAATCGGTGAGAAAGGGGAGCATTTTGGTAGAAATCTTATTTGTTGGATTGAAGGTCGACAAACGACGGACGCGAACCTCAACTCACAGCAGGTATTATATGTATAATAAAGATGCATGCGGTATGCTTATTTGTGCTCCTTTTCACCTGTGTTCGTCGTTTCATTTCTTTGCTCAGTGTTTTAGTTGTATGTTGCAAATAGCACTGCGATGCACTTTCTTTCGATGTGCGCATTTTAACAGCGATTTAATGCATCAAAGAGTGTTACAGTTCTTGCCTATGGTGTGCTTCTTGTGCACAGCGAATATAGTATGAGTGGGAAGAAAATGGAGAGAGGAGGAGGTTGCATTACTACATGGGAGGGGGTTGCATCACTCTGTGGGAGGAAGGTACAGCAATGTATGGAAGAAGGTTACATTACTATGTGGAAGGGGGTCACACCACTTTATATTGTCAGATCTTGGAGATTGAAGATTAACAGGAAAAAGAATGTTGATATTGAAGAAGAGGAAGAAGAGGGCACTAGAATACTTTGAAAATTTTATCGCTTATATTTCGCCTATAAATTTTTAAAATGAAAATTGAGGTCTCGAATTCCTACCAACGGTGGGAATAGAGGCAAACATCGAAGAGAACCTTCAATTTCACTAATTCATAGGTTACCTCACAAAATAAACATATTTGCGCTTTTAAATGTGAATAAAATACCAATTCAAATAGCTCTCTTGTTTTTCTTTTTTTTGCGAAATATTCTCCGGAATTCTTCAGAATATCAAAACTTATCGTACGTATTTTCACTTATAAATGCTTATGGATCGAGTTTTATTTTTGTGGATAACATTGCTTTGTGCATGCACGATCAATGAAGCCTAGAGCATTGTTTTGTATGTTCAGGATCAGCGAAGCCTGTTTGGCATCGAAACAGTGGTACATGCCATTGGTGATGATGGTGATAGGCTTATTTACTTGTTTCAGGCACCATTGGGTCATCAGCCATGTGATTATAAACAATTTCTGGATGGACAACAACAACAGCAACAACGTATCGCAACACCTCGTGGACGTGGAAGACCGGTGAGTTGTGTTTTCGCATTGCAGTTGTTTAGATTCCTTTTTTAGGGAAAAGGCTAAGGACAGACTTCTTTTATTCGGTTAATAGCTTTTTTATTCATGGAAATTGCTTATTGTTACATATAATTTGTGGAGAGAATATTTGCGAAACGAATGAGAACGTTTATGTATCGAAGGATGCGGTTATCTTTGAGGTGAAAAGCACACTGTTCTTAGCAATGCCTTCTTGATGTAGCATGTTGTGAAGCTTATTTCCGACTTCGATCAATAAAACATTTGTGCTCATGAAGAAGATCAGTGGAAGAAAGGTATGCTTTAGCGTAATTACAGGTGCGGTGAATTTAATAGATGTTTAATATTAGAAACCCAATAAATGTTTTTCTGCAGCCACGAATGAGGTCATCACTGAGCGCAAATCATAATGCTGGAGGCCAACTAGGAAGCAGTCTACAGCACATGAGGGGTATGCGTACGCGGCATTCTCCATCACGCTCACCGTCAAAGACGCATTCACAGGTTTGTTCTGATTGAATTTTATAATTACTCATATTTATAGGTTTGAATCTCATCATTCTTAAGGCAATATGAGGGAGTAATTCCAAGCGACAATTCGGCGAGCAACAGGAGCTGTATCACCAGGACGACGGTTTTATTCATTACATTATCGTTTCTTCCAGTGAATCCCTTCCATATGTCCTTTCATGCCAGAAGGCATGAGAAGCCAAAGTTTCGCTCACTTTTATTTTCCATGAAAATAGTTGAAGCGTATGTTGACTCTCTGCAAGGATGTTTCGGAGTTTTTTGACTCACTAGCTTTTATTTTGTCCTTCTGCTCTAATTCGTACTTCCTTGAAATTCGCAAAGGGATATTATTAGTATGGTTCCAATCGCCGAGGTGCTTCTGTCTCACTAGCGTTGTTGGCCAGCTGTGCAAAATGCTTTAGGCTAGGTGTTGTCGTTCTCAAAAATTTTGGTCTTCATTAGAGATCATCGCATGTGGCCAGCAAGTAATATGAGTGTATCGTTTAAAGTCACTTGAAGACTCGTTTTTTAAGAGTTTTGATCTTCTAAAATAAAAGTGCTCGCCCCTATTATCTGTGTAGTGTGCGCAGCCTGTTAATTATGTTCCAGCTTCAGCTTGAGTTCTGCAAATATTGCAGCCGACAGAGGTCGGGGAACTGAGGTACTCTGAGAGAATCGAAACCTCCTCTATCTGGATCGTTTTTGTAGCGAAAGCAAGTAACCATCGATAAGTGAATGTTAATGTTTTCAGTCTCCGTATCGTGGAAACCGAGGTGTTCGTCAAGTGCCCACTTCACCGGGTCACGTAGCCGGTGTGTTTTCCCACTCAGCTGTCCTGTCACCACCAAGGATACGTATTCGGGGTCGTCAACATGTTGTACAGCAACAAGAGGAATTCATGTTGTTGCAGCAGCAACAAGCGCAGCAATCAAGAAATCTTATTCCTACAATGCCGCAACCAATTTCCCTACCTCCATCAGAAGGTCCAAATGAACAATTCCAGCCTGAACAGAGCCAACTGAGCTCACCTGAGCAGCAAATGCCCCCTTCTGTCCCTCAACCGGTGGAGACACAGTCTGTAATGCCTGGAAGTTACCATTCTTCAGGTGAGTGTGCACATATTCAGCGTTGTGATTCATCGCATTCTGCGGGATGCGTTCAATTTATAATTAAGTTCTTTTTTTTTTTTCAGTGCATGGATGCAGAGAGTTGTTGGTCAATTATATGTAGTAGTAGAACTTTGGTTGAATCCCATGTTATTATGTTGAACAGGTGATCCCTCCTAACAAAGAACGTTTTTGTGGTCTTCACGCTCTTAATGCCTTCGGTATTGAATAATTTCTCTAAATGAAGGATTAAAAAGTTAGAAAAACGGGAAATATTTTGTACGCAACTGTTCTTTTTGGGCTTGCAGGAAGTATAGGGCGTTAGTTTTTTATTTTACAAAAATTTGATGTTTAATTTTTATGTTGAGTTAATGATATGCATTGTTTCTATTACATCTTGAAATATATTAATAAAGAAGGTGGGCAGCACATCTTTTGATTTGCATAAGAGATTTGCGCTGTCATTGAAGTTTTTATGCAAATTAAAGGATTGCATCACCAAAACATTAGCGCTTTCGAGCTTCGTTCTCTTGATGTACTCGTTCGATTCACCTCATTTTGTCTTGTTTTCTTCTCTTCTCCATCTTTTTCTTTCTAATTTTCCAGCCGAGATAGTGATTTTGGCTTTACGATGAATTGAACAATTCTGGTTCTATTGGCGGTGAAGGTTATTCCTTTCTTCCACATCCTTGCTTCGATGATTTTTTTTTTGATCCCGATGCCTCCCGTCGCTGATCTAGAAGTCACATCCTGCACAATGCTAAAAAGCACTAGCTTTCGCTGGATGTTTATAGTATAAAAATTTCAGCGGTATCTCCCTCACAATTGCAAAGTACTATTCCACTCGAAGGTCTGAGCTTTGAACCGTCGACTGCATCATCAGGCCATGTTGAGATTGCATCACATTTGGGTCATCTTCAAGCATACGTTAACGAAGAACTATCAAGTGGAGATGAGCTGCTTCTCTCGCAGATCCCCGATGTACAGGATAGTCAATTTATTGCCAGCCGACAACCGATGCCAGCTGGACGATCGTCTACAAGTGCAGCCGAAGAGGAAAATAGCTTCACTGGTAATATGAGAGCTTAAGAACTTTTAAACGAAGGGGAGATGGAGAGAAGTTTACTGATTTAGCATGAGTGGTAACGAAATTAAAGTGGCATGGTACTGCTTCATGATGACTTCATTCCGAGTTTTGCTCATTTTATATACTTTTCATTTCTTTATCGTTGTTGGCCTCTCTGTTGTTTATTTATTTATTTTAACGCCCCGAGATGGGAAAATATACAAGTGAGTATGAACGGTAGGAACGAGGAAGACGTTCGCGAAGGTCGTCTGTATATAAGGTATTCTCGGAGGGGACTGCTGGTGGTCTCTTGAACTTGAAACGGCGAAATGGAAAAGGGAAGCAGTCGAATCAAGATTTCGTTGATCCCTGTTCCTCACACAGCGCTGCTCCAGTGCACAAATATGATTCTTATATGGTCTTTTATACTAAATAATTTCATTAATTATAGAAGATTTAACAGAAGAGAAGGGAACAGAAGAAGAAGGCTGTGATGAAAGGAGCATAGTGGAGAACCTATCAGGTGCCTCTTCACTAAAAGATAGTAGTGAGGAATCGTGGGATGAGGACTATACTACTCGATGCTACTGTGGATTGGATCACAACGATGAGTTCATGATCCAATGTGACACTTGCAAGTTTGTTTTACGCTTATTATACCTATGATTGGAACTCGTCTAGGTAAAAAAGCGACTGCAGTTTGGCCGACGGAGCACTACAAGAGGTGGCCAGAAATTTAAGTTGGTAAAGGATGTCTATCGTAGATCGTGGCAAATATTTCCACAGGCTTCTTTGTTGCCTCGTTTAACTCAAATGTGAAATCTAGTTTTCCAGTCCATTCAGTTTCCGGCAAATGCAGAACTCCGTTATTCTAGTGTATAAATAAGTGGCCCATATTTCCAAGAAAACATTTTTGAAAGAGTTCTGGCCATACGGAAGCGGTTTCTGTCTTTCTTTTTCTTTGCTGAATATGCAAAAATTATGGCTCATAACGGTATTTCTTCCCCGATTCGAGAGGTGAGAAAAGGGAAAAGAATATTGTTCCCCATATTTACTAGGACCGTAATCGGTTCACCTAACTGTAACAATTTGAAGTTGTCGCTGTTTGTTTCGATGCCTTGTTGATTTTGTTAATTATAACAATATCACATTCCTATACTCTAGTATACCATTTGTTTTATCAACTAGTTGCCCTTTTATTCTTTTATTTCCTCTTCCTTACTGTGGAACTTTATTTACGCTTAAAATGGTGAGTTAATATATAAGTAGCGGATAATGTTTTACAGAGTATGGCAACACGTGAAATGCATGGGAATGGATCGTAAACACATTCCGAAAGTTTATAAATGTGAACAGTGCCAACCAAGACCGATGAAATTAACAAAGACGGAAGCACGTGAAATGCAAATGAAAGCACTTGCAAAATTGCGTAAAGAAAAGGAGCGTAGAAAGCAACGAAAAGCTAAACGACGGGATGAACGAGTTAAGAAGAGGATGCAAAAGAAGACGGTGGTCAGCTCTCTTTGTTTTACTATTTTACTTTCTTTTTGACACGAAATTCTGGAATATACGATCTTACTTTAAATCGATCTCAAGGCCGGTTAATGCTTTATAGTAGATTTTTGAGTGTATAATGGATTCGTAGTAGAAAGCAATTAAAAACCTTCGCGCGACCGACTTGCATGAATAAGGTGCCGACCTAAAGACCACAGGAGCCAGGTCGACCAAAGAGGCACTGGGTCAGAGCGGATGGAAGCGATATGAAGAGACACATATTCGTAATAAATGCTCTGTTCATTGAAATAAATAAATAAATAAATAAATAAATAAATAAATAAATAAATAAATAAATAAATAAATAGATTGATTCAAAACAGCTGACGGGGTCGGTCTTTCGTTGTGATCGATGAATTACAAGTCAAATCACCACCGGTGTATTAGCGATTTGCCGATTGCTAAATTTTAAGCAGCTATCATCACGACGTTTTGTATTGTAATAGATCGCCGTGACGATTATTTCGTTATTCTGATGTAAGTCATTTTAAAGGAGGTCAGTAGGGAAGAGCAGCGAGTAGAAAATCTAAGTAAATGATTAAGTGCTCAAAAGGAAAGTGGAGAGTTTGAAAAGGTAACAACCCCAATGAAATTGTGATGAGGGAAGGAATCAGAGGTCAGAAGCAGTTTTCATTTATAAATTGGGATTATTGAAGGAAACCTTTATTTTAGCAAGTGCTTGTTTTTTCTTTCAATTTTGAAAACTCGAAAGCAAATGTCTTGTTTACTATTCTTTAAAAAAGTCCCATTGTTCATTTCTGGAAGACTAATATAAATGCTTTTATTTAAAATTTAATAGCATCTTTTTTATGCGTTGGTATCGTAGTTATTGTGTGGTTATAGGAGAAGAAGCCAATAGCGAAGAAGCAATTAAATGCAACAGATCAATTCCAACAGACAAATACTTATGATTATTCACGTGCTGTGATGGCATTCTCGCGTCGGCATGAGGACACGGTCAGTTTTATTTTTCTATATTGCCGGCGGATGAGGATTTCTTCAAATATTTAATCTTTTCATCACTTCACATTATCATCTCCTAAGTTCTTTGTTCAAGATTTCATATGTTTTACATTGCAGATGCTCCTTTTGAGTTATGTGTAAATAAAAATAAAAATATAAATGTAAATAAACAAATGAATAAATAAATAAGTAAATATATCTATTTTTTTTTCTAAGCCTCCGGTACCATCCTTCCCACTCCTCCCTTGCGTTCAACATATGGCTTCCTCTCAAAAGTGTATCTTCTTGCTCGTATGCACGTTCCGCTTGTCAATTCTTAGTTTTGTTGGATATGTGTTAGGATATATGTTATGTGTCAACTTAACCTGTATAGGTGCATGCGATCATTGCAGTGTTTGGTGGTTTAGGGGGCAGTCACCTCCCTTCATCTGTTTCTCGACGAGACTGGAATTATTGGACAACGATGTTCAGAGATAGTCTGAAGTGGAATTATCATCTCTTTTTGAGACACCTCAGTGAGAGAAACCATACCTATTTCGCTGTATGAGATCACTTCCTTCAACCTTTACCATGCTACCGCATCTCTTTCCACTCATCCTCTCTTCCCTGTTCCAGTTTAAACTATTATCAAGCATCGGACCGTAGAGTGTTTCTTTATTTAATAAGCACGGTTTATTCTGTTGGAAATTTGAAGTTCGGATTAAAGGAATGGTTAATTTTTCCGAAAATAGGGCTGAAATTATAGCTAGACAGTTGTACTGAATGAATCGCGATAAGAGTCTTCGTAGGCACAGATGAAACAAGCTGGACGAGAAGCATTAAATTAATGTACAATGAAATAGGAATGTTGAAAAAGTTCGCGTTTGGGACGATTATCACTGATATGAATACGTCAATTATGCGTGGATTGTCAACAGTCTATCGGGTATAGTGCACATAAAAATTGGCAGATTCGCTTTTTAAAATATCTTAATGAACATTTCGTTGATTACTACACAGACTCAGAACAAGCTCCAAAGGGTTCCTCTTACTTGATGCATACAAAAGTGTATGCAAAATGCTACATAAAAGACCGATGTTTTGGACAGGGAAAATGGGAGAGGGAGAGGGCAATTGTTAGAGTGGGAGCCCACCACTGTTCTTGTCGGTGGGTGAGGTGAGACTCTGGGCGTCCTTTCTGCTGGAGAGTCTCCTTATACACACACTCGCAATCTGCAGTAGTAATCAAGTTACCATTATATTTATAAATCACCGCAAGTGGGAAGGAAGGTTTAGAGTAATCGCAAAGTGACGAATGGAGTAAACATTATTATAATTATATGTGTTCCTTATGGGAGGATTTCTTTTGATTCTTAACTTTCACATTGTGTGACGTTGATGTCTTTGGTTGTCAGTGAATGTGTTGCTTTGATGGCATATTAGCCTTCCCCCGTACCTTGACGATGAATGAAGTTATGGATGATAGATTTCTGTCGATTGCCGCAGGTGGTTATGGAAACGCTAACTTAAAATGGGCTGAAATATTTTGGAAGGCGATGGATGCCGTCGACGATTGCTCTTTTATTCCTTATGGTAATGAAATAAGATGTATGAATTACAGTGCCTCCCTCCAAAGATGGATAGCGTAAAGAACAACGAAGGCTTAGCAGTGATGTTTGTAACGCAGGTGGTACGAGGACTAGTCTCTCTACGCTCATTCAGTATCTCCGAACCAGTTGTCTATGTATGCGGACGAGTGAGCTTACCAAACGAGTGTCCAGGGCGAGAGAAACCAGGATCAATGGTGCCGTTCGTTGCGCTTTATAGGTCTGTGCTTATTTTACTTATTAAATTAATAATCAGTTGCATATGAAAGTAGAGATCGGATCGCGACTTGCAGAATTTTTTGAATGAACTGTGCAGAGTTCATTCACTCTTAGAGAGTTCATTGCTATGATGCGGGAATTGTTGTGATGTGATATACCATAATGTGCTTAAGAAAAATTAAGTGTTATTTATTGATATTTTTTCTCATCTATTGTCAGTTAGTGCAATTCAAATTCTCAAGCATATTGCACAGTTCATTTGGGTACGCGAGAATTTGTGTTCTTTGGCCATCTTCATTTCCTTTTATTGTTTATGGATCATCCAATGATGTATGACTCGTCTTAAAGCTTTTCCTTTTGGATCATTTGGCAACCGCTGTGGTGAAAAATATGAAGGTCCGAAACGGATGCGAAACGGAAAACAGAAAGGAGACACCTAGAGAATTTCGATCCGAATTATGGCTTCGATTTTTTACTTATTTATTTATTTGTTATTTGTTTTTGTTTTTTGATTTTTTTTTTTTTTGATTTTCGCATTCTTTAACGATATGTCATGCATTGAGGTCTATGATCGTTCATAACATCGATCAGTTTTTTAGTGAGCTGTACCTGGACGGTGAGAGTGAATCGACACCGGTGTGTATCGATATGCGCAAATCGGGATCAGTGGCACGTTATGCCCGCCGCTCATGCCATCCGAATGTCAAACTGCAACATTTCTTTATCGGCGGCAAAATTCACTTCGTTGCAGTTGCCACCGAAGAAGTGGAACGTGGCGATGAGGTATACTTTCACATGTTTTTATCTTCTCTTTTGTTTCATCGTTGATTTTTGTTGCAATTTTGAGGGTCTCTGAATGTGTGAACGGAAATTGCGATGAGGCAACTGCGAAATTTTAGGCAAAGGAAGAGGGAGAGGAGTAGAAGAGGCTGGCAAGGAAGCGGCACCCTGAAAGGATAGTGCACCTATTCATCAGCCGTCGTTTATTTGTTCACTGAAATTGAAATGAGCGAATGCTTATTAAATCGCATGCATGTGAACGAAACATTATATTAGGTTACCTTATCGAAAGGGGTGGTAGGCCAAAAAGGAGGAGTGCATTTGTAGTATACTGTTGTACACGTTGTACATCACGTTCCCACTTATAGTGGATCGCATTGTAGATCATGTTTTTGTAGTAGATCACGTTGTAGATCACGTTCCCATTCGACAACGATTACGCACAATCAACGGAAAAGTTGGTATGTGCATGTTGTTCACAGCTTGAAGAGGACGAAGGTATCTATCCGGCACCTACAAGTGAAGAAGCGTACGTGTGTCCGATTAAGGTGTTAAACCACGATTTAGCACGACGTGAACAACAATCCGCACCTTTGGAGGTTTTTTATTTCATTTGTCTTCTATTTCTTTTGTTTTTTTTGGTTTTTTATTTTATCATTTTTCAAAACTATCAAAAAAATGTAAGATCCTAGTCGAAATAAGGCTATACATATGTAAATCCCTCATAACCTCAAATTAAAGCACTGTCAATGGGGAACATTCAGCAAATATTTGAATAGGTAATATCAGTTTTAGTAGTCGAAATTCAAATTTTTACGTCTTAAAATTAAACGGAAGTACGCGATGTGGTGGATAGCGTAAAGACAAGAGGAATACAAATGGCTATGGTTGGGAGTTTATGGTAATCAGCAGAACGAAGTCATTTCTATTTGTTTAGCTAGAGCTTTAGATTGTTAGGGACTGTTCAAAAACGACTGACAGGAGTGGGACATAGCCTCAGGTCGAGCTCACATTTTACTTTATCGATGAAATCGTAGCTGGCGCTAACGATGGTCGTTGCTCAACTTAGTCTGGCTTCACTCTTCTCTACCGCAATCCGGCTTCACATTCTTTTATCGTAGTCTTCTGAAGTCTTTTTTTTCAATAATAATACTATTTTAAGAGTGAAAACAAATTTCAGTCTGTATCGAAGAAAGTGATCAGCAAAACAATCAACGCAAACAACAGTAATAAAAGTAAACATGTCGCCAAGAAAGTGGGTGTATCAGTAGCAAAGATGCTGCATAAGAAAGCGATACAAAGAGTGCGAAAGGCAAAAGGAATGCAGAAGACAAACGGAAAAGGATGTCCACCCACTGCGTCAGTGAAGGCGGCCAATACCCACTCTGCAAGGGGTAGGCCACCGCTGAGGACTGCTAGTGGTGTGTCACATACTTCACGCAATAATAAAACAGAGCTGAAGACGGCTGTATCCGAAGTCAAAGTACAACCGAAGCAGCATACACTTGTTGCAAGTACCGACGAAGAGGGTTCAGCGCGAAAGAACACTATCCCTTCTAAAGTCGCAAACAGGTATGAGAGTGCCTCATTAACTTACGTTCATTAAAGGGTTTCGCGAGTTTGGCGGCATTCTAAGATTGCAATTGTTGTTAGGAGCATTTCAGGTTTAAATAATTTTTTGCAGTGTTTATTTTCGGATTTCCGACAAGCCTATATTCAAGCATTGTAAATAATTGAGTACTCTCTCTTGTAGTCGGAAAGCGGTGAGCTTGGGAACTCGCTGCTTGCAATTCAATTTGAATTGCTTATGATTGCTAGCTACTATTGAATTGATTTTCACTAGCGGCATTATAAATTCTATTGGTATAGTTATATAAGCATATAACGCTTCCCTAGCGTGTGGTTTGTTTGTTTGTTTTTTTTTCTTGCGGAAAGAAAGGGATTTCAAAATGGATAATTCGGTTTATATAAGAGAAACCTCTAAAAGATGCAATTGCGATCTGTGCTCATTGCTCTTATTTGGATGGAAATGGTGTTTATGTTATCGCTGTGAAAGGAGATATGTGATGAGGAGTGCAAAGTTTTATTTTTCCTTCCGCCTTCGCATATTCCATAGAGAAGTAGTGATTTATACACTCACTTCATTGCTTATTTTCCACTTACAGATATTGTAAGAGTGCACAATTGTGAGCTCAAAATATATCTTCAGGGGAAATTCTGCTGATATTTGCTGATATCAAAGGGAATGCTTTGATAAGATCTGAAGTGATGTTTTATCTTTCGCGTATAAATTCCATGTGATGATAAGCAGTTGATCGTTATTTCTTTCTAATCAATTTAAACAATGATCCTAATAATTTCACTAATTTGTTTATTAATGCCTTTATTTCTTTCAAATATATATATTTTTTGAATACTTTGGATGATTTGATGGTCGCACTTATTGGAGCCCCTTGTTTCCTGATGAAATCCCCAAAGCTACTTTCACTAATCTCACCCGTTAGGCGTTTATTGCACTCTTATTTGCTTCCTTGCGGAAAACGCATTCCATCACAGCGGTTATCCCGGATGACATTGAACGTTTATCTATCGCAAGTTTTACCTGCAATCTTTTAAGATATGTACTTGCTTGTGTTTATAGTGCTGTTTTATTATTAGAAGATTATGTATTATTTGATTTGGATTTTTATATGCTTTTAGGTTGCTGCTTTATTCGCCTATTTTGAGCTGAAGGCCTACTTGCAAATATGAGGAGCTGTTAATAAGTATTATTGGTTATTTAAATCTTAGTTTTATTTCACCACTATTTAATGAGATATTTAAAAAAGTTGAAAGTTGCAGGAAATCGATGATAGGTCCACAGAAACAGAATGCGGCTAATGTCTGTTCAAAGAAGGTGACAACATCAATGAGCGTAACTGCACAACGCAAGAAAAAGGGTACTATAAAATTAAAGAGACGAATACGTAAACCATCGGCAAGAAATATGGAAGAGAAGACGAAGAGAAAAGATAATACAAAGGAGGAAGATACTATGGATACAGAAGAGGCAAATAATACCGCTGCTATCGAGTAATCTTTTATGTAGTTATCCAGTATTCATTATGCGTAATATTTAATTCTTCCATAGATTCGTGATAATTGAAGATAAATTTAATGATTATATGAAGATGATGATTTTATTTTAACGACTGTTGGTGAATTTAGAGAATTTATTTCGAGATAAGCGAATTTAAATAAAACATTTTTTGAAATCCGATCTAAGGGGATTTAGGATTTGGAATTTTTTTGTGCAGTTTGTTTAATTAAATGGAATCGAAGTTTTCATTTTTATATTTTTATGTGGTTATTATTATTATTTTTTTTTAATTTGTTAACGTTTTGAATAATCGAGTTAGCACGTTTTATACGATTGGATGGGATAGGATATCTCGTCAACTGATCCCTTCCTAATTTACGGAATATTTCATTATCGTAGTGCAATGATTCAGGAATTTTTCATATTTGGAATATTTTCCGCCTTCTGTTCACTCTCCATCAGATCACTGCACTGCACTCCTAACGAACATTCCTTTTTCTTTTGTTATCCTTTTCTTCATCTCCCAAACGTAAAATTACTTTAGGGAAACAAAAGAAGAGAAAGGCGCATCTGACGCTGATGTGCTACGCAGAAAGCAGACTCGATCGATAACAGCAGTGACAATAGCAGCTGATAAGGTGGCTGACTGTGATTTGTCGCAATCGGCCACTTCTGTAAAGGTAGTAGATTTTGCTTCGTCGAAGAATTATTGATACTTCCAGGTGACTATTGAACTGTTGTTGTATTCTAAATCCCCAGAAACGAGGCAGTGCTTATTAACGTGTTGTGTTGAAGCCGTCTTTTAGACTCAACTGGCAGCTATTGTTTGATGACCGATTGAATGCCTTCCACAGGCGGATGTGAGCCGTGGAATGTCTTACTTACCTTTGCGGGTCGAATGCGCTCTACCACAGAGTTTGCCGTTGTTTTTTCGGCTTAGGTATAGTGAAATAACGACAAGTGCAGGTGAAATTACCCGTAATATTCAGTGACAGACCATTCCGCTCGGTAAGTGGGAGGTCGCAGTTTCACGCTATTTATAGGTATTGTTTTCAATGACCATCAAATTATACATGTTTTGAGGTGTTCTGCTCAAGTCATTAGGCATACTTTTCAAATAAGCCGTCATTATCCGTCTTCCTCTAATATTTTTTTGCAACTACTTAAAAAGGAGTGCATTGTATAGTGGAACGTGACATTAAAGAAGGAAAATGAACGCTTTAAATGGTATGTGTAGATATTAAGAATAAAAAGCGAACCCGAATGCATGTAAGTTTATCGTTGTATTGTTTGGCGGAAACATTTGCATTAATTCAAGCGGATGAATTTCCCTCTTTTTTTGAGGGTTTATTTAGAAATGCTTCAAAGATAAGAATATGGCTCACTAATATACGAGAGGAAATTAGGATAAGCCTGTAGTACCTTTTTATATATAATGCGATCAGAAAACATTCATAGTATTAGCGAATGTTCTGTTTAATTTATTTTATTAATTACCGATTGGGATGAAGTAATGCATATCGGCAAGCAACATAAGATATGTGGATAGAAATATTTGGTGGGCAGTTTCTTATTTTAGAGTGAATTATACTCGTTTAAGGAAATATAAGCAGACATAAGGAAGTTCATATCAGTGGTGATTTATTAATCTTTTATTGCGTAAGATTAAATAATCGAATATTTTTTATATGATTACAGAGTGATGCGTTTTTTTTTAAATATTTGATTAGTTGGTAAGATACCTCATTTTATCTTTTATTATAACACAGTTTCTTTAAATAAACTTTTTTAATTTCAGGATGAAAAAGGTGAAGTTTCGACAGAGAATAGCGAAATAAAATTGAATGAGAAAAACGTACAAGTGGAAAACGAGAAGGACGAAGTGATTGCAAGAGTAACAAGAAGCAGCGCTATTCAGCAGCAGAAAGATATTACTGCAGAACAAAAAGTAAAGTCACAGAAGTCGAATACAGAGGACAAGAAAGTGGCGGATGATAAAGAGACCGCAGAAATAAAGAGAGAAGTAGAAAAAGAGATAGAAACAAATCGAGAAATAATGGAACCGAAAGAGGAATTGAATGATGAGAGTGGAGGAAAGAAGGAAGTTGATGGGAAGAAAATAAATGAAAAGAAAGAAATTGACACGAAAAAAAGCGCTAAAGGAAAACGAAAAAGAGTGGAGGAAGACGGCGAAAGTGGAGAAACAAAGAAGAAAGATAACGAGAAAATTGCCGCAAAGAAATCTCATCATGCAAAGGATGGTAAAGTGCCGATGCAAGAGATGAACTATATGCTACCCGAAGATAGGAATAAGGCTGTGGTAATTTTTTATTTTAATCATTATTTCGTTGTTGAGGTTGTTGTATTCTTAATGGCTCGCCAGTGGCTAGTAAAAGTAACTCATGACATGGGGGTGGGGAGAAGGAATGGTGAATTGGGAGATATGTATGGGTAACGAGATCGGAAGGTGCTAATCGCGAGGGGAGGGAAGGGCTTAACGAAACTCTTACGGTACTTCTGGTTTATAAGACCTCATGTTTATGACTTTTGTGTGATAAACGGAAGCGGATGAGGGAGAATTTATATGGTTGATGAATTTGAAAACATTTTTCCGCTCTTATCTATTTTTACATCTGAAAAGATTGTTGACAATTTTCTAATAACTTTGTGGCAATGCGCCATTGTGTGCATACTTGAAAGGAAGGCAGTTATTACAGAAGAGGGGCGGTCTATAGAGCAGTTTATGATTCTCAAGGATGTTGAGAACGTGATTTTCTCGCCACCTCAGCCATCTTCCCGGCTCCTCTCCTATTACTATTAACTTGGCCAAATAATTAAGGTTGGAATGTTGTTTCAGAGCCGTGAAGAACGAAAACTTCAGCAGCAAATTGCATTAATGGAGCGTATGCAAGCAAACGAGAAGCGAAAAGAGGACAAGCGTCAACATGTAGTGGAATCACCTCAACAACGCAATATCACATCGCCTTCATCGAAGCAACCTATTGCATCATCGACTTCAATTGAACATAAAGAAATAGAGAAAAATGAACACATCAAAGAGTAAGTCAAATGTAGAATTTTATTAGTTATTAAGAAGTAATATTTCTTCTTTGGTATATTAGTATGAATATATTTATGTTTTAAAATGATTACAACTGTTATTTGATCACGATCGTTGAGAAAATATTTCGTTAATTATACATTCATCGGTTAATTGTGATGCGCAGTTTCATTTCTTCTGCATATTTCTATACTATGTAATGTGGGAATAGGCATTGTATAAGATCGTTACGAAAGCTGAGGTCTCATTTTTTGTGGCCTTTTTGTTTTGTGTCATTGTTTCATTACGGGATAAGGGAAGGCGTGCGATTGAGTATATAGATAATTGAGACGTAAAGGATGCGAAACGAATTGGAAAGGGGATGTGTTACAGTCATTTTTATACTCAGTTTGGCTATTTAGCTAAGGTTGAATATTTAGCTACTTAATTAAAAGTGTTCAGAATAGACGAATTACATCGATATATTATGACTATTAGTGGAATTATTGGTCACATTCTCGCGACTGACCTGCTAGAAGCGGGGACCGACCTAAAGACCGCTTGGGCCAAGTGGTTCAGAGGGACATTGGGTCAGAGCAGGTGGAAGCGTATGAGGAGATATTGATCCATAACAAATATCCATTGATTGAAATAAATAAATAAATTGGAATTATTTTATTCACAGCTGGAAGCTCATCATAACTGACGAGGAATTAATGAAAGCGAGTGAACGGTCACTCATCTGACGTCTGAGAAAATTTGGTTTACCTTACGAAAAATTAGTCACTTAATGAAGTATAGTCTAATATGCAAATTCCTCTGGCGAGGCACCTAATTCAACGTCCAGATATACTGGCAAACAGCTCAGTATATCTGGACGTTGAATTGTACTCGTATATGAACGAATGCTGGCAATTATAAAGATATACAATACTGATGTACTTTTTTCATTAAGGGATATATCAACAAAGAAGAGGATTTCGCGATCGAGTGTACGTGCTAACGATTCAAAGGCGAGTGTGGATGGTAAACGTTCACGAACAAGCAGTAGTGGAAGTGCTAAACGTGCTGGCACAACAATCACAAAAAATGCCGGAAAACAGCATGAACAAGGTGTTTATTATATTATTTGCATAGGGGATTATTAATTTTCAAGAACACATGTTCATGTTGTTCTTGTCTTCGCTTGTTACGGATATAACCGCAAGCCATATGCAAATATTCGATATATAAGTTTTCTTGTTTCGAGAGTGAAAGTTTTCTGTGGGTATATAATAGAGTAAGACTATTGGTGATTTAATGGATTAATTTTTATTGGATTGGATGAAGCATCAGTCATTTCTTGATTTTTATATGTCTACCTTTACCTTTCATTCCTCTCCTCTCTGTCTCTCTATCTCGCTTTCCTTCTCTCCCTCTCTCTCTCTTCCTCTCTCTCTTTTCCCAGCCACAATAGCCAATGCTGCACCATGATAAATTTTACCAATAAGTGCATAAGGTTGTGAGGGGAGTCGTTCCGGTCATGGGAAGGAAACCAAGTATAGGTCATGAGGCTATTTTAGACCCTTGGTGTTCTCATTGTTGCTTTGTCTAAAAAACTTACCTGTAGGTTTTCTCACAGAAATATGGCTTCATTGATAGTATTTGCTGGTCGATAATATCAGTAGGTCAAAAGGTAAATATTCATGTGTGGGTCATATAAGTGAGATATCAAAGGTACTAATCAAAATTAAAGCAGCTACCCCATGAGAATGGTGGCGGGAATATCTAATGCGCAATAGCAGAAGGAAGGAGGGTGGAATGCGATCGTTCAATGATAAGAGTTTATTTCGAGATCATGAAGATTTTCACTTGTTGCGTTGCTTCAAGGTGTGCTTTCACGTTTACTCTTCGTCTACAAACTCATCTATGGCATTGCCACAGACTGCCTTTCGTCCTTCTATCTTCCTCCGTCCTCCCTCTCCTATCCCTTCAATTTTTGAAGAGAAAGTTGGGAGAATAACTTGAAGATCAGCTCAACAATTTCTTATTAGGCAAAATAACTTAACAATGAGACGTTTTTCTTTAAGGTAAACCGTTTTGGTTATTTGCATGCATTATTTGGTGATGTAAATACCTTTTTCCTCATTCTTATCAGACCTTTTAATGTATCGTTAGATCTCTTAAGAGGTTTGTCTCACTCGATAATAAAATTGGTTTATTTGTTTAATAAAATTGGTTTATGTTTTATAAAATGTTCGTCTCCCTTCATGCATAGTTCAGTCGTCGTTTTAGTGGAACTCAAGAAATGGCTTCATTTGAAACTCTTTTCTCCTCTTATATCCAGCAAAGTTTTATTTAAATAACCTCCCGAGTATATTCATTTATTCTAAAGAATGAAGTTTATAGACGCTTAGTTTTTTCATATTTATGTAATGTTACTGAAATTTTTGATGAGGTTTACAGTGTGCTGTATCTTAGGATTTTTCTATCCATTGATTGTGATCTATTATGTTTAGGAAGTTAAGATTCATCAGCTGTCGTGTAAGTTTAATCTTCTGTCGTACAGGTGCTTGTTTTCAGCCAAAGTGAAAAAAGAAGAGAGCGAAAAAGCGCAAGAGGAAAGCACAAAGGTGAAAGAGAGTACGACAGTGCCATCGGAATCGTCACCACCGGCAGGTGTGCATATATCACCACCACCTCGCAAGAGATGGGCCTCGTCTGCTGCAACGAATATTGCCAACGATAGCCTTAATAATGGTTTGTTGTTTTTGCAATTCATATTTATGCACAGTGAATGATTATATAGCTATAAATTATTATCAGCATAGTTTTAATTCTACGTTAAGGGTAATGTGATAAGCAAAGACTAGAGTATGCAACAGCTATTTGATGAAATTATTGTTGGAAATAGAGAGGAAGAATCGCAGCAGTAGGAAATGAGAGTGATAATAAAATCACTCTTTAATTATTAGAATGCTTTACTGGGTTCTTCCATGTTTAACGCTTACAGCTATCACCTCTCCTGAATGTTCAAGCCTTTCCTTTAGAAATTATACTGTGAGTTAAACTATTCTCACATCATAAGATCCCTCATGAGCTCTATGTTCTCAAATGAATTATAAATAGTTTTTATGAACGGAGATTGGGTGACTTTGATCTACGATTTATTAGATAAGTCGTTGTGATGGCAATGTGCCCATCGAATGCTTGAAGCTATTTTGGAATGAAAATATCATCATACGAGTGCAAATGCACTTAAGTAGTTTTTGACAGTTTGGTGGTTCAGGTGATTTCCATGTCGCGGTTGACAGGTTTACAATCATTTCTTACCATTAAGTTTTTATCGATCACGCTTCTTGATGTCGAATGCATAGGGAGGGTATTTTTACGTTTTTAATCCAGAAATCGATGACGCACACTCCATCTACACTCTTGTTATTCAAATCTAGGATTCATGTGATACAATGTCAAATGTCACAGTAGAGGAGTGATCGGATCCGGAAAGCATCGATACAACATGACGATAAGGCTTATTACCAAGAACTTTAGTGAAGGATGAGATCCGATTCGATGGGCATCACTGTAGTGTATCACATTGTGCTTATGCTAAATACTGATGCCTACAACGAAGGTTTTCTTATATTCGGAGTAAAAATGCTGTGAGGAAACCCTTTGTTGGAGGAGAGGGAATTTAATTTTTAAGAAAATTAACTGTATCCAGGCACAGATTGTTTGTAATAAAAAGGTGTTATATTTTTTTCACCGATTTCCGCTTCCGTTCGCTAATTCAAAATTTTACACCGTTGTTGTTGAGCAACCTTATACGTTCATATGCGTTGATAGTCGTATTTGGTGATGCAACGTTATGTGAAGTGTACCCGAAAGCATTTTATGATAGGATCATTTGTTTTTTTCTATCCAGTAAATATCTCAACATTATTTTTATATATTGCTGTAACTTTAATTAATTCATTTTATTGTTGCTAATGCACATTAATCTATTTTATAGTTGTCGACTGAAAATTGAAATTTTCATTTATTTTTTTTTAAGATGATTTCGTATAGTTTATGCTTTTAAATGAGAATTGATACCCTCAGTGAATAATGCATATCTAAGTTGAAATAAAAGTGTGCAAAGTCACTAACGAGTTTTTTCCCGTTATGAATTGATTAATCTAGCCTCCAACGTTTACTGACAATTGTGGATCAAACTTTTAGTGGTTTTTGTAATATTTTCTGTTCAAACAAATCCACACAGCCTGAAATAGCCTGTGGGAGAGGAGGGGAAATGCGTACTCCTATCCTTTTTTCTATGGTTGCTTCAGGATGTTGGAAGTCAGGTATTGGTATTCTGAATGAAATGGGTGCCGTGCTTGTTTATTATTTCGTAGATAGCCTCCTTTAAAATTGTATCATCTACAGCGGCAGTTGATTCGATAGGGGTGTCGCCGACCTCCACAAACACACCTCCGATCCCGTCTCCGGTGTCTGGAAAAAAAGCATGGCTTTTGCAACGGGCGCAGCAAACACAGGAAACGGCCAATGAAGAGCCTAATGAAGGATGCACTGAATCGGAAATTGTACATACTAATGGAACACCTCAAAAAACGGTTTGTTCGTTTAGACGAAATCATTTTTTACAAAGGGTGTTGATCAATTAAATGACGTCATTTATTATTTGGCATAAGGAACGCGGTTTGCCACTTATATCGTATGAATATGAGCTAGAACGTAGATTGCGTTTGATTAGCGTTTACTCGTATGATCGCTTTCGTTATTGCAACGCTAACGGATGAGTTGAGGACCTCCGATTTTAGTGGATTCTATCGTTTTAGTAGAATGTCGTTTAGCCACTCAATGACCACCTAAGTCCGGGATATCAGTAGTTTGTTCTCTTTGAGACGATTAGGACTATATTTACAGCCAGGAGCAGAAAAAGATTTTCAAATAATATTTGCATTGTTTAGGGTGCATTTAGGGAATTAGAAATGATATTGCTGATTTCATTGCGCGGTGATGACGATCTCTGAGAGAAGTGAATTAAGATGTTGAAGCTAAAATGAAAGTACTGGCCGGTTCTTAAGGCGTTGATCTATTTTTAAAATACCTGTCTATCCTTCTATACATCTACAGCTGAGTTGAACGATTTAAATGCAATGGGCAAAGTTTTTTAAATCATAACAATGAATATAGTTTTGGTATAGTGCTTCTTGAGTGTCGTGCTTACGTAATACTGCTTTTACTTCCTGATTACGATGTTCGCTATTATCTTCAATTCTAAAATACTTGAGTGCAAGATTTTCTCGCAAAGTTTTGCCGATATGCTAAAGAACCCGATGTAATTTCGATGAAACTTTTAGAGCGTTCCTCCAGCGAAAAAGAAAAGAAATGCGGCTGATCCGGAGAAAGGGCGTACTAAGTTGAACGATGGCTGTCAGCCAGAATCTGATAACATTTCACATGAAGATGCGGCAATGTTGCTTACACAGATGGCAACCGATGGTGTGCAATCGGAAACGAAAGTTTTCATCCCATGTGTGACGGCTACTTCATCAGTCCAGCGTCCTCTCGTATCGCCTTCTGGTGGTCAGCTTCTTTTCGTTTATTATTTTCCCTATTTTGAGTTCTTTTATAAACATTTTATAAACACGAATTGTTGGTGCTGTTTATCGGCATGCGGATCGCCTCGAAAATCGATCAATTTTTTCAATTCTTTGAACACATCACGAAATGTACTGTTGTTTCGTAGCTTGTGACTAGGTATGGAATTCATTGGATGCAACTTTTAGCAATGAAAGATATAGAAAATTTAGTTTTATCTTGCTCAATGCCATGTTCGATTGATGGGTGATTTGTTGAATTGTTGTCGATATGGTCTGCTGCTAACATGTTGACTGCCCATCTCCAGTTCGCTGTTTTCATGGACATGTTTTCCCTTAATTTGAGCCATGTTTCGGGCACATAGTGGTCAACACTGATCGGTATTACTATATTATTTCTAATCTCCATAGAATTGCCTGCGAGTTCTATGTTGAGGCTAGTTTTTGATCATTTTCAGCTTTTCTTGCACAGTATATATATTAGCCGAACGATACACGTCATCGGAGCAGTCTGCGATGAATATGCTTCCTGTCTGATTTCGCGCTGAGACAACCTTCTAGCCGTCTAAGAACGGTGTGACGAAACCTCAGATCTTTTAAGGCTGCAGTTCAATATTAGTGATTTCAAACAGTGATGCTGAACCATTCTTACTGACTTATTTCTTCGGTAATAAAGAATCGAATACTTGCAGAAGGTCTAGATATTCGGGCACAAATCGGTAAATTAGCAGCAGCAGATGTGGCGAGTGGTATGAGGGAATTCTCACTGTCAACATTAGTGTCATCTGGTTTACCAGTTGTGGCTTCAACATCATCGGTGAACGGCGATCCGAGTAATGTTGTACCTCCATCTGCAGTAAACACTCGACCACCTAAAAAGAAGATGTCACTCGATGAATATAGAAAGAGAAGAGCCACTTCGCACGAAAAGTATGTTTGTTCACTATTCTTTTCTATTTATGTAAAGCGTCGACGAAGGATATAGGCATGTAGCGTTGATACTGAATTCGTTGATAATGAGACTAGCAACAGAGTCAGATGATGGAGGGCAGTTTGATATTTTATGCTTTAGTTCGATTGGATACTGGGGTCTTCGATGGGGGCGATGTTTTTCTTTCAGTGTGATGGAGTTAGTGCTGTGATGGCTTTTTTTTATTTTATGGCATTCAAATGTTGAGAGTATATTTCGATTTTAGAAATATTTAAATTCTAACAATTCTTTTGCAATATATCTCTAGGCGCATTATAAACATCTCATGCGGTAGGTATTTTTAACTGAAATAGTTGCATAACTATGCAGTATTTTTTAAAAGCTTTGCACATTTTTTGTGGGTCAATCGAACGGCATCGGTTATACTGAAATAACTGAAATAGTTGCATAACTATGCAGTATTTTTTAAAAGCTTTGCACATTTTTTGTGGGTCAATCGAACGGCATCGGTTATACTGAAATAACTGAAATAGTTGCATAACTATGCAGTATTTTTTAAAAGCTTTGCACATTTTTTTGTGGGTCAATCGAACGGCATCGGTTATACTGAAATAACTGAAATAGTTGCATAACTATGCAGTATTTTTTAAAAGCTTTGCACATTTTTTGTGGGTCAATCGAACGGCATCGGTTATACTGAAATAACTGAAATAGTTGCATAACTATGCAGTATTTTTTAAAAGCTTTGCACATTTTTTGTGGGTCAATCGAACGGCATCGGTTATACTGAAATAACTGAAATAGTTGCATAACTATGCAGTATTTTTTAAAAGCTTTGCACATTTTTTGTGGGTCAATCGAACGGCATCGGTTATACTGAAATAACTGAAATAGTTGCATAACTATGCAGTATTTTTTAAAAGCTTTGCACATTTTTTGTGGGTCAATCGAACGGCATCGGTTATACTGAAATAACTGAAATAGTTGCACTGTTTTTTTTTAATTATTGCAAAGAATGCTACAAATCTATCATTAGTAAGAGTTTCCATTTCAATGGTAGCTTGGTGTAATAAACCAGCGAGTAAATGAATGAAAGAAATATGCGTAAAGTTTAATTGCAAATCGAATAGCAAAGTTAATTTGCGCGCATTATCACACGTTTTATGTGATGGTGAAACGCATTTATGTGGTAACAATAACGCATGTAAGACGAGAACAATTCATTTGCAGAAAAAATTCGAATCACTGCGCAATTTATGTTTTGAATTTCAAGGTGAGGAACTCAAATTTGCATGCAGTTTGAAGCGATAGCTATTCAGTTGCAGGTTTTGTATGGAAAGAACCTACCTAGACTGGAATATATCGTCTTATAATAAAACATTGAATTATGAGGCGAAATCACTGTAAAACTTGTCGCATCCTAATTCATTAAGCTTTCACCGACGGTATTCATGTGAGATAAGAATTTAGAAGCTCTCTTGCGTGCATTTGTCTATATTATTAGTCGTCTGTTATTTAAATTTACAGTACAACAATGTAAGTTTGTTTATACTTAACGAGAATATCGCAAATGCGAGCATGGTGCAGTAGTGTATATGATAAATAAAAATATTATTAATAAATATGGGTTGCTTGTTTTAAATATCGTTATCTAATGTAGCTAAAAATTTTTTAACAGAATAATTTATGTTTGGAGTTAGCCGTAATGTGCCGCGAGGACGCATTCTCTGTAAACATCATCACAGAGAAAGCAATTCCTCGAATTTTTCAAGGATCTACCTCGACAGAACTGGTTGCCAAGGGGCCGCCTTGGAAACTGCTATTCGATTTTTTTCGAAGAGATTCCGTACGGGTTGCTGTTCCTGCCGAAAGCTGCATTCCCCTAGCACATCGAAGTTGACACAACACGAATACGCAGATATTCGCGTGTAGATGAAGAATTTCATTGGATGATTTTGTAGGATATTCGGATTTACGAATAATAAGGCAACCTAGAACGTTCTGTTTGAGAAACTTGCATTGACGTAATTGTCTGTTTATTATATAAAAGAATTGTGATATCGAAAGGCGCCAATTGTAGGATTGAGGATCGCCCAGTGGTAACCGCTGTAGTTCGTAGTGAAGCAACTCAACAGGCAACTGCACCGCATTCGTTCATACCAACAATAAATACAAATGAGATCAACAGACGTGCATCACTGCGGTTGGGTGCAATCCCTGACCCTGCACAGTTGAAAGTTGTTCCAACTGCTTCGCTGGATGATCTCAAGGAGCGTATCTATGGTAAACGGACACCCGCATCTTCTGGCCATGAAGGAACGCCGCCATCACTGGGTATCGGTACTTTCACGCGCAAGTTCAGTAGTGCTTCAAAAACGCCACCTGAAACCGAGATGAATGTATGTTTTTTTTAGAAATCATAATTGGCTTTTATAGATGAATGAGTTCAATTGTTGTTTAATCTAATACAGGTTTCAGAGATAGGATATTGGAGGAATGGGACTGTCCTTCTGATGAACTGATGGTCGATTGGAATAGTTTCCAGTTGCAAGGCCAGCAGCTACCATACGTGATTCATTTCTGCCAGAAAGTTGGGAAATGTTAGAATAGGATGGTGCATCTAGTTATGATGTCCACCATGTTTGAAAGCTTTAGAATGTGTTTTCTTATGGTTTTTATTGCGTATGATTTGTTTCTTCGTGAATTATTCAATTGATTTTTTATTTATGTGGTTGTGGTTGTTTGATGTGCCCCAATGGAGAATTCGATTACAAACCTTTCTTGATTCTTTGATAGTAATAGAGAGTTACAGGATGGCCGTGTATCGGCAGTGGTTCCTCCTCCACGAACACCGCCACCTCCTCCACCACCTCCCCCACCGAGTAAGACGGTGACTCTGGAAGCAAGGGAGGCAAGAATGTCGCTTGAAGAGCGTATGCGACTGGTGCTCGGATGTGGTACTGAAGTCGAAACGAATCAGAATACATTTTCCGGTGGTACTCCACCTCCACCACCACCTCCACCTCTGCTCACTTCTGATCGAGGCGAGCCACGTCGTAGTCGTCCACCGGTGTCATTAGCAACCGTTTCGACCGCCAGCAACGTCATATCGTCACGGGGTCGTACGCCTCCCCCACCGAGAGCGGCAGCAGCTCTATCCAACGTACAATCCACTCGAACAAGAAGGTTGTGATTGCAGCGTTTGTACAATTATAAATCAAAGAATATCACGTTTGGTAAGGTCACACTTTTTTAACTAAAGAATTCGACATGTAAAATGCTATGAATTAAACTTTCAATTAAACTTCCATCACTTCTTGAGAGGCATATTTGCTTAAGGTATAAAGGAATTGGATTCTCTTGCTTTAGGATCGTTTATTTTTATATGTAAATTTGTCGAGTTCAACTCATAAAATATATTAATTTATAGGTGACGATGGTTGGAGTGGATCGTTGTTGTGCCGTGCTGCGATTTAAAGAAACCGCTGTATTTTTTTCACGTTCGGTGCGTTGAGTGTTTTCTGAACGTGATTCTACCTCTTTTTTATTATTTCTTTGTTTTCTTCTTTTTATCCATCATGTTGTTACTTTCTTACGTACATTTAACTCATGAAAATGGGCCCTCCATCATATACGTTTTGCCTAATTGAATGATTACAAAGGGATTGAGGGTGCAATTTAGCTATTGAAGTTTTTTCACAAATGGTTCTTGTTAAGACCAAAGAGAAGTGATAGGAATCTGTGTTTGTAAGCTTATTAGATTTAATATTCTCCTTCTTCGGTTGCTTGCTTAGTAGAATATGGGAGGGAAAAGAGATGGGCTGAGGGGAGAGAAAATAGCATATTTAATGTTTAATGAACGGCAAAGAAGTGGGTGCATTATTTGCGCGATTGCTTATCTAAACAATCGATCGGTGTATTTTCAAATTTTTTTCTGAGTTTATTTTGTTGAAAGAAAAAAGTTTGCAATATTTTCGATATAAATAAACGCATTTTTCTTCCTATTGTTGTTGATTTCAGAGTTAATTGAGTCTACTTTGTCAAAGAGTGCGAAACGTATTTGTTTTTATTCAGATAAAACGCCCAATTTGCGCTTTTTTTAATTGACTAATTAACGAATTAAGGGATAAAGTGAATTTTTTGTTTTTTATGGCATTCTTATGAGAATAGTTTGTCGTCTTAGAGATCACAGAGGATCTTTTTCCTCCTTTTTTTGTCACTGATTAGAAGTAGAGGTAATTTTATGAGGAAAGGTGCTTCACGCATCATATACTTGTGAATGAAGCATGCTTATTTTGGGCTATATGAAAGCATTCGTTATTGAGGTTATTTGATTGTTGCATTCAAATATTATCGGACATAACGACAAGAAAGCGTAATTTATAGAGGCGTTTTACCTATTCGTGCATTGTTTCTGTTTCTCTGTTTTATTCGTTCAGATTTCAATTTTTTTACTGTCTTCCACAAATGTTTTGTTATGATGATAGGTCATTTTATATGAATAGTGTTTTCACGTATTAATGAGACATTATAGAAATTTCTCCTTGGCGTTCCAATTGCAATCATTTTGTTTTTCTTAACGTTTTCTTGGAAAATTAAATCATCTATGCTGTTTAAATATTATTTCCGATTATGAAAGAAATTCATCGTCTGCTAGCACAATATGATGGTTATTCGGGATTGTTGAAGTAGATGAATCAAGATGGAATATTAGCTCGATAGGTTTGAATTGAATTGAAGGGGGCAGAAGAAATAGATATCGTAAAGTGAATCCGAATACAGTTGTCGTTAGTTGTGGGTATGTTTTGTTCTATTTCAGTGATGGTTCGCTGGGTTATTCTTTTTCATGTTTCGACCATTTCCGATGGAATTACTCTATCATCAGGTATTTCTCCCATCTTTTCCCAACTTTATTTCCCATGTTGGAACTTTTTGGAGGAATGAAATTTTAGGCTAATCACTTTATTTCATCGTTGCGTTTGAATAGGTGGAATGATGTCTTCAGGGGAGGTGTTCATGGAGTTAGATCCTTGGATCATTTGCGGTGCTGAGATGAATGCTTCCATCGAGCTGAATTACTATTTTGAATCGTTTACGGAAGGTTCAATATTGCATGCTGATTGGTTCGCCCATCGTTTCCCTATGAAGCCACTTAATTGGCTCGTTTATATGTTGACGGAATTTTTGTTTTTTTAATTTTTGTTTTCATGATTCGTAGAAATTCTGTAGTTATTAATAATATCATTGATAAGCTTTGTGCTGATTGAGGGCCATTTGAATTTCATCGTTTCTTTAAGGTGATATTCCAAAAACTGAGAGGGGTGGAAGAGAATAATTGCCAAGTGGAAATAGCGTTTATTGAGTAAAATTCATGGGGAATTCTTAATGAACGGAAATTGAAGAAATCCGTTGAGATTAATGCGCTTCATTGAAAACATTCTATTAAAATATTTTTTAAAAAATATTTAATTGGCGAAATATTGAAATCATTTTGATAAAATATACTTGATGTTTGTTTTTTTTTTCATTTCACGAATATCAGTTTTCTCGGAGACGTTCGAAATCGTTCCCCTTAGAAAAATGGATGGAAGATACGAATACGATGAAGAAAACATTTGGCCCTAATGTAATCGGTTTTAAGCGTAATAATATCTTGTCGGTCGTGCTGGCCAACGACCATATTTAGCTTTTTATGCGTCATTCATTATCACACATACTTTTGCCTCTAGTGTATGCGTCGTTTCTTGATTTTGTTGAATGAAGTGGCCATGGAAACGTTGTGTTTAGGTGGGCTTCTCGAATACACTCAATTTTAACTTGTCATTGTTTGGTAAGAGTTAAGCCCATACGTGTTCAATATTCAATATCCATCAGTCGATACAATAGATGAAATATGAGGTGAGAAGGTATGTGAATACCTTTGGAAGGGGCATGTTGAGCACTTGATGCAATTTTTGTGGATTTGTTTACATTCGAATGTTTTGTTAATAGTTTTTTTTTTTGCAATTACCTGTAAAAAGTTTGCAACTGCGCAGTTTGAGTGTATGGCCGCAAAATAAAGTTCACTCACATTTTTTCTTGCATTTCGCATTGCATTTTCGCATTCGCATTTAACAAAACCATCGATTATGTTCTACTGAACTAACGACAGAAGGAATCATTGTAAAATATTGTCGAGTTGTGTTTTTTTTATTTCCTCGAAATTTACATATGGGAGAGTTTTTTTTTAGCTGCTTCAGTGCTTTTCAAATATAATTCGTGAACGCTATTTTGGAATAACCAGAAATATTCGATAAAGAGGTGTTTATAGTGCTGACAAAATTGGTTGAACAAGAAAGAGGAGAGAACATCTAACGCATCTCTTTGATTCTCATGAAATTTTAACGTTGAGATGTTTTTTCTTCGAAGACATAATATAATTTTTCAGATGCTGTTTTCTTCATCCATACTGAAACATCCCTGAAAATAGAGATAGAATTAAATGGTGGAGCTATGTCACCGATTTTCGCAATGGAAACACTCTTGAATTCATAGAACGAATGCAAAAGTGTGCCAGGAAAGTTGGAATGGTGTGTACATACATAATCTAACTGTTCAGCCGATTCTTCCAGAAAAGATTCGTTCGTTTGCGAGTTGGCTGATGTGACACATAACCCGTTTGGATGGGGAGAGCATGCAATTTTTGACAGCTTTGGATGCCTGTGCTAGGACTTCGGCAATCCTGAATCGGGGTCACAACATTATTCCCAGTTTTGGGTGAAAGGGAAAGAAGAGGGGGGAGGCTGTGCGTTACGCCTCGGCCTTCCTTAGCTTCAGAGCAAACCGTTTCGAAACTTCCTTAATATCAGCAGGTAGGTGGTTGTGAAAATTCTCGGAGCATCCTAGCCTTTGAGGTGATCGTGAAAGAAGTTCTGCGAGACGGAAAAGTTCAAAACGCTGAGAAATTTTCCATATGGCACAGCATTAGGCGCTTTACAAAAATTCAAGAAGCATCCTGGAATCGAGTGCAGTGCCACTCCTCAGAATTACTAATGGGATGCGATGGGCATAGAGCAACGAGTATCCATTGTCCATTTTCGATGTTATTTCTTATTTCATTGTTGCTGAAGCGAACGTTTTTGCTTCTAGAAGGCTAATATAGACGTGGTGATGAAAACGGGTTTTTAGTAAAGAATCGAACTTAGAAACGAGATGAATTCTAGCGATACCGATTAATTGACCCATCAGCCATTACATCTACTACTTATCGCCTCACCAGTCCTTGTTCTGTTCGATTTTCATTTTCCTGCATTCGCTAAGAATGGAAAAATTTCGTATTGTTGTCGGGTTTTTTGCAAAGAAGAAATAATTTTTAAGTTTGAATAACTTTATTGAAGAACATCGTAGTGGTGCATTTTGTTTGATCCGAACTTCGAGAAGAGTGCAAAATTGGGTAAATGTTTCGAAAAAATTTTTCTATGGAAAAATTGGAGCGATTCAGAAAAATTAAGTATAAATAACCTATCTAACTTCTAAAAATTGGATAGACATTTTTTGAGGAAAAGAGAAGAAAGGGGAAAGGGGAGGGCGAACGGATAATTGTAAAAGATTTAAAGCATGCGACAAGGCGAAAGTTTAGTAGTATTTGTTCGATGTAAAAAAAAAAGAACATATAGAATGAAATTGCATAGGATCTATTGCGAAAGAGGATTTTCATCGATGAGACGCTATAGTCTTAAATCTGCAATGTCATGAGCGACTGCACGTTTGCAATCTGCAGGAATCTGCAAAGTCTGCAAGAATCTGCAAGAAACATCACATTAGCAATTGCAGCAATACAAAAAAGGAAGATGAAATATTAGTCATTATGGATAATGAAGCGAAATAAGAAGAACATGAAAAAAAAAATTGGTATTTGAAAAAAAGAAATTGAATACATAAAAAATATAAATGCGATAAACTATACTTTTTCGATGTGAGAAAAACGCTGCATAGAATTTTAGGTAAATGTTGTAAAGCCTATGTTAACGAGTGATCTGTTGTGATGAAATGAGTTTTGTGATCGTATTGATCGTGATGATCATCGTTTGTGTAACAGGTTTATGCTCACAGTTGTTTGATCTTGATCTGGTACCTTCCTCAGATGGATTATAACCTCCCCATGCCTTCGGGGCCGTAGCCGAAGATATTAATAGGCTGCGGTCTTGCTTGCTAATTAGTTTGGGTGTTTTGCTAATTATCGACGTCTAACTTTGCTATTCATAATGAACGAGTTCTTATTGTTTCACCGATACGCCTTCATCATGTCAAATTCGGTCGCAGCCTACATGATTTATTATAGCCATTACAGCTACTTTTTACTCGGTATAATATTTGTTTACTTTACTTTACCTTTGTTTCATATATCCACTTCAATTATCCGATTTCTTCTTTCGTAGCTAACCGAATTTTTCGTTTGATCAATTTTCAAGGAATTAGATTGATTTGTCGAATACTTTAAAGGATGTGGTTTAATAAATGAGTAGATAGTTTAGATAGTTTTCTACTGTACAATATTCTATACTTTTTATAGCTTAATTTAGTGCATTTTTTTTTAAATTTATTGCTTTCTATGTGATTGAAAATTCCTCTAAATGAAAGGTGACCATAGACGGACATCTCCGATTGATGCATAAATATTATACGGAGAGGAATTTCCTTCGGGAAAATATTAAATTCTTTATGATCAATTATTTCATCTATTTCATCGATTCTCGTTAGCCAATCATATCGTCAAATTCAATAGAAACGTTTGCGCAATGAAAATTTCGTAGATAGTATGAAAGAATCAACAAATGCGGCTGTAATTATCGATCACAACAAGTCGCTTTAATTAAATTTATTACGGTAGGATGCGGAATTGACTCATGAAGACAAGATGACTTAAAAGCAGTTTCTGATTGCAGCTGCGCTTTGCATGCAAGCCGATTTTAGCATTCAATGTTGTGAATGTTACATACTTTTGCATTCATTATTCATTTTCTATGAGTATACAAATATTATTGTTTATGTGGAATAAAATGATTCATAAGACGATAGGAATAGGGTATTAGATTTATTCAAATGAAATCCTCAATGCTTCTGATTTTCTGGATGCTTGCTTAATGCGATATATTTTTTATTATTTTTTATTGCCATTTTCTTTGCTTTACTAGTCGCCAAAATAAATATTTTAATTATCATTTGTGGGCATAATAAAGCGTTAGGTTAAAAAGCATTCTTATCGTATGTTATGTAGTGTAATTTCGATATTTTCTAGATGTAACCTAGAGGTATTATACTTAAGGGAATTCTCTTCAAAGGTGGGCATATATTCCAAAGGGACACTATACTCCAGAAGGGATGCTATTTTCCACGGTGCTTCATTAAAGGCTTCTATTCGAGGGGTAGGGGGGCTTCCGTTTGTGAAAGATCTACTCCAAGAAATATTGGCATGTTGGTGAATGTAATACAAGTACAAGAATAATCTCATTTCATATATTCACGTCATATATCAGTAAGAAGCAGCTCTAATTCGATGGCTTGTGAAAATGATCAATTTGGATGTTGAAATAAACTATTATTTCTCTGAATTTATTTACTTATTTATTTTAATCAATAGAGTAATCAAATAGCTGAAATGAACAATGTTCTCCATCGTTTTCACTTTTGTATTGTATGAGTTTAGAATCTATTTCCCATTGATATCGTTAATGCACCTATGCTTTCGGGTTTTAAGTTGCAGTTTGAGTTGTTTCGTCCAACGAACTATTGCTGCTCTTACTTATTAAATGCCTATTCGCCTAAATTATAGCCTTTATATGTTTTTCTACCTGGGGATATTGAAAATAAAATAAAAATAAATAAAATAAATATATAATTATCTTTATTGTTACATCGAAAAAACCAATTTACTTCATTGTCTTTCAATAAATAGTAGATATATAGTTTAATTATGTGGAAGTGAAATTAGTCCCATATTTTACTGAGGCAACAGTGAAATCACTGCTTCGTTGAGTATTTTCTTTAGATGAGTATCCGATATTAAACTAACAAAAAAATATGCCCATAAAAGTATTCTAAAATTTTCTTATATTGGTTATTTTTGAGGCACCGATCATGTCGATTGGAAGTACCGTTGGAAGATTTTTTAATGGCTACTATGAGATTAGATTGGATATTCACATGATATAACAGCAATAATAAACTGTTCCATCAAAAAACACTTCGTTGTACTTCTTTATTTTTACCATATGCCTAGACTAACTGGAGCTCCGGGCCCCGAGACCTTCTTAGACTGATTGGAGCCCGAGGAGTCTCGACCGCGGGAGTATTTAAATGATGTTAGTGTTCCATTGTCGTCTTATTTAGAGAGTGAAACAATGAACACACTAATTCGACATTCATTATGAATGCGTTTTTGCTGCTAAAAGCTATTGGGTACTATGCACATTGGCACACTTACTAACAACAATCTATGAGCTTTTAAGTCATCTCTCTCTCCTCTATATTCTTTCTTATATCTGAAAAAAAATAATGCTTTATTTTTAAATATCACTTAAGTATAGGTTGAATTTAAATAATTTTAAAATATTATTTAAATTAGCCAAACGTGGCAATATTAATGTGAAGGGGGAATTTTCTCAATTTTATACATATATAGTTGTCTTGAATGTAAGCATTGGATCAAGATTTTGTCCAATTTAAAGCTGCTTATCTGTATAGACTGCACTAGTCCCAGGTCAACCAAATCCACACGTATGTGCGACTTAAATCCACAAACAATTATTATTTTCATTGTACTGTTACGAATTTGAATTTACCTCCAATATTGAAGAAATAAGTTGATGGCGAATTTTAAATATTCACAGCGGCGTATTGGCAATATTCAATATTTTACATAATTATTTTGAGTGATGAGATCTTCAAAATGAGTATAAAGCTCTGGTCACACTCTCTATAAGGTTTGTCACTCTCTATAAGCTTTGGTCACTCTATAAGCTTTGTTCATCAGCGATCGCCTCCATCGATAATCCGATTACGAGATTAGTGATTTGTAGGTTCGAAGAAATTGTCGTCTATGCTCACGCTGTTTTCCCTCTTAATGACACTTAGAGGGTAAGTAATATCTCATAGTATTGTAATCCAGTAACCAACATTTGCTCTACTGTATTGAATTTTCGATTTTGCGCATAATGGGAAACCGATGGTTTTATTCGATATTCTATTTAGGCGTTAATCGAGCTATTTGTGTCTTACTAATATGTACATGTGCTAAGTGTTGATAGAAACTATTTTCCATATTTTATGCTCTTTTGGCAGTTACTGAAGATTAGTGACCTCCTTCCCACTACATATAAGTTTATAAATATAAACCACTATATATAAATATACAAGTATAAATAAATATATAACAGTATTGCAACATAATGTCCATAAGTTTCGAATCATTGAAGAAAGGAGCCATTAAAAGTTCCGCTTCTAAGCCAAATGCGAAAATTAAGCTTATTAGTCGATTTATTCTGCAATAGACTGCCTTCATATGAACATATTTTATTGAATATTTCTCACTATTTTGGAATATTTTGGTATTCGCTGAGCTATTAGAAGCTGAAGTATAAAAGCGCATATTGTGAGAGTCTCCTTGTCCATGCTTCTAGTGCTATGCTTTCTCGAAAACTCAATTCAAAACTGTTAATGAATTTCGCAAATGAAAGAGGGAATCGGATTTGCTCGCTGGTTATTGATTGCCTGCCAACTGTCTCAGATCGAATATGTTTGCGTCTTCATCAAAAATCAACATTTCCGAGCGTTTATTTGCCAAAGATTTTAGCATCGAACTCATGTAATCTAAAACCGTCAAAAAGGTTCTCCTTTATTATTAGTGACCATTCATTTAAGAGCTTTTTGCGTTCGTAAAATCCGCTTGATGAAAAATCAATTGTATTAATTGGCAGACAAAATAATTGTGTAATTATTCTTATGAGTTTTTCTATTTGCTAGACTATGCATAATAGATATCGTTCTGTTTACAAATAATAGATTTAATTAGCAACATATTTTCTTTTCTTTTTTTTTCTGAAAGCTCAATGAGCATCTTACTTTGAGAGCGTCGCAGATGTATTGCACAACACCAACGTCAATTTGTTTATATTTATATTTCTTTTGGGATAAATCAATCCATTGTGTGTGCTAAATTTGATTCCGAGATTCGGTATGATTGCATTAATTAAGTAATTAACTATTGGCTAATTAAATTGTGCTTTGTTGATATGTAATAATGAAATTATATCGCCCACCTAAACCTCTCTTTCCGATGTTGCCCTAAATTTCTCTGAAGCAATACTTGCGATCTAACTGCTAGAATCGTGTAAAAAATTCAACTAATCAAGTCAGTGCGGCAGCTTCGCCTTCCATCCGTTGTTGATTTAATCGCGGTTGGTCGGTATTGTATGGCCTAAGGTCTCTTTATGCTGGCTAGCCTAGGTCTACCGCAAAGCCTAAATAAAGCTTGATGGAAAGAAATGGAGCGATCAGACATATTTAGCGATTCTAATATTACGAACAGATTAATTAAGAATCTGAGCACTGCTGGAGGTACTGTCACTCAGAAGTTCATTCCGGCGATGCTGAAAAGTCAGCTAAAATTATAAATTATATTCTCCGGGATTTGCAGCGGAGGTGCGTTGAACATTAAGGAAAAGCGTTCATTACTTACTGCTGATGCATTTTGGAATAATGTAGTCTCTATGTTGTTTCCACTATTACACTGTTGCAGTTTTTTCAAAGGCGTTTAATTAGGATTATTTTGCGCAAGTTTAGCATGAACCAGACCATCCAAATTACACTACCATTTAAAAAATCTTTCGTAGTGTCAAATTTAATTTGATTCTATGTTCTGAAATTGTGTATGGGTTCCCGATATTCCATCGTCAGGAATTTTTTAGCTTGCATCTCTCCTAGCTTGCGTGAGTATGAGTTCCATCTCGTCAAAAAACTCGAATCACAAACAATGTTTCGCACAATTTCCAACTTCATGTTCTAAGAATTATGAATCCACCTGTTGCCGTATCTTTATCGGATCCATTCATGGCGGGCTCATCGAGAAGATGCCTCGGAGGAAATGGGGGATAAACACTTTTAAAAAGGAATGATTCTCTTAGTCGTCTAGTATGCTTCATGACTCATAATATAGTGAACATTTTTGAAACTTTCATTTATTGGACGATCCATTTTCTCGCCACACGGCTCGAAATCGACGATTTCCTTGCGATTGACGTTGATATTTTGACGGTTATGTTGTCTCGGTTATGATTGAATTTCGACCATTTGAATGATAGCTTTTTTCTGTTCCGGTAAGCATAACCGGTTCCGCTTACTTTTTTCCATCCCAGGTGCTAAGAAAACATAAATGCATGAGCTGGAGCTTGGTTGCTAATGATTTGTTCAGCACTTCTATGTGAATTTCTGACATCCTGTCGAATTGTGGTTGTTGCATTGTAAGCTTTTTTTTTGCATTGCGCTTATCTGCCGCAATAACAGAACCGCTAGAATGAGGGAAACTAAAAAATTTCTTAATTACAGCCGTTATATCAGCATTCGAATCGATTGAGTCAATTTTTAACAGAACTACAAATTGCTAAATGAGAATGCGAATTCCCACTTTTTGCCAATTGATTTGCATTCGGCAAATTCGACACATATACACAGCGCTATCACAATGCGCTTTACAGACAGACGCAAATGTATAAAAGCCTATGAAAGTGAGTTTTCTTGCGATATCAATGAACCTGGCCATTGGCAATGCAAAAGTAAATGCCGTTTTCACCATTATAGACCAACTATTGTAGCATCGAAAACTTCTTTGAGCTATTTATTTTTCATATATATTGAAATAACATTTTACAATAACTGGCTGATAGCCCATTATAGCCTCTAGTAGCAGTCCTTTAAGTTACGATCTTTGTTATTCAAATTGCGATAGTGTTTTCGAATAAAAAGTATGACACGGAAGGTGTGAATTTAACGACATGCAATTGCGATAAATGCAATCTGACAGCATCGTTCAACTCATGGGCAATTTAAGCGGTCGCTGGCCATTTACTGTCGGCGGCCGGATCTCCAAATACATCCTGCCAAACGTATATTGGGCGGTCGACCTTGTGTTGTACCGCCCAAATATTATTACATTCGTGTGCTATTATAACGCTGAACCACGACTATAGTAGCGATTATAATTGCCACCTTGATAAATAAAGAAAAGGCAAATTTTCACCACTAAATTAGTTCTCCGCAGGCAACTGTATTTCTGAGTGAAATATGAAAGCACTGAATAAAAATTCTTTTAAAAAAGTTTTTTTTGCGGAGTATACATGAATAGGTGAGTAAATTACCTACCGAATAGATAAGTAAATCAACATATAGTTGTACATCCTTTTCAGAGGTCGTTTCCGCTCATTGTTCACTTAAAAATTTGATTAGTACAAATTATGCGCATAAATTTTGCATTCATCGAATTTTCGTCTTCTATCGATCGGGCCATAAAGCGAAGCTTAATGTCGGGGTGATTAAATTATGAAGGTTTCTAGAAGATCACTCTTATTTCAGTATTCTTCATAGCCTATAAAAATGGGTGCTAAGGTGAATGGAATGTAAATGTGCAAATAATCGCAGCTCTACTTATACCCATCTCCGCATGTTTATTATACAGAGGAAGCGCGGCAGGCGGGTGAAGAGAGGAGGCGTGATAGAAAAGAAGTGTGTTGGGGAATCAGATATGTGATATCAAAACAAAGAGAGACTTTTTGAGACTTGTAGTGTTCAAGTTTTATCAAATGAGGCGTTGATAGAATTATCGGAAAAAACTTCTAAATTCATTATATATTTTTCTTCTATGGAATTAAATTTAAGAAAAAATTCCATTAAATATTCAGAAAGAGTTTTTCTTCTATAGAAGAGAGGCAAATTTCAACTCTAAATATTTGTTGCTGTTTAAAGAAGAATTTATGAAATGAGAGATTATCATATTCGACAGAAACTTGCTCTCAGGATTTTTTCTTTTTTTTTGCTCAACTTCCATTCGTCACATACAAATATATATTTTATTTTCATTAGTAATGTACTCGTTATCTTGAATAGGAAAACGCATGAGTGCTGCAAAAAACGCAATCGTTTTATGTTCTCGATGAATTATTCAAATTGTGCATTTTGACGTTTTTCAAGTCTTCCCGTCTGAGGAACGATGAGGTGAAAAAAAAAATAATCTGAAAAAATCTGCTAAGGCAAAATGTGGGTAAGAACTTCTGTTGCATCCACGTGTTCAAATCAATATATATATATATATATATATATATATATATATATATATATATATATATATATATATATATACCGAGTAAAATAAGAGTGTGAAAGAAATTGATAGAATATATATATATATATATATATATATATATATATATATATATACCGAGTAAAATAAGAGTGTGAAAGAAATTGATAGAATATAGAAAGTGTTCGTTGCCAAGTCAATGAATTTTTCCTATTTGAGTGGAAAAGCGCAATTCGAGAACGCTTCAAAGGGTCCCGATGGAAAAGGATTTGAGTTTGATATAAGTATTGTGGGTCTTCAAAATGAATTTTTTCATAAACGGGCCTCGAGGGAGAAAAGCGAAACATTAGCTTGTGATGTGTCTAAACGTAGTGCGTGAAAATTGCGCTGCTCCAGGTGACGGTGCTAATAATTTGTATTACCCTAATGTTGCTTTCTTTGAGCTCGACATTGTTTACAAAAAATTGTTTTCGCTTTCATTTTTTTTTTGCTTTAAAATTTTTATTTATTACAAGTAAGGTTCTTGTTTATTGTTTTCATTGTATAGTTTCACTTATGCCATCGCAGCATGAGATCTTCAGACGTTTCCTTATGAACCTAAAACCAAGAAATCAGTGCAGATTGTTTGTAAATTCAGGAAATAGTGACCAGTTAGCGAACGAGTGTGTTATTTTTAACAAACGTCAGTCCTATTGGCCATTTTGAATGCAAGCTCTTACTGTGTTATTGTTACGTTCCTTATTCATTCATCAGCCTATTTCTACGGCGGTTTAGCATTCTTTTCGAATTGGTTTCCATTTGAGCGTTATCTATGCAACATTCCTGATGACATTCCAAGATTATGTTCTGTATTATATTTAAGTAGAAAATATGCTATTTATTCGTTGAGCGCTGTCCATATATTCTGTATTTAAATAATACAGTATCTCTCATATATTGTTATATTCGTGTTTTAAACGTTTGCTTCAATCTATGTTTTGCGTGCTGCTAATTAAAGGTGTCTTTTGTGAATTTATGTTGTTCCACCGAAATGGTTATCCGTAATAAGTAAAGTATGGAATCTAATTAAATGAATGTGGAATTGCTATCGTTGAAGAAGGATCTCATAAGATAAATAGTGACTAAAAAATTCTCATTTTTAAGCAAAGCAACTAAATTCACTTTTAATCGACGAAAAAACTTCTTCAAAATTTTCGAAAGCATCAGCATTGAGGACCGAAGATAAAAAAGAGGTTATTTAATGCGAAAAATTTGCTAGTGGCCAACCAAAGCTTATCGAATACTTAAATAGGAGAGGATAGAGAAGGAGGAGCGCGATTTGGCAAGAGACAACTGGAAGCGATGGGGCATTGCCCATTTCTGGGGGCAGTTTACTCCTTCGTTTTACGCATCGATCGGCAGACGCACTCCAACATAAATCCCAATGTGTTTTGCATATTTCACGCCGCTTTTACAACAAACGTCGAACGCTCTTTTTGATGCTTTATTCACATTCATTCGATCACTTGTTTCCTACGATTACGTATCGGCTCTTTCTTATTTAAGTTGCATCACCGGATTTGTTACGCTTGGATAAGAGGGATTTGTCTCTGAACATTGCATTCTCATTTCTTCTCCAACCCCTCCCCTTCCTCCCCCTCAACCAATTCCTTCCAGAGAATAAGTGCTATTGGGTGGCGCCATTCATCCTTTCATCCTCCTACGCTCTCCCCTTTCTTCTCCAAATCCCGTAAAATTAGGGTTTATTATTGAGCTGCAAAACCTGAAGCAATAATATCTGCTCTGGTCAACCGTTATGGGAAAGAGGCGCATGGTAGACTACTTGCATACACTGCAAACTATACCCAGATGATAGATAAACTTCGTAGTGGCATGTTTTCAAAGGAATTGTCCCACTTAGTTTCTCCATCAGCAGTCCATATTAAGGTGGTAGAATGGCCGTCGTCAGAGTTTAACTTAGCGATAAATTATTTTGAATATTTTATTCAAATTCACGAGTTGTAAAGTCGTATTAACACCTCGTAAATATTTATTGTGCATATCTGCCTGTTCCATAGCTTTCTCACCTTGGTGATTACTCAATTCAGTGCCATTCTAGCTATAAAAGTTTATAAATGCATCAATCGCTCTCGCTCTTTACGTATGATTTTAACGTTGAAATTACGATTAGAATTCTTGCGTTTAGCGATCGTTTTCACTTATTTTTTTATTCTTTTTTTGCATTTTTCGATAAAAACTTTAATTATGTAGATTTTTAAATATGTAAAATTTTTAAAAGTCATATCTGGAAAGCGTATTGTGACGAAATTGTTTCTTTGCTCTTGCATGTTTTTATGGACGATATTACACATCTATTCGGTAGTTTCATTCCAGTAATCACTGAAGCGCAATAGTTGTGAAGCTCTGTCGGTATTAAATTCATCATCTCGCATGCGAATTTTTCATTTTAAAGTTTCAAAAATTTGCATATATTTCGAAATCTATCCAAGCCTCAAAAACGAATTTCTTATAAAACACTTGATTGGAAAGCGATATGTTTGGTTGTTTATTGACGGCCGATAATGTAGTTGCTTATAACTGTAGAATGCAAAAGCGCATATCACGGCACTCTATATTGGTAAGTACTCGTATTTGTTATGTATTTAATGCCATTTTTGCACAATAGCGATACATCACAAAACAAGAATAAAATTTTCATCGCATATTGGAATATAAACTCAGCGTTGGTGTCAAAGTTGAAAGTTTTTCACCGCTTTATTTCGCTAAGGGCAAAAGATTTCTTTGCTTCATTGAGGCGTTCTCATTGCATTTTCGGATTACAATAATAATTTTTTTTTTCTAGAATATTTTCAAATTATTTTATCTCAGATCAAATATTTTCAACTGATATCAAATTTTGATTATTTTTTGATTGGAATTAGCCGAATTTCAGCCTCTATTCATTAGAGGACAAAACCGATAAAGGCTGTCTCATTTGTTCTCCGTAAAGGAACCGATTTCCATCGCGAAATTATTAACTTTCCAAAATATTTCGTCGAAAAAACTCAAAAGCAAAACCGAAACAAAGACGCATATTTGCTATAGCGCGTATGATTTTTTCGGCAACAATCCATTTTTTTTCGATGTAGTATTTGCCAAATATTCGAGGCGCTTAGTCGATCATGAAATTGGTGAATATGTGGCATTCCAATGGCTTTTAGCTTTTTGAGCTCAGTTGTTCTTTTATGTCTTACATACACTTCCACTCTTGCTTTCCTACTCGTTCATTGAACCGTTTATTATTCTTTTGCACTTATGCTCTAATATTTTTTCTAACCTCACTAGATGCGTTCAGTTGAATTTTTCTTGCTGCAGCATTGACCCATTACCCTGTTTTGTATTGCATTTCATCCATTAATTACTTGTCTACGTCAGACGCATACTTGTTTTCCTTTAACATCTTATGTTAAAGCCAATGCTATTTCTGATCAGATTTAAATGAATTTTGATCGTTGTTTGATGGTTACTTTCAATGTTGACCGCATACGATTTCGAGACCCTCATCGTTCGATTTCCGCGCGAATGCTACACAAGTGAACTACTGCGAGTCCATTCACTGGTCAGTATTTTCTCGTTTAGATATTGTCGGCTTTCGTGTGCACATACTGCAATGGGCTTAATAAACAAAATTTTTATTAGCTCTTTTTTTGCCAGTAAGAAATTAATCAGTCCATCTTTAACAGGGGGTATGCCTGAATTTTTGTAGCTACATCCAGCTCCTCCTTCACACCGTAATCCTTTCCCCGCAATTGATAAAACTTGGACTCATTCGAGAAATTGGGAAACATCTGAATCAGGTTGAATCGCGACATCAATAGTTGTAGGAATTTATCGCTCATGAATCGATTGCTGCTATAGTGTAAGCTCGCTTATATGCGCGAATGCTTAGCATTGCACATCTCTTCGTTGTCAGACAGAAAAATTTTTGGCAACCAAAAAAAAAAAGATACATAAAACCTACACCGCGTTACTTACTTCAGATTTATTCAACAACTTTTGTTCTGATATATGCGTTAGAATTCTCGAAGAACTTACATCATTCTGCGGCCAGTCAGGTCATCAGGCCGCATTTTGCATCGATCAGATTCGCATTTAGAGGCCGGTCGGGACTGAAAAAATGGGATTTTTTTTTGTGGGAAGCATGTATGATGGATGACTGTGGTTCGGTTAAAATACGAATGCATAATTTTACTTTATGTTATGATGTTTTATTGGAATTTTTTAAGTTGCTATCAGATATTACAGCATTTTGATAAGATCAACAATGGAAAAGTGAAAGATTTGTGCTGAAAGCGATTTTTTTTTTCACTTTTGTGCTACGCTTAGCGATCACCCCTACTTTTTATCCTCATTGCTAACGAAGTGGTGAAGTGTTGTTGGACAATAGGTGGCGAAACGTAGGACAACAACTCGGAGAAACCGTGATGAACTTCATCATTGCAAAGAAAACAACCATTCAATGAAATAGTTTTTGCGGTGATCCGAAGAATGCACATAAAAAAATTATTTCAGGCAATCATTGGAGATGACTGATGAGATAAATGGAATTAGAAAAGTACATATTATGCTGGTATCTCTGGTACGTTTTCTTTCTAATAAACTTATGAATTTTCAAAAGACTCCAACTCCGGAGCCGAACACCACCGGTTCCAGCCGGTCATCTCCATTTGTCAGATGATGTATTTTTCTAATTTAATATATGCTATCATGTCTAGAAAGCCCTGCATTTTTTTTAGCAGAACTGCCGCTTAGCTCCACATATAGACAGCAGTCGTCAAGCTTTATTGAAGGCCATCACTCTTCTTTCAGACTTAGGCCTAGTTCTATTCGAATCAACAAGATAATTTATCATTCGCCATCCAACCGTCAAATCAGCCGTCGGATCGAAAATGGAATGACTATGCCGATCGCATTGAATGAATTGCAGTAATGAATAACGTCGAATATTCAGTCATTTGTGACCACATTATTGCATTTCACATTGATGCAGTAATTTTACTGTATGGCGGATGCGGTTCTTTTGGATTTCTCTGTTGCCGTTTACTTTCGTGATCAAGCATTCAATATATCATCTGCACACTATTGTTTCTCCCGCTGCTACCGAGTGCTTTCTCTTGTGGTAACACTCTTGTTTCCTGCCCTAAGAAGTTAGATTTTTTTAAAGGAATATGCCCATAATCTAAACAGAACTTGATTTCGTGCAGAGCAGTTTCCGGTTGGAAAGTAAATTGACGCGAAGAGGCACCTATTAAAAAATTTTTTTCGCATGCAATATTGCTCTTTAATTGCACCAAAATCACTCTTTTTAAATACAATATTCTGTCGAATTAATCACAAAATCGTCTAACAGTAGTGCAAACAAAAATGAGTGCGCTATTGTTTTCTGAGAAAAATTGTCGAAATAAAATATTCGACAGAAATAATCACTCATTTGATCACAACTCTCTTAAGCAGTTTTGCACTAAATTTTACGATAATGAGTTTACAATTTTAAAAGGTAAATTATTTTACTGCAACAAATGTTTTGAATTATTATCGAGAAGAGATTTTTCTATTTAGCTTCAAATTTAGTAAAGTGTTTTCCTATCGATAGAGTTAATTTGTAGGCAATTATTTATGCGTAATGCTGAAAAGAATAATACATCCAAATGGGATTTCGATGAATCGCGTTCGTATTCTCTATTTATCACCTAAGCGACAATTACGTTTGATGATTTAGCAAGCTTTGATTTGTCATTAGCCATGAAAATTGCCTTTAATTTATATAAAACACATAATATACGAATGATTTTGTAAGTAAGTAGGTAATTAGATAGATTACTAAATAACTAAGTAAGTAAATGAGCAACCTATCATGAAAATAAACAATTCGATCGAATCTTTGAAATAAGATATTTTTAGATATAACGCTAACGTTATGCTATGTTTAGGTATAGAAAAGCAATCGAAGTGCAAAATCAGTCATTAATATATGCGGAGATCAGTGGACTCCTGAATATTTGCGATAAAAGGATTCATTTCACACTGGAAATTGCATTCTCTAAGTACTTAACTAATGACAGAAATTGGCACGAATTTCGGGGAAATTATTTCGCTTGGGGAAATTAAAGTTAACTGTTTAGGACAGATAATGTTGATGTAGGACATAATAAGTAAATGAGTAAAACTTTTAGGAATTTGGAGCGTAAAGCGAGTGGAAAGCTTTTTTTTTGAGGGAATATCGCTTACACTCCTCAGAAATTTTACTGCAAAGATTTCGTTGGATTCTATTAAAGACGCTAAAGCGAGCGCAGCAAACCGATTAATTATTTTGAAATATTTTGGCTATACGACCACTCTTTAAAGTTTTTAAATATGACAGTTTTATAGCACTCACACCGAAGTTATTTCATTCAGGAAAATTCTACCTTCCTCCCATTTTTCCACTTTGTTGGAAAAATTAAACCACCTCTTCTTCGCCGAGAAGTTTCCTAACTTCTCCTTCTTGGGGAAAATTTCCTGAAAGCAATTTTGAAGTTCGACTTACTTGTTTTTTCTTTATGTATTTTTTTACTTTGCTGATTTACTCGTATATTAAAAATTGAAATGCTTGGAATGTAAATTTAAACGTTTTGATATATTGGAATATTATATAGTTTAGTAATTTGCATAATATGTAGATGTGTCATATCACAGGCATTTGACGTTATACTTTCTTATTATTCATTTGCTGCAGAAATTGGTGAAGAAGAAATAATCGCTGCTGTTATTACTATTGATAAACAATATTGAAATACGATATTACATACGGATTATAAATAGCCGTAGGCAATAAAATGGCATATCTTTCTCTTTACGTTTATTTGTGGAAATATGTTCTTAATTTCTACTAGTAGTATATTTAGTAGTGTTGTAAAATTGAATTCCCCAATAAAAAAACGTTTTAAAAAATGCTCGAACATCCGCTGCTAAAAAAAATCAAAGCCACGATTTTTATATAAAAGCGATTATTTGAATATTAACAACTAAATCAACAAATTAAAGCAATTAGTCGACTTATACCCAAATATCATCTTTACCTTTCGTGTTGAATGAACAGACAATAATTAAGCAACATTGCAACGTTAACAATAATTTCGTAAGAAAGAAATACAATCTAAGGACGTGATGAGCAAAGTAATTTTTCACTTTGCAAAGAGAAAAAAATTGTCCCAGCTAGAAGATATTTATCGTTGATCACACGTAACGTTTCGTCTAAACGTTTTATTCTTTTATCGCTTTCTACTATCATTTTCTATTTAGACGTAAATAAATCTATTATTTCAACTTATCTCATCAACTGCAATTCTTATCAGTGTTCCGATTAGCATACGTTTAATTAAAAGCAAATTTTTCAAATTCTGCAGAAAAATACATATTCTTCTTAAATGAGATAGTTTCTTTGACTTTATCTATCATGCAAGATGATCTCTGATTTCAGCTTAGCCATGAAGTAAATTGTTGCCTTTGCACTTCACTCACCTGATAAGTCGATTTGATAAGTCTTCAACAAAACACGTCGCTCTGCATGCCATAGCTTAGTGTTTGCATTCTGGTTGGGAAGAGTAGCGCTGAGGCATGCATTCAATGAGGCATACAGCTGGAAGTATAGCAGGGATTACACTAAGTTGTTAAGAAAAGTGGCAAAACCTTCTGTTATTCAAGGCTCTTAATTTTGTTTCATTTTGTTACATGGGTGGAATTTTTAGAATTTGGAGAAATTGCAGTTAAGTTTTTTTCTTTGAGAGCAAAGTAGACTAATTGTAAGCATTTGTATGTGAATCCGTGAGCAGAAGGTGAATAATTTCTTAGCTTTTTTTCTTAGTAATGTCTCACTGAATCGGGCTGATCAAATATGAGACGGTAATGATAACATATTTGATTCGCCTATCCTACTCGAACTTATCGTGCCATTTACGTCTCCCTATCGATATTATTCACCAATAGCAGAGATCTCTGTTGACGATATTTCCTCTAGCAAACTTCCACTATTCATCTGCTCTTGCAACTTATAATAGTGAGCAGTCCACTACTCAAGAAAATTCATGGATTTCAAAAGGAAAAGCTACAGTCGTTTAAATGTGTCAAAAAATTTATATGCATTTCGTAACCGACCGCATTTTCATTTCTTATTGGCCAGACTGCGAAAAATCAAATATTCTGCAGAAGATTTATTTATATGGACAGATATTTCGTTCAAGATATGAGTGTATTAATGCGCATTTTATATTCTTTACTGGTATATTATTGGAAGTGATTTATGTGTTTATTGAAGCGCAGATAAGACGTATATCATCATAACTCATTTGACGATCTTTTCCACTCTTATTTACTGCGGGAAACACTCACTACTTTTCATTTTCTGACTGTGGAGACCATCACCAAATTTCACGTATTCGATTCTTCAATACTTTTGTTCTGAAAGTAATCTTTTTAGAAAATAATGTCATTTCCCATGGGGAAGTGTATAAATTTTCTGAGTGCAAGAAAGTTTGACCTCTCATTGGATGAAACTGTGAACTTGAAATTTAATGCCTATTGTCTACAACCTCGGATTGTGCCATGAAACACAGGTTGGTACGTTTTTCTGGATTTCTGGATTTTTTGATACATTGATTTTGGAGTCAATGTATTAATTGTTCTTTATGATGGTTTCACAGTATTCATTAGTGGGTTTCCGATCTGTATAAGAATCATGAATGTTCAACTGTGGAAAGCTACTTCTTAGCCATTACAATGTGTCCAATTCATATCGTACTTTCCTTTTTTGTGTGCCATCATTCAGCTATAAATTTACTGAGAGAGAATTATATGGACCTGAATTTATTAGCATTCACCATAGTGCATTACACAATTCTTCCTTTAAAAGATTCGAAAAACAACCTTAATGATACTGATATAAGGGCCCCGAAAGTGCACAGAGAGGGAGGGCATCAAGTAATTTTGCGCTAAATCAACGCGAAAGTTGTGAATGTATTTTGAAAATTAAGCTGGTTGCCAATCGCGCAAGTCGCTTCAAACGCAAGCTTTGCACTTTACTTTTTTCTGCCACAATCTTTTTTTGCGAACATATAGAAGTATCTTCGCCTAAAGCTTGTTCCCTTTCAATACTTCTAACTAAATCTATTCCATCTATTCACATCTGTCCCATTCATAAAAAATTTTAGGTTTTTGTTTTGGTTAAGGTTTAGCTGTTTATAGAAAATCTTCAACAGATGTAAGGTTATGCGCTTTGATTATTTAGATTCAATAACCTTTTTATGACTTTAAAAAAAAGGGGAGAAAAGAGGATATTTTAGAAAATTGAAAATCAGAGACAAAGCAGCGAACGTTAAAATGTGGCGTATAAATGAAATTTGCAATTGACGCGACAGCTAGCTAGATGTTCGTTGGGAATGTGGTCGTTGAAAATTTTTTCGTTTTGTTCGATTATTTGGGAGATTGCGCATTGCTTCATCCATGACCATTGGATGCATAGCAAGAAATAACGGCAAGTTTTATGTGCTAATTTGTACATCTTCATGATCGAATAGCCTCACATCGATCATTGCTTCCAGTCTATAAATACCTTAGGATTATAAGAAAAGAACGATAGACTATTAAAAGTCCATTTTTTTTCCATTGATTCGTTGCTCCTTTCAGTTTAAATATACGATTGAGGAAACGCCTACGCGCTTTTTCGTTATCTTATCAAGCGCAGAATTCCCAACATTGTATATAGGTGATGGGAAATGGAAAATAATAGGAGACCTCCACAGTTCACAGTAATTTGTAGTTTTTTGGTTAGGTAAATATTTTTACAAGGAATGATATCACTGTTATCACTGAAGTTTGGAAAACATCTTAGAATGCATGAAACGTTCTGATCCCTGCCATCAGTCGTCTTTTTCGCTGTGATACCAAATTCGTTAGGGGTAATATCGCTTCACTTTACTTTTAACTAGAAGATCGTTTGTCAATTTGTATATTCAAATATTGTTATCTGTATAGATATGCTTTCCGACCATTTGTAATAGCCAATATCGCGTTTTAGTTCAATCACTTTTTCGAAACTAACATTCAAAAACGCTATGATATAATGCAGTATTAAGTTTTGTTGGATTAAAACCTCATCCGTGATTGTGTGATGGTTGTCAAAGCAACGCAAGCTAATGTTTTATATCAATAAAGCTCAAATTCTCGAAGAGGGCTTATTTATCAATAATGTTTCTTTTTCATGGCTATTGAGTGCGTAGTGTGCAAGCTTATTGCATTCACTTCAACTTCGTATACGTTTCAATTCGCCTCAAAATGCTTTCATACGCTTACATAAGATATCGTTCTTAAGGCTTTTTTTTTTTGGTGAGCATTCATGAGCCGTTCAGCATTTTTACTGCGAAGTTTCTCAAGTATCGTTGAAAAAATTTTTTTTGGCCTATATGCAATAATTTCTTTTCATAATCCAATTATTATAGCCCTCATTAGCACAGAGAATAGGAAGTTTTAACACTTGGTGGAAATCAAATCTATGAAATCAATCATTTTCCGGCTTAACATTTTTGTGGCACATGAAAAGCTGTCAATCATTGTAAGTCGGCAAATAGTATGTGTAGATACTTCTATTATACCAGCGGCAATTCTTCACCCTACTAGCATCTAGAAAGAGCACAAGTAGAGAGACTGACTGTTCATAGGTTTAGAAATTCCACGACTCTCCCACAGTTGAAGATCTTGACCTCCAATTTTGCAATCCCATTAAGTTTTGAGGTCCTGACCTTTAGAACTCGTACTCATAGGTGGAGCTTTGTGCCAATGCAAATATTTTCCGTTGTGCGGAAACCAGAATCTAACTTAAATGCAATAAGTGTAAATATTGCCACTAAGAAGCCGTTGTTATAAGGATTACACAATACATCTTCAGAGTTGAAATTTGCTAACATTAGTAGAATTGGGCGAATTTCTCTTTTTAGTAAGGTTGCTCACAATTATCCACCTGTAATAGTATTCAATAAGCAATAGTGGAAATAAACTTGAGCGCATAAATTCAACAAATTGAAATAACTTTAATAAATTAAATTGTATTACGCGATTTGATATCTCAGTGACGACCAATAAATTCGCTATGCAACGTTTCGAATCGATTCCTCATCTTATTGGACAGCAAGCATTGTTAAAGAGAAATCTCTATGAAAAACCTTCTGACGCAGAAGCAGTAGCAATCGATGATGCCCAACACAATTGTTTGAAGTGTGTGCTTATGTGAGAAGTGCTGTATCGTTCCATGCAGCTCAAATATTTTGCAATAAATTGAGCGGAATGAAAGATGTCGACGATGAGTGATATCAGTATCAAATTTTCTGATCTTTGCAGTAATTGATGAATGAATTCCGATCGCTGAATAGATCTTCTTCTGTTCGATTTCTTAAATATACATCCATATGCATATAAATTAAACTATTTTGCTAGATGCTCTTGCAAATTTGCATATGTGAAGCGTATTTTTCAAAGGCGCCTAGATATATGCATAGAAATTTGGTGAGTAAAAAGCGGAGCGCGGATTTGACTCTCTATAGCATCCTTCAAGCGATTCATCAATTTTGGAAGTGATTATAGTCACCATAAATGTGCCCAGAAATTTGTATACATTCTACGAACGTTCCAGTCATACTTTATACCTATCGGGACGAATTTTACAATTGATTAGGTGTACAATTTCAAAAAACATTCTACGAACGTTTATTTACAAAGCTATGTGAATACGTGAATATTCACTAGTGGATTCGCATGTCTCATTGGGTCGGTAAAGATGCGAATGCAATAATATGCATACTTATTGTTTGTTTATTACTGTGTGATAGGGATTGCTTTGATGAGGTGATTCATTTAGAGCTATAAATATGACTCGAAGTAATATGCATTCCTTTATTTCCCAAAAACGCTTGAGGCATATGTTTTCTTAATAATATGCATAAGTTAATTCCTTTATTTCCCAAAAACGTAGAAATCTCTTACACTTGATGAGCACTCATTGAGAAAGCAACTGTTATGAGGGAGTTTTGAGAGACGAAGTAAAGCTTTTTAGAAATCAAAACAACTTCGACCAATAGGGTCTTTAGAGGGGAGAATGTTATGGAAGAAAATTCTCTAAAGAAGACGCTTGAGGCGTTTGTTTTTGGTGGATTTTTCGCGCAAAAACAGCTCATTGAGTGAACATATCTTTTCAGATTGATTGAGCACTAAGATTAGTTGGCATTAAGCTTAGTCAAATACAAACACCATCTATACGCCATATCGAATAGTCGTAATTTACATCGAATGCGTTTCCACGGACGTTTTCTCGCTTCATAAATGAGCAAATAATGAGTAATTTTGTGCTTTTTTTCTTCATCAATAGATCTTTCATACTTTTTCAATCGTTTTTCTTCGTATAAACAAGTACATTAGATTTTTTCAATTTCTACAATAATAGCGAGAGAAGCTGGCTGGTGATTGAAAATATAGTATTTCTATTAGTCGTATGCACGTGTGGAAATGTTGAATTTTTGAAGATTTAGAAATGCTGATGATTTAATTCACCTATAATCTATTCATTCTCACGTACATTTAATTTGTTTTCATCTATCTTTAAAAGAATAAAAGTTTTCAATCAAGTTTTGAGTATAGATGTATTGCTTTTCGACTTATGAAACTGCTACTGATATATTGTAAACTACAGCATTTGATTATTAAAAAATAGCAGCTTTTACTAATCGTATTTTATTCAAAAGAGAGCTCAAAGTTTAACTAAAAGAAAGGTGTGCCAAGAAGATTGGTAGCTTTTTGCGTCTTTGCATATCACTTCATCGGGTATATCATTTGAAAATTTATTTAAAACATCTTATATTATGAAACATCTTATTTTATTTTATTTAAAATATCTTATTCTTATATGTCATATCCTATAATATGTTTCTTGTCAAATTGATCCTCTGTTAGATTCTTCGATGGTTGCTCAATAATGGTTGACAAAACGATCACTAGCGGTCTATCTAAAAAACTATTTTTACTATTTGGCTATAGGGATAAAATTTTTTTCACAAGAGATTCTATTATTCGATTAATGATGTGGAATTATTTCGTAAGTGAATATCGGTGCCTACACATCTATCGAGACGATATTGTTATGACGTTTTTCTCTATTATTTACAAAGGCATTTGAAAATTACTTACAAAAATGATAAAGTTGATTCGATTTGAAAAGTTTAAGTGTTTTTTTTTGTGAGCTGATGGCCACTCATTATAGAACATAACTATTATATGAAACCCGTTGTCCACATATTTCTGTGAAGATTTTTTACGAAGTTCATTTCTAGTGAAACAAATATTGCAACAAATATTCCCCATTGCAAAAAAAAAACGTATTATTAAATCATCGAAAACATGATTGCTAATTACTAAAAATGTTTTTCATTATTTCAATTTATCAGCTTCATTTGTTCGAGCTGAAAGAAATAAAACAAAAAAGTCTAAAATTGACATATTTATATGCGCTTAAACCGACATATTTTCAGTAGGAAACAAAGATATTCTTTCAATGGAATTTCTTTCTTTCTTTTTGCATCTTTTGTTTTATTCGATGCATCTTTCATTGTTACATCATTTTGCATCATTTCGCATATCATTTCAATGAAACGAATCCACTCTATTCTTTCAATTATTTATTCAAAAATTCAACTGAATAATATTCATACAATATTATTATAATCTTATATTTTTGCACATCATTGCTTATAAAATGTTGAGTATTGATGCAATGCAATTGTCGCAATCGATAAATCACTTATGTGGAAAAATTCTTGCGTAGCATTAAAAATTGCAGTGTTCAATTTGAAGATTTGTTGACATCATAGAGGACGAAACTTACTAGTGCCCTCTTGTGCACGAACGGCCACTTCATCAAAATGCTTTCCCAGTGGAATTCATTCTGAGTGCAATATGCTTTAAGGTGCGCTGATTTTCTCTGAAATGCCTCTTTCGGTGACGCTCATAAGTTCATAACGAAAAAGGTGTGAAACGAATTTTGCTACTAAAGGTGAAGGTGGGAAACCCCTTCATATGGGATTTTTACAGAATTTATCTTTTTTATGGCTTTTTATAACATTACAATCGCCAGTTATAGCGATGTAAAGGAAATGGGAGCAGGAGAGGGTTGAGAAATAATAGAAGTGGAATGAGTTTGTCGAACCTCGTTGAAGTATGATCCTTGTTTTCAAATTACTATAAAATGCGACGAAAATAATTGGCCAATTCGTTTTTTCAAATTGAGTCAGTAATTTAATTATTGGAATTTGGAGTACCAGTTGAAATTATAAACATTACAAATATCAACATTTCTGTGCTATCAGTTTTCACAAATAAGTAATTTCAATTATTAACCATGACTATTTAAACTGAATAATGCGACTGAAAAATCGGTTGAACAGTATTGAAACAAACAACTTGACTTGAAATATATTTCTATTGTATAAATTCCGAGATAAGTAAATATTGGAATGTATTCGCATCAGTTCAACAATATTGAGCGGTTGGAAATGGATTATCCGTTTGCAATAATAAATCAGTATTCGCTCGAACATTATTCATTGTTCTTTCTCGCCTCTTCTATATCTCTCAGTCAATATTTAGCTGATATAGATGCTTCTTTTTCGTTATATCTCTTCGAGGAGATACATTTTTGGTGTCGAAATTAAATATTCCTTGTTATTGATATGATGCTCAATAATATATGAAGAGTGAATTGATTTAGCGTTCTATCGAAATACTTCTCTAATGATAATTTCTTTAACTGCAGCTGCTTGTGAAATTTGGATTCAGACAAAACCATTGTCATTGGCACTGTTTATAATGTGTGTGTGGGAGGAGGGGATTGGGCGGTGGGGAGGGGAAGGAATGGATTATCGTGGAAATATCATAAGTCGGCCCTCTCATGTTGATAATAATGGACTCTCTTTCTTTGCAGTCAACCATGGTTAGCATTAAAGTATTATACTCAGCACTAACGCACAATGCAGCCAATATCATTGGTATTCTAACTTATATAAGGCTGAATTATTGATTTATTATAGTAAGTACTTTGATCGCATTTGTCAACTTCATTGATCGCTTAGTGAAGCATTATCACTATTCAAAGCAAATGATATATCTCAGCGTTATGAACAAGATAATGTTGAGAGAGTGATTGCTTGCCCTTATGATCATTTAAAGTTGGCATTGAATAGTAATCTTTTGATAATCGATCATAGTGTTTTTGATGTGTTTAACATAAGCTGATAAAGATTTTCGTTCGTAATTCACATTGACACGGACGTTCGTAATTCACATAATTCACAGCTATCAATTTGCGATTCATAGGATTCTTATTTTTTAGGTTTTCATTTCCTCTCATCGATGCAACATCCAATAACAACTATCTTTTTTTTAGATTGGAAAGGATATTTCTTTTTTTTCATAAGCTATGAAATTCAGAAAATTAAAGGGTAATCGTTTCCAAAGATTGCAGCTAAAGACGATTACATCAATAAACAAATCGAAACACAATCGGGCATCATAAATTATAAATGTGAAAATTTATCCGCTGATTTCATAATAGAATAAATAGTCTAGATACTTTTTTTTCAAAATTTATATGCCCGTCGATCGAAAAAAATTAGCTGACAGTCTGCACCTACCTCACTAAATACCCATCTGAGGGTATCTACCAAAACGCTTATATGTTATGAGCAGCATATAATGCGATACTCCAGAATATTCTCCTTGTATTGGTCATCGTCTAGTGGCTTGCATCGGTCATTATTATATCGGAAATGACCTTTTGCGAAGGGCTCATTCGTTGCATAAACGAAATGTTCGGAAACTATTCATCTAGTGTAGTCAGATATAAAGTTTTATAGAGTTGTTGGCGAATCCTTGCACCGCATAAAGCGCAATCCATCCTCCAAACTCTGACAAGAGTGTCTACATTTTCCATTGGTTCTCTTCATTCTATTTTTTTCAAATTTTTGCAAAGAGCAAATTGTTGTGACGTTATTTCTGTGCATTGGTGTGTGTGCGTGTACGCGTATGTGTGTACGTTCGTGCGTATGTGTGTGCCTGTGTATGCGCATACACGTGTGTGTATGCGAGTGAGCGTCTGCTTTTGTCTGCGTGTGTCTGTGCATGTTCGTTCATACCTATATTTGCCCATATAGTCTATAACCGTATACTGTATGTGCATGTATTTGCGTGATATGCGTGCTTTGTACGTGTGTTTGTGTATTATTTGCGTTGTGTATTCCGTAGTGTAGTATGCTTGTATGCGTCTGTCAATTCTACAGTATGTCTTCAGCATTAATGAGGGCAAATATGAAAGGAATAAAATTTTCAACGCTGCAAAAATGTTGCTAATCAATTTTGAAATGCAGCTTAAAGACGGTTTCTTCGCTAAGCAATTTACAGCCAGTCATTTTCACAATAGAAGAGTGTTATTATTCGTTCGATATATTTGGGCAGCCGATTAGCTTCTGGTCGAAACGGCAGAAGCGTATATCTTGCCAACCTATCTGGCACATTTTTTCCACTCGTTTTATTCACTTGAACACATGAATTTTTATGGTTTTCAGATTTAGTTAAACCTTTTGATGCACTCATAGCTGAAACTCTCCAGCTTGGTTGAACGCCAAATACTGCTCCTCATCTGTAAAAGTTGATCAGGCACTTCATTTCAGTAACTTTGTTGTTTATTCGCATAATTTTCTAACATGGGAAAGAAAACGTACTGTTGCAATTATCTTTTTTGTTATTTTGTTGCGATTTATTGACAAATGCGCCATTATTTCGATCATTTTTTTGCTAGTATTACTCAAATCATTTTTTAAATGTATATCAGTGATCTTTGCTACCGTAGTTAATGTAAAGTGGGGATTTCATTTTGAGGTTACGTTATTTTTATACATATCTGTGCGCAACTGCATGAATGCGACGAGCAGTTTTTGTTTTGTTGGTGCAGCGATCGATGTGTTCAGATGCGCTCGGTGCTACTTCCGACATGAGGACATGCGCATCCGATTGCTCCTTTCTACTGCTTGGTGTTATTGCATCGTTGCTCACTGTTAGTGCCTTTCTACAAAAAAACGATCGTCTCACCATACAGACCAATCGCTTTCTTGCGCAGATTCGTGAAGATTTCATCGTTTATGGAATCACACAGGTATTCATCTTTTTATTATGAAATCCTTTTTTTCTAGCACATGCTGGAAGAATTGATAGAGACATTCAATAGGTGAATATTGTTAAAAAATAAGTAATTCTAAAGGAGTTATCGATGCATCGAAGCATAGAGGCATTCGTCTTATTGTTTTCATTTCATGCGTCAATGATTCCCACCCTCCATCATTCGCATATAAATAACAAAATGCTTTTTGCGCATAGTGGTGTGAAAGCGGCTTGAGCATTCCCAGTAGCGCTACTTTTAACAAATATTTTGATTAGCGTATCGAGATTTCCGGTTTAAGATAACAAATCGGCTATTGTTGGCAAATTCGCTTGTTATTTATGTTCATAAATCAAATTCACTGATCCTTCATTGTTTTTTTTTCGGTAATATAATGAACATCGTTGTGTAGTGAATGTTGCTTGAAATAAATTAGCAAATCGTAATTAAATATGAAATTTGGCTGAAAATACATAACCACTTGCATTTTGGCGATTTCGCGAAAACAATAGAACGCATTTCATTAGCAAATATGTTTGCTAAACCATATAGGCATTTAATTCAACTTAACACTCTCATCATTTCTTTATCACATTTATTCAACTATGCCTTCAACCTTTCTCAGTTAATTTAAAAGCTTTTTTGAAGCATTTTTATACTTTTTTCACTTAATTTTTTTTCTTATTTCTCGTTGAAATTTCATTAATCATTTTTTCGATATGGATCCCTCTTTAAGCACTTGGAATAAATTTCAGCAACAAGCAAAAGACGATGGATAAGAAAAAAAAAAGTGCTACGAGGCACAATTTTTATAATTTCCATTTTCATTTCATTGTAGCATATGTGTAGCGTATTTTCATCTGCTAAATAAAAAAATTTTAGTGAATATTTGAAGTTGTACGCATTCAAACAAATAAGTGAATACTATTTAATCGAGCATTTTTCCAGCATTAAAGCCGTCACATATCTACCTCTACGAAAAGTATTTATTATCAAAGTTAATCGCTCTTTATATGCTGCAAGATTTTGTTGAGAAAAAATACGCGTAAATCTGCGCTCAAAACATCACTTTTGTTTTGCAATTGATGAAGAAAGCCGATGTGCTTTGCAATTTACATAACTGCATTATCGATCTGCATAATTATTACTGCTGATTATAAAATTCTAACGATTCGATACCCTCTTTAATACTAATTTCTCGCATTCATAGAACAACAATTTCTGATCTACGATTCAACGAAACTATTTATTCGCATACGGTTTCAGTAATATTGAGTAAGAGATAATTGAATGAATATATTGTGTGCAGCGTAGCGCAAAAATAAGGTCATATTTGGAGTAGTATATCGATATGGTAATAATACTTTTGTATAGCCAAAAGCTGTCTATGCTCATAATTTTTGGCACCACAAAATTTTAATAAAATAAGCACATAAGGCTATTTCTATTAGTTTCAATGTCACGATTGTGATCTCATACATAAATACATAAAATCTGTTATCTTATAAAAATGAGTGTGCAATTATAAAAGTAAATAAATTTTCTCATATTTCATTCGATTGTTGAATATTCCATTCTATTGCACGTATTATCGAGTCAATTGTGCTTCCTTTCAATAGATGATTCTATGATTGACTGTTCACTCACTACAAAGTCTCACGCTTATCGTGTTAAATATTAGCAAGAATTGTTGATAGCATGAATGCGATGGTACTTTAAGGATTGTCGAGTATTTTTTGTGGATCGCTCGAATTTGGATCTAATCAGGGCACTACGCGTCGATTCACGAAACACCTATTGTTATCCGAATTTAGTTAAGTTGCATCTTCAACAGGGTGCCCATCGGCTTGCTCTTATGCTAATCATGAAGCAAGCCGGTAATCGAATTTGCACACTGCCAATCGAGATGCCCGAATTACACACCATTTCTAACGGCCGTATTTTCAGGTATATTCCATTCCATATTTAAAAGCTTTCATTTTCATGTAAATCTGAATTTCAAAAAAGTGTTTTCTAATATATTTTGGTGAATAGATAGAATATATTTCTAACGTTTCTTGAATATAATATCTAATATAATGGAATCAACCAATTCGATAAAACATCAAGTCAATCTAATCCAGTGAAGCGTTTGCTTTCGACCACTGAGGGAAACCACTGTCTAATGCAGCGAAAAACTTCTGAATTAAAGAAATAGGCAGATCAATAGAGAGATGAATCAAAATCAATTGAATGAATAACTACACCCATAGGAAATAAATAATAATATGAAATGAATTACGCTATAATGCATAACGTTGCATCAATATTCTGCTAAGGATTTAGAAATGTACATAGTGTAAAGTTGCTAAAAATTTTTTCCAAAAGAACATAATTGTGTCGTATGAATTTCTAGCAAGCTGGACTTTCGTCCTTAGGTGATAGAAATCACTGAAATATCTTTCTCTATCATCTACAATTTATCAACCGTTTTAAAATATTTGTGATTTTGGATATGGCTCATTGCTGGTGTAAGAAAAACTATTTGAAAAGATGCCCTTAATTGAAGTGAAGCTATCGCTCTATCATTTAAAGCAATTCATACAACATTTATTTATTTATTTATTTTATATTATTTTATTTTTGAATTAATTCATTCATTTGGATCAATAAAACATTCGCGATGATGTCTCTTCATATCGCTTTTATTAGTCTCAATTCAACGATCTGATCCAACTGGTTCCTGCGGTCTTTTTTTAGAGAATCATTGCATCTTACTACGGGTTGGCCTCCACTCCTTTTGTCAATTCGCGGCGTCCATTTTATCATTCTTTTCACATCGTCATTTTTCATTGCGGATATCTTTGCCGCCCATCTAAACTTCCTTATTTCGGCATCGGCCACGCGATCCTTTACTTTTGCTAACACTCGAAGGCATTCCTTTTCATATATTTTATATTCGATCAGTTTGGTTCCTCTTATAATTCTTTGCAATCTCCTCTCTGCCACTACAAGCAGTTTGCGCACTTTGTCGGTGGTCGCCCACATCTCTGAGCCATACAGAATAATTGGCATCACGCTTTTATTAGCGAGTTTCAGTTTGAGACTCATTGGTACATTTTTCTCATGGTAGAAGCCTTTTTTCTTTAGAAATGCTTTCCGACTTTCTTTGATTCTGCGTCGTACATTTGCTTCCGTCCCCTCGTTCATTTTTACACATCTGCCGAAGTACATAAACTCGCTTAGTCTTTCAATCCTCTTGCCTATTACAACATTTGTTGACTTAAACTGTCTTTTACTCATCGGTTTCCTTTTGGAGACTTTATTCAGCCGCACTTTTTATCTCAAATTCACATACCATTTCCTTTATTTGCTTGAAGCTGTGAGATATCACCAATATATTATTTACGAACCTCAAATGCGAAAATCTTTTCTCGTCGATATTCATGCCCCTGTCGTGCCAGTCTAGCTGCTCAAATACGAGTTGTTGACTTCCGTTGAATGGTATGAGGATATACGGTCTCCCTGTTGTACTCTTTTCTTGATTTCTACTGGTATTTGTCTTTCATATACGAAAGTTTTGGATGCAGCACAAATTGAATGATATAGGATGAAACATTTTAAGAATTAATAAAATTGAACTCTAAATACTATGATACAAAAGTTAAGTGATACAATATTATTTGATACAAAAAAGTCAACTGATATATTATAAAGGATATAAAACGAGAATGGAAATGATACATCAAACAGAAAGAAATACACTTAAGCAAATATGAACATATCGTTTTAACGACCAGAATAACTGAGAAACCAATTACATCCAGTGAAATGAACATCTTTTCCAGTGGTTCTTTCCCGAAACCCTCAGCAGCGTATTCAGCTTGTAGCTTTAGCTCAATTTTATCGTTGATTCATGTTTATATTGAAAAGTCTCATTGTTTTCATCGTAAATTGCACCCATACTCTAAAGAATTTTTATTTTGCGCTCTGTTATTACTTCAACGTTTTATAGTTATTCAATACTTTCGTCGGTGCCATATATGAGTTGTTCACATCTTCCTGACAATTCATTTGCTCTCGAACCAGACATATCGTTTATGGATACTGCTTTTGCGGACGTTATTTATTTCATCAACGCGAAATCTATAGGATCCACTTGGAGCGTTCGACGATTTCAGGTGGGTATTTAAGTATGTATTTTACCGCAATTCGAAAGTAAAATTTTTTAGCACAAAATTTGCAGAGTTGCTTCAAACATTAAAGTTCAGGTGTACGTATGTATAGAAATGCCCTCATCGTCACCCTCTTTTTTCTACCCTACGATTAGGCAAAATTTTTTGTGCAAGTTCGAGAAGTTCACTATTTTCGTCCGACTCCGCCTGTTAAAAAAGCGAATAGCCGCAATCATTAAGAATTAAACATATTTTTTCTGCAGTCGATTCCACTTCAAACTTTCCAGGTTTCCGTTTGCTTTCCTATAATTTTCGAACATATTTTGTATATATCGTCCTTTTATTTTTTTAAAGTCATTTTCCGTCATTTTCCACACTTTCCTTTACCTTTCTTAGAGATCTGCCTTCTTCACCCTTCTACAGTTGGAGTCAGGTGATCGATGGGTAAATAATACTCATAGACGAATATGACATTGAAGCAACCATTCCATATTTTTCAACTTCCGCTGCAATTTGCTTACTGATCTGTGGAATGCTTCTCCAAGGAATTTTTGGAATCAATTTTCTTTGGGCCAATCTCGTCCAGAGCGGAGAGATATGCGAACGGTAGTTTGTACTATTTGACCAATATGCGGATTTGACTGCATATCGCGTGCATCGTACTGTGAATAGCAATGGATGGTGGCGAGGGTGATTCTAATTTAGCGTTAAGAAGGTGGAAAAAAACCAAAATTTCATGGGATGTTATTTTGACAACTAAGACAGAGCGAAGAGATAAAACTTCACTTTTACTGATTAAAAACTTATGAATTATATTGCAAACACTGATACGATTTCAGAGTAGTGATGGCTTATTAGCGACTTTTTGATAATTATACTATTTTATATATGGCGTTTGTTTTCAAAATGCCAAAAATGAAACATATTTTTATTACTGAACCATACCCATTGCTCGTAAGGCTCTTTTTTTCCTGCCGAGAAAACCATGATCAACGCTACCATGCTGCCACCATTCATATCGCCAAATAACCACTCATTCGCTTTTGCTGTCTCTTTCATATGCACCGTATCGCCAAGAAGTTCGATTTGGTGAATGCAAAGCGTTGTGTATACAATCCTACCAACTCGCCAACAAACGAAACTAAATCGTAGAATAAGCGCAAATAGTAGAATAGTCTAAAATGATAAAATAAGTCAAAATCGCAGAATAATTTTAATGCATTTTTCAGTTTTTAGGCTATTATACAATATTCTAAGTTTCATTCCTCGATGTACATATTATTCTATGCTATTATGTAACACCAAAAAAGCGCCGCAACAGTCATATTCCCTTCCATATTTTTAGTGCAGATTTTGAGCTATTCTTTACTATTCTGTGAATTAGGATTGAATAGTCTAATATAATAAATATATTTTATGCGGTACAGAAAATATTAGGCAAAATGATTGGAACTGTACTCATATCCTGTAGAATGATGCATCTGTAATAGAGCCTCAGGCTATTATTCTTGGATAATTCTCTAATCGTGAGCGAAGAAAAAAGACGAGGGCTAATGAAAAATATATATTCAGATAACGAAAAGTGGACATTTACGTGCAATGGATAGGCTATCAATCAGCTATCCACGTCGAGGTAGCTATACCTGATTATTAAATTAGAAGACACATGTAGAATATTCATAAGGTCCACAAAGTAGGAAGATTAAATTTGTACAAAGTATTGTATAAGAGGATATTGCTACTGATATCATACAAAGTCAAATAAAAGCCCAAGGTTTCTATAAATCTGATTTCTAGAATTAATTACGGAAGACCTCCTTTCAAAGAAATCACTGCAGAACTGATACACCTGCTGTTATAACATAAATTTAAATAATCTACGCTTAAAAGTATGCACAATTAGGGACAGTAGTACGATTGATGTTTTAATGAAACAATGAAACAAGCTAAGATATTCTCATAGAATATCTTAGTTTTGTTTCATTTGTTTTACTAAGATATTTACTAAGATATTGTCGTAGAATTTAGAGTAAAATGAATTAAGACATAGAAATATAGTAAGACATAATTTTATAGTCGAATATCTTTGCTGCGTTTGGTACTATTTTAGATAATAATTCGCCCATAATGATTATTGTTAAGTGCTAAAATAATGAAAATGCAATTACTTACCTAAGGATTTAACCTCGTTTTAAAAAGAATCGATGGAAATTTTCTAATGACTACACAATATTTTGAGAGTAGAGATCTGCAGGAAAAGCATTCACACATTTATTTAATTAACCACTAAGGTTGAATATTGATCTTAGCAAATTTAGCAAATTTAGTCAAATTTATTTGGCCATTGCAAGTTTTAAAAATTTATTTTGGAAATATTTGGCCGATTAGCCAATTTAATTAGTCAATATTCAGCAACTGTAAATTTAATTAGCCAAAAAAAAAACATTTCATATATGCTTTAAAAATTAGATAGTTACTTTGTTTTTCCAACGAAATTATGCTTAATGAGAGAATATTTGCATAATATTCTCAAAATTTTATTCACATTTCATTAAATAGAAATGAGAAGGAAATATTTCAAAAACTTCCATTTACGATTATTTCAATCATTTTTTTTGCCCATATTCTTCGGTATTTTAATCTTTGAAATGCGTATTGCTTAAAATATACTATCCGAATTGTACAACGATTAATTAAACTTAATGGATGTTACAGCTTAATTGTGCATTAAATTTTTTATAATATTAGAGTATAATTTAGATGATGGAATTGGTTATGATATGGCAGATCAATTTATTGTTGAACTTGATTTGAAACGATCATTGTTGTATACAATGAATCGTTTCTTGAAGAATCTTCTCTCCGAATGCTCTTTTGATCTACTTTTCAGGTAAGGATATCCTAGAATTTGATTCAATTTTATACACAAATTAGATCAAATATTTCATTCAACATAAAATAAAATAAACGAATCCACAAAATATTCCATATTAGATGCAAATAATAAGGAATATTTTGAAAAATAGTTTTATTGTTGGGCAATAGCAAAAACTCTCTTGAAAAACAATTTCCACATATGGATGCACACTAGCAGTTTCATTGCTTTGAAAATATTCGGTATTAAGAGAGCTTTAATGAAAGCTGGAAAAAAAAATCTGCGCCAGGAGAGTTTATTTTCGCTACGGATGTTTTCTAGCTTCAAAAAACTTTTCGCTCCGGTGGGAATTTAACAGCCGAACTAATGGAAATCAAAATTGCTTTGGAGGATCTTATGGATTTCTTACTTGCCAATAGATTGAACACATTCGTATTAGTCTCATGAGCAGTCTTAAAGCCATCCCCATAAATATTTGAATAAGCCAACACATGTAGACTCAATAACTTTAACGACCTAGCTATGAAAGAAATATCAAGGCTATGAAAAAGAAATTGAAAGATAGCCATCTTATAATTTGTGGACTACTTCAGAAATTGACTTGAATTTTACTTTATAGCTGCTTTAGGCCTTCTTCAGGGCATAATGATTTATTTCGTGCTTCGAGTTGTATGCACATCATAGCACATCACATACTTCCTTAATCAAGCAATATATTGTAACTGAAAGGATTGCAATTTAGGCCTGAATATGTGCAACCAAAATGGATTGCATTTGATCGTGATCAAAGGCGGCAAACATGGCTCGATTCATTTTCCGTTGATGGTGATTTATTGCTTTTCACCGAGTCAATAAGAGAGGTAACGTAATAAATACTCGTTATTCTGTTAACATTTTCAGATGTATCTTACTCTTTAATTATATTTATCTTTCGGGTTATTGCAGCAACTAAACAATATTTTCCACAAATTTAAGCAAATCCTATTGTTCAGTTAATGATAAAATAGCCAAGAAATTTGCATTCTTACGGATGATATTTACCAACTACAATTAAGCTGTCAATGAACAATTCAACTTACAAATATATGCATGGAAGAGTGCAAATATTATGCATACTAAAATCTATTCTTGCATAATATTAGTATAGTTAATATTCAAAAAATTATAATAATAACTTCATATATGCTGATTTACCTGCAAGTTAATAAAATTTCAAGAATTTGAAGTGAATAGATTGGTCATCATAACGCAATACACATGGTCGTTTGCTTTTGCATCAAAAATGAGTTCCATCTTCGAAGAGGAATGAATTTCAGGAGAGTGGAATAACCGCAAATATTTATGCGACAAATCTACTTCAACCGAATAGTACAGTACATATTTTAATCGTCAATTTTGCTGCAGATCTCATTGTTCTTAAGAAACGAACGATTGTTGATCTTACCGCAAGGAATGTTTCAAGATTTGGTTAGTTCATTTCCGTATATATATATATATATTTTTATAGGTGAATATATATTATATTTTTTCTAGATGGATACTTATAAATATATTTTGCAATTGAATAACCTGCTGTCTTTATATATTAGTTGCAAAAAAACGCGAATTTACTCACAAGAAAAGATAAATGATGCTCATCTAATCACTTCAATCTTTCATTTTAGCTAAAATAAAAGTTTTCAAAAGTATTTCGATGCGTTGAGTACTTGTTTTATTTTATTTCGATTTCCTTTTCTTCTACGTTTTTCCCGCATATTGTTTGCTACTATACTCATTGTATTTCTATGATGGCCATTGTTTTTGAGGAATGCCCATTTATGACTTCAAAGGTTATGTTATAGAAAGCGTCGTTTGTCGTCAGTTTCCCCAAATATATTCCATTCCCAATATGTTTAGCGTTTATGCGCTAATATTTCTTTTTTTCCAATGAAGAAAAATTTACGGGAAACTTTTTAGATGAATATGATTTTTTTCTATTAGCACATATACAAGTGAGTATGCTAAAATTTTTATTTTTATTGTATTTTGAATTAATTTTTCTCCCATAGATTTAATGTAATTCTATAATAGGCTAATGTGCATATATGCGTTCTTGCTTCTACAAAGGGAATAAGTAGTGCAAGTTATGACGCATAATACACAGGTTTCTCTTTCAAATTTGCGTTGATATGAACGGTACCCTAGTTTCAACGATACACAGGTTTCAAACTAACCTGTACGCATGAATAGAAAATTATGGCACAATAAAAGATAGGATCGTCTTCTTCCGTTTACAAGCACTGCAGCTAATGGATGTGGGAAATTTGATCGCCGGAAATTTGCTTGCTGGAACATTTGCACTTCCGATTTTTCGTTCGCAGTTGCATAGGACGAGCATTTGGTTTCATGGAGCGTGGCATTGAGGGGAATGACTTATGGCAGAGTCGTTTTAATTCGGCGAAAATAAACTTTTGGCACTGTTGAATATTCATGGTGAAGAAATTTAGCAAATGAATGATATATTTAAGAAACGAATAAATAAACTTAATATTTATTTCTGCGAATAGAAAATATGAAGCTTCATTTATTCGGGGGGATCGAAGGGAAGGAAGAATCAAAAAAAGTAGTATGCGAACGCAAAATTCAGCACTTAAATAAAAGAGAGAAAGAAAATCGTTCATTATTAAATTTGCGGAGATTGAAAGGGTAAAAAGTGCGCTTTGGCCGCATTTTCCAGCTTTTTTGGCTACTGCACTCTTTCTTTTCGTGTGACCAAGTAACCGCAGAAATCTGTGGCTAAAAATTCCCATTGTTATGTCTGAGAGAGGTCCTAATGCTTCCAGTTTGATTATATAAAAAGAAATTTTTTTTTTCAGGGCGAACACTTCTCCCTCTTAAGACGAATCCAGCTAGCTTTCACCTGTTAGGGTGGATTTAGATATAGAGCATCGACGACTTGTTTACTCTTGTAGATAGATAGACGTCCAAAAAATTAAAGAGCTTTTCCGCTCCCCTCCGGCCGAAGGAACAGTGCGTGTTATAAATCCAAAGGTCGACTCTCCTCTATAGGAAGATAGTAGCGACAATTTGAAATGAAATGAAATTTTCCACATAACAATTAAACCGGGAAGTCGATTCACGGTTCTAAATGTTGTCGAGGTACAGAAATTCTTGCGTTTCAGAATATCGATCGAGAAAGGTCTGAGGATGGCACGTTTCAACTGCTGTTTCAGTCCTATAAAAATGAAGAAATGCAAGCAGTTCTAGTTTCAATTTTTCCTAAATTTATCCTTCACCGACATCCTTCATAGAAAAGTTGTGGGTGGTAGGTCTCATTCGCCATGCTGATGCAAAGAGAGGAAGGCATTTTAATTTAAACAGCTAACTTGCTGAATCACAATCAAGTTAATTGAACGGTAAAAAATCATTAATTTCGATAAGCATCTATCTGCAAATATTTTCATTTCTAAGAAATATTCCAGCATATCCCTATAGTTTACCTTCCAGAAATCTAAAAATAAAATCACGATTATGCTAGCTGCGGAATTAAGATTAGTCTAGGGCGTTAAGGATTGTAGTATTTGTGAGGCGCACTGCTTATCGCTGATAAAATGCAGGAGTTTTAATGAAATAAACAATTATAGTGCACCTTCCGCTTTACTGAATGAAATAGTTTGAGCGAATGTCCCTTTCAAATGTAAACTAAAGAAAGTGGTTTGTCTTTCGAAAGGCAAAGATCTATAGTTCGGGCAGGTGATCGCTTTCACATAAATTACTCGACATATGTACGACGCTTTGATGCTCGACCCATGCAAATTGCGAAACAAAAAACTGGAAATTTAAATATCTGAATGCCAAAAGCGGAAGGGAAAAGGGGTTGGAAAGACGTCATCTGGTAATCGTCATCCATACTCTCTCCTTCATTATATGTCTGTTTTGGACGCTTTTAAACGGTATTGAATCCTTTCGAATATGAGCCGGTTGGCATTGATAAACATTACATGATATATTTAAATATTGCCTGCAGAAAATTGCCAGAAATTTTGAGATACAAGAAAACGTCAATAGTGGTGGAGATGAAGAATCCCGGTAATGTACGCTCGTTATCAAGTTTTTCCGAATATATGTCCTTTTACAATCTGCCTCTTCCCCGCCGGGCAGATTGAAAAGCATGTTATGTTCTGGCAGAAAATGCATTTCACCCCGTTCTCTTAACCGGCTCTTTTAACATAAAATTTCAGACAAATCATTGGCACGAAAAGTGTTACAAACAACAATGATGACAAGCACTCAGACAACGACAACAACAGCAACAACATCAACATCAACGCCACCACCGCCAACAGCAACAACAACACGACCACTACCAACAATAACAACAGCGACAATGCCGACGATCGTATCAGCCAAACAACCTTATGCTACAAGAAACAGAACTAAAATACATAAACCGTTCAACGAACGAATGCACTATCAGAAATTCGAACCGACTGGCGGATATACCGCATACAACATACCGAGCACAACACATTACACCTTCACAACTCGAGCTCGTCTCACAGCAACTACTTCCGAGTCATATACCACTCAGTTGGCACGACACACCGCAGAGGATGTCTACTATAGACGTCAAACGAGTGCACGATCACCTACAACTTCACCTTTGCCATCAACTATGATGCTGCAAACGATACTTTTACCAACGATGAATATTAATACGTCTACAATGGCAAGGTTGTTTTAAACGGCATTTTAAGAGGATGCAATTCTTTTTGGAATTCTCGACTAAAATTACTCTCTTATTTGAATTAATTTCCACTTTATCGTTTTTATGCAAAACATAATAAATGAGTTCAATAAATGAGTTTAATTTATTTTTAACAAATGGAATATTTTCGAATCTGCTGTATGCAAATTTTAAACAAGTATTTTAGGGAAAATTGTCTAATAAAGTGCACTATAAGCTTCTAATATCTTTTGCCTCTCAAATGGAAGTAAAAAATTGCAAAATTTAATGCCTATTATAGGCATCTTGTATTTGATCCATTTTAGATTTATTGCATATTTATTGCTTTGATGAAAATAGCTTCAAAGAATTTGATAATGTCGTCCAGTCATAGAAGTTGCTTAACCAGATTTCAGATTTTTCTGCAGGTGTTGAGGTATTGAATTCAGGTTCCATCACTCTGAAAAGACTGATGGATCGCCTTCAGAAGTGGAAGGCGCAGTGATTAGAAACTCAGCAGGTCGGGAAAGGGACATAATTTCAAGCACTGATGACCACTCGAGAAGGCATTCTTTCAATGACCATCGTCAATTATCTCTCGAACAAGAATACAGCAGTAAATCCCCATCGGTGACAGATCGGCGACTGATAGATGAGATTGAGCGAGAGGAAAGTGACTCGGCAAAAGGATGGAATGAGGAAGATAAAGAAGACGAGGAAAAAGAAGAAAATAGGAAGGAAGAGGAGGAGGAGAATGTCTATCAACTTCCACAACATATTGAAAAAGATGAGGAAAATATAAGACCAACAAAACATCCTCGTGAACAAACCGGTGAACCACAAATACCCCCACTCAACGATACACTAAATACAGCTTCACAATGTAGCGTAGCAAATATTCGAATTTTTGCATTTCCTTTTTGGATTATGTTTTTCATAAGAAAGTTCTACTGAAAATGTGATGGTTGGGTAATTCATTCTTTCGATTATCTTTTTTTCTGAATGATTTTTTCTTTTATTGTTATGATTGGTTTTGATATGATGTGAAAATATTTTCGGAATATTGATGTGAAAATCCATTGAATTTCACACCTGAAAAAATTTATTTTTATTTCCTAAAGTGGCTAAAATTCCCACACTAAATTCAAATGATTTCTGTACTAATATAAAAAATTTGAGCACTGATTTCAAATCAGTCAAATAGAAAAAAAGATAGGATTTATTACTTTTATAAGCTAAAGGAAACGTTATTGAAGTGAGTGAATTTCGAGCTAAAGTATAGATAAACGGGAAGAATTTCCACAAGAAATTACTTATGAAAGTTGAGTTCGATAAAGAATGGAAATAAACAACATTAGAAAATTTTTGATCCATTAATTGTGAGTAAAAGTTGTTGTATTATTCGCTATTGAGTGTTAATTAGAATAGACGTATACGTAGAATTCGATGCTCATTTAGCTGGGAGAAAGATGCGTTCGAAAAGTAAAGAAATAAAGCTTTAAAAAATTTCAACGGAAATTTTCTTCAAAGAATTTAGAATTGTAAATTAATAAATTAAATAAAACAAAAATAAATTCAAAATAAACATTAAAAGAATGGTATTTCATATTGTTTGATGTGTTGATCTCGAGTGAACGTATTCAGATATAATAATGAATGACACATCAAAAATGCGCTAAGCTATTTTATTTTCAAGAACACAAGTGATAAAAAATATCTTATAGCTAAAGAGTTAAAAATTATCGAAAACTTTTAGCTTAGCAACTACGAACTGCGATATTGGAGATGGAGGAGTTATCACTTTGGGGAAAGCTGAATTAGACTAATCTTTCATTATCCACATAAATTCACCTAGCAGCTTCCCCTCTCCCTTTCGCCCACGTCGGAGTTTAACTGGAAAAGCTAAAAAAGAAAATGGTTGCACATTTTTTCATTTGAATTTTGGTATTTATTTATTTTCGCAAATGTTTTACTCGTAATATCGTTCTATTGTTATTGTTCATGGTTGTGAATATGATTTGCTTGAATTTTTTTTTTTTTTGACGTAATGCTTTCTTTTTTCTTCGTTATATGTACATTGCACTTTTGATTGATTCTTTATTACTGCATTGCATATGTTTTTGAAGATGAAATGCTTGAATAGATTTGTTTTGGTTGAAGTTTTTCAGAACTTCAAAAGAAACTTTTTTTTTCGTAAAAAGTCGTTTGCATTGAAAAAGACGAAGTTTTTAAGAAATATTGAGTCAGTTGAAAAAAAAAACTTCCACAGCTTTCATTTCTATAGAATAATTATATTGTCCATGTCTAGCATATGTCAATAAATTGATAACACACCAACAATTGGTCACATAATCGAAGTGATATCGTGCAAATCGGAAATTACGAAACCATAGAAGAACTTTTGTTATCTTCTCGCTCATACAGTCTCCATAAAATTCGACCAACTATGTCGCATCTTAAATTTAGAAAAAAAGATTTTTTTTTAGAGTGTTGCAATGATGCATCAATTAACGTTCACATCGATCAACAACGCTAATGATTTGCTTTCATTCTAATAATATATATTGTGATAATATTATATTCTATGCAAAATATATTTTATATGATGTGCAAGTTTCAATATTTTTACCCTGATTTACATAATAAATTTTTTCCTTCTCACTGCTTCATGCATTTTAAAAAATTGTTGCAATATAAAGGACGAATTCACAAGAAAGAAAATTTCTTTTTCAACAATTATTCGGAACTGCAATTTTTGAAAATTTTAAAAATATTCGCTACGGCAATATTTGTCTCAGCGTATTTATGTTATCTATGTTGATAGTCTCTATTTGTGGATAACAAGAGTTAGACGATAAAAATTGATAGGAACGAAATAAAATGATAATAATCCTTTACTTACCGAATATCTAGCCATCTCCCTTCCTTAAGACTTACGTTTAGTTAAGTTTTTTTCCATCACAACACCGTCACGTCATCTCTAAAACAAAATCACTGGAAGCGCAATAATCAAGGTGGGAGTATAATAAGCGAAGATCACATTATGAAATTCAAAATGTCGAAAATAAACATTCATCTTGAAGGATGTTTTGTTCTTGAAATGGGCAAAACAACAACCCATCGGTGAGCGTCATCTCAGCTGAATCATCATAAAGAATCAAAGTACGGGATTAGTTCAAATGTCGCTTAAATTGTGACTCATAACCTATATATTTCCCTAAGGAACTCCCACTTCTCAGTTGATATTTCATATTGAGTTTAACGTTCTCTTTTTTTTTATTTCTTATGATTGTTCAATGATTTCGATATATATTAATGTTTTATATTTCGTTGATTTTAGTGACAATTTTTTGTCGAATATTTTCATCGTTTTTTTATTTCAACAAATATTTGCCTTCAATGATTTAATTTGATCTCTCATTTGATAGTTTTAATTAAAGCAATAAGATGACAAAAAAAATGAGAACTTTTAAGCTATTCTTTCTTTTCAAAATCTATTTTCGCAATAAAGATAAGAAATTTTATGCACTTTTTGAAAGGAATTTCTCAAATTTGAAATTTCCTCTTCGATTTTTATATCAATACTAACTTATGTTTATCAGTAGAAGGCATGCATTGTAACTGTGAAAAAAATAGGAAGCTATATCTTATTGATAAAGAGAGGAGTGGAGGGATGAGGATACGTAAGTAATGATAAGTAAATAAGACGAAATGAGAACTGCCAATTTTTCTTCGAATATTTGCCAAAAAATTGAATAAAATTTAGCCGCTATAACATAGAACCTTAAATTATTCTGTTAGTTCCACTATGAAAAAGAATTCGATCTATGATGCCTTAACGGTGTTTAATCTATATTGTCCACTTTTGGAATACTATATACGATTTATTTTTTAAAGCCTTTATATTATTTCATTCAGATCTCTCCTCTTGTTCAATGAATTTCACGTTTTAACCTCATTTGACTAGTTTATTTCCAACATTTGAGATGATGCGTTCAAGTGCAGCAATCATTTTAGTGGCTTCATCGATGCCAAAATAACTGTTGATTAATACTGCGCAAATTTTCAATTCTTTGCAGTATTCACTAACTATAGATAAATAATTCATCGATGCACTTTTGATGAGGAAAAAACATTTAGAAAACAATATAAAAACGAAAGAAATGCATTCAGCATCTTAAAACGATTTTACAATTTCACCTAAATGGAAATGAAAGCGATATGAAGAGATATTTATGATGAGTAGAGTTTAACAATCAATCAATAAATTGTATTTTATTCAAATAATACAAACAAAGATTGCATAAAGAATATATCTCAGTGGAAATATGATCGATGATTCCGATCAATCAATAATTGAGATCCGCAATAGTATGAATATAAAAATTTTTTGGCCTATAAGTAAATATGAATATACTTTAGATACTAATAACATTCTGGAGTCATATATTTTCATAAGCAGACAGTGAGGAATTGAAAGAAATCGATAACTTTATCGAAGGTATATATTCGTATTTTCTAAAGATGCATATATTTCATTCTTGATGGGATTCACTCGAAAAAGGCATTCAGCCTGATATCTGTAAATCCTTTAACCACATGAAACTAGGCAACACGATTATGTCGCACCTATAACTTTTTACCTTTAACCTTTGACCATATTATTTTTAAAGAACTTATAAAATGTTCACCGGACGAAATACTTCGATATACATCCCACGGCACTATTTGCAAGCGTTTACAAGCCGATCAAATTGGTGCACATATATATATATATATATATATATATATATATATATATATATATATATATACATATGCATATATATATATATATATATACATATATACATATATATATATGCATATATATATATATATATATATATATATACATATATACATATATATATATATGTATATATATACATATATACATATATATATATATATATATATATATATATATATATATATATATATATATATATAGTGGAATGTCCCAACGATCTGGCGTATCCTGCATCAGAACGCGAGGTACTTGACGCCATCCAATCGCTGAAAGCGGGTAAGGCACCTGGTGCCCATGGCTTACCCGGGGAAATATTCAAATACGGCGGGCGCAAACTTATTTAGTGGCTCATAACTTTATACCGACACATATGAGAACGTGAGGAAGTCCCGCAAGAATTCAAGGATGCGCAAATTGTTCACATTTTCAAACGCAAGGGCGATCGGGCAACCTGTGACGATCACAGAGGCATCTCTCTCTTGTCCATCCCAGGCAAGATTCTGACAAGAGTAATTCTCAACCGACTTGCCTTTCATGTCTCCAATAACAATATCCTCCCAGAAAGTCAATGTGGTTTTCGCGCTGGTCGTAGCACCATCGACATGATGTTCAGCGCTCTTCAACTGCAGGAAAAGTGTCGTGAACAAAACAAAGACCTTTTCACTGTTTTTGTTGACCTCACGAAAGCTTTCGATTCTGTCAACAGAAAAGGTTTGTGGTCACTTCTACGCAAAATTGGATGCCCAGATAAGTTCGTAAATGTGATCCGATCGTTCCATGAAGGGATGCGCGCTCGCGTTATCGAAGCAGGCAGCATGTCGGATGCATTTGAAGTTACCAACGGCACGAAATAGGGATGTGTACTTGCTCCGCTTCTGTTTGGGATCTTCTTTGCCATGATGCTGTTGGTCGCATTTAAAGACTGCAACACTGTCATACCAATTCAATTTCGAATGGATGGCAACATCTTCAACCTCAAACGGTTAGAAGCCAGAATAAAAGTGCACACCGCAGTCGTCCGGGAACTCCTATATGCTGATGACTGCGCGCTAATGGCACATTCCGGCGCGGATCTACAAGATATTATGAATCGATTTGCCACGGCAGCCAACCGCTTTGGTTTGAAGGTCAGCTTGAAGAAAACCGAAGTTATGTACCGAGTTATGTACCGCCAGGGGACTGCGCGATTTGAAGGATATCGAGTTCAAGCACTGGAAGAGAAGAGATCGCGACGACTATTGGGCACAGGTGTTCCGCATCAGGGAGTACGGTTTATCTGCGATAGGTGCAAGAGGTCGTGTCTATCCCGAATTGAACTCTCTCACACACGCGCGTTCACCGGTGATGAGTTCCGTTGACTTCAACGGCTCAGTCCATGATATATATATATATATATATATATATATATATATATATATATATATATATATATATATATATATAAAGTGGTTAACATATGCATGCTGTCGACAGTAAAGCCGACAGACATCACCTCAGTTGAAAGTCAGGTGACAGCGTTGTCCGATGGAGAGTGGGTTTATTGTCCGCAGACCGGATTCGGACCTGTAACCTTTCGCTGCTGCACTATGCGCAGCTTAGAAAGAATGGAACTGAGGAATGAATAATGCGGAGCGAAGCCATCGACAATGGCTGAAACAACAAAGCGCCTGTTCGAAAAATGAAGTGTCTAGGGTTCGAACCACTCCACTGTCATTATTTTCACTAGCTATTAAAATATGCCTAGAATATAAGTCTCAACCGTACCAAGACTTACTTTATTGTATTGCAAGCTTTAATCACGTATGTGTGTGTTTATATGTGCATATTTGCAAAACCTGCATACACGATGGCGCACATCAAGCTAAAACGTCACTTCCATTCTGTAACCACGTCGTTATGCGCACATATCGACTACTTCACTGACCGACCGCTCACGGGCCACTCATTTAAAAATGCTAAAATGGGGCATTGTTAAAACTGGCCGAGTGCCAACAACGCAGTGCTCTATAGAGGGCAACTGCGCACTTGAGCAAATTGCGTAGATGCAGCGCACACAAACGTATTGCAAGCAGTGTGCGCCTGACAGGCGACGCACGTCGACGCGACCACTAGAAGATTAAGTGCTATGGAGAATGATGCGTGTTGCTCGTTGTGCTTGTGTGATGGTGTATGCGGGCGTGCCGAATGGAGCCATAACATTGTCCTAGAGTCCCTAAATTTCCGTTATCAACTCTTCTTTCGCTCCATTTTTCTCAAGCTATCTTTTCAGCGTTGTTGCCGATTTGCTAGCATTGTCGTTGAATGTGGTTAAATTTGAAAGAATTCTTCAACTTCTAAAATATTTTTCCTTTTTAGGGTTTTATTTATTCTTTTTTATTAGCGGTTTGTGTTGCTCCTTTAGATAATTGATTCAATTGCATTGTTCAATGTGAATTTTTGTGATTTCAATGGAAACATCACCTTAATTAGCCATTTTTAAATATTCCTTTTTAAGTAATTGTAGCAGCAATGTGTTGAATGAATAAGAGCACATTTGAGAGCTTCAATAATAAATAATCATTTATAGTCTAAATCAAGCCTGGTTTAAACCATTACTCTTTAGAGGTAGATTAAACCTGTTGCGGTATTTTTAAACCTGCTGCGCTCTTTTTTTCTGGTTTTATTAAAGCTGGCGGTTCGAATGCATTGAGGTTTTCTCTAATCTGTGCATGATGGTGGTTCAACGTTGTTCACATTGAGCACTTAACACCTGCCTTCTTTATTTACTACAATACCTTTGCAGGTTACTAAGTTTTTGTGGTAAATTTTGATAGATGCTCAATATGACGCAGCTAATGGTGCCATCATTGTTGTATGCAATGTGTTATTTAAAAAAAAAGAAAGATAAATGCTTTCCTATAGCATTCATGTTTATATGAGTAATTGGTAGTAGCTAAAACCTATATGCATCTATTTGATGAGTAATTCGGATTTATGGATTTTCTTATTGCTTTTCTGGATTATTTTTTATTGTTCCGACAATTAAATATCGATGGATATATCTTATTGTTATGAGTGAGATAATAAGTTAATAAATTTATAACACAAAGTAATAAATTTATAACACAAAATTCAGTCTTTTTTTTCGAGTTTTTTGACTAAAAAAGTGCTCAAGGCAGGCGCATTATAATCTCGAACTTTATTACAATTTGCGATTTTTTATATGAGGTCATATCGTTTAATAACATTCTAGCTTTAATGCAGGATTGTGCCATACAACCGGAGGGTTGAGAGGGCGATTAAGAGGATTTTTTTATTATTGCCGACTTATACAATTGACCGGTCGGTTTCGAAAAGAATTACGGCAGCATTAGTTTTGTGTATTCGTGACAACCCGGTTGGCGTGATGTGAACAAATGTACAAGCTAAGCAGTTGTCGCACTAGGCATGCCTGGCTCATTTTTTTTTTGCCTCAACGTTTTAAATACGAATGAGCGCAGTTGAAATGCATTCACTTCTGAAGCGTTTTTAAGCGTAACATTCTAAAACAATGTGTTGATTTCAATTTGTTGTAGGCAGCACATTATTGAATTTGGTCGACAAGGATTATATCAACGGAATTTCATTGCTAAAATTTCCGTATTTGGCAATTTGCGATTTGGATTTATCGATCCGTCAAGCATAAATATGCAGTTACACTTGGGCGATATAGTAATAATACGTTTTGTGTGAAATTTTTTTAGTACCCAACAACGCGTATGGTGTTTGTGCCGTCTTAATGTTATCACAACTTTTACGAGATTTTCCTGCGCTCTTTTTGAGAGTACGCATTAGGACAGTGTTAAGATTGTTAGGATTATGCGTGTATGTTTATGCATTTGTTTAGCAGGCAGTTTTTACTCGTAGATCTGAGAAACTAAATTTGGTTTATGTCATTTCCGGACAGCTTATTATACTCATTTTCCGGATCATCGCTGTCACCAGTTTAGTTACTTATAGGTGTTTAAAATTGGCATCGTATTTGCAAGTGGACATTTTTGCAAGCCGAAGATTGCAACGCAAGTTGAATGAAAGTTAAGACGAGGTTTTAGTTATGAATATAAATGTCTGATTCTATTAAAAATACTATTGATACTATGACACTGGTTTTTGATATTCGTTTATGCAATTGGTCGGCTGAATTAATACTGTAAAATGTTCATATGTTGATTGTTAAAAAGCACATATTGTGCCAACATCTTTATCGCGTTTTCCAGCTTTCAAAACGTTGAAGATTGAAATTGAAGGTTATTTTCCGTTTTTATTTTCGAATGCTGTTCGTAGTGAATGTAGGTGAAGTGAATCGATGCGGATATGAGGCTGTTATTTTTGCACAAATAAGGCAAAAATGATTGCCCGTTCGATCGTTTTGATTTGCTTTTTCACGTCGAAATATAGAAAGTTGTTCGATCGGTTAAATGGTGTCTGTAGTGGCGGTAACAGAAGTGTTTCTATCAGGGAGAGTGATATTTTTCACTTATAAAGATATTTTAGGATGTCTCGTTTTGTGGTACTCTCTCCGCTATGTAAAAGTCTCTCATTCAGGATTCCACATGCAGTCTTATCTGTAGGCGTAAGATGCTTTTGTTGTAATAACGCTGCAATGTTGTGGGTAACTGCGATGCTGTATATCACCATATCAGTAAGTCCGCGATAAGCTGATCTCTAGAACGTTAAAATAGAGAAGTTTCCGTATTTTTATATCTGAAATGCGTACATTGAATATTTTTGTAGATCGAATCATGTTTATTTTCTAAGAGATATTAATATTGCAGTCGTGGCGCTGCTTTTGGCTCAGTGCGGTAGTGGGGCTCCTCTCTATGCAGCTTGGGAGCACATAAGGGGGTACAGAAAAATATTCGAAGGCCGATGACCGAATATAAGCTGGTGGTGGTCGGCGATGGTGGCGTTGGTAAATCCGCACTCACCATCCAACTCATCCAGAATCATTTCGTCGAGGAGTATGACCCCACTATTGAGGATTCTTATCGCAAACAGGTTTGTTGATTCTTGTTTTAGGTTTATGCGAACATCTTCAACATTCAACAACTTATCGTCCCCTCCTTTTCCAACATGAGCTGGATATTGGGCACTTCTCCTGCATAGTTCTGCTAAATTTTAAAGAAATAAATTAACGGCACATGATCATTAAATATACATAATCGTTGTGTGGAATAGAGCTGCTGAAGATGTAGTGAAAACACAGCCCCTCTCGATTGTAATTGAGTCCTATTTGAACAAGGAACTTTTTCCTTTCTCTTGAACAACTACCAAATAGAGGAGGTGACTTTCAGTAGAATCCATCATATGTTGATAATGCAGTATCACGTCATAGATTCACTTCATCAGTAAGTTAGAGGATTTCATTAAGAGGGGCTACATACCAAGGATTTATTTTAAGTGCCACGAAGTTCGACTAGGGGCACTGACCTCAGGTCATGTACTCGAGGAAAGCTTTTGGCTCAAGTTTAGACTAAAGCACCGCAAGTTCGCGCAGGCTTGTTAAGTTGAATTTTCACGTGCTTCAACGGTAGAACCCTGTCCTTAGTACGTCATGAAAAAATAGAACTGAAAATTCCGTTCGGAGTGATGCGATGATATATATATATATATATATATATATATATATATATATATATATATATATATATATATATATATATTAGCATAGGCATTGTGCAGTATATGCTGGGAGTGTGTCTCAGTGAAGCAACTACAAGTTGGAAAAACATTCAGTTGACATGATTTTTAGGACAGCACAATTTAACTTAGCTTGCCTTAAATATATTCAGATCACTTAACCCACAATTATGGTTGCATTGACCCATTATCTAGATACTTGCATTAGCTGTTCCTAGCAGGATGTAAGCTTGGTTATATCCCATTTCGTTGATAATTTAATCGAAGTTTTTATGTCTATCCAAATTTTTATGTACCTAAATCTCATTTATTGATCTAAATATCGTTTTACCGATATTTCCATTTATTATAATGCGAAATTTCGTTCGCTGAATAGAGAAAACGAAAGTGATAATAGGTAACCGAAGTGAGCACAACAATGGTATGGAATATAAAGGGGAATTGTTGAGGTGGAATAAGGAAATATTTTTATAGGTTGTGATAGACGGTGAGACATGCTTATTGGACATCCTGGATACGGCAGGACAGGAAGAGTACAGTGCCATGCGCGATCAGTATATGAGGACTGGCGAGGGCTTTTTACTCGTTTTCGCAGTTAACGAAACGAAAAGCTTCGAAAATGTTTCGCACTATAGGGAGCAAATACGCAGAGTCAAAGACAGCGACGAAGTAAGCTCGCTTTTTTTGAAAAATCAATTATTTGAGATTAAAATTCCGCTCCTCTGATCTGATTTATATCTCTGTCGTGCTGTAAGAGGAAAAATTCGACATGGGAAAAATTTGAAGTTGCTGTTTCTTCAGGGACCATCGTTTTTTGATATGGATTGGGGGGGGGGATGTGGAAGGGAAATGTGAATTTCATTAAATCTCGAAGGTCTCTATCCTCGCCTATATGGGAATTCGGTAACTTTGCGGGCCTCCTTATCGTTCGTTTGTTTTTCCAAAAATCATCGTTCCCTTTTTCCGGGAAAGTGCGGTTGAGGGAAGCTCCAGTATTGTCCAAGCTTTCTTCCTTTTTTTTATTCCTCGAATTTCCTCATTCATGATGAAATCGCTGTGCAGCAATAATTGAAACACCTTCAAATGCATCAGCAGTATTTCATTTTTCATTTTTTGAAAAGTTGTGGTAATGAAAGCAGCAACGGTAGCTGTGAGATGACTTTTATGACGCCTATCATTTTTGATGTTCATTGGCTTCGGAAGCAGTAAGGGGCATGTTGATAGTCTGAAGAAGTATTATGGAGAAGTTGGTGACGGTCATCCTTTTCATTTGTTTCTGGTGGTCGCCAAAAATTTGCATAACATTAATGATCCCGGTATTTAGATGTAATTGTCCGTAAGTAGAAAAGAAAAGTACTGAATAAAATTGCGTCCGTTTCAAATTTTTTCAGTCAAAGAGCCAAACTATACGGATAATCTCATTGAACGGTTTTGGTTTTGAAAATTAGATATTTGAAGTCAAGTACACATGGTGCCACATGCCTTCTAATGGCGTTGTCATTGCTACCTCCCGTCCCTTGGTTGTCCTGCCTGTGGCCATCAATTCTTTTGGTAGCCCCTGAAGAATATTACTTTATTTCCGATAATTGATTGAATTAAATGCTTGTTTTATTGAAGCCTTTTATTGGGATAAGGCGTTGTATCGTTTCTGATATTTTATCTGTGGTAATCAGTAGGGTTACTGAGGGGAGGGGGGTATTTACTTTTGTAGTCGAGAATGTCTGATATTGGTTCAGAACATGAGAAAGGCTGTTATGAGATTGTGCAAGTTCTTGCCAACCTCTCGTTTGAACGTATTTGCTGATAGGCTTCAAGGTTTTATATTTTCGTTTGCGTGAGGTAAGCACATCTCTGCCCATTTGGAACTTCATTTGATTTGTTGGCGCGGTTCAAAGAGGACGTGTCCCTTAAGTCGACATCTAAATAGTATACGGCATTTTGGTGTTATAATAGTTTATCTCCTAGTTCAATACAAAACCGATTGATTTTGCCATCGATGCATCAATGCGATATTTTCATTGTGCTGTTAGTTTCGATATGAAGCAATAACGAGTCATATGATTGCTTCATAGTGTTTTAGTGGTATCATAAAAAGTAGAATGATGCTATAAGTTTGCATATCGTTGGAATGTTTGTTTGTTGCTCTCTTATCTTTTTTTTTTACGTTTCAAGTCCAAAAATGATCGAATAAAGAAGCTCTTATCGAGGAATTCCACCCTTTCCGTTAGATATATCTGTCGGATTTTTCATTTACTCAACCCACCGCGCCCTCATTCTCTTCCAGTATGATCATATTCCAACGGCGACTATTGGATTAGTTGCTTTAAATACAATCGCCTAAATTTATCAACCCTTTCAATAGAGTGTGAAAATTTGAAAAGCGATTATTGGACTTGGTGGAATGGAATTAAAACATTGGAAGATTTATGATATTTTGTTGAATGTATGTAATCTCGATTCTAAAGGCCAGAAATGTTGCATCGATCGAGCCGTAAATTAACGATCATAGTCGTTATTGATATGACTAGATTCAGCAAAAAACCTTTACTAGTCGGTAAATTGGAGAGATGTCTATGCTGGATTATGGAGGAATATATGCAGGTACCGATGGTACTAGTTGGGAATAAATGCGACTTGGCACAACGCGTGGTCGAATCACGTGCCGTTGCCGAAGCATCACGGGCATATGGGATTCCATTTGTGGAGACGTCAGCAAAGACACGTATGGGTGTTGACGACGCTTTCTATACGTTGGTGCGCGAGATTCGTAAGCACAAAGAGAAGCAAAGCGTAAAGCCGAGAAAGAAGCGTAAGTGCACCATACTCTGATGGCGATACGCAACTCAGTCGCACTTCGTCACGCCTTCCTCAATGCTTACATGACTGAACCGCATTCTGCATATTATCTTCCGTTCAGTGCCTACCTCCCTCACCTTCTGCAGTCTTTCTATCATATGACATCTTTTGTGAGAAGCGAAATCTGTCTGTGAAGATGCATACTGAATGTAGGACGTGAGTCTGTGAACTTTTTAGAGAAAGGCTATATGACTGTGATCGGTAAATGCTGAAGGTTGAAGGACGAGGAAGGGGAAAAGAGGCGTAGTGGAACAGGAGGCGATAGGGAAAGCTTTAATATTTAAAATGGCATTGTTTTCTTATTATTCCGAATTTGGCTTTTCTAGGATTTTTGAGAGCGTACGGTATGATTGGGTAGACGTTAGGAGTATATGTGCGGAATGCGACCCGATGCATTATGAAAAGGCCACTAGCTTGCTGTCTATTCAAACGTCCCCGACGAATATACCGTTGTATTGAGAACGGCGCTGGTGTGTTCTCTTCCGTTTCATAGGTATGAATATAAAATAGGCACATCGCACTATGGCATCGTGATGTGGTTCATCATGGGTATCACTGTATTGTTCACGTTGTATGCGGTAGGTGTTCAATTAAAGGTGCGCACCTCTTCATAAGCTTTAGATTTATTCTTTTCAGTCATACATTTTAAAACAGAGTTCTGTTGCCAAACCAATTTGGAACATATAATTTATGTTGATGAGTGCTGATTTTTTTATTTTACTTTTCTGAAGAGATAGCGATGGATGGGAGATGAACTTTGAAGAAATTTTGCGAATTTATCCGATAGTGAGTTTTGCATTTTTTTTTTTCAAATATGAATTTTATTCTCATCACAAAAAAATCACTCATTTGTAATATACGCAAAATTTGAAATCCAATTTAATCATGATCATGCAGAATAACTGAACTAATATTACTTGTCGCATTAAAAAATGTTGAGATTCTTTTAAGGTGAATAGTTGATGCGCTTCTATTTCTAGTCTTATTTTCTTATTAATATCTATACATATATATATAAATAATTTCCGGGGCATTTATCTCAACGAAAAAAATTTTCCACTCATTTCTCTATATTTTCAGAAGGGGTGTTCATGTGCTGCATAAAGTCCGTATGGTAGTGAAATTTTGGAGTGAAAAGTGAAAGGCGATCGAGCATCGGTCGATCGTCACGACAAGGCCGCCCTCTACCTGCGCGAGCAGGACTTCGGCCACGTTTTTATTAAAATTGAAATCTTTTGAGTGTTTTTTAAATATTGTAGGAACATGACGTTTTTAATCTATGGTTTCGACATGTTCTCTTTCTCGTCTTTTTTTGCGCTCTTTCTAAGGGAATGCTTATAAAGGAAAAAGAAGAAATAGTGTGTTTTGTTGTGATAAAAAGAGAAAGAAATAGCGATAGAATGCAGGACAATAATAAGATTCCTTCCCCATATCACTTTCGCATGTATTGCGTCTTTTCCAATGTGTTTTTTTCTTTTTTTTCTTTGCGAAAAATGTTTCCTGATTACTACATTGTTCAATTTCTTGTTACTATAAAGTTGAAGCTATTTTTATGTTGAAAATGACGTCATGTTTTTCTCTTTTTCTTTTTTTTTGCTTTCCACATTTTTTAGTTCATGTCTCTTATTTCTTTCTTCTTGCAACTATTCATTGCTTCTCGTTGTTTCGTAAACGAGAAATTGCTTTGTGTTATTTCAATTTCATTGAATTTTTTTAAAGTGGCCACTATTTTATATTACAATTTCTTTTCATTATAATAATTTGCTCTTGTGTAATAAATAAGATCTATTGGTGTGCTCTTCCATTCTGCGGCTTCTCATTCCTAAAATTTATTCAAAGTTTTGCTGAGGGTGCTGCTATCCGATGCGTTGTTTTTGCGTTTAGTAAAAAAAGGCTATGTAGTGTTTTTCGCATAGTGCATCACTTTCAGATTGGTCAGTGTTATAGTAAAAAATCAGTGACCATATTAGCAAACATTAATTGGGGGGAGGAATAAAAGGGGGAGGGGGAATACAAGTAGGCTTTTGTTAAGCTGAGAGGGATTCAATTCTGTTCGAATTAGGGGAGGGGGGAGAGGCGATTATTGGTATATATGTTCGCATATTTGGAATTGTCCTATATCAATTTTTTAGTGAATAATTTCAAGCCGCCGCTTTCAGAGAATCCTCTATGACCCATCTTTATTGTGAGTGTTTATTGCTTCATTGTTGTCACTGTTTTTTTAAATATTCCATTCTAAGTAAATTTCTGCGATGTTATTTGTGCATTCAAATGCCATCATTTTTAATGCTATTCGTTCATTTGCTCTACACCCGTGCGTTTTGTTCCCCCAGAATGATTTTTTTTTCTTTTCTTCGAAGTGACATAATTTCGTTTGTGCATTAAAATTTGCTCACAAATTGTTACATTCATTGAATAGTCATTATGAATGGATGGATACTCGTTCCGCACTCTATCTGGTAGTTGACATGAGATGTCTTGCAGATATGCACATCGTAATGCTCGAAATAAGCCCACCCACAAAGGTTGCACACATAATTTGGGATTTAAGACATGGAGTTTTTTTTTAATGTTGGTCGAATGCAGCAGTAGAGTACGACGTTCCAGATTTATGAAAATGGGAGAAAAAATAATGCGCAGACGTTGGACGTTCAATCTATTCAAACACCATCGTTATGAGTGTTATGTGGTTGTGGTAGATTGCATGAGCCATACATCAGACAACTGTTTATAATTCACTATGATTCATGCAAAAGGTATTGCACCTATGCTTTTCATTTCCTTTCGTCTCTCTCAGTGACAAAATCGAAATTCGCTTCGTTGCTTTACTGCGGGGTTGATCTGTGAAGTGTGTTTTGCTTTATGCGTTCGTTGAGGAGTATTAACAGGCATATTGTCTCATTCACAGAGAAGTAGTAAATTAAGAAGTATCCAAGATGACGGGGTGGGAGGACGGGACGTGAGGGGAATCTGAAATATCTAAAAAGGAAAATATAGTTATGTCCATGACATGCATTTGCATAGGAAACATATGTCACACATGAGAAGCAAGGAGTAGACTAGTGGGAGAACAAAAATAAAGCAAACGGGAGAAGAAGAGGGATACGTACAGGTAGATGGAGGTACATTAGCGGATGTGCACCTATACTGAGATAAACTGTATTTTAGTATATGTTTGTAGTGTGACGTTGTGACCGCGCTGTTTTTATGTTTTCGACCTATATAAAGATCAAAGAACAAACCGCAGAATCAAGAGTCAAATTCATTTCAAAAAGTCTTTGAATGAATATGAAGGAGAGGTTCGGCGTCGGTCGCATGTTTTGTCTCCTCACTTCGCCAGTGGAATGTACAAGGATCTTGCCGTGTAGGGCATGAGGTCGGATTTGTTACTTGAGGTCGAGTTTCTTGCTTGAAGTTGGGTTTGTCATTTGAGGTCGGGTTTTTTACTCGAGATCGGGTTTTCTTCAGAGCTCAGAGGCTTCGACTCGTAAACTTATTCATTCCTCATACATTTGCGGATTTTGTTGAAGAAAGAAGCGATGCAACCGATAATTACACAATGTTTGTTATAAGTGCATCAGAATGCGTTTTTTTTTTGTAGAACTAGGTAATGGAGTTAGTACAAGGTTAATTGCAGGTTTATTAAAAGGCTGATATTAAAGTTGATGTGAATTGATTGGGAAATAATAGAATTTGAAGTGAGATGATACCGCTAGCTTGCTACAATATTCTTTGTGGGACAGGGCTCCATCACTATTATTCACTTGAGTTGTGAATTATACGAGTGTTTTTTTAGTTTCTAATTTATAAAGTTCCTTAGAGGAGAGTTGAACCATTGATTCTCTCATTTACTTTGGCATATTCTTTTTCAGCTAAAATATTCCCTAGATAAGTTGAGAGTTGCATGAGCAGGCTGGAACGTTGTTACTAAGAGTGGGAGGAGGGAGCTTATATGAGAGCAAGAGAGAGGGCTATTGGGCAAGCATATTCTTGGGATTTCTTCTGGGAAATATTCCTCCGGTATAATTCCGGCCTCGCATTGAGGAAACTATAAAATGGAAGGTAGTCGTTATTTGCTGATGTGATATTACAGTTGCAAATTATGGATGGTGTGAAATATATGCCTAGGTTAAGGACTAATATTTTATCTTCTGGAGTCTAATATTGCCGACAGTTGTTGTGTTAACCAACTATTTCGTGTTCTCTAGCTACAATCTTGTATTTTGAAATAAAGTATACAAAAATGGGCATTTATAGAGGGATAAATTTTCTCGAATTAAAGAGTTAAGTGGAATTTTATCGAAGCTATTACCATCCTTTCCGGAAATCGTCAAAAATTTCACTTGCTTATTAAAGTTGAAAAATAAAATCACTACAAGATGTTGAATGACTTTCTAAGACGTAATTAAGTGGAATTGAACTGATCGCATTTTAAGAGAGTCAAGATGGCCTATCCGTAAACGTACTAATGTCCTATCTTTTCCTAAAATTCCTTTGCGTTATCTCATAGATTAATACTGGTCCATGGAGTTAAACAATGCCACCGTAGTTTTGCCACTGAACGTTAGTGTTGCTGATAGCGAATAATGCGCATGTAAGCACTGAAATTATAGCCTGCACCTGAGTAGGCTAAGTAGATGAGTTTTTTAGGTCGTTTTCAGTAAGTTTGGATCAGCTGGAGTGTTCTTAGAGGAAGCTCTGCAGTGTCTTCTTTGGAAAAGGACATTCCATAAGAGCTTTTAACCTCCCGTAAACAAAGTTGTGCTTGTTCTCCGTAAGCAGGATTAGTGGGAGGCCACCGGATGGCTTTTATGTGAGGGCAGGATTGGGCTTCAGCGATGGACACTAAGGGAAATGAAGGATATGCGTATGATACATGACGAAAAGTAATGTTGTTGGGACATTATCGCAGGAGGGAAGCTAATAAAAAATCCTTGGTGGTACGCATTGCGATTGCATCATTAAAATATGCTGTGCTAGAGTGAATATGAAGAGGACCAATCGTTTTCCGTATATTATAATAAAGAGAGGGGGTCACTTTTGCTTCAAAGATTTAGCGTGGGTTTCTTCTAACAGTTGAAAGAAATACTGAAAGAAGGGGAGGGGAGGAGGGGGAAATAAGGTATGTAAATTTGGGATGCTCTAATTAATCGGCGAAGTTGTTAAGGAGTGAATATAGCCTATTGGAAATACTCCACGATGGTTCTATCAAAATTCATTTGAAATTCAATGAAATACTCAAAAAAATGAGATAAAATTTATTCAAGTAAATAAAAAATACCTGAGGATGATTTACATTTGAAAGCATATCGAACACATCGGGCAATGAATCATTTTTTCAACGGTAAAAAAATTTGCTGTTGGTAGGTGCATAGTTTATGTACATACTAAAATATTGATACAGTCATGCCTAATAGATAGCATATCTTTAATATACCCATTATTGCCGCGGTTTCACAGTTTGCTGTCCCCTCCCTTCCTCTCGTACTTGCCTTGCTTCCGGTGATAAGATAACATCGTCTGCACGAATTGTCGGATTCCGAGAGGAGGACATCGCCCTCCGGAACACCCCAGCCCTCCAGGGGGTTCTGAGAACTCAATCCCTTCCAAAGTCTAGTTCCCACACTTTTACGCTCATACTTTTTCACAAGTTGATTGATTTGAATGCCTCTTTTTTTGTGCGCAGAATTTATTAAATTACTTAGTTCGCACAAATAATTTCCAATTTGGCCATCTCTCTTCCTTTATCGCTTAATCATATAATCTCTCGTTTCGTCTTTCGTTTCTGGATGTGTCTGTTGGTGGGTTTTCCTCTTTTTACGCTTACAATTTTCATTCAAATGTTTCTTTCTATTCCATCCAAATGTTTTTAAAGTCTTTCTCATTTCTTTCAATTCCCGTCTCTCTCGCTTCCTTTTCATCTCGTTCCACTCAATTTGATTTCTTGCAAATGCTTCGTTTAACAATGCGTTTTAAATAAGAAAAAAATCGATAATTTTTCATAAAAAACACCATTTTGATGACGTCATATCCAGGTATATAAACATGCTTGTGTGTCTCTCTATCCAATACTGCTAATTCATAAAACTTAACAATTATGCCAGTTATAACGTACATCGTAGAATAATTTCCAGCCTCAAATTTGTTTACGATTGTTTAGTTGGCGTAGACTGAATACGTTTTAAGAATGAATTTTTTTGACTGAAGAGCGAATTGTAGGATCAGTCGGGTTTGTTGTATGCTGAAGTTTTTTGCATGGTTTTTCCATACTTAGGAATCATTTCGCTTGATTGGGTTCATATTGTAGCAGGTTCATTGAGATGATTTCGTATTTGTTTGCAGAAAGGAAAGGCTATCCACCCGTATGAAGGAAGCATTAATGAGAACTTTGAGTAAAGGCTGCCTCTTAGTGATGTTAAAGATTCTTGTTTGATTGCAACTTCATGAAAATAAACATGCATCAATCTTGATGTGGCAGCAGCGCATTCTTAGCTACTGCTGAGACGTTTATTTATTTGTTTATTTATTTACTTATTTATTTATTTGTTTGTTTTTTTTATTTGTTTACTTATTTATTTGTTTATTCATTTATTTATTTATCTTTCTTTGGGAGATTGTGAAAGGATTTTCTTGAAAGAGGTGTTGTATCATTAGTGAGGTACGTTGAAATGAAAACGGGAACCTTTATCGATATGACTTAATCCTTAGATGCTATAATATGAGGAAATTCATGCAAATTTTTGTTGTTTTGAAATGAAAATTTCCTATGTAATACCTTTGATAGGAGTTATGATAAGTTGTTAAATAAAGTGATATGCATATCATTTTGGCATACTTTCAGTTTCGTTCCACTTTCATCGCAGTATCTTTTAAATTTGGCCTGGATAGTTTCAGATATGTTTTTTTTCCGCAAAATCTTGATTTCCTCTCCCTCTTCCCCTTCCCTTCTAGTACTATTAAATTGTTGCCCCTCCCCTTCTACTGCTATTAAATCGTCTCTTATTACGGTCATTGCGTTGCGTCACTCTGCGCTAATCTTTTAAAGCTAATATTATAAACGATTATGTAGAAATATTTCTGCAGGTACAAACAAATCAGTTGAGGCATATTATGACACGAAAAAGAAAGCGATTAGAAAATGAGCGACAAGGAGGAGCATCGGTACCAATATTCAGTCATCATGCGGATGCAGTATACAGTGGCCAGTATCTAAGCTCAAGTGCTGGTTATGGTCCTGCGAAGAATAAAGCATGTAATTACTACGATGGGAGTGGGTTCGATGGATACGGCACTTCTAACCGACGACGCAAGAAGGGATTGCAGTATGATCGCTCTGAGAACAACGATTTCAAGATTGAATTCGAGAGGAAATATGGCTATGAAGATAAGCGTATGCCTAAGATGGATCATAAAGACGAAAAGTTTGTGGCTTATGCAGCCTATAGTATATTGCCTACTTAATCAACCGATTTGAGCGCTATTTATTTTAGCGTATAATTTGACCAGTTCTGGATTGAATCGAAAAAGTCAGCCTTAACTGTTTGCTTAACCATTTTTTAACCCTACAAAATCCACTCGTTCCAAATCCGATTGTTGCCCAGAGAAAAAAGTTTTCAAAGGAGGATATGATTGAGGTTGAGGGTAGATTCTTTCGAATACCTCATTGAGCACTTTAAATGGTCATCTGTCGTATGAGTGATTTTGTGATATTTTCGACTTTATTTTCTTAATGTTGTGCCCCACTTTCAAAGTCGATAGATTTGCTGCCCGAAGATTTTGGAATTCATTACATTTATATCTCTTGAATTGCTAAAGATAAAGAATACAACTTGTGGAATGTTTTTTGCTTCAGTGCCGAGAACTTTTTAATAGATTCCACGTTGTTTAATTTCTCAGATGAATAAATAGAATTCGTGCTTTATGATGAATTGAAGAGTTGGGGGGGGGGGACGAGGTTTAGTTTGACCATATATGAAGCTTAATCTTCTAGCTCATACGGTGTTAAATCGCATGAATACCGTTAAATCTTAATCTATTCTTCTGGAAGATTGGAAAATAGATCGCAAATCGTGACCGATTAACATAAAGGCTCGATTTATTATATTGTTTTAGTCAGAACGTGCGATTTGCACCATCGGAGAAATTTTTAAACATTCAAATTTGGAACGCAGCCAAAAAATTTTAAAATTGCATAATTCCTTATAATTTTTTCAAATTTGACGGCATTGGGATGAATGAAGACGCGCTTCCTTTGATACAATTAAATAGTGGATCAAAATTTCAAATTTTTATAAAGTTTTCAAGAGTTCATAAATTTCATTTCAATGTAGTGTAGGGGTCATAATGCTATAGCTGTTGTTCTGCCACGATGTGATTGTATTTCCTTCCCGATGAGAAGGATCGAAGAGGGTTTCTATTCGTGTTCTGACGAGATATACTCATTTTTAGGGTAACCATCAGTTCGTGAGCATATTCCGAATAGACGAATACACGGGATTTCGAACGAAAAATATATCGTAGTGAAAAAATATGAGCGTATTGATGTATTTCTTTCGACTTAAGCATAATAGAATAATTCTTGTCGCCTTTGAAATTTAAGAGAGAGATTGAGAAAGTTTTATAGAGTAGTTGAAAGCCGGATAATAATTATCCATTGATCATTCGTTCGTAGCGTCTGAATATCTTCAAGCAATATATTTAAAGCTGCCAGTTCAAAATGTTGCCTCATATAGTTCATTTAATATACCATAGATCAGTAGAAAAAGGTTTAATATGTTTTATTATTTTTATGATTTCAGACTAGAAGATGAACATAAAACCGATGAGACGAACGAATCTATGAAAACATTCCCTACTGAACTTGTTTCTTATCTCAAAAATTGTGCTTCGTCTATCGAAGAAGATCCGGATGAGATGGGTAACTAATTTCCACTTTTTCTTTTTATTCCTCGAGCAAGATTCTATATTATTGCTTATTGATGAACTCTTGAATATTTTACATACAACAATATGAGAGGAAGGAACTCTTTGTTTGAGAATAATGCGGATTTCCCTCTTCATATATTGTTGGTAAAGACGAACAGCGGCGAGGAATCAAGTCTATCTTGCAGAGAAAATTTATGTTAATTTGTTCAGTAATCAAATAACAGTGTGAGATGGTTAGTCTCTTTTACAGTATATGTTTGCTTGCCGTTGTATATACGGTTGTGATGTGGTTTCTATTCATATTTGTTTCTACAGGTGAGACTATACGTGAGAAATGCCTCGAAGAGTGTTCTGGTGTGGAGATGGAATTATGCTTTTATGAGTCAAGCAGTCGGCTCATTGAGAAGATTTTCAAAGGATTTAGGAAAGGAGCGTGTCATTGGATGGAAACATTTTTGAAGCTTAAGAAAGCACGTCAATTTGAAGCGCTTTGTACGGGCTGTGTCTGCAGATGTCTGGAGACGCTGATATTTGCTTTATCAACTTCGCTAGACGTTCAGGTCTAGTGCAGTTAATTAATTCTATGATGAAACTGTTTTACACAAAGGTTCAGGTTAGTGAAGGGCACATGATATCCTACGTCGGTCATCTTTTACTTACACCCTTCGATGTAAATCTTAGTTGTCATAATACTCCAGAGGGAAATTCAAAAACTTTAGCGCAATAAAAGGATCTCATAAACGAAAGTTACAATAGCATCGCCACTTTGCACGCTAGAAATAGGCTGGCGAATGCAATTGGGATATAAGCATAGTGCATATAGTTGGCCAATTCTAAATTATTTTTTGTTTTACTAAGGTTTAATTTTTATTTCGTTGCCTTTCGTAATGAAATTGTTCAATCATTACAGCTATTAAAGATATGATTCCATTTACTTTATAAGGAAAATCAAAATGCCTTTGATGTGGTGTAGTTTTATTTGTGAATGATGCTTAAATCATTTGACGCATACCATTTTCAAATTCTTATTTGAATGCCTAATTAAATTTGTTTATTTGATACAATAGATGTGACTTGCTTTATGCATCTCACATACATATATAGAGCATTCTGTCTTGGAATTGTGCTGAATTGGGGTTTATCGATAGTTTCCTCATTATTATTCTATAAATGGCGCCTAAAAAGCACAAACCGTAGAAAAGATAATTTTATTTAGGTGTTTAAATTTATGAGGGTACTGCAAATAATTGTAATTATTTGGAATATTTGAATTGTATTTGTAATATTTGAGTTGTTTAATTTGTAAATATTCTGAAATAGTTGAAATAGAAATTAAACAAAAGAAAAAATATTTGAAAAAAAAAATAAATGAAACAATTCCTTCGCTTAGTGTAGGCGTTTATCAAGGGCAAATTCTGGTTTGTATAAAGTAGTAGTTATGATTTAAATAACAAATTCTTTTTCCTCGAAAACATGATTAGATACCATCCATCGTACTTAGGCTAAATGTAGAATAGATTACAATAATTAAATGTCTTTTTAGTCGTTCTAACAAAATTTGGAATGATTGAGGCGTATACTAATGTAGAAAATAATTATTAGGTAATTAGGTAGCATTACGGGTTGGATTTTTATTGCATGAATAGGTGATTTTATGATGGAAAAATGTTAACTATCGTGCCATGAATAGATGAGAGAATATTGCTGCTTTATTATGAGTAATTTGTATGAGTTCTATTCCTTAGATAATAATTGCTACATTGTTATAGGTGATAGAGCAATTGATTGATCTAATAGTGGACGGATGGAATGATTTGGTGATTGATGTGAATGCAAGTCATTTTATACGTTCACTTATTCGTGTAATACTTGAATTGCCTAAATTGGAGTGCAGTTCATCGAAGAGCATTGGTGGACAGTTGAATTTATTCCCTAATGAATGGATCAATAAAGATGAGGAAATGAATAAGAAGGCGAAAACGTTCTTGAAAAATTTACCGATGAGAAGAAATTTTGATAAAATCATCAATTTGACACTCGACTTTAATTTAATGCACGGTGAGAGTTTTATATTTGATTAAGAATGGGAATTCATTTATCAATAAATGCTCTTTAATATGAAACTCCTTTATATATATGTATATATATACATATATATATATATATATATATATATATATATATATATATATATATAATGTATTCGGTTTGAGTTAACGTTTTGAAATGTGGAAATTTTCAGCTAACTTTGTTGTTATGCATTAGGACGTAGAGAGAGGCATCATCTTCATTGCAGATATTTTTCATTGATGAAATAATGGCGGAATTTTATTGATGAAAGAGGTTACAGCAAGTGAAAGAGAGTAAGCGACGGTGCTTGCTCTCATCTCATGCTCATTTTATATGATATATCCATTAACCGCATATAGATTGTTGCAAACTTTTGGTATGGGGGGGGGGGGTTGTTGCTTTAGAAAGAGGATCAACCTCAGGTCGAACATCTCCACAACGGTAACATCTGCGCTGCGGTGCACTATGCTTTTGTTTGTTTTGGCGTAACATCGTTATTATAAGATTAGATATTCAGAATTTATGGATATGGAATCAGTATCTTTATTGGTGCAAGAAGTGATTGAATACGATTATTTTATAAAGACAACCAAAACAAATGAATTTCTCACTCGAAGTCTCGAATATCCGATGAATGTGCTTAAACAATGGAAAGGACGTCAAAGTTCACGCGTTTGGCAGATCATTGTGAAGCGGGTAGGTGCTTATCGAGCATCTTGAACATTTTAGTGCCAACTATTTGTAGAACTTTGAAAAATCTGATGGAAAATATATTTGATCTGGCGGTTAATTGGTGAAGTGTGTCTACCTATTGGTGAAAAGTGTCTGTCTGCATGTGAATCCAGCGCGTAGTAAATTTATAAATCACGGAGCTTTATAAATTCTACTAAAATTCAACGTTTTATTTAGTGTTATTAATTAATTCTTTCTTAGAATTGTTAGAAAAAGAATGTACAATAAAAAATGTGATAGCAAGAGAGATTATTTTGATTAATGTTTATTATTGTTGTACTGATGTAGTGTTGCAATAATCGAGATTCGTTTCATAGATCAATGAGGATGGAAGACAGTCGTTATATCATTCAATATTGAGTGGGAAATTGTTGCAATTATCGCTTGACAATTGTGCAAATTTTGTTATTCAAGAATTTATTGCAAACGCAAATTCTGAAGAGTTGGTAAGATTTTTGATAATATTTGCAGTTCTTTTATGGACAGGCATCGGCTAATCAATTTATTTTGCATACAGAAGTAATATTCAACCATCAAACTAATTCACTTCTTTAAAACGTCCACTAGTTTTGTTATTTATATAAATTTTTATACAAATGCATTTGTATAAATTGTTCTTATATTACAGATTGATAGAAGCAATTTTACATTGTCAGTGAATCTTGTCGCTTTATTCAAAGGAGATCTTCCTTAGCTTTTTGCCTTTATCTCTTCAATATCTTTAATTATTTCTATAGAAATTCCTGAAGTTTCACTATATTTATGCAACAATATAGGTTGCATTTCCACTTTCAACTGCTCTCACATTTTTCACCTTTATAGTTTTTGTATATGAGTTTTTGCAACTGGCATAATATTATATTATTCCCGTTTTTTTTTTTCTCTCAGCTTCAGGTTAGGATCAAAGCCAGAGGTTAATTATTGTTTGATCGTCGTCCTTATTGTTGTCTAAAGATCAACCAGTTGACATCAATGTTAGCTTACGAGATTTAGATTTCTTTGGTAACAATAGCGAAGCGTATAACAAAGATTTTTATATGTTGACAATCCGAATCGTAAATTGATGTAGATAATTGTTGCTAAGTTTCAAGCCTAAAAAGTTATAGAAATCTAGTCAGGTGTGACATAAGTGACGACGCATATTTATTTTTGGATAGTAACAGATGGAAGTGAAGTCATTCTTCGCTAAAAAAAAAAAAAAAAAACCGCTCTAGAAATAATTTGATTCAATTTATTACAGTAAAAACTTTTAACAAAAATTTCATGTTAATTTTTCAGCTTTTGCAAATTTTTGCAAAAGTTTTTTTTTTGACTCTAATTTTTTGTCGAGTAATAAATAAACATCAACCGGCGAGGAAGATTCATTTTTAAAAGAACAAGAGAGAAAGGAAAGGGATCGACATTCTTCCGACGACAAAACTCTCTCTCTTTTCGCATATGATAGGTTATCCCCTTCATCCGCTTTCCTCCTCCTCTCCCTCTCCCCCTTTCTTGCATCAGTTTCTGTCCTTATTTGCCAACCTTGCTCTGTATTTACACTGTGATATGGAGCAAGTGCTCTAGCATATACGTAGATGCATGCGGCAGTATCTGCATGTTTGGCATTTATGTTGGAGGCAGTTTTAGCGCATATGGATAGTACGACTAAAAAAGATGTTCACCTTATTCGATCTTGCTTCCACCTATCTATCCTTTAGAAATGTCCTGTGCTGAAATGTTGGTGTGCTATGGCAATATAAGGAATATAAGGAATCGATTGCAAACATCTATAAAAGAAGAGCTAAGTGGTCATATTAATTTAAGGCGGCTGATATATTCGATGAGCTTCTCGATAATCTCGTCGAGATCTACGAGCATAGGAAGTGGAGTGTTATCAAAGGATTGGTACAAGCGGCCGCACGTCATGAATGCCATCAGGCAGCGCTATTGCTTCGTCTACGGGCATTGTTCAATAGCTCAAAGAAATCGACTAAGCATGCTTTCCTACCAAATATTTTCACTTTAAATGATGCTGAAGTAGTAGAAGGTTAGTGCAGATTTGAACTTTTACTTTTATCACAAATGTTAAAAAAATCCATATTTGGATCGGTCCTTTAATAGCCGATTTCCGACGATTTTGCTTATACTTTGACAGCGATTCTTAAGGCTAATGTTTTTCAGCAAGTCACGGAAGAACGATTTATGCATTACTACCTTCGGAAACCTCGCAAGATATAGAGGAAGTAATAACCTGTTTGTTGCCGAATTATCTGTTATCAATGTCTGTCAGACATATTCAGGGTCATATTCAGTGGAAATTTGTTAGTTGATGGGAGTTTGATTTGGTCGTTGCATTGCGAGGAGTGCAACTGCATATTTAAGGATTAGGAACGTGGTTTTATAGGCAGCACTTAAGATACACTTATGTGAGTGTTCCTTGTCGGTCGTGGAATTCTCGCAGGATAGGTACTGTTTCCGCTCATCGTCCACAGCGTGTCTTACTTACCCATGTGTGGTCGGCGACGTTCATTGTCTCCATTTGCTTGATTGGTCAAGTGATACGACGAGGGAGTTGACGGTCCGGATCGATTGTGTTTCCGTACTGAAATATTTCAGATGCAGATGGACGAGTAAAGTTTGATGTATCTAAAGGCAATTTACATGGTTCATTGTTGCTACAAGATTTATTGATGCTAAAACATAACAAGACGGTGGTCTATTCAATGCTTTCACTATCGAAGAAGACCATTCTCGAATTGGCTCATGACCAAAAGGGCAGTTATGTGCTTCAGGCGTTTATCAAATCACCATTTATAAACGATGAGGATAAATTCTCACCTACAGCTTTTTTAAAGGTATATGCACAATTTAGATCTTAACCAATTTTTTAATGATGCGTAAGGAATAGGAGAAAAAAAGGTTTAAAAGCGATATGGAACCGTCATCCCCAAAGGCTCTTTCTTTTCCTTTAGAGGGTTTCTAGAGGGTTTCCCGCTTAGATCCATTTCCATATCCACATTTAGTGTCCACTGAGTTCAACTGAGTGGGAAAGCTTGCTGCATGAGATGAAGCACGATTTAGCGTTTTCTTTTTCTAGTCTGATTTTTGGCTGAAGCATAAACCACTTTTTGAAGTGAAATGTTTTATTAAGTAGTTCTTGTGCTATTCATTGGAAGCTGTTTGAGCAAATTTCTTCTGCGATAAACGAGGTTTGTAGAAGCGTAGTTATGCAGGCTTGGGCTCGTCGAGATAAGAGCTTGAGGAATGGCCAATAGATTCTGCTGCAAAAGATGACACAGCATTGCTGACTGCACTGAGTTATTGAAGGATGGTTTAAGAAAGCAAATAAAGCAGAGCAGAATGGTCATTTGAAGTTCATTCAACCGGGCGATGTTATTTCGAGTTAAGAGATTTTAGAATGGTCGTCCTTCAAAGGAATTGAACTGATCTTTGAAAGTTTTAAGACTCGAACCAATCTTTTTGTGAAACTAGAAAAACTCCAAATCGGTTTACATGTTTTTCTTCAACATTGGTATGTGGGGTACAGTAGCATTTTTCAAAAGAATTCATAATTATAGAAAAAATGGTGGGATCTTATTGATGATAATATCGCAAGTCATGTTTTTGATGCGATGTGGGATAATGGTTTATTCACGATCGATGAAAAGCAACAGATCATGGTGACTTTATGTGACGCTCAAAAACAGGTATTCTTTTTATTTGTTCGTGTTCTTTAGTTTATTTGTTTCGTATGTTTTTTGCATAAGAGGAAATATATATTGCTTCTTATAGTGTGCAGTTCCAATAAAATAAAGAAAATTTATAGAATTAAATGCCCAGATCCATTTCAGGCTTAGATCCCCTCAGGTCTGCCATTTTATGAAATTCAAATTTTTCCCCTCCGTCTTCGGTACATCCGGGTCCGAATAGTGCCAAGAACGGTTTTTTTTTTTTTTTGCGATTTATGTTTGCTGTATTTGATCTAACGAATTTCGCGGACGTGTATTATGTCTCGCTCTCACAGATTGGTCCCATAACCGTTCATTCCGTTGTGGTGGCAAGAAGCATTCATAGAATTTAGCCACAAACTTCTGAATGTACATTTTCTCCTGTAATATACTGCCCATCTTGAATTGTGATGTGGGAGGTTATAATAAGTGGTGAGGAATAATTCATTCTTTACTCTCCTCACTTATTGGTTTCAACAGGGGAGATTTGGATTACAGTGCTGAAGTAGTATGAAATAGCTGAGAACGTTAGAGTTGCTAAAATTTTTTTGAATGACTTAATCGTATGAAGTCTTCAAAAAATAGTATATGGTTGAACAGATCTTCGAATGAATTTAGCCAAATGTTTTTATTATGTCCGACTGAGTGATCGGAAAAACGATTTTTATGATTTGTTTTTTTTTTCTGTTTTTTTTTCTATTATAAACAAGTTTTATCGAGAAGAACATCACTTAAGCATCACGCTGAATAACATATTATACTTTTCAGTATTTAAATCGTTCGACGTTTAATAAAAAAAGTAGAAGATCAATATTTTCCGTCTTTGAAAGGCTGGATAATTATTAGTGTCCACTTATATCAAACAGCAATTATTTCATAAATCTTTTTTTGTGAAAAGGAAAGGAATCCATTTAATTGAAATCGGAAAACATACAAAAAAAACCACCAGAAATATAAGCAAATGAGAGTGAACATACGCACCAGAAATGCTCCGACTTGAACGATTTCTCTATTTTCGAGTATATTCCATTAGTTTTTAAATATTGAAAATTAGTCAGCTAACTCAAACAAATAATTATACACAAAATTTCGCCAAAAATTCAAACCACAAATACTAACTTTTGCTAGATAATCGGACTTCAAAGACAGCATATTCAGCATCCGCAAGGAACTTTCTCATTTACCTGTGTCGTTATCTCCACCTATATCAGTGTGAACATATATATATATATATATATATATATATATATATATATATGTTGGATGTTTTTGAGTTTTGAGCCAACTGAAGTCCGGCTCTGACTGAGAATGATAATGAATGTTTTTGATGACCAATGAAAACTTGCCCGCAGACGGGGACGAACCCGCGACCTCTCGCTTGCCGGGCGAGTGCTCTACCACTGAGCGTGTTAGAGCACTCGCCCGGCAAGCGAGAGGTCGCGGGTTCGTCCCCGTCTGCGGACAAGTTTTCATTGGTCATCAAAAACATTCATATATATATATATATATATATATATATATATATATATATATATATATATATATATATATATATATATATATATATATATATATATATATATATATACACGCCCGGTAGCTTCTTAAATTTTGGTTGATAACGATTATTTTTTCGTTGTATCACTTTTTTTTTTTTTTTGAAATGAGGTTGGGAGTGATTCCAAATATGCGTATTGGAATCAAAGAGTTGAATTTTTCCAACATCAGCACATACATATGCACATCAATTTCGACGTTCCCAAGTGGAACAATAGCCAGAGATCTGTGAGCAGGAAATCAAGAAAGTGGAAAACGAACGCAAAGTTGCCACATTACGGCAAGAAATCGTCGTTGATGTAAAATACCATCATTTTGAAGCTAAATTTCGTGCACTCAAGATTTTTCCCACATTATTTAAGAGCAAATGTATATTATGACCAGTTTTTATTAGTCAATCAGTGTTGAATAGATGCTGATCAATCTATAAAATCTCTGCGATGACGTTGACATGGAGTGATCCAATATTGCTCTTAAAGAACAATATTTCCATCAGTTTATATTATTAAAAGCGCAAATCGTTCACTATTATTATAACAAACATATAATGTATTAATATATGATATTATAGAAGAAAACATCACTACGAAGAATTATGTTGAAACGATTAGACACACGTGGATTCCTCGAAAATCGTAACAAATGGTTACAAACAGAGATGAGACGAATGCACAATTCGAAGAAAGCAACAACATGATTTATTGGTATTGTTCGTTACGCTAAAATCTAACCAAACGATTTCAAAATATTTGTAGACATTGATTAGTTCGGCTATTGCAAGACATAAAAACACATCACACAACAAATTCGCTTTTTGAATTTTTCTGCCACAAATATTTTCATCAAGGAAGATTTATCACTTTCTTAAAAATTTACAACTGCTGAAAATTTTTTGCCCGATTAGAATACTTCAACCATTTCATCGTTGTTGAGATTATAGGGGATCGAATGAATGGGAAAAGATTTTATGTTAGTGATAAGAGATGCATGATGAAACGTTAAAAATGGCTGAGAATATAAAAAAAAAAATTGTTTTTTTCATTTTATAATGATGCTCTGTTCGGTGTCATTGAGAGTTGGTTTCATCTTATTTCTTGCGAAAAATTTTGTTATTAATATTGTTATCGTTTATACAACACTAATTAAAAGTTTTATGCTTGTTCGTATAGACATCTGTAGATTTCATTGTGATATTGACTTGGTCCTGGAGGAATTTTAATTTCCCACCATCCCCTGCTGTTTCTCGCTGAGTGTTTCAATACTTCTGTTGTTTTTAAAATGATCCCACTGATCATCTCATTCGGAGGTAATTACTTGTAGTCGATGCACTGATATTTTTTTAAATCAAAAAAGCGTTGCAAACCCTGATATCATATACTTAGAATAAGTTCTTTCTGTGTCATACCGCTTCTTTTAGATAGAACGCTTTGAAGTGCTCAGAAAATCTCCGAGAGAGCCAGCAAATAGCATAGGTTTAATTAGAGGTTATACTACTTTTTAGTTAAGACGTATTCCATTGTTTTCTCGTATACAAGTAGGAAAAAGTTTGGATAAGCTATTGGGTGCATACTAAGAAATAAGCTGCTAGATATGTGGAGGTTTTTTTTTTTTTTCAGTGCAACGACGTTAAATCATTCAATATATCTGACGGCCTCAAAAAGAGACAACCAACAAATATACAAGTGAAAAAACGTGATGATTTTTAAGTCGATTGTTTCGCTTTGAAATCAAAAAAATTGTTTTATCAATTGTTCTTTTGCTTACGTGCAGATTTGCACTTTTCCACTTTCAAGTGAATATGGATTACACATAGTACCGGATATGACGATACGGTAAACGTACCGGATGTGTTCAGAAGGGTTTCGTAATACGATGCGGTGAAGGTATCGGATATTTTTAGAAAGGTGTCGTAATACAATACCGTAGCGACACTTGGACATATTGGCTAATTTGGCTACCCGGACAATTATTTAATGAATAATCATATGAGTCGGATGTTCAACGAATAGAATTTTTGGCATGTTTCATATTTCCAGATAATGAGGTGACCGAAATTCCGTTCCTCGACAAGTATAAGGTGGAAAATATAATAATAACTCGTTTTATTGGTACTATAGAAGTCCGATCATTAATAAAAATTTTAAGGTAAGGATTTAATAGCGCCGGCGAAATATCTCCCTCTACCTTGCTTGTAAGGGAAATAACTTCTGAAGGTGGAAAAATTTCACTAACTACAATAACATTATGAGGTAAAAGCAGGTGGCAATGCGATTTCCTTGTTTATCAACTATGTAAGCGGCATCTAGCTACCTGACAAAAAGCCAATCACAAATTTAGTTATAGTGAATTGTAAACTCAACACTAAAGAGTCGTAAGATTCCCAAAAATGAGGGAAAGGGAATATTTGGGGGATCGATGCCGTTGTAATGTGATCATTAACTATTGATGACATTTGTCAACACTTTATCGATCGAAAGAACATCAAAACAATCGGAGTAGTAATAGCGATAGGCAAAGAAACAATCGAAGAACATTGTGGATAAATAACGATTGGTTGAGTTGACTTCCGTATTTCGTTATAAATCTCGTCATCAATTCAAAAAGAAACATTAAAAACTGGGAATATCAAAACTTTAAAAAAATATTGACATCTCTCTTCGAAATATCCGTTTTTTTTTTTTCAATCATCTACACTAAAAATGTTGCATTGCGCAAATATAAACAATATATTAGCAGTATTGAGTTAAAAAAAAAATTCATCAATTACATTTCTTTTCTTAATGAAATTTAATGCTCATTTGATGATTGCATTATATTCAATAGAAGATGCAAACTTGGAGAAAAAAGATTGCTAAGGATACAATTCAAGATGGTAAATGCTTCGTTACTAAAGATTTCTGCTGATCTCAAAAGCTTTCAGTCTGAAATAAATCTGAAAGATTAGATCCATCTCTGATCTCCGCTCCATAGAATCACGAATACTGACCATTTCAAAACTTTCTTTGTGATGAGAAAGTTTTTAAAACTGAAATGGCACAGCGAAATATATTGAGGAAAGAGGAAGATAGGATTGTGAACTCGTCACAAATATCACATGAATATTTCAATCGAACTCGTCACAAATATCACATGAATATTTCAATCTTGCAGAATGATTAGCATAAATTTTGTCTGAAATTTCCATGACGTAACAAACTTATTCCCGTTCGACGTAGATAGTTGGCTGGACTTTCCTGGATATTTGTTTAGTTAGGATGAGTACATGTGATGCTGAAATGGCGCCGATGTTCGCATAAGCCAGCAGAGGAGTGAGATGTAGTAAAATAAGCGCAAGAATTAGCTCATTAAAATATGAATAAATAGAAGTATTGGAAGGTAAAGCAAAGAAATACAACGTCAAAGAAGGGGGGCGATGAAGTGAAAGAGCTGGAAAATTCCCGCAACTAGTACCACAGCAAATGCTAAAGATAACTTCAGAAGTTATTAGAATACATAGGACGACGAAAATGAGGAAGGTGAAAATAAAACCTTACGATGTTGAACTCCTAGAGAGCCAAGGATGCTCAGAAAGAGAAATGGAACATGGCTTAGTGGGACGTTCCGTAAATTTCACTGAATGATGCCCGCTTATGTTCACGATCGCGAAGGTAGTCATGCTCCAGAACTTATAAAACCTCATATGGAAAATCCAACGGCAGCAACGAATATACTACAAAACAGATAAGCGTAGGGGGCTTAAGGCCCAATGAGGATGTCTCTTTATGACATCATCTCGAAAAAACAATCAGAAATCAGTGCATAACTGAGAAATGATACGAAATGTATGAAATGTAAACTAAAAATGTTTAGCACACATGACCTGAAAAAGCTCAAACTCCAAAATTGCGGAAGATGAGTTTCAAAAAAAGAATCTCCACAAGGGGCCAAAATCCTCAGCAGGTAGATGAAAAAATGTCATTGCGAGAAAAGTTCGCTAGTTAAGAGTGCTAGTGATGGCATCTATGGTCAGTGACGATAAAAATCGTTGTCTCGCAACGGAACCTCCGGTGAGTTCGAATATATTCAAAAAACAGTCTAATTGCGAACCAAGAGCATTCTCTATGAGCCAAATTTCAGTTGCAACCGAATCATCGGTCGGCTATTATTTTGCAATTGATAAACCGATCGGAATTTCGATCTATGACCGGGGAGCTCTGTTACTACTTATCGCAAAGGATTTGCTTGATCGAAGAGTCGCATGCAATGTAATTTTGTTCCAAATAATAATAACAAATGAATAAACATTTTAGAGCAACCAAATCACAACTATAGCCGAATGGGGGTATCGAAAAAGTTTACTGAGCTAAAGAAGAGCGCAGCTAAAAGAGAGATGAGAAGCTTACTTGAAAAAACAAACTAAAAAGTAACCTTAGAGAGTAAAGTCAAAGAAAGAGTGCAATGGATAGAAAGCATGGTTCTTATATGGTTCAATTATTAACTTAGAAAAATAAAAAGTACCAATGTAGATTCTGGTTAAGGAATCCAAAACGATCGAAGAAACAGACTATAAACCGTACGAATGATATATCATCTCAAAGAGCTTCAAATACGATTTAACACCTCTAAAACAGTTTTGGGTAGATATGGCTAAGAATGCAAGTAAGGAAGGTCCATCTCGAAAGGTACTTCGAAATCTAGAGGAAAAAACAATAAGCATATAAGCAAGAAGCCATGATCTCCAGATGGACGAATATTTAGCGTTTGGGCAACAATTTCGCATTCCCTCAAAAACATATTCCACCATCCATTCAAGCAATCAGATAACTCGACGGAAAATGAACAGCAGAAAGGTTACCTAAGAGCTTGATCGTTTGAAAATGGAGAATCGTTTTTGCCCTTAAGGATTATTGCCAAAGAAAATAACCTCTTTGAAATTCCTCAAAAAACTATCTCAGAGTTATTTCAGAAAATATTGATATTCTCGTCGATCCATATATGAGCGACTATATATAAACAAATGCTCAAATTAGAACGACGAATCTTGAATTGTTATTATCCAGCAACGATGTTCGATGAGCTGATCATAGATGAAATTTTGCTAATAATTAGATGAGCGAAAATCGGAATGTTAAGAAAATGAAAAAATCTCGCAAAAAAAATTTGACTTAAATAAAGGGAACAGAAATTTAAAGATGCACCTTGATGAATGTTAACGAAAATTTTATTCGGCGAACATGAAAATGTTCGAAAGTCATCACAATTTTGAATATCTTATATCTAATAATCGTCTACTATAATTGGTACACTCAATGATATTTTTTAGAAGTAACTTTGCCTCGATAACCGCAACAGTGATGTGAATGAAAACAAAAGGGAAAATATTTGTGATGAATATATTGAGAAAATATGATAGGCAATAATTCACCATAAATGAGTATTGTTTAGCAAAAGAGAAAAAATATCAGCACGTTATTGATCTAACGGAAACCAAATCGAATCGTTTTCAGAAAAAGAAATCTGTGAGAATATCTTATCAACAAGTTTAACAGTTAAGATGATAGCAAATACCTTAGCGTTACTGATAAGATACTTGTTGTTGATAAGTGATTATGATAAAATCGGATGCAACTCTATGTGCTAATAAAATATTCGTTGCAGAGAACATAAGTTTCACAGAAAGCAGATATAGGAGGACCTGTTTATCAGAATTCTAAACAGCCGATAAATGACAAATGCGAAGCACAAAGAAGGGGAAAAAAGAGAAAAGGAAAAAATACATCAATCGCTTAGAGTCACAGCACTTTTAAATCTATCCTGCTTCTTTAATCTACATGATTAATTCAGTGATAGCGACCGTTTATCAACTCTGTAAATCTATCTATCTTATCTTGTTTGTATAGACTCGTAAGTTCCCACCTTTCGTAACCTGCATACTGGAACAAAATGCAGTTAAAGACTCGCCCTTATTTCTTCCTCTGGTCTTTGCACTTCAAATACTTCGAATTAAATATCAAATCCGTGATGGTTATTGAATCGGTGCTAGCAAAGAACGATAGATTCCTGGAAAAAACAAAGAAAGATTGTGGATAAGCCTTTATTCATGCAGTTATGGCAACTATTGCATTATGCAGTTGGATGGCTAATCTCAGCTAATCTTTTGAAATTTTACGCCGTTTTCGAATGCAAATATTTATGATTATTGGCATCGCTTCTTTGAATTGAGCGATTACTTAACAAATTTTAGTTCTGAAAAAATGTTGAAAGTCATTCATATCTCTGAAAATTTTTGAATATTCTTGATATTTTAAGCTGAAGAAAATTTATTAGAATATTGAAAAGAACTGCATATTTACTTAGGAAAAAAATTTAGGATTCATGAAGAAACATTTTGTTTTTCAACGATATTCCGGTTCAGCTCTTTTATCTGTCAAAAAAAAAAGAAGTTAAAACATTTCAGAAGATAAAATGCGAAATTGAGAAGCAAATTCATTCGAATACTGGATGTATATATATATATATATATATATATATATATATATATGTATATATATATTTAAGGAAGTGTATATATATATATAAGGAAGTTAGTGAATAAATACGTGGCCGATTACCATCTAAAATACGTGGGCGATCAAAGTTTATCTCAACCGAAAGATTAAAAAACTTTATCAAAATAGGAAAAAGTAAAAGCACAAATCGAAATGAGCTCTTGGGCTCAATCGAAGCATTTCTTAAAGAATCTATTGAATAAAAATTCTAGCTTCATTGTTTAATATATTGTTCAAATCAGATTACATTGCAAATGCATCAAAAAAATGAGGAAAAAATAATGAAAAGCCGAAAAAATAATACTGAAGAAATATCAGTTCAAAATTTCTATATTTGCATAATGAATAGATTTTTCTTGAAGAAAAATGTTCCCCTCCTACAGTAACGTGAAAATAAACACCACCAATGAATAAAAATCGCTTCAGATGTAAATGATTTTCAATGGAGGAAAATTGTCTAAAAAATTTCCCACAATTCCCATTCCAAAACGTTGCAGTATCATTGCATCACTAAAGTAGTTTAGTTTAAAGGTCTATTGGGCAAATAAAACTATCACCAACCAATGATGGAAAAACAATTGAGAAAAGATATAAAGATGAAAGGCATCGCCCACATGACCTATCCAAGTTATTATTGAACGATACGGATTCCATATTTCGATCGATCTAATCAAATAGGTAAGTTTTCAATAGAAAATTTATCTTTCTTTAATTCTATTAGAATAACATTAGAATCCGATTGAAGCAAAATTAATGCATACCTCTTAAACAACTTCAAATTACTATAATCCCTATGAAATTTGATAAACTAGCGTCAGATAGATTTCATAACTGTAGCTTGCAATAGAAACTACGCTTTAGACGCGCCGAAATACATGTAGGCATACACAGCTACACACACACACACATATATATATATATATATGTATATATATATATATATATATATATATATATATATATAAACAGACATATGGCTACGCGTACAGAGCAAATCTTGCAGAAACGCGAAGTAAAGACGTTTCCTCAAGCGGCCCATCATAAATATAAACCCCCTTTACAAATATCTCTTCAAATATGGACCACTTCCTCGGAGCTTCCTGTTTTTGCGCTTTCGCAATTTTCTGTTCTTTCTAAAGCAGACAATGGCAACGTCGTCACATCTATGCCTTTCGTAATTGTGTAAATGTCTCTCTATCACTATACAGCAACTTCAACTCGGAAGTGGTTGAAGCTAGATTAACAAAATTTGCTGATTAGGCTACAAAAAAAATATCACATCCTATAGTATCGTCCACGTCAATTGATCAGTTGAGTAATTAAACAACGGAAATTTTATTCCATACATTTGTCATTTGCAGTTAGCTTATAAAAGCATCTACTCAGGTGAGCGGAACTTATAAGCGCATCTTATCTGGGGTTTTCTAGTGTTTTTTTATTAGTTCCTCTCTATTAAATATAGATCACTTTATCAAATATCGTAGAAAATAGAAATTCTAAAGCTAACAATCGAAGAAAATACCACAGTTCCTACGGCTGAGATCATTTTAAATGTTCGAATATGTGATAGTTTGCTTTCTTCTTTTGTTGATTTTCATCAACGAAGAATAACTGAATTGTGGTGAAATTCGCGTCGAATTGATATTGCCGATCATTTTTACAGCAGAGCGCATTTACGAGAATTATGTCTATGAATTCGTTGAGCATATCATTGTTTATCACTTCGATGATTTTTGAACTCGTTTCGTTCTTTATCTATTTATTTTCTATCATTAAATCAGATTTTAACTGTTTACGCTTGTAGTGTAAATGAGAGAACTACGATGATAGTTAAATAGAGCTTAGATAGGAATTTTCCAATTTTACTGGAAGTATTCAAAACTTGCAGCTTAACAGTTCTATATATGCTTTCTCCTCGAATCACTTTTATGAAGAAAAAAACTGAATTGCCAACAAAATCTTTAAGCCTAATGCTTACCTATTCTTTTAATGCGAACATCGTTTTATTTATTGAACATTTATGTATAGCAAGGTTTTTTTGCACCAGCAAAAATATATTACTTATGTTGTGAAGTTTGTAACTATACCAGGGCTATGTCAACATATGGGATATACGTTGAAAAGCTAGATAAAAATGATTGGTTATTGCATTACGATACTAAGCTTATCACAAGAAAACGTTCGTTCGGGAAATCCAACAAAGAAACGATATAAAAGGCAACTAAAAACTTTTACGCTTCAACAAACAGACGATGCGATTTGGTCAGGTGTAGCAAAAAAACAGGTAACCAACTCTGATTTGTCTCATTGATGCAAAGCCGTGTTAGAGTGGATCGACGGTTCGGTTAATGTAAGGGAGTTGCTTTCAGTTCAAATTAAAGTTGAGTCAGCGACTGAATGTAATTTTAAAGATCTGCTTATATAATCTAATGTTATTTTATTCCAAATCAAGCCTTCAAGTGGTAAAAGACGTTATTTGAGTAAATTTTAAATGGCAACCAATTGAAGACAAAGTACGGAATTAGAACAACCTCTAGAGCTTTTATAATGGCTGCTATGCGTTCAGGGAATGGAGAGTTGGGAGTTTTCGGACGATACAATAAGCGCCTTTGCTTATCGTTCACCTTAACAACCAATTTAATAAATTACTAAGGAAGAGTACAATATGCGGAGATGATGCTTTGATATTTCCGTTGATCCGATTGCATATTCCAAATCTTTCGTAAAAAATTCTCATTTTTCCGCGCTTCGACTTCCATAAATTAGCAAACTAAATCAAATAAAATTCATGTAAAATTTTTTCCACCTTCAACTATCTACTCTCATTTAAATTTTCACCTTTCGAAATGGATCATTCAATATGAATGATGTTGCAATAGGAGTACATATTAGTTTATGTTCGATAACTACTAAATTTGCTAAGTTTACCTTCATTAGTTTTCAAGTTGAAAATATCGAACAAACAAAAAGCATTCGCAAACACACGCACTAATATGGCATATTGTACTCTTGGGAAGCAAATTTATATAAACGCATAAAAAGCGATTATGCAGTGAATATTGCGGAAATTAGCCGAAATTTTTGGGATCTCGTAATCTTATATTCGCCAAATAAAAAAAAAAAAAATACACTGTACCTCATAATGAGTTGGTCAGTTTCTTTCATTTGATGCTCCATGGTAATCAAAGCCATAGACGAGAGGAAAAGACCTAAAAATATATCTTTCTCGAAAGCCTAAAAGTTTGGCTATTTTCTCGACTCATTATAAAGAGCCTATTGTTTCTCCAAAAATTAATGTCTGTTGATATTAACATAAATGCTTGTTAATAAAAAATATGCTATTTGGGTAATTTATTTATTATGTCACTTCGGTGAATTATCCATTAAAAAATATTCACCAATGCTAAACATCAGAATCAAAAACGGAAATAAGATATCATAAACAACAATTTATGATATTTATGCGTTACGAGGTGAGAAACTCTCTAGTAAGCAACTAGATCAGTGTGAAGCAATTTGCCAAGAACTTCAACTTTGCTCGTTGCAGTCATCAGACTCATTTATCATTACGTCATGCGGATGCAGTAGCGAGTGATTTTTGCGAAGCATACGTGGGCTTAAAAGAAACAAAAAACTTCTGATGGAGGATGCAATGTGTAAATGTGCGCTATTTTCTCTCGTTCCTATATGCTATTTCTATTAGATATTTACAGTTGCATATGCAAAATCATAGTCATTCACAACCCCAGGGCGGAGAACCATATGGAAGGATTGAACTACCCCGCAAGGGATGAAAAGAAATTCGGAGGAAATATACGAAGACTATTTACTGTTCAGTTAAATTGCATAATAAATGGCGATACAAACAGCGATGTAATAAAAACGTCAATTAAAAACCGTGAATCATTGAGAAATCCGATTGGGCGGGGGGGGGGGAGGGTACTGTGGGTAAGGCCAGATCTGACCTATTACGACCGCTCGTAAAACTTCGTTACTTTTAGATAATTTTCCATGCCTCTAGATATATACTAATGGGTTGACAACAGTTAGTTTCTAGGATTCTGTAGCAACAAATTTCCTTTCCATCGCTCTATGCTCTTGTTTACCGGAAGCTTTATAAGATGCTTGCTCGCACTTGAACTTCTCATTTTTCCCCGTTCTCCTTAAGGAGAGCTTGACCGATGAGATGTGATTGTTACAGAGCCTTGTTAGATTCTTTCATTTCTGTGTATGGACGCCTAATTTAACTCACCTCCGGTTTCTTTAAGCAGATGACGTCATTCAAAATGGCCCATTTTATATCAACTATATCGTAGGATTGATCGATATCCATCAATCGTCGTCTGTGACTACAGCCGTAGCCAAAACTGTGGTACTTTCGAACGATGTATCTCTTCTCTTATACAGCCCTTTTTTCCAGATAGGTCATTGAAGTATAATGAAATATTTACACAGGAGAGTTTGTACTCAAAAAATAGATCTTTGCGCTAATTGTATCAGTTGAATGTGAGAAGTCGATCTTCTGCAATTGTCCACCAAATTTCTCGTTGATAACTTTCCTATAGCGTTCCGAAATATGGGATATCTCATCAACAGAAAGTCGATTTCCTGAAGGTAATGCGTAAGCATTTGTTGACGTGCTTCATTGTTTAATAAACAATGAGAAATATTTAACGATATCATCATAATGGGCATCTACAATTTCTAGAAGATATAATTGAAGCATTAACCGAAAACTGATACTGATTCAGTTAAATCTCAATTGCCTACAGCAGAACCTTAATGGACGGGGGAGGGATTTATATTAGCAATCCTCCTCTTCAATACCAACGTAGGTTTAGGACTGTGTCAAACAGTTCATACAGATCTGTATGATCGAATCCCAGACAGCTTTTTAAGTCAAGAGCTATCTAATCAACGTATAAATGTTGAAAGAGTTGTCACGGATGAAATTTTTCCCGCATTTCGGAAAAAAATACAAAATTTATCGAAAACTATACTGGTAAGAGCTTTTTTGCATGTAATTAAATATTTGGCATGGCGCCAAAAAATGCTGCAATCATTTGTTGCTGCCACCGAAAAAAATTATCTTATTGCTGCAATTATCGCATTCTTTTTGAAAAAAACAACCTTGTGAAATCTTCTCTGAGATCATCAAACCGTTCGAATTGGCGCATTAAATTTTCGCATGTTCCGCTTAAGGTGAGAAATTTTCATTCGAATTTAATCATTAAGGCGTTAAAAATTTTGTGCAGTTATATTAAAAAAAAAAATTATACACACTATTGAGGCAACAAAATAATGCAAAACTGCCGGAATATTGTTCAGAAAGAAAATATTATAGATTGCCAAAAAATCTTATATTATAAGACATATTGACTTATGGGGGTTGTTAAATTCTTTGAGAGAAACGTATAATCGTGATGCAAATACCTAAGAATGAATTATAGCTTTGTTGAATTTTTTTCTTCATAAAGAGGATGGATAAATGAGAGAACTGAAATTGAGAAAGCAAAGGAATAGAAAATTTTCCTCCAATTTTTTTTAAAACTTAAGTGTAATTGATGATAGATATTTATCAGGACTTCTTTAGCCTTTTTTTTGAAATATCACACAGTGATAAGCGCTTTTTCATCCATCTAGCTGATAAATCAGACATTTGCGCTTTTTTTCTCAACTAGTAAAGCTTATGCGCTTACTCATTTCTGTATACATCAGCAGCTTATCCTTTTTTTTCATCTTAAATCGGTTTGAAACGATTATCTTTAATATTCTTACCACTGAAGGTAGTATTTTTAACTTTATTTTTGAAAAGAAAAGAAATCCTCTCAAAAAAGATCAGCATATGTCACAGAAACTTTTATAAATTGACATATCACGAACACAAAAAACGAGTGAATTAAACGTTATAGAAAGCAAAAAAAAAAAAAAAACAACAGGAATAGCCCTATAAAATAAAATTTTGAAAAGTATTCACAGAAGGAAAGCGCATAAGAAGACACGCGGCCACTAAAACATTGACGTATGGATATTTACGGTAAATATGCAGAATAAAAATAACAACCTACCACCAGCAGGATATGCCTCATCTGTTTTAGTCTTGTCCTCGGCACCTAAATACGCCATCGATATAGAAATAGTACAGAGTATTTTTGATCTATCAGCCAGATCAGTGCTTCTCAAATTTCATCTCAGGAATTTTTTAATTCATATTAAGTTATGCTCACATATCAATTAATATTTTCAAGTTTTGTTAATTCCCGTCAATGCACAATTCTCAAGTCACACTGGAAATGCAATAGACGAAGTGGGCAAACAATGGGAGTTGGATATGCAATTGCACTACAATATCAACCGTAGACACTTTAAAGTCATGGGCCGAAGTCATATATGACGTTTAAATAATACAAAATTACAGCATTAGACCACCATTTGCACTTTCACAATAATGAACAAGTGAAAATTTTCAAGGTAAAATATTCCCAACGTAGGCAAATCTATTGAATTCAAAGCGATAAGATTACGGAAACAAATTGCTGAAGAGGGATAAGTGCAATGTTTCTATAATACTCCCCGTTGTGTTTTATGTGAATCTAGCGGAATTCCCGTGCAAAACAAGGACAACGTGGAGGTCGTTTTATTTCCTCATGGCCTAGCAAGTGCCTACTGCGAATTCTAGTGTCATTTATGAAGTCGAAAATATGTGTCTTTCATATGTGTGCGCATATGCGCTCTCTAACTGATACATTGCTTTCTAGCATAATCTTCTGATATTTTCTTATCTAGCAACACAAGCACATGCCTCGACTCTCGAAAGCAAATATTTATGATGACCTAATATCCCATAGAAAATCCATTTCATGCATCGCATAGCACTATAAATGAAAGAAAGACAATGAAGTAATGAGTGAAGCCTTTGTGATTAGAATAAATCCGAGTAGTGCCAACGTTATTGCTTTGATAATGAAATAATTCAGTGAAATTTTTAGGACTGCCTAAACTATTTAATTAACGGAAAACTAAGGCATTGCTGAAATGGTTCCCTTATGCTTTTTTTTTCAATAATTTGATCAAATTTTGATAGAAGAAAATTTTTTAAAGTGTAATAGAGAAAGAACATATTCCTAACATATATTTTATAGCCCTGAATACTTGAGAAGTGAATTGTTATTCATCTTCTATTATGATAAAAAAAAGTTTCTACTCGCCTAGCCTACGGAATCAGTTGTCACTCTTATAATATTGGTCATTAAAAAAAAAAATACGACCATATAAAATGGTTTATTTGTAACGACTTTATTGATTATTTATTACTCACCGACAGCATCGAGCCTCATCACTCTCTTCCACCATCATTGTACGGATAGAGGAGTAATGAGATTTTCTATAATATTTTTCTAAAACCGTGAAAAATTTCAAATGAACTCTTTTATCTCGATTATACTAAAACCCTTTTCGCCAAAACATTTCACAGTTAATTCCTCTTACAATGGAAAGTTCTCTCATTTTATCGAATACTCTAACATTTTTTTGACAGCATTCTAAAATGTGTTTTGAGGACACAATGAAATGTTTCTTCCTCTTGTAGAAAGTCTTTTTTTCGAAAAACAGTGTGGACTATTTCTTCCTCCGGAATCCAAAAATCTTTCTCAAAAAAAAAAATACCCATAGAATTTTTGTCTAATACAATATTCGGTAAAGTTTTCTCCTTGAAGGCTCTAGAACTCATTTCCTTTGAGATTTTAGAATATTCTTCCTTTCAGAACGCTTTGTGGATATTCATTCGTCCATTTAAATAACAACAGCGAGTTACCTTTCATTGAAAATATCGTTTATGAGAATACTTTGGAACTTTTTTGAAATATTTTGAGAAATTTTAAGGATAATCTTCTTTTCTACAAAATCATTCTAGAATATTCCCACCAGGAAACTTTTTATTCTTCTTAAGCGTTTTAGGGGAATTTTCACTCTGAACACCATTCTCTTTTCTTAGGAAGTAAAATTTTTCTCTTATGTTAAACTAATTGTTTTATCAAAACGCTTTAAAATGCATCATATAAAGCATTTCCGAATATCACCTTCCGAAGTTTTCTAGAATGTTCTGTATTCCATTTCTGTCGCATCATTGATCATTCGTTGCGAAATGTTCGTAGAAAGGGGATCGATAGAGATGTGACGAAGAAAATGTGTTATAAAGTAGACAATTTGACCATTATACCGATCAGATAAATAGAATCGCAGTTTTATGAAATTGGCATAGTTTCATACTAATATACCTTTCAATTCATGTCATTTTATAAACTTTTCATGTGGATACATGTGTTCTCCCCCCCCCTCCTTCTAATTGAAGCAAACACTATATTTACTGCTCCCCTGTAGCTTCTTTTCAAGCAGCAACAGGCAAAATCTTCGGACCATTCCAGCGCTATTCTTTTTCACTTTAAAATGCATTGGTGTGATTTGATCTACTCATAAATTGTGATCTACTAAAGTATGATCTACTGAAATGTGGTTGACTATCTGCGTTGAGTTTGGCGCCCGAGCGATTTGATCACATGAACGTAGTGGGCGGAGCCAATCAGCTCATATAAAGCAATCAGACTCACATCTGTGCTTCATTGTTGTTTTCGTACGGGTGGTGGTTGATGAAGTGCGGGCGTTTGGGCTAGCGGGCCATTGGGGGTATGCGGTGGTGAGTGGCGGGGTGGTGTTCGAGAAGTCGGTTGGCTATGTCAAGCAAAGATGTAGGTGAATTGTAGAGGGTGTATTCTACGTTGAATAATGATTGTTGAATATAACCTTTCGTTTCTTTTGTTTGTGAACTTCTTTATGTCGAAAAGGTTTTCAGTGGATTAGTCCCATAATTCTGGACATTAGGTTCGAATCTTGAAGTCATCGGAGCTCTAAACTTTTCTTCTCACCGGGATGTTGACGGCGGCGATTTCTATGACCTTTATTTTCCTTTGCGTCGTTAATGAAGCATATAGGGAGAGGATAGAGGAGTGCAGGTTGAAGTGATTAATTGAGGTTTCTGCCAGAAACGGTGCGTTTTGCAGGTTAATAGCCTTCGATATCGTTTGCGAAGATGTCGATGTGTCCATTTGGCCGTCGTGGTACTGGACATGCTTGGGATATGGCTCCATGGCGTATGTCTCCGATGGAGCGCTATATGCGTGGTTTCTTCGACGAGGCGTTACGTGAGATAGACCGTCCGTTTGGAGGTGTAGCTCCGTACTGGCTTGACCAGCCTATGATGCGTCAGGCTGACATCGGCAACGTCATTGGCAACGTTAGTTGTTTGCTGTTTATTGATCAGCTGGCGGCTGCAGGTATGGGCTGTTCGTGATTTTTGGTCCGGTCGTATGGCATATGAGGGACGGGGGGTGCCGTGACAAGGTGGCGGTTGGGTAGCATTTTCGCTGGAGTAATGCGCCTTAGAAAGGGCGTTTGTACTATTTTGGACCTATTTAGTAGCGAACGAGGGTTGGGCACTGCGGGAGTAATTGCGGCTGTACTAGGGGCAGTCCCGCAACAGTGGTGTTGAAAGGATCCGCCGCGAGTTTACGCAATACTTGATGCACATTCTTTCGTCGTGTTCAGAGTTTTTTCGCATGCCACCTTCCGTACAGCTTCGAGGATATCGATGAAGCAGGACATCCCTCGACGTCGCAGTGTAGTAATAATGGAGGAGGACGTGCTCGGTCTTTCGGAATATATAAAGTATCGGGTGAGCGAACATGCGCCATCAAGTGCAGCAACGATTGCGCATAACCGATGCCGATCTCGGGTCGGGTTGTGAGAATTTAAAGGGTATTGACGTGTTGTAAAGAAAGCTGTAGCTTGCTGATTCGAAATGAGGCTGAGAGGCGCGCCAAGTGTCGCTCGAGTCGCTGGGCATGGTGTTTTCAGGATTGGAGTTTGGGGTTTTGAGGTTGTGAAACATGTAGAGTACGCTGTCGTTTCCGTGCTGCCAGCTAGTCCAATCGCAAATATCGCGGTGTTAGGGTCAGCCGAATCGAAATACTCCGCCAAATTTTTCCTCAAATGCAGTGTTTCTGAAGCTAGAATTAGGTACTTACATTCCGGTCGCTTTAATAAGTTGTGTTTAGCCACATTCGTCGGCAATTGGCGTGCTGCAGCAGGAAAGTTTGGTTTAGGGAAAGGAATGGTGTATCAATTAGTAATTCACGTGAGTGTCAAAGTACTGCCATCTGTTTCCCACCCACACCTCTAGCGGGGTTACATATTTCTTCCGGGGGCACGTGCTGTCAAATGTGCATTTAAGAGCACTCGTGATCTGGAGAGTAAGAGGAGGGCAGGTTCCGGTTTGGTTAAGGTAAATGAAATTTCGGATTCGGCCTCACTGGTGGTATGCTGTGGGTCAGTTTTGTTGAATTTAAGCCGCATTTGCATTCTAGCGGGAGGTTGGGGAGTAGTGAATGGGTATGGGGGCGAAGGCCCGACAGTTTGGGGCCAACCTTTCTCGAGACCCCTTATGTTAATTTTTGCTGCGTCTAGGCCATCGGGCATTGTTCATATGGAGTACTGAAATACTGCGTTCAGTCCGTTGATGAGTGAGTTGGTTTGAGCGGATTACAGAAGTGGAGGACTGGACACGGTCTGTGCTGGGCGCTGTAGATGTGATGCTGCATCTAATCGCACCTGCGCTTACATGCTTTGAAGGGCCTCTCTGCTTAACCTCGTAGCTTATGGTTTTTAGGTCACGGATGATAAGGACAAGTTTTCGGTCGAGATGGACGTGTCGCAATTCGCGCCGGAGGAGCTGAAGGTCGAGGTCAGGGACAAAGAGCTAGTAGTCCAGGGACATCACGAGGAGCGCTCGGATCAGTATGGCACCATCGAACGCCATTTCGTTCGCAAATACATGCTTCCCGAGAACTCTGACACGCAATCCGTCAACTCGCGTCTCAGCGACACTGGTGTGCTCACCGTTGTTGCACCAAAGACCAGCAGTGCCCTACCACCTGCTCGCACTATTCCGATCCAAGCTGCACCGAAGACGGCACCGAAGAAGCAGTGAATTCTCTGCTTTTTTGGCTTGATGGCCGTGCTGTTATACCTTCTGCTGTTTTTCTAAGTGCTGGTCTCTGACCTTTTCTTCGTATATGAGTGAAATGAATATTTGTTCTTTTATAGAGGTTTGTTTTGCAGTCCAAGCATACAAGTGGTTGGGAAATGGTAGCAATGCCGCCTTAGCGGTACACGGGCGGGAGTAGGTGTGCGGGCTTGAGTTGGTGTGGTGGGGTTGTTGGGGCTCGTACTTTGCTGCTTGAAGTCGAGGTTTGTCCTACGCTTTTGCTTCTGTGGGTGAACCATTATTTGAAATAGTTGTTTTGATATTTTGATACTTATATTTTCGCGTTGCAGCGAACTTGGGGCGAAAGTCGGAGTTGTTTTAATAACGTGAAATCCAGGGGGTGGGATGAAGGTGAGGGGAGTCTCCGCTATGAAGCTGGGTAATGGTCTGCTGGAAGTCCGCTGGTTACTGATTTCTTGAGGGCTGGTACCACCGTCAGTTGTGCTGAAGTATAGAGGTGCTTTGTGGGTCTGTGGAAAGGTGCAACATCTACAGCAAAAGAGGCGACACAGACCTACTAGCAATCCGATTGTCGGTACTGTGTGGTGTGTGCCTAGGTTGGGCAGTCGTGGAAGTTATGACTCGTGTACTGACGGTCGCATCGACTATTTCCTGTCGCCTATTCAACGGTACAATGAAGCCGGAAAACAGCATTTGGAGTATCGAAGTGGCCAGTTGGCCTAATCGTTGGATTCATAGAAGCTATGCGGCGCTTCTGTTTCTCAATTTCGCAGTTCCAGGCGGTGGGTGCAAACTCCGTTCTCAAAAGGGCAAAAGTTGCCCACGAAGCATAGTAAGTGAAGGTTTTCGAAAATATTTTGAGGGTTCCTGGAGTTAGAGAATGCCTGCTGACGTTGAATCCGTGAATCCAGGACATGGAATTTGGGTAATTATGAAATGTAGAACAGAAGCGTTTAGCTATGCATGGCATATTTCTTCTACCTTAAAAGCGGGAGGGTCGTCGCCAGTTCCTTCCATGTCAAACCGACCTGTGTTCGCTTTTGAGGCCAAGAGGAGGTATCGCACGTATGCCTGCGTTGTCTCCTTTGTCCTGCGTCATGGTATCAACGCATGTCTATAAATATAGATTACGAGAATATTTCATAAACTTGAAGCATATCCCGCATGACTGTATTACTATCACATTCGAGAAGGTGCAATTCCGAGCATGCAGAAGGTCAATTTGAACTTCTCTTATAAAGGAAATTGCTATGGGGGGATCTGTCACCCTCTTGAAAAGGGGTGATGCAATAAACGCGTGGGAGGGGGTTTCTCCTTGTCTTTTTCTTCTTATCACATCAATTTCGTTGTTCTTTTTCTGTCATGTGAAGTTTGCACATAACATAATGTAGGATGCATATCGGCATAGTGAATGAAAGAAATAGGGTATGATTTCATCTCTTTTATGTCTAATTCAAAGAGAAACGTTGGGCTTTATTTCTATGCAAACTCATCTCTTTACACGCATTACTGAATTGTTTGCTTCACTAAAATCGTAAACGTTTTGCTCATCATTGACTTCATTACATCCTTGTTCTTCCTTCAGAGTTGTTGCTTTGCAAGGAACATTTATGCATTCATTCCTTTCCATCGGTCTACTTTCAAAGTTCTCATCTGATAATTCTTTAAGAAGTAATTGCCTCCCCGGATGGTATTCCAATTGCAAACAAGTGATCGATGAGCGCGATCGATTTAAGTTTGTGCTGACCTGACAGTTCCCTTATTCCTGGTAAGTTTTTAACCTCGACGCTTCAAAGTTGGTGCCCCTGTTGACTCTGAGAGAAAGGGAATCAGCTATAACGAATGATAGTTATCATTTCGATTTACATTCAAGTGTTTTGTGTGTATCTCAGGCTCAAATGGTCACATCGTTTTTGATGACCAGTGGAAGTATTGTCCACAGAGGGGTCAAACATGTAATTTTTTTTTTTTTTTGCTGACAAGTGCTTTATCACAAAACTGTCTTCCTCTAACTTTTCCCAGAGGAAGGAGTGAAATCTTCAACTCAACTTCGGAGTCAGCGATGAAACCGACTGTGGAATGGCTTCCTTGGACTCACGTCACGAAGTTGCTTTCGTCAATCGTTAGCAGAGTTGGGATGCGAGGAAAGTAGGAGTTTTTCTTCATAACACCTTTCAGGATTTTCATCTTACCACTAAATGAGCGGACGCGGGCACACAGGCCTCAATTTTGTGAAGGGAAGAGGGCCAGGATGCCGCCCTAAAAAAGTCTTCTTCTGCTTTGATGAAATTCTTTTTTGCATAACGCGTTAGGATGCAAAATTGTCGACAAGACCTATGCTGTGTTGATGAGTCCAGGTTTTTTTTGCAGTACGGTTAGCCGTAATATCTGGAGTTGTGCATCCGATATCCAAGGAAATAGATATGTTTGCAAAAGTTATTTTCTCAGAATAAAAAGATTTTACAGAATAATAGCCGAGAGGGCGTTTCGTAGCATTGCTTGAAGCGCTTTTTCCTTATGCGACTATATTTATGATTCATATAAGAAATCTTTAATCCCATACGACGAATCAACAAGTCAAACAATTCTTTGGAGCAATTACCGAAAATATATTTATTTTCTTATTAAAATTCAACTCGAACTCTTTTTTATATGGCTTCGGTATCAGAAACACATATTTCCATCATTTTGCCTACTTTTTGCGAGAGCAATTCGCCGCCCGATGTGAGCAGTTACCTTTCTTTTTTATTTCTTTTGATTTATCTCTACGTAAACAGTTATTTGAACTTCTGTTATTCGGATAAGTGCGCTGCGAGTGATTTTCTCCTGATGTAAAAAATTTGATATTTATCATGCAGACATTTGCGCCATGGGTTTGTTATGTCTGTGAGCGATAACTGGATATTGCCTAGTTGGGACATGCCAACCGCTAGAATGGATGGATACTGGATTGATGAAATACTGAAAGTTCATGGCATAGAGCAAAGAACTTTTATCGGATGAAATAATTTTGCACCAGGTTGCAAGGAATCGCATTTTGCAATATGCCATTTGGGAAAATGCAGCGCAAACATTATCTTATTGATGAAATTATGAAAATAGAGATGCCTTGCAGCTGCATAATCTTTGTTATTGGTCACCGAGATGCGTGTTGCCTATAAGTTGTGACCTCATGAAGTGTAAATGAAATCTTCAGCAGGTGATCCAATTGTACCTTATAAAGATGATAGCATGACGATAGCGAGAATGCTGACAGCGAAAAAAAGCTTTCGATTTGGCTAAACTCACCCAATGGTACCGAAAAATCTTCGCGATTTTTAATATAATCTCAGCCGTCGATTGTAAATAGACTCCATAGAAAACAGTTATGCATCCTCAATGGATCCATTCAAATGAAATCAGTATATCCAACACATAGAAAACGAAACTCGGCTGTGCCAACAAGAAAAAAATGGATTACTTCATCGATGCGTTTCCCGATGATGAGATCACGTCGACATATAAAAATACTGGCTTTTTTAAACACACATATGCAAAGTTGCTTTGCAAGAGAGCATTATGGTGACGTTGCATTCGTGAGTCTCTCTACCAGTAGTTCGAATTCGGAGTCACTGAAACTGAAGCTGAAAAGTTCGGGCGACCTCATGCATCGTCTTTTATTCTGCTCCACCAATTTCCCCAACAGCTGTCAATATCTAAAGACAGAAAAAAAATCGAATGCTTTCCCACAAGTCGATTTCCCATTTCACGCTGGCGAGGTTGCAGAAAAACGAAGACTTTTGAAAGAAGAGTTGTACTAGCAACCGGGCTAATTGAAATATAAAGGCTATACTTAGAATGTTTATTGTGTATTGAAGTTTATGAAATCGCGGATCGAGAAAGTATATTGCGAGAGCGCTTAGCGCATTAGTTGCCTCAATGAGCTTCTTCAATAGTTTCATACCATTGGATGTTCTATAGATGTAGTCACAAGCGTGACTGTTTAGCAGTGAAGTATTCCTTCAATGCTTTTAGGGTTTTCTACAGTTTTCTTTTACCCCTCCGGTTAATTTGCATTTGCAGCAGTGATGATAACCGATCAAATGAATTTCGGTCGGCGACATAAATTTTGATCAGTTCTTACCAACTGAAATTCTGTTTCAATCAATTATTATTTTCACAGTTTCTTTCTTGCAGTTAAAAACTGGCTTTCATTGAATGTTAATTAATGGAGATTTAAAAAAAAAAGCACTTGGTTGTAACCACTAATCAGTTTCTTCCGGACACCTTGCCTCACTAATCGACCGACATTTTGGCATGCTTTTTCACTTTTGACTGCAAAACTGTTCCATTTAATGCATAGATAATTTGTACGACAGCTCAAATATCTAAGTGAAGCTGAAGTAGGAAATAACTGAAAGACCCTAGCACCGAATGCAGTCAGAAATGAGCGCACACGTAAGTACATACATATGCAAACAGAGACAGACACAGCGAGACATGTTGTGGCCCATGCAGGTACAAAATGATGTAAGCACACAGCAAAAGGGCGAACCCACAAGCGCACACTCACATGTATAGGCAAAACACATACGTATGCACAGACAAACTTTTTAATGCGCAGACTAAAAGTTGTTCCCTTGGGTGAGCGAACATGAGCGATTTGGGATGACCTTTCGCTTCGGCTGGAAAAGTCGTTTTTGTTTCAATGCGATGAAATCCATTCAGAAAATCGAATTGGGCTCTTCGAAAATGAGAGAATTGCAACTTTTCTTTTTTCTAGTTATTTTCTGATTTCTTTTCGAAATTCGGCATTCCGGATTTGCTTTGCTATTGATTTGTTTGTTTTATTCTATATAGTTCTGCCTCTGATTTGAAGAATGTCCCATTCTAGTCTATCCAAAAATGACCCTTTTGGAAAATTTTCTAAAGACGACCTGTCGTGCAATCCATCATTACATGTCCAAGATCAACAGGCATCTTTAAGTAACTTTACAGATTTTCCACTGCAAAAGGGGCACACAAACGTTGAGGGAGTAAGATTTAAAGTTCCACATAGATCGAGCCAATCGTTGAATAACCCTAACATATTAAAGGTGTATAAAATGAGAGCTTTTTTTCAGATATGAATAATTTCTATTGAAACATCCGCTATGATGATACATTCAAAAATGATGCTGAAAAATGCATTCATATCGCTTATCGCTCGGATCTCATCCTCAATGTTCATGCAGCAAATGCAGCTGTACAAATGCAACGCAAAAGCATATGTCGAATTGCGACGAAACAAAAACTTTGCGCTAGTTAATGATAGGATGATATAAGTGAACGTAGCAATTGAGATGACAGCATTCAGCATTTTTGATATGTGCCTTCGAAAGGCACATTAACTAAGTACCATTCCATTTTATTAGTCACCTCTTTTCTCAACGAGTTTCACTCCCTTGTGCGTTTAAGCATCATCTAGAAGGGAATATTAGGGAATATTCTCAAGAAGAATTCAACACAGCGAGAGAAATAAGTATGGGTGAAAATGTTGAGATTCGGCTTTCAATTTCACCTATCATCAGATAGGAGAATACTTGAGCGCGTTGTCTTTTTCCGGCTATTTTTTTTTCAATGCGCTTCTCCAAAGTTGTGTCGTAACCGTCATATACAAATGTTTAGCATAAACAAGCAACTCCCAGATGGACCTTCGTGCTACTTCTATAACAGAGGTTGTATTCAAATAACCTAGCCTTTGCTAATTTCTTCCCTGGAGGTTGACAAGATGTACTGAGGTATTTGTGTCTATGGAGAGAAGTTTTGAATTTGCTCGACGGCATGACGTAACATGTTAAGATATTAGTGCTGCGAAGCAAAATCACTGACAACATTAGTAAGAATGTCGCATAAACTCGGCGAGAGAATAGGACTTCGTTCGGTCTCCGCCTGCCGTTGAACAGGATCCCGTTCTAATCAAAGTTATGAAGTATAGAGCAATCATGACTGATTTACAGCTTGAAATGGAGCTGGTCGTTTTCAATTTTCTTTAGGGATCGAGATACCTTGCAGGAGGTGCATCTCATATGGCAAGGGTTATTGTTCCAGCAAGCGACTGACGTCCCTTCACAGTCTAACGTTATGAAATGGTCTAACATTTTAGGTTTTTAAAGCTCAGTTAGGGAGTTGAATTTGTTCAACCTTTTCTCACGAAGTTCGTATTAGAGGAACGAATCGGTCTCTGAAAAAGTAAGGAAATGTGAAAGATCTGTGACGTGAACATTTCAACCAACCTCCACATTTTGTCGCTCGTGTTGCACAAGAAAAGTTGTCGAGTCGCATAGGTTTGTCTGTTCTCAATGAGTGTTCCTGAGACCTGATATTGTTCCATGAGATCTCCCAACATTGCTTCATATGCCTGAGCATTTTACAATCTTCAGCACTGCTTTATTTACGCTCTTAGAAGATTCAAATTTCCCTAAGTGAGCTTGAGTAGTCTAGCAGCTAAGCAGTAAAGGCTACCGTTTCAAGGCTCTCTTTGATAAGCGTTTGAGCGGTCATTTCAGAGTATAGAAGAAGTCGCGTAGGATGCTCTCAAGCATTCCGGTGCTCACTGTTGTGGCGTTAGCCTCACTTAGCGCTGCCCAAGAATGGAGCAAATGCACCCAAAACGGAGGAAGCTGCCCGAATCTTTTGGTTTCGGGCGATGAGACTAAGAGCGACCTCATATGCAACTTTCTTTTCGCGCCTGGCAGGTGAGGTTCATTTCAGAAGCGTTTTTGTTAGCTTTGGGCCGGTGCATTTCGGTGGATGAAGCAATAATGATAAACAATTTTTGCTGCAAGGTGCACAATGCTTCTCAGCGCAACCAGATCAGATTGCCTTTTCGACGCTAGGTTCATGCTGAGAAAGAGCGATGGTTTCAAAAGGGTTTTGTTATTGGTGATTGTGAAACCATCCAAGATATTTAAAAACATTGAAAAAGCGGAAGCTATAACTCCATCTCGCCGACTGCTTTCGTAAGTTAAAGGAATCAAAATTTTTTAAATTACGATTTGTAGGTTAAGCTTAAACTTGCATATCGAAAAGAGATTTCAGGCTTCCAGAGCTACAGCAGGTGACTGGTGACGATAAAAGCGCACTTACTGAACTGAACAAACTTTGTACAAAAAGTGCCTCAATGTGCTGCAATATACCAGAATATAATTGCTCAGATTCTGCAGACACTATTGGTCAAAATGGTGAGAAATTACCGTTATAATAATGCAAAACCTGATATTCTAGTAATGTTTCAACTTTATAGAGGTGACGAAAAACTTTGGATTCAAGGCTATTATGGTTGTCGAACTTTGCCCATAGCGACCTTTTTTCCTTGCGGCTCACGAAAACCTGCATTTACGTTGTTTCCGTCGAGGGGCTATTATGGTTCAGTTATTCAAACCTAATTACGCTTAAAATCATATGAATAAGCTCCGTTCAGTTCAAAACCCTCCTAGATGATATCCTCGGATTTATAGCATAATAGAATAATCGAATTCCCACAATTTTGTTACGACTGAAGCTCTTGCTTCCTCCATTGTTTTGATTTCCCCACAAAGAAAGTCTATTTCTCGAGTTTATTTAAATTTTAGCAATTCACCCTTTCACTGGTTTCGGTTAAAAGCAACTGAAGGAATGCTAAGATTCGCAGCAGTTATTGTTTATAACACCGTTGCGGCTAAGAAACCACTTCTGTACATTCTAATCAGGCTAAGATAGCAACAGTTGATGCGTCATTGTGCTTGCAGCCTTTAGGCAATATTTTCTTATGTATCTTCTTTTATTGTATTGAGAACCTAGCGTGCATTTTACAAAGCCAGTGAAGAGGCGAAACTTCGAAGCTTCGATTTTTCAAAGCTTTGTCCATCCTAGCCATAAGTTCTGTCCATCGGTCTTACTTAATATAAAACGTACGAGAAAATGGTTTTGGGTTGTACTGTTTCAGTAACCTCTTCATGTGTTGTGGGGTTGAGCATGACGTGGAGTGCCTGTATCGCTGAATGGTCACTCTTTCATATTCATGCTAATTTGTCGATTTGCAGCAAAAGTTAATAGAGTTGTCGTGAAAATTTTCGTTCGCCCATTCATTGGCGAGTTTCTCTCAAATATTACATCCTGTGTATAGCCAGAACGATGATGGTGATCAGTAGTGAAGGGCATCAAAGACTCGCACAACTTGAAGCCGGATCATCTGTGCAGAATTCCGCTCATATCTTATCGTCGTTCCCTTGGTCTTAGTCTCAAAATTCCAAGCTATTTGCATTCTCTCAGAAACTGGCTATCAAAGTCCACTGTCATGGCCATATCTGAATTTTGCTAAAAATTTATCATAAGCACGAATGCATATCTATCATAAACGGTAAGTTTTTTAAGGACGAGAAACACGCATATGATACAGAGGAGGCCTCTATCTTACGAGTACTCAAGCCTCAAGAATTATAATCAGAAAGTTTATTTCGCATCATTTAGGAAACCACCTGGTTGTTGATAACAAATACGAAGTCTACTTACTACCTATAATTGACAAATTTTTACATCCGATCTTTCCCTACTTTACATTCAATAAACTTCCATATTCGTGACTGAGGTAACGTTCTTTCGTTTGAATACTCATCGCTTATTGCTGGCAGCTGGAAATAACATTGGTAATGGTACCGTAGGTCAAGACTGTCACATATCCAATTATATAATCCTTCGCTTAAATGAAGGATTTCAGTGTGCGAACTCGAAAAATTGCACGGTTTTTGCACGAGCGATATGAACAATGCTGCTCAAGGTTGCTCTGCAACATGTGGTCTTTGCCTCTATAAGGGGCCTCCTGGATGTGAGGATAAGGATCGCAAGGATTGCGAATCGTTGAGCGCTTTTTGCGAAAAGCCTCAATTCAGCGTTTTCCTTAACGAAACATGCCCATGGACCTGTGGTAAATGCCCCGGAAAAAGTACGTCTTAACTGTTTCGTTCTTCCACTAGAAACGATACTGCCAGCTTTTGCTGGAAAAAAACTTGCCGATTTGGCCAAGCTTATCCACCTATGCTAAGATCAGTGATGTTCCTGTATGAAAAGCACATAATTTATGCCATCAAATATTCTTATATGGAAAGAGGATGTAAGCAAAAAAAGTGCGCCTTCTCAGTGGTCAAAGTCGCAGCTTCTGAGAACTATAGGCAACTTTCGACAATATGGGGTTAATCCTGTGAAACAAGAACTTTTGCTATTCGATAACAGCGGGTAGATGTATGGCCATCCGTTGGAGTTATTGTCAATAGTACCTTTTAAAAGCGCTTCAAAGCTTGTTGAATACCCAAAAAGGAATAGTTCATCAAATACTAAGTGAAAAATTCATGATGTTGCTAAGAAGCACTTAAATCATTTTAACGAAAGGTGTGCGCATATCCTTTTTTTAATGAATATGACTACCATTTAAGAAACGCATTCTCCATTTGTAAAATCTAAGGCCTAAAGAGAAGTACGAGATATGAGGAAAGAACAAAGCATAATTTTGTGCCTACTTAGAATAAGCTCAAACGAGTAGGACCATAACCAACCTTAAATTTAGACAATAAATTCACAAAGATGTCGCAAATAACCGATGAGGAGAAAGCTTAAAGAATACGCGTCCACTTCCTGTGCATCCTTTCCCCACTAATATCCTATCGTTAGTTAATCCAGAGATCGCACATGCTATAAAGTGGTCTTTTTTCAGGAAATCTCGTCCGCTTAATGATGAATCTTTAAGAATGAATTCTGGACAAACGCGAACTTATTCGTTCAGAGCAAGAACGAAAGAAAAGTAATAAATGTCATTGCATTATGTTGAAATGCACAACATTTCATGATACAATCATAAAGCAAAAAAAAAATTCTCAACGGCTTATCACTGCCAAATTTCTGATAAAATTTTTAGCACTTATTATTCAAAATATGTTCAGCTTTTCTAGTCAGGCTCTTTGAGTTAAGAAGTCGAAAAACATCAAAAAGCCTGCAAAAAATAGTATAGTTGTATTTCGAAGCTGTAGCAATAGATATTTCTTCAATAGGCAAATATGGCGATGAAATGAATTTCTTGCAAATGTGGAAATTTTGCGACTGAGTCAGCCAGCAGAAAGTCAATTCGAAGCACAAATGTGAAAAATTTAAATCAATATGATATAATGCTGCGACGTCAGAAAAATTTGCTGATTTTTTTTAATATGCACAGATGGAAAATCCTGATACATTGCAACGAATACTTACATCATTTCAAGGGAATTGAAGAAAACAACGGAAGATTTAATGGAAAGTTTTATAAAGTTAAATAAAAGTATGGCGCATTCTTCAATCCCATCACTTCTAATAACTTTACTAATATGATGCTAAAACCGGAAAGACCCCGCAAATAACTTTAAGAGTAGTATTTTGGAAGCACTTGATTAAGATATGGAGATTACAACAATCGAACACTACTCATCGCATACAATTCGAAGCACTATTATTAGGCATCAACCAATCAATCGATAGTCTCTCAACACCACTGAAACAAAAGAAATAGGAATTTGCGCTAGTTCGATAAAATTGCAAACCCATACATATAAAGACAAAGCTGCAACATAACAGAAGACTGTATTAGAGAAAAACCTATTCGGCTAGAGGAATATACGAGTGAATCCCAAGGAGCCGAGAAAGAAGGTGAGGGAAGAAAGATTTCCATAATCTATTTCAAAGAAAAAAGTTCTTTGAAGGAGCGCATTACCTTCATGCAGTTGAACCGCAGTAATTGAAAATATGCACAGATTTTTGTACTTAATATAGAAATGTTCGTCTAATTAATTATTACTGCAAACTATAGTGGTATCGTTTGAAAGGAACACCGATCTGCCCATTGAAACGCATAAGTGCCGCGTAAGGAATGCTAACATAAAGTAAATGCCGAACGTTGGAATATGATCAAGCTTTTCATCTTGCTTAACCTCACTCAACAGATTTGCATTCGTTCCACTCCCACTTGTCCACATTAAATTTCGCTCTTTAAGGTGCGATAGGTCATAGCTGAGGTGATGAAGTGTGAAGCAGTTTACTACTATGAATGAAAGTTAATCAAATGAATGCTTTCCGTCATTTATTAAAAACTTAGAAAGTTTGCATTCGCCGATTGAAGCCGCAATATTCCAAAGCGACTCGTAGTTAATAATAGGGTACATTTTACTTCCAGTTGTCCATAAATATTGACTGCACTTTTCTCATTCTATTTCTAATATTCCCTCTCATGTGCAGCTATATATGCATATATAATCTCTTGGATGAACGCTGCATACAGTGTTTTGTTTGCTAGCTGACGTCGTCTCAATAGCGCAGCGGTACATCATTCAGATTTGTGTCAACAGTCTGTAGTTCAATGCCAGGCTGGCCCTCTGAGTCATGTGCTATAGTGCATCTGATAAAAGCAGAACAGATCAGCCGATAAAAATGAACCAGTATTCCCAACCGATTAACACACTCACTAAATCGGTTGTTTCCCGAGCTGGTCGAAATATTTCGGTCACTTATGCCATCCGAAGACTTCTTGGGCGGTCTGCTAGTTAACAGGATACGAGAAGCAACAATATATAGTTATCCGATACTGTGCTTCTTCGTAGGGAATTTTCCACGTCCTTTGGCTTTGCAGCTTCCCAAGTCTAACATTCGAACAGATCTTGTTTACGAAACAACAACTGCGTGGGGTCAAACTGGTCTGACCGTATATTTTTTACTCACAGAAACTGCACATTTATTTCAACTTTTTTTGCATAATTTCACTATTTATTTCATATGCACTTGAAATATTTAATATTCATGATGTGAATAAAAATAAGAGGCATATAAAAAACTTAATAACAACAAATGAACAATAAACGCCGAAACAAGAGAATCAAAAGATCTACGTATTCGGATATGTTTAACAGATTAAAAGCAATGAATAGAATGGAAGTGGAAATATTGCACATGTGAAGCTAATAAAAACGGAACCTAAAAAAATTATTTAATTGTACCTAAAGTAATTGTCGAGGTTATAGTCGCTTATTGAATGGATAAATAATTTACTTCGAATATTTCATTACTATGGGCAACGAAATATTTCTGTGGGCAATTCATATCATATTTTCACTATTCCAAAACTAAAAATTCTTCCTTTTATCAATTGTATGATGCGGTATCCTCTGATAGACATGAATTTATTTTCTTCTAGTCCAGAACTTTAAAATAATCAGAATATGTAATATTTAGATACCCGAAATGATTATATAAAGTTGCAGTAAATCAGGTCTTATGCTCCTTATTTTAAGAAATTCAGTTCCTGTAGCATGTCGAACTCAGGAATTTTTTCACGGAGTTCAAAAGGCTGCAGTAAGTTGAACTTAGGACTCTTTATTTCACGAGGTTCGCGATCAAATATGAGCAGCATGTCCGCTATCGTTGTGGAATTTCTTTGTGCATCAGCTTAAGTTGCTATCATACTGACGGATTACAGATAACGTTGTCGCAGGCCACATAGAAAACGAAGAAATACCCTATGAAGTTCGATCAAAGAAACCGCAATCTCGTTCTTTAATGGAATGAAAAAGAAAGTTCGCAATATCTATTACGCTCTACCTGCAAGCTCTTTTTATAAATTGTAGTTTCTAGTCAATTGTTATGTGCTTTATTACTAATCTCTATCCATATCATGGAATATTAACTTTAAAGTTAGAGCCATGTTTTGTCACCTAACAATATGCATAGCATAATAAGAGAAAATTGCACGTGAGGTGGTATAAACAGATTTGCTTTCGTGGCTTATTGAACATACGTCAACTGGCGTATTTCTCTAGCAAGACATGCAACATGGATGCGTATGATCAGTATCCAAATATATACCGTCATAGCGCAAATTAGTCAGCAGTTTTCATAGCAATGAGCTTTGTGACACATCGGAAGTAAGACGTTGTCCTTATGTGGATAATTTCGATTATTCGTTTTTATTGGATTAGTCAATAATCATTCTAATAGTCTAATAGTCTAATAGTTATCTAACTTCCTTATGATGTAGCATATTACTGGAAATGTAAAAAGCCTTTCTGCATAGTTTTCTAAACAATCATTTCAGCGTTTCTACTCTTTCCTTCTTTTACATCGATGACATCATCTGATAGAGCTGTCGATAATTTCAGAATTAGCAGTGATTTTTGTAGAAATGTTTGTTTGCATTAGGGACAGGTTCTTTTTGTGTAAATTCGTTGCGCATACGTTTCTTTGAAAACGTTCCTGGAAATATTGTGTGTCAATTCCATCAAAAAAGCATAGGTATATCATTATGTGTTAAAAGTGGAACACAACTAGGAGACCGCACTGATCCGAATTTTTAGTGCATCCCATAACGCAATCCTGTATTAGTTGATTTATCTTTTCGATATTTTCCTTCTATTGCATTTAACGAATTATCTACTTCCTTTCGTCAAATCCTTCATGCATTCTTTTCGAAGTGCACATTTTAAGATGTGATGACATATTTTTCTGATATTACCAAGAATTAAACTATCTTTTTCAAAATTTTCAATTGAATTTATGTGGTTGAGGCCAAGAGGGAAAAGAGAGGGGAAAGAATAATCGCAGAAATCAATCCGAAACAAAATTTCACAAGTCACCTGAAACGTTTGAACCAGCTTGATTTCTTTGCCTATATAGAGCACTAAAGTATTCAATTCATATGAATCTTTCAAAGTATATTCTATACGTAATATGATGTAATTAGTCAACTCTTATGCTATAAAGCTTATCGCATCGCTTTTCGTTAAAAAGTTATTCCATTTTTCTCGAGAACACAGAACAATCATCATAATTAAAAATCCATGGCAGTTTGCTCACATTAAGCTGGTAGCAATCAAATATATCAACAACAAAAGAATATTAAATAAATCTGAGCGATAGGATGAATTCACCATACAGTTATCACCTCTGCAACCGTCGACACATACCTCAACGAATGTTGTCGATTCACGCTTTGGAGACATTTGCTCGTTCCCAATTAAATGACGTATCTATAAAAAATTTGAGCATATCTGAAGTGAAAGTATGTGCGCAAGCAGGCGGCTGTCAATAAAACGCAAATTTATATTCTTTTCGCAAATTTTTACAAGAGCTCATTAACAAGTCAATCATCTTGCATGTAAACATAGGTGTGCATAGGAAATTACTGTAGGTAAGCTTGAATCGAAGCGGGAAATTATTGGACAAACTGATGAACGATATCGAAAATGAAAGAGAGGGAACTGGAATCTGATGAGCGCTATCAAAAAAAAAAAAAAAAACGCCGTGGATTCTCGAAGTACTTATGGGTGCACCTCAACTACCTGAACAATTTTGCTGAATTCACCTTGTTAACACTAACTGCTGAATTCAATTGTTCCAATATTCCAATAGTTGTTAAGTCCTCCATAGAATGGATTCGAATACACATTTCTATCTCTCCGATACTTACGCAGATCGAGTTGTCGCTTAAAGTATCAAATCCAAGACTATCAATTGTTGTTGTCTAATGAATAATCTTACTTTTGTGCAAAAATGCGCATCTATCTTATTGATCAATTTAGCTCACTTCTTAGTTTGATTTGAAACAGTTCTTCACAATATTTACTTAGTGACAATTTCTGACCTTCTTATCGAGGTTTTGAGGAAGAAATATGTTCAAATCGTTGCAAACTGAAATACAAATACAAACCTTTCGTGAGGATTTATATAGAGTACATCCACTTATATCCTCTATTGTGCCACATCGCCTTTCCGTGATGACCTTTTCTGCAACCATACAATATGCTTGGAAAACTTTTGTAGTAAAAATACATTTTTTGAACCGATTTAATGAACTCTTTTATAAGAAAAATGCAATTAGTCGAATTGAATGCATTAAATGAAACAATCGTTGGATTAAATAAGTCCATTCTTAGAACTATATAGTAATAGTTAATGTCGAATTCCATGCAGATATACTAAATGTCAATAGTTATTAAAATGACCGTTATTCACCTCTGTTGACCATGTCGAGCGGATGTGAAGTTACGAATATTTGAAGAATTCATCTCTATGAATTTTTGATGACTGGCTGCTAATACGCATTATTGTTAGCAAATATTTTTGAAATATACCACCCTAAAGCTTTTTACGCTTATGCTTCTATTCTAAAATAGAAGCATAATTGAGTTACTATGCTTCTCTTAACTTGAAGTTTTTAAGCCTTACAGCATAAGTTTCTTTTAAGCTTCATTTCATCGTAATTTTACGCTATTCAAGGACATTGTTATGGGCATGAGAATTTGATATCGTATGTGTGAAAGTGGGTAGGCTAATTAAAGCGGCATGAAAGAGGCTTCGATAGGTTGCCACCCCGCGGGAACCAATAAATTGATCACCCAACTCAAACCCTATTATGGCAACACTTGTCAGCTAAATGAAACTTGCAAACGGATTATTAGAATAAATTGGATGCGCAAAATTCCTTACACTCTAATTGTCTCTCGTGGGCAATAACAACAATCTTAAGCTACTATAACAAGTAATAACTAAATATATGTTTGATTAAAGATGATCAAATATGAGAATCATTTTGCATTTTATTAACAAACGAGAATATTTCCGTTTCATTTTAATTTCATCCATTTCCTATTTTTTAAAGATTTATTGCAAATGAATAAGTATTACTTCGAATATTTGAAATTTATTTCAACAATCTATGTGAATATTTTTCTTTTATGCGAAATACTTTTCTTTTATAGGATCGGATTTCATTGGCAATAAATCAAAGAGTTATTATTGAATCATGATTCCCTCAATGAACCCATTCAAAAAAGCGAAAAGGTGACAGAGGGAATATGTTTTTTGAACTTCATCGAAAGGATCTACGATAATCGAATCCAAGAAGTCAACATTCTTCAAAAAATAAATAGATAAGTAAAATGACTAAGATAAATTGTTTTTTCAAGCTTGAAAAGAGAGTAGAAAAAAGGCCATATTCATTACATCAACGCATCTCACTTCCTTCCCAAATGACTTTTCCTCTACTCAGTGCAACTCAACGTCATTCACCCCCTCTCCCTCGAGCACCTTATGCAGGACCTAAAACTTTTAAAGAAAATTACTTTCTTCATGCGTAAGAAGTGTCAGTGAAGAATGCTTTGTGGTGATTATGTCAATTGCTTCTTTCCTCTCTTTTTTTTTCACTGCGTTGTTGAAGGACATTTTTTTGAGCATTTTGCTGCCAAAAACATTCGTCCTCAGAGAGTGGACGATCGCCTTTATTTATGCAAACGACAGACAATGTCATCGCAGTGCTATCCTCAAATGTAATTTTTCAAAAATGCGAAAGAGCACAAAGCAACCAGTCCGTTTTATGCTCTATTTCACTAATTCGGCAAAAATTTTTCCAAATATAATTTTTTTTTGCAAAAGAAGAGTAATTTCTAAGAGATAGGTGATTTATTCACGGAAAGAAATTCTCTTCATGAAACACTCCATTCGAAAATGTGAAAATATTAGTGAAGTCAACAGGATGGATGCTTTTTTTGTAATTCCGCCAAAAGGAACCGATCAGATAAATACTCAGAAGTGATCAAATATGTTCAGCGATCACGTTTGCAGTGGAATAAGGGCGCTATTCCCGAGCCGAAAATTTGTTTTCTTCCCGTTGTTCAAGCGAATTAATCTTTTCGCGCTTGCAACTAAACCGAAGGTGAACGAAAATAAAAACATGAACTCGATCAAGGATGTAGAAAATACATGACATAAAAGCTTTCCCGCTTTACAAATGTTCAAACAAAAGAACGGACAAACAGACAGACACACTGAGAGACATACAGATATCGTGTGGGTTAAAATATACGAGGTGAAAATCTATAAGACAGAAGTTATCTGAATAAATCTAAGATTTTAATTTTCAAATGACAAAAAAAGTAGCACGTTGAGAAACGTATGGTAGAGAATTTATTCAAAGATTGTTTAAGTTGTTTTCTTATTTTCAATTTTTCCCATACGAAACAGTCAATCAATATGGTGCTGAAGTGTCCACTTTGTTTTACTTCGAGCTGTTCTCTTCCGCTTCAAAAATAACTGCTTCAGAGATATCCCATTTCTTTTTTTAAGGCTTCATTCATATTTCTTCCACTTATTAGTAACTCCTCTAAATCTCCTCAACATTAAGTAGTCAAAAATGAATATTGAAATGATACACATTAATAAAAGTGAATTTAGTTTAAAAGTTAAAAGATTTCATAAGAGCAATCGATAAAATATGCAAATATCATCAAAACATACGATAAATCAATAGACTAATGGCCATAGATTAGGTATTAGTTAGCTGTATTACTTGCCGATCGTTTCGTTAGTGTTCTCCATCAGCAACAATATATGCTTTTGCTTAAATGGTGCGTCCATCTTGAACGTCGGTCAGTTAAATCCCATCACGAATTATGCAAACTTTAGAGCTTGTTGGTGTTTTTTTTTCTGAGTTATGGCCAAAGTTGGAAAATGGTTTATTTGAAAAAACTTATTTGGCATAAATTTTGGAATCAACATAAATAAAAAAAACTTATTTCTTCATGTCTTCAAATATGTAAATGAGACCTCATATGAGATTTAAAAAATCGAGACACTTCTTTTATTAATAAAATTTTCCTCAACGTTCTACTGAAAATAAAAGCTAAATAGCAGCAAATGAGACAAATTTAATGTCCATTAATCTGATATTAGAATATCTGAAATCACCAACATAGGAAAATCGATGAGAATTCTTTAATCCCTTTAAAACGGTTTGGAATTCGGTCTCTTAAAGGATTTTTCATTTGTTTAATATTAATTATTAGAGGTGTAGAATCTATCAAAAATGTTCCCCTTTTGAATTAGAAACAAAAGGATGCTCATCTTATGATATATGCACCAATGGTGAATTTAGTTAAGTGATTAGCTATTTGAAGCTAGCAATTTGAATTTCTTTAAACAACCACTTATGTTCAAGAACATCTTGCTTAACTTCATTCTGATTTGAATATTCTAGCTTTTATATCGGAAACACTCATTAGTTACTTCTAAAAAAATTCTAAGGGTGGTTGGTGGCAGAATGATTTAAGGCTTTCGAAGAAGCTCAAAGCCGAATCGAAAAACTCAGAATCTCTTCTTTCAAAATAAAAAAAAAAACAATCGTTTCCTGGATCGAGGAATTAGTAAACGATTCCATTTGTTGAAGCAAAATCTTTATCGATATATCTCCAATTTGAGACAGTTCACATGAATCAGGAAATGCGCTTTAGAGGGTAGAGTTTTTTAAATTTATAACGGTGATCTAAAAATCCAATGATAGGAATTGAGAAAATAGAAGCTAATTTAAATTCATTTCATTAATTACATCAATTTATTACTATGACAATGAGAGTAACCAAAAATTATTTTATAATTCACTATAAGGATAAAAAATCAATCAATAAACAATCGTAGAAACTATTATTATGCGAATGCGTTGCATTCCAATTCTGAGAACTTTTTGTGACAATTCGAATTGTGCATTGTTAAATATTCCATTGAGAAACAAAATGAGAAAATTGTTTCACCTTTGCACTCTCCATGGAAACTCAATAAACGTAAATCGTTTTATTTGGAGTGTGGTGCTTCAGAAAAAGAACACTCTCAATTTAAAGGAAGAGGATCGATAGCAAATTGTTGTAGCCATTATTCAAGAAAGCAACATTTCACAATAGTGACTGTCAACACTTTTGAAACAATCTATGTAATAGAATCGAAGAAAATGTTTTTAAATTATTTCATAACTTAGCATTGGCATGATATGTATTTTTTGCATTCCTTTCTCTTGGCCGATTACTTTTATAGGTCACCAATAAATCATAAATTCGCTAAATCATGCTTCTATAACTTAACTTTATATATATATATATATATATATATATATATATATATATATAGAGAGAGAGAGAGAGAGAGAGAGAGAGAGAGAGAGAATATATATATATATATATATATTCTCTAGTCCTTACCTACAGATATTAGAGGTGGTTGGCATAAATGATCACTTCATAACGCAGTTATATCAGCAATTCCTAACTCTAGCGTCGTAGTACTGAGTTGAAACCACATGATAGACAAAAAGATAGGCACAAAAGCACGCGTACACGAAAACGCGACATCGCCATAAAATGCTTCTGCAGAGGGATTCAATAAAACGTATAAAAATGGCAAAACGAGCCATAACAGATGTCATGATACATGTTTTTTAAAATGTGCTAATAGATAATGTGCTTCATAAACTGTGGCAAATAATAACGTGTGCGCCCTAACGCACTCGTATTTTGTTTGAATGAAGTGCTTCCAAAGTATTCCTAAAAAAGACAAATTTTCCGGCGTGCCTTTACTATCAGACCGCAAAAACGCTTACCAAAGTTTAAAACCTTAACCCATAATGCTACCTAAGTTTATGTTTAATGAGATAGCACATCGCTGTCATGCCTATTGAGGATATAAACCTGTAAAAAGTGGGAACAGAGTGGCTAAATAATGCACATCGTCATCGACGTCACTATTCTGCACGTCCTGTACTGCAATAGGTGGCTGCAATAGGGTGATATGTGATGACATGATCATCTTCAGATCGTGGTTTAGCTTGTTCTGATTGGAAAGAGGTGCAAGGGAAAGGGAGGGTCAACGAGGGAGGATTCAAATTAATAGGATAAGAAACATTCGTAAGAGATAAAGATTTGCAATGACATACTTGATTCGAGGCCCTTTCTATAGTAACTGAGAATGCAATGTGTAGCCGATGCATTCAAGCATCTAGTCGGTTGCAATAAACCAAGCTGACAACGTTCGATCGCTTTCTCATTTGCTCTTGGTGAATACCATCCACCCCGGCGATCACATTGCATGCACATCAAAGATAAGCCTGCAATAGTTCTATTAGTCACGGTAGTACTCTCTTTTAAATGTGCTATCAACAAAGTTCACTATTACTTCGTTATGTCGTCATTTCATCAACTCTGTCACTGATGATGATAAAGCCAAGAAATCTGCTCAACGATATTTTATGCTCAATCTACTTCATCGTCCTGATAAAAGAATCTTATGGCTCTCAATACTCAAAACGACATTCATAAAACGACGATTCGGAAGTTAAATTTTTGAGAAGCAATATTTTTAAATTAATTCACGCTTTGATGCTGCATATATTCTACTCTGTGATGATCGGCATAGAATTGAACATATTACCAATGTTGATTTCAAATTCAGCGAATGCGTTCTTGTAGCCAATTTACTTCTTAATTTCTCTATTCCTCCTCATTTTTCCACATTACAAAAGGAAACAACGGTTTTCTTATGAAAAAATTACTAAATTATTTTTCATTCAGTAGATTGTATAATGTATGATTGCGTAAGCAATCTACGGCCCTTATTATTGCACTGATGGTTTTATATTATTTGGATGGTTTCAGCATTTCCCTTGCTAACGATTATTCATTTATTTGAACGTCCTTGAATTTTTTGGATAACAGATTGTTCACTACGAACGATATGGAGTCATTCACCTAAGTTAGATGGATTTCTAAGCCAACGCCATAATAGAGGATCGTTGATAGTGTTGATGCAATGCGATTGAAGCGAACCAACTAATTTCGCTCTTTTTCCATCTCCTCAAACCAGCCGCCTAATTCTTTCTGCACCTAACGAGTTTTGCATTATTTTTTTCTCATTACCCTCAAGCATTGCACGAATTCCATTAGTATTCTTCGGAGCTGATTGAAAGTCACCGATACGTAGTATCTCATTTGAATCACTTTAAGTTCCCTCGGGTATCCAATATATATTGGGCAGTTACGCGTGAAAATGTCTATTGCTGCTAGCGTGAGTTGGATACAAAATTCGCTTTCACTATCACTGATTTGTCATTAAATCAATATGTGGCGACTCTCGCATAGCGGATCAAGAAATAGAACAACGACATAATTTCCGGTGAAAATCTTTTTCACCAGTTGCTGCGGAATTTTGAGTTATTTCCTCACTGGAAATGGCACCAATATTCCTCATTGCAAACAACAACAAACTTGATTTTCCAAACCTATGAATTGCTCTCTTACCATATCATCATGAATAAAACTTCAGTGGCTAGCTGTGTTACTTGCGATGTTTCGCCTGATTTTACGGAAGAAATTGGGATCTTGCTGTTTAAGAAATGGACAGGAAAAGCATGTTTTGAATAGTTCTGATGAAATTTTTGAACAAATCACTCGTCAACCTTGTGGTTTTATTCGAAATACTATTGTTTAGATGAAGGTCGTTGATATTGGTATCGTTTTTCAATATATCGTGCTTCTAATAATCACGATATAAATTCCACTAATCACTCATCTTTTTCAATGCTTAAATATTCGTCCATATATTATTTAAATTTCTTCATAGCGAAAAAGAGGTCGAAAATGAGCCGAAAGTTGGAGAGTTTCAATGAATGAATAGTAAATGAGAGTATAAATGAATACTTTATAAAAGTTGTATTCGCTGAACAAAGCAAGCGAATAGCCAGAAACAATATTCTAATATTGAAGCGAAAAAGATATTTAAATGAAAAAAAAACGAACTTTTATGTGCATAGCAGAGCAAGGCGATCAACGTTGTGATATGCATAACCAGTATGAAGAAATGCAAGTGTGACTGCGAAAAATAGACAAAAGGCACGTCCACAAGAAATTTATATATGTTACATCGATGTGCCACAAATTCGGTCACAATTATTCATAGCTGTAAATAAGAATAGATACGGATCAAATAATATTACGAATTAAGGCAATAAATTCGCACTATCACCTTGTGTAATCTGAAAAGTGATACACAAGATATGCGATGGAGACATCACTTAAAGACAAGAAGCGATAAGACATGTGACGATGACGAGAAACCAACATAGTCAGAAAGCATTTTTGAGAAGATTATTAGAAGCAGCTTTAGGTATATATCATTGCAATTTTATGGGGTGAAGTTTTTGTCGTATTCATAAGCCACCTATTTAGTTTCCATTGAATATATATATATATATATATATATATATATATGTATACAAATGACTATATATTATATATATTCTCTTCAGTGGTTACAACTCGGCGATCACAGGTGCTAAAGTGGGGAAATTTGTTGGTTGCAATTCCCATAACATATTCCACTTTGATATCTCAATGGTGAAAGGATTCTGCATATTTGAACGCATAAAAAATTCCCATATATTTTATATTAGTAGTCTGATCTCCATTTTGCATCATATCAGCTTATAGAAAAATAAATTTTCGACGAAGAATTTGTGTAGAAGATCGTATAGGATGAAGTTGCAGCTGATATTATTATCAAATCGATTTTCGGCAAAATGATGTCGCTAATGAGTGATATGATCAGTGAAATTTGAAAGCGCACATTGTGCCAACATTCATCGCATGCTTCTTTCGTAAAGAAATGTTCACCGCACATTTCGTTACATAAACTAATTAACGAGTCCATTAGAAGTGCATCGTGCAGCGGTATTCTCTCCTATTGTGCAGCAGTAATCATTTTCCACACAAAGAATGCATAAATTTATGCAATATTATATTCACAGCAAATGAAACGTCATGACAGAAGATTCTTTCTTCCATTAAACCACAATAGATTTCGTGTGTGCAAATTCGATTATTTAATAACAGTTCATCGATGCAAGCAGTGAATATTTCCACTGCCCATCATAAAAGAATTTTCTATTCTGTACTTTTTGAATATTTTCAGTACCCAGCGTAAAATTTTTCTATCCGCATTCTAATGTCAAAATAATATTTCCTTTGCTTCTAGCGAAACATTCTGCATTCAAAGAGAATTGCATGAAGTCTTCAGGGCTAAAAAGTAGCGCCAATTTTGATTCTCTAATCACTGTTTCGCTCTTCTGCTTTCAAGCATAGAAGCTTCAAAATGCCCACGGCCGACAACCTCAAAGTGGCGATGTTTTAACAACTCTCTTGTAAACACTATGAGAAATTTAGAACGACCAACAACTGTGGATGGAAGCTCAATACTAAAAATCAGCATTCGATCGCATCTACACCATTCTTCACGAATTCTCATACCCAAATGAAAAAAGAAGACTTCAAAATGAAGCGTGGGACCAATGATGAAATTTCGACAGTGCAGAATTCTTCGAAGGCGGAGTCTTTCCTAATGGCGTTAAAGTTCCGCCCATTTATCGTAAAACATTGCGCCGATACCATTAGAAGAAATGAGCAGCTACCTCATACTTTGCAATTTTGAGAATTTTTCATAGTGAAGTGGCGAGGGGGGGGGGCCAGGTTCAGATGTTCCGAGTATTCATATTGTCTTCATAAAAGTAAGCACAACGATTTCAGGTGTGGATAAAAGTTCATCTGTCCTTTTTTAAAGCTGGAAAAGGATGTAGGATATTTTCACTGTGAGTCCAGCTTGCTATTAGAGACGGAATCAAACTCACGAACAGCTTTAAAGTAACTATGCAGCAAAGCTAAGTACCACAGTCTCAAAAATCTTTCTAAAACAATGCCATACGCTTTTGTATGAGAGGTTCCCTTCTATAGTATTCATAGCAACAAGTTAAAAAGTGCATCGAACAAGTTGCTACAATATGCGTTATTGCTTTCCGTTCATTTTACCCATCATCCCTCTGAATTAAGAAGAAATTATAAGAAATGTTAGGTAATGAAAGCGCCCATATTTAAAGCAACTACATCACTCATATAAAGTTGATACAAATGATTGCATCGGTGGGACTGATACAAGTGCTGATGCAACTGAAGCTGATATAACTGATGGAAAATCTAAAAATTTGATTTCAACCGATCGTTCATGTGCGCGTTTGCGTAATGATAATATCAGATTTTCGATTACGCACAGCGATTAGAGATCAGTGATCCGGATCTCATTGATCTGACATTTGATTACCAACAATTCATTACCAATTATCAGGTTCTTACTCGAGAACCATTAGAAATAGATTTACAAAAGCTGTTGGTTATAATGTGTACCTTAACTGCTATAACGTGAGCCTGTATCAATATCCATTTCTATACCACCTTATCAACCTCTTAAAGGAGCTAGAAAGTTTTCGTGCATTTTACACCGCTTCGACTTATATTCATTACTGGGAACGGCTAAAAAAGGAGAGATCCCTTGCAGAATTCTTTTACAATAGATTGTTTTAGTCGAAATTATAGTCATCGCTTCGTTTATTTCATTAGTTCATAGTAATTTTCGACAAATGGTCGGTCAAGTGAGTGCAGCGCATTGATGCCACCCACACTGGTTCCTTTTTCTATTTGTTTTGTGACAGATCTTTGTTTTGTTGCCTGTTCTCTTTCCTTTAGTGGCAGTTAGCGATGCTACAAAAAATTTATAATCACTGGCCAAGAGTGAGATTATACTGAGCAATCGGTTATCATAACCAATCGCAAAACCCCGCAATTGCCACTAAACAAATGGGTTTGATCAGCACGATAGATTCTGCTCACAGTTTAAGGTTTCTCGACAAATAGATCTAATGAGGAACAACGATCAAACTTCAGTTTCAATTCGTTCACAGTGAGTGCCTCGTTTTTGTGAGTCAACCGCTATGGAAAACTTATGCTTCCAAGATATACAGGTTTTTTCGCACCTTCAAGTGCTTCACTTCATGTCGCAGTCAATTAATTAACTGTAGAGATGGTAAGAATCACAAATTTTATATTATTTACAACAAATTCCATTGATTCAGAAGTTCTCGAAGTGAAGGCATACAACGGCTAACCGCGCATATATGTGTGAGCACAGATAGAACGCAGGGATTCTCGCATACACACAGACTCAACACAACGGTTAATGCACAGATACATTTGCACAAATGAAAATTTGCAAGCAACGAACAAAATGAGCATCAGTGGGAATAAATTGAAATTGAAATTTAATGGTTGTTTTTATTACATCGATTTGTTGATAAACCTTAAGTTGCGAGCAAAATCTATCTTAGCTCTCGACCCGATTTATTTAGTGATAATTACGATTTTGTGATATCACCGACTGGTCAATGATAATCTCGGTCTTGGCCAATGATTATAGAATTTTGGTAGCATCGCTAATTGTGATTAAAACGAAAGAGAATGTGCAAAATAATAATATCCATTTCATAGCATTGCATTTTTGATTTTTTATTATAAAATTTATATCCTTATAATTCTAATTTAAATATTGTTAGCACCATTGTAATCAGCAGAGTAGTTTTACATAAATGGCACTTAAAAAGAAATTGCCTATGAGGTTTTTGCAAGAGTTTTGTTAGTTTTTTATTTTCAGCTCCAACAACAATCCTCCCGCTTGTTTATTCAAATTTACAGCGCCAATAAATAAGTCAGTGAGTATTTCAATTGAGGAAAGCTTTCATTACGAATATGCAACCTAATGATAAGGCTTTAATATTGTCGATGCAATAGAAGCATTAATCATTATTATGGAGACGCTTTTCAACTGATCTTATTCAGCCGACACTTGAAGTTAAGAAGAGCAGCGCTAAATGTGATTGTAACAAGGATAATCATATTTAGGTGATTTGAAGAGATTCAACAATTTTGCTATTTCTTCCCTTCAATTATAAAAGGTAGCATCGGAGGCTTTCTAGTTTGAAGATATATAACATAGCCATTTAACCATATATATATATATATATATATATATATATATATATATATATATATATATATATATATATATATATATATATATATATATTCTTCATAAATAGCACAAGTATAGTTTTTGACATCAATATGGCAACATTAACAATATATAAGATGAAAGAGTTGCGTGAAATGAAGAGGTATATCGAGCAAAATATAGAGAATGGAATAAGCAACAATGGACGCAAGATAACAGGTAGGTGCTTTGCGTTCTTCACAGACAGGGGCGAGGTATTATGTAGTGGTCGTTAGGGAACATCCATTGTAGGAGCTGTTTCATTTATTATCTTCATTCGATCAGCCAGTTCAATTGCTTTAGTTCGGAATCTATACAGCCGCATATTGAGCATCATTCATTTTTTTCAAATATAAAGCAATCGCTTTATTCGAGAGTTAAAAAGAGCTCATATTATCTTAGCACTTCGCAATCTCCCTCTGCGCTGATCTCCATTTATCTATTTAAATTTTAGTGGTGGTCAGTTTGACGAGTAAGTAAGATTAATTCCAATTAGACGCAATACTTTATATAAATGGCTGCTTCTATTGTGATTTCTGCAACTAGTTGGCGTCGTGCTTCGTTTATGCACATAGATAATGTGTGCTACACATGAATTAATATGATCTATAAACATCAGGGTGATTTATGACTCGATTAAACATGCAACCAAAAAAATTTGCACATAGCCTATTTATACAGTTTCCCCTCCATTTTCTCATATATACCAAAAACAGTTTGGAGATATCGTCTTTGAGGTCACTTTCTAGCATGGATCTCACCTTACAGGACCTTATTCATGTCATCTGTTCATGCTAGTTATTCACGCTTGTATATTTGCCTTAAAATGTTCCAGAAAATGGTAAATATGAAGTATATTTTATGACTTGACCTTAATAGAATAGGGACCAAGGACGGTTTCCTAGATGTGCTTCCACTTGTAGTCTTAAGGTTGCAGAATATTTTGGAGTATTTGTTTCTTCAACGTTAAATAACCAGTTGCCGCTCAATTTTAGAATACTGTGCATCGCTTGCTAACTATGTCTGCGATCGCACATAAAATTTGTGACATTAATTCAGAAATATTTCACATCCATGCAGCTTTGGGACTTTTGCATTAAACTCGGTTGTAGAATTTCGGTTTATATTACAAGCCTGATTAAAAGCTCATCTTAAAACTTTCACCTGGGTCGTTTGGAATTTTCGAGAGTTCTGTTCGGCCTCATGTTTTAGAATTGCTAAAGGTTTTTCAGAGATCTTTTTAGATAATTGTCGACTTTTCCATCGATTTAATCTAGTAGTCACAATCTCCAGCTAGCTATAAAGGACATTCTTTGAATAATGCAATAACTGTTCTTAGTGCACGATCTTTAGGGTTTTGAAGAGTCTATTTGAAAATATTGAAGCATGATGAAATGGAGCTGTCTTTATGCATCGTATTAAAGGCGCTAATTTGCATAACATCCCTCATTTGTTTTATTAATTGTTGAAATGTCAGTTTTGGAACTGAAATCGTTTCGCACATATTCTTTCCTCATGCTTCATGAGCTAAATGCGGGCACAACACTTATAGATTGATGTTCTGTCAAGTGTTATTTGAACTCATACTTCATTTGTTAATTTTATTGCTCCATGTTTATTTCATTGTACCTTTCTTTCCTTTCGTTCATTGCAACAACAGTTTTCTTTATTTTAGGTGAATGAATATTCTATTACGCTTACTAATTCTACTACGCTTACTATTGACTAGTGCTAAAAAAAGTGAAAACACCTGAAGAAAATTCTCTAAAAGCTGACAGATTTTATTTCTATGGGATTTTACTGCGTAGTCAGATGGGCAAGGAAAGCTAAAGCTAATCCTAAACGAAAAGAGGATTGTAAGGATTTCTCGTAATTAACCAACGATGTGATGCTTTAATGTTTTTCCTGATACAAACCAAATTATTGACTGCCATTGCATACGGAGCTAATCGTAAAGAAAAATATTTCGTTTCGCTATTAAAATTAGTGATAAATTGCCGGTAAATATTTGATCACCGCAATAAGATTTTTGCGATGAAAAAATTTTGCAGCACAAAATCGTCAATTTCTATCGATTTTCTTTCATCGAAATAAGAATATTTCTTAATATCACTCCCAACTATCCAAAATATCAGTTCTACATTCATTGTGATATATTTCGGCACCAAAAAAAAAAATTTCCAAAAATTAATAAGCAAAAAATTGTCACATTGGAACAGTTTCATGGTATTTTTCAACAATTTAGCATTTGTAAGAGCAATTGTTCAACTCAAATAATTACAGCAATAATTGCGAATGCTCATTGAAGATTTATGTGGAAAAACTTGAAAACTTATTTCTAATAGCGCGATGATTGTTTCTTTGAATATTTCACTGCATTTCTTTGCGAGAGACTTTTCTTTTTTTCTTTCGGTAAACAAAAATTTTTCCCTCAAAAATGTTCGAAACGATTTCATTTAAGATAATCATATTTTGCATCAATTATTGCAGTGTCACTGCATTTGCGCCTTAATAATGCTTAGTAATAGAAAATATGCCGTCAAGCACGTACTTGTAACGAGTCGATCAAAATGATAAATCGCAAAATTTATTGCATAATTCATTGTAAAATTTTTGCAAAATTCATTCAATCCAATCGATGAGACAAATCCACAAAAAATTGGTTAATGCCAAATTGAACCTCTTTTCCCCTCACTCATATAGAGCGCAAATTAATACTGTTATATTAACGTTGTCAAGGTTAATCTAGCCTACCTGAGTGCAACATATTTTAGATTTAATAGATCAAAATTCATTACGGCGAATCTCAAAAGGTTATTAATCAAAACAGAAATATATGCAAATTTAGAGGGCATAATATATGCTATTCCCAGAGTTCTTGAACATGCATGCGCTCCGCATTTATCGAACGTCACATTAATGGAACGGCAATGATGAGTTCAGACCGTTGTGATATATGCACCAATACGCTTCTCTTGAGAAAAAATTTAATTCCTTCAATGCAACCAATAAGCTAATAGATTCGTTAATTTATTAGTGAACATGATTTCCATGCTTGTAAGATACAATTATTTGCCAAGGCATTGAAAATAATGACGCAAATACTTCGTAGCTTTAATCAATAATCAAATTTTTTAATTAGTGCTTAGTTAGTGCTCATTACTGAAAAAATTCTCTGAATATATGCTTAGTGTAAAATTTTTTATGCACTATCGCATGTCAAGATTCTTAAGGATATTGTCACATTCAACAGCCGCATAACTACCAGGAAAATTCTTCATTAAAAAATTTGTATTGATGTTTGCTCCAAAAAATAAGATGTATGAAGTGAGAATCCATAGAGAAAGTTTGTCTCATTAAGAGAACAATTGAGTAAGCGGCCATAACTAGTAAGGTATTCAATTTTAAATGTTCGAAGGTTAAAAAATTGAACCTTTAAACCATTCAACGTAATCACCACGAATATTCAACCGGATGAGCGTAAATACTTGTTAGTTGAACAAGTAAGCATTTCAGTAATAATTCACTCGATAAATAATCCATAAAGTAAGAGAAGATTAGCAGGTTAGCAGTTGAATTTCACTACCTTTTACTGAGAGAAAACAGCAATAAATCTCGAATGAAAAAATTTCGACTGAAAATAGTCGACAACAATCAAAAGATTGTGCGCTTCTATACATGACAGCTACAAATTATGCAACTTAACAAGAAAATAATGTCGCAATAATAGACTTTTTGTAGACTAAGCGTAGCTACTTTTCATATTTTTATATGCGCAACAAGGTGCAATCAATTTAGATACGGCCGACGAATATAAAAATAAAAGCGAATGAGGGATCTGACTTGCCGAATATATTAAAACTGCCGAAAGTTTAGCAAACGATACGATCAGTGAGATAAGACAATAATATATATGAAACAGAATGAAGCTATGAGAGTTCAGTGGAATATTGTGAAACCAAGAGAAAAAATTCAAAAACTAATTTGCAAGCGACGACTGTCACAGATATTAAAGGAAGAAGGCTCCTTAGAAAGTCTCATCTTCTTCGAATGCATCGGCAAGTAAATCGAGCACCTGTGCAGAAATCTTTCACTATCAAAGCAATTTCCAAGCAGATCGTTGGTCATCTGAGTGACCATTTTAAAGGCCCAAATCTATTGGTCAGTAGAATGGACATTTGCTATGAAAGATTTTGATGGACGTGAATAGATGAAACGGAAGAATTACGCTTCTTATATGCATGAGGTAAACCACGCAATCGAACGCTATAAAGACGGAATATTTGGAAATGATTTCACTCGAACTTTCATTCTATAACCCTTAAAATTCAGTAGCATATAAGTCAAGAAACTAATAAATGAGATTTCTGGATGATGTATGAGTTAATAGGATGATAAGTGAGGAAAAGAGCCGCTGTCGCCTATTGTCCAGTTGTTGAAATCCACATCGCCGTAGTGGCCATGGAAGAAAAAGCTCAGCGCCGCCCCACTCAACAGCGAATGCTCCATGACGAATGCGATTTTTGTTTGTTATTCTCACTCTCCATCACTACTATAAACTCTTCCCTATTTCAAGCAATATCCACCATAAAATTACTCCATTATAGCGTATTATCGCGGTACTCTTTTCACCTCTCTAATTGAGAGATTTTTGAATAGCGCACAAAAAAAATTGAGCATTGATGTGTGAAATAAGCGTTATGCATTGTTGTTAATCGAGTATGCATATATCGGCTAAGTGTTATATGAAAACAATGAACACATAAAAGCCACTCGAAAAGAGTGCATAAGTTGAACGTTGCTTCTCGCCTATAATACTGTTGAGTAGTGCAGATGTGTCTATTCACAGCACTCAATCACGAAAACAATCTCTTCAAATATCCCCTCTCATCTTTATGTTGCTCTTATTCATTCATTTCTCATCTAGTAGTCGAGAGTAGATAAACATATGGAAATGCAACAAAAAATTTGTATTTCATTGAGGCATTTATTTATTTGGTTAATAAAGACTGAAGAATTTTTAAGGCGCTTTTATGCGATTTCGCATTTGCATATCGCGTTATGTAAAAATCCTATATCTGTGGTTTTCTTATGGCTGGAATTATGAATTCAGTGCCAATAAGTGTCAACATATATTTGACCGAGCAATAAATTACGAAAATTTTTCCGACGATCATCACTGATGCCATCCAATGGTCATCTTAAAAGCACCACCAAAATACATATTTTCTCCTATATTTCCTCTTCGAATTTTGGATTTCTTCAACAGCCTATTATTTTACCATTTCAATAGACGATATTCATGGCTCCTATTTTATCATCTCATTCTATTGTACTATACTGCTTACTGTATTCACTCATCTAGTATAGTACACATTCGAGTGCCACGGTCAGGTAAATTTACCGCGTCAAATATAGGAAGTGGATTCCGAAATGATTTCGTCGCTTTAAAAGGTGATAAATAAACAAATGTTGTGATGCGTAATTGAGTGCTATTGAGTGAAACTGAGAACCGCTGGATGCAAATGCACACATTTTTGATGCCGCAAACGTCGACTCTGACGACCAAACTTCCGGATTCGACTCACCGGATGCACACATTTACCATCAACGCACTTCGCCTTTGTTTGTGATTTATGCGAAATGATTTTGGTGCAACTCGATTAACTATCGGGAACCTACTGAAAATTGAATTATTTCGATGTGTGTTTCAATGTGAACGAAAGAAAGAAAGAATTGCACTCACTGTTCCCATTATCCTCGCTAAACGCAATGCCGCAATTGACGAATCTATTGTGTTATATTCCCTTGAAAAAAAAAGGTCCTTAGGATGATTGTTGCCTTGAAGCATGACAAAAATGAAGGACCTCACTTGAATAGAATGCTTTCTTGAGCTGAGTACCATCAAGCGCATCCATCTGACTTGCTAAAAATTGCACAGCGAAAATTTTATTTCATCGAAACATTGGAGTTTTACTGTGAAAGTGATACCTGCAAAAAGGTTGTAGGTCCTACTGCTATTTTTCGCGCTAGAAAGCTAAAATAATAGAGCGCTGTATGATACGATTAAATTGGTGACTGCAACAGCGAAATCTACAACTACAAGAAATATTCATGAGCATCAATCATTTTTTTATTTGTGGAAAATTTTTAGGTAAGCGTCTTAGGTAAGTAGTGCAGTAATGTCGACATTTGTACTCACAGGATTTGCGTTTACTTTAGACTGTTTAAATAAAAACGAGCGCTTTCTAATGTATGAAAGCAATACGCAAGGGAATGCTCTATGTAATGAGGTCAAACGTAATTGCGCACTTTAGATATGTTCCTCTCTTCGTTTGTTAAATTCATTCGTTTCAAGATAACCAACTCAGTTTAGTCACGCACTCAAGCAATACTTGTGCTGTAGAAAAGAATTCGCACAACAATAATGAGGATTTTCTTCATTCCTCCCCTTCTCTGCTATCATCTGATGGGAAATCGGAAGGAGTAGTGATTCTAATGTTCCTCCACCTCCCCTGAAGAAGTTCATTCGCAGATATTTGACCAACGATCGTTTACTACTCTTAAATATTTTAGCATGAAAAATTCTATGGTTGTGAATACCTAACAATATAGAATTTATTGTCATTACGTCAGAACCAAAAAATTTATTACCAAAGGAAATACCTCACTTAAATAATACGAAAAAGTAAATTATACTGAATATTTTCTGAGGAAATTCGATATAAAAGTTAAAAAAATAAGGCAAACCGGTGTGGATTCTATACTATTTGTTGATGATAGAGACATTTTCTATTAATAAAACATCTAAATATAATAAAACATCACGCACTAAAACAATCTCGTTTTATTTCTATTTTCACATCATATTTCAATGGGTATAACGCTTCACAATAGTTTGACATTGGCGTTGCAGATGAAGTGACTTTGGTGGGGGGTAGGGGACGGGCGATAGGAGAGAAAAATGCTTAAATTTGACCACTCGCTGGTCATTTCCAGTCATTACAGAACCATCTTTTGCAATACTTCGTCTAGGCGTACAATTAAGGATAAGAAATTAGACGATTTCTTATTTAGAATATGTTGGAATCTTCAAATCGCAATATTGAGATCGGACATCTGCTCATTTACAATGCATTATTGCATTGCATTTCTTGTTGTTATGATTTGTTTGCATTGCTAATTGCAAGTCTAATAGTGGTATTGCATAGGTTGATTGATCTGAAGAGTGCATATGTTAACGAACGAATGCCACAAATACAATGCGTAGATCTGTCAATCATATCCTCTAAACACCTTTATAGCTTCTATTTATTCTTGTCCATTATTCAGATCAATATCAATTTCATTGTTATATATTTTGCGCTTATTATCATATATTTGTAAAATTTTATGTCATCAGCATCTTTTTATTTATTAAAAGTCATAAACGAAATGATTCAATTATATCGCTCCTAAATATTTCATAAATCATAATGGGTATCCTCTACGAGAAGTACTAAGTAAGATGTGGATTGAGGTGATTCATAACAATATGAAAATAAGAGTATTTAAAATTCAAAGTTCTATATAAAGTGAATCGAAAATTTTATACTTGTAGCCTCATTAAACGTGCAATGTGCACATGTAAGTGTGAGGTATCTGCTTGATTAAAATGTTGCAATTTCGCTATTCAGTCGGTTATTTCAATGTAGGAGGGCAGTTTGTTGTTGTTAAAGCGCTCTGTCAATTCATTCAGTTATTCCGTATGATGTATGAGCAATTGTCTCAAGGCACTTATCAAAGCCTAAATGACACAAGCTAACGCCCAATTGACTTGCCAATCGCATGCTGAGGTCACTTTTTGCTAAACTTCAATCTCATTTTTTTATGATTCTATATTGGTCATATTTTATAATCATTGATAACTATCGAATATGTGTTTTTTACATCGATAGGCGACGCGAAGAAATTACCCCCCTCCCCCTCCCTGGGCCTCAAAAAAATTCTTATGAACAGCTTGCTAGAAAAGAGAGACAGAGTTCGTTGCAAGAAATGAAGCTGTTATTCAAAAATAAATTAATGGATAAATGAATCATTAATAGACGTCGAAACCTTATTTCACCACTTTCGCGCCATTTTTAGGTTGGAAACCTCGAGATCTTTAGGCAATTGTGTAACTTCCCTTTCAGGATGAAATTCTCTAACGCATTTTGGAATGTAGGTTATTACCGTTCAGATAACGGGGTTTGGTAGCCAGCCTGAGACAAATTTTATATTTCATGATAAATGCACTATGTTTTATTTCGAGTGGATGCAAGTAGTGTGAGTTGAGAAATTTTAATCAGCAAATTGGCGGTATTATGGTGAATTGAGAAGGATGGGAGGGTTCTACGAAAGCAAGATGAAGACGATGAAATTAAGCAAGATAATAAAGTTTCGATTTATATGTTCATAAGCGATTTTTTTAAACTATGCATCCTTATGTATGAAGAATTCACTCTCACAGAATGATATTTCAGCATATAATATTTGATGGGAATATTTAAACGGCAAAAAGACACATCACACTTTATTGTTCGTTGAAAAACTTGTTTCTTATTAAATACTTCTTATTAAATTCAAAGATTTTAATTCACCTCATTCACATCACATTACAATGGTTTTAGGCGAGAAGGATCATAAAAATGTGAAATGAAAAAGAGTCCTAAAAATTTCCAATATCACAATGAACAGATTGCTGCAACACTAACAACCAATCGGGGAGCATATATTCGGTGTCTCACCGACAAGACATGGTGCCAAACAGTGAGGATTAACTTGCTTCAACGAATGCCTCTCCCGTAACCATCAATTTGTATCGCAGGTTCAGTGCATTAATTACCAACAATACCTATGAAACAGGTCATCTTCATTCACTGTTCGGAGACCCTATTTAGCAATCAACACCAAACCAGTTGAGGAATTGCTTTTAAGTTAATGAGAATTTTTATAACTCTTTCTAAGCGAAATTGAAGACTTTGGCGGAAATGAGGAAATCTACATGTTGCGGCACACTTTCCAAATGTGGCTGGCGAAAAGCGAAGAAACATTTGAGAAGAAATTTCTTCACACGCTTTAAAACTTTCTACTGCTCTTTCATTAATGATCTGTAATTAGAAGCATGGGAATTCCGCGTGAAAGGACAAACCAGAAACAAGTCAATGCGCGCAAATTTTTCAAGAATTATTCCTGTGATAACAGATAATATATCCGTCGATTTAGTTGCATTGCAACATTGATGAATGGATCTTGTATTGTGGAAAAAAGACAGCTTATGTTGGCCGATTTGCGAATCCAACAATTTACAATGTGCAAATCATCGACATTTAGTCGTTTCTAAACATTTAACCATAATGCGGATATAGCTGATGCAAATAAATTAAATAATAAAGCTACTCGATTCCTGTTGGAGCATCACCGACATGAAGCGAAAAATCACTTAATAACGACTACGCATTTATTCGTATGGGGAGATACATTTATGTACGCCGATTCAAAAGCCCTTAGAATTCTTACGATGAGGAGGGCGTATGTGGATATATACGATGATTTTGAACTTGACACAAAAATGAATATCCTATTTGTTTAAGTTAAGGCACTCTTTAAATATTATCTATCGTCATTCTCAGCAATGATGCATCCTTTCTGTGAGCGATTTTCAAATAAATAGGGTATATTTATTTCGGTTTAGGATCATTTATTTGTAATTGCAACTATTGCAGAGAGCATTAAATCGCTACCCAAATTTATGACATCATTTTTCACTAGTACATAATGTTCTACATTTGTCACTATAAAATCCTTTGAAAAATTGCATTCATGTTCATATGAGCTCATATTTAAGTGTTTTAGGGCTTCTGATAGAGCCTTTGAGCTCGCTTTTGGCATAGCCATCATTCAATCTTGAACGACTCCCTAACAATTGCCCATAGTTAATGCCACCAATGCAGACGAAAGTCTCTGAATCCTAAACAGCTATAAAGAGTAAAACACAAGAGGCAATGCTGTGCTAACTTATGCCCTCAGATTTATATATGATCAGAACTTAATCAACGGTGTGCACAGGTGATACAACTACAGAATATTGAAATATTGGTAACTAAACTTTTCGACTTACTGGGCTAAGCAACCGTCCAGATAAATACGAAAGAGAATAAGGATGACGAAGCAGTCGTTAGGACATGGGATTTTGCAATGCCACTTATCAGACAAACTTCCATCGTGAATTAACTGCAGTTGATAGATATGCATGATAATATTTGTACATTTTGGATGATCTGATCAAAACACTTTCAAAAGCCTATTAAGTGGAACTGCTTTCTTTTGGCCTGATCCGTAAAAAAGGAAAATACAGCAAGCCACAAAACGCATGCCAATCTGAATGGGAAACCTTTCGCAGCTAATCTGAAGGTTAGTGATAGGACAACTGTACACGTATTATATACGTAACTTTATATGCGAAATATGAGTCGATATCACAGAAGGGATAGATGTATACACAAATACGTTGACAAGTGTATGTATGGCTTTGTCTTATACGCTTCATTTATGAGAATGTGCTTCATTTTGCACCAAATAGTGGCATTTCTGGCAAAAAATTATTATTATTATTATTATTATTATTATTATTATTATTATTATTATTATTATTATTATTATTATTATTATTATTATTATTATTATTATTACTATTTTTATTATTATGATCATTATCATCGTTTATTCGACTACTTCTCTTCTTATTATCAATGTCATTATTACTGCCATTATTACTCCTATTGCTATTGCCGTCATCACTCTTAGTATCGCCATAAGTGTTGCCCATATTATTTTTTACTATTGATACCATTATTACCACTACTGATATTTTATCACGACTATTATCATTGTTATCATTATTATAAACACTATTGTTACTTTTGATCAGTGCTATTATTTTCATTTTTTACAATCACTATTATTACTACTGCTAGAGATATTATTCGATATAAATCAGTCGATGTGCGAATTTGGAAGATTGTATTGCAGCACTAGAAATATTTTCAAATGAATATCATTGCTGTGCAAGGCGTTCTGATTGAAAAAAGTGCTCTTCAAGCACTCAGCGAATTTCTAAACAAATCAAAAGCATAAAATCTTTCTTTCTTCTTAGATATACTCTAGCAGTGAACCATTAAATTTTTCTTTGAAATAAAATATTAGCGGAAATCGTAGTGCAAATTTGGAGCATTCAGAAGAAGCCGCCGTAACTTACTGCTTGAACTAGAAGCTATGAAAGTAGCTCAATCAGTTCTCTTAAGTAATAAAATTCGTATGCTGAACGATTGGCCCACAATGATGAGCAAATATAATGCATCGATTTGCCACTGGGCAACCAGACTACAATGAATTAGCCAAGTTGATATAGCCATTGGCCAGCAGTGACCATAAAATTATTATTATTATTAAGTTATTAAGAATAACGAGTAAACAGTTATGGCATAGAACGTAGAAAATATTTTTTGCAACAGAACGAAAATTGTCACAAACGTAAAATAGTGAAGTGATTCTATGCTGCATCGAGATGTGAAATTTCATTATCGTATTCAACAATACTTCAAGCATTTATCAATGCGCGTTACAATCTAATTTCGAACGTCCATTCCTGTGACGTCTTTTGCGTTAGATAGTGGATCTTCCACTAACCATTTAAGCTTATTTTTTGTGCTCCCCTTCTCGAAATTATCGGTTAGTAGAAACGAAAATGTAAAAGAACTTGAAGATCTTCACCTAGAAGGCGACTCATCATCGAATACTCCATATTTATTTGAATTCTAAATTTTTTCACCTCTTTTCCATTAATTAATCCAATTTATTTCGATAGAGTTATGAAATGGCTTAAGAAATCTTAGTGTATATTAAATTCTGCAGCATAGATGAGCGCAAAGTGCATAATGCACAAGGACGGATTCACTGACCGAAGAAAGCACATCTTCGCCACTCCATTTGCCACTAATTCCAATGCCGATATTCGCATTGACAGCTTTCCACCTAATCACTTCACACGCATTAGCAAGTGAAGTTCTGAGAATATGGAGACCGTGATAATTGTTTTATATATCCGCTTCACTTTTTAGTGTTGAAATATTGGTGAGGCTTCCAATGACAGCGACCGATATTTGATTATTGTCCAATATGACCAATATGACCAATCGTCCAATAAAATTTGCTAGCATTGAAAATTTGGTAGTAGTTTTGTCCTAAATCATTTCCGGGCCCTTTCAAATTTGCGATTTATAATGTGCATTCTACATATGCTTATGTGTTTGCGTGCGCGCTTGTTCATGCTAATTATGTCTGTGCTTGTATTTGTCATCAAGTTGGGTCAGAAATACAAATGGCTGCTAAAGACTTGTGATAATGGCTGATTCCTTTCAAATATTTTCATATTTTATTAGCTCTCAAATTATGAGAGCAGCTGATTCGATGAATGAAATGCAGAATTGCGGATCCTGTCGCATCACTAGGTATAAACCGATAGGATAGGTTATTTTAGTGTACTGAATTGCAAAAGAGCGTGTAAGGTATGAATTTCCTCAGTATTTCCTTCAGTAGTTGAACCTAACAAAGCCATCTTTCTCATCTTTCGAAGCCAACGCTGAAAACATTTGGGAATATTGTTTGCTTAGACCTCAAAAATATGCTGTAGATCTTGTCCAGCGACCTGCAAATATTCTTGCCTTTGTTACTAATATGAAGTTCCGACGCTCGACTCTTGCTCGCTTCAACAAAGCGCTTTCTTCAAATGGTTACCATGGCCAATTTGACGGAAGTCATTTGGACGTCCTGCCGATTCTGTGTTTCGGAATATTGGGACCAGACATGCTGTAATGCAGAGCCCGAGAATAAATATTAAAAAGGGAGCTAAGATGGTGGATAATATTCCGGCGGTGCGGAGGAGATGAATAGCACCCATTAAGAATTCGATTGCATACTGCTGTGGTATATATGAAAAATCATTCATTACGACACTCACTATGGATATCAAAATGTAGTCAAATGATGGACGATACTAGAGCATCGATGATAATAGATATTTGTTGCATATCATAGATTATATAGATTGCTGCAGCAAATAATATGCTAAATAGATTGCTCCAAGAGATTTGAATAAGAACAAAATTAAAATTTCTTGAGCTTAGAGTTCTGCGAATTTCCTAGCAAAATTAAAAAATTAAAAAATTTACAAATTTTTGAAAACCACCGATCATCGTCTCGTCGGGATGTGATAAATCAAAAAGAAACGGCATACTTAACAACAACAAAAATTCCATAGCAAATAACAAAAATTGTCATTCAAAGCTTATGGGAATAGAATAAATTAAAGTCAATTGAATGGAAGCCTAAACTGCAGTTCCTGTCAATCAAACACAATTCTTTTTGTTTACCGCGATGTGCAGTATTTTTTAAATTTTTTCTTCGCTAACCATCACGAACATCTGTATTACAGTTGTGCTCTGAGAAGAACCTCCGTGAAAGGGATTAGAAGTGTCTCCAAAATGACGGGAAACCCGAGGAAGAAACGATTTTTTGTTGCAATGCAATTCTCTCTGGCTTCATCTCTCCTCAACGTCCCACAGACCTCTTGAATTGAAACGAGGCAGTGCGGATTTTATAATGATAAAAATAGAGACTGATGTCAAGCGAAATTTTAAAGTTATATACCTAAAGAAGCATTCGAATCGATCAAGCAAATGAGGCTTCAAAAGTAGCATCCGTTGTCATGTCGCTGCAAAAGCACGAAGATTTCCACTAAAAGTTTCACTCCTTCGGAGTCTACATCGTCGGCACTTTGACCCTAATCGGTAACTGATATCGTTTACGAGGTTCAGAAACGAATTCTGTGTGTTAGTGTCTAACTACTCCGCCTATGCCTAATACTTAATATGAGACATGAGATTGCACTGTTTACTACATATACGTGCATGATCACGACATATATGCACGTTTACAGCAGCTTTCCTACAGAAGCGATGAGCTGTGAGACTTCAGACGGTATGGGATATATTTCATGCTCACCATGTGTTCCTTTTTGGACATCAATTTTCATCACTTACTTCCAGCCGGTTTGTTATGTCATTTGCCACCCGTTGCAGACATTGCTTTGCATTTGCTGCTGAATAATTAATTCGGATAAGCTCTCTAAGGAGTTTCATGTAGGAACTTCTATACATTTCCACATTCACATCTGAAAACTCGAACATTTCATTTAAACTAATGGAGAGTAAGTAGCCATAGTTCTTTGTAGAAGTTCTTTTACTTCAAGCTATAAAATTTTTTGTACTTGTTGATACCTACCTCTAAAGCGGTGCAAGATTCGAGTTTTAAAGAATGAATGTGGCATCTATTTCCTAACGAACACTGATACTTAGTGCGCATATTTGTTCTCATCCCGTCATATTTCCCTTTTCTGCACACCTAATGCGTTATTTTTTTAGCGTTTTCGATTTTCTTCTATCATCAATAAATGCACACTACCATTTCGCTAACGAAATTCGACTTTTGCACAACACTGATCGATACTTAGGCGTTTTTAAAAATCTTCATTTGCAGTGCGCATTATGAGTAGTGGTATCAACGAGCATTTGAACGCATTATAGCAACGTTGTATATATATATATATATATATATATATATATATATATATATATATATATGTCTATTAGCTTCAATTCGGTAGAAACTGAAACTGGATTATTCAGTCTAATTAAGTCTAACTATCATGTTGTCTATTAACCTTGGTCTCTTATATCATGTTACCACATGATCTACCAGTTTGAGAACGATTACAGATATTCAAATGTCCTTTTTGCAAGTGTTTCACATGAGTTTTTGTATTATACAGATTTATTCATCAAAACGCTACTATCTAATAATATGAAAACACTATTGTAGATAGAAAGGTGCATATCTCGCTAGCTGCTTTTGTTTCTTTTCCACTTGCGTTTATTCACATAGGCATTCACTGAAATTCCTTCTCCCCATTCCTCTTGGAGAATAAGTCACCTCCAAACCTTTTTCCTCCCCCTCTCAAATCCTATTTACCGAGAAATTTTGAGGGGACCTCGGCTCATCTCGGATAAAGGCTAGTGCTATATCTCTCCCTTGTGGTACAACCGTACCGTATAGCGCTTGAAACGACGACTCCTGAAAGTTGCTAAATATACAGAGGACTGTTTGGTAGGTTACTGTTCCACAGTGAATAATCAATGCTGATATTTTGTGCTGATACCATCATTAAGTGTCCATCAGCTCTTTTTAACTATTTCAAAATCTTCCCTCATTCAGGGCTTCAATCGACGCGATCGAACGTTTGACTCTTTGCATATTCTATCCCACAAAACAAGAGCTGGGAATCATCCGGAATAAAAAAAGATGCTGACGTGAGACAAGAGCAGACCTGTTCCTCCTTCCTATTTTATCCTAACAATTTGGTTCAGTGTGTCTGACATAGTCGACCCACGACAGCATCATGCATCCGACAGCAGGAAATGGATTTTTGTGGCTTAAATCAATGGAGGAAATAACGATGCATCCTTGATTGACAAGGATGAGGTAGAAAAAATGACAAAATGACATCCTTCATTTGGTACATCTCATAGCGTTTGAAAGATCTTTGAAATATAACTCGTCGCAATTTTCTAAATGTCGAACGGGAAGAAACTATATATGACAGCCTCGAAACGACTTCTTTCCAGGTTCGGTCGGACAGCGAACTTCTGAAGTTGTAGGTAATGATGGGATCAATTAAAAGCACATATTCCTGGAAAGACCCATCGCGTTAAACCCCGATTTCTGGCATCCAAAAGTCATAATGCTATCAGTATTCCTGAAATGGCAAGCTCACTATTCACAAAAGGGTCAATTACATAGGTGAATAAGTGCAAGTATGAGCAATGGATTGGAAAACGAAATCACATTTCAATACTTACGATGTGATACTGAACATGCAGTAAAAGCATCTTCAATATTACGCTCGAGTGATCGTTTTTATATCGCTTCAGTTATGCAAGTAATGTAAACTTCACTTTTTTTAAATCGAAATATAACTTCCTTATTATCAAATTGTTTATTACACAATAGATCCGAATCGATTCTTAGCATTCTACCTTTCGACTTTTTAATGCTCTCGGCAGTTTTCACTTTCATAATCTCATTTCTCGGCCTCATATTCATCCAGAAAATAGAATGATGACATACTTATATGGGAAAATATTTTAAAGAGCATACAAAATGCTAATTTTTTTTTAGCATTAGAAGCGATATAGAATGAATCCAACAAGGAGACGAGTGAATCGAAATATATAGATGAATACGCGATTATCGCATTATTAATATGCAGAAAAAGTGCTATAAAGCATAATGCAAATTTATTTGTGAGCGCAATTCATTGCTGTTGACAGCAAGAGCACGTTAATCCACCATTCACTTATCTACTTGTTGGCTTCAGTGCAATGGATTGGCTAATAGCCAGCATCGTTTTCTTACTTATATATTTAGCAGATTGGTTCAGCTCAACAACGCACTACTTCAAAGCATCGTTTTAGGATAATATAACAAAGACAAAAGCTTGCAAAGATTGAATTGCAGTAAATTTTGGCTTATTGCGTTTTTCTATCAAACTAAAGGCTCAATATTTTGGGGGCGGGGGGGGGGGGGGAGGGGAAGGGTGCGCATATTCAGTTTGGATTTCTCATCTCAACTCATTTAACGCCTCACTTCGAGGGATAAACAGTCCTTCTCAGGAATTTCAAGTATTTTCTTTCAAGTTGGATTCCCCTAGAAGAAAACAAATCGCTTTGCTATCCCATTTTCAAAACTCATTAAAGGGAAAATAAGGATGGAAAGCTGAACGTGCTTTCGTCTGCATTTTCAAATAAGCAAGCATGAGAACCTAATAAGAGAAATTTTCATATCGGAATTTTTCAGAACTATTCCCTGAAAATATACTAGATGAAAACATCTGGTCAATAGAAATAACTAAGAAAAAAGTGCTCGCATGAATCGCTAATGCAAAGAAAATCCTTTGGTCTAATAGTTGTGAAAGTTATATGAACATATATAGGCTTAGGCGGACTTCAGTTGCAACAGTTGTCAAACCAATTAATTTTCTTTCAATCTTGCAAACCACTTAAACGAAATCGTTCCTCTTCATTCAATTTTGGTTTTCGATGAAAATTCATCGGATCGTTTCAGAGAGTTAAAAATATTTCTGAAGTTTCACTTGTTGTAGGAAACTTCTGAGAAATGAGAAAATTTTTTGAATTATTGATGATAAAAATGTTTTAACGATTACAAATAAGCAATGGCTGACAAGAATTTATAATAATAAATTAGTGAAGTGGAACCGATTCAACATTAATGCTAAGAAATATTCATCTATCAATCGAGTTATCATGAGAAGTTAAGTAAATATTTGAAAATTTGATTTAATAGATCTAGTGTTTTTCGATCTTTTGCCATTATATAATTCATTGAGAGTTTAAATAGGTTACGAAAATGCAATAATTTCAAAAAACCAAAAACAGCTTTTTTCCGGAACTAGCCTCATCCAAAGTGATTTATTCGAAAATTCCAAGAGGCGTTTAAAATATGTACTAAATCTCCACAGACCACATCATTTCAAGTGAGTTACCTTGAAAATAAGCAAACTTCTTCGTAACAAATTCTAAGACTTTGTACCAATACTGGTACCAATTACGTTATACGAATAGCCATTTTAGTGAATACAATATGGCCCATTAGTTATTTATATTTAAAAATTGTGGGATTCACTTAAAAACGGAATCTTTCAATGTACGCCAACTTGGCGAAGCATTGCTAGTTGCATTTGATGAGTCGCTTATAGTCGATGTGAAATTTGATGCATAGTTTCATTTGTGAACTTCATCATACTATGGCTTAATAGCACGATTAAATTTTATGGTGTCATATGATTTGCATAAAATCAATTTCAAATAAGAGAAACTGATGCGATTTTTTAACATTGTCGAATGATCCTATTAGCTTACTCGAAACGTATCGCTTTTCTTCGAATTGTAGTGCGGAGACAGTCGAACAAATCGATAACACATCTATCAAAAAAAGTTATTTGTGCCATATAACTCTCCTTAGCCACAAAGTGTGGTTCTTGCTTTGATAAACGAGGAATCATCTCTCCAGATCGCGAGAAAATTTTATGAATTCCTTGCCGTTTCCTTGAGTGAAAATTCTTCTTTCTTAATAAAATTGCTCGGCGTATTCCATGAAAATATTGGAAACCATGAAATGCACATATTTATCTGATACCATATTTAAACAGTGACATCCGAACTAGGATGTATTTCCTCATCATCTAAAAATATTTAAGCATATTCGCTTCGTTGCTCCTTCATTATCCTGACTGGATAAAAAGTGAAGAGAGGAAATGGTCCTCCCGTTTGCTAATTGAACAGAACTTCTCGGGATATATATTGTTAGAATGATTCAACTTCAATCCTGGCAAGTTGCTGAAATTAATTGGGAACTGAAATATGCATATTTGGATAATTTCATTCAATCGGTATTCATAGTCTATGATATGAAGGATCCTCTTTTTGAATAATCGACGAGTTTTGATGTTTGAGGAAATAAAACTCATTTTGCTGAGAAATGCCGATAGCAAATGTAGTATCGAAGAAACATTAAAAAGATCACAATCAATCAAAAACAGAATTTAAATTTATTAGCAACTAGCAAATTATGCATGAATTATTTCCGTTAAATATTTCTAGCACTTCACATTACCTTTCATTCGGCGGGGCGTATTATATTTAACGATATGTTTAATGCAGGATTGTATGAATTTTTTCCTTTGATAAAGAAAGGCATCATTGCATAACTCATTCAGAAACACTTTAATTTTATGAAATATGCAATTGCAACTTTAGCAACGTTTATCAAAAAGCGCCAAATAAAAATGTACAAAGTTAACAAAAAAAAAAGTTCAAATCTTTCTTTAAAAAAGCCTTGCATTAGAAACTAAATATAAATGACAATATAAAAGACCAATATCACTCATTCACAAGAAAAACTTTAACATTATGGGAGAGATAAAAACCTCAATAACAAACTTAGTATCAAATGACGAAGACAATAATAAAATATGAAAATGTCAGCAATGATTGAGTTATTTAGTAATTTTCAGGCGATCCAATGCACTCAATCGATTCCTTCATCAAAGACATTTCTAAAAGCTTTTTTCCATTTTTTCAGACAATTTCTCCATATTTCTCACAAGCGTTCCTATATTTTCCTGCAAAAATTCCATAGATTTTATGAACAGCGGATATTTTTAGACGTTTTTTTTGTTACATAACAAGTAATCGGCCCTAATCCGAATAAAAGATAAAGGAAACGCAAGACTCCGTTCGATATATAAACTGACTGAGAAGTCATATATTGAACACAACGATGGGAAAAGGAATTAGATGTGCATTTCAACAATAAAGCCGACTCGAAGCAATATTCCCCTAAAAAAATCAACGAATTATTCATTCATATTCTGTACATCGCACGAGTTAAACCATTTCATCTATACATCTTTCATGACCGGAATTCCTCATCTTAAATTTGTTTGCGAACAATGTTGCAGCACAAAATCCAACATAAAACCCAAAAATGTTCAAATGAGAAAGAATACACATTAAACAGAAAGATATTAGTTGCAAACGTTTTCCTCAAAGAAAAATGATGATGAATCACAATTATGTGATTTGCCAACGAACCACAAAAAAAAAAAATTTAAAACTCTGTTGGAAAATGGCTGTTACCGTAAGCATAGAATATTCTCAACGGTGAAATTATTTAAATCAGCACACAATGACGTCATCATATGCGGGACATATTTCGAAAACACACACGTTAATAAGCAATCATTGAAGTGTTCTACAAATGGATGGTGATCAGATCAATGTAATAAGAATGTGCTATTTCAGCAATATACATCAGCTGCCCGTATTATAAATGAAATGGACATCTTTGGATATTTCTATCAATAAATTTGATTCATATGCTCATACATGCTTCAAATCCATTATCTATCAAAAGCAACTTCCTCATATCCTCCCCCCCCCCAAAAAAAAAATAAACAAATTCCATAAAAATTGATCATTAAATTCCATTCAAAACTTGTCAGCATGAATCAAAATATTAAATAACAAAACTCTGTTCTAGAGTATAAATTACATTATACGAGAGAGTACCCTTTTTCTCATCGCAAGCCACAAGTGCTGCACAGAAATGTGTATAGGAAGGGATCATCGTTATCATACACTTTCGCAACAATCAGCGAAGCGCTTACCAGACCGTTAAATAAATGGGAAGGTGATCGAAAGCTCAACACATCTGCATGAACAGTTCGCCGGTGATAACCACAGTGATCTCACCCCTACATCTTAGTGGAGATATAATATTCGCTGGAGATTGCAAACGAAATATGAAAATTTCATAATTTATGGTAGGATTTCTTGTATAAAATTTCACAAAAAAGAGAAGAAAGAAGAAGAGAAAGAATGATTCGAGGACGATTGTTTGAATACTCCGCAGAGACAAAGCAATACAAGACAATATTGTAATGCTGCACACGATGAAGAAAGGATCGAGTGGAACGTCTATATTATCAACTATTGCATTCGGCAACGAATTCAAAACGAAAAGGCACAATAAAATATTTTGTAGTAAACGAAAATTAGCGTTTAAAGAAATTTGTGGTAATGAAAACATCCTGAAATATATTTCTGGAGAAAGGATTCGAGAGGGAATTTTATACTCTCTTATATCAAAAAAAAAAAAAAAACTGTGCAAACTTATCAACTGCAAATGATAACCATTATGATGTACGTTTAAAGGTAAAAGAAAATTTACTTCCTGCATGTTTTTCGTAATCATCTTGAAGAACAAACAATAAAAATAAAGGAATCAATGAACTATTCAACTCGGTGATGCTTGCCAATGAAGTAAAAATTCCGCGAGAATGCTAAAGAATTTTATTTTTTAGAAAAAAATAGAGAATATTGCATCAAATTTTCTGACGCGAAAAATTAATCACTGATAAAAATTCAACATCTTCGAACTTGAAACTTAAATTGATAAGAGAGAGTTGCAATAGCAGAGAAGCTATATCGTAGTTCCAAAACCAAAAAAAAATAAAAATAAACGGCCTACTTCATATATGCGTATAGAACCACAATAAGCAGAATAATTGTTATGAATATTAAATACGATGAATAAATTAAATGAGAATCCCTTTCACAACGTTTCGTTTAAAAAAAATCCGTTGTTGGAGAGCGTTGAAATAAAATCGACCAACGAAATGATTCGAAACGGAATATTTATCGTGCCACTGTGGATTCAATGAACAATTGGAGTATAAACGATCGACAAAAGATTTAGATTTTGTTTAGCTAACGATTTAAACTAAACAATTTTCAACGATTTTTATTTGGAAAATATTTTTAAAATTCCCATCAATAATGAAAAGAAAGATAATCAAAATAACTAATTACAAAAATGAGTCTTATGTTCGCTTGAAATAAAAGCGACTGCAAATATTTTCAAAATTATCGCCCGATTAACGAAAAACTTTCTAAGAAATCATCATTGAAATTGCTCACTTCATCTAAGTTCAAGGTTTTGTTTCAAAGATCACTTCTCATGGTAGAAATTTGAGATATCATGTCAACTTGGATGAAACTCAGGCAAATTTTTAGTATCGGATGAATTTGATGAAAAGATTTATTGAACAGAGGGTTTTTTTTTCACTAAATTTTGACGAGTTACAATAAGAGTTTGCAAGACTTCAGCAGTTCGAGAAGAAATGAATTCGGGGTTTAATTATAGAGAAGGAAGTAGGTATTCTTCACTTGAAATTTTCTGAGAGATTTTCCCGACGGCAAAAGAGGGGGTATCTGTAAAGAGTCACTATATTCCCACCAAAATATTATCACTGAAAAGTATTGTTAAGCAAATGGAATGAATTTCATTCCACTCAGCAGCAAAGCAAAACACCGTCGACGCAGTCATTTCGTGGTATTATTCGAGTGAACAACAAAAAAAAAGGAAAAAAAACGATTAGTAATCCCTTTTGAGATTCCTTTGTTGTTGTTGGGTATTTTGTCCAGGATAACGAACACGATGCAATTGTCCAGATCCATCACTACCACTCCCAGGCCTACCCGATGCTTTATTGCCACGTTTGAATGTTTGCCTCTCACGATCCACCTCCAGATCTTCCAACCTTAATATTCACAAATTCTTCACTCAAACAATTTTAAAATCCACAAGAAACGAGAACTAATAGCGCATTAGCATTTCTCATTAATCCTATCAATAGTTATAAAGAGAAGCAAAGCATAAGCCACAGTAATGAATTATTAAGCTTTTAATTAATTCCTTCGATTTTAATTATTCTGATCTGGATGCAACGGTGTAAGCAGTTTGCCTAGTGAAAATTCTCCAAAGACCTATAGGAAACTATTTTGCGATAAAACATCATATAGTCTATATATTTTAAGTGATAAGCGGATAGAGCAGTTGGGAAATGATATTGATCAAATAAGAATCAAGTAATTTCCTCAGGTATGTCTCAATGTTGTCGTATCACTAAAGAATTTTCAGGCGTCAGAGGTGACAATTATTAGAGGTTACCTCTGAGTAAGTGATAATTTTTGTTGGATTGCCATACGCAATAATGAGTTTAATGTTCTCTTTTCATCTTCTGCAGCTCGTTGATTGGCAGCCATTTCATCGACCTGAAATCCATGTTTTTATTACATTAAAGGTAGAAATTAAATCACACAACATCTACTCGTCATCAAAGGAAAATGAGGATAATGCAAGCACTACGCCGAATGCTTCACATTGCCGAGGCATGGCAACTACACAGACAATCAACAGTTACCGTATTTCTTCCTATATAGGCCCAGAGCTTGTAGACCTCATGGTTTTTTTAAAGGAGCACTTTTAACGATAGTTGGCATTATTCGGTGAAAACAAACCACGTGGATATGCAATCTACCTCTAACCTCCTTCTGGCATGAATTTTTTCTTGCAGCACCTTTAGGTTTGAACTATTCATAGAAATAAGATCAATTTTTTCTAGCTTTTACAGTTTGAGAAAGAAATCTTTGACGTAATGATATGAGCTATCGAGACTGCGTAATACTCAAACAACAACGAGTTGTTGATTTGAAATAAAAACATTCGTCCTGAAACCGGGCAAGAGTTTTCCAAAAGGGTGTTCGAAAGCGTTTTTTTTCGCAGACCTAGCGGAGCTGGCGAGCTACAATAAGCCGCGGTATTTCGAAATCAAATGGAGGACAGCATACCTTGAGACGTCCTTAACCCATTTTCCTTGCTTCTCCCCCTCCCCCCACCCCCCGCCCACCCCTCCCTCGCTCAATGGGCCTGCAGCACAAAATGATGATTGAGGATGGATAGCCTTTGTTATTCAAGCAGGAAATGATTTCGGCGAATAGATAAAAAATTCACTGACTTCCAGAATGTGTATATCAAGGAAACCTGTGAAGCAATTGCGATGCACATATATGCAAGTGTATGCACGTGATTACGTGATATATAGAATGAGTTATATATATATATATATATATATATATATATATATATATATATATATATATATATATATATATATATATATATATATATATATATATATGTAAAGGAAGGCCTTCTCGAAATAAAATAGCTGAATTCTGTCAAAATTGAGGTGAAGAGAATAGTAATTTTCACGGTTCATTGAGAGAAAGTCCTGAACGCAGCTGTCAACTGAGTAAAGAGAGTTAACCAAAAACCAATTAAATGCGGAATTGCGGGTCCCGTTGAAAATGAGCAATTCTTGTGACTGAAACGTTTAAGTTATATAAGGCGTGCACGCACCTGTGCTTGCAGTTCTTCGCACCTTGCCGTGAACATTGCGCGATGTGATGCAAATGTGGCGGCATCTTCTTTGAAAGCTTTCAATTCCCGACGTAACCTCTCCAGAAGCTCATGCGTGATCGCCTTCTCACTTTCGTATTTGTCTTTCAATGATGCCAACGCCGATTCGGCGGTCAATTTATTCGACTTAAGCACGGTACGTAATGTGGCGATTTGGTCCCTGGAATTGCATCACACATGAGCATGCGAAATCAACGAATTTTTAGGCTATATAGCCAACCACCTGCTGGCATAAGACTTTCATAACGGAGCACATAAAACAACCTATGCGAACATTTCGAATTCCATTGAGACATTGAAGATTAGAATGGTTGCTTTTAGTGAGCAATATTTCTGCACTTATGCGGATTCAACTGTAAGATAAAGACGACATCTATCGCGATTTTGCATATTAGCACACAGCCGAATAAGTATTCAAATGAGGTTAAACAAGTGATGATAAGTGCCAAGAAGATAACCGGAACAAGCGGCTTTTGCGAATCGTTCAGATGACTTTGCCACTATTCAGAAGATATTTTTCATAGAGGGGTCGAGTGACTGCAAGGGTCTCCAATCACATCACTCAGAGAACGAAATTAATATACAAATTTAAAGGTACAGTTAAGTGATGAATAATTTATAGATGATAATGATCCATATGAAAATTAATTTATATCGTACAATGGAATTTACGCATCAAATTTCATACGATCTAACTTTACCCAGTAAACAAAGAGATAAATAAAAATGCACAGAGATTTGCAAAAAGTGGAAAAATATAATACACTTATATAAAAATTTGCAATTAAAGTAATAAATAAGAGTTACAATAGTGCAAAAGAAATGCTCAAAATTGGAAAATTTACGCAGAGGTAAAAAAAAATTGCTTCGAATTTGTTATGGAAATTTATTCCGCATAGAAATGTAGCTAAAGATGGATATTTTCATTCCATTCACATCGATGGAGGACGTGCCAAACAGCAGCTTCACACAAGAAGACGTCTCGCTGTGCACTCCATTAAAGGTAGTTTACCTGTTTACATAGGTGTCTTTCTTCTCGCCTATTATATTCTTTCCCGTTTGCCCGGATAGTAATATTTGCTATGGAATCTATAAGCTCTAAGAATCCTTTTCTTTCAAAAACGTGACGATAATTTTAAGACGTATAGGCGTTGTTTCATGGATGGAGACACCTCTGCAATTTGAAACGACTAGAAATAATTCAGTTGCTTTCAACGTGAATGAACTAAGAAAAAAAAAATTAAAGATAGCGATCGCTACGAAATGCTTTTCTGCACTCTTTTCAGCCGATAGATCGCTTTTATAAATTAGCCAAAAACGATGGAATATGCGATAGTTGTTTCTATATTTTTCCTGAGGCAATAAAAATCTTTGCGAAGATCTCTCTTCCGCGACGTTACCGCTGAAAAATGAATAAACGATTGGTGCAAAAAGCATCTCAGAATATCTATAAATTCCTTAAGTCTTGATGAGTCAACGTGAAAAAGACATGTTTATGACCGGAAATGAAACCTGATCAAGGTGGGATATAGTATGGGTGTTTATGCCCATCAAACTTCATAAATTCGGCATGAAAAGAATATGACTTGAAGAAAGCAGATAAAGTCGGAAACATCATAACTAAGCGATTTGCAGATTTACCCATTGGGTGGCGAAAGGGATCAAGAACTTGCTTACCCTCCGGTCACTTATCACTACTCGGTGAGCGCTGACGCAAGGCACGTCTACGTCGTTGGAGCATTTACTGAGGATAACAACTCACAGCTTTACGTTTGGGACCTGTATCGTGGATCCGCAAAGTAACTACTATAGTTTATCACACCATTAAATTAAATATGAGATCTAATATTAATACACAGCAGAAAGAGCGCAGTAGCAGTGGAAACTGCCATGACCACATCGAAATATGTGATAACATCACAGAATTCCAGTAAATCTTGAAATTTCAATTTTTCAATATTGTTGCCGTCTCCAATTACGGAGGTGGTATCAATATTCAAATATACCTATAAGCAGATCGTGATTCTGAGCATTTTTTTAACGCAAGAAACGGCTTGGTGAGAGAGGTGCGAAGGAGCCTCACTGCCGAACCGCAGTGGTAGTTGAGCTACCACATTTACCAAAGGTTATTGGGACAGCGGAAAGAAAAAAAATACGCGAAAAAAGATTCGGAAGTATGTAATATTTTATTGGAACAGAAATATTATATTAGCAAAAAAAATTTGAAGCTGTATGCTGCAATAGGAATATTACAGAAAAAATTTTGCCCCCTCTTGAACTATCAAAAAAAAAGAGAGATAGAGGAATGGAGGGAGTTCAGAAAACATTGTACTTCAACTAAAATTTTATCGATGAGTAAGCGAAAACTCGAAATAAAAATTGGAGCAATTTCAGCGTGATATTTTCAAACGTTTCATAATTAGATCATAAGAAATTAGTTATTGCTAGCTACCAGCACGAACGCAGATACTATCAACCAGTATTATCTCCGTAACAGTTGAAGATCCGACAAATTCATGGGCATCTGAAAACCTATAATGTTTCCGATTTTTTTTCCCTTTCAAGTATGTCATGTACACGACGTACCCGGATCTACCTCTTTAAAGTATACGAAAGCAATACTGCTGTAAAGAAATTTCAGTGGATGCTATCGTCAATCCTCAAATGCAACAATTTTCACCCCAAACATTGCTGTGCGATATTTGTGTGTTACTGTTAGTAGATTTGCAGATGTAGAGAAGTATAGTGATAATGAAGGAAGGAGGCTAGACGTTGCCACTAGATAGCAATGACATAGCGGAGTTTAATAAAATTAGAAAAGAGAGTATTATCAACAAGTGAAACTTCTTTCCATGCCACAATTCGATACAGTTTTCCTGTTATCCATCAAAACAGAATAGTGATCCACCAGTAATTCTCTAGTAAAAGTTTTTCTGCTAAGAAATGAGAGAAATATATTTACAACTTCATTTTGTACTTCCATCAGAAAACTGTTAATGTTCGAGTAAAAATGAGTGAAAGAGAGAAAAACAGCAATAAAAGAAAGACAATAAAAATCGTAATAAGGTTTTGATAGAACAAAACTAAAAACAGTGATAAAAAATCCTAATGAGACGATAGTCAACTTCTGAGCACCCAACGAAAACCTATGGAAAAAAATTTCAGAAATTACGCAATATTTTGCCTCCGAGAGAATGTATTCATTAAGCATTTATATGAAATTGAGGGAAAACGAGGAATGCTCGTATGCAAAGCCGATACGTCGTTTCTTATCTACAGTATACGCATAAGTCATCAGCACGCCAAAGTTATAGTGGAACAGGTATTCCCTCTCAAAATAATTTGCAGTAAATTCTCTAAAACGAAAGAGCAGAATGGATGATTCTGGCAGAAACAATTTTCGTACTCATCCCTCAGATGGACTCAAGAAACTGATATTAAATAGAAAAAAATAACATCCTTACAAACATAAACGCTGTCAGTAAATGAAACTTTCTGATTTTTTCTCCTAAATCAATATTTCTTGATGAAAGAATTCGAGTTCACTATTGACTTCTAAACACAATTTGGCTAATGACAGCACGATAAGCACAATATAGCCTATTAAAAAACTTGACCATAAGCGGTTAGAATATATTCGCTCTCACTATCACTAGCGAGATCCTACTGTGGGATAGCCAAACCTGGATAGTATACATACGTTGTACTCTGCATCAGTAGACATTCGACTATGATATATGGGTGATGATGGGTCGCACGATAGGCAATTTTACGCTGCGGAAGAGCTAAAATATGACTACAGAACAATTATGGACAGCCGACGTGGATTATGGGATAGATAATATCAGACTATCCAACAGTTAATGTTAAAATACATGACAGTTAATGATGAATTATCGTGCAAGGGAGGCAAATAAGTAGGGGAATGGATGCTGGGATTATCAGTCCTCGTAAGCTACTTCTTTCGCTAATTAATTTCACTAGATATTATAGCCGTAGCCATTTAAGTTTTTTAGACTCCTATTTATTAAGAAAATATTTCACCGCAATTGAATACTCTCGATAAGAGCATGAAAATATGAAATGCATTTCTGGATTGGATTGCAGCTTTTACTAAGTTATCCGGCGAGAGGAAATCAATTTTGGAGTTCGGCGCGTGCCGGTAATGGAATAATTTTCATCGCCGAAAGCAATAATAGTCATTCTTTATATGTGGCACATATAAATTTCAATAAGCCCGCTCGTCGTATTATATTAACGAGCACTGTTGATACACTGCGTTTCTCTGGTAAAACAACTGTGATTTGATATTGTGTTGAATAAACTGCTTTCACGAAATGAAAAAAATAACTCATTAGTTGGAAAAGAAGATTAATGACAAGGAAACAGGAAGAGATAAAAATTCTGGAAATTTCGAGGAAAAGTTTTTCAATATTTCAATTAAGCTTGGAAAAAAAATGAAAACGATGGTGTTGCCAAACAATAAGGAAAGGACGAATGGAATGATGAAATTAACTAAGAATACGAAGTGGAATAAAAATTTAAAAAAGAAACTGGCATTCGTGATGGTAATAGGGTGATCAGATGTTTTCTCGATCAAAATATATCCGTTTTGGAGATCTATTAACCAAAGACAATGAGTGCTTCTTCTTTTAAACTAAACAATTGAACAAAGAGATGTAAAAAAAATGATCTCCTAGATACTAAGTAAATGAAACAATTTCAGGTCAAAAATTAGGTTTCAACAATTTCAGGTCAGCCATGGGTATACGGCGATCACATTTATTTATTTGAGACTTCAAGAAATATAAACGATAGTGAAAAATGTTTGACCGGAAGATTGGTACGAACCGATATAGAATATGGGCGACTTGAACTAATCGAAACGAAATTTGATAAAGAACGACAATTTCCGGAAGACAGTTATAGTCGGATGCCTCATAGGGTATATTTTTATGTGAGTTAAAATAGGACATTTATTTTGAAAATGGGAAATGTTTGCTGAAAATCTGTCATTAAAAAAGAAAGACAAGAGGTCAGTCACTTACTGAATAAATGAACATATTTGAATGTTTAAATTTGAAGATGTTGTTAGTTCTATTTTATTTTGAACACAGAAATTAGCTGATGACAATTTTATATTCGGATTTTTGGCATTTTATGAAGGCTCAGATTTTCTGCACCACTGAAAGTATAACTTATAAAAAAATCTCTCAGGTTACTTATTCTGTCGATATATATCCACCAATGCGTCGCTACTATATTTATCTCGTTTTTTTTTTTTTTGAATTCTAGAATGATCCACCGGACATATTCAGGGAAGTTCTTCACAATTCGATCCAGAAATCATAATTTTATTTTGCTTTTCTGGATCTAAAAACTCTTTCTGAATCTGAAAATTCGAGAAACGTTCTAGGAGATATCCTCAAAACAGTTTCTACGATTTATTCGTACCAAATGAATTAAACGTCAAAATTCATGCTGGCAAAAATCCACATTTAAATGGTTTCATTTGAGTATATTCTTTCAGAAAACTTTATTTATAATAACTTTCTATAAAATGCCTATAGTAAAGTGGAGAGATTGAATCACATATATTAAATATCGGCAATTTCAGGTGAAACATGTGGAACGTGGGGGAATTCTATGGGCGATTTCGGAAACATCAAGACCAGCGATGCTATCACTTGAAAGTGACTTCAAGAGTGTTTGCAGTGTAAGCATGCTCAACATGAACACATTAAGCTGGAAAAAACTGAACTGGTCAATTGAAGCCGACTTTGATCAACTTACATTGGATGTCACTCCACAAGGCACTGTTGTGCTACTTAAGAAACTTTTCTTTGATCGATGCACACGAGCGACTGTCGACTCATTCTATTTCATTAAAACCAGGTAAGCTTTCGGCCGGCAGCTATATCTGTTGAAGCAGAAACCGACAGTTTAAAACATTCGACCAATCTATTCATTGTGGCTCGATTTCATTCAAAAGCATCTCGACCTCTCTAATCAAGACTACTGAAGAAAATGATGTACCCCAAATCAGATCATCATATTCAGCAATCGAAAATCCATGAAACAGCACTCACATTTAAGCAAGGAAATTTCGCGATTAAAATTGCTTCTTCGCAGGTATTTTTAAAGCATGTTTGAAGACAAAAAAGACGTCAACAGGTGCAATATCACATTTCGGTCATGTGGGTTGCATGCGCACAGTACCTACCGTTTCTCCGTTGATAAGGCTCCTCGAATATGCATTCCCTTTTGAAAGCCTCAAATATGCTCGGAAATGCACAACCCTCCGTCAATATTAAAGAAATATGCACCCCTTTTTAAATGTTGTGAGCGTGATAACAAGCTCCGAAGATTGTAAGCTGGGAAAAACAATATAGGTAGATATACCTGATTGTTTAAATTTTGGATCAAAAAAGCTATAACGAGAAATATGGCGCACAAATGCATCATGGAGTGCCCCTTAGTTGATTTCTTAATTCGCAAATTTCTTTTAGTTAAACAAATCCACAAATTTCAAAAGATTCGAAATATGATGTGGAATTTGTGAATACAAATTTTGAGGCAATTAGATGATAGAGAAAATCGAATTTTTCCACTGTAAATTTTACGAGCCTATTTATTGGACGCCATTTAAATGTTTTAGAAGTATACACAGTAAGACGTTACATCGTCTTAAAGCGTTTCTAAAATAGCTTGCTGTCGTTGAACAGACCATAGCGGTTATTGTACCAATTTCTGCCGTATTTACTCACTTCTGAATTCGGATATTGAGACCCAACAATTCCATAAGTATTAAAAATGTGGTTATTTAATGCTTACAAATGGTCTGGTTAACGACGAAAAGGTCATCTAAAAAATCTTTAAAGAAAACAATCGCTTTCGCCGTTCTCTTCCCAACCAATTGTGGAATAAAATTTGATTTGCAAAGCTCCATCATTTAATTTAAATAATCATAGTCGAAACACCAAAATGAGACCCCATCATAGGTAAGAAATTCAGAATTAGCTGACCATCATTTAGTGGGAAACACCCCATCCAACCTCATCGCCACAACCCGAATTTTGAAATGCCAGAACTAACTACTAGATATACGGAAATAAACAAGTACGACATGAACTCACAATGGTGCATAATGCGAAGGAAGTGTAGAAAGTGTAAGGAAATAAAAGATTAACATGAAAATTTAATATCGTTGACAAAAAAATAAATGGAAAAATTGAAAGGAGAGAGAAACTTCTTTTCAATTAAATATCGAAAAAATAAAATAATGGGAAAATTAAATAACAAGAAAAAAATTTCAGGAGTCCGGATAGCCTTTTGATGCAAAGTTTCTTAGCGGTGATCAAATATTTCCCAACAATTCGTAAAGCACCACTATGGAAAATACGCGAATTCAGCATCCCAACAGCTTTACTGTTCTAATAACTCACTAACAATCTCGTCTAGCCAATTTATGTACATGAGAGCGGAAACGATAATATTATTCGATCAAAAGAACTCAGTTATGAATGTAATATTGGATTTGATTGGAAGGATCTGCTCAGTACTAATCGTAATAAAATAATTATTCCTATTATTCCTTATTCGCTTATCTGCTATAGAATGGTTCTGCAATAATTTAAACTTAGTAACTCTTTCTTTAATATAATAAAAAATTGCTTTCGAGAGTAGAGTCCACAATAAAACATCACGTTTGTAAACAAATATTGTAAGTAAACAGACGTGTAAAATATCGTCAAATGGATTTTCATAATTATCCATTTGTTTATCACAGTCAAAAGGCAAATTTGAAGGCAATAAAATACCCCATTGCTTCATAACGAATAAAAATTTATGTGTTCTCATATAGTTTTAAGGCAATGGAATATTAAGTGAAATATGGGATTTCCCACTGATCGACAGCAGTGTTCACTCTAGCAAATTATGAACAAGGCAATACATAAAGATGGGTCAATCCATCACTGATCGTACGCAAATTCTAATGAAGATTTCTTTTCAAAATCAATATATAAAGATTGAATATGTTGTGAGGAACGACCGCGCTGCGACTCCATTTTCATATATCGAACCCAGTGATATCTGTTCTTCTCTCCCTTGTTATATTGCCCTTTCTCTTTGGTCGCATGCTGTGTGTTTCAAAACAATTTGCTCTTATGTGCGTTCGTTCCGATATCTCGATGGTTTTTCGGGTCGACCAGTGCAATCAACAGTCAACACTTCAATCAACAGTTCAGCTTAGTGCGATGCTTCGGTAACTGCCATTCGTTACCTCGTCTTGCTTCATCCACACGGCAATGACATAATAAAATAAATCGGGGCAAAATGCAGACGCAACTGCTGCAGTAGAAGTATGAAGGAGGAGAAAAAAACAAAGTGTTGTACCTCTTTGTAGCAAGTAATGAACGTAGTTTCATATTCTGCAATGTAAGCTCTTGTTGATCCTCATTTTCAACTCGTGCATTCAACGCATTCTCAACCGTTCGGCGAACGATCTTTGACAGTTCCGTTAAACAATCCGATACTTTGAATACATCGCTATCAGCTGTAATATCATAACGATTAGTTGGATTATTTTTCGGCAGAAAAGAAAATTAAACGATTCAGTTTGCACTAAATTTGGTGGAAAAACAATTAAACGATTCAGTGTGCACTAAATTCGGTGGAGAAACAAACTAGAAAAGTCGTCTAACGATGATCGAAATGGCTTTGAAATAAAAACGAAATATAAAATAAAAGCCGAATTGATGATCGGAAACTTCTCTTCAATTGCTCTTTAAAAGGAATAAAATCCTCGAGTTATGATGATTCTTTTCTGATTTCTTATTTATAGCGAAAAAGAGAGGAATTCAGGGGAAGAAAGAAAAGTAGAATACCAGGAACAATTCTCTCCCTGAGGTCACTCTCGGTGACGATATCCTCAACGCGATCACCACCAAGTTGTTCATTCATTGCCTTAGCGAAATTCGATGAGATAACATGTCGCTGTAGGTTCAACATTATACGCGGTGACCGACCACTCTCTGTTTCGGTACCACTCTCGACCCCTTCGTCCACTGCTCAATTTTGTAATATTCATTTGAAAAACGTGGATAATTGCCCATGCTGCGGATAACCAGTGTGGATAATCATAATCATCCGAAGAAGTTCGGGATTCTGACTAGCAGCATCACATCCACCAAAGACCTCACCGATTAAAAAAATTTTACCAACCGCAGTCATCAGATATCTTTAAAACGTCTTGATGCACAACTATCGTCATGCAATTCGTCGGTAAAAGAGATGTAAAAATATATGAATACTACATTAGCGCATATCTATACGAATGTAAATCTATCTTCAACTAGCGATATTCGCCTTCGCAAGAAACTCATATAGCATCGATTCGAAATATTTCATGTACACAAAAAAATCTAGCCCACATATGAAAAGTACTCGTAATCTGAAAATCCTATTCATTACAAAGAAAACTAGGAACGTGAATCAAAATACAGGTGAGCATTACATTGAGCCATTTCTTCGCTCTCTGCATTATCCTTTGCGAATTGGCGTAATTTCTTCATTACTTCGGCGGCATTTTTATCTGCCCCAAGACCATGCGTCGAGACAAGTTGATGATAGAGACGATAGAGGAAATCCGCAACAGCGATCATCAAATCCTTAAAGATATTCCTTTGAAGCCTTACTCCACACTCAACTACGCTGCTATGAGCCTCTCGCTTAGAACGCATCATCTGTATTTTGAACCAAACGTGAAAATAATTAGTGATCTTCTGTATTAAATAGAATAGATAACTTTCAGAACATATGTAATAAGAGTGGCAACGGGAGTAGTGAAGATAACAGACATATTCCATACAGTAAAATTAAAGCTATTCTGATTTTCCCTCATGAGTTATTTATTCTCAGCTATTCTTACCGTCCAGTTCTTTCTCAAAATTCTTCCTCTGACAACACAGATATTAGTTCTGTTTTCTGGACGCTAGGTGCGTTTCAACCACTACTGTAGTAGTGGCACGTGGAACAAAGCATTATTGCTACGCGAATTTTGTATTCTCGGCGACCGCGACGATTACATTTGATGAATATCAATGGAATATATTGGCTTTCGTAAATAATGTATAAGTTACAAATGCCGCATTCTTACATACCTTTATGAGTTATCAAACCACCAGACAATTGCACATTTACCACATTTGATAGAAGTTCATGAAAATATTTGTTAGATGATCTTGAAATTAATTATCTCAGAGGAAACCTCATCTCAGAATAAGCATAAGTAACATAACAGTATATAATGATGAAATATTTAAAAAAAAAAACAAAAACCTGTGCGGCAGCGACTTTGGCGTTGTTAGCCCCTGCAGCTAAGACTGCCGTACGTAGATCAGCTTTGAGTATGTCGAGTTGTTTCCCACCCAAACCCACTTTAGAAGTACTTTCGGTGAGTTGCTCGATCTTAGTTAAAGCGTCATCACATAACTGCTTCAACTGACTATGGTCCAATTCTGCAACACACTCCTCTGAAAGAAAAATAAAGCACACTTTTATGGGAATTTATAAAATCAACAAAGCAAGCTTCATTGTATTCCACACAATATCTATATAGTAAAATGTTAACTATTCCGCAATATTTATACAGTAAATAAAAACAATATATGATTCACAGTGACTGTTATAACTTTCTCTCTAAGTATGGTGCAACTAAAGTTCGGTAAACTTCATTTAATTGAATTCTGTTAGTTAACCTTTCCTCTTAGCACATATATGTAAATTTATACTCCGCTCAAACAACGAAATCCATTAACAAGGCAAAAGAATTTTGGCCAGTAGAAACTGAGTGAGTTCTTAGATCGAATGATTTATAGCACATTTTTGTGAAAAAAAAACTTCAAGAGAAGAAAGAATAGGGACAGTACAACTCGAACGCCATTAAAAATGTTTCTTTCTGCCACTTGTAAAGTGGCTGGGAAGCAATTTGTCGTTGTTAGAAAATATCTGTGGTGTAACAACTATAGTCTACATAAGCCGGAAATATTACATTTTGAAATCATTCGTTGATGCTCACCACCATACGCATGCAGCATTTTGCAATAGACAATTCAGCGGAAGGTTCAAATAGAAAAATCCATCATTTTCGAATGAGACCCAAGTACTATTAATATATTTGTCAAATACGTTTTAAAATGCTCGAGCAATCCGAGACCAAAACTCGAAACTATAAAGCATTGCCTCTCGGCAAGAGAGGAGAGATGAAGAAAGGATTATTGTAGCTGATTTCACCCTGAATGTACATGACATTTTGCTGCCACCGTTTTTATTAGTCATATCAAAATGAAACAAATCCGCTCACCGGGCGTGCTCATCACCTCCAATTTTTTCAGCACAGGAACAACAAAGCTGATATCTCTTTCGGCGTCTTTCAAACTTAGCGCCAGCTGATCGTTCTTTGCCTCGAGCTCCGCTATCCTCCCGTGCATATCCCCATGAATTTCCGAAAACAGATCTGCACCTTTCGGTGGGATTTTACCAAAGTCATTGTTCTCGGCGATGAATGAAGATTCCAACTAAAACAATAATATCAGAAACAAGAAATCAACGAAAACTGCTGATTGACTGATTCGAAAAACGCATAGGTGAATATGAGGAATACCGAAGGAACATGGCGAAACAATTCAGTGATCGAAGAACTAAAGGAGTTTCGAAGATGAAAAGCGAAGTTCACATGGCAACATAAAATCAAACAGTACTATACTTATGCTGTATAAGTGCACGTTGTTTTGCCGCTGCATCTTTTGAAAATCTTTTTGACACATTGACAAGTTGCAGTTTTTTATCGATTCACCACCAGAAATATAAATATAAATATAAATACAAATAAATATAAATGTAAACATATATATAAATATAAATAAATGCATATACATAAATATAAACATAAATATAAATATAAATATAAATATAAACATAAATATAAATAAATAAATAAATAAATAAATAAATAAATATATATATATATATATAAAATATAAATAAATAAATAAATAAATAAATATATATATATATATATATATTTATTTATTTATTTATAACGTGTAACCGACATTTCAGCGCCTCAAAGATAACTTCAAGTATAGCGGAAAGGAGAAACGTTTTTAAGATCGTTTAACATACGCATAATGGAGGCTCTACTTGAGAATTCAAGAAGAAATAAAACCCGTACAACCTCACTAAGGACCGCCCATTACTTTTGAATGGGATGAGTGTAGACATAAGACAGACATAAAACAACCTGTCTGAGTGCCTGTGTATCATCGTCACTGTTGGCCTGCAGTCCAAAGAGCATACTATTGAGTTGTTGCAAATGCTCCGCATTCTTCATCTGCTCCAGTTCCTTCTTATAGGCCAACTTCTGGTCACGCTCCTGCTGAACGCTCAACAGGGCATCTTCCAACTGAAAACGTTCTAATCATGAAGATTTACCGAGACGACAAACAGAGTCCCGATGAATTACCGATGCTGATCACACGGACACCTAAATAATTGGATTTAAAACAATCGGACAACCTCAAAATTCGCTGTTATATAACCGGTTATTTCTGATGGGATATTTATTGACCGCATATTCAACAATGGTCCCCACATGTTAATTGACGATGCAACATTATTTCTTGGCAATACTAACATGTTTCTGTGCAACGATCGTCAATTTGTTCGCCTCTTCCTTGTCGGCTTGCAACTGATCCGTCTCATCGAGTAGCCGCTTTACCTCCATTTTCATTGCTTCGAATTCAACTTGAGCGCTACGAAGATTCGACACCTTGAAAATATTTGCATACTTTGCTATAGAATCAGCACATTCGTATATTCGATATCGAATCTCAGCTTTATGTTTCTCTCATACACCTATTTGCGTGTTAAGCCAAAAGTCTTTCTTTTCAGTGCATCGATATAAATTGAAACTTTGTTGCAACCGTCTATATAATGCAAGCTCAGATCAGTTGTGACTATTCGATACATGTGTTTCATGACAATTTTATACAAAATCCACGCAGATGGATAGCAGCAAAATCACAATGGAATTACGATACAATAAACAAAATTCCATTATTTAACACCATCTGAATAATTTCAAGCCCGTTATAATATAAGGAAAATTGGGTCAGTCTGGCATCTTCGAATAATTTGGAATCGTTTTGGAATTCACTGATTACTCCAGCTAAATAAACGACCAAGTAAATAAATTAAGCCGAAAAAATACGATAAATCTCGAAAAGAAAGGCCGTTCCAAATAATTCTGCTTCAAGGAAGAGTCTGTTGAAAGAAGGACTTTCATTTCAGAAGGAATTGATTAAACATTTCAGTCGGCAAAAGTTCAACACAATGTTTGCTAAGATCAAGGATTTGAAAGGCAGAAATTCGCCTCAGGTATGATGATAGATGAGCAAATGACGTATTAAAATATCGAATCAGTCGACCTCGTCATCCGTTATATCATCCATCTTGGCACATACTATACAATTATATCACCCCTCCGCGCATATATTAAACTCTCTAAAAAATAAGTGATCTTTCAGGTTTATTTCTATGTACCGTTTTGAATAAGTAGCGATGAGAAGTCTTTATTCCGTAATTTGGGACTTAAGCATCGAAAACAATTCTGATTCTCATCGAAAACATTAAGAAATTTAAATTTATAGAATATAAAATTTCGAATGGTTGCTTCCTTAGATGATGAAAATAGATTTACGACGAAGACATGGTCAGATATGGCATCAATATTAGAAAGCAATCGTGTTCAGCATCATGAAGACTGAATGAAAGCAAACTGCACGACTCAAAAAACCTATGCAGCTGGATTCAACAAAAACGATAGCACAGTCTGCGCAGAATTTTTACTAGGCCCAAGCACTACCATCCTCTCTCTCTCTCTCCCTCTCTCTCTCTCTCTCAGTGCATATTCACCTAAATTGAACGCATAATTAATTACTTTATTTCCGCATATAAGCAATAATTGTTCATTGGTTGCTGCTAGGAACAGCGCTTAGTTGTAGCCTTCAGATTACATAGTGATATTTCCCAATGTCCTTTTCCTCTCCTCAATTTTTGCCAAGAGTGCGTGCTAATTCTTTCTATTGGACCAGTATCAGCGAGTTCCCCAAAGCATTTCGAATCAAAGCAAAATATGGAAGCAATCCTCAAGGTAAGGGGAATTAAGAGGTTAGCATCAATTTCAACCTGTTTCTGAAGACCGATATTCTCCTCCTCGAGCTCCGAATAGTCACTGAGCAACCTTTGTTCACGAAGCTTAAGCTCTCGCAGTTCCTCTTTTAAATGTTTCTTCTGCGTATCAAGATCGAGCGCCGTCTCCGATGCATTTGTATGAAGCGTTTGAAGACGTTCCAAATCTGATCGATATCTGTCCAATTCCTGAAATCATAAACTCATTCACAAAATTCATCATTGCTAGCTGTAAACGCGAGCGAAATAGAATCTACTATCTTTTGTCCGTAATATGGACGATGTCGAAGAAAAAATGTGTTACTATAACATATAGGTCTCTTATATATGTTAGAAAATGTCATCGCCATAACAGATTGCAAAGAATTGCAACACGGGATTTCTATCATGCAATTGCAGTTGCGAAATTGTAAGATTTCCAAGATGCGAGAAGAAACACAAATATTCGCCAGCTGAATATTCGTTGTTGTTCCATTCGACACGAAATAAACATGATTAGTCGAAATTGCACTATTGCATATGTGAACGTTAAATACTTTTTTAGGTGACAAATAACGAAGGTTAAAAAAACCTTCGCATTTACGACATTTTACAATACTTTTTGAAAAATTTTCCCTCAATTATATCTAAAGGTATTTTTTTCACTACAACGAAATTGATGAATATATAAAAATATGTACATAAATAAATTTCATAAAATATGGTGAGCAGAATGTGTTCAGATAAATGCAATTATATTATTCACCTATAGCAGCTATTTTTACCTTTTCGTTGATGAGAAAACATAAAAAAACTTGCAAAAAAAAAAATCATTTTCCACTGAAACACAGTAGTAAAATATTCGTATCAAGAAATCTCGCAGAACATTTTAGTAAAAAGACTGCATCTCGTCAACATTGTTTAATCTAATTACACCTGATTAAAAATAAAGAAATATGTGCGACATGACATATCTAAATATCGGTCACAAAAACCTATTGGTCACTTCAACATTTCGCAGGTTAAAATATTACTCGTTAAGCGGAAGAGTTGGAATTTTCAATCGTTTTTGCTTGTTAATTAAAAGAAAAATATGAATCCAACAGATTGCAAACTATTCTAATTTCATGTGATCGTTGTCGATAAGTTGACGATTTTCAAAATTCACCATTGATTTCATAGGATTGGGATTAATTGCAAACTGTTTCACAATAAAAAAAAAAAAAAAACAAAACTAAAAGCTAAAGAATGAAATCCTAACTGAAGCAAAACGATTAGCAAAGAAACATAGATGCAATGCACCCATATGGGCGTCTACATTTCACTTATTCGCCTAAGTAATTTGATTTGGTATTAATAAAACAATGAAGCATATGCAAAAATTATAATCATATTTATATTCACTCGATTGTTTAAAATATATTTTGAGCGAGCAGAAAATGGAAAGAAATTTTATTTCCTTTCAAAGCGTTTAGAATTTCTTTTGAAAAAATTGGTATAGGACGTTAAAACTAAAATAGAATTCATAAGTATTCGATTTTGGAATTTTAATGGTTCAGAGTTTCGCTGATTGCTTTAGTTCCCAAGAAATTTTAGTGGTTCCCAAGATCAAAGGATCCGAGTGGTTGAAAAATATAGAGAAATTTAAAAGAATCCTAAACGAAGTGATGAAATCACCGTATTAAAAACTCAAAAGATTTCAACGGCGCATTAAGAAACAGCTCAGCGAAGTGATATTTTGAAATATTGAAGCAAATGAAAAGTGAATAAAAACAGTCGAAAGGGTAACCTGTTGAGTATTTTTTAACTCGAGTTCGAGTGCAGTGATTCGTGCCACATATTCTTGTTCCCTATTCATTGTTTCCTCTAAAAGACTCTCCTCATGATCAATTTCAGATTTTACCACTGATTTTTGCTGTGATTGAAACTGTGCCAACGCCTGCAATAAATTTTTATCGATGCGAATGACGAAACATCTTGGGGTATGATATCTCAAACCTAGAGCAGTTGCATCTGAAGTGTTCTGCTTATATTCCTTGCCCCAAGACAATCTTTCAACCCCCTGCCCCTACCGCCCAATCCCCTTTACATTCGAGCAACTTTTTTTCATTATATCGAGAAATAAGGATATAAAATGGACAATTCTTTGCCGCTCATTATGGCAACATATATCTTTCCATTATTAAAAGTACCACAAAGGGATGGAGAAATATGCCGTCATGAAATGGTGGCATTAGCCTAAATTTATGAAGAAAGAAAGAAACACTTTTACATCCCTATCAACCCACTAGAATGATCCATCCCAACGGTTAATTCAACGCATTGGCGAAGTGATTTTGAGATTATAACCTCAAGGAAAAACGCCGACGCTCGAACAATGCGAATTTACCTTTTTTGTAGCATCAACCTCGGCCTTTGCCGCATCATATTGTGCTTGAAGTTGAACTAATTTAACTTCTAATTGTTGCTTTTCATCGAGTATTTGCAACCCATATTCACCAGCCTGAAAACTAGAAGAAATTCAGCTATTTTTGGAGGAAACAAAATCAAAATATATTTCTATAGCCTTTAACAGCAAAAATCTGAGAATTTAGACATCTTCTTAAAAAGTACGAATATCGGTCATGAAAACGGCTAAGAATTTCATCGAAGATATTTCCTGAAATGTTTTTGGGAGCATTTTTTTCGGGATGAAATTGATTACGGCATTTTAGAAGAGAAATGAATGGAATTATGGCAATATTGTCGAATATTTTATTAAGATTTCACATACCTTTATGTTAGCTGCTGATGCCTCCTCGAGTGCCGTTGATAAACGCGCTATTTCGGCGCGCAACTCTTCCAGCTCCATCGCCAACCCTTTTTTCGGTTAACCCCAAATCCTGCAAAATGAAGTTAAACACATAGTCAGATCTCATTCAAAATGCATAGATAGATGTCACCCTTGACGACGCTAAATGAAAACGATGCGAATACACTTTTATTCCGATATTTACAATATACTATAATTAATGCACATATAATATCTACTTATGATGTACGAAATATGATACAATATCGATGTAAACAATAAAAATATGTAAACATTAATAGTACAGTTCAAATAGAATAATGTAATAAAACAAAACATTCGATATGCAATAACAATTAAAGATAAGTGAAATAACAGCCAACCTGAACGGAAAACGAGTGATTACGGTCAAACAAACAAAAGTTCTCAAGCGAGAAGAGGCTATTCACAAGACAGGGAAAATGACTTCAAATGAAGGAAGATTGCTCTCCTCTCAAGTTACCTGAAAATGTTCTGAACCTATGAATCCCCTCAAATGAGGGCAGCTGATCACAGGCGAAGAAAGATATTCTCGAGTGCTAGGGAGATATTCTTCAGCTAGTAAAAAATGTTCTCAAGCGAACGAAATATGTTCGCAAGCGAAGAGATGTTCTTAAGCAAGTCGAAGACAGTCCAAAGCGATAGAAAAATATCCTCAAGTGAGCTGAAAATAGGAAACGCAAAATTTGCAAAATTCATTTGCAGCAAAGTGTAATATGGATACTTGGAGTAAAGAGTGAAACGGGAAGAAGAATTGGCAATATCAACGGATATCTCTAAAACTTTCCAAAGCTGAGAGGTTAATGAGAAGAATGATAAAGGATATGATGAACATAACGTAAAGTAATATTCAAGAAATTGAATAACATCAATTTCTGCGGTTTTCGAGATGAACCTCTCGAATACAGAGAGAGGAAGATATGCACACACAAATAAAAAACGCACGCATTGAAAGACGCTTCCTCCTATAATGCGACTTCCATATCAAAATCGGCAAAAGTATATAAAAACAACCGTGTAGTCAATCAGTCGGCTGTCACCATCAACATACAACCGAATAACAAGCATTTCAATCAAGAAATCTGTCACAAAAAACGCGAATTTCTAATTGCCTAATGCCTAATTAGAAAATTTTTATTTCATTTACAAGTCAGATCAAACCTCTCAATAACGCTCTGTAATCGTTATATTCTAAGGTGAACGGAACTTCATAGGTTCTTTATATTTTGAATATATATACAAACAAAGGTAATCAAATATAATGAGACAAAGGAACTTTTTTTGCAGACATACACTAAAAAATATAAAAATCTAAATGAAATAAAGTAGCACAAATGGACGGACAAGTACGATGATATGAAAATAATATTCAAAGAAATGAGACAAGACGGTATGAAACCATAGGAATCATAGGTGCAAGACACTTCGAATGATATAAGGAGGCACTGCATTTGCAAGAGAAGTAGCAATCACCTGGCTTCGCATTATTTTTGCCCGTTTTAGCAAATTATAAAGAAAAATTTTTCCTCTTATATATTTTAAAATATCAGAAGAATAGTACATTTGAAGGATATAATTAATAAAAGTAAATATATGACGGTAGGATTGATGTTTCATGAATATATACTCCACCACCTACATATGGGAACAGCATCGTCGCTATGACAACGAGCTTTTCTGAAATCCGCAATGCGAAGTCTACAATGCGCGATCGATTCTAGTGAACTATTGATTTCCTGTTTATACTATTGATTTCTATTTTAAGTAATATTGTTTAAGATCCTGTAGACTCCTTAATAAGCCTAAATGATACAATTATCAGATCACCAAGACAAGAACAGAATTTCCCCCTCTCCCCTTTCTTCAAAAAAAAAAAGCTTCAGTTTGCAAAAGCATCATCTTTGACGTCTACATGCTCAAATACTCATAGTTATGGTTAAGTACATTTTACAAGTTTATTCACGGCCTCTTCAATTCAATGATAAAATCGATACATGAGGTTTGCTTCATTCATGCAAAAGTCGAACTATCCCATTTTTCGTTTTTTCTTCATTTTTCTTTTTTTTTTTATGGTTTTTTCACTTTCGGCTATGCGCCATTTCATTTTTCATTTTTTTCCGCCAAGCACGCGTCGGTAATCTGTGGAACAACTGATGGATTTGAAGCTTTATAGGAATGAATCAATATTCATGATTTCACCATTTATGAATCAAAGAGGCCCATAAGCATAGAACAACAGATGTGCGCTTTTTTTCAGATGAAAACTAAGTTATTTTAATAGCAGGTTCATTTAGCTTTTCTCGTTACTTTAGCTTCCTTTATCAATCTTTCTGTGAATTCTCTAAATTAAAGGGAAAGGTGAGCAGGAATTTATTCAAACATCGGTTCTATAGGGAAGAACAAAACGTATAATTGCAATAGGCAGATAAATACATGAGAGGATCATGTAAGTATGAGATCAAAAAGGCTACCTTTGAGAGAGTTGCTATGAAAGTCTACTTTCGAAAAACAAGCTGTTTCATTCCTGTGAATAATTATTACCAACCAAGTTGTCTATGAGAGCAACTGACAGCCATACATAAACGATAAGTCGCCACCACACTACCGCGCTTGAAAATTTGAAAACCATCAAAAACCGACTATTGAAATACGGAACGACACAATCGGAACCACACAAATACATCATACATCTGATCACGCCATATAGTCCTTTCAAATTCCAAAAAAATCATCCATTATCTTCAATCTTAATTCATCAAATAATGGGAAACTTCGCGCATAACTTGATGGGGAAACAATAAAATTCAATTAAAAACTTTTTGGACATTGTGAAAAGTTAGGATTGAATTTTCAGGATTTTCTGAAGCTATGATCCCATAGAAGAGGCATAAAATGTATCTGTATTGAAGAAAATATACTCATATATCCATAATTTTACGATATCGATGCCGCATTATGCAATACGCGAAATTCATTGATGTATTGATGTTTTGCGCAAAGCACTCACTACGAATACATTAAAATATGAAGCGGAAGGGTACTGAGCGCTAAGGTACGAGATTATAAATTTTTTGATAAGCCCTGCATTCCACGATTGCGATCTAAAAAAAGATATCATATTTGGCAACTCCATGCTTCAGAAATCTTAGCCGCGTAATTTGATGGCGATTTGGGCACTCATGAAGAAGAACCACCATGATCACAGTTAGCTTTCTCCCTTCCCTGGGAAGAAGGTGAAACATATTTTTCCTTTATTTTTTGTTATAGAAAAGAAAATGATGTATATTTTTTGTTATTGAACGGGAAATGATGTATTTATAGATAACTGGAAATGCCGGTTTTTTCAATATCGATTTCTTGAAAAAATACGTTTCCCTGAATTTTGAGAATAAAAACATTCCCTGCAAATGTCATCATATAACTCTACCATATCGTAAAGAAATATTCGGCGAGCCGTCATGAGCCGAATATGAATATAAATAGGAAATTATTTGACAGCTATAACGTTAATTAAAAGTACACATCGTCAAAAATATCCATCCCTACCACTCTGCATTGTAATAGACATGAATGCTCATAGGTGAAATATTTGATGGTGAGATCTTGTAATCCCTTCAGAGGTGACTTCAACACATTTCCTCGAACTTTATGCAATCATATGAGACCCAACATTGACAGTTCATTAGAGAAGATCGAGAAAGCAAATAAACAGAGGTAAGCATTGCATCTTTATATAGAGGACATTTACTCTTCAATATCGGAATGAGCATAACAAAGACAGGAAAGGTATACAGGTTTGGCGGTTCTACGTACCACATTGACGGTTGAATGAACTCTCGAAAACAATAGCATCACAACTATCAATGTGCCATTTCATAAAATAAGTCATAATAAAACCTTTTGCGTTCAAGAGCTCATTTGTATTTACATATGAATGAATGAGCAAAAATCTGCTCATGCAAATTTTCAAAAACGGAGGCAGAAAATAAGTCAATGGAACACTTTATGCCGAATTCACTCCTTCTTTTAGGATTCCAGTTGACTCGAGAACAATATCACTAGACATTCTGAGAATCCCTCAACAGCGTTCATCAAAAACGATAATGGAATTTACGATATTATACAATGATTTTTCAGGATAAAAGCGGAGCTTTTTCCATAGTTACTTCATGTATAATTTCAATACCAGTCTTAAATATCTATAAAGAAAGTGGCTAGCTGCAGTGAAACCTCTGAATGAAACCAAAATTTGAAAACGCAGAACATGGATTTCATATTTTACTGATTCGACCATTTGTAATATTCTTCTACAAAAAAATTTATCGTGCGAGTCAACCAGATTTTTCTCATTTAAATGCCTGAAGCTGTTTAGTTTGAAGAAAGAGGCAGAAACACAACCGCAAGAATCAACAGGAATTCGGGCGACGATCCTTCGCTAATCTTGGCTAAGGCATTTATTTATTAGGTTCCTCCCATATGCTTCAGCTCTATTCCTTCAACCTTCACATGCCAGCACGCTTAAGATACCGAAGACAGGTACTGTAATCCGCTGCTCTTTGCGTTTTTTGCTTCTACCTCTCTCCTCAAAGCATTCAAATATTCATATTGGTATATGCTTAACCATAAAGACATGATCATTGGTTTCAATCACAACACTATATTTTTGCTGACCAAACCTTTGCTCTTCTCCTATGTTTGCGTTTGGCGCGCTAAGAGACATCGTCTATGGCTTCTTTACTTCAGATGTTGATGGGTAATATGATCTGAGAAGGTATCGTAATGATATGTTCAATAATTCCATAACTAAAGCCCAACGGGCACTTGCTGAAACTACCAATCACACAGACATACACATATATATACACAAACATAGACATGGAGTCGCTCCGATGCACTTTTATGAAGCGGATTCTCGAAAGTACATTCGAAAAAAAACGAAAATTTTGTTAACATCCTATCAACTTTTTACACAACACACTAACGATGTATCATAGGTGTAACGCAATCGATTTGATGCGCTCCAAAATATATAAACATTTGACTATTTATTGACGCCGCAAAGTGTTTTATTATTTGAAGAAGCGATTAAACAATCGAATGAAAGTTATCTTTTAAAAATTATATAGAAATTTAAAGTCATAAATTTGGCCAAAAATTCAATTTTCCGTTAATATCATCAAGAAACCCTTAGGAAATTCAACGAATTGTTCAAAAACACTGTGGACCTCATCGGAATTCAATATATTTCTAAATTGTTTGTGAACCGAGCCGAAAAACTGTAGAAAATTCAGAAAAAAATTTAGAAGAGGAGCGTTAACGAAGAGCTCAAACCGTTTGAAATTTTCAGATCTAAAGAATTTTTTCGGTAATTTGTTAGGCCGCGGCAAGCGCGACGATCACGACAATCCACAACCCTTTTATCTACTCCTTATATTCATCATTAATGCGAACTACTGCAATAATAGCAAGAAAAGGTCAAATTTTATAGGCAAATATCCAGCATAGGGGATTGTATTTTTGAAATTCTTCACAAAACGTGACCACATTATACAATGTTCCAAAAGTGTATATTTCAGGTAAACCAATATGCAGCAGCATAATAACATGAAATTTATCAATAAATTTAATGATATAATGGAAGCGGGTATATATTTCAAAACGTCTTAGAAAGCTAATCGATCAATCGACAACGATGTGTTTGTTTTGTTTTTCTCCCAAGTGGTGTATCTGTGCGGTAACATCAACGCAACATCCCAGAGATTATCCGACCTAACGCCCGATATTGAATTATTTTCCGTTTATTCGAATTAAATGCTTGAATGCAGCTAAAAGTAGACAAAGCTATCAACAATCACCAAACTGGCATTAGAATCACATGATATCAGTTTACCATGCATTCAATTAAAGGTAAAGAATATACCAACTTCGGATTTTAGTATGCAGAAAATTTTTTTCTCTCTAATGAGCCTTTTAGAGGAATTATCAAATTTACCAAAAAAAATCACAATGAGCAAATAGTAAACGCACGAAATGAGAAATCGTAGAAAAGTATAGATAATAACATACTAAATGCGATGAAAACAATGAATGTAACTATGAAGCTTTGGGAGAGTAATGAAATAAAGGCAGAATAAAGCTTTGAAAATTTAATGAAGCGCGTATAGAAATGAGTTTTTCCTACATTATAAGGAATGGCACGACATATATGGACGATTTTTGGCAACTGAAAAAAGTAGATCATTATGAAAAAAATAGAAGATCATAATGTGAAGGATGTAACTTGGAAATCCGTCATCTTTAGCTGACCTATTAATCACAAATGCAACAGGTATTTCAAAGAAATTTTAGACTGTACTTTTTTTTTTTAATCCATAGTAAAAACAATGGTCTTCATAGAAATATCCACTTTTTGACGATCATATTCTCTTGCTTTTTATGCGCTTTTAGTAGAAGACCCTAGTGATACTCAGTGGGTTCAACTCCTAAATCAAAATTAATAGAATAAGCCGAATAAATATAAATATTTAAATGTGATCGAAAATTTGAATGTATTCCACGTTACTTGAGTTGTATTTCATGTCCGATCAAGTTTTTATGAGGCAATGATCTATGTTTTTGCTCTAGGTTCTTTTGACCAACCACTTTCATAAATTGACGTCAAGCAATAAATATGCAAAATAACGCCTACATATTACAATTGTACTAATCTTCCTAACAAATACATTTAAAAAAAGATTTACTTTAGTGTTACACGACTGGCGCAGAATGAAAAAATCGATTATCACGGAATACATGAAAACTTTTGTCTGCATTTGAACGCGCACAAATAACTGCTGGTTCTAATTTTGCAGCATCATATCTAATTGACCAACCGCTTTCATAAATTGACTATATGTTGACACAACCTCAACGATGAGCCCTAGGTACGAAAGTGCGAGAGGCATAATCTATTGGCATTTTTCTTACATATGACGATATGTTTTTGTTCCCTCAGAGTCACTGTGATGGCAACTTCAGCTATAAGTTGGAAGGAATGCGTTCAATTTCACAATCATATGAGCACACAAATGTGGATATTAATATAGTTTCAATCCAATAACAGATAAACACAATCAACATCGATGAATAAGGAGTCTTCTGTTGAACTATTATCTGCTATCATTTTATCAACGTCCAATCATCAAAAACACAATGATAAAAATGAAGTTGCCACTGAGGGTAAGCCTACCCAAAGAGGACATTGAATGCTTTACCCAACAGTACTCGGAGGAAAACGACTGTCCTGAAATGGAAACGTACGGGAATTGGACAAGTATAGAGAAGCCACACGATCACTTCTGTGCTGCGGAAACAAGTTTCTTCGACATTTGCGAGAATGTATTGGATCTGTGAACGTATATGCGTGACGTTGACCCCCACGTCATCGTTTTCATTGATCAAGGCAAGTAAAGTGTGATGAATTCGTATCAGACTATATATGTGCTCTTGATAATATCAATTCTTTTGGGACAAAGCCGAATCCCCACAGGGCTCAAAGCCTCATCTTTTTCTGACAATGAAATTATAAATCTCGATTTCTCATAATTCTTTTAAGATAGATATACGTTCTCCGTATATTTTACTCTGTATTTCGAGTATGCATGAATAGCATCCAAAGTTTAGCTCACAATCTAATCTTAAAAAACAAATTTCCACGCAACCCGGTTTGTTGGATGAATAGGCGAAATTATATAGAAAGTTTCACTCAACACCTTAAATACCCCTTGTACGCACTTAGCCTGCTAACCCCATTGTACTCTCTATACTTCCCTCCCTGATTGAATTTAAAAAAGAAACCTTGCATCCCGTTAACGCGTGGAGATAAGAGGTAGATGCACTGAAAAGCGCTGTTTGGTACTGTGTAGGTTGCTTTGAAGTAATATCCCAAAGTTCTACCTCATTGTAGAAATTTAAAGGCCGAATAATATGTCGTGAGCTCTACAACCTTCCGATACAAACTCTCTGCGATCGACAGAGATTTTTCACACATAGAAGTATACAAAAAAAGCTTGAGGTTAAAACAGCAAACAAATAAATAAGCGAAAATAGCATGCAAGAAGTGAAACAGTTGGACAAAGAAGATCTTTGGCTAAGGAAATCTCATTTGGCCAACATTGAGCTACAAGAATAATGGCCACATCAAAATAGCCTAGAATATGAAACTATTAGAATAGCGCTAATGCAGCTAAATACTTCCTGGATAAAGTTAACTATTGGATTATTTATTTACTAAATAGAAGATTGATACTTAGAAAATTATTTACTTTAAAGGCTGTTTGCACATTTTGACAATACAAAAACATAAAAATTCATTGTGCAAAGAAGTGAAACAGATATAAAATGCATCGAATATGGCACAACGAATATACATATGCTTGCACATATGCTCTCGATATGAATAAGTCATTGTTTTGAAAAAAAAAAAAAAAATTCAAAACTGACTCAATATCCGGTCATAAAAAAATTCACACTGTTGGTGTCATTTGCGAAATAGAGACATTTTCTATGATGAACGCCTAAAAAAAGATAGCCTTTTACCGTTCGATGATGTAAAAAACCTCCCCTTCATTTCCGCGCTCGTGCATATATTCTTGGGGATTTCGACATGAATATATTATACGGTAGTAAATTAAAGATTAGAATGACGAGATTTCACTTCTTACTTATTCCGCTGAATCGATCGGCTGGATTCATCGATAGCTTGAATCACGAATATTATTGCTGATATAAATTTGAGTGTTTTCATAAGCAAAAAAAAAAAAAAAAAAAATTTTAATAATGCCTCGAATGTGTGCTTCTTAAATATTTCGAAGAAATGAAGATTACTGTCTCTTATTGCTCGATAGGGAAATTTTTTTCTTTGCTTTTAGTATGAATCGAAGAGAAGAGGAACGCTAAATATCTGCTTTTAACGAATCATTTCATTGATAAATGATGGGTTGCTTTTCGTTATGCTTTCAATGCATTTGTCAGTCATATCGATAGCTCACTCAGTATTCATTTGTATTTCAATCGCTTATCTTTTCCAGTAAGTTGTATCGAAGAAAGACATGAGAAAACGTATTATTCGATAGCAATTGCTTTGCACCAATTATAGAAATACACCTATGCCATTTTCCCGTATGCTTTCTCGATTGTTGCGCATTTCCTAAAACAAAGAGAATGTATGGAGAAATAGTGGCAGCATTTGAACCACCATATCCTCGATCGTATACAAATTCCTAGCGCTCAAACGAAGTCATAAAAAGCAAAGGCTTTGCCAGGATGGTGGTTGACTTCGAAATGTCTCTTTTGCAGATGAGACTTGTCGAAGCAGAGGTTCGTAGGTCAGGCTCCTCTACAAGTTCACCTATACCAACACGTTCAATCCGATCGGTGGGAAAACGCATCTCAGTAACAGATAAGCGATGAGCGACTGACCGATGCAGCTTTAATTAAGTGCACAAATGAATTCCTTGGATAGTATTAGATTCACCTGTCATTAGTTCACAATAAAAATGAAGTTACCTTACAAACTACTGTAATCAACAAGGTAATAAGGTGCTATTCTTTAGATGATTCTTTTAGACTTAGACACTAAACTATAGAAATAATATTTTGCTAAATAATTTCTCAACAACACAATGCGAAAACCCGCCAACGCATCATTAACAAACATCACACTTCGACACCGTAGTTCGATAATGCGTGCAAAATTATCAAATAAAATTCGAATTATATGCAGGAAAAGCAAGAACTCGTGATGAATGGATGGCGCGATATGCACTTTTTGCAATTCCCGCTTATTGGATTAACCTCATGTGCAAGTATTTTAGAAAGCAAGGAGCACTTAACAATGCGCTTGCTAATAAGCCGACTTAAAGAAGCCATCATTAATCGAAAAACTTGCTTCGGTTTATTCGCTTGATCGATTCCAACAACAAATTTTGGAGAAAACTCATCTTGTTCAAGTTTCCACCGCTCATATAGAGGAGAAACAATTGTATAGGTTAACGGCTGGGATAACAACATATTGAGAGAGATGTATATATCCTCACACAGACAGATGTGACGCAATGGTAGAGCGCTTCTCATCAAAAAATTTAAAAATAAGAGTAAAAAAAAAAAGAAAACCACATAATCATTATAAATGATTTCATTACAAGTCACTGAATATATGCTAAACGAGGAAGGAGAAAAATTTAATAATCTCATTTATAGAGTCCGATGCTTTATTACCCCCGAATATGTTCATGACTCTGAACGATTTGAACTGCAAGATGCGGCGGAAATTGAGAACGAACCATCCGGTGTTCTTGCAATTTCCGCAGGAATATATTTTCTTCTATTTCTTTTTTTCAAACTCAGCTTCCGGAAACGCAATTTAAATTACTCGGATGCAAATTAACTCCGCTAAGTTGTGGAATTATATGAGTATGAAAATATAAGTGAAAATTCGTAAGATATTCTGTTAAACAAATGAAAAAAAGCGTTAGAAAAACTAATACGGTCGATGCAATTAGGAATAAAATATACGCAATAAAACATTCATATTTCAAATGAAGCAACTATTCGAGGGATTCTTTGCAAGATTTCCTTCTAGGAAATTTTGTTGATTTGTATTTGCTCGACTCACAGCGTGTCATGTCTGTCGATGTTTGCACATATATATGCATGTCTGACTGCCTGATTAGTTGTTTCACTCGAAGAGTTGAGGGAGATAGACAAGGATGTGAAATTTGGTCGGCTGGAAGCATAGCATAATTGACCTCATGAATCTTCAGTGCGCATAGCATAATCTATCGTCAAAAATTTTCATATAATACGTAACCGGTCATGACTCATTCTATCCGTTTAAGTTGAAAAAACCAAACTTACCTTGCAATAGCAATTCACTTAGCTAATTTCAATATCGCTATTTAAGATATTTCATAATTTATCGGCATTTTATGCAAAGGTTGGATTGATGAGCAAACCGCAAAAGCGCATATCATTCGTGCCAGTCCTTCAGCTGTAATTCCGCCTTTAACACAATGTGATCAGTGGAAAAATTCGAACTTGAATAATGTAAGATACGATTCAGCCGGCGATAGTATGCGCGCAAATTGCGATGCATCTTTTAAAGTGAATGAAACTTTTAGAAGTTAACGAATCATTAAGAAAATCGATGTCCATGATGTGGATCGCACTTATAAAATCTCACAATTCAATTTCCAATGATTACTAAGTTTAAAGAATATGCACACATATACACGAAAAAACCTTGTCACAATGCACTCTGCAATTATAAATTTGTATAGTGCATTATGGAAATAGATGGTTATTTGAACAATAGAAAGACGAACAAATATAGGCCAAAAGTGAGCAATCGATGTGAATATGAGGCAATACGATACAGATAGCTGCAGGGTTAGAGGGTTTTTTTTGTAAACGCACTACCACCCATCATCAACGAAAACAAGTTTTCATACGTACAATCATCCGATTTAAAACCAATGAACAATACAAATGAAGATGTCCTCTCGTCGAGTAGTATTGAAGATAGAATGCGAAAATTTATGGCTGATTTATTTTTATCCTCTAATACAAAAAGAAATTAAATACACCTCGTTGATCAATATCCTGTTGGCAAAAGCTTTCAATAAAAACATTTCTCATTCAAAAATACGCACATCGTTAAATAGTGATAGAAAATTTTGGATGCTTACAGGAAAGTTTAAATACTTAGAGAAAAGTTTAGCTGCATAGATGATAGTGACAGGCTTGTCATAAAGTTGAAGTTTTAAGAGAAGTTTGGATGCTTAGATTTTCTTTCTGCTGATATAAGCTCCATTATAACAAATATGTGTCGGGCGCAAGGGCGGCCTTATTGTCGACGAAAAATGAAAGAGAGGAGGAATGAGGAGGAATGAAGATATAAAAAACGAGAACTCAAGAATAGTGTGTCATAAGTGGGAAATAACTGCACTTATCAAGCCCTCAATGTAAAATTAGCCAAACGAGTCGACAATCGAACAAGAAGTTTAGAAATGGAGAATTTTGTTAATGCAATTGCCAGTTGCAACTTTACAGCTTAAGCTTGGACGTCGAAGAAAGGGCAGAGAAGGGGAAAGCAAATTTTCACCTTTCCTATTATTGATCTTGACTATTTTAACGCATTTCTCCCACTTGCTCTCGCCCTTCAATCTCGACGGCGAGGTGATTGCGCCTTTTCGTTCAGAATCCACCAGCTCATATGACGCAAATTTCCACTCGGGAAATCCAGAAACCTCGGAGCTCAAATGCGTTACTGAAGCGCTACTGGCAAGAAAGTTCAGTCTAGAACTGTCGAAAAAACGCAGTACTCAAACTCACTTGCCCAGGGAATCTTATATATAAAAGTTCTATAGATAACTCGAGACGGAACTCCAACTCTAGACGGAACTTGAACTTGTGAAACTCGTTCTTCATCGAACGCAATGAGGCAATGTAAATGAGCAGCAACAAAAGTGGATGAATACAAACGAATGCTGTGTGAATGCACAAATACGCACACACACCTATACACACAACGCAGCGTTGATCAATCGATGAACGCAGAGACAAGCTGAGCAATGATGTACGCATACCTGCTGTACATATCGGCTGGCATTTTCAACGAGAAATGTACTTAAAGACAGCCCGACTCATGCGCACACATATTCTCGATTTGAGTACTACGATACTAAGAACACACCTTACTTCTTAGCATCGCATTTGTTTGTTTATAAGTCTCCCCCCCCCCCCCACCTCCAATCTAAATTGATTTTCGCAAGTTAAAAGTGATATAAACGTCTACTTTCCGTCCGTCTGCTATTCCCTTTCACCATCTACTCTTCCAACATAAATTCATCGTTCTGCCTCAAGTAAACATAAATCTCTTCACGTATAGAATAACAAAATTGCTCCTTATTCTCCTTTGGAACATACTATGTTCCGAAATTATGACATAAGTTCCCTTCTCTATCAGCCTAACTATGAGTTTAAATGAAGAGAGGACGAACGTCGACCGACCGACCATGAGAGTTTACGAAAAATATAAACCTTGGGCTTATAAATGAAGAATACGGTAAATCCTCTGTCATTTAAAATATGAGTTCATGTTGAAGGTGCACATACTTTCATGAAAAAACTCAATGCACACTACAAACTTCTATTGTGAAGTAGTAGAACTTTCTTCTCTAGCGTCGTGCTGATATCGCAGTGTAGCGTCCAACTTGACGACATATTAAGAAACTTGGAAATCCGCAAAGAGCTGCTTTGATGATTTTGCTTCTGCAATGTTGTTGGCTTCAAAAAACATTTTTCTTTTAATTTTTGGTTTTTTAAAAGCGCTCAGAAATATAGAAACCCGAAAATATAAAGCGAGCGTTGCAGGTGTGAAACATAGTCGCAATTTAAATTTAAGCGTCACCCCGAATAGATAATCACAACCATTTCTGTGCGGACCCTTCGTAAGAATAAACTAGATATAGCAACCGTTAGAAGAAAATAACGGTGAACTTAGATGGAAGCAATTTTTCAAACGATTAAAACATTGACTACTATAGCAATAATACTGTGTACAATTGACTATTAGATGAATTTGAATAATTAAATACTGACGACTCCGAACATGAATTCCAAAGAATTTCAATATTCAACTACAGCTGATCAGGTGGTAAGAGTTATATCTGCAGGTCAATATGTATCTTCGTAAACGATGACAGCTAGCAACAGGTAGAACTTATGCATAAATATGCATATTGGGCAGACGATTCTGAGAGGGCAACTAAGCAAGCTGCCACTCTGTTCAAATGTATTTTGTCTGCAAGTTTGGTTGGGATTATAACTAAGCCGCCCGATTGGTGAATGAGCATAAAATATAGGTGTAGATGAATATAAGTAAACTAGCCAGTCATTTTAAAACAAATATGTAACAGGAAACCGAGGAAAAGTTAACCTCTGGAGGTGCTTGCTACAAGCTTCAGGTAATACGCTTCAAGCTTCAAGCTTCAACAAGCTTCCAAATGGAAAATACTCTGTTATCGACAATATGTAAGAAAGACAACAAGTGGAAAGATGCATCAATGAAATTGCTTGTTCTTCCACTTTTTATAAATTCACATTTTAAATCGAGTGATCAGAATGAAACTTAAAACCCACATGAAGAAGAAGCATATTAACGTCAATGTAATGAACAATGTGTACCTTTGCAGTCAACTTTCTTGATGCAACATTTTTATACTTAGCAAACGAATAATGCAACAAATATGGATTAATAATTTAATAATTTAAGTCAAAATCTATCAATAGCTTCATGAAATTCAATTTTCAATTATAAAACATAAAGTAACTATTTTAATATATAAAAGTTAAATAATGCGTTCATAATTTCACATATCCGCTTATTTATAAAATTAAAGAAATTCTATCACCTTCGAGATAGACTGATAATAAAATGCACATAGATTTTTAAGTAGTCCTAAACGTCTAAAATATCTTCAAAAGTTGAAAGTCGAATAGGAGGGATAGTATAAAAGGTTACTTCTACGGTTGACACTATACACTCCAAATTTCATAGCTCCGCGTTTTCAGATTTTATCGGACAAGCAAACAGAGACGCATAAATATAAATGAACGCGAAATTTATTTAATATAGACTCTACTTATTTGATTTTACAAAGGGAAGAAAGAGACGAAGAATGGAACCCCTAATACGCATTTCGCTCTCAGAGCTCGATTCGGTTGCAAAAATTGTGCATCAAAACCTCGCTTTTATGCAATTTCTTCTGAATTCCTGAAAAACGTGTCTATATCAATCTACCTATTAGGCATTTTCATCTAATGAAAGCTACAGCAAGAAAATTAAGCACGTACCATCTATACAATGCGATAATGCATAGAGCAAATACGATTATATAGAGTTGAAAAGTGCTGAATTTCACATATGCAAATTTCACGATGAAATTATACTCGACGATTATCGACGAGTGAAGGAAAAACGGATTTTCGGTTGACAATTTGTGCAAATAGTCGATTGGTTGAAGAGGCAACCGAGCCGAACGCATTACTGAATATTATTCTTTTTTGTCGAATATTGATGCGGCAATTTCGTTTAGTTGACGAGATTACAAAAAAGTACATTGCTTTCTGATGCATATCTCAATTGTTTGCCGCTGTCAAATATTTGCATAAAAATTTCATTGCCTCCGAGAATTGTCAAATTATTTGAAAATCAAATTTTAGAGATAATGAAATGAATGAATACATCACAAAGGCAAAGCGTGATGGAGAAACCAAGCGCTGCTATAACGATCTTTCTATTTCGTTGATTTTATCAATCATTTTCATATATTATCGAAAAAAATAATAAAATTTATGCAAAACGTACTTATATAAAATTTCCATTAGCTTAATCGCGCTTAGAAATTTTCTATAAAAATTTCGTTCTTTTACGACTGAATTTTGTGTAAAATGAGAATCAAATCGTTTGTAAGATGCATGAAAATTTTTGTCGCAATTAAATGCATTTACTCTTTTAGAAATTAACGAATCACTTTCAACATCGATATATGAACGTAGATTACATCCATTAAGTTCGTCAACACTAAATTCAATAGTTCTGGAGTTGAACCTATTGAGACAGACAGACAAATGCGCCGACAAACAATTGGGGTCATATTGCACTCTGCAAATATTAGATGACAAAAGTTTATAATAATCGAAACCAAAATTAAGAATATCGGCGGTAAGGAAATAGGATTTTCAAAGTTTAGCAACTGCTCTGCAACATCAAAGATAGCAACATCTGCACCAGCGAATTGCTTTCGAGGAGCATATTAAGGGAACAAACTATCCTTACGTACGCATATGTATGAGTATGTCTGTGTGTCTCTCTCTCCATCCGTCAGTTTGGGAACTGCTGCAGCTAGAGTCACGAAACTCGATAGCTAAAGAAGAGGAAAGGCTGCTGAACGATTTCAATAGGTATCAACTTCGTATAGGGTTTATGAACATTTGAGAGCGCGAGAAAATTCCGCACATCATTTAAAATAATTTTTTTTTTGCGTTATTTCATTAGAGGGCATTATTTTGCACATTTCATTATTTTGTTGGCAATTGGTGTTGTATCTGATGAAGTAAACCGAATGCAAAATATGTAGATCGTAGCAGCTCATCTGGCACGAATGAAGCTTGCTTAAGTTTATAACAGGTGCTACAAAGGATTTAGAATGGGCAAGGTAAGCTGCAAGAACAATCAACAGCATACAGGTACTATCCACTCAAAGTAAGAAACCCATAGCAACTGCTGAGTGAAGATTGAGGTCTTGAAAGAAAAGAGTCGAATAGAAGGAATTCCGCGAGAACAGAAGAAAGCTGAAATATTAGTAGTCAGGCGAGAAAAAGTATTCTAGCAGGAAGCGATATCTCCCATCCCTCTCCTGACAAACCTGTAAGGGTAGGGGGAAAAGGGGTGCGAAACAATCGAACAAGACTTCATCCACTCAAAAAAAAAGAGATAAAAATTTGGAAACTTTGGTAAGGAAATGAGTGAAACCTGATCAGGAAATAAAAAGAAATGGCTGAATTACAAATATTTCATTTTCGGGCAATCCTACTCTAATTTTTGTTCATATTTTTTTCTGCTGAAGCAAAGATATTTGCAGTTTAAGAAAAACTAAAGCAATCGTTCATCTTCGCTACACTTGTGCTCTTCCGCCCACCCACCGAAAGTATGTCTGTAGAAAAAAGTGTGAAAGGCAATCGGCGAAACGCCTAACGTTGGCTGAAAAAAAAGCGTCGATGATTTGAGTCTCTTAATTTTACGGTAACCTGAATGTGAAATAAAAACCTTTTTTAGAATGACCCACTGATTCGGTGAGCACTATACCCGTCATTTATCCATCTCTGTCGGCCGACTGTCGTAAATGAATTCACAGAGAACAACCGTACAGCATATTTGAAGCTTTTCAACATTACTTGCAATAAGGAAATATAAATTAAAAAACACAACAGCAGTTAGAACCTTTTTCTGTCAAATGATTTAAATACCGTAATAAACGGCGTTATGTTGCTCACTTTATGCGAAAATTTTGAATAGTACATCGATCAAATTGCAATTGTTCTTTTTAATATGAAACAAGGAGATAGCTGTTTCGGCATAGCACGACAGGGAGATATGAAAATATCAGAAGGCATCACCTCTGATTTTATAGGATGCCTCTAAGAAACACTTGATCCATTCGCGATATAACTGGGCGGATCCTCTTGACAAATCAAAATTCCACACCGGACATATGCAAAATTCCGCATGAAAATTTCTTAGTAGGATAAGAAAAGCAATAGAGAATTGCGAAGTAGAGATAATAAGAGAAGTTTCAAAATCAAACACCTCCTCATATGCAAAATTTAGGCTTTTCAAATTGAGCAAGTTGCGGCACTAATAAATGTTGGAAGCGAGAAACAAGGAGATTTTTGCGCATAAGCGAAAGAAAATATTAAAAATTGTCGATATTTTAATAAACAAAATTCATTTCTGCATACAAATTCTTCGACGTATTTTCCAATGAAATGAAAACTCTTCATTTGTGGGTCAGTCAAAAGAGACCCCTAACAGCGCAATCTTTGCACCTAATTTGGAAAAAAAACCATCACTGGCTGCTTACCAACCAGCTAGCCCTAGATTTTGGCCCGGAAGTTAGTCAAAGCAATTTTCGAAAATTGAGAAGGGCTGGGAGGGGAGAGGAGGGGAGGGTAGAAGCGATGAGGGGACGAAATGGAATAGAGGGCAATACATATCCAACCTATACTTTGAACTACTGACGAATGCAACGGCGATGATGAAAACAGCCAAAACGATCGGTATCGAATAAAGCTAACTGCATTTTAACGCTTCATTTCATCAAAGAAAAAAAACTGACTCCTGTTCGAAATTTATGCAAAGATATACGAACGGTTTTGAAAACAATTATTGAAATATTAATTAAAGAAAGCAATGACGCAGAAAAGAGATACACACCAAGAAGCACAATAATAATATTTCAATATACAAATTAACCTCACTATTTCATCGAAAATATAAATCTTCTGATAGCAGAGATAGATTCGATGATTCGATGAAAAATTTGCATACTTTGAAAAAATTTGCATACTTTGATGAAAAATTTGCATGTTTGATGTAAATTTCATAGAAATTAAACTTTTTTTTTTTTAATCAAAGCAGGCAGATGAATAATAATCCCATATAAATAAATGCTTAATGCGTATCTTATAGCAAGGTTTAGTGTATACAAAAAACGAGATGATGACTGAGGCAATTTCATTGCATTTATTCGATCGCTTCAACTAAAGGAAATAGTGGATTGATGAGTGAATGAGTTAGGTTTAAGCTTGTGATTTTGCGGTTTACTTGACTCCTATGTGATATTCTAATGTTGGGGCATAGCCTCAAGGACCTGTAAGTTAGACAAGCCGGCTACAGATTAAACGGAAATGTTACGCCACGCAAAGTAAGGCAAAGAAGATGAAAAGTATACAGGCAGGTCAAACGATTACTCAGCATGTGTCGTCAGGCTTGCCTAAACGCAAAATCGGGAGGATATAAGTGGAGTTGGTATATGCTCATCTATTCATTCCAACTTCTAGACTGATCTAAAGGCCAAGTTGGCCTACGGGTGGCCCCGTCGAAGTGCGAGAGGTGATCGGCGGCTGCGAAGAGTTTGACTGCAGGATCATGCCGGCGATCCAAACTATCCTAGCATTCCTTCGTATCTCTCACCTTATTGTATCATTGTGACAAGCTGTTCGCTACCCATGTTGTCTCGCAAGTTATTCGACCACAGGTCGCGAGAGGGTACAGACCATCAATGAGATCTCGACGCTAGATGAGCTGACCCTTACTGAGGAAAGGTCGTTTTTTGATGGAATCGTATTTCATAAAGGTTACTAGAATAATACCCATTTGTCTAAATCAAATTATAAAATTCGATGCTACTATTGCCTATATAGAGCGAAGTAGTTAGTAGTGTGAAATTATCTCAACAAGAGAAGAAAATCATCCAATTCAACTCTAAGGCTAAAGAACATTTCCTAACAAAGCATGAGATTAACGACAATGTGACTCTCGGGAAGCATATAAATACATTCTGGCTATATTTTATCGATTACCAATGATCTTTTGCTTGTCAGGAAATCATGATCACAGATAGTAAAGTTGTTCTAAGCATAATACGTAAATCAGGAAATATAGATCCAAATCCAGCGGAATAAAACGATCATGATTTTATGCGAACTTGTACCTTCTCGGATATCAGCAAATCGAATAATAATAAATAAATAAATAAATAAATAAATAATATAATATAATATAATATAATATAATATAATATAATATAATATAATATAACATAATATAATATAATATAATATAATATAATATAATATAATATAATATAATATAATATAATATAATATAATATAATATAATATAATACAATATAATATAATATAATATAATATAATATAATATAATATAATATAATATAATATAATATAATATAATATAATATAATATAATATAATATAATATAATAAGGTGTTTATCTTTTTACTGAGTGCTAACTTAGCATGAGACCACATGTGATGAAGAATTAAGTTCAAAGGTGCTTCGCTATAGGTTATTTGAACTTCATTGCGATAAAAAAAATTTATTTCTGCATGATGTCTACATAATGATATCATTGAAATGATTCAACAATTACAACGCTGAATTGGTTTATAGTGAATTCTGATTAAACACACATCATACTTCTATTAAATGACGAATATTTTCCCCAAAAGAGTGAAATAAATAAAACGAAAAAAAATTAAAATAAATAGGAAAGAGTATTCATTACACTATTCATAGTGAGCGATGATTCTTTTCATCAACTGAACTACTAAAAAAATAAATAAAAATAATTAGAGAATGGAAATGATTAGAGGAATTTTATTGTGACATCTCTACATGTTGAAACTTCAACAAATAACAGTAATAGCAAAACGATATATTTAATGCAACAAGCTTAGAAGAGAAAAATAAGTCTTTAGCATAGAGTAGTTTGAAGCAAATAATGTTCCTTTTTTAAATATTTAGTTATATAACAATAGTAGCCTCATAAAATATTTATTTTTATATTCAAATGTATTTAATCAATCAAAAAAAAATCTTGGCCAATATGTCAATTAGTGAAAATTGGTCGATAAATTAGTGGAAAAAAATATTTTAAAAACATTGCTCAATATGTGAACAAAACGATATTGCTTAAGAATAAAAAATCAATGGGACATTGTAGAGGGAAAATTATGCACAAAGAACGAAGCGATTTTTTTTCTGGGAAAGAATTTTTTTTTTATTTGAAAAACTTTTATTGTAACAGCGAAAAGGTTATTTTTTATTAATCACTCATTGATTGTGGTCTAGCGAATCATATCACGATGAACCGCAACGAATCATCATCACTTCTTTGAAAAAAGAAATTTCCTATTTATGAAAATTTCATTCACATATGATGAAATCTTTGTGGGCTTATGGGAATATTGTTTTTAATCATACTTCAACACTAAACATTAGAATATTTTTGCTTTTATAAATAATTCAACATTCGCATTTCCCCAAAAATATATAGAAGGTAACGATTGTGATGCAAAATATTCTCGACGAGATGATTAATAAATAAAAGACGAAAGAACACCCCGCCTCTGAAGTGCTGAATTTTTTTCGGTTTATATTTCAAATATTCATCTCTAAATAGGCAATGTTGTTGCCAATTTTTTTTTTTTTCGATTGGTATAAAATTGTTGTCGCCTTATTCACATTGGATTTCTCGTTTCCACTACCGTACATCAACATAGCAAGCACTTCAATTACCGCACTCTACAGTCGCATTTATTAAATTTATCGAAATCGTTTGAAAACAATGCCGTCTAGCTGAGAGCAATATATCGAATATAGCTCCAATAAGCTTTAGGCAGTCGTTTCTGCAGTTGGCAAAAATGCGAATTTCCAATTTTTGAGTCTCCAAAATCAGAAATTCGAGAGAAAAAATGAATCCTTAAACTCAGAAAAAAATTTTCAAAGCCGAGCAATCATTCTCAAATATTCGATAACGAAAACATTTCCTAAATAGTCGATTTTCATAAGAATCCATCAACTTCACGAAGTTATTACATCAAAACTTATCAAAAACAAACATATCGCGCATAGTTCTCCTACTGAGCACTAAATACTTTTTATAGAAAGATTTGACATTTCCACGCTTGACACGTATCACATCTGTGATCCTACAATCACTACAAACCTCGAGATTTATTTGATTTTTATGTGCTCTTTGCAATTGATGCCTTAAAAGTGCAAAAGGTGGGATGTGTCATGCGGGTGGGAGGGGGATGAGGTAGCCTAACGATATGGCATGAGTGCAGGGATAACAATAATCCTTATAAGAATCGTTTACAATGCTTGGAATATCCCCACGACTCGGGGAGGGAACTGAGGGCATCATTTTGTGGCACAATATATCGAAGCATGAATAAAACGATTGACACTATATAAGATATGCTTGACCATCTATTATGGGCAATTGCAATCACCTACGGATAACCTCTACTTAAATAAATTAAATCGACAATAAATGTCGGGTTTTTCAGGGTGAAACACAATCAAATCGTTAATAAGCGAATGAAGAAGCTTAAGACTTTATAAATAATCGCGAGGAAGAATCACAAAATCCTGAAAATATATTTGAAAATATTCGTCGGAAACGTAAAATTTTAATGAACTCATAAACTTTGGGCAAAGAACGGTGCTTAAAATATTTCCATGACTGGGGAGGGGGGAGGGGACTGGAATTGAGGGCATCGTTGTTGCGACACAATACACCGAACCATGAATAAAATGAAAAAATGTTAGAAAAAATAAAGCAATATACGAATAAATAAATTTAAAATGCGGAAATAACTAAAACAATCGAGTACAGACAATAAAAGTGGGAGAGAACAATAGGAATACGGAGGGGGTGGAGATGGGAGGGGGATGGGGTTGGGATGAAATGGAGAACGTTGGAGCGATGTTGCCTGACTAGTGAGTGATGCGAATTTTCGGCGTTGTGATGCACATTGTTTGACTGCGTAACACAGCAGTGCCGTGCGTGTGCCTATTTAGAATGACACACAACGATCAGTATGGAATACAGTCTGTAGCTGTGCTGATGATCGTCCCAAAAAAAACTCCATATCGGAGTCGATAGTTCTCTAAAAGACCGTGCAAATTGCTATTAATTCTTCTCTCACCCTATTTTAGCCACTTCAGGTGAGCATTTTTTTATATTAGTTGATTTGTAGCCGTACATATCGATGAAACGACAATTCTAAATTGTAACTTACTCGCCTAATAATACCTGTTCGACAATATCTTTAACTTTAAGTTGCCATCTTATTAGATCATAGAGATTACAACTTTTTTTTCGATATGGGAACGATAGTTTATTGTAAGCGATTATTTCGACTTTTTACGAGATGGAAATCGGAACAAGTTACCAACGAGTGGAAAAGCACGCCAGAGGGTTTGATACGAGAAGCGCTTTTTGCGCTCTCCTCAATCCACCAGTTCCATGGATTATCTACAAAGGATAAAATATGCAGAAAAATGCCTTCATATTGGAACTGATCGCCCGACTAATCGTTAGAATCTTATAGAAAATAATTTATGCATCTCCAATAAGAATGGCGCAAAATGTAAGCTCAATTAGCGTAAAATACATCCAACCTTTGACACCTTCAGATATCTGGAATTTCATTCGAACTGGTAGATGTTTCTAGAGTTGGAGATGTCTCCAATAATGTCGAAGAAGTTTGTTCATCACTACTTTGAAATCTTTTCATTGATCAAACTTCATCAGCTGTTCGTTCAAGAGGTTTTCTATTCAAAATTGACTATTCACCTATAATTAAATCAAAAAGGTATACCTCCCAATACTGCTTCCAATATTTTTACCATCGGCATGTGTGTATTTGCATTTTTGCCTATCGGTTTACAAGAGTACTGAAGCTCAAGTTGGCGGAATTTGATGGGCATAACGCAAATGATAAGAGATAATTTTATATGCCACCTTCAAGTTGGAAAATCAATATCCAAAGAAGAAATCATTGTTGAGGGAATCTAAAATTTGTAAGCATTTCGTTTATTCATTTATTTACAGTTGCATCTTTCGAATGGGCTCAGTTATGCGTCAACAATTTATGAAAGCGGTCGGTCTTATAGCAAAACTGCAAAACAGCATAACGCATCAGTTTGTCTAACATGCACCGCCACTTGTTGTGTGACAGTCCAACTGTAGAACGTGTAAATTTGCTCCTGGCCATGCGACTCTGTTGGCACCACTGGAAGGGATCGAGTGAAACAAGTGAAGGAATGTGCAGTTGACATGATATGCGTTTTGCAGGGCGCTTACATAAACAACCACTTTCGCGAGTTACGAATATATTACCTCTTCCGAAAATGATATCTTTATGCATAAATTAACCTGTCTGCCCGCATATGCCATCTACCAAAAATTCGTTTTTGTTGTAACCTGAGCGATGTAAAATGCATACGAAATTTTTTACCCTTGAAATGAGTTCAAATCATTTCAAAGATTGATGCATCAACGTGAAAAATACTGGAAGCGATTTCACCATAGCGTATATGGTATGCTTAAAAACTTCTGTAACTTCAGTAATGACAAACCACCAAGGTGTTGCAGCCAGAAGCAGTTGGCAGCCGTGCACAGCTATGACCATAACAAACAACTGTCCATTTACTATCTCCACTCGTTTTTCTGTAATATGCATGTGCACTCAAGTGTAGCTTACCTAATCTAAAATAATTTCGCTCAATGCCGACGCACAAACTCATAAATTTTTTGGCCCGACCGATGTAAAAGAAAAATTCAATTGGTGTAGCTTATATGCAAATTTTTTCACCCCTTTAAAAGCGCATAAATTAACGTGATATATCAACCTAAATGTAAAGAAACACATCACTCTGAGTAATGAATGCTCTTTGCAATTGCAAATTAGCAAAGCGATAGTTGAAATGTGAAGGCATTACGTTGCATAAATAGATGCGATTGGTAACACATCTAAGATCTCCATCGATCAAATGTCACTTCAAAAGAGACACACATATGCAAAGACAATCTGCATGTGGGTTATGTGCTTTAATAAAGCTCTACTTGCATATGATATTATGAGAAGGGCATGTATGTGCGCACATATGTTTGTGTCTGTGTCCAAACGACAGTTTGAATCGGAAAACAATTGAAGTTAGAGGTGCAAATTCATATAATCTATACTAAAGCGTTCTTAGACAGTAGTTAAGCTGACCCAGTAATTTAAAAGATATACACACAATAAGAGTGTTTAAATACGCACGAAAATTTCAAATTATGGACGCATACTGCGCATTTCTCACTACTGACCGGTAAAATATGAAATCGATTGGTCTGACGAGTGGAATCACAGATAAGCATTCCGTAAAGCGGAACTACAACTAAACATTCCGGACAACGGAAAGAAAAAAGCATTCCGCACAGCGGAATCACAAATGAGCATTTCATATCACTTCCTATCGGCAAGTTTTTTTTTATTTATTCCACTATATTTGCCATTTTCATAACATATATTATAAAGATCGCGATATCAAAATTTACAAATTGATATTTTAGAGCGATAAAATCACAAAAAATTTGCATAAACACCTAATTCTTATGAATATAGCCAGATTGGAACGATTAATACAGGAATTATTTCTTTTATGGAGATAATATTGAGTTGTAAAATATATTGCATCATATTATACTTTCTGATTTCTGATGTCGCTTACTTGTAATACTCTTTACGGTATATTATATATTAAGAGCTTTTACGCCGAAATATAAATTCCATTGTAGATTATCGGAAAAACTGAAATATCATATAGCTGATGATATTAAATTTATTTCAAATCGTATAATTGAAATTTCAAAAATTGAAATTTTAAACGACGATTAAAAGCCATCTATTAAACGATCGCTCGCAGGTGGAACCTTTAGGATGGAATATTTTTCATATGAATATTGGCATTGTTTACCTGAAATGAATAGACTAATATGGAATTTTTCTTTCTCGATGAAACCTGATTTCAGATATCGATCGAATAGAGAGAAATTTGCATAAGAAAAAAAGAAACAAAATCGCATTATAAAGGCAACACAAATTACATTCCAAATAAGGTAATTCAAATATTATAGCTACTGTAATTAAATCGATGAAGATAAATGAATAAAAAATTTCCATATTTCAGCGGAAGAAATCATCTCTTGCAACCGTCTACAATTCAATCGGCTGCAGCTGCCTTGATCGATTTCTAGTGTCGTTCTAACTGAAAGAAAGACTATCGAATAATGGAATTTTTGAATATTGGCCACTGATCTGCCGAATCAACCAGGTGATGAAGATCAAACTATTTGGCCGGTTCGAATAGTCGAATTCTACAACGTGCCCCTCCTTTTCACTATGTAATGATGTTGGTTTGGCTATATTTCCCATCGTTTGACAACTGCAGAACGCAACAGCACCTGTAAGATAGGCCGAGTACTGTTGCCCAACTTTCCGTCAGCTGGTTGATGCAGCTGCTGGATAGCGCATGGTGGATAGACAGTTCATCGAAGGTACATCATTTGATACGTTAAGCTTTAAACGTAAACGAAATCTAAGCGAAATTGATCAATGTGGAGATATATATTTCAGGATATTCAAATAGCTGACTTCCGAGATATGTTTCAGGATGCCAATGGAAGTATAGAAATGCTCAGCTAAAACCGCTTAGGTATAACGAGTTTTGTAATTTGTACTTATATTTCGTGACAGATCTATGAACAACTTAACAACTCTTTTAGTTCTTTAGTTAGCAAAACACCAATTTCTGTTTAGAATATTTATTCGAAAGCTTGATTTTACTATACTGAACCCTGAAAGAAAAGATCAATATTGAGGGGGCATCGATAAACGGTTTATAGACAAACAGGAGTAAGTATGACAATAAAGGAAATGCATAAAATCGAAAGGAAGGGAAATGCGAGAACAATAGTCGTCGAACATGTGGTTTGCTAGCACATTGTGGCTAGAGAGAGAGAATGCAGAGCACAGCTCCATCGGGAATTGAAGAGAATTGTAGCCGTGGCGCTTGAAGTGTCAGCAATGAGAGAGAGACCCTTCATTGGCCCCCCTTCCGCCGAAAAAAAATTGCCAACAAAACGCACATTTTACTGAACAGACATAGAGAGGAAAATTATGAACATTAGTTGAGAGGCACAACGACAAACATAAATTCTTTGAGAAAAGAAGAGTAAGACGATGAAATAAACAAAGCAAAAGAGTGAAAAATAGGAAAGAAAAGAATCAGTGCGTGAAATAGCTCTAATTCATACAATGAGCAATTGAGGAAAACGGCGTAGAAGAGAGGGAAAATATGTGCTAAACAATTCGACGCTACAGAAAATAATGAGAGCATAAACAAATGTGAAATTGAAATGATACAAAAAGAAAAAAAGGAGTTTTTAGAGTGAGGAAAAGCAGTAAATATGAGACATGCCAGGGGAAATATAATATGCATATAAGCGGATATGTTCAATAGAGTAAAATTTTATAAGCTTGAATGTGATTTACTTATGGAAGGATAAGTGCTTTTAGTGCCTATGAGAGAGCATTGACGATTCGAAAACGATGCGCGTTGGATTTGTTCATTTTTTAGTTCGTTGTTGAAACGAATCGAAATATCAACGCAAATATGCATAAAGCATCCGAACAAGTGGGAGAAAATTTCAGCGTTAAACTAATCATGCAATGAATATGCTGAATTTGTGGCTATCAATTCAAACAAGTTTCGTCTTATTTCATAAGATATACGCCTGCTACAATATATTTTAGAGAAGCATTTCCTCCGCTTCATTTCTGTCATTTTAAAAAACGACCGTTTTGAGTAGGTCGTTGAAAATGTTCCCCCACCCCCTTCCCCCCCTTCCTCTCTCGTTATTCTATCGAAAACAATCGTTCAATTAGTTTTGCATTATCTATGTGCAAGATTATGGAGATCATTATAAAAGATCGTATGCTCTATAACCTAATGAAGTAATGAAATCTTCATACTGTGGTTCCTCACTAGGTGTATCTGCATTGTTACAGTTACATTCTAGTATAGCCAACTCAGACATTACATTCAAAGAAAAAATCAAAATCCTCATCGGTCGCTCGAAGGCTTTTGATTTTATATGAAACAGGAAGTTTCTTTGTGCAATTTAGAGGCTTACTAAGCTTTGGGCTACTTATTGAGACAGAAACAATCCCTTCTTATTGGCCGTTTATTGAGGGTTAACGTAGACGAAACTCTAGAAAAGCAGAAAAATTTTTTAATAGTATCCCTCATTGGCTGCTGTTTTGCTACATTCTATTGAGCATATGTGAATGATGCTTGAGATTATTTGTAAAACGCATGCTGGTTATTCGCAATTTGAAAATATATCGACCCCTGTTTAATCGTTGCTCTTGTCTTTTGTACATTTCAAAATGATTTCAATGAGTTCTCCGAGTTGTAAAAACTTTAAAAGTCTAAGTAGTCTAAGAAGTATTGGATATTTTATTTAAACTTCCACTAGGTATGTTTTCTATCGTTGAATTGTTCGCCTTCATTATCCACTAATGAGAGAGCATCGATGATCAGTAATATCCCTCCTACATAGCTTTTATGCAATATTTATTCGAGTTTTTAAAGTATCGTTGAGAGTTGAAATATTTCACGCCAATAGCCCATATTGAATTATTTAATTTAAAAAATATTTTATCGATTTTGTCATTCAACTGCCCAATGCAATAGTTTTCTTTCTCTATTATTTTTCTTCCACCATGCCCACATATATAAAATCACATATAATTCATTTCATTATGTTTGCTTCTTATGTCTATATATATTTTCTTTTATTATCTAAGTTGTATGTAGTTTACGGAATTTTCTCTCATCCTTCCTGTGTTATCGTTAAGGTTTTTTTCCCAACTTCCGCCATTTGGTTGTTAAGCAAATACACACATTTGATTTGGCTGTCTTTAACAGGTGTGCAAATTTTCATTGTCTCAATATGCAGCCACGAATAAAAATTGTTATTGTTATAGTTAACAGTGAGCGACCGGTCACATAAATTCTTCACCAAAGAGACTATTTTGAGGCTAACTTGATCATGTGGGAAACAAATTTCACATAGAGATTTTAACACATCATTCAGATACCATTAATCTACATGGAAAATGATAAATCATGAGAAAAACCAGATTTTAAAGTTGAACTTAAAAGGTGAATTATTCTCATTATTTATGTATATACAAACTCCAAGCAAATATGCTTTGAACTTATTGACACCAAAGTGATGTGTTACCCTTGAAAAATCTTGAAAAATATTTTAAGTTTCCTCAATAAAAATGCCCGAATGGTGAAGAAGATGCCAAATGATGCCATCACTACTTACAAATTTCTTCTGCGTTTTTAAATTACCCTCTCCTCAATTCTAATCTGCTACAAACATTTCCAAAAACCTCTCATCAACGGTCCATTTCGATTGCTTATATTATTCTCGATACTTGGATTGCACAACTCAATGAAACAGCGGAAACAACAACAACAACGTTTTATAAAAGTAGTTTTAAAACATTACATAAATATACGACTTATAAAAGTTTATTGGAAGACACAATTTAAGTCTTGGATTAAAGATGTGTCCTATTCGATGTTCAATATCCTCCTTATTATCTTTATTCGGATCTTCTATCATTCGATTGAACAAATTTTCTCTAAACTTTATAAAGCAAAGAATTTAAAAGAAAAAAATGCCAATATTGTCACAACAGTGACCTTGACGACGAGATCCAGTAAAGACTCATTGGATCATCACAAACAATGATTGATCGTTGAGGAATAGTAGGCTACCTCGGAACATTTTTTTTTCTTTTTGAAATGATGTAAATGAATACTCCAACTCTCCCATTACAATTAACGTGACATTTTTACACACCTTTAGAAACAGCCACATGCAATCCGCGTTGAGAACGTCATCTCTGTGCGTACGCATATATCTTTGTGTTTGCGTGTATTTGTCTGTTCGTTGGTTTCAGTTCGGTGAATACTGAAGTTGCGGTCACGAGAATCGATAGATGCGATCTCGATCGAAGTGTGATCTTTTATCCGATATTAGATAAAGCAGTACTTCATGTGACTTCGTACTATCCTTTTTTTGTTACATATCGAAGGGAAAGTGATGCGGAATAGAACTAAGACCAAATGAGAAAGATGTAAAAACTTTCTTACCATATTCCATAAAATGGTATCCCAGAACAGCGAAACAGTGAGGAAATACTTGGGAATGTGGAATATACGAAGTTCCCACAACATCATACAGTGTACAAACATATTACCCAACTATCTTCTATATCACATTTTGAGCTGGTAGTCAACCCAAAATTAACCCAAAAAGGTAGCTAAAATGCTCGAAAACGTGGGCACTACTTTGTTACCTATGCCTTTTCTATATCGCTGACTTTCCACAGTCGCTCGGATCATTTAAACGAACCTTTTGTAGAAAGTTCATATAAAGGTTAGGATCATTCAAGAAACGCGTGCAATATCGTACGAGAATTTGTCATTAAATAAAAAGACTGATCAATGCGGCGGCCGGTATTGTACGGTATATCCCGCCATTTCATCTATCATAGTTTTCCATTTCTTTCAAATTTTTCACTTTTTCATCCTAACTGAAAATCATGATTTACTTGAAACCTGAAATTTGCAACACAACATATCCTCTTCAGTTCATTAGAGCTCATCGTGTCAAATCCTTTTGTCATAGAGCATTTAACATAGGTTCCTAATCGAATGAAGTTCCTTCCTGAAAATTTACTCCACTTTCGCAGTAATTTTTTGAAAATAAATTTGGATATTTTTTCCAAATAAACTAATGAATTATCACCTTTTAATGAGTGTTTTACTCTGATATATTTAGTGATAATTCCTTTCCGATCACCGTTGGCGTTTTCGACTAAAGATATCATTTGTTTTCATGAGCTGTACTCATCAAATACTTGATAAAATGCAAAAACATAAGTGAATTAAGAATTCAGAATGGTACTGGATGTAAGGTGAGGTAGAAAACAAGATAAAAATAAGTAGACATAGAAGAAAGGAACATTGAAAGGATGATGGCGTATTCTCTAGAGTGTTAACTTGAAAGATACATGTGAAGTATGTTAGGTTGCTTCAATAGAAGGCGCATTTATTCAACAAAACGATATCTAACAAAACAACACATGTGAAGCAAAGAAAAAATACTCTAGATGGCCTCATTGAAGCAATTGTCTGCATCCCGCATCGATCTAAATTCTTTCAGTGGTTGAAAACGAACACAACTTTCAGTGATACTCAAATGTTGATAACAGTTTTTAGTATTTGTATACTCATTTTAGTACATACTTTTCAGGACCGCAATGACAACAGCATATGTAGTTTAACATAGATCATGAATGGTAAATGGGTTTCAAATTCCTGCAGAGTTACCTGAGGTCTAATTTTGGTGAAAATGTAAAGTTATAAATCACTATCAAGAATGAGTCCAGAAGAATGAAGGATCGAGAAGGCTCATAAGTGTTGACTTTATGACGACATTCGATGATAGAATGATGAATACGAAAAACCCTATTGCAATTCTGTGCCTAATCTTATTAACGATTTTCACCAGGAATGAGATTTCAGTTTTTTTGTCAGAAAGGTTGGCATGATGTGTGCTTATGGCCGTTATACTAGTCACACTAACGATCGGCTGCTTAAATACTCGAAAGCAATGCCATAACACCGAATAAACCATATTTCTGCAAAGCAGACCACTTATACAGACTGGTTGTCAGGAAACACTTCATAAAACAATTTAATAACACCAAAAAATTTTAAGGATACATTGATGCCATAATGGAAATAATTGGTTTAGTGCACTGAAGAGCTGCTGACGCAGACAGCAGTTTTAATTTATATATATATATATATATATATATATATATATATATATATATATATATATATATATATATATATATATATATATATATATATATATATATATATATATATATATATATATATATAATAAAGCGCACATTTCGGTAGAATAGAAAATACAATGAGCATTGATATATTTGTCAACACTGAGAAAGAAGTGAAGAAAACTACATGCGACTAGGAGAGTTCATATAATATTGACAGGTTGGACGTTCGATGAGGACAGCTGAAGCAAAGTAAACATCACTTCACTGTCGATGTAAACGAAACGTATGTGCAAACTTTGCACTGAAATATATTTGCAAATGGTGGAATATCTCATATTTCGACTGTATCGCATGCATGAAAGCAATTTCTTCGATGCATCATATGCAGTTCTCATCATATGCAATCATATGCATTGTGAATGCAATTAGGATGGGAATTATTTGAAAAGAAACATCGCAACAAGATGAACAAATGCAATAGAAATATTGAATAAAAATAATAATAAAACAGTTTAGAATTAAGTGGCATCGTCAATAAAAGTCGATTGTTTAAGGAAATCAACTGCAGCATGGCGTACATTCCTCGCTGGAAAGCGTAAGCTGATCGGGCGTAAAACATGCCGGCTTGACTATACAGACGTAGAGATAACAGGAACGAAGGGGGCAGATGCGACTATGATGGTTCGAGATCTTTTCATTCACTAATATTAGCTTTCTGTGCTCCTAGGAACAGCGGCGTAAAAGACTCGTCGGGAACCGGAAGAATTGCCTTGCTGGAAGGATTGATGAAGAGCTGTACGATAGAATTCAGATATGAACCGCAGTAAGCAATATCATGCAATAATGCAGGCAAAAGGCGAGACTCTCGAAAGAGGTTTTGTGGAGGTTATATGCAAATTTCTGCGGTCGGTTCACTTCTCAGTTTAGTGTCAGGCGAAAATACTGATGACCAGATGGCTCGATATTTAAGGTTAAAAAAGTAACAACCTGCGTCATTTATTTTAAAAGATATCTTCATGAAAACTACATGAAATTTTTATTATACTTCTTAAACACATATTAGTTCATACGAGTAATGACCAGAAATACGAATAAAAGAAATACCGGTATATAATATGCACTCTTGTAAGAATTGTTGATTTGTATTTGGCCGTTATGAGTAATGACCGAGAAAAATAGAAAGGCGTACTTAATGAGAAAAAAAAATCATCAAAAGATGTGCGGAAAAGGTAGAAATTAGCAATAATTTTGTCAAAGCATAGAGAATCATTCCTTCGATATGAGTGGCAAAGCAATGTTTGAAGGGATTGATCCACGACTAGCTTATTGAAAGGACCGATCCTTAAGTGCTACGACTTGCAACAAAGAATCCCTCTGTCAATCCACTTCTACCATTTGGAGGTGTAGGGTGCGTTCTCTTGGTTATGCATAACATCTGCTATGGCACTTCGGCATGAAACGTATAAATAATACAAAACACACATAAATAAAATCATCGCTGAATGTCCAGCTTATCATATCAGACTATCATATATATATATATATATATATATATATATATATATATATATATATATATATATATCAGAGACATAAGTTATAATTCGTTTCGAGAAGACAGATTAAAAAAGAAGCAAAAAATAACAACAGTAACAAGAGAAATAAAAAAGTGCTTTGCAAGCAATCAAAAGCCCGTTAGACAAGGAAGCACATATAATCTTTCAGGCATGAGAACATTAGGCAACATTAGAATTTCATAATAAATTTGCAGGAATATTTATTAACTGAATTTCCTCTAATACAGAGATTCATATTGGGAATGCGAATAAAATTATTAATTAAAACTCTGTTTCTCAAATAAAATGAGATTCTAAATTACGACTATTTTAAATTTGATCCCCATAGGAATAGTAGGCAAATTCAAATGTGTAAATCTGGGGATCTGTTGTGAAATAATAGAAATAAGCATCTAAATCAGAGATTCGTTGAGAAACGAATCACTTCAAATGCTCATATTCGAATGAAATATATTAAAGTGATAAACCGTCTCAAAGATATTTGTATCATCTGTACGATTGTAAAAATATTTCTGCATTATTTTATGCTTTTCGATTCTATTAAAGCATCTCCATAAGGAAGATTATTGATGTTGGGGATTATATATGCGACAACAGTATTATAAAATAATTTCCGCAATATGGCAAGAAAAAAAAAATTTACATCAATGAGAATATTTAAAGATTCATATAAAAGTAAGAATTTATAAGTTCGGTATGAGGAGATTATTCAAAGTAATGAAATATGACTCAAAGATATCTCAAATTTAAATATGCCAATTATATACAATAATATAAAATGATAATACAAGAATGAATTATTTATGTTTTATGATGAGTTGTTTCATCGTCAACACACTTAGAGAGCGGTATCGTTGAAGGACTTGTAGCAAGAGCAACATCCGTTTCACGTGCCCAATCCTGTACGCTTGCTGAAAGAAAAAGAGGCAGTGAATGCACATCGATAAATATAATATTATCCATTTTAAAAGGTATTATAACCTTTATTCGGATCAATTTTTTTAATTATCTAGGTGCTCGTTTACCTATAAACAGTGCATTAAATACGATGGTCTTTTTCTTATTACTTTTTTTGAGATTCTTATTACTTTTTTTACTTTTGATATTACTTATTACTTATTACTTTACTTATTACTTTTGAGATATTATTACTTATTCTTATTACTTTTGAGAATATTTCATTCTATTCTCGTTATATGGAAATAGCTACCATCAATATGCCGACTTTGGATGAAAATTTCAATTATTATATAAAAATCAACTCCACTTATATACTTTTACAGCTGAAAGCATTTCTGAAAAAGTTGGTAAAAGGTTTCGAAACATTCATAGTATCAATTACAAATAGTCGAATGGTTAGTGAACTTCGCTGTAAGATGACGCTAATTGCGAAATAACTCTATTTCAAAACACACTGCACATTGATAAATCCTTAGAAAATAACCGTGATGAAGACGTTTCTGTTGAGATTCTCTTCAATTCACTGATAGAGAATGGTTTCATTATGAATAACAGTTAATACAAAGGGAGACAGCATGTTCGTGCCTTACTACTCCGGCCAGTTTCAATTAGGAAACTGTGTCGACCGAAAAGCCAAAAAAAAAAATTTCATAAACATTCGTAGATTTTATTCACCTATCTTCGGCATGGCTAATAAGAATACTATCTGCAAATGAGTACGAACAAGTAATCATCCGATTGCTTGGCCATATTAAAACTATTATAAGCTATCGACTATTTATGGATATCCATCGTCAGTGAAAAGCGTTGAGTCGACAGGTGAATTTATATTTCACTTTATAGTTGTGTGGGTTTATCTACCAACCTGAACCGCAACATTGAAAGAAGATGCCTGTCGTGGTGAGTATCACAATCATAACGGCAAATACAATCTGCCACTCCCAAAGAACACTCTATAAATAGTGTTTAATATAAAAGAAGATCAATAAACACTAAAACAATTCAACATCTATGCTACACTATTTCCTCACAATTATTCCATAGTAAAATCATTGAAAAATCAAAATAAAATAGTTCACAATATGGTAATATTAATAAAACTATATCACGAAATTGTGTTCAAATTTTTAGGTAATCAATCGAAATTATTTATTATTCGATCGTGTTAGCGAAATTTTATAGTCTGCTTTGGCTCAGATGAAATTAAAAACACTTTTTTTTTTCAAGCAACGATCATAATACCGCAATAAGCGTCAGTAATCGCAATAAAACCTCAGTAAAAGCATCCCTTTATTATGAGGCTTAACAGGATCGTTCGTATATAGCAATCCGGTGGTTACAGCACATCAAAATCATTAGAAATGAGGAATCGAAACATGGATACGAATAATACGATAGAGCAAAACCTCAAAGAAACCTGTCGTAATTTACTTCATAACCTAAGCTGCTCGATGAGAAATAAGTGAAGATGAATAAAAGATCTTGCTTTGTGAACCTAAACAATCATCAATAAATCTTAGCAGGTATTCTTAAAGGCAGAAATAATTCGAGCATAATGAAGGATACCTTCTTGGTTAGCACTCCTATCAAATAGGGTGAGGCAACCGATGCGATCGTAGCCCATAAACGGCAAAATGCAGCCACCGATGATGTATATTTTGGGGCAATACATACGATGCTGAATAAATAAACGTTAGCAGGCAAGATTACAATGTCGGAAATTGGTCATTACGATAGCTTCATTGGGAACAGCCTAGCGGATATTATTATTGCATTGAAAAACAGGTTATTGCATATCGAGCAGAGAACTTTTTATTCGCTTACAACTCCCTTTTGTTAAATCTCATTGCAATGAGAGAATGAGATTGCTACTTCATATTAATGATAATTGGCTGGTTCATAGTAACATATGAATACGGATGCAAATATTTGAATAACTTTTAAAGTATTTTGTAGATCAAAATATTCCCAATGCCATCGGTAAATCTGTAAGGCCGACGTTTCAACGTGTTTTTTAATAAAAAATTTATATTGGCTATAAAATGCGATAGAAAGGTAGAAAAATGCACCTGGTATTATAACCAGGTATATAACCAGAAAGAATTCCCATCGCTAAGCACACTAATGCAACAGCTTCCCACTGACGAGAACAATCGAAGAACATCAACGCTCCAAAACACAGCGCACCACCAGATGAAGCTGGAAAGGGTGCATTTTGTTACGTATTTTATAAAGCATTCATATTCCATTTATATTTGTCACATAAGCTCAAATGATAAAATCGATGTATGTGTTGTTTTTGAATATTTCCTCTCATCAGTTATACAAAATTTAATTCATCCAGTCTTATGAATTAAACAAACTGAATTGAATAAGCATTTATTGGGATTGAATAAATTGAACGATTGAATCTAAATTTTTTCGCAATAAAATATTCAAATTTATTCGACAATTGAAATATTATCTTGCATAGTGCCTATTAAAATATTTTTGCTCATTGCCTAATCAATAAATAATAGTTCAACAATAGTTTATGACACTTGTTTATTTAATTATAGATTTGATAAGAAAATATTTTAAATGTTATTATTATAATGCTACAAAACAATAAATACTAACAATGACTTTATTACTTATGCTAACATTGCATTATTATCACAGCATTTAAGATTGAATAATTTTATCTCGTGGCGCATTCACTTCTTCATATGAAAGATGTTCACTGAGGAGATTCAAAAAAAAGAAGAACTATTTATGCACATACCAATTAAATTACAAATTTTAGTGACACGATTCACTCCATACCCACGTTGCTTTGCTTTATCGGCAAATGCAGCGAATATAGCCTTAGTAATAAGTTGACATATAAACGGCATCGCAGATAAAACACCATTCTAAAACGACTCATAGAAACACTTCGAAGATATAAAAAGAGGAAATATCCTCAACATGTTCATCACTTATTACGGATGGTCGGTTATCTTATGCCTTTTATCGAGCTCCAATTACATCAATGGCTAAGAGCTCAGAACCACAACGACAATAACGAAAAAAAAAGGGAGTAGAATAAAAATGCTAGGAAAAGTATAAAAGTTGAACCAAACGGCCCTCAAAGTCAAAATTTAAAATCTAACCAAACCCATACTAAAGGGTCATCATATCGATGAAAAGGAAACAACATTCAAATATAATTCTAAAAGTAAAGAATGACAACTGAATTATTGCAAACAAACCGAAGTAAGATCCATATTGAGCACCGTTCTATAGTAAAGTGGTAGATAGGTAACCGTACCAACTGTTACAAACGATTGACTCATTGCACTCATCGCTGTTGACCAAACTGCCATTGATGATAACATATTCGACCATGGCACTACCTGCGTATTGCTTTATTAAGAAACCGAAATACTCTCTATAGTTTTCTTATGGAAGTACATATCACCGTCTAGATTCATAGTAAGACAAAACTACCCATCATAGGAAAATCGAGTATCGCACAGAGGATTCAATTTTAGTATCCAATGATACAGGGATATCTTTTGAGAAGAAAGTCACTGCGAAACAGTCATCATTCTTCTCAGCTTTTCTGCTCGAAGTTCAACTCATAGAATAGCACATGTGGATTTCTTCTTTATTTGCAATCCCATTCATCAAAAATTTCACTGAGGTGATCAACAGTTATGGGGCAAAAACAAGAACGCTTGTAAGTTAAAGTTTTACTATTTTTTTCAGAAACCAAATAATTTCTAACTGTTAAGTGGTTCAACATGGCTCAATTTTATCGAGACTGAAAATAGTAAAAACAAGCCTACTCATTATGTCTAAATTGCAACCGATGATACAATAAAAATGCCATTCTGGAATAACCTTTACAAGGATGTGAAGAGGAATTAAAAATGGAACAGCAATGATTGAGCCAAATCATAGTTACTGTCACATCGTTTTAAACTATAAAACACCGATGTGCTGAAAAACGTTCACTCACTCAGAAAACTTGTATGAAGTTACAAAATTTTTGGTGCAAGAGAACATTATGGACAAGGTAGCGAATAAATAAAAAAAGAAATAAACCAACAGGCATGACTCTTTTCTGTCCTCGTCCTTCAACCGTTCCTGTGATATAGGCCAATTCAATATCAGTGATCTTCTTAGCCGATGCTGGTGCATCTTTTACAAATATAAACCATCCTATACAAAGACCAACGCCGAATAAACCTGAATACAACTTATATAAACATTAGAAATGCTTTTAAAAAATATCAATAAAAATGCATAAATGCAATATATATATATATATATATATATATATATATATATATATATATATATATATATATATATATATCTTGGAGGAAACTGATGAAAAAATTATTAAAATCATTTGATATGTACTATTAAATAAACTCACCATGAAGATAGAATGCTGTTGGCCAACCATCCAATATAGGTACTTGACAGAGTTCCGCAGTGAAAAACATAGCAAAAATAATCGAAAGCTGCAAAATAAATTTTCACTTTATAAATTCCAACGAAAGAAAAAAGTTGAAATGAATTTTTTCCTGCAGCGAAACATCAAAAAATCATTGAGAATATTTAAGATTATTTCAAACAATTCAACAATCATCAGCATTATCAATGCAGCACGCATAAAACATACTATTTATGCAAATTCTGCTCATTAGACTAGCAGAATATTTATAACCATAAATCGTTGGATCGATTTCGATGTCGCTTCCAAAAAAAAAAAGAATGTTTCATGAAGGTAACTTATCTATGCGCACACATATGCATGTATCTTTATGAATGCTTGCTTGTATAATGGAACTTTCAAGTGCCGCCAAGTCATAGAAGCTAAAGCGTTGAAATTTCATCGGCATAATTCGCTTTGGAATTTTAATTTTCATTTGAATTGACCAATATTCGCCCGGCATTTCGCGAAGCAATTTCAAAAAAAAAAAAATCTTTTTTTTGCAAAGCAAGTACAATATGCATCAATATTTGATAATGCTATTGTTACATCTACCATTAAAATGAGGAAATATTTACGTGATGAGGTAGCAAATAATTTCTTTAATTATTTATGCTGCAGGAAGTGTTTTTTTAGTGGAAAATTGTAGCACTAAAAAGATTATGCAATTAAGTTGAAAGATAAATGATGAAATATTTCATAGATAGTGGTATAATTTGCATTTCTAAATTTCATCTTATCCTGCCAATTGACTCCACAAATATGCAAAAATAACGACAGAAACCTTAGCAATAGGTTTCGTAAGAAAACGATTCAGTAATATTTGCATAAAATTGACTTGTGAATTTTATATCATTCGAAGATAATCAACTGTAGCAAAAATTAGTATTCAGAGATTATTGCATAGCATGATTTATCACTGTAAAGTTAAAAAGCCTAATTATCGATAAGTGATATGAAGGTTCAAAGACTTAAAGCTGCATGACAGAAAATGTTTTCCGCAAGGAATAAATAGGCTTATTGTTGTTACTTTGACAATAAATTAAATTAACCTCGCAAGAATATATATAATTTCTTAATCTTTAAACGATGCCTTGGGAAATAGTTAAATCGTCTTATTTATAGCATTTAGGTAAATTATACTTTTATATTGACATCTTGCAACAATACAAACAACCATCAAATCTTTAGGCGTTTAGAATCAAATCTCGTTAGAATTTCAACTAAGCAATATGCTTATAGGAACGACTTCATCAAATGCTTCCACATTACTATCAATCACAATGAAATGCATTTTTTAATGTGAAACAATAGGATAAATTAGATTGCTAATATAGAAGATATAGAAATATTGATGTTAGGGAAGAAGGCTTCTATAAACTGCAAGAATAAAAACTCGATTTCATTACTTCGCTTAACGAAAATAGCAACAAGAAAAGAGAAAATTAACACACTAGCCTACCTGATTTCCGGCAGTGGCAATCGCAACAGCAGTACTCTTCTCATGTGGTGGAAACCACTGAGCGATTAAAACACTCATACAAGGTACCAGCACACCTTGGCCACAACCCATTAAGAATCTCACCACCATAAGTGCATATGCACCAAGTGTACGTGAGATTATTGGTGTTAGCAATGAACCAATAACGTTTGTGATTGCGCCACTTTGAACGACATTAGTTGCACCAAAACGATCGCAGAGGTAACCTGAAATTAGTCAAGCTTATACGGTAGTGAAAATAACTTCAAATGATTCAACCAGCATTAGCCGCTATATACATAAGCTTTTGAGAGTTTTTTTTTTTTTTTTTTGAATATTTCACAAGTGGGAAGTTCTTTTTAGTTCTTTTTTCATTTGTTTTTTATCTTTTGCTTTTTATTTTTCAAAGGATCCTCATAGATCTCTTCAAAGTCATCATTATTTCTCATTGCCAGATTTTATATGCGTTGAGCAAATCGCTGAAAAAAAAAAAGAGATATAAACTTTGACGATTAAAATGTATCGCATAATAGCATGATCTTTTACATATTCTTTATGCTGATTAACCAAATTTAAAACACGCCATATATATATATATATATATATATATATATATATATATATATATATATATATATATATATATATATATATGCTGAAAAAATATGGCAGATATTTCACATCGATTGATATTCCATTTACATTGGCTTTTCTTGGTAGAAAGTTTCTGATTCGGGTAAATAATAAATTAAAGCTTTGTTCTGCATATTTATTATTTGTTGGTAAATTACAAATCGGTTTCTGAGGTGGGAAGGTTGCAAAAGCACCACATATCGTGCTAGCTTTTCTAGCATATTCTTCTAATTTCGCTTAAACGCAACAGCAATAGAACTTTAGCGAAATCAACACTTATAACATATACACCTATACACCTGCACACCTATAATAGAATTCTGTGACGAGTCTATACCTATGAAAGAGAGATTAAAAGACACTAAAGTTTTCAACAGCTATTCTCATCTCAATAGGCCGGGTGTAAGTCACAAATATATTTAATCAGTATATACATTACAAGTAATTACTATGCTGAGATAGTATAATATATGTCATTTATTTGCATAATTATGCTCATCACATTTATTAACTGATTTCCAAAAATTAACATAAGTCTTATGCGATTTTGTCATAAAGCCACTCGTCTATATATTCTTCTAGAGATTTGTAAAACGCTATGCAATTCATAAATTATAAAATAATAGAAAATATCGTTTGTTATAATAATACCTATGACCATTGAAAGAGGTAATTTTGTTACTCTTATGCAAATCACATTGAATTTTTTAACATCATTGCTGATATCAGTAGAATCGATTAGTGATAGCAAAACAAACAGCCGCATTCCACTATGCAAATCACTGATAATAAAGAACTATTCAATGCTCTTTATTGCCCTTAATCTTAACAAGAAAAATAGGAAAAAGCTCTGAAATCATCCTTTCAACTCATCACTCCATATATTAGGAAATTTCACAAAGTATATATAGAAGGATAAAGTATTTGCATAATTCGAGTTATCAGACTATCAGTGTCGCAATTGGCCACTTGATAGAGAACGAATCATGCAAAAACTTGCAGCCAAACACTCATAAACATAAAACCATTAAAAACGAACTTCCCGGAATTACAACAAATAGGCCACCAGCATAAAACGATGCAAAGATCCACGCTTGTTGTTTTGCTGTCCATACTAATTCACCGTTCTATAAAATATTATTAGCATATGTACATATTTATATAACATCTTAATGCTTACTATAGCAACATAGATTTAATGACAAGTAATCAGTAGTGATCAGGCAAATCTTATGAATTCGACTGTTAAGTACAAATGATGTTGCTGAATTAAAATTCAATAAATTTAAAAGATTATAAGAGAAATTATTTGAATTAAAAAACGAAATGTATCGTTCAGAACATTTGGGTGTATTACTGGTATGTCACTTGATAAAACAGTGAATTAAGAGTGAAAACGATAAGAAACAGACATAAGATCGTGCATATTCGAAAGCTCAGATAACAACATAGTACTTACATAGCTTCTTCGACCACGATTTGGTAACTTTCTGCAAGATGATGATAAATTTTGCATCGATTTGTTCGTTGTTTCGTCGGATGTGAAATTCGTCGCTTCTCGAAGTATCACCTCAGCTGGAGCTAAAAATTGCTAGCACCGATACTTCAATAATGGTAAATATGCGAAGAATGACAACTGGTGAATGAATGAAGAATTCAATGGATGAAAACTATAAATGAAGAGAAAACCTGCATTCAAACAATCAACAGCTCAAAATTCGCATTGTGTTCTTTAGAATCCATTGGTTTTTTTCTAAAGACTACAGTTTATTTCCTGTAGGAAACCTTTTCAATGTTGAATCTTTTTGGCCTAAATATTGACTGAGAAACAAAACGCTGAAAAAAAAAATCGATTCAAGAAGAATAAAACGACAAAAAGCAAGCGCTACAAATTTCTAGGTGAGAACAATTGAAACAAAAGTGAAAATTTTTGAAACTTGCTAAGCAGATTCGAAATATTCTGCAAAAAAAAAAAAAAAAAAATTTCCTAAATCACATAAAAAATGCGCCACGTAGAATAAACTTTCAATCCATTTGTCTCAATATTTGATGAAATAAGCCTTACTAATTTTTGATTCGAGTTCAATAACGGCTGTTCTATTGACCATACATACCATTGCCATATTCAGATTACTTCGCATTAGTCCTTCGATACATAATGCGGCTGCTAGAAGAATGGCAATACGAATACGAATATTCCGTAACGTCCATAAACCGATAGATGTTTGTTTATTCATTGTGAATGAAACTTTAGTGAATGCAACCTGCAAATGAAAATTCAACTTAATTATTGCAAATAAATAAACTTGAAGTGTAATTTACAGCATCGTAGAATATACGAGGAGTGAGATGATTTTATTCGATCGGAAACGGATTATTCGCATTGTCTAGATCGAAATGTTATGGAGTACAAATGTATCCGTGATGAGCAGAGAGAATTTCGTGCAAATAAGCACGACTGAATGAACGAATATGAAAAAAAGAAAGACATTACCTTCGGCAACGGGACATAAAGTAATTCGTATGAAGTTTACAATAGATTCACTTGGCAGAAAAAAAATGAATTGTCCGAACTATTCGAAACGAATTTAAAAACTGATGTTTGAACATAGATGTAACGTTCCGGCAATAAACCATTTAAAAGAAAAAAAAAACTAGATGTTCGAACTTCCTAATCTTAAAACTCCGATAAGTACTAAATTTAAAATTCATATTTCTCTCAGCTACATTTCTCAACTCTCTAACAGCCACATCATAAAACCGAATATTTATTTATTTATTTATTTATTTATTTATTTTCTCATTTAAAAGTATATCATTTCACCTTATTTATTCTTTTTTTTCATTTAAAAATATTTCATTTTACAAGTCTTTAAAGTTATGAAACATGCGAGAGAAGAAGTGGAATAATCGAATTTGTAATGAATTGAATTGAAATGAAGTGTTCGAATCAATGTTTTTTTATGGGCTTGCAAAGCGCATTATGGCAACACAGGTGCAATTGTGTACATGTTTGCGTTTGTAATTTTCACAGTATAATTTCTACCATAACCGATTATGAGGTTGACTCGTTAACAATACAATAATTTATGAACGGTTAGAGGTTCAAAAAAGAGTTACATATTTTACCACTAATCAGGTTTAATTCTAAATTGGTTAAGTCGGAAAATAAGCGAAGAATTTTTAAGCGATACACGTGGATGGAGTCGGCTAAATTACGGATGCATCTCTACCGATAATATTTTTTGGCGTTTTATGAATGTAGTCGTTCTGATAACTCAATGCAAAAGCAAATGGAAAAACGACTTCTCTAATATGCTTCTCTGCTTCTCAAGCAATTTGTATATTTGTTTATCTGAAATAGATGATAATATCACAAGTCTATATTTATGTATTTGTTTGTGTCTGTCTGAGTCTGCCCGCTTCTACGGCGGTTTCAACTCGTGAAGCACTGAGATTAGGAACTAAACAGAATCATGAAATCTAGTGAATACAACGTCCATGATAATGGAATAATCTCACACAGCATTTTCCATAACTCAATTTACTAACAATAAAGAGGTTGTAAGTAATTGAACGCATTAAAAACTGCATATCTTTGATGTTCATTAAATTTTCATCGATCAAGCCAAAGTAGACAAAACAATCTGTAAGAGATTCACATAAGTAGTCGAATCAACAACCAAAATATGAACGCATTATTCTGTTTTATGATCGTTTACTTAAGGAACCAGTTGCTCATGTGAATGGAATATAAAAAACGCATATCGTGCCACTTCTTCTGTCTCGCTTTTCCTCTCATTTTTTTCACTTGACTCAACTTTACAATACATATGAATCGGAAAGGAGAAATTTGAAATGAAATTTCTTTCAAAGATCTAATTATAAGGCTTTAACTTTACAATTAGTCTGAGATTAGAAATTCGAGAGTATTCCATTCGAAACTTCAATGACGAATTGCAGTTATTTATTAGCGTAATGCTCCAAAAGAGAGAATTCATCTTTAATAAAAACCTCTCCTTGAGCGTAGTTTCGTACATCCCTTCCCAACCAACGCTTCTGTACGAATAACGACGTTTTGATCTCTATAGCCGATTTCATAAACTAACAATTCCGAAAGAGAACTGCGCCCAGTTTAGTAACTGACAACTTTTACAATTTCACTAGTAAGTATTTAGAGTATCTCACTTTTTATTAAAACTTATCGATGAAAAGAAACGTTTTAAGCCTGCCTTCGACTCGTTAAAGCTCTCTTCTTATCTTCTAAGAACGTATAATCGCCGGAAACATCTGTTTCATGCTGCATAAGGTGCACTCAGTAAAAAACCTCAGGTCGAAAATGTGAAGGACCTGATACGCATGCTAATTAATGCAAACTTAATAAAGAGTACATATTGCTTTAAATATTCAATTACTAAATTTAAAAAAATTAATTGAATTAATTAAATAAAAATTAGTGAAGAATTCAATGGTACTCAAAGAATGGCTCGTATCTTCGGCAACGTAGCAATCAACAACACCTTATTCAAAATGTTGAAAAAATAACGAGTAAATGAACAATTAACACAAAGAAATTTCAACAATGAACTAGAGCGATGAGCAAGCGGGTAGTAAGCAACTGTCTGGAATATCCGACTCCATCGGAGTCATTTTGATCCTCAACGAAAAGCAGCTCGAGTTCTATAAAGTGCATCCAGTGAAAAAAAAAAAACATTTGACATTGCACGTCACAGCTTCTCCGCAATAGTTTACGTGGGATGGATATTTTTAAAACGAATTGCGCAAGTTAAGTAAAAACATTTAATGACGTAAGGTGAGCTAATTAATTTATGCTAGCACAAACCAATTAAACCCGCCATAAGGTTTAACATCAACCAATCCCATATGACTCTCTCCTGCATACTACCACAAGTCGTGTTTAGATGCTCATTGATCGATGCTCAGTGCTCTATTGATGAATGGACTTTTTTCACGATCATTACGCCTCGTTTCGTTGAATGTGTTCATTGTCCATCGATAATCAATGCGCTCCGTATCTATTTATAATCTTTGATCACCTATTTGTGTTCTTACATCCGGTTTAGTATGAACAATCTGATGTCATTGATAAGAATTTATGAGATCTTTGAAATCAAACTTCCTGAATGAACTAAAACTTCGATCAAGAAATAAGTGGGTTGATGAATTTTTGCTGGTTATGATTTTATGCAAGAGAATCGCATTCTAAAACCTTTTTTATTGAATGGGTATGGGGAAGAATACCTGAAAGTAACTAAAAACTCGAAAGTAGTAAAAGTAGTATATATGAAATAAGTAATTCAAAGATTTCTATGATAAACTACGCTAAAATACTTGCAAATGAATCCAAAAAAGAAAACAGCTGCTCATTGGCATTTCGGGTGAACGACATTACGTTCGAGTTTCCTGAATTTTGAGTCCGTTGTGGAAAAATTTATGGATTATTGTATCTAACCTCAGTAACACAATCAAAATGATATGATTAATGAAGATCTAGTTTCAATGAAAAGCATATAGCTTTACATTTTCAACCGAAATGCAGATAAAACTTTCAAATATCGTTCTATTCAAATGAGACTAATTGACAGTCAGCTGCCACTCGTAGTCGAGTGAAGAGTGTTCGTTGAAATTTTATATTTTATGAAGCGCTAAAGCAATTAATAAAACAACTCGATGATATGTAGTATGAGTTTCTGCACTATAATGTTTCTTTTTTTAATATTCCGTATTGATAGTTGTTATTGGATTGAATAAATAAAAAATTTGAACAACGCAGCGGGTGGATTGGGATTTCGCTTTTTTATTTTTGAAATTACAACCTTTAATTGTTTCATATTTTATCTCTTCTTAAAGATGATTGAAGTATCGGATGAAAATGATGAATTTTCTAAGAAATTCATAGGTAAGATTGCGTAATTATATTTACATAGAAACAATAATGATGAATATGAACTGATTCGCTTTCAATCAATAAAAGCTGTCAATACGTATCAGGTGAATATTATAAGTCGTGACAGATTGACTGCTCACACATCAAACATCGAACTGAACCGCTATATAAGCAAGAAAAACGAATCATGTCTAGCGATGGAAATTGTCGAAGTAATGCACTATGCACTTCTATCAAATTCTTTATAAATTTTGAGTTGACCACTTTTCGATCAATATTTGGTGGAACTGAACATCAATGATGCTAACTGATATGTTGTCACGTGATTTTCCACAAATTTTCTTTCAACATTTCTGGATTTTTCACTGAGAATTCGATTTACCAATATTCACCTAAGACAACAATCCCAACTACAAACCTAAAAACCTAAGAGTTTACAAAGATCGGTTATCTATGTATATGGCTCCTTTATATTGGAAAAAATGGGTTAGGGTAAACGATAATCGACGCACATAGAATGATGAACTGAAGCTCAAAAATTCATCGACTAATTTTAAATAATTCCTTTATGGTTTATTTGACTTGTATCTTGGTTGACTAGCACAAAATATAAAGATTATTTAAAAAGATGTAACTTTTTGCATATTTAACACATATTCCCATAGTTTGTACTGCTCAAATTGCAGAATTCTGCAAACAATGCAAAGGTATATTTTAAGGATTTCGTCGACCATAGCCAAAAGCTTTTGATTGATAGACGAGCGTATATCACATACCTAAAATACTTCGGAGCAAAAAAAAAAAAAAATGCCTCACAATACTCATTTCTTCAGATAGAAACATATTACTGGAAAATTTTATAAAACTTTGAGTACAGTGAAATAGAAAAGTGTCGAGCAACATATATCAACAAAAAAAAACAAATGAACATACGCATCTCAGAGAAATACACATTTGCACAATACACACTATGCATGCAAGCATACTACACATTACACAGCATAAACCATGCACAGCACTTAACTCTATATAACAAAACCACATGCTCTCTTCAATTCTGTCAAACATACCACCTATACCACACATCATTCAACTCGACACTGCACAAACCATTCAGCTCAAGACAGTGCAACCATTCACCACGTATACCACACACCATTCAACTCCATACAGCACAAACCACATACATCATGCACTAAACTCTGCATACCACATAAATACATATAACACACGCCGCAACACTGCACTATATCACGCATACTGCATACCACATAAAAACCAAATAAAAGTCGCCATACGCGCACATATCAGCGGGTTAAGCAAGCGAGAAGAGATATGCTTATTTGAGGTTTAAACTTGTTTGCAACAACTTCATTTAGGTGCTGCTACTCATTTGAAATAAATAAAAACTTCGCATTGATTCATTAGTATTTTATTCCGTTTTAAAAACGGAAATTCATGAAATATCAATAAAAGTTTGGGCAGCAATTATTGTTCAATCATTTGATTTTTCTTGATTTCGCAAATCTCAATTTGGTACCGATAGAAAAATATCTGAAAATTTTCATTTCTTTTTTTAAATCTAAACTTGTAAATTGTGTAAGTGCTAGAATTATAATTTATTATTGATCAAAATGTTCAATTAATAGGCAAACGAGTATAAATGATTATAAAATAGTGAAACGAATCGAATTTTTCGATTTCAATCGAATTAATCGAATAAATTTTAGGTGTTTTCATTCATCGAACTATCAATAAATGCGAACAATTTATCATCAAAAACAATGAGAAATAAGAATATATTTCTCATCTATATTCATAATTTTAATAAAAATTTATGGAAAATATGCGTATATTTCTCATTTACATATATAGTTTGAATAAAAAAATTTGCTTTATAAAACGATATGCTACTATAATAAACAATCGGAAAAGGAATGATTCATCGAGAGCGATCGATCGATAGCACAGAAGAAAAAAAAAAATCGACATATTATTTCATCTAATCGATTCAATTATTGCATCATATTTAAATCATTTAAAAGATTCGATAAATTAGGGAAAATAATTTTCAAGAGGCGATTCATAGAGATATGATAAAAGAAGAAAAGAGCATTAAAAATTTGGAATTTTTTTTTTTCACCGTATAAAAACAAATTTTAAAAGATACGACACGAATAAAAATCACTTCAAGACATGGAATGTTCGTTACCTTTCTCGTAATTGATAATCATTTCTAGCAATGCTAAACTCAAATTTCATTTCCTGCTATCATAGACAATCTCTCACAAAATAATACAATCCATATTTTTAACTGAAGCTATGAATTTTTTGGTAGACACATAATAACTCAGAATTTATTACTTCCTAGATTACCGAGCCTTAAAATAATGACAGATATTAATGATCCACAAACATTGGCCAAAAACTTCAATTCAAAATACGCTTTAAACTTTGGGATTAGGCTGAATAAAAGTGACAACTTTTTATATATATATATTTTTTTTCAAACAGCCAAAAGATAAAGTCGAAAATAAGAGTGTAATGAAGTGATGGGGAAAAATAAATAACGAATATCTTTTGAGAGATAAACATTTGCAGCAAAAAAACGAAATATTTTCAATCGATAGTTATAGTGCAGTTTTATTTGTGGGTTTATTTGCATTCATATCGCATCAACAATTCGATGCGAACTCGTCGATGAATATGAATTGAGAATGGAAGAATAAAATACGGACGAGCAGTAGCTTATCGAGAGGCAGCAACAAGCAATACTTCTAACATTACCGAAATGAAGTTAGTAAGGAAAACACATCAACAACATACGAAAGCATCCCTAACAAAATAGCTGAGCATAGAGAAAGCAACAAAAAGGGTAAATAATTTCAAATTTCATCAATGAATCATTTTAATACTTTTTTTATGAAAAGATTCTATGGCCTTAAAAAAACTGTAGGAAATAAACTAATGCTATAGGTAACATTAAACTCGAATTTTCTAAACATGTGATCGTTGAGTGAAAAAAAGGGAACTATAGAACGTCTCAATAATTAAGCGATAAAATAACTCTACGATGTAGAAGTAATGCCTCAATAAAAGATGATGACGAATAAAAATAGTGAAAAGATTTTTCCCCTCTTCAGAAGAGATTTCACTCAAGAAAGAAAATTTAACAAGATAAAGCAAGAAATTTTTAGTGAATCCAGATTGTAAGTGCATTCGTTTCGGGATTAAATTGAGGATTAAAGTCGAGTTGATTGGAGGCGCTATGCGAACTCATTGACTGCCTTATCGAATAAACTCGACATGCAAGCCTGTATTACTTCTTTTCCATCAAATAATTCCCATTCCTTGTGATCAATAATTTTGCAGTTTATTCATTATGCAAATAGGAAAATAAGAAAAAAGAAACAATGAGAGGAATTCAAAGATAAATGATAGCAATCACTTAATAACAGTGATAATGATAACAAAATAATAACAAGAGAATAAAATTGATAATAATGAGAGAAAAATCGAATCGAAAAGTTGCTTATATATATATATATATATATATATATATTTATTTATTTATTTATTTATTTATTTATTTATTTACCTTTCTATTTTCCACCCTCATAGATTTTTTAGCCTATTAGTAAGCATAAGTTGGTTATAACAGTATGAAAAGCGTGACGAAATGAATTGGAAACTTCAATTTCTAGCAAGCAAGTGAGTGTGGCTTAACGTAGACAATAGATAAAGATTAAACATGAATACACTGCTACTGCTGACAGCTTCATACAATGAAACAGCAAGCAGCATGCCAACGTCATTATAGACGCTCCGCGGAGCGTTTGTTGGCTGTCTCGTTGCATTTCAATGAGCATCCCTAATCGTTCCGATTGTACTCGATAACTCGGTCAAATAACAACTAATGCACGTTAACGAAGAAAACTAGCTATTTTAGTCGTATCAGAATTCATTTAAAATAGCGCTCTTATTGCCGTTTTCATAAATTTCTGATGAATATTTCTGAAGTATATACCTGAGCATGCTTTTACATTGGAGATTATTTAGATTTATATAATAAATTTTATATTTATATTTGCTATTTTGATAATCAATTCACGTTAATACAAGCAAACTTCCGTATTGTATCATTTTTTCAGCGACTATCAACAAGAACGAGGCAGAAGGATTTTAGTAAAGGAAAAGTGCAATTTGCAAATGGAGGCAACTAATGGAGAGCAATGAAAGCGAAACTCAAACTTGATTTCAGTGGGAACGTACTGATGCCTAAATACTCACCTCGAATAATCTAAATAAATCGAACTTCGAATGGGATTATTTCTAGCAACTGGAACGCTCATCGAAGCATTGAACACGTATCAATTTAAGAAAAATGCTAAAAGGAATTTCCTTCAATTTAAGATAGGGAACTTAATGCATAATTTTAAATATTCGACTAATAAGGCAGCAAAAATAGCTGAACTGATTAGAAAAACAGGTTCCTCCTGATGAGATTATTGCTTCAGTTTTATGGATTCATCTTTTAATGCTATGGATTCTTTGCTTTGGAATCTGGCGAATTGCTTCATTTATGCAAAGCATTGAATGCACCAATGAAACTGCAGGTTTGCAGTCAGTAAACAACGAAAAATGTGACAACTTCACCAATGATGCAGGATTTACGATATATAAATACACATATATATATATATATATATATATATATATATATATATATATATATATATATATATATATACTCGTAGAACACCGGCAGAATTGATTACAACACTATAGTCTTTCAGTAAATTTATGTTCAATATGCGAGCATTACAATATTCACGTTCTCTACACTTGTGTCATACAGCATCTCTGTCTAAAGTTCCCATATTCTAAATCATCAGAAGTTCCTCGATGTATGCATACACAGCTCCATTATTAAGATCGAATATAGGTGTGCATTATTTCTCTCTTTGCATGAAATCTAAACTTACTTGGCGATATTCGGGCTGCCCATTATCTCTTCTATAAATGAAAATAAGTTGAATCGATTCTTTCTATTCATAAAATGATTACGAAACTTCGATTTGATTCGTTAGAATACGATGCGAGTATATATCAATGATTATCTATCTGCAAGAAAACGCGTTAATTTTGAGACAATTCGGGTGACAATTCAGAAAATTTCAGCCAAGAAATGTGTCAGCATTACTACAAAAATAGTATATTAAAAAATACAATCATAAATGGAAGCGTAATAAAGGTTCAATCGAAATATTAAAACATTTAGAAATGGGAATAAAAAACTGAGAAAAATAAAAAGTGAACGAAATGCGTTGATGAACTAAACGAAAAGGAATATAGAAAATATCACAGCATCACATCTGAGAACAATTATGACTCATGTTGATCATATTATGAAGTAAAGAGGACATATAAATAATATAAAACCAACCTATTACGAAAAAAAAAAAAAACCCTGAAAGGAAGTAGAGGTATTTGTTGTATGGATGGTATAAGGGGTAGGATAAATTAAAGTATACATTTAGCACGCAGGAATAAAAGAAGCATAAAATCAATTGGTAGGAAAATCTTTTCTTGAATTTCAAAAATCTTCGCCGTTTTAAATTGCTCGACTATTTAATAAAAATTACAACGATTATGGCATTTTTACAACAAATAATAGAGATATGAAATTTTTTATACCTGTCTTTGATTAGATTTCTTCGTATGCGTCGAACACCCGAAAAAAAAAAACGGGTAAATTTATTCTATTAATCTGAAAGTGTCGCTTTCATATTCAATGAGGTAAGCATACTTTTCAGTGCTTCATAATAGACATTTTTATAGCTTAACTATCCCATCATGCGTCACTTTCTTTTTCTCTACTATTTGATATATCGAATAAAATTTATCAATTTTATAAGTGTAAACAATCGCGGAAACGTCTATGCTATTGGGTATTTCGAGATATATACACGAGGAATTGGGGATCTCTTGAGAGGTATATCACATATCATGTAAATACAATGCCAGCAATGAATTAGTGATTATTGTGCAACAGCAAATCACCTGGCCACATAGTTTAAGGATTTGAAGTACATCATCGGTCGTCGAAATATTGTACCCTGGTGTGGTCATTTGCCAGATTTTTGGAGCCATTGATAAATGAGCAACGATCGACTGAGGAGAGTTGACTCAGTAAAGGAGCGTGGAAATACGAAGAAAGGAAACAATTTACTTACCTAGGGGTAATACCCTGAATATAAAATAGAAGAAACAATATGATAGGCTCTATCGACTGTTCCACATGGTATATCCACCAATTGATTCACCACCAAAACTCAACATCCTTAAGTGCAGATAATCATAGAAAAGAATGACATTCAGGGATGAGAGTGGATGCTTTAGGCCGAATCAATTCATACTTCAATTCTTCGATCGTTTGTGTTTCATCTCTTCGCATTTATATAGAACGATGATCAAGTTTTATTTATTTAAATGACGGGATTTGCATATTCAAACTGGTCATAATAACCTAATTAACCGATATTTATAAGCTCCATTTCAAACAAATAAAATAAACGAGTGCTAAAGTTTTTCTTAAACTTCAAGAGGCGTGTCATCTACTCGACTGAGTCTTCAGTTTCAAAAAAAGGATCCTTATGTATTCAAAAAGCGGCATACATGTCGCAAACGCGAACTAATCCTGTGAATCACCTTCAAATTGTTTACATGTGAATGATGCAAAATCTATGCTATTGTAATGACAGTCGAAATGATTGCAGATGTTTGAATGTATTGCTGTTGTCATTAATTATTCAAAGAAATGTTTAATTCAAAGAAAGGAAAAGAAATGAAATATTGTTACCAATGAAAATACTTACTTTCTCCTTATTGTCACTATTTTACATACCCACATTAAATGAAATATTGTTGTCGCCTTAATTTTGATTATAATATGCAAATTATTGGTACTATATAAGCAGCGTCTCAGTCTCAGTAAACATTCTTCCCGACAGCATTCGCCACAATACAGCAAGAGAATGATTTCAAACTAAAAAAAAGCACATTAGGAAAAACTGTGGCAATATTAGGTGCTCCCTTGTCTTTTGCATCACGTATCTTTCCACCTGTACCATATAGTAAAAAACTTGGGGTACGACTCAGAGGAAAGGATTTAGAGAGAGGGAATAATGAATAAAACTGTTATGAAGTTGCTTACCGCTATGAACGAGCAAAATTTTTCGATAGTCGTCGATCCATCTCATCGTCGAAAAGTGACTTCTTCGACCTAGTCACCCTAAAGAGTGTTAAACCTGAAGCTATCAATATAATTCAAAAAAGTGGAACAAACGTTGATGTTACAAGTATAACCCGAACGGAAATTGCTGAAGTCGAGTTCATATTAGCAACACAATGGTCGATTGTAGCCCGACTACATTTAGCCACGACTATCGTCGTAGTCCTGTTCTGATCACAACTGATGCGAACATGTTGTCACACCTGCTTCCTTCATCCCATATTTTCAGATAAGTGTCGATAAACTGACATCTTTATCCTGCTTTGTACTGATAAAATATTGCATCGCTGGTGAAGCAGTCCCTCCAATTACGACGAAAAGTCCATCTTTATCGTTTCATATAGGTCAGTGCGCGATCGGTTGTCAGCAAGCTCCAACCAAACTTCTTGGCTCCGTCCTACCGAACCACTCTGCCTATTACCCCTTTCCTAAGCGGAACAACGGTTGTCGACTTATCAGCGTCTCCGACGGACAAGAAACGAGCCTAAGCCCCAACCTTCATGCAACGTTACAATCTTCTCTTCTCAAATGGAAATGAAAGCGATATATAATTCGTATTGAAATGCTTCATTAATTAAAGTAAAATAATTAAAGCGTTCTTCAGAGTAAATAGTGGCGCAGCATCTCATCCGAGACAATAATGCTGAGGTAGGAAAGGAATCAGTCCATTAACGAGCAAAGTATCGAAATTCCAGAAATATGAAGATGCTGCGGTCTCTCCCTTTCCCTGCATCTCCACCTATTTTCCCCTGTCGCCTGTCGTCTTAAAGCCCGTTAAAGTCTCTTGCAGTTATATGTAATGTCTAGCATCTCAGAGGATCGCACAATCTTTTTCTTTATTGCCGACGAGGTCGTATCCAAATCTTCACTTATATCACCTCACCCACCACCACCTTTTTAATGTGCCGAGTAACATGTGTATTACATTTTTTACTCCATTTCCTTTCATTTTGGTAGGGACAGAGTCAAATTGTTTTCCCCTCTTTCCTGTTCAATTTTCCCAATGATCACGGATACACTTCCCTGTTCAATTCGGCTCTGCCAACTTTACCCATGTAATCCATGAGCGGGCACAACACTACGTGTAACTCCCGATACATTCGTCCTCTCTTTCTCAACGACCACAAGTTACTGTAAAGGGTAACCATACGACTCACCTTCGCTTACAGAAATCTTAATAACGAAGGCATGAAACATCGAGTGCCGAACTTCGGGGATATATGAGATGCGCATAATTTCGAAGAATCCTTCCCTCTCTATGATTGTTATGTTTCTTAATTATACTTAGGTATGTGCTTCACCCTTGTGGAATGTTGAATAAAATAAACTACCATAAGACATTAAATAGAGCAACCATATGAGATTTTTCTAAGATATCACGTAATCAAACCTTAAGAATAATGAAATAAAAATATGCACCCTAGGTCCCTATAGCATCTCCCCTTCGATCAAGGAGGTGAAGACATTTAGGAAGAAAATATCTTAGTGATTTATAGTAAAAACAATCCAATATAGATAAGGTGCAATTATGGTAATCGAGAATAATAAATTTATCGATGTCATGTTAAATATCGAAGGAAATTAAATTGCAGGAAATAAGGTAAGGAAATTAAACGAGAAGGAAATGTCATGGTTGAAAATGACGTTGAAGGAAACGAACTAATATTTGATTGAAGGAAAAAGAAGGAAAAACAAAGGAAACCAAAATATTAAAACATTTAAACAAAGGAAACCAAAATATTAAAACATTTAATTCTTACTTCCACACGCTTCAATTTTTTTTTTTTTTTCATTGTGATTTATTTATGATTTACCATCTCTCTTTTTCTGTACTTTTCGCTTGTTGCTATTTAGAATCCTGTACTTGCATGTCGTTTGCCCAAATACAATCACAATCTACCCTAACCGTTTCCCATACCCTCTCCCACTGTAGCCTTATTTCACTTCCTCATTTAAAAAGTTAATCATAGCTATATCTAACCGGAAGAAAGGCTCTTTTGAAATGGTTCATTGCATAGCAATTCATAGGGTGCGAAGTGAAATAACTTTCGCAAGATGGGGAAAATTGGTATGACGCATTTTAAAGAGTTAATTGCAGCTAATAAATAAGGTCGATAAGAGGTCTATTTCTAGGTAGAAAGACTCAAAACGAAACGTCCAGATGAAAAAAAAAAAAAATTCGTAGTGGTGATTCTCAGCAGGTGACAATTTGCACTGTTATGGTGATATGATGCTACATATTTTATATACGAAAGTATAACTTATCATCATTGAATAAGCTGCAGATCATGACCAAAGTTCAACTACAACCTGGAAACGTAAACGATCTTAGATTGTAATTGATTCTAAAAAAATGCGGTTTGTGTTTTGTTTCTGATATATCGATTTATTAATGTAAAGAAAATAGGTGAGTAATTGTGACGTATTGTGAGTGCTGAGAATATTTGTCGTTTGGAAATAAGGGAATTACCAACAATTTGACTAATTATAAAATTTCAGATGGATCAACATTCGGAACTTCGTTATCAGATGGTATTATTGGATCTTTTTGATGACGAAATTATTAAAAGGTGTGCGTCATTTCTTAAATTATTATTTACCCAAATTTTTTCATCAATTCATTAAAGCGATAAAATTTACAACTTTTTTTCTTCGACTTAAAATTTCAACTAATATTTTCTAAAAACTTTTTATTTAAGAAAGAGTTCTAGGTGAAAAATATTCTATCAGTTCTTGTATTATCTACTGTGTTTAAGTAATTGTGACATCAAGTGAATGTCGTATTTTAACAGATCGTTGAAATACGTATAGGAAAGTGGATCAATTAAGTTGATGTTTCCTCAAGAGAGGGGACAAGGGAAGGGGTGACTAGGTTGGCAAAAGGTCGAAAAGGTTGGGATTTCTTAAATCCTTTCGAATATCACTCCTAATTTTGACTATTGGAGAATAAGCTCTAAATGATCAGATTTATGGAATTCTCAAAAGTTGCATAAATTAGTAAAAAGTAATGATTTCATCTATTGTGGACAAGGTGTTTTCTCTTACAGTAATGCTGCTGAGTATTAGTGCAATTTATACACTAATATTCGCCTACTTATGAATAATTTTTAAAATTATTGACGCTATTTTTTGCAGCATTATTTCTACAGATATAATTTCGATGCTTAGATCAGCTTAATGCATAAAGCGGTTATGTCTTTCTTATAGAAACATTTCATGACCTCATTGGTCATAAGCGGTCATCTTGCGTTGTGGTCATCGACTGTCATAGTTGGTTTTGTTGACAAATGAATTATTTCCTCTCACTAATCTCTGAGGGTGATAAGCATTGTTCCGTATGTTTGGTGACAGATCTATCTGCGTGTTCTGACCATAAAGATCCAAATTTTAGCAGCTTATTCTAGAAGATGCTCTCAAGGAAAGGTATATGATGGACTGTTGATCGATTGTTAACTATATGGTATACGATGTAATGTTAAGTATAAAATAAACGGTACGATATTAACTAGATACTCGAATTGTTCCTATATTGATCTTGCAAACCTTTCATATATCAACTGAAAAACATAAAATATCGGCAAGAGTAATGCCGATATAGATTAGAATATTTATTATTTTTAATAAATTTGCAGGTTAGCGGTAAATCATTCAAAGGTTGATGATCTATCGGCACTTGTACCATACGGAGAGGTTGAAAGATTAAGACAACTACATAATTATAATTGGATTTCGTTTGCTGAAGAATTTTGGCGATTACTTTTGCATGCACCAACTCATGGCGCTCTATACGATAGTGTTCTTGCCTTCTTATATCATTGTAGGTTTTTATCGTTTGTAATGTGATGTTATACTTGCAAGTGCATAAGACAGGTTGGACTTATATGTTAGCACAACAATCGTCCACCTTCCGCCTCCCTACCTTCCCCACCCTGTTCACTAATCTTCCTCTTCTTTAACTTCCCCACTGATTAAACCTTAAATACTTTATTGTATTTTCAAAAAAATTATTTCTTCAATGATGATGCTCTAACTTCCTAATATTGCTAATATAATACTATTTTATCTTCGTATTGCAGTAAAAATTGTTTATTCTAGCTTTAAATTTGAATTTCCTTCATTCTCACTCCCTCTCTTCCCCTCCTTCCCCCACATCACCACTTTTCCTTTCTGATTCTCTTAGGTGACCGTCTCGTAAAGAAAATAATTTCTGCTCGTTTTTCGATATAATGGAGGTTATTGGATCTAAAATCGAACTAAATGCGATGTCGGCATATTTCAAGAGATATGGCTCCCATCATAAAGGATATCTTGGTTTGAGTTTTATGTGTCAAATCTATGCTGCTTGACATTTCTAGATTATAAAGAATATTGGTGCAACTCCTAAATTTACGTTTTCGCCTTAAACTTCTAAATGTGCTTGCTGTTATATGCATCGTGGTCTTTGTGGAATAATGGTCGGATATTTTTTTTATTCAATTAAATTAATTTATTTATCCATTAATTCATTTATTAACTTATTTATTTATTTATTTATTTTTTTTCAGGTGAAGGTGAATCGCTTCTTCATCGGCGACTATGTTTTCTTTCTGAACGTGGTCGTCGCAGTGATATTTTACCGATTTTAAGCCGCATCGATGATTTCTTAAAAGTGATGAATCCTTTAGTAGTGCACGAATATCTTTCTTCACTTAGTGAATATCATCGACAAATCCTTCTACCTGTCCAGCAAACATTACGAAAAAAAGGTTATCTTTGTTTGTTTCACTTTTCAGAATATATCAATCTCAATTTCGAAATGATTGCATTAAAATAGTAGTATGCAATAAGTAGAGAAATTTTTCTGTGAAAGCTTTTTTTTAATATTTCTAAACGCATAATTGGATGATGCATTGCGTTTATTTGTTTATTTTTGTATTATGCAAATAAAAATACGGAAAACCCTCGTAATACACAAAGAGAAAATCAGTGATGGGTTATTAATGATGATAGTGGTACTAAGAAGGACAGAAACATCGAAGAGTGGGATATATGAGGTAGATGTGAAATAAACGAAGAATCAAATTGAGAACTATGGAGGGATGGAAAGGAGAGGAAATGAAGAGATCCCAAAGTTATTAACGTTAATCATACTTTTGGGTAATGTGCAATGGTGCAATGGTTGATGTTGCCTTTTTGCTAGGGAATTATTCACATGAGTTTTTATAGGCAATAATCAACTCTTGCTTTTATCTATTTTACTTGAAGAAAGAGAATGGTTGGAAGATTCCAATTCTTCGACTGATACCTTGAAGAGAATGTTTTCTTTCTTTTATCATGATCGATGGATTCGAAAATCAACATCAGCTTCCCCACTACCCCCTCCGCCGACTTCCCGTCCTCTCTCTTTCGAAGGAGTCGTCTTCCAATAGCCTTATCAAGTCGAAATGCCCTTTTTTTGAGGTCAAGTTTTCGCATTATGATATGGTTCGAAGTAGTGATGGGGACGCACAATATCTGCAGTGTGCACGCACGGTGTCTTGACCGCAGTATATCGTGACGATCACTGCTCTGTTTTTGGTTTTTTTTTTTTTTGGTTTGACTTTAAGTTTCATCAATTGTTTTAACACAACGTTCAAATTATACGAACGCGTTGATTTATCTCCAATTATGAAGATGCATTTCCAACTTATAAAACGATGGAAGTTGTTTTCAGGTGAGTTGGCAGCCAAGAAGCGAATTCTTCGATCGTTACCCGAACTTGGCTCAGATGCATCATTCGATTTTTTGAATGCAATTGTGGCGTGTGGAGATGAGGGAAAGAATCTTGTCAACGATATATATCCGAATTTTCAAAAAGTCTATCGTGAGTTTTAATAGAATAGCATATACAATATTATGATGCAATATCCCTCAAAAAAAAAAAAAAAAATTTTTTTTTTCTCGTTCTATAAGTAGAGAAACTTCTATCTTCAAGGTGACATTTGATTGAGATTAAAGTAACGTATATTAATTTTGGGTATTTCTTCGCGAATGATCTCTATATTCATTTTTGAGTTGTTTTTTTTTTTTTTAATTTTGTTTGGAAGTGTTCTGATAATGCTGTTAGTGCTTAACATCTGAGTGATTAACCACCTTCAATGATGAATCATTAAATCCAATATATCTTTCTTATCGGGCGAAAGGAAAGGCTAATGAGAAACGATCACGTGATTTAAGTGATAAATCACGTGATAAATGAGAAACGATCACATGGTTCGTCTGATGGAAGAATTTTTGATGTTTTTTAAAGTTTCAATTTTATAAATGATTGATTTTTTCGAGAGAATCTTTATGGAAAATGATCCACATTGGAGACATTTTACTCCAAATGTCAAAGTTTTAGAATTGCACAGATAGTATGAAAATATTTCGTTTCATCTTTTTCGCATATTATCATCTCATCATATAATTGACGGTCCGATAAAAGATTGGCGGATACGCTTTACGGGGAATTTCGTTGAGAATTGAATTAGAAACTCTTAAGAAATTTCTTGAGATTTCCTATGTTATGAGGTTTTGACAGGTATAAGGATAGGTGTTTCTTCTCGAAGGTAGAGTTTTTCGACGGGATTGAATTGTTTACCTGGGATGCGCCATACCTTGTTCGGCAGAGAATTCCATAAGGTTAAATCATCTCAACAAGCCTACTTACTCGCTAGAGAGGTAACTTTCGCTACAAATAAAGGTGCTTGATCATGAAGCCTAGGATAGTATGTGGGAGATGAGGAATTGAAAGAAATGATTCCAAATTGCGTGTGCGCCTCATTTCAGTCTTCAAACTGAATCTTTTTTGAGCGAAATTTGAGAGAATGGGTACTGTTTAAGTTATCGAGGGCACTTTTTGTGAATTTTCATAATTTCTATTATTTTTTTATAAATGGGACTTGTATATATGAATGGAGCAAGGGAAGGGCAACAAATACGAGCAAATTTTTGTTATATTTTCATGAAGAAGATAGAATCATTTATACTTTCTTTTTGCAGAATTATTGCTGAATGATCGACAAGAAAATCACCGTCGAGGTGAGCGTTTTATTTGTTGTTGCTTGCGAATATTGAGCGTCACTCTCAATTGATTTTGACCTCCTTCAGTTGTCCTCCTTCAACTTTCTTTATTGTGTTACCCCATAGAAATCAATTATTGTGGCAAGTATAACAATTTGCGACAGTATTCCTAGTAATATTGTATTATATTTGAGTAGAAGCATTTGAAATTAATTTTTAATATAAAACTTGGCTCTATATTTACTCAATTATGAGAAGTATTATTTATCGTTCACTGAAATAAGATCAAAAATTTTATGAAGAATGAAACTTTGGTATTCGATTTAAATAATTCCAATTACGAAATCGTCTATGAAGTATTCGTTGTTGATTACCAACATATATTGCTAAATGGGTATATATGTGATAGTTGGGTTCGCTAAATTATTCATTGGGATTCACTTTGCTTATAATTATTTAACGCGTCGATTTAAGACGTCAATTCAACGATGCTAATTTGCAAATTTAATAACAGAAATACCCTCTTATAATTGATTCTAAATACCTCCCAATAATAAGCAGATTCTATCCATGTATGTCCGTCTGTTTTCATTTTGGAATATGTGGATCGTGATAATCGCTAAATCGAATTTCTACTTGTTTCACTCAATTCGGCAATTTTTATAGAAAACAAAAATTGTTTGAGATTCAAAGATCCAAAGTTTCCAGTATTCGCCGGACGATCATTATAGTGATCTAAACGCTGCGGAACATAATAGTGGATTTTACTGAGTTATTTCGGAGGATAAATGCATTCCATTGCAGCATCCATGGCGTCCTCCACTTTTATTTTTAAACACTAGAATATGCTTTCTTCTTCCACAAGCTATAGCAACGTTGAATTTTTCTTTTGTTTCTATCGTGCTTTTCTCTCCTTGCTCCACCCTTCCCCTCCTCCCCACTCCCTTACCTCTCCAACCGGAAATGGAGGTGGCAGTCAGACTATTATTTTTTGTATATTTGATATACAAACGTTGCAGGTGTGCTATATTATGTTGCGCCACATACTCCATTGGCTGAGGTGATTGAATCATGTGGGCAACCTGATCCAAATCCTTTTAAAATCGATCTGAACTTTGAATGTCTGCCACCACCGGAAACACAGAAATTTATAGACGACGTTGTTGATGCTTTATACGACGGTTTGCATTTACCTTCTTTAAATACTTATGCTTTGCTCACATATCTCCACTTATCTGGTTTACTTCACTCTTAAAGACGTGGGCATTAGTTGAGTATCAGCATTCTTATATATAGTAGCCAAATATTAAAGTCCAACAAATATATCCATTCGATTCCTTTTCATTTCTGTCGTCGCCTATATAAACTTCCATACGAATTGCATTACACGCAGTAGCACTAGCATACGTTCATTTGCGACCCTTCTCACTATAAGCTGAACTTGGTTCTTCCATTACTTTGGCATTGGGCCAGGCGGGAATTTGCATTCTGTTGATTACTACTCAGTAAGGTTAAGAGCCGAGTGGTTGTCGTGTCAATGTCTGTCACTCTGTCTGTCTGTTTGTCAGGCTTAGTGAAACTTGTTTCGTCATCCGTACCGGCATTGTCGTCGACTTCGCTCATCTCACGAAGCGTTGTGTTTCATATGTGATCGAGAGTTCAGCATTTTCCGGTGTAATGCTCGCTTTATTATTGCTAATGTTTTCCTCTTCAATGTTGGTAAGAGTGTAGATGTTGCTGTCGTTTATCACTACGGGTGCGACGGTGAAATAGAAGAGTTGAGCACTGGTCTAGGCTCATATTTGTGTGATGACTTATTTATGGTCATTATATACGTTCTAGCCTGGAACCATTCGTCTTTCCAACTTTTCTTCTATATCGTGGCACAACAATTTCTTGTCTGGGTTGAGCTTACTAAGTCGACGGCCATTCACTTCAACGCCATTTGAATGAGAGATGAACCGGTGATCCACATTACTTTATACATGGAGCCGTTGATCTTCACGCCCATATTTATGCTTTCATTTGGAAGTTCTGACAACATTTCAGTTGCCTTTGTCATGTTTTCATGTGTTAAACTTATGCTTTTTGCAAATAGAGCGTGCTTGAGGTGTTCGTTTCGTTAAGATGCTTTTGTCTCTCCAATGAAATCTTCTGAAATCACCTCTAATCACGTCGTTAATAACTCAAGACAAATAATGTCACATTCCTGGATATATTTATCAAGCGGAATTCCTGTTTGAGAGTTAAAGATTTCAATTTCGGTGGGGCGCTCTTGACAGATCTTTGACAATAGTCTCCTATATTCTTAGCCAGTTCATCGTTTGGTAAGTGTTTCTATGATAACTCTTTAAGCTTGTTGAGTATCTGTCCTATGGATGAGCAAATATCCTTACGTTAGAAGGAATAAAAATAAGGATATAAGCGGTATTAAGCTGACGCTGAAGTTGTAGGCTTGTTAGGCTATCATTACTGACTTGCAAGCTATTCGTAAAGGTATCGCATCCCATATTTACGGTTCGACAGAAGGTTTCTTCTCGTACTTCGGGCGTTATTTCAGAAAGAATTATTCAACATTAAGCGCTTAAACAAACGAACTGCATTGTTTGAATTGAAATAATTCATCATACAGAAGGCATATTAGAGTGTCAACAATTATTTCACTCTTGATAAGATGCATTTACATTTAGACATGTAACCGTGAGCATTATAGAAACTTTGTTAGCAACAAATAGTGAGTTATTCTTGGGAACAAGAAATGATATTCGGCCGATTGTTGTGTTGTACGCATTATTTTTTGCATTTTATATATTTTTTTATATTATTCGTCAATATTTTAAAATAGCACAGTGAGAATGCCGATTGTGTATCTCGGGTCTTTTTTATTTACTGAAGAAATTAATTTACCCCACCCCACCCATAGTCGAAGTTCAAAACTTGGATTGCTGTCTGACGAATCACTCTATTTTAGAATTTATCTTATCGTTTTTACTAAAATATATTCTATTTTTCATTCTATGGGTGCCATTCATTATTCTTTTAACTTCAGAATGATAAAGCTTCATTATTCCTAGCCGTGCCCGAGACTGTAACTTTTTTTGGCTGTTATAGTGTTTGCTAATCGAAGAGTGTATCACCTTTATCTGGAAAACGATTAACCGCCAACATAAAACTCATACAACTCAAAAATTCCAACACACTTTCCTCCTTAACCTTATAAAGAGCAAAATCGAAATTGAATGCTATCTCACTGATAAGTGAATCTTATCAGTGATGAGGAATGCAAGAATGGGTAACTGCACTATTATAAACTGCGGTAGTTTATGAATCTGGACCGACTGTTTTCCGAAAAAATAAAAGCGCACACGCACGCACATATTCTGAAAGTTGTGAAAGTGGGAATTGCATCACTCTGGCCAAACATCTGGCATGAAACAATTTTATTGAGGAAGTTTTTAGAGTCACAATGAGATCGGCATTCGTCAACTTGAATAGTGCGAATTTGAAAATTCGATTATAACTTATAATAAATAACCTCTTTGCATAGTTGCAATGAATTGAATGCTATCATTACTCGAAAAACAATCAAATCTTTGTAAAACTAAGAATTCCTTCGACAAGATGCATCAATATATAAGAGTAGTTAAAAGTTCTGGAACTCTGTTGTTAGCTTCAGATTCCTTTTCTTTTTCAAGGTACTTCTTCGATCGTATTTGATGTCTATTCAACGCATTTACACTTTTAGAAGACATCATTCCGTTGCGACGTTATCAAGAAGAACTAGCTGAACCTGCCTATTATGGATATAACACAGTGGTTTGTGCACCAACTGGTTCTGGAAAGACTGTAGTTGCCGCATCAGTGATTAGGCAACATCTTATTCAAGGAAAATTGACTAACAAGCTTAGTAAGGTATGCATTGATGATTTGTTCTCTTTTTTTTTTGAGGTTTATTTATCGGCATTATGAGATGTTGTTAGTGTTGTAGTTTTGCTTACGTTGGGTTTCTAGTTAACGAATGCAGAATTGCCTTCTTTTTGTGCCTCGTTCTGCTCGTTGATATTCTACAGTTAGCTGCTCGTTGTTAACGGCATCCTTCATTCCAGTGTGAAGTCACCTAAAAAGAGCTTACAATTCAACGTTGGTGGTATCTCTCAACACTGACTGAAAGCGTATTGCATCATCAGAACGTCCGCAATTAGGTTTCGTCTCTTGGTCATGGAAACGTGTTACCGTATCAGTACCTGGGCATTTCTCAATCAGAATCTCAAATACAACCTCTGTGATTCAAAAAGTGGCATAGATGGTTATAGGTTATTGAATTGGATGCAACCAATACTAAATTCCGCATTCATGTTCACCTGTTTAGTAACTATTTATATCTTCTGGAGATCAAATCTTATTCTAATTTATGCAATCTTTTTATGAATGCAAAATTTAAGACTGAAAATTCGGCTATCTATAAGATAATTTGATGAACGCCTTAGCGCTAAGCTTTACGCTCCTGTGCAGAAAGAAGTCATCACAATTTTTTTCTTTTTTAATTAACAAATGAGTTACCATTGGCTAGTGAATAGATATTACCGTCGATAACGTGTTTAGCATTATGCAAATCTTACTCGGCAAAGATATTTAAAGCTGTTATTAATAGAAATAACCTCTAAATTATATTTTGCTTGCCGTTTTTTGCGTTCATCAACGTTTTGCTTAACATTATTAATGAAAAATCATCATCTTCGTTAATAGATTATGAACTCACTTGAGAGAGCAATGTAATTGTCGACGGCGATAGAAGTTTATAAGTGAAGTGTTGTTTGAATTCAAGCGCGATATTGCAGTCGTGATCGAGAATAAAAAGCCATAGATGGTAATGACAACCTCTACAATAGCATGTTGGATGCGTTACTACCGAGGTAATAGTAAATAGATTGCAATCGATCATAAGTAATTTTTGATGTGTTTTTATAATTATTGTTGCATTCAAAACAGGTATGCTTTTTGGTGACAAATACAACATTTTTATCGCAACAAGCCGAATTGTTGCAAGAATTTCTTCGAGATCCATGGAAGATTACTGCATTGAGTGGAACGATTGGCGTAGATGTCCCACTTGTGCAAACGTTTCACTCGAAAGATGTCATCGTGATAACACCACAAATGATCGTGTTTGTTCATTTGATTTATTTTTTTCTCATTTATTTTGCTTTTATTCCTTTATTTTCATTTTAATTGAGTGGTAGTAAACTGAGATATTCGCTCATCAAAGAAACGTTGAACGTGTAGTACAGCAAGCAAAGGGATGTTGATGTAAATATCCATCATACTTGAATTTGAGATCCATGGGCCATGCTTTTCCATTTTGAGTTTAAACGGGAGGGGAGGGGATGGGGAGGATAGAAAATAGGCGAAATGAGCTCTCATACTGTCACTGGCAATAACGGAATCTTGGTGCAAGGCTAGTTCCATTTTATCATAAATCTCGGTTCACACCGCTTTGAATAAGTTTGCATCGATTACGAAATTCATAAATGATATTTCCACACCATTCGTAATATTGAATTCTTTCATATCCCTCAGATCGGCCAGCATAAATGCAACGAAAATATTCATTCTTGTAAAGTATTATACGAGTATATTTTGATTGTATTTGAAAAGATCCACCTTTTATTCATCGTTAAAATATTGAAGGAAATAGCAAGCAATCAGATATAATTTTCAGGAATCTTCTCAACGGAAGAACTACGACCGATGAATCGATGCCATTCTCACTGACAATGTTCTCTTTGATAGTTTTCGATGAAGCGCATCATGCCGACGAAAAGCATCCATATAACGGTTAACTTTATGTTTGTTTCATAAGTTTTGATTTGTCCTGCCTGTGCTCACCTTACATTGCATTTGTTTCCGCATTAGTTTATAATCAGTACCTGTTATTACCGAATTACGCTGTTATTTGATCATCTTTCCGTTAAACCGAAATTCCCGTATTTCGCTGCACTAATATTGGCAAATAATGGAACGCTGTGGGGATGATATAGAGATGCTTGGAGACGTTCAGTTGCGGTGAAGTATACTCAGAAACTAAAGTTAGTGGTTGGCAGTGGGGGAATTTCGCATCGTTGTTTATTTCCGCTCGAATATAATAATAATCAAATAGAACTTTATATTGTAGTAAAATTTTAAAAAACTCAAAATCGACGATCTTTTCTTATGCTCTTTTGCATATAGGTATTTGTAAGGTACATTTGAAGAGTTCATGTTATTGTGCATCCAGTCTGAGCATTCGTCTGTCTGCCAACTAGTGTCATCTTGGCATATACTGTATACCAAAGTCATGAAACTGATTGAGTTTAATATGCATCACGAGGTCATTTGTAATTTTTCTCGTCAAGTTCAAAATGGTGATGAAAGTGCGAAAAATTCGCGTAATGATCGACATCGTGAAAAATGAAAGGATGAGCAGATGTGGGCGAGATGATGGGTTAGGAGTCAGAAAAAAGAATGATTCTTAGTTGAATATGAGTAATAACATTGTTACTTCGCAGATGCATAATCGATAGATGAAATAGTAGGACAGTTTTTTGGTTATGATCATGTAGTGGATCGAGTAGAGATGGAATAATAATTTGTGCTGACGTTTCGATTCTTTGAGCCATAATCATAACACACCAAGCTGAAATTCTTCATATAAAATGCACTTTTCTAGGTTTCATAGAGTTGCAAGAAACAGCCATAATATTAATGTTAGTGCAAGAAGGGTGGGGTTAATCATATATATATATATATATATATATATATATATATATATATATATATATATATATATATGTATATATATATATGCATATGCATATATGTAATTAACCCCCCCCCCCTTCCTTCTCGCATTAACATTAATATTATGCTGTTTCTCGCAACTCTGTGGAAACATAGATGGCTATGATTATGGCTCAAAGAGGCGAAACATCAGCATAAATTATTATTCCATCTCTGCTCGAGGTATTACATGGTCATAACCAAAAAAACTGTTATACTATTGGTATTTTTGGTGATGTTGTGGCAGAATTAGTAATCAACTTGTTTTACATGAAGTATGGCATACCTTTATCTTAGTGCTCGTTTACAGTTGGGGAAGATAGATTTTTGAGAAGTGTTATTTCGACTCGACATGATTCAGCAAAATATAAAAATGTAGGATATTTCAGAGATTATGATTGCTTATCACGATTTGAAAAGGACTGGAGCTTTCCCGAAATCGGAACGACTACCTCAGGTTTAAACATTTTAAACATTTATTTCCTCAGATTTTTATTTTATTTATTTATTTATATCGTTATCTTTGTGCACTATTGAGAAATGTGATAATTGATGTGGTTGCATAATGGTTATACTATATTAATTGTTTGCAAAAATCTTAACATCTCAGCTGTCATACTTCTCTTTTCTAAAATATTTTTAAAATATCTTAAAAACGTTACTAAATATCGTATTTTTTAGTGTGAAGGCGATGGTGAATTCAGATTAAGAATTGCACAACGTTACCACATTTTCGTTCCTCTAAGTTCTGCGTTAAGGAAGTTTTTTTTTTTTATTTGGGGAGAATGGTATGAAGTGAAGGGGGCGGATAATCAGTGTAAATGTTGTACACAATTCTAAGCAGTTGAATTCTCTCAGTGGCATCGTTTTGAAGCGTAATTATGAATGAAGCCGTTGACAGACTACATGAAAGGACGTCTTTTTGAAGGTCCTACAGGAAAAGTGGGTACGGATGTTTTGGGTTTCTCATCGTTTAGTTTGGTTTCGTTTGAAAGATCAACTTGAGTATTCGTTTCGAACGTTGAAGTGACCAGCCACTCGAAGTGTCAGTTCGATCCGTTAGAAAATCTGAACCCTCAAGTTGAATCTCTTCGGAGACAGAGTTGCTACTTTTAATTCTTATGAAGGATGTTTAATTGTTGAGGTGGTCGGTCTGACGGCTTCATTGGGCGTTGGGCGTGCAAAAAATGAAAGTGAAGCACAAGATCATATCATAAAGATGTGTGCAAATTTGGATGCACAAGTGCTAAGCAGGGTACGAGTCAATATCTCTGAACTGCGAAGTTATTCAAAGGTGGCTGTTGACGGTCAGTTTCTTATGTTTTTCTATGCTTGCTAATTTCTCACCGAAAGAAGTTTAAAAGCCCTTCTTGCATACCTACCTATTGAAGAGTACTATTCATCACTGTGCAGTACACTCGTATATTGTAACCTGTTACGACCCATTGAAATCCCATTCCATTGTGATCCGATGACGCGCAATTCTGTTGATCGAAACGTTTTACGTTTGATTTGGTGCAAAGTTGAGGAAATTCTTCGAGGTGTTGTTGTCGTATCATTGAATTTTTCCCAATTGTATCATTAAATATTGCTTCAATCAGCAAAGTATTTCACATCCTTCTGCGCATTTGCATTCTCATTATTCGTGGTTTATTTCACAGGAGGCTAATCAGAGGGGAAGAATTGGCAGGATATTTTTGTTTGTTTTTTACAAGCAAAAAGAGTTCTCAAGTCTTATCGGTTGGTGTATTTCATCTCATGACTCATTGGGAAATGCCTCTGCCTAACTTTTCGGCGCAGTGTTAAAGGAATTGGGGCCACCTTCTGCTTCAATTTCTTTCGTTAGCCCTCCCTTGTTATACCGCCTTGTCTCCTGTAAAAGAGGGACGAAGTTTAGGTTCCTTTACGATTTACGTTGGGAAGTGATTTCTTGCATGAACAAAATCTTAGGCAAAATGAACAAAGTCCTTCATTTCATGGGCTATTAAATATTTTAAAATTCTTTTCCAACTCTTAGCGACAATTATGTTGCAAAATGCTTATGCTTATTCCAGGACCGGAGTTGAAGCTATTCCAGGAAGAAATGTCATCCTTAAATTCAGTGGATGGAAAGTTTTCAAGGGAAAATTCACAACTGTCGTAAATTTTTCGTTGGAGCTTAGAGAGCTTTCACATGGAGGAGAAGAAAACACTCTTGCTAGCTTAAAATGAGTTAGTATGGGAATGATATGTTTGTATTTGCTTACTCATAAGTGAGTCGATTTCAGAGATAAAGTTTGTGAAATCAACACACAAATCAAGTCCATTTTATATTGCCGTCGATACTCTCATGGACGCTTTCGAGCAACGTTTACAAACCAAAGGTTGTTAGTTATTTCATCTATTTTTCCATATTTTTGATCGAGAAAATTTTAGTTTTCCTAGTTACCTTTAGTAAAGCTTTATTGTTTTGCGTAGCATTTCTTTGAATAGAAAATGCTAAACAGAATATGACAATTTGCATGCAGATCGCTTATTTATGCTCTATATTCTTTGATTTCTAGTATTTCTCATTATGAGAATTGACAAATAAAACTCGGCGAGAAGCGCTTCTATTTAATAAGATATCCAGATTCATTTACTTTTCAAATAATTGAGACGATTTTCATTGTGATCTCTGAGAAATTTGGCTTTATCTTTCTACGGGAGTAGTTGAGATTATAGGTTTGTAATCAACCACTCTATCATGATGCACTCCAGTCACCCGATAATTATACAATGAATCATCAGTAGTTTTCTGAATTTTTCTAGTATTTTCTTCAAACGCTGAATATAGGCATAAAACAGTAATGAAATGAAAAATTATCAAAATTGTACCACCGATTGCGCAAGCGTATTTTGGAGACACCTTGATAGTATCTCCGGATCTGATCAGTACAACCCGCTATGAATAGTTGATACAGCTTATTTGTTTGTGCGATGTTTTAGCTCTTATAGACATCACTTGGTACCCTCAGGATGGGGCAATTGAACCTATAATTCATACTTAGGTTTTTGAGCCATAATCTCATATGAGTGAGTGAGATTCATTCCTTATTTAGCTAATTTGCATTGATTCGATCTGTAGTGACCACCAGTCAGTTTTTCACTGATAGTGAGGTACAGATCGGAGCAAATTTTATAAGCTGCAAGCCTTTGCATCTGGCTTCTCAGTAATGCTCACCATACTAAGCATTATTCTCGTTATCTTCTCACGAAGCAGAGCCGTGAGAATCATATATTGATGTTTATCGCTTTTTCTCGTTTATTTAAATTCTTTTATGCGTTTTTTTCCTCTGACTTTGCAATTTTTTTTATTCATTGCTGCGTTCATACGTCAGCATTACCTGTATTAAGTTGAGCTGATGAGAACTAAAGGCACTACAAAGCAGCAGGTGCATTATGACGATTAGACTGTTCCATAAGTATTCATATTTCATACTGAGTCCATTGTCTTTACAGGCGATCTTTCCGATTCTATACCTAAAGCAAGAGATACCCAAGGTACGTTTGAATCTTTGATCGTTTTTGTTTTATTTATTGAATAGTCATTAATATGAATCAAGAGGATGACATTTTTTTGCTTCAAAAGTTATTGATTTCTCGAAACTTAGGGAGGCCATCAAAAAAGAAGCTATATGTCAATAAATTTCTGATTGGGTGATCAAATGGCTGCAAATATGGAACATCCATACGTGATGACTATGGAACTAGGAAATTTTTAGTCTTATATAATTTGGTGGGGTAGATTTCCCTTTTTCGATCTTTTCTTTAGAATGTGAGGAAAATCCTTCGTACTTTATCATTCAGTGTCTTCTTGATTAGGGAAGTCAGAATCGATTCAGCAGTTTGGATATGGGGTCAATAAACGAAATGTAGGAGTCCTGTTGTTGTGTTACCGCCGCGCATGGGAGACGACGCGAGAAGTTGAAGTGTACTGGAGGCTGACTGAACCGAACTTATTGCGTCAGCTGAACGACACGAAAAACCAAAATATCCGAGTTAACGCACATAACATCATGCGGGTTTGAAACACGCAGACAGACAACCAGAGGAAGGCGCTATAAAATAGGGGGCAGAGAAGAACAAATGTCACTGAGGTCGATGTATGCAAAGTGAGTCGCAGCGCGGTCGTTTATCGCAACATCTCTATGCAGTTTGCAGTTAATGGCCACGTGTAGAGTCGACTACGACGTTATGAATATTAGTACTTTCTTAGGTATTAATGTGCAAGTGTATATAAAGCACAAAGCAGATGCACTATCCTATTTTCCGCTCAATAAAAGAATTACAAAAATCTTTTAGTGCAGTATGCGTCATAGCATCAGAAAATATTAAAAAACAAATGAGGGCAACATTCTACTGTCTTCTTTATTTGAATTTTGAGTTTTTATTTGAATTTTGGGTCTAACATATAGCGCAAACTAATGTGGTTTGTTTTTTTTTTTTTCTTTTTTTGTTTGCAGCCCTTTTTTTCTTCTAATCTCTGACTTATATTGTCCATTCTTTTCAGTTACAAGGTAAATTATTTTCATAAAATTAAAATTTAGCCTACGAGAATTGGTTTGAGAAACAACTGTCGCACATTATTCCTGAAATGAAAATTGAGCAACACGTTCGTCTCTATGTCACTGAAAGTCTACAATATGTTAAGGTATATTCTGCTTGTCTAGTATCTTTTATGATATATCACTTAGCTTATACTAAAGAAGACAGCGATATCATTTCAAGATCCTATTTGTTGTGGTGGTGTAATCACCGTGTAGAGGTTTAAATATTGCCAATATTTATTCTACGAATTGTTGAGAAATTTGTCACTGATATGGTAAAAACTTTAAACTTCTATTTAATGAGTGTTGGCATAAGCAATTTTTTTGGGCTCAATCAGCATTTACATAATTTATCGATAATTGTGAAGAATTTTTTAAATTTTTGTTGAGATAATTTAATACCATCAATCATGCATTTACCCAGTTGTTTTTTTTTTTCATTCTAGTAAACGTATGTGTTAATCCTATGTATAAAATAAATTTATGCAAAAAGTTACGAGGGAATACCGAATAGAATTTTCGCGGAAATTTCGGCAATGATATTTTTTTGCTTATCCAACCGAACTATTTGTGATGAAATTAAATAATTGAACGTTTTGCGCATAGGGCAATAATAACGTTTTTTACAATGTTTGAACAACACCACGAAAGAAACCCAATAAAGAACACCTTTTCTTATACAGAATTCGCTGGAAATATCTAATTTACAAGAAATGGCATTATGTAATATACGTCCACATATCGGTGTTAATATCACTTATTCGAATTCAATACTTTGCGAAAAAAATTAAGTCGCAGATAGGAATGTTAATATGTGATTATGAGAACTAATGAGAGAAATATTGAAGGTGTTATATTTAACACAACAGCTTAGTGCCCATTTCCCGGGTAATATTGCGCAGAGTTATCTACGAGAAGAATTGGAGAGGCTCAATCGGAGTGCCTCACTCGAGTGTCGTCTGCTTATTAATAGTAAGTCGGCTTCTGTTGATGCCTTTTTATGGGGGAGGGGAGGGGGCAATAAAGAGAAATCGCGACTCGTCAGCATCCGACGAGCAGGAGACGAGCCTAAGCCCTAACCTTCGCGCGACCGAGCTACAGGTAGGAAAAGCCGACCTAAAGACCACATTAGCCAAGTGGACCAAAGAGGCATTGGGTCAGAGCAGGTTCAAGCGATATGAAGAGACATGTATTCGTAAGGAATGCTCTATTCACTGAAATATATAAATGAAAAGAGAGAAGCCGAAGAAAAAACATTTCGAGAAACCATCAAGCTTTCACTTTCATTAACTGCCTTGAGAGTAGTTCTATCTTATGCTTTGCAAGAGTCTTGTCAAAAATTTATTGGAGAGCAATGTTTGAACATCTTCGATTAAAGATCAACACATCTGATCGGTGAGTGCCTGCATAAAGAAAAACAAAGATTCTATATATGCAGTGAATTTACTGGTGTGAGGACAGGGGTAGGGGGGGCGGGGTCGATCGTTGCCTTCTAGGATCTTAGGGAGTATGTAAAGAAAGAGAACGCAAGGGGTCTAAGAAAAAGGTAGCAGAAATGCATAGCAGAAATGCATGGGATCTACCCCCCCCCCCCCTTCCTCCTCTTTCATCTCTTCGTCCACTTCGAAGAACTTTTCGCTACCCCATGCTTCAGTTCGTAATCAAAAGCATGCAAACATTGTTTCAATGTTCCTGGTCACCGCGGTGGTCGTTCACACTCCGATCGATATTTACCCAGCCAACGTTTTACTTTCTGTACGTTGAGAAGGTCATAATGTGACCTGTTTGATCTTCTTCGGATTGAATGTCGAAGGATGTTCTCTGCGAAAGAAATTACCTGAAGGTGAACCTTGAGGCGGATATGAGTTGAAATGCGGTTTAATTCCTCAAATATTCATATCCATCGATTATGGTTATAACTGAAGAACGTTTATTGCAATTGTGGTTGAAGAGTGAAATTTTAGTGAACAGTTGTTGGGATGAATTTCTTATTGGCGACTAAATTATTGATTGAATTCAATTCAATTCAATAGAATCAATCAGTTGATTTCACATAGTAAAGGGATATTTAGTCATTAGTTGGAAATAAATCACTGGCAATTATTCGGCAGAGTTTCACTCTTTTTATCTATAACTTTATGGTTTTCTTTAATTAAATTCAGGGATCGAATTTTAATATTATTGCTTCATTTACGATACGAAATCATTTGATGCTGTAAGAAGTTTTATTTGAAATTGAATTGTTTTATAGAGAGTCGATACTTCTTAATATGTCAGTGAGGTATGCCACACTATTCTTATGGAAGCTTCTTTGATGCTTTTGAGTTCGAGTTGAAATTGAAACTTCTTTGGTGCTTTTGAGTTCGAGTTGAAGTTAAAACTTCTTTGGTGCTTTTGAGTTCGAGGTGGAGTTAAAACTTCTTTGGTGATTTTGGGTTCGAGGTGAAGTTGTGATATGTTTCTTCTGTTTTGCATTCCCTCAAATGAACGTGAAGTGCGTCGAAATTCGAAAGTGGAAAATGTGGTGTCAGCATCCGATTTCCTGTCGTTGCGATCTATAGGTTCACATTGTTGGCATCTTTGCTCAGTATGTTTCTCTGTTCACGGAAGTGTTTTTAGTGTCCAGAAGTTTTAAATCTATATAAGGTTGATCGGGGTTAATTATGGAACATGAATTTCCTGTTATAGCTTGTGACTTTCTGATTTGAATGCAAGAATCTAAAGGAGATTCTATAGTTGACAATATATAATCGGCTCTATTTGCGATAATTTTAAAGCGGCTGGCAGCATTTGTTCTACAATCGATTAAATTGTTCTCAGCTATGGTTCGTTATGAATTTCGACTCTATGCTTTTTGGAAAATTGAATTTTATTTGCTTTCATATTCGCGTTTATTTTATAGGTTCTCACGTATTAGAACCATTACGGAAGAGTGATTGTGTCAATCATCTCTACGAAGCCCTTATAGAGTAAGTGCTCTATGTTTTTTCCCACTCATATTTCAAGTTCACGTTGTGTTCAGCATCTGGCTCTTAGAGTTAACGTTCCTTTGCAACTGGCAATTCTTTTGTTTACCAGTGAAAGAATTTGAAATGCGGTTTTGTAGCTATCAAGCGACGTAGCATCGAAATTAATCTACGCTGTGTTAGAGTTTTGCAGTAACCTCACTGATATTAATTTGTACTAATCTTCGATCTGTATCAGTGACTCTTGGAAGCTCCTTTGCAAAGGTATTAGGCAGGTTTAATCGTGTGGAACTGTGAATTCACTATTTCCTTGCTTTTGAAAAAGATCTTTTTGTTTCATATTAGACTCATTGCCTAATAATGGCCACCCACTTTCATCTATCCATTTCATTTCGTTCGTTTCGTCTTATTTGGTTTTTTTTAAATGCGGAATTTTGCAGTCTCATATCACTGAAGAATCATTAAATTTTTGGGTATTATTTGAAGGGATCACAAACTTATGTATCGAATTGGAGACGGCAAATGTGAACTTAGTTTATTTGTCGCCATCATTTTAGGAGAAAATTTTCAAAAATGAGGTTGAATATTTATTATTTTTTCCTCTCTACAAAATATTTCATCCGTTCATTCCTCAAGCAGATCACATCCTAATCCACTCTTTCAAGCAATTTTCCCTTATTTATATAAGGGAACACGTAACTCACATAAATATTTTTATATCCTCTTTGCTAAGCTGATATTCTCATATCTGCCATGATGCTATCCTTTTCACATCTTTATTTAGGTAACGAAAAAAAGAGTAATTTTTAGTGGCGCTAATGAGAATAGATATCTTTGGAAGAAAGGAACAGAGAAAGTCTCCCATCCCCCCCCCCCCCCCCTCTCCAAAATAAAAACTTTCTAATTTGCATAAGGGACTGTCGAATAAACTTCGAAAGCATTCGAATACCATTTTGTGGCATTCACCAAGATCACGAAATTTGCAGCCGAAGTCTCTAAAGTTGGGGTTTTTGGTGCTTATTTAATTGCAACCATTACAATCATATGAACATTTCCGCTATTCATTTAGGATTCCATTAAATTCTACTTATTCATATCTTCAATTTTCCCGTTAACATTAACGGCTTTGTAGAAGATTTTAGTTCTTATTCCCTCAGTTATTCTTGTATTCTTATCACAGTTTTTTTTTTTTTTTTTTTCAAAAACCACCCAAATCATCTTAGTAAACAAAAAGTTTTAGTTGTCAGACATTTGTGGGAATAAAGTGCAGAAGCGGAAAGGAATAGAATATTCTTTTGAAATTCAGTGAGAGAACGACCACTGGAAACGTGTTGGATACATTGTTTTAAGTTCATTGATTGTGTGAAGAATTTAAATGGTTTATGGTTAGATTTTAGTGAAGGTATATGCCGAGGAAGGATTAGTGGCGCAAGTGTCCACGCTAGTATGTAAAAAAAACGGTAAAGGTGGGCTATTTTAGGCTGCCAGATGCATTACTGGAATGTTTTTAAACGATTAATTGAAAACCTTGATCGTGTTTGGTTTATCAAATTCAAGTATATCCGATATATTTATTTGCCACATACACGCCTACATTCTTTTCTTTTTTGGTACGAAGATTGTGTCTTATATAACGTCTTTGCTCACGCTTCATTGAGCCCTTACTGAGAGAAGTGCTTTGTATTGAAATTTCCTTTTAAAACTTCACTTCATTTTCTTTGTTAGAAATCGAAATGTAACTTAAGTCATGTGAAGGTGCATCACAAATCATTTACCGTTTGGCCTTTGGTCTGTCTCTGATGGTTGAATGTTTCCGAGATTTCCCATTGTGATATTCTCCCTCCCTTTTTCATTCATCTCATCGGTTTCATCGCAACCCCTACTAATATATTTAGGGAAGTACGCAAAGAGTTTCTCACTAAGCCGGATGGTCGTGCTATTGTGTTTGTACGTACTCGTGAGTTTGCATGTCGTCTACGAGAGGCGATGAACGCTGATGCTTCGCTTCGAGATATAGGCGTTAGGAGTGAAGTGATTACTGGTTTGTCATTATCTCAATATTGTTTATCGTTTTTCACAAGTTGAAAGTGCCAGATGTATTGACACTTAGATATACTTAAATGCTGATTAGATAGTCTGCCTGGCAAGCAGAAGGTAAGAATTGTAGATTCAGCCTCAGAGGACTCTTCAATTGCGCTATGAATCGTTGTCATTTAGAGTTTAATTGGTGGTTTCCTTCAATTTTTTTAAATACTAAAGGGCGATTGCTAAGGTTTTTGTTTTAAAGTTTAAAAAAACGCAAGGATTTGATTTCATGAGGCGTTTGCATTCGCCCCTTTACAATGGTGTATACCATCCGTTCCTCTCTTATCTCTGTTCACTTCTGCATATGCCCATTCTTGGTGGTAAGAAAACAACTTTTTTTATCGACCTTATTATTCGAATGATATATGGTGCTATAGTCATGAAACATGCACAAACTTGTATTCATTCTTTGAGGTTTGATGTTGTGTGGAAATAAAATAAACTTGAGGTGGGTAATTGAGGTAGAGCTTACAAGGCATGAAAACGCTTCCTTTTATTTCGAAAGGGGAAGAGAATTTTCAGCTCGAGTAATTTAGAAGGTAGTTTCCTTTTTCAGGCATCAATGCATCAACAGAAGAAGGTGGTCAAAACGTGAATGTTCAACGGGAAAAATTAATGCAATTCGCGAATGGTGACGTAAAAGTGCTATGTGCAACTTCTGTAGCCGAAGAGGGTATCGATATACAGAAATGTACGCTCGTCATTAAATATAACTATGCAACGAACGAGATTGCTCATGTGCAGCGTAGAGGTTCGTTTTGTTATTTGAATATGGTGAGGGGATGAGGAGCATTTTGGAGGTGGAAACGGCAGGATGAATGCATCCAGGGCGGATTTGTGAAGACACTAGCTAGGAAGGGAACTGACGGCTACAAATCATTTATGTGAAGCGATTGCATATAATGGGCTGGAATTTCCTTTTTTTGCTCATTACTAGCAACTTCCCATTGAGATTCGAACCTTATAAACAATTTAAATCGACACATCATATATTGTGATATAGGCGTTCACATATGAATGTGATACGTCTATAGCAGCGATAAACTTCCACATTTGATATTGTGTTGCTGCTATGCATTTTATCGGCAAATTGAACAGAAATGAATAAGTGAACTGGAAAACTGACAAAAAACTTACACTCACTGAATCGAGAAGAAAAAACTGTCGATGGACGATCTTCAGTGCACCTAATGTGAAATGGGTTTGTCAGCATGAGAAGCAGAGAAATGCGCACAATATAATGGATCAGAGAAAAACATGAATTAGTGAGCTATATTCAAAAGAGGAGTCGTTAGATGATCGTTTCCTACAACAACGACAGAGTGTCACGATGTTTTGTTTTTGCATTTGTGTTCGACAAGCTAGCTTTTCGCATGATCGTTCAAAAATACGGGGAAATATGTGACTATTGTGGAAGGAGCAAATATTTTTTTTTTTGTTATTTTGGATCGTTTTGGAAAGGGAGTGAAGCAAATATTTTTTCCAGAAAATTCTGCGATGCTATTACCTTAGCCATGACATATGTAGGCTGTCATAAAAGTTTTGCAACCTATATTGCTATATACGCGTTGTACAAGTGTCCAAGACAATTTTGTACAGTCACCAATGAGAGCGGCTACGAAACACTGGAGGGGAGGAGTAATTAATTTTCGGCACGTTTATTTCCTTCTTTCATCAGTTCGATGCGCGGCAAATTCAGCAGCGCTATGGATCAAATGTGGGAACGAACTCGCATAGGAGTGGGTGGCCTCCACAGAGATCTTTAACATAATATTTGAGTTTGTTAGACCAGGCAAATCTATCTGTTCTTATCGGGTGGAAGTATTCGCACGTTCAGACAGCGCACATAGAAAATACGTCGAATTTGTGCATTATGCGTCGTCCGAGTACCGTGCTGTTAAATTTACGAAGAACGTGAGGAATCACTCAGAATTATTCATAAAACTTCAGAAAGACGAATAATCCAACGAAAGTGTGGCGCAAAATAAATGTTGCTCTTAGCTTAGATAACATTAGCTTCTTCTAGGCTACGCAAATGAGTCTGTAGCCAGTCTAGGGACGGATTAGAGGGGCACATATTGCGGAAGGAACGTTTACCTTTCCCGTGGCGCGCTATTATCGCGCTTCTGGAGTCCATTTGCTTCTGCTTCGTAAGGATATTATCTGAGAAGCGGTCTCTTAGCAAGATGGTGATCCATCATTTTATCAATGTATTTTTTAGCAATGGTTTCTTGTTCTATTGATTATCGGCGAATAGAATACCCGTTTCTTTGCAAGTTGCATGTATTCACATTATTTTCTGCGCGCCTGAAAAATTCCAATTGAGGGTGTTAATGTGATTCTAATATAAATCATTTCTGAAATTGCATTTTCTAGTGGGATTCGGCTTATGTTGTGAAGGCTGTTAAATGCAACATGTTTCGAGATTATTTTTCATTGATATATAAGCCGAATAGAATTCACATTTGTTTGATGATTAAACGTTAACATTTTTTTTTTTTTTCAAATGAGATAAAGCAATAAGTTGAATGCAGATGCAGCATTTCGCAGTTATAGCTAGAATGGATCTTCGAATTTAATCCCGATCATCCTAAAGAATATATGTTTTCGTCTCTATTAACTACAATTCAATTTATTTTCCAATAAAATCTTATTTATTCACTCCCAATAAGTTTACCACTCAGTGATTATTTTATTTTTGTGTTAATACCTTCGTATGTTTTTCTTAGATGACTAGTTCTTTAAGGTCGTGGACGAGCTGAGGGATCCCGTTGTATATTACTAACACATGACAGTAAATTGGAGAGACGTGAGAATGACAATCTTACTAGGGAACGACTTATGAATATTGCACTGGATGCGATCGATCGGCGGCCAAAGGATTGGTTCCGTAGAGAGGTAAGCTTGAAACTATGATTTCGATTGCTTAGATTTACCGTCGCAATGTTCCATAATAATTTGAAATGCACTCTTCATTTTGCATTTTCCTTTTTCAGAATGCGTTTTCACAAATTTGCCTTACATAAGGACACCATCGATGCACGATATCTCGGTGCTTGTATGTGTGTTTGTTTGTTTGTCCGGCAATTTCTCTTTTAAGCTGTAGCGAAATTTGGTCGATGTATTTATACGCAAAGATATCGTATTTTCTTTCTTGAGCTTTGAGAGAAATTATAGAATTTGATATATGGAGATGTATCTGCATATATTTCATAGCGGTCGTGAGTCGGGCTGTACACATGATGAACCTTTCGTAAAAGATTTTTACGGACGATCAAATTGGGTTAAAATAGAAATGCAAAAATAATTTATCGGAACTACATAAGTTTAGTATTTTCATTTCTTGGATTCTTGAACTTGTAAATTTATTTCTCGGTATTGACTTGTGAAAATGGTTGATTGGTTGAACGAGGCGGAAAAACGTTTATCATATCAGTTCATTCGGCACAATTCTTCTTCATTTTCCGCTTTTTCCTCTGAAAAGAAACCGAAAATGCATTTATTGAAAAGATCGAATCGCATTCCATCGTTGTTTATTGATTATTTTTGAAAGGAAGGTTTTTTACTTTGTTTTTCTTTTCAGTGTAATTTTTGTTGATTTGATCTTCATAGGAATATGCTGAAGAATGTTAATTCTCGTGTACTTTCCTCCTGTCGATATAGATGGCCTCTTATTATCCACCTACTGCAACTAGATGATTGTGTGCTATTCATGCACTTGAGATGCGAAATAAAACCGAAAATGGCAAGTCATAATATTCGTGTGCAAGTTGATGAAGTATAGCAAATCGCATCATTATATACACAAAGAAATATAGCCGTTTGATGGTTTATGGTTTTCTAGATTTCGTGTATATGATATCAGCTATGGTGCTTGCTGCACTTTATTGTGGTAAAGAGTATTTGGTGAAGTAATGTTTTGATTGAAAAACCGATTTCGTAGAACTTCGAATTCGGAAGAGGTAAAGCATGCAAGAGGATGTCGGCTATTTTTTGGTATTCATTGCGGTATAATAGAGCACCTATATCTCAGCATACGATATTTGGGAAACAGCATTTTAGGTTTTATTCCGCCTTTCTTCGAACTGGTCAAATGTTAATTGATCATAGAGAGGTTTTAGTAAAAATATGGTCACTTAGAGAAAGGGATGTTTTTTTTTTAAAGGAACGCGTATAGCAAAAGAGGTAAGCCATCTGCAGCTCCTTCCATCTGCGATCGAAGATGGTGTGTATACCTGTACTATTTTCAAATCGTGTTTATTGTAAATGCGCTACGTACATGTTTCAGCGCATTCTTCAACTGTTTATAGCGTCTACCATATCGTTTAAGTCATGAATGTTACACAGGTTTTTTCTTCAGATTCATTAGGGCAACTTCGGATTGCTTTCCGGTTATTGTAGCTTGGTCTAGCATAAGGCTCACCTTATAGTAACAGGGAATGGCATTAAGGGCAGAACCATAGAATTGCCAAAAATGTAGAATTGCATCAGTAGAGCTCTAATGGTTCATGCGCAGAGCTCTCTTCTCTGTATGTTCTTCAATGAGCGAAAGCGAAGAAGGAACGAGTGAGACGTATTTTGCTTGAATTACTGACGATGCATTTTTGTTCTAAAGTGGATGTTTTGATATATTTAAGGTTGAAAATTGCATCAGGAAAATGAATGAAGAGAGGCAACGATCAAGAGCGTTGATGATCGAGCAACAAAGACGCATTGCAAACAACGTCTACGATTTACGATGTCGGTGAGTCAATCACTTCCCCTTTGGTTACCTGATGAAATGAAATAAGAGCAATCAAGTCATCTTTCGTTTGCTTTTTTGGCTTTATAAAATTTCAACCTTTTTATTGATCTTATAGGAAATGCGATACGTTGATTTGTCGTTCGACGGATATTGTCACTGATCGAAATCGTTCGCATTATATTTGTGTCGATCGGGGGATCTGGTCACGTGTTGATTGCCTCGAATATACCGAGGAAACGAAACAACAGGAGAAACGTTTCGAGATAGTGGCGCTCGGAAGTGTGCGTTTCTTTTCTCATTCGATGCTCTTTATGAAAGTATGCCTGGAAGAAACACTCTTCAATGTTAACTTGAAACCAAATAAAGTTTATTTTATAGTTAGAATGCTTATGATACGTTGAAGAACATATATATTGCATTGATGACACGTTAATTAGGCTATGGTGACAACAGTAGAAAAATCCTTGCAGTATTTAGCAGTTGTTTAATTTTTTTTTTTTTTTTGTTAAGCTAAATTGACAATATTTATCGATATGGATGTGAGCCTCCTCATAAACCAAACCAAACCAAGTCCTTATTGTACTGTTTTCGTGTGATGTTTTTCATAAGAATATTCATTACGACGTAATTATTTGTAGTTTAGCTTCCTCTGATCTCGCATTGCGCTAAAAAAAAACTTTAGGAAACGTGCTGTGCTATCCGATGACCATTATTACCAAAAATTGGCATTATATTTCTGAGGCAATGATGAGTTTTAAGCGCTTCTCTAAAATATTCGTTGTTTTTTTCTGCATCTCTTCACCAGATTACAAATCCTATCGCCACACCACAAATGTACGGTATTTCCTCGAATTCACCCTTCAAAATAGTGGCTTTCCGCCAATTTATTTATTTATTTATTTTTTTGTTGAATTTTGTCTATATATCGTTTGCAGCATCGTTGTATAAGAGAGTCATGCAATATGCAATGGGGGCGAATAGTGAAGGTAAATGGCGTTGTGCTGCCCGTGATTCGGGCTGAAGGTTTGCTTTCTTGCTTGTTATTGCCATATGTTGCGCACCAAGTTGACAAACACACTCGAAACTTTATGGTTAGCTTTGTTGAATCTCACTTGGTAGAGTGCATACCTTAACTGCTCCCGCTAATTGCTATTGCAGATACCTTCGTAGGCCTCTTCCCATTGGCTACCAGCAGATACATAAACGGCCACTAAGAATGTGGCGGTGTGATTTTTGATCTGTGATTAGCAACTTCGAGATAATAGTGCACAAATAGTAATGCGAAGAAAAACAGCTGCTATGTGGAGGTGTATGAAAATCAGGTTTTTTTAAATGTTCTATGCTCAGTGATGAAGAGGCTCTCTGCAGACAATTTTTGTGTTACTACTGAAATGTCGGAGAATCGTCCTCTTGGATTGGGTGGATGGACGTTGCAATTTAAGAGTTCTTTGAGGTTCTTGATAGGCTGTTGGTGATTCATCTAAGTGTAAGCAGAAGTGAAAGGTTACTTTTAGAGGGGAGGTTTTCAAAGATGTTACTATGTAATATTTCAAGTATTTTTTTGCAGCATTCGTGTTAGTGTCGCCATCGAATGAGCGCTTCTCTTTTCACAAATGGAAAAAGGTTAGCAATATCCTCTAATATAACATACGTAAAACTTACCGCCACTTCACTTAAAGAGAGTGAGTCGAATTTTTGATAAAGTCGAGCACATTAATGGGGTGAGAAAGGGCCACCGGATTATCGGTTACGTGTTTCTTTTTAGCAATCTTTTCGGTATGAGATTGCTTACGAGCTCTACTATTGGTATACTCTTTGAACTGTTGGAGAACGATAGAAGCATCCATCGCCCGTTCTTCTGGCTAGGCGTTTTTTTTTCAGTGGATATTTCATCGACCATAGATAACGAGAAACAAAACTAATATTGGCAAGTCAATGTTGAAGTTGCGTCAGCCTTGTTAGCTGATGGGCTATATTTTAAAAGATATAATTGGGCCTTCTAGTCGCATTTGTTTGTCATCCAATATAATTTATGCACATTGTTTTACCTTATTTCAGGTGGTGGAAAAGCATTTCACTCCTCGAGAAATTAGCACATACGATTATGCAGAAATGAGGCAAGCACCGATGCAGCCCGAATATGCAGACGCCGTCTAATGTTATTGAAGCAAACTTCTACTATGCTTCAGGATGGTTTTATTTTTCATGACGTCACTGTAAAAGCGGCTTTAAATTAACGGTTTTTCATATTTAACAAACATACATTCAAAAGCAATCGCTCGTGTTAAAAAACAACTTTCACTATTTTTTGGTAGTCGGCTGCTTATCCAGCTTATAATCAATGAACATAGTCGTTGATGAGTTGCGATTAATATTGAGAATAGCCTCTTATGTGTCGATATTTGATCATCCCACTTGTGATTCATTCCATTTGTACTTCTCAAAATCCTTATCGATCGATCACTGCAGTTAATTTAATGCTATTGTTTTGTTCGTAATTTTTGCTCATCGATTTATACAACATTTCTTCCATTTTAAGGCATTTGAGTACGCGTTAATGAGGAGCTTTTGTTTCTTTTTTCAACTCGACAGGAAGTTGATTACTTATGAGATATAAATGATAGAGTTATTTTTATTTGCGAACTGCTAAAGCAATCGGCAGTATGAAACGAAGGATCATACTCGAAAAGTATAAGAGAGTGGAAAAATTCAGTTTTCAAGTTTTTTTCACCACTGAGAATTAAGGATTTATAAGAGTTGTTGAGATCTCGATAGCGTTACGTCGCTGCCATTTACGAGGCGAGACGAACTGAGAATTGCAGTTTAACAAAGGCTAACCGAACCATACAGCAAGAAAAACCATAATACAACCGAGTACAATGCTCAAAGTGTGAAATGGGTTTGAAAATACGCAGTCATACAAGCAGAGAAAGTGCGCAGTATGATAGGGTGGAGAAGCACATAACACTGAGCTCGATGCGTGCAGGAGTCGCTGAGCGGTGATTTCCACAACGTCAAGGGGAAGAGTCGCAGTGTGGTCGTTTATCCCAACCGATAGTATGAACAATTCTTAGTCCTCCTACGCGTTTCAAATAAGAATTACCGGTTGCACGACGCCGTAATCCTTCTTTTACTCTTATTAATGCATTTCAATAGGTTTTTTGATAGTAAAGGACGGAATGGGCGTTCAGACGTATTCACTTCGATATTTATGTGCCAAATAAACACCTCAATAATTGCGGGTTTAACGTGAGAATTTTTTCAAACCCAGCTTGCCTTCTACTCCAAGGGTATTTTGAAGAATCCACATGTTCGTTGTCGTATGTATTTTATACAGGTCTGTGTCATTGTTAAATTTATTGCATATTTGTAGAGTTGTCTAGTTCATTTATTTCAGCTTTCTTTGAGTAACATTCGCAACCCAGCTTGAGCTCTGTTCTTCGATATCTTTTATTCTTTCTTTTAATATCCTTTATCTAAATTATGCTACATTGTTTGCTTATCTTTGTATGGAAAGAATTGTACTCGTTTTATTTTGTTCCTTTACAAGCAGATTACTCTTCTTTAATCGCCATATGTATATTCATCTGTGGGAACATTGCTCATTCGTTGTGCATATTTTTCAAAAACGCTTTATCGGATCTTACATTTTCATCGATGAGGCGAAATGTCTCATTGAAGTCGTTTATTATATGGGTGCTCTGCTCGTGTCCTCTTACTTTTATAAATACTGACTCCTTAATCTGATCTACTCACTCTTGCTGCTCAAAAAAAAATTTTTTTTTCGAAATTTACGGGAATGGATAATTTCACTTTCTTGGTTGCTTTCTGCGGTTTCCTTATAAAATTGGCGAATTTCATATGCTGATACTGGAATTCATGCTTTTTTCCAGCCTCATTCGGGACCCTCATATTCGAAAAAATTGCTTGGAAAATTCTGAAATGTGAGGGCTCTTCCCTCCTTGCAATAATTCACCGGTGCTAAGAGGGCGATTATCCATATTTGTTTCTAGTGCTCAGCTATGCGGTTAGGAAAGTTACTGGCTAACCTTATAAATATTTTTTCATCGATTGTTCTTTACATTCACTATTGCATGTGTAAGGGAGATTATTAATCGTAAAGAATTGTTACATATAGCCACTAATAGCTGAATAAAAGTTTGTATAATTTTTGAACTTTGCCGCGTTATCAAAATATTAGGAGAGTTGTGTGGAACCGTTTTATCAATTTTTTGTTGTCTCTGATAAAGCATGTGATTGGTGAGTGATTCAATAGTGCATCATTGGTTTGATAAACTATATAAGAGACGTGATGGCGAAAATTGGTCATTGAGTTCTGCAATCCCCCTCTCACCACGGATTTGAGTACCAATAAAGATTTGCGATTGCCTTCAATTGTATAATGATTGTTTATAAATAAGATTCAGTAAAGACACTTGTTATAGAAAATATTTGCTGTTTAGCAATTTCTAATTGCAGGATCATTTTGTTTTTGATCAAGGCCTAATGAACAAAGATCAGTAGTCATTAAATATGTAAAATGAGATGAGGCATTCGTATAAGTATACAAATTAAACGCCATAATAAATGATGCTGTTGAGGGTTCAGTTTTCTCGCCGCCTGGTTCTATGTTTGATGTCCATCTTTCTCTTTTACTTTCATTAGGAATAAATATCTCTCCATTTCGTTTTCACTTACCTTGAGTCGCTGCTTTTCGATACAGCTGCTTCCTGTGGTCTTTCTTAGATATTCTTTCCATCTTATTGCAGGTTGACCGCCGCTTCCACCAGCAATCTATGAAGTCGATTTTGCGAATGTTTTCGCCTATTCATCATTTTTTATTGCGAACACTTTCCCGGTTTGCTGCCATAGCTTTTTGCTAAAACCTACGAGAAACACCTTGAGATTGTTGGTAAAAGTGGTATTGGGTGAGAGTTTCTCAGGTCATTTGGATTGCCTTTCTTCAGCAACAAAATTTTCTGTGTATGGACCAAATCCTCGAGAAGTTGTTGATGCTCGATCCTATTGTTGAGCAAGCTTTCAGCGGTAAAATTAATGGTTTCTTTCCACGTTTCACCATTTCGCCGGCTAATCCATCGATATTTGCCGATTTTGCACTTTTTCTGTGCTGGATGGTGTTCCTTATTTTCTAGTGGGTGATTTTTATAAAAACTTAATTGCTTTTCCATGTGAGAAAAGCGTGGTTGTCAAACTGGCGTATGACGGCTGTATGACCTTATCTGTTACCATTCATCATATCATATGACGTTAGATACCACTCATTGCTTTCACCTTCTCTTAACTTGTATTGGCGTCACGGTATCGAAGTGTTCAAGTTCCCCATCAAAAAGGAAAACGAATCTGCGAGAAGTGATACTCAACAAAATCTCACACTTCCGAACATCTTAACTAAGCGAGAAGCAGCTCCAAACGACTGTTTTTTCTTAGCACCAGTCCCACCGACGCATTCCATGATCGAAATCCACTTCCCACTTGGGTAACCACTGTCGTTCATCCAGCCGAAGACTGTATAGTTAACAGAATGTTTATTTTTATGCTGAGAGATGATCCTCTTATGGTTTCGATATTTGGTTCTTGCATTGACCGATGTCTTGCGGATAGTCCTATAACGCCCTTCTGTAAAGTTCCGCTGATTTTGGCACCTTAGCAGCGTGAATTTGCGGGAGCATCGATCTTTCCTCCCCCTCCCTTCCGCTTTTGTCTTCTCCCTCCCTTCCCTCCCTCTCATCCACTCAACTTTGTTAACTGTTGTTGCTGTTGCAGGGTTTATTTTTAATCTGATATTCATGCTTGTCACATATTGTGTTTAATATAATAAACGTTTTAATTTGTGATATGTTTTGAGTAGGGAGCAATGTTTCGACATTCCAAACGAATGAATTTAGTGTCACGGCTTTCCATGTGGAAGAACAATTTGAAGTGTAGCTGTTAAACGGTCGACGGATGAAGCGTCCATCAATGAGTTGCGAGGTGGAGTGAGAAATGGCTGAAGGCAGGTTATGAGGCCAGCTATGATAGGGTTACAAAAGGTTGTAGTAATAAATGTGAGATGGTAAGCAAATGACTGGAGCGCTAACCGCAATAGTTCACTGGGCTCATGTGGAAAGTGCCTATTCTTTTTTGCCTTTTTGTTGTTTGCTTTCTTGCCGTATATCATGCTATCGTGTAATATGAACACTTATTTCCTTTATTCGTTCAGGATGTGTCACACTACTTTAGTCCTTCACTTGTGATGAATGTTGATATTTGCGCACTAAAAAAAGAAGCAAGAGAATATAAAACAGAACGGAAAGAAGGAATTATTGTGGGGAGATAATTACGCAGAAGGTAGCCGGAAAAGATAGAGTCCTTGATAAGTGCAGATATGTGTTTCGGAGATCCTCTGCGAGAAACTCTCTAGATCACTTGCGAGGGAAACATTTGGTACGACAAAGAGCAAAGACAACGCTATCAGTCTACAGGAGTATGCGAATGGTATTGCTGCTGATGCATGCAGACGGATTTTGTGTGCATCAACAGTACCGTTCACTCAATGCAGCATTGCCGAGCGTTCCTACGTAATCGTCCTGCTCAATGGGAGTATATTACTGCAAGGTTACCAAATTATGGAGAGCCAACAAGATTGCTCTCGTCCGATTTCACAACCTCATTAGGCCATATCGCGTATTCTTTGATGTCTTCGCCTTTCGTGGTCAAGTGTTCACTAACTATTGCTCCAATACGCATAAAAGTCGCGTAGGTAACGAAAAAGTTCGAAGAAGAAATATTTCTGTTCTACATCAGGCCAGAATGAATCGAGCAACTCGGTCAGAGCAGTGAACGAGCTCAGAATAGAGGACGAGATCCATGCATTTTTTTCCGTCTTTAAATATGTACAAATTTCTTCGACGTTGACGAACCAATATGAGCGCTTGCATATGAGATCGTTCTGTGATTCGCTCACAAAACCATATAATTCCGCCTCAACAATCCCCCTGTTGATTTTATTGAAGCAGTAAAAGTGATCAGTGATATAACTTGATCATTATGTGCTTTACAAATGTAACTGTTCAATAATGCAAATACTCGTTTTTTTCATCATCGTGTGTTTGGTTTTCTTCGAAAACATGATCATAAGGAATAATATTTCGCAAGCAGCTTTCTCAGGGACTTTCCTAAAGTGATCGATAAACACTGATATGGAAGCGATTGAACGATGCCATACGCACACATGTATTGATCCAACACCTCTAATGATAACCAGATTTCGTTATTGCCATTTAACGATAACACATCATTCATTTTACAGTGATTATCATTTGAATGATTTGTTTATCACTATATTCTCTGCTCTCGTTCTTTTAGACTAGTTTTTTTTAATGATTCAATTATTGTAACAATCGTTTTTATGCACTAACAAGTTAAATATTTAATTTAATCTATATTTGAATAGAATCGGTGGATTCCACTCAATTATAAAATTGCCTTTTGAACTTCATTTCTTTTGTGAGCTACTATTCATCGTATATTCGAATAATGTATTGCGAATTAAAAACTGATATTAATGGCAACTCGTTGTGTTAGCAAAAATTGCCTACGGGATTTATAGAACGGAAGCTAAGATTTTGTTTCCTTATTTAGAAAAGTTGCATTCATTTGTTTCGATTTGTTGCGAAGATTTTACCACTAAAATAATGCGAATTTCGCATTTGATGACATATTTCCATCCTATTGTCACCAATGCTTCATCGCTTTTACTTGAGTAATTATTAGTAATTGTAATGCAAATAATATGCCTTCCATTTAAATCAGCTCATAATTTCGTTCATTTGCTTTTCCTTTGTCGAGTGCATTTCTCAGGTAGATGAAGCCTCTCAGGTAAGCGATAATTAGCATTGATAAATGCATTTTTTATTGCTCATTTAAAGATTAGAAGATCGGGCATATTTTTGGTCAAATATTTTTCTTTCTAAAATACAATAGAACGGTGCGCCAGTGAAAAGAAAACTGAACGGAATTGTTAGAGCAAATAGCGAGCAAAAAAAAAAAAAAACCGTTCTTTGCAAACTGTGCAATCTCTACTGCAGTTGCTGTGATAGTATACCAAAAATATGTGTGGAACTTGTTTATTTCAAGTGCATATATTTTATTGCAAGTTCTACGTTTGTGGTGTTTCTTCAATAATTCAACGATCATATCATGTATTCGAAATAATGCCTATATTATTTACCAATATTAAGAAAATAAAAATTAAGTACCTTTGAATTTTTTAATTTAGCGGTCATTGCCTATAAGAGAAGTTGTTTTTTTGTCAACGAATCCACTTGGTAAAGCTCATGATTTTGCATTGAACATTTTCGTTTTGAAAGCATAATAAAGCAACTATTTTCCTCTTCATAGATCTAAGGTGGTATTTTTTTTTTTTGATGCTTGATATGCATGAAAATGAATTATATATTATTTTTTAGTGTTCTAATTTTGTTATACTATTTAAGTGACAATAAATATAACGCATGTTATTAAATGTTACGTTAATCATGCAACTAAATAATAGAATATTTGCCTTACTGGAAATATTGCTAAGAAGCCGCAGAAGATTCCGGGAAATTTTAAAAGATTTTTAAAACTTAATCGTCGGCGAAATCGCCTTTCATAATTAGATAGGAGATTGAAGCAGTCGAAATATACTATCAATAATCCTTCCTCATATAGCGTTTTTTTTTTGCGCAACGTCAGGATGCGGATCCATGACATTCGATGCTATTCGCTAAAGTACATATTTCTTTGGCTAATTTCTTTCACGATTATATGATCGATGATGTAATGCTCAGCAAAAAAGGTGAAGAACCAGTGATATTAATACATGCATATTATTATCAAAATGAATTATTGCAGCTTCTCCCATTTAGAATATTCTTCTTTTAATCGAATCTAACACCAATTTTTTATATCGATATACTAACTCAAAAATCTCCTCGAAACAACATCGATGATACCGTCGATTTAATCTACGCACGGATTAAAAATTTACATACGAATTCTATGCTGACAGTGGGGCGTTGTATTTATCGCCGCTAATATGAAGCGATTTTCATCGAGCTCTAGTGCATAAATTAGCGTTCAATGACGGCGAATATAACCTATCAAACGAGCGCACCTCTTTTTCCGTTATTCTCATAAAGCTTACGCTCGTTTTGTTATTCACGAGCTTAGAGTATTTCTTGAAAATATAATTAATTGACCAGGTGACACTGAAAAAAGAGATTTGATGACATCATTTTTCAGGCGCATTTCACTTCTGCTGCTATTCTTTGGCCTGCAAATAATGCTAGGAAATTTCTTAGACAAAGCTGAGAGCATTACGTGAGTCATTTGTAGGCATTTAACCGATCTTAAAAATATTTTAAAAGATTTCAATACAATTGAAGGCGCACTATGTCCGTTATTAGCGGCCGTATAATGACGCTGAGATTTCTTAAAATATTATGCATTGTAAAGCAATTGTGCGTCTCGTTTCTATTCATAGATTTTTGTTCAATGCTGCTTTATTCCACTCAACGCATTTACGTTAAATAATATTGTCACGAGATCATCGATATGATTATAATGTCACTCAAGAATAATGTGGCTAATTTGTTCCCCATCCTCTTCCCTCTCTTTTCTTCTCTCCCTCTTCTAGAAGGGGCTACTGCTAAGTGACCATTGCATCGAATCGTTTGCGAGGAGGTTGTTCCAACAGGCCAGCAAATGGTTATCGCCGAATGTCGGTAGACAATACTATGACCATTCAATTCCACCGTCCACTCATCAACCCATTCGGTTAAACTCTTTCCGACAGGAAATGCCCTCGAATGATTGCTTCCTTTAGCTAAATCGAAAGTGATCATTGCCTCCGTCGGCTGATGTAAAACAGACGCGTCTTAGGTAAAATAAATGGTTCCACGATGAAATTACATAGCCTAAATCTTTGCATTATTTTCTATGCAAGCATGATGCTCTACTATGAACTAATATCTAATATTCCATTGATTGAGTCTGCTGGCATATTCATTACATTGCCATTTACTGTCTACCACATGTGCCAAATGTATCAAGTTCAAATTGCGCGAGATTATCGAATAAATAGAACGCTAGTTAATGATTCTTACATTTTACTACTAAACATTGCTGAAACAGTATTGTTGAATATTCCAATTTTATAGTAACTTGCCTACTAAATTCAGCATTGAATAATTACGAGATTTGCATTTGAATGATTCCTCTCGCTCGTATACTCATAATATTTGCATAGAGCCATTATAGCCGTTAAGCAGTTCCAGCAGGTCTTTGTCATTTAGATTAAGCGCCATTAATATTAATGTTGAATTTGTAGACAAATTGGCAGAAAGTCTATCACCTCAAGCCGAAGTTCAATTATTGTTCAAGCTGCGGCCGGGCTCATTTGAAACGTGTGGATTGCGTGGAATGCAAAACGGCTTCAATGTAGACGAGAAAACGAAAAACACTGAGGGCGTTGCCATCGGTGGCTACGCAGCTCCTGATACAAAAGGAGGGTCACCTATCAAGGCAAGTTTCATCCATTATGCACTTATATCCTTCTTTTTTCATAATAATACTAGTGTTGAATAACTGTTGGAAGAGATTTTTATTCTCAAAGTCAGCTTCAATAGAATATTCGGCTACATTAAGATCAAAGACGCTCAAATGCATCGAATAGGGCATACGTTGCAAAGACTTTTATGCCCCTTAAGCGCGATGGTTGTTCCAATTTTGAACTCATTCAATTGACCTACAATAGAAATTAACCAACAATGCATCATAAATAGTGCAAAAGCTGGTCAACTTTATGTTTGGAAAATCAAACACTCACAGTCAAGGACTTATCATACAACTTATAGATTAGCCAGAAAATTGATGGCTAAAGTTGCGCAACTTTCTCCGATCTGAGTTTGAAGTTTTGAGCTCCAGTTTTGATGATGTTTAATTTCTCATCCAATAAGGAATTAAACTTCAGAAACTTGCTGGCAATGTACTTCATCGTATATCAGGAAATGGCTCAGAAGAAGGTGACTACGGATGCACTCTTGAAGAGCTGCGAACTCTCATGGAGGCTCGTGGAGCAGAAGCCGTTATTAAGGTATTTGATGTTAATTCTTCCTCTAAGCATTTAGAAACAAAATTAGTATAGCTAATTATTCCACTCAATGCCTCCAGTCTTATTATCGCCATAAATTGGCAATAATGAACTATTCATGAGATGAAACTTTAAAATAAATCTGAGATATACCTAAATGTGGAATATAATCTATAAATTCAACAGTGAGCATGAAATAAAAGTTGAATTATGCTTTCGCAAATGTTTCATTTAAAAAAGCATTATTTTTTTCTGATTCGGTCGAAATATATAAAAATCGAATAGATGTGAAGTGCATATGATGCTTTTGATACCTTGAATAATTGGTCAACACGAAGAAAAGCATAGGATGTCATCCTACAGTGGTATATTATACTATCAGACTTCTCGAAAATAATATTACTTGTTGATGAGCTCAAATCATTGGGGCAGAGAGCCACGTATCCATGTACGCATGCGTGCGATGGGAGCTCCTTGAGAAGGTCCTATGGGGCATTCGCCGCAGGGAGGGAGGGTTGATGGCGAACTCTCAACACCAATGTTCATGTAATTGTAGCAGTAAATACTTGTAATAATAGCCAACACTAATAATGACATAAAGTAGTGTCTAGTAATGTCATCATTATCATAAGTACTGCCTGTTTATGAACATCATCGTATTTTAATATTAGCCATTAGATCAAAAACTTGCCACTACTTCGCTGATAGCGCAACTATAAGCACAATCACTCATCGCTTGCATTTACTTAATTATTGGTTTCTACCAAGGTCGAAGTGATAGAAATAAAATGCTTTCCCAAGATGATTTCCTAGGCAAGTAAGTAGTACTAGGAGAGCATCAAGCATTCCCAGTATCAAATGGCACTGCTCTTATAACCATTAACGGTATTGAGAGTGAGCAGTAATATGGATTACTGCTGGTGATCGCAAATACTGTCAGTTCTGGTAATAAGTAACGCTACTGATAAAACTGAGTAATAGTGGACATGATTCGTTTAAATGAAGAGCAGCGGCAACGGTCACATTGCATCTTGCTCCACTGTATTTCCATATGGAAGGTAGAACGCCGGACGTTAAATCATCCGCTTTAGACATGCCGCTTTTAGGTAGTAGCGTAACGGTAATGGAATATCGCTTCCATAAGATATGTGCAGCGTCTTCGCTGTAAATATCACTGCTGCACCCCAACAAGTCACTCAATCAGACCTCCAGTATTCGCAAAGCGGTGATAGTGGTGGAGAGAGTATCATACTGTACACATTTTTACATGCCATAACAACTTGCAGCTGGAGAATGAATACGGTGGTGTTGAAGGATTGTGCAGTTTGCTCAAGGTAGACCCGTTAAACGGGCTTCCAAATAATCCACAGGAGCTTGCAAGACGTCGCGCAATATTCGGCTCCAATACTATACCATCGCCACAATCAAAATCCTTCATTCGCCTCGTCTTTGATGCCTGCAGGGTTAGATTTGTAATATTCACCTGCCTTCGTTAACAAATGCAGCGGTAATGAAAACAGCTGTCCGGCTTAAATTTTATTAGCATTCTCCTAAATTCCAGCAAAGCCTGGAGCAGCGTCGCTGTGAACAGGAATGTTAGGAATTACCAAGTTCCTCTTCATGACAGTATATCATTTATCGTATCATTTACCTATATGTATTCATTCAAGGAATCCTTTGAAGCAAATGTTGCTGTGCATTGAGCACAGCAACAATAAAAATGCCATCATCAGCTTTCAAAAGTTATGATATGCAGTGTTCAGCGATTTCTTCATTTTAGCGATCTTCTTACATACTAAAAACGTTGAATGTCCGCGTCTATGTATGAGAGGCTTGTCGAATTCATAGAATTAATTCGCATATATATATTTCAGGACCCGACCTTAATAATTCTCGTTGTTGCCGGTTTCATTTCACTCGGTCTCTCGTTCTATGAGCCCGGCCAGGAAGACAATGAACCGGAGAATGTGCCCAACATTCTCAACAGCACCGTTACGGATTTAATGCATAATGCTTCCGCAATTTTATCCAATTCAACTACGCATGGTTCGTGAGAATCTCTTATTAACGCATTCTATGCGCTTCAAGCAATAAAATAAAACTTTTCGTAAACTGTCACTTTCCAAAGATAACGATCAATGAAGTAAACTCTTTCCGTTTCTAAAATGATTCGAACATCCATTGTCTAACGCGGGGAGTTTATGCTATTTTAGCTTACTGCTAAATTCTGAACCATCTATATTCATTGCAAACCGTTTCCGGATTCCTATACTCTTTCAGAAGGACCAAGTTCACCGTTTCCCCTGTATGCTACACCGTACGCCGAGGAGGATCATGGTTCAGCGTGGATTGAAGGAGTCGCGATATTGATCTGTGTTGTGGTAGTGGTCCTTGTGACCGCTGCTAACGACTACTCAAAAGAACGACAGTTCCGAGGTTCCTTTTATGTGCACTTATTCATTCATCCTTTTATACACAATTTCAAACGTTGTGCTGAGGCTCGTTATAGGTACATCGAATTTATGTGTATGTGCACGCTTATGTGCATCAGTATGTGTGTATCCATCCTCTAATTTCAACAAGCAAAACACTAAGATCAAACAGATGGAGATGGCTTGCATCGAATAATAAACATCTTTCCTATCTCATTGTCGCTGTTCTCGTCTTTCGCTAATTATTCACAGATAGAGGCTACAATAAGTTTCAGTTCAAGATTCTTGCTTCTCCTAGGCGGTTGCTTTCTTAGAAGAATATTCTCATGCACTTTGCATTTTTATGTGCTGTGCTTTGCAAATTCGCATTCATGAAGCGCATTATAATGGCGTAATCTATGGACGAGTTTTTTGTTGCAAAGTGTTTTCAACCACAAAAACCACTATATTGGAATTGTGTATGCAGCATATGACCCCATACGAAGAGGATCAAGTTAGCGATTCGACTCCGATCAGCTTAGCTTAGGAGGTCAAAAAATTGTATCTCACAACCGATCATGTCTTATCTTCTATCAGTCTTACATAATTAGAAGTTTTATGTTGAATTTCTGTGAATAGTTGAATCTGCTGAAGTATAACTACATTAAGGAGGAATGTTTCATATTTAATCAGCACTTTATGAAATCACGTGCCACATCGAATGGAACTGCAAAGTTGCTACAATAGTAACTCCTTTATCGAATTCTCCCATTTATCTTTAAATATTTACCCAGCTGCAGTTTGCCCACCTAAATGAAGAAATAAATCCACTAACGCATTTTACAATGTTCTAGAAACTATGCAAAGAAACACACATGATGGATTATTTCTGAAGCCAACGGTGGTACATAACATCAACGCATAAAAAAATCTACTTTTACTTAATTTACTTTTTCGAATCCTTCTATGAAAGTCAATCATAAGAATGCATTTCGCTCGAAAAAGTTGGTATTATTGCACAAGAAATTAGCACGGCCTAGATTATTGATAATTGCCTGGTCCGGGATTCCGTTCCGTATCCAACCGAAGGTTTGACTCTCTACAAGATAGCTGAAAGCAATTCAAAAATATTGGTCGGAGAGCGACGGGAGCTATTTAGTGGAAATCGAGTTTTTGTTGGAAGCGAAAAACGAGAAAGCTAATGCTGATGATCTCGGTTTCCGGCTCAAATTTGATCGATCATAACCATCGCTACTTCTTGACGTTAACTCCAATCATAGATTTATTTAAGCATATAATATGTGTAGAAAATGGAGTAAAAATTAATTCAAACATAATTACTTTATAATCTACTCAAACGCTATTAACCGAATTTCAGGTTTACAAGCAAAGATTGAAACTGGTCATAAATTTTCCATAATTCGCGATGGAGAAGCAATCGATGTTTCGGTGAATGATTTGGTCGTTGGTGATATTGCTCGTATTAAATATGGTAATTTGATGGATTTTCCTCATTTTATTTCCTCATAAAAATTTCGGTCATGTATTTTCTCTGTTTTCCTCATTTAAATAATTTGTTTGAAACATTTTATGTCATCTGAAAAGAGGCCGAAGAAGCAAATAGAGATAAAAGAACAATATGTGAGTTTATACACAATGAACGAAAGCAAAAATAAATGTGACGCTCATAATTCTTTCCAAACTGATCGCATAATCAGACTGCAGAAACAAGAAAGGCACTCTTTCGAAATAGTCCAACGCCTCATTACTTTACTTTCTATGCTTCCTTTTAGCTCGTTTATATTTACACATTTGGTTTATAAGTGTTCAAAAATCGGATGAAATTGATCAATCAAATATTGCAGGCGATTTGCTCCCAGCCGATGGTTTGCTCTTGCAAGGACATGATCTTAAAATCGATGAATCCTCTTTAACTGGTGAATCGGATCATATCTCAAAAAGTATTGAGTGTGATCCCGTTCTCCTCTCAGGTTCGCATTTCTCTTCAATTGTGGTTTGTGTCATACTTATGGTGTTCTTGAAGTAATAAGTTGGAGCTGCTTTCTTTGCACAACTAATAAACTCTCGAAATGCATTTGAGATATCCATACTCAACTGTTGAGATGCTAGCTACAAAAGAACGGAAATCGAGCATGGAGTCCGAGAAAATATTCTGATTTTCTTAAGCGAATGTTCAGTCGTTCCTGAGCGAACAAAATTTTGCATAATATTTACACTCCGCTGCTCATCTCGATTTGGAAATCGCCTTCAGAATATATCCGTTCAACGCGAATATTCTTTTAGGAACATATGCGATGGAAGGAAGTGGCAAAATGCTCATTACAGCGGTTGGTGTCAACTCTCAAACAGGCATCATCATGACGTTATTGGGATCCGGTAAGGCTCCCGATTCCGAAAGCGACTCATCTAGCTGTATGTGTTGTTTTCAATGACTAATTTCTTTGGAAATTAATTCTTTTTTCCCGTTTTATGATTTTGCATTGTAAATTTACATTTTCTAAATGCATTATGGGGAGTATTTTTGTTTTCTATCCGATAGTTTCAACTTTGCGAACAATGAAGCTAAAGTCGTAAGACTTGATTGTAATTAGGGGCGCATAGGAGGGCTCACCTTATTGAATTTCAAAATCATCCACCACCATGATAAATAAGATATGCTGACTAATTTTTGTTGCATGTCTGCGATCACATCGGCCATGAAAACAATCTTTAAAAGTTTCACATGAGCGGCGATTTCTTAAAATCTGTGTAAAGCATTTTGCATCCTTTTTCATCAGTTTTGTGTAATTTACTACTATTAGTGATGTTTTCTATGGGTTTTTATTGTCTTTCTTATCGGTGCAAAAAGATATTTATATGCCAAATACACTAATTTAAGATGCATGTATCAAAAAAATTATTTACTTGAAAAAGTGACGCACATCTTTTATTATTTAGCCGTTTATGATATCCGGTTGAACCGTCAGGCGGGATATGCAAAATGTCGTCTCATCTCTCGCATAAAAATTTTCCCATTTAAGCTCTCATAAATGTTTATGCCGTCGAAGGCGATTTCATTTCGATATGCTCATTTACATCCCTTTTTGCTTGCAAAAATGCAACTGTCTGCAAAGCAATCTTCTAAATTACCTATCATCCGCGCATGGTTTCATCTCATAAATCAGATGCGAAGTTATTTTATATCTATGGAAAATCGCATAAGACTCAACTTATTACATCGTTTATCTCATTCATTGCCTTTTTTATTGGAAATTAAGTTAGAAAACAATTGAAATTCTGTATTATTCAAAGAAATTACCCTTTTGCATTGTAACATTTGCTTTAAGCATTGAAAAATTAAGAATGAATTAAGGCAAATTAAATTGATAAATTAAATTAACAGAATAAATTGATTTAATAAAATAAACAAAAAAATAAAAATTAAGCATCATACAAATACAATACTTTGAAATTACGCGAATATTTTCATTAAAAAAATATTTTCAATAAAAAAATATTTTCATTAAAAATTTCATTCGTTTGATGCTTAATTACTAGATAGCGCTATTTTGAGTCATTCGGCTAAAATTATCGACAATTTCCCCCGCAATAGGCAATCGTATTTCAGCAGTCACTTCATCCTCTTCATCATCATCATTCAATTCGTCATCTTCTGATCGAACATCACATAGCAGTCGTACTTCTGAGAACGATGATACTCTTTTGGCAAAATCGATCCTTCAATCGAAACTATCAAAACTTGCACTACAAATCATTTATTGTGGTAATTCTTGGAAATGTTTAATTCCCGTCGGAAAAAAAGTTAAAAATTTAGATATTAGTATGTATTACTTTGTCATTATTATATATGACTTGCTTGAAAAAGTGCACCTTTTATGAAAAGAAAGCAACAGAAGAATGCGATAAGGTGAATGGCACAATATGCGCTTTTTAACACATCAACATCTCAAAATAAATTCCTTGGTTAATTTTTAGGAAACGATGAAGCAAGTCTCGTACCTATTTTTGGGGCCTAGAGAATGCGCTAATGATCAAATAAAAAATTCATTTTTAATACCGAATATAGCAATCGTTAATTTACATAACCTAAGTCTGAAAGAGAAAAGATGATTTATTCAAAGGAGATTAGCTTAAGAATAGGAAAATAACGCTCATATGCAAATATTAGCGCTCACGCATACAAATACACATGAATAAACGCATACACACACATATGCATGCCATATAACACAGATGCATGCACGCACACACAAACGCAAACTTAAGCACAAACATAATATACACAAAACATTCAAATCTTACACTGCATAATTCTCGCATCTCAAACTGAAACAAAACATCACTTAGAATGAATGATTCGGTATAGATTAGTCTAGTTCTGCGTCGCTATTTCCTATAGCATAACAATATCTTCTGCAGTTTTACAATCTAAGAGTAAGGCATATCACTCATAATGTCATACTAAAGAGTAAAAACATCAAAACAATTCGATGTACGTGAACATTTCTAGGAAATTGATTCGTTCATGCAAACGCGTTGATAATAATTTTGGTTTGCAGGTGAAATTTCAATTTTTGATATCGGTCGTTTGGTTAGGCATCCTTCTTTTCAGGTACAACCGTTGCAACTATTGCATTTATAGTGCTTATAACTCGTTTCTGTATCGAGGAATATGTCGTATCGGGCAATTCGTTCAGTATCAAAGATGTTCAACAATTTGTGAAATTCTTTATTATCGCCGTTACTATTCTTGTCATCTCGATTCCGGAAGGTCTTCCTCTTGCTATTGCGCTTGCACTCACCTATTCGGTCAGAAAGGTGAACTATTCAAGAAACTGCGCCATTAATATCTCGTTGTGTACCATCAGTGGATTCTTAGCAAGCTAGGGAACGAGACCACTGGTCAGGGTATCTCTGTTTTAAATAATATGAAGAAGAAAATTTTTGTTGTTTGTAGACTTTCATATATTTCCGTTTTCATATGCTCGTGTTTTTCATTTTACATAAACTTTTCATATTCTATGACAATATTTTCGAACATAACTCATCTTCTGAGTCCTCAACTTCCTCATCAACATCATTCTTCGTCTAAATAAAGTAGATACTTGAAACGAAATTGGGATCAACTAAAATTCCGATCCTTTTCGCCTCGAAGTACTTGACGGCATAGAAATATGATCTACACGATCATTACCAGATGAGAGATATATATTTGGAAATAAAATCGTCTATGTAATAGTGAAGTGAGTGACTGTGTTCAGATGATGTATGACAATAATCTAGTACGTCATCTCGATGCCTGTGAAACAATGGGTAATGCAACTAGCATTTGTTCGGATAAAACCGGTACACTAACGACGAATCGAATGACTGTCGTCCAATCGTATATTAACGGTATTGTTTTATTATTTATTTTATTTAAAACGATGAAATTCAATTCGTTGATTTACATCGATCGAGTAGCAAAACAAAACAGACCACTTTTTGCATTGATTTATAAGAATGGTGAAAGCCACTAGATTTTAAACACATTATAGCGCAGTTTTTTTTTTTTTTTTTTTAAATAAAATTTATTACCACTTTATGCAGCCGCTCATATTTTGCTACCTCCATTTGGTATCTTCACTACTTTTCGATACCTGTATTGAAATGCTAAGCAGGACTATGAAAACTGTAATATCTCGAGAGTAAATTGACTGCAGGTAATTACTACACAAGTCAAGAGACACAACCGACAAGGAAACAAATTCATGAACGAACGGCTGAGTTATTGACGGAAGCAATCTCGGTGAATTGTGCCTATAATACAGTGATCGTTGAACCAATAAAACCGAACGAGCAAGTAGGGCGATTTTTTATTCGCATTAATCTCAATGTTGCCAATAAACATTCTAATCCTTTGCTATGAAAATTTATCACTTCAATTCATCTCTGAAAAAGAAATGTCTTTCGTAATTTTTTTTTTTTTGTAATTTTGTAATCTCTTTTCAAAATATAAAGTTTGAAATATCATTTTTATATCAGTCAATTTTGTTGTTCTCATTATGTTTAAGAGAATATACCACAGGAATTAATAATTGCAGATTCAGCAACTTGGCAATAAGACAGAATGTGGATTGCTCGGATTCGTGCAGACGATAGGTGGTAATTATGCCGATATTCGGCGAAAGCATCCTGAAGAGGGCCTATTCAAGGTTAAAGCTTGCGTGCAGTAATACATCAATGTTTGAATTAAATGACTGACAACTCCTACAAGTCTTGAAAAAAGTTTTCTTCAGCATAAATGGTTTAAGATGAAAATCTCACTGGTTGTAAATTAGTTCTGTAGTTTAAGATAAGATGATTTCAGCTCCACTCGATGCTGATGAATGAACTCGAATCACAATACGACTCATGTTATAACCACTATATTTTTTATCTCTAGATGTACTGATTCTCGAGGATAAACTACTGCAGAGGCGTAGAGATAGACATTTGTTGCCAAAATGCGCCTAAGAGAAGGAAATTTGCAAAAACGCAAAAACACAAGAACACCGAACAAGACCTCCTCTTGTCGCCATAAATGTTTGAGCGGGAAGCAGCGGTGGTCGATGGTGAAGAGCTTGTGAATGTGTGATCTTGTAGGTGTATACGTTCAACTCTTCACGAAAGTCTATGATGACCGTGATCAGATTACTCGAAGATGGCACCGATGTGGGTTTCCGTGTCTATCAGAAAGGCGCAGCTGAAATCGTTCTTGCTCGATGCAAATATTTTATCGGTTCCGATGGACAAGCACATCCTTTCAGTGATCAAACAAGGGCCGAACTAATATCAACAATTGTGACGAATATGGCCGAAAATGGTCTCCGTACAATTTGTATAGGCTATAAGGACTATATCCGAACGTCGGCAAGAGATGCGAAATGCACTGAAGTAAATCCACTTCAATGATTTTAATTATTCGCTGATGTTTCAGATGTTTTATTCCAAGCAAACATCCATTTAAGGCGTATAATCTTCCTACAATCTGTTCTGCGGTCATTTCAAAGGCACAGAAATTGAAAGCTGTAATATATGCCGTGCCGGCGTATGTATGCAATGTAGCAAACAGCTGAATTTATATTTAAAGGAAACCATGGCTGTTGTATTTTGCCAGTATTTCGCTGCTTATGTGTGAGCCAAATGCATGCTTCATTTTTTTTGCACCCTCAGGTCACACAAGAAGCAACAACTTTTAATCCAACAATGTTTATCCATAAACATAGATTTCAGTTTCTTTTCGCTTCTTTTCCCACTTGCTATTTTTGTAATGCATTTCAGCATCTTTTGCTTTTTGTTTTGCATTATTTTGTTTCAGTTTCTTTATTTCTTTTAACGGCGAACTTCAATTTCCTTCCGATTTTCTCTATCCTTTATTACGTGCTTATAAATGCTTCCATTTTAAGATAGAAATGAGAAGAAAATTTTATCTTGCTTTGTAGTCTACTCATAATTCCGCATTTTTCTTGGCAATTTTCATTGATTTTATCGTTATGAATCCGCGCTTCATATGAAGTTGCAATCTACGATGATAAGATTTCGATGCACATTATCAGCAGTCTTCTCCTTATCTCTTTGTCATTGAATCGATAACTTTACTATTACATAGAGTATTCGAGGATGATTTGAGATGCGTTTAGTTTCATACGATTAGTACTAAAGAATATTTCGATTAATACTAAAGAAAAAATTCATAATTGTAATTGACATTTCTTGCGACAAGGCACCACCTCACTTTGACAAAAAAATTTTCCTAATATCCTTGTTGAATTTGCTTGAATAAAAAAGAAACTGCAACTGGTTATTTTCTTTAGATACCATTCGATAAAGATAGTGATATCGAGTGGGACAACGAGAAGGAGGTATCTAGCGATATTGTTGGTATCGCTCTATGTGGAATTCAGGTATGTGGCTGTAGGTGGAAATGAAAACTCGAAAGAGGTCCAATTTTCGATCGAATTATTAACATTCTGAAGTTCAGATTCTTGTTTCGAAATTGCTAATATTCTTTCGCTTGAAGAAGATTTCTCCTGTAGCAGTTTATGAGATAGCATATCGATTATTATGAAGTTTGCACCTTCAACTTACTTTCGAATCAGTTATTGATCCCATGGAACTAAGTCGACTTTTGAGAATGAATAAATTTTTAAGGATCCAGTGCGACCTGAGGTCCCAGCCGCTATCGAGAAATGTAAACGTGCGGGCATAACGGTTCGTATGGTTACCGGAGATAATATAAATACAGCTCGAGCAATTGCCACCGCTTGTCGGATCCTCGAACCTGGAGAAGATTTCTTAGCGTTAGAAGGCAAAGAATTCAATGAAAGGTTGTTGAAGTGAAGCGTCTCCCAACACTACATGAAAAATTACTTGAAAATCCCTTTGAATAAGGTGCAGAAAAAAAAATCCAATCGTTATCAAAAATGTGGTTCATTATTCGCTTACAGTCGGTTGCAACGAAATTATTCAAATTGGCAATTTCCACATTGTTGTCTTAATCTTCTGTCATCTCAAAATCCCTGATAAGTTTGCTAAACGCTTTGAATATGGATGGCAATTATTCTGCATTTCGAAAATATTGTCTGCTGAAACTTGTGAGCTCAACTGCGATCTAAGCTTTACGATAAATTGTGAAACATTTTTCAGAATTCGAGATAAAAACGGGAAAGTCATTCAAGAGAAACTTGATCAAATTTGGCCTCGGCTTCGTGTGCTAGCACGTGCGCAACCAGCAGACAAATATACCCTTGTCAAAGGAATAATCAACAGTAAAATTACTTCAATACGGTTGGTTTTTGCTTGATGACGAACTAAATAATTCTATTGTGGCAAGCAGCACTCAAAGGAAAATGATAACATTAAAGAAACTGAATGTATAGTCAAAGGCAAGCAATCAGTGTATACTCAAAGGATTGAAAGGAAAGACTAAAGCAGAGAGGATGCAAGAAATGTCGAGAATGACCTTCGAGGGAAATGACAACTAGTCAGCGTCGAGAGGTTCACCGATTATGAAAGAACCGCATCTTCTCGGCAAATGTTCTCGGGTCATATTTCCTCACTGTGAAATATACTATTCAGCATGGATAAATCGCCTGGAGTTTTGTCCAAAGTTTTAACAATTCCACTACAATCGCCTTTTCAGTGGAATTTGCTGAAAATAAATTAAATTCTTTGAGTCTGTAAAATAGTTCAAGCCTTATACATGATTGGAGGTGGCGTAATATCCGGAAAAGTCTTAAGAACAAGAAAATTCAGTGCAGGTAGCGCATTGTTGTTCCGCATTTAAGCATTAATCCAAATACTTGGTCATATTCACCTAAGAATTCTTTCCGCCCCTCTTTTATTGATTTCCTATCAGTATTATTCAATGAAAAACATCGATTATCTTTTATCATGATCCTTTTTTAACGTTTTAAACTTATGAAACTTTTGTCAAAGTTATTCCGCTTGCCGCGAATGACCTATGTGTACAAAGCACAGCTAATTAACCACTGCAATTTCAGTGAAATTGTCGCCGTAACAGGTGATGGAACTAACGATGCACCAGCACTCAAAAAAGCCGACGTTGGTTTTGCGATGGTAATCAAATTTTGACCAATACTAATGAATTAATAATTTTTATTATTTTTTGGAGCAGTTTATTTGTTTCTATAGTTTTAACCGGCGTTCAGCAGTTCCTTTCTTGCCTCACTGCGCGTCCATAAAATTTTTGGCACTTTATTTGATTTCTTGGAGGGCATTGCTCCTCCACTCGGCATTCATAAATAATTTTCTTGCATCATTATACAGCCATTATGCTTATTATTAGCTTTTGCATATTGCTTCATGAAAAGCACTGTTGCGACGTCATGTCTGTGCATACGCATGTATGTGTCTGTCTATTTGGAAATTCCACCTCGATAATCGATGAAGCTAGAGATAAGAAATTTGGTAATTTTGATGCGTACTTCAGAGTCCTGTAGCAATATTCAAGTTAATACATCAAACTCGAACGGAATTACAGTCATTTAAGGCTGACTGAAGATTTCAAATTATGCACCTAACTGCTAAGTGAATGAATTGTTGCTCAAATTGAATCTTTCAGGGTATAACTGGAACGGATGTCGCAAAGGAAGCATCTGATATCATTCTCACCGATGACAACTTCACATCGATAGTAAAGGCAGTGATGTGGGGTCGTAATGTATACGACTCGATCAGCAAGTTCTTGCAATTTCAATTAACTGTTAATGTAGTTGCGGTTGTAACCGCATTCGTCAGTGCATGTACAATCGCCGATTCTCCATTGAAGGCAGTGCATATGCTTTGGATAAATCTAATAATGGATACACTTGCATCGTTAGCATTAGCCACCGAGATGCCAACAGAGGAGTTGCTCAATCGTAAACCCTATGGACGTAAGAAGTCACTTATTTCCCGAACTATGGTCAAGAACATCGTATGTCACGCAATCTTTCAGATGATGATCCTCTTCACTTTACTCTTCTGTGGTATGAATGCTTCTTTCAAATACTTGACGCCTAAAGTTGGAGTTGAATATGACAAATATGGCTGACATACGTTGCAGTTTTGAAGCTCTTGCAGACCTTAACTTTGCACCTCAAGTTATGCAATCAATACATCGCATATGAAAGGCTTTTGAGAATTTGAAAGCAAATGCAGAGATTGATGTGCCTTAAAAATATGGCAGAGATACACCCCACTAGGCCAAGACAACTAGCCGCAGTTAACATAACCTTTTATTAATTGCTTGAAGTTGTATAACGCATTGTTTGGCTATTCAGCCACATTTACTCTACCAATTAGCAGTTTTATCACTTAAATAGCCGAATTCAACTAGATGTGGTGTGAATAGCATATTTTCAAATCGAAGTCTAGCACAACAATTTAACGCTTTTTGGAAGCAAATATTTTTAAAAACTATAAACTTGTTTCAAAAAAACAATGTTTTTATTTCAAGCAAAGATCTTCCTGTATGCGCTAAGGAATATAAATTAATGAAATGAAACCGTATTTTTAGAATTGCTTCAGTATAAAAATATAACAGCTGAATAAAGAAAATATTTTTTATTAATGCTATTTAAGGTCATAAAATCTTTAATGTGGCGAGTGGAATATATACTGCATTGTTTGCACCACCCACTCAACATTTTACAATTGTTTTCAACACATTTGTTCTAATGACATTATTCAACGAGGTCAACGCGAGAAAGGTGCACAATGAAAGAAATATCTTCAAGGTGAGCATTAATGAGGCGTTTTCTCCGCGATACTTTCAAAATAACATTCAACGTAAAAATCAGGATTTCATTCAGAGGCAAACAAACCACAACTATCAAACATCTTCTCGCACATAATTTATGGTAAAGAAGGCATGCCGGTTTTAAATTCGCTTTGAAAAAATGCATCATAGTAATATCATGTCTTTGCTATGCTTTTACAGTCGTAAGCTATTTCCTATTGATAGAAGATGAACATTTCCAGAGTTTCTTCCTTCATGCGAAATTCACATCTAATAGATTTGCTTGAACTGGTTCTGATCTTGCCGGTAGTTCCTGAAAGAATTTGTCACATTGGTCCAGTATGCCGAAATCGGTTGCTATGATCTAATCACTCTTTTCGTCTTGATATCTTGCTTCATTTCTTTCAATAATTTGCCCAATCTCCGATATTATCTATTTTTCGCATAGAAATTAAAAACTTCAGAAGGCACAAGTGTCGGTTTTCATCTTCCGCTTCAAAAGTTAGATGAAGCGCATCATTACGGCCAGCAAAACTTTGTCAATGCTCCAGATTTGATTTCACGTAGCATTTGCCAAATTTTTTTTGCAGAATACTTAAGTCGATAGACGGCATTTTATTTGACACTGGTGGAAGTAATGTGTTCTACCCCATAAAGTTACGCTTCGAAAAAAAAAGCTATTATTAAGTAGATGAAGATAAGGATGGCGTGCAAATGAGCAGAAAATTGTCATTCAACTTTATAAGTTCATATCGGAAAGATCATCCCAGCTTATGAAAGCTAGGATCATTCGGGCTATTCTTTTTTTCTATAGCTAGTTCGCACCGAACTGCATCCATATTGTAAAAGAGCGCTAAGCTAATCCAGGTCTTAATCACTAGATTCTGCTATTTCCTTTCGGTCTGCTAGTTCGACTCTCTTTGCGCTAACTTCTTAGTTCCACCAAAATCAACATTTTCTATTATAACTGCTTTAATGAAAGTTTTCGAGTTGTTTTTTATTTCGAGATTTCTATGACTCAAGATTAGTTACTCCTGTTCTTGGCGTAATCTAATGCTCACTACCTATGACAGTGATCTAATTTCCATTATATGAAATTTCCGGCATCGTTGCTGTGGGCTAGATGTTATAGTTGCTGTTCCCTATTTCTATGATGAGTGCATTCGATTATTCAATTATCGTTCTTTCGGGAAGTGATGAATGAGGATGCGTCCGATACATAGCTGAAATAATTCATAAAGAGCTAGCTACTAGACTTTGATTATCGAATATCATCGTTACTACGAATCGCTATTGTAGGGCCTCATTAACAACAGAATATTTTGTATTATATGGTCATCAACGTTTCTTGCACAAATTTTGATTGTACAATATGGCGGTGCATGGTTTTCAACAGCTGCACTCAGCAACAAACAATGGATTATTTGCCTTTTGCTGGGCGCATCTACTCTTCTTTGGGGACAGGTAAGTTACTTCGTACCAGCTGTTTTCTATGAAAAGTATTGTCGAAAGCAATTGCTGCCCTATGCCGCGTACAATATGGCAAGCCATAATTCGCGAAGACACAGTGATTTAAAAGCATAGCAGACTGTGAAGAACTAAACCAAGTGAAACATCGCCCAGGTGAAATAAGACGTATGAAAATTTCCATTCAGCATATGGGAACCGTTTATTGGATCGTCGCAAAAAATTGAATCCTACCCCCTCCTCCACCCGAGTCATGAATTAAATCACCCCTTAAAGGCAAAGAGCTTATTTTCTTCGAGCATATTTTATCAATTGCTTTTGCTTTTTATTGAACATTTAAGAACACTATTAGATTGTTCCATTCTTTTAGTATTGTGTACGACCAGCTGGTAAGTGTCATACTTTAGGTTGTTACCACCATTCCCAGTAAGCGATTGCCGAAACAGTTGGCATATGGCCGCGGTGAAATGAAACCTACCCGAATCAATATCAATGGGCATTATGATGTTCGTGTTCGCCCATGGGATCCTATACATCTACGCAGCGGTAAACAACTCTGGATGAAAGGATTAGCACTCTTCGCACTTCATGTAACTCCTAAATTTATAGCAATTGAAATAGTTGAACGCATACTAATCAACATTCAATACCTATCCTAGTCAACTATTAATGTCAATAACGCAAGCTATTAGATTTTCAACGTAGTTTTTCGCAAAAGTTCACTCCACAGCCTGTGCAACTAATACTACTTCGTCGGCATTACCGTTTTGAAAAACCACATCGGGTAAACCCAAGCAGTGTATTAACTCCGAGTTCAAAACTCACCTGCATGTAACTGCGTCGAGTGATGCTTTATTTACGTAATTTTTAATGCTTCCTGAGAAACATCTGTCAAGGAAAACACCTTTTGGTTCGTTATATATACGCACCTTTTTACCCATAATAAGGTACCCTATTTCGTTGCCTATGGTTTGGGCGCTTGACGAAAAAAGCCATTGAACGAACAAAAGAACCACGCATATAGGGGCACAGATAACACATTGCTGTAGTGTAGTTGTTAGATGCAAATTTATGCAGCACTCAATGCAAACGAAATTCTATTGAATATGATGAAACGAAGTGATCTGTGTCCATATCATTGTTGTTATATTAGTTGCAATTTGAAAAAACCGCTCAATAAAAAAGCATTACATATCTATATGGTTGAGTGTTTGTCTATCTAACCTATCCGATGGTTTCAACGTCATATATCATTGTGATTAATCAACTTCACCAGTGAACATGTCTTTTGCATCTATGTTGAAGGGCTTAGCGGAAAAAAAAAAGAAATGAATATTTGAAAGATTTATAGTCGATAGGACTGATTAACAGTTGAAGGTATTAGTCCACATTGATTTTTTGGTAATCTTTGAAAATAGTTTGTTGGATGAGTGATTTGGAACGCAGTGCTTGATATTGTTGTAGACCCGATAGCCTATTTTACCACTTGCATTTATCATTAAAGACGATGGCATTTTCTTCTTGTTTCGTCCTAGTTTCTCAGCTTCTCTTAACAACACTCTAGTTTTTACTAACATTTCAGTTTTCAAAAATTATTGTAGTTTTCTTCTACCATTCCAGATAAAGAATAGAATCGCAAAAGTGGAACAATGTGGATCTTTTTTTTTCAGTTCCGTGTAATTCGTGCCTTTCAAAGCAAATGCGTAGTAACGCTAGATCAAACAGCACCGAAGATGACAAAAGAAGCTGCCGAACGTTGGAGACAAAGCTATCGCAGATATCGGCATAAGAAACATGCTGGAAAAAGTATGTTACACCTTTACAATCGTTCAGTTCGATATCTGCAGTAATTTGAAAATCACAACAGTTTGCGAGGTTATTTCCATACCAGAATGCCTCATTGTCATATTGCTATGGAAACTAGCGATTCGTAATAGCTAATTGAAAGAATAATCGCTCCATATCTCTGAAGCTCATCGATGTGGCAGCCATGTTCGGATCGTTAGCAAGAATTCTATTCAAATAACTTCCTGAAGAGAACACTGAATATAAATTCAAAAGATTTTTCTTATGTCAGTAGAATCCCTGAATGTCCCAACTTACCAGTAAGCATGAGACTGCCTCGAAAAACTCAAACTGTGACTAAGACCCATTTTGCAGGTGTTGTGCAGACTGCAGATGCTATTCAGCTAAAGCAGTCAACATCCGTGGATAGTGCTTCTCAACAAGTAGCTGCTCCATCGGATTGTCGCCCTCGTCGACATAAACATTCACAGCGACCAGTGGTGAAAGAGGCTAACGGTAAACCGACTGAAGTTCATGAGGTGGTGCTCAATATCGGCACACTCGAAAAGGTCTAAATGATAGTACCTCAATAGTGGATTTTCATCAGTCTATTTATTAAAATAATTTAGCGCAGTGTAGGTAACGTTTATGCAGTGTTTTCAGTGCAAACCAAAGTGTAGAGATGCTAAAAGCCTGAGTGAGTCATTGTTAGGAGTGTTAGCAAAGAACGAATTAATCTGATCAAGCAACCTCCTCTTACGCTAATATCTTAGTAAGCAATCCATTCTAATACAGAGGAGTTGAAACATTTTTAATAGAAAACTGAATAAAAAGTTTCTATCAGAATATATTACACAATAGTCATCCGTTTCAGTGATGCCAGATTCGTGAAGCCTGTTCGAGCACACCGATCCAGATTTGATGCCAAACAGTAGCATGGGTGTCGTTCATAGTGAGAAACATGCGACTTTCTATATACGATGAGCTATTTATCGCCGAGGAAATAGCCGTGACAAAATTTAGATCGTTTGTTGAGAGTGGTCAGTTCTATTTTTTTCGTTCATATTTAGTTCACATATATCTTACTGAATACAGTTTCGATTTCTATGAATTATAATGAGCGTCGGCATTAATGGTATAATTTAAGTCACACTCGGCATAAATATAATGCTTTATAAAGATATTTTGATGTGAATCGCTTGATTTGTAAAATGTTTTGTTAATTTTTTTTTTTGCCAAATTGTAGCTTATATCACAAATGCACTATAAAAGTGTAAATTTATTCTGCAATGACAAGAAGCAAATTTGCCTAAAACTGAAAAAATGCGAGATTTTTGCAAATTATGACCGTTCGAATGATCGCAATCAAATTTCTTTTTGTAATTGGATACTCAGAAATTCCCATCTCTGCCCCCACCACTCTCTTCTCCCCCTAATTTTTCTTCCCATCGAATTTTGATGCATAGCACAATTGTTTCGTCATGCATAAATCGTTCAAATGATATGTGTCTCATTTACTTTTATGAAGTATTTATTAATTGATAGAATGCGCATATATATGCTATTTATAAATATTATTTGTCTATTTGCATATGCATTATTGTGCCTTACATATTATCGATGAGGCAATTAATGTGAATTTTGTATTTCTATATGAGATATGTTTTATTATATTCCTCGCATAGACAATACCCCATTCATTCACAATGTTTCAGATATAAATATTGAACATCTGCTTGCATTTGATAAGAAATGATTTATTCACGAAATGTTCAAGGTTATGTTTGAAACAGTGCTAAAGGGGAAGTAAAAAATTTTATATGACTATAGAATTTGATTTCGCCACCAATGCAGAGTTTAGCATCAAAATAGCGATAAGTTTAGTTATCAGTGATAAGATGTAATCGTGGTGGAGAGCAATCATGCTTTTGAATTATTTCAACACGTTTATACTTTCACTCAAAAATTCACAAAAAGAAAAATTCGCACTCACGAATTTGTTGTAAATAAGGATGCTATAAAATTTACTGCGCTTGCAAAATGTCCTACCCATCCGTCATAGATAACCCCTAACTAACTCAGGCCATTAGGAAAATTTGATTCATTTTGAAGTAGCAAGTCTAAAATTTTTTTGGTATATCTTCATCGATAGATACGCTTTTCGATAAGAGGTATCTAATTCGGTTATTAGAATGAAGAATGTTTTCAAAGAAATCACTAAGTTCGTTAGTATGCTTGTCTTATCTCAAATGTGTGCATTCTCGGTGGAAAATGAACGATCTTGCTATGCCAGTTAAAGGCGTGAAGAAACTTGACATGCAAAATTTTCACTCGGCTGTAGGTTGCTTCTGAATATGACTGTTAAAAGAAACATTTCTTGATCTATGACTCTGAAGTGAAACTCAACTTGCTAATCAGTATCATTTGCTTAATGTTCGCTGATTTATGGTAAAGAAAGGATGTGTGAAATCTTTGAAAGTCACGTTTCTGTGACTTTATTTATGAAAATTCTTGAAATAGGGCAATCTTTTTTGAATATCTGAAATCTATAAATGCAACATTTCTTTCCTCAATCCTAAGATCTGGAAAATACGCTTTTTCTGAGTGAATATGATGATTCATGGTTGCAAATGGATCCTTCACCATGAAGAACTCAGCGATTCAGTCCTCACATCGCCTTACGCAGCATAAAAGAAATTCCATCAAAGATTTTGATGAATTAACAGCAACAAGTATTGTACGTCAATGATCTTTCTTAACGAATTTAGGATTCGGCTTAATTTGCTTAAATGGAAATGTGCATCCGATATCGAATTGAATCTCCTCGCTAAGGCATTTGCCGGATCGCCAAAGGAACCAATCGTTGCGACGTTTGATGACGTTATAACTGAAGAATGTGACGCATTTGTTGTTGTTCGATGGTCTCTTAAGTAGTACGTATGCCGATTCGGCATCTGGACACTGTAGCGGACAATAAGTGAGCAACTGGCCTCGATCGTTATCTTTTTCCTGTAATTATTATATTCTTTTAAAGAAAGAAATTGCAATCTTTCCTTCCCAGGGGTTAATAAATATCTACCTAACATTTCACATTTTTATTGGAACGGAAAATCTCCAACTGCTTTTTCTCTAATTTTTAGCAATTGAATCATTCATTCGTTCAAAGTGGAATGAATAGAAGATCAAAACGTTCCACTCAAACAATACACCTGTTGCGGTATTTCCACGTAGTTCGTTTACATCATCCATCAATCACTTTCATAAAAAAAAAACTTCTATATTTTTAGTTGTGTCATTCTTAAGTGCACATCACATCTAGAATAAGTGAACTTTAAAATAGTTCGTACATACCGTGAAGCAACCACTATCATTTATCGTTGTTCGCTCATTATCGCCTTCTTTAAAGCGAAGTGTACAATCAGATGGCTCTCCTGCTACTGTTGCTAGACATGTATATTGACGGAATTCTAAAATAGAAACATTAACATCATTGCAATTACGATGTTTAGACGTGTCTATTCAATGTCGACTGATAAAAGTCAATAGTGGATAATATGTAAAATTCTGGACATTCGTCCATTTTGGTCCATATTACATCGAAATTCGGTTGCTCTTAGGTGTTTTTAAAGTAAACACCTTTTCACCTCGGATGGAGCGGGACGCACGATATCTAAATTTCTCGGCGTTTTAAGAATGGACATTGAATGAAGAGGACTTATAGGAAAAGAAAGGGATATTGTCTAATAAATGTTTCATCAGGCTTCTAAATATATTCAAAAAGCAATGTTTTATTTGTCCGAGTGAATCAAGAAGTAGGGGTAGGGGTTGTGGAAGTGATTTCCTGAGGAAGAGTATTTTATCGGATTACTTCCAGGCGGAAATTGAGGCAGAAGAAATCCTCTGAGGGCGATTTATTCGACGGTAATTGCATTATGATGACCTTGAATTATGGGTTTCAAACCATTTAAATTCCATCAGAAAGAGTCAACGCAAGCTTTGCACTAATCTCCGTCATTTATGCATGAGCTTAGCGACAAAAGCGCAAGCAGGATCAGACGGCACCCATTATTCACCGGTCCAGCTCTCCTTCAGTGCACATCCCATAAGGTGATCAGTAACTGATTGCGAGCCTTATAGGCAAGGTTTTTGAAACCTGTATTTGTATTTCAGTTATTGTATTTGACAGCTCAAGTGCTCGGGAAAACCCGCAAACCTACTGGGGATATCCTTGCTTTACTATAGGATATGGGGGTTGGCTGATCTTATCTGCGTAGTCGTTCTTTGAGCAAAATCACCCTCTTTATCGCGAGGAAGAAGAATAATCATCCAGTAAGACGAAGGGACCTCTGCTGCACGACCAGGTAGGAGGCATGGTTTTCCTTCGCCGTGAAAGCAACAGATTGGCGGTTACGTTGCTCGCCCTTGTGGAGCTTCTCTAAAGAAATCATGCAGAAAGCATCCAACACCTTCCTTCTGCACCTTCCTTTTCAATTTTTTTTCGATTTCTTCAGCATTGGCGGTCTTAAAGTGACAAGAAGATGAACTCAGCTTCTTTTGCTGATGTGGGTGATGAGTTAGAATGCACTGCAAGTAAGGGAGGCATGACGTTAAACTCGTTAGCAAAATGAAACGCCATAGGTGGTGCAACATTATTCGTTAGCACTCGGTAGTACGAACCGAAAGCAATCAATGCGTATGCAAATGCCAGATTGCGCACAAATATATATAGCACTCGGTAGCACGAACGTTGTGCAAGTGAAGCTCTAGAGAGCTTGCAAGCACCGCCTCACACCCCTACCTGAGGCTGCTTACCGTTCACCATATTCATCAAATAAAACGTACTCGACCAAGAGATTTTATTTTGGAAATTTAGTCCAGTGCTTCTAAATTTCAAAGACAATACACCCTTCTCAGAGGGCCCCAAAGATGCTCTATCTTTTAGCGAGATGCGCCCACCGAAATTGGTACTGCTCTTCAAAAGTTCTCAGATGTTTTCTCACCTCTTACATCCAAGCATCGCTTCAATTCTGTTAATGTACAAATGTCAATTCAAATCGTTTATTATAAAGTCGCATCTAATAATCAAATTCTCATGAGAACTTACGATTGTGGTGAAATTCCGCGAAACAATTTGAAGCGAGCGTGAGAACACCAATGATGAGTAACATCTGAAAAGATGTGCTTTAAAGTCATCACACATCAATCGTGCAGGATAAGCCAAATTCAGTGCAGAATATGCGCAAACATTACCAAGAAATCCATAGTCCATATGAGATACACATACCTCACATCTCCCACTGAAATGTGGGAGAGATTGGAGAAATTAGGTAACTTGGTGATTGTTGAGGGATAGAGCTTGATCAGAAAAGCCGATGCTGGAAGAAAATAGTACCCGGAGGCAAGTCGGAATTTTGCAACTGTTTAAAATCGGTGGTAATCACATGTTTACTATATGTAATGCCCTCGCATTTGGGACTGTTTGTATCCGACGTTTCCCAAATTTATTCCCATCGACACTTTCATTCCTACATTTAATGAACTCATTATCCATTATCGTTGGAGAGCATGGATTACACCATGCAATCACTTCTCCACAGAGAGGAGAAGGTTCATAGGCAGTGCAGTCGCTCACAGAAGAGAACATTGATTTGAGAAGTAAGGTTCATTTTTCCCATATCTATCACGTTCTCTACAGTCGTTGAACAATCTCTACAGTTTGTTTCAGATTCACTAGATGGGTGAAGAGAAACGAGAAGCTTACTGATCTCTACAATATCTAAATGAATGAACTTTTCCTAAATTGTTAAATTTTTGAAATTGAAACGCAGATAAATGAATAAAAATGAGATTTAGCGAATTAATAGGAATGCAAAAAACGAGCAATACTGATCTATAGAGAACGACGAAAGTGAGGAAGAGCGTAAAGAACGAAGTGACACACGAAAGAAATGTGGAAGATATTTTTGAATGGGCCATCAAATGTGCGTTTCTTTACAATTACCGTCGAGTTGACCCAAAAAAGAGTGATGGCGAATGACCTAGTGAGGAGTTGAACACAAGTGTGGTAATTTTCATGTGATAATTCCCACACATTTATATTTACATTTTTATTTCTCACTTTATATACAAAATTATGACTCAAAAAGCCGATTTTTATGCTTGCCTGAATAGGTTTAACGCCTAAATATTTGCATTCTTAATTGTGTTTATTTGCTTGTTAGCTTATTTAGAGCATGGTTTTTGACGACAGATTTTACACAACAGGAGTGAAAATTTATAAATATTGGCGTAAAATTTTGCCAGCGCAGGTCTTGGACCACTTCCACACATTCTTTTTTTAAAATTCGTTCTTCTTTGCCAATTCTGAGAGATATAAGAAAAGTTAATTTTAATTTATAGGACTTCTAAAGTAATTTTATCATTGGAAATCACATATGCAAGTTGCAGATCGGCGCCCCAAATTAGGTAAATAGTGGAGAATGGTGTTAATTAGCAGCCTTCTTTATGGAAAATAGGTCACAAAGATGCTAGCAGCTAAAAATTTCTGAATATTTGTAACAAAGAAGAAAAGAAATATATTCAAAGGCTCAAGTTTTTGAGCAAATCAATATCGGTTGAAAAGCCTTCCCGTAAACTCATGCTCGAAATACATCAATGCCCAACGGTCAGTGGTCATCGCATCCATTATAGCCTTAACTTTTCGATGCTTATATCACAGTTTCTTACGTTTAGATGAATACGTTTAGATGAATGATAAATTTTAGATGAATCGTTGATATGACTTCTTGTTTAAGGGTGTATCACATATTCCAGAATCTGATTTCCTTTGTCCTATATTATACCACGGTTTCGCCCTCTTAAGGTGTACATTATTTATAGAGCGATCGATATATATTGCTCCAAAATATTTAGCTTTTAGAAACGTTATCTTTTCTTCAGATGATTATAAGAAATTAAATTTTGTTCCAAAATATTGGCGTTCATGATAAAATGAATCTGATTAAGCTCTTTAATCGATCAATCACTCATTAACTTAAATAAATAAGTTGCAAAACATATGGAAATTACACACTAGCCAGGTATAAATATAAAATGACCTAGATGGGAAGGAAAATTGTAAATTGTGAATAGATGGGAACTCCTGAGTATTGAATGATGAACTTCAAGAGCATATTAAAACATGCACGCATAATGACTTGGATTAGATGACCTAATAGAAAATATACGACTAAATAAAAGATACACATGGATATAAATGTGAGAAAAGTAGGTTTTGCATGAAATGATAAAGTATGGAGTAAAATAAGGTGCTTGTTACATAACCTATGGAATGGAAATATTGAACGGAACAGAAAATATCTGGTTGGCATGATGGAAGGGCGAAAACGCAAATTATAGCCACAGATGCACAACTTTGCGGCGACCCGCGATTCAGCAACAGATGAAAAAGATAGAAAAGCTGGCTTCGAGTGCGCAAAAGTACTTCAAGGGAGCAAGAGTAACGCTCGACCTATCTATTAAAGTTTAGTAAAATTTCAATTATTAAGTTTTGTTAATGCACATAAACTGCTATTAATTTCACTAATGTGAAATATAATTGCCGGATTGAATTCCTAGTTCAAGGCATCAAATCTTCGATTAACATCTAGTCTATGCAACAAGCATGCATATATCAGTTAGCTAGCAGCAATCTACACATGACAATATGTGCCTATTTACTGTCATGTTTAGGAACAGTGAGCCATATTTGACACTGAAATTGCCGGCGGGTTTCTTAGAATGTGCAATGTCGAAGAAACCCTTTGGATATCTTCAAGTTATGTGTGCGTTTGCCAAGTCATCCCGATGATACGACAGAAAACGATTTTTCATTACGCATGCCCCCGAAAAAAGAAAAGGGTGGTGTATGCTAAATGCTGAACAGTTCGCAAGTGCAACGCTGTTTTTGATTAGTAAAGCTGATAAGGGGACAGCATGCATAGAGCTCACAGAAATAGTTTGATGCCGACTAACATTGGACCATTACGATTGTTTTTATAGCAAGAAATTCAATATGTAAAACGTTCTCTCTGGCATCTTATCGTTTGGCCAAAAACATTCATCAAAAAACTCTCGTTAAATTACGGCGCAAAGGCGAAAGGCTGCAATTATTAAGTCGGTCGTATCAACCTCCCTGCAAGCTATATTAAGCGAACCGCTTAGCCACATAGGTAGCCACAGTGAGCACAACATTTTCAGGAATTTTTCAAAACGACGCTTAATTGCTTGCAAGATTTGATGATTTAATTTAGTGATTTCAGTTCCTTGTTTTCGCATGACCAGTGCAAGCCTCGGCGCTGGTCCACAGGAGAGATCGGTCTTCAGTATCGGCGACAAGATTCCACGGATCCAGAAAAGGTTTCTTGAGTAGATATATTTCCTGTGCAGACATTTTCCAAACCTTCATTTCCATCAAAAGCAACAGCCCACAGGAAGGTTACAGCCTTTCCGAATCTATTTTTCAATGCGATGATACACCAAACTCGCAACTTTTTAGCATTACTGATCCACCGCAATTCTAGGCGATTATGATGCAGCGCAATAGCATAAGCAATGCAAACATTCTCCTAGTAATAGGAGGCGTTTTCCAACCTTTTATCACCTCATGGGATCTCTGCTGGTAATCTGAACACCAAACACCCTTGTGGAGGAGTTGCAAAGCGCAGAACCTCTTGTAGGACCCTCGCGAGCGATTTGATTCATCACAACATATAGTGACGGTTCGCCTCGGCGGAATCGACATTGCTTTGATCCAGTAATATTTCAGAAGCTCTAGCGATTGGCTATGTCACATCTTCCTTCAATCACGGCTGTATTTTTCCTTCGAATAGCACAAATTCTGATGAAATTCGCTAATGCCATCACCGCGTTCATGAGGATTCCTTGGCCTTTCGGTCCAAAGTACCTCTTTTTTAGGCAATGCAGCTGCACTTTCAAGATTACCACGGAACGGAATTTAGGCTCTTTTTCCCAGAACCTTTTCCCACGTACATGATGGCCGTATGAAAATTTATTTATAACCATAATCTGCATCGAGTAGAGACAACTTATCACACCATCCGTCCAAGACGCATATGACGACAGCTATAAACCTTGGTACATTCACGTCTACCAATCATGCGTTTGTGAAAGTGTTGACAGTTTTGTAGATATTTCCCATCAAGCGAATCGGCTCAGTTGAAAGAAGTTCTTGAAAATTTCCGGTAATTTTCACTTTCTTGAACTTTGGGTTGAAATAAAATTGTCGTCTAGAAAATTGCATTTCAACGCTAGAACAAAACTGCTAATGTTTGCTTCTTTGTTGCATTCACATCTGCTTCATTTGCTTGCAGAACTAAATCAGAATATATTTATTCATGTTGTTCTCATCGATAATGGAACAAGATAATTTGATACATTTAAAGAACTTAAACTCGACAACGCATGCAATATTTAGATGTCGAAATCTCTTTTAAAAAAGTTAGCAAAGATTACGCTGCAAAACCTAGACACATTGATTTATTTCCATGGATGGGGTTCGCTAGACGAAGCGATTAAACTGAAGCAATAAAATCGACTGAGTAATTTGGTGGAAAACCAGATCTAACAATAGTTTTCATCAGTTGCTAAACAATAATTTGAAACCGAATCGTCCGAAACTCTAAGATTTTTGAGAGGAAAATATCGAATCATTCAAGTTGATGGAAATTTTTCTGCAAAAAAGTTGAATTTTTTCAACTTCTTATCGAATTGCCTATAGTAAACAACAAAATAGTTGAATTGCACAAGACATATTGCAAATACCACTCATGTAAAAGCACAACTTCCGAAAGCACCTCAAATACAAATACTATTCAGATACAATAAACTGTGAAAATTTGTTTTCGTGATTGAAATTTTTGAAAATCAATAATCAGAGATTTATTCACCATTACGATAAAAAAGGTTTTGAAAATTGCCAGGTTGAAACTACCTTCGACAACCCTTTTGCAAATAGATACAATATATTAGCTTCTTCTGTTGAGGCAATAACATCCTCTGCTAACGTATCCTTCAAGTGAACCATGTAAATTTGCGATGATAGTGAATCATGTAAATACAATCGGTTGGAGTTTGAGAGTCGGTGCTTCAAGTTTCAACATCAGTAGAATTACATCACCTTGATCTTCGATGGATGAAATTCGTCCACATAGATAAAAATCATTACAATCTCAAAAGGATAGAAATTCAAGAAATAAACAGCAAGAAAACAAACAACTAATCGAGGTTATTGTTGAGTTATTTTCAGATGCTATTCAATGTCACAGAATAGAAAACGAGATGCGAATAAATCAATTGGGCATCAAATGATATCAAAAAATTTGAGCGCATATCGATAATGATTTTTCGCATTTGTTGTCATGATTAAAGACAATAAATTTGCTTTTCTTTTAGTTCAACAATGAGCAGTCCATGAGTTGAAGAAAAAATATGGCATAGAATGAAGCTTTCAACGGCATAATCCAAGATATCCTAGTGCGGTTGTCCTGAAAATCATTTCAGATTGCGACATTATCTCATGAAATCTTCATTGTAAATAAATAAGAAAATAATCTAGTGATGAGTTGCTAATTCAATTCAACAGCAATCGAATGATATCATGGAATTTTCATCAAAATAAACATTAAATGCAAACCTATAGAGCTTTAAATGATCACTGAATGCAACGGAAAGTTAACGGCATTTGATTGATTCGATTGATCAGGCCGAAATTTGCGATCAACAAATCCATCGCTCATAAATGCGAACCGATGCCTATTTGTGATTCATGAGCAGAATCTTTTTACGAAGTGAATTTATCTTCAACAATCGCAGTGATCTCCTCCCAAGTGCTCCCCTGCGCCCTCCCCTTCCCCTTTTTCTCCTCCCTACAGCTCCTATCATGCACAACAGAAAAAAATCCACTGTTATCGTATGGCAGGATTGTTATCCATAGAAATCCTCATCGAATTATGCATGTTTTTTCAACAAAATTTAGTGCTTTTCTTCAATTTAATGATTAGCAGAATAGTGATAAACAATTCAAAACTTGAACAGGTGAACAAGGAACAAACCTCTTTCGCCTTCTAGCACATGAGTTCGCCGATTGACAACATGATGACAAACATGATGATTGACATAACGGTTGTGATGGTGAACAATCTGAAATGAAATTCGAGTAATGCGACTGTTGAATTTGAAGCGATTTGATTAGCGATAAAGAGTGCACAACGAACACCTTAAATACTATGGAATATGAGCGTAATAGGCTGATTGTTCAATCGCAGAACAGATTCTTCTTGGCAAATCTGCATTATAAATGATGTAAAAAAATTTTGATTATTAACGTTTCAATTCCATATTATCGCGCAAAATTAAGTTTGATATCATTTATATGAGTGTCGAATGAGTGCATAATAAAAATTAATGTGAAAAAAATAATTCAACAATAAGCATTTATTGCTCAATAATTCCATAACCGTTTAAGATGTTTCTTTCAATGCCGAACAATCGAATGTATGTATAGGTCTATTCTGATGCACAGCGTTCGGTGTTCATTTGCGCCGCTCTAATACATTTAAATGCTTTCTTGCAATTGCAACAAATTTAACCCTCAAGCAATCGGTCGACACTGTATACATATCATCTCAATGAGGAGGAAATGCCACCATGATTTCATGCAAAATACTTCCTATGGCGAATAATCAAAGGAATATCGTATAACTGAACTATCCAACTATTGCACAATTGCTTATATATGAGTGCTTTATTTGAATGCTTTCTTCCTGCTCATCAATTGCTTCTTTCCCTAATAACGAGAGGAAACTCAATTGTGCACAATAAGAATGTGAATGGTGCATATAACCATTTGCAAAGAACAAGGAAGCGTAAGAAAAGAAATGGTTCATGAAGAAATTGCTTGGATTTATTAATCGTTTAGAAAAATTTTTTCCTTAAATAATTTTTTTACGGTGGAAAATAAAGACTTCTCAGCGATTTATCCGTTTTTCGTAGAGGAAAAATTTATCGGTCTGAAATCTTAAATTTTGAATGAATTACTAAACTACAAATGATGATTCATAATTTAGATCCCAAACAAATGTCGTACAGACTTTTAACACAAAAACATAAAACATCATGAAATATCAAGAATCAGTTGGATTTTTAGGGCAGCAATATTGAAAGAGACAATAAGCTAAACACAAAGGAAGACAGAGAAAGAGAACGAGAGAAATGCTAGTGTAAATTTTATAGCACTGATACAGGAATTATAATATACATGGCGTTGTTTCAGTTTTATTTTCTATACTTCTACAGTTATTTCATTGTACTCTATATTCCAGCTTTTTCGATGGAATTTTTCTCGCGTCAGTATAAGCGTTTAACAGAACAATAAACCAGTAAGTTAAAGAAACGAAAAAATCGCTGAAATCTACGGAAACTTAATGGTATATTTTCTTGGTAAAAAGGTACCATTAGGTTCTTGGTGAGCATGATATGTAGACATGAATTTTTTCCTAGTGATATTTGGAGCAAGCTGTATTAGAAACATGTGAGCCATTATTTCGACAGAAAATTCGCATTCGATTCGCATAATTTTTATTGGGAAGCAAAAGTGGCACTCGAAAGAATAACGCTTAAACTCACCTGATCCAGGACAGCAGCAACAACAGCATCCTGAAAACATTCATTTCTTACTTCTATCGAGTGGTCTCTTCAAGTAGAACAAAATTGTAAGATATAATTCTTCTTAGTGGAAGCTTCACAATAATATGTAAGAATAATTTTGTAGAAGAATTCTTTAAAAAGTGTGAAAATTTTGAAGAAAGTTGGAGATTATAGGAATTTATGTGTGTATAAGAATATAAGAAAAAGAGATTATAAGAATTAAAGTGAATAAACTGTTAGGCGTAAGCTTGACGCATTGAAATGATCAAGCTTAACACATCTCACAACACTCCTACAAATTATCAATTTTTATATATTAAAAATGTTTATCGAAAATTCAGTCTGTTAAACTATACAATAGGAATGCGTATTCAGATAGCGGTTTCTCTCAGTTAGAGATGGCTAGCAAAATAAGGAAATCTCAAAATAATAAGTTCTCTTTTCAGCCGCTGCGTTTTTTGGAACTTAAGTTGTAGACTAAGGCAAGCGAGGTGTTTTAGCCAAACAGCTGTTTAAGTGAGCGTGGATGCGTTTGAAAAGTAGGAAAAAACGGCTATTTCTTATATATTTGAGACGTTAGATACATCTACTGTAATTTAACAAAACGTCCCGTTTAGTGCAGTTGAACGAGCTCATCATGAGAAATCATCCTTCTGACAACAAATAAATCCTCTCTCCCATTCGATTACATCTTCCCTATGAAGCTTCGAAAATTTATGATCCAGAGGCTCCAATGGAACTCTAAATGTGCCCGTATAGTTACTACAAATTGGCACAAAAGAACGCTTTTATTGGATATTCCCACAAAAGCATCTTTACGAAGATTATACGCCAAGCTGGTTCGTAAATGGTTATTCAGCATATTTGCACAATCGTCCAATTTGATGAACAGAATCATTTAAAGTGAACGAACTTGAAAATTTCAGCTTTAACATATCATTCAATGAGATTTATTTGCATCAGTTCAATCTTTTCGATTCCAGTAGTAGATAATTGGAATAGCAATGACTTCAATATGGAAAATTCGGCCACTAGGGAATCTCGCCTTTATATGATAACAATGAAATTTTCAACCTACGAAGCTTTTCTGACAAAATTACAAGGATAAAAATGACCAAAACATGAATTGAATTAGCTTCCGTAATCAAAAGCTATTCGTCTAACTTTAAAAAAAACTGCAAATAGTTATTGAACTTACTGCATAGAGTTGGAAGAACACACGGACTGAAATTAATCGGTGAACAGAAACCACCGCTTCGTGACAACCAATTACCACCGCAGCATCCATCCTCTCCATCTCCAGAAGGCAACAAATTTTGTTGAGCACCTAACGCCTGTCCATTAAATGCTTGCCCTTGGAACGGCCGTCCGCCGAATGGTTGTCCTTGGAACGGCTGTCCGCTAAATGCTTGCCCTTGGTACGGCTGTCCGCCATTAGCAAAAGATGCCTGCGAATAACCCAGCACAGCAGATTGATCACCAAATGATGTAGCTGCAGGTGTAGGATAGATGCCTCCGGCCGTTCTGCCAACAATACTACTGGAACTACCGACATTGCCTCCACTACCGAAATTACTGTTGAATCCAACGAATTGTTGGCCACCTTGCGCAGTGCCAAGATTTGCTGTGAAACCTCCATTGTGAGCGCCGTTACCAAATGTCCCTCTATAGCTCGATCCTGCATTGGCTGCAAAGACAAATAATACATTCGGTTAATAAAATGGTGGATAGCTAACGACAAGCTGTTACAATTAGTCAACAAACACGCACTATTGTTTCATAGAGCGATGTCCAATTTGCCCTAGCTTCCATAAGCCTAGCCACTAATCATAACTTATAAATAAATGCTATACGTCGATTCATGTTATTGTTATTGCAACAGTTCTAATGGTTCTATACTTGACAGCTGTGATTATCTGTTGAAATTTGAGCATTTCTACCTCCTAATTAAGTATTTAATTGATGCAGTAACAAAAACAGAGAACATAAATGACCCCTCCATCATTTCTGTTGATTTCGCATCGAATACCGTAATTCTTTGAAGAGGCGACACCAATTGCATGGAAAGCTCTTTTAAGATATGGGAAAATGGGCATTTCTTGAAAAAAAAAAACCTGTGCCTAAGAACCGACGATCCAGTTTTTTAACAAGAAATATTGTGTGATGACAGTTTTGTAGCCAACTCAGAATACCTCTCATATAGTCTCTCAGTCAATACTCATATTTCACTGTTATTCGGCTATCCCATCATGTGACCAGTACCCAACAATCATTGCTTTCAGTTGGTCTTTCCAGAACAATATCCTCAAATTCCTGTTCCAATAATTATATAGTAGTAACTGGTTGGCTAAGTTGTCCTGAAAAAAGCGGCTAAAGCGCCGTACGTTATTTACTCGTGGGAACCCTCTACTATAAAACTGTTAATATTAGATATAAACATGCGTATATATATATATATATATATATATATATATATATATATATATATATATATATATATATATACAAAGACCCAAACAACATAACTCAAAATCAATATTTAGAAATGTTCCCTATGTATTTCTAAAAATATCTGAAATAAATGTCAAAAACCCAATTCGCCCAACTCATACGCAAATATTTCGGTGTAGTAGCAGCTGGAATTAGTACTGGAGCTGAACTAGAAACTTCAACATGCGTTTCCTTCGGAATTCCTCCATATGCACCGTTTTCGATTTGACTCCATACCTTCTGCTCAGGGACACGATCTCGAGTTGGAATAGCAACATTCTGCTCTACAAATATCTCGCATTTTCAAATATATTTGTGCAATCCGTCCAGTTGGTTTCTGTTTAACAGGTAATGTTTCATTCATCTAAATTCAATAAATGAATAGGTATGCATTTTCTCATTTCGCGCCTACGACGTTAAAAAGTGCAAAAAAAAAACAGCCGTTTATGTTCCATTCGGTCTCTAAGGCTTATCACAAATGATATACCACCTCAGTCGAATCGCTACTACGCTTACTACTAAGTACGTACGGATGCATCAATGCAGCATGCAATCCTCATAGACACTGAAATGAAACAGGTAGATGAGCCACACATCAGCCCCTATAAGCAAGGATGAGCACATATATTTGCTAATGTAAGCCCGACTGAAGGTGTGGGATGCGTTTTGCACATCCCACGCCTTCAATACCGAATTATTATATATTTGATAATATGAATGAAATATAATATAAGGTGTGCGATGTTTGAAATCACTCTGTCCGTGATATACCCGAATTAGGAAAGCATTATAATGGTCTAGCCAGCTCATGAGAGCGTTCGTTCTAAGAAACTTGATGATAAAAAATATCTTCATTTACATATTTAATAAGCCCTTTCTCAGAGTTCATTTTTGACCATCGAAGATTATAGAAATAACACTTATAAAATAAATATTATACAAATTTCACCATCAAACTATAATTGCTAAAGAATATTCCCGTTGAAAAAGAGTTATTTTCTATTGCTTCGACGCAAAACCGGTTTAGTAATAACACGTAAAACCAATTAGGAAATAAAATATTCATTCAAGTCTATAGAGAAATTATGAACATGAGAGGGGTTTCAACAAAAATTTGCAAAGAAACGTCATCAAACTGAACATAATGACCTATGACCTTTTTGTCCAGTTCTTGATCACAAAAAAATTCTATCAATATGTGGTCGAAAAATTGTTCGCACAGACAAAAAATTTTTCGTGATCGATCGATTATCATTTGGTCTGATTATCGATAAACTGGTCACTGAAAGGATTAGTGCAAAATTGGCCACCGCCATTTCGTTCCGAAATCACCAATTATGCGTTTTATACTGAAATATCCCGCAAACACTTCTTCTCCTTTCATTTATACAAACATTTTCATTTTATCGGACACTTCGTCGCAAACGGTCAGTCATGGACGATTCGATCGATGACCGAATCATTTTGATCTTTCACTAGTTTCTTTCTACCTCTGTCCATATAACATAATTGTTCCGAACAGATGTCGCAAATGGAGAGAAGCACAAGGCATTTTACAGATCGCAGTGAAAAACTGTCTACGTGTGAAACTTTTTTCAGTACGCCAGAACTACGTATCTGCCACGGCTTCTGGGTATCTTACCTGATGGAGCTTCCGTTTCGCTATCATAGTACTCCTCCTCTCCTCGTGCTGGCTCGCCGTTACCTGCTGGCTTCAACGGCAGTGGCCCTTCTCCTCTTGAGAGCTCGTGATTCTCATGAACCTGTAAGAATGTTTGCAGATTGCAGATTTGGTGGGTTCGACTAAACTTTTCCGCAGAAGTCAGGAAAGAACACCAAAAATGAAAAATCTCAGGAAATACGCCTGAAGATTTTGCTTCCTGCACAACTGTTCTGGCCATCTTTCAGAAATATCAACACCTGTAGGTATACAGTGTACGCTGAGCGAATTGTGAAGCTAGAAGTGTTACGACAGGGCCTCGACATTATGCAAATAAAAGCGAGCAAGAAATAGCCATCGTTCTTCTACATCCACCGCTTCCGTTTCCGAATAATGAAAGCTATACACACCTCACATAGCAATGGACAAACAAACTCGATGAATTCGCTGGGCAACAAGCGACCTACCTGTTCACTGGCTTTCACTTCTTCACCGTATGGCAATTGTTGCAAGCCTACAACTGCACCCGATGTCATCTGATTTCCAGCCTGAAATGCATGCTAGCTAAATCTTTCATTCTTTTGACCCCCATGAAATTTTCAAAACAGCCACATGCGTCATGGTCGACGATTCTTTGCTGGGGAGAATATCCAGCCAACATTTGACAAGGAAAATGGAGGAAGCTGAAAGGATATAATATATGGGGAAGCAAAACTGCAGTAGAGCGATTTGCTACTGAAAAATGTTGGTACCTCTAAGTATTACGTATGGTATAGCACGTTCTTCTCAGTATGTGATAAAGTGATCTGAACCAAACCCCAAATTCATACCATTCAATATGTACATCACTTCAGTGCAATTTCATGGTTAGTTTAGCACCCCATTCTTTTTGCGCTGTTTGAATGAGCGGCTCTTATGTTCGTTTACTCTAGCAAAACATCTTAATAATAGAATCACATCGAATACCTGCATTTTAATCGAAACTCCCATTTTTATAAAATTGAAGAGACTACTACAAATGCATCATTTTCAGCAGTAAAAAAAATAGTAAAAATACATCTGATGGAATACCTCATTAGGTAATTTGCTTTCCCATATATTGGCGATTTCAGTGATTCTGTTTCGCCATTAAAAGCTTCATATGAATATTACAAGTGAGGATGTAAATATTACAAGTGAGGATGTACATGTGACATATGTGAATCACATTTTATGAAGCAGATGCGCATTTCATAAGATATCGAAGTCATAAAATACTATAGAAAGTATATTCATTTCGATAATGCACTTCCTAGAAAATTTTCTAGAAATTTATCATGGCTATATAACATCATGAAGTATGGGTGTATTCTTACATACGCTCAACTGTTTATCCAATAATTTCCATTCGAGATCATTGGAGCGATGCCTCAGCAAGCTGAGTAGTTGTAATCTTCATATTAATTCGATTTCTTATCCTCTTTCAGAAATCTATCTTATGCATGATTTTCATTGTGCTGATTTCTTTCCTCTAAATCATGAAAGTGCATCCATTTATCTGTGAATCCTGGACCTCAATCTACGTCTGGAAAAGTCGTTGATCAGGAGGCCAACTTTCTCGTGCAAATAATCGGCGTCCCGCAACAAGTGCAAGGTGTACAAATGAATGGATACGTCGATACGATGGTGTCTAATGTAGTGGCATTTGAAACGGACCGATGAGTGTAGTAAATTGAGAAAAAATGAATAAAACATGCAAATTATGGGTTCTTATTCATCGGAAACAGCCGTTCCCACGGACCTTTCAATAAAGATGACGCTTTTCCGAATTTAGGATGTCAGCCAGTCGATGCAAAATGTCCGCCATCTTCTGGTCACAAAGTGCACTATGCTTTGTGCTCATTTCATCATCTCTGATCCGCTTAGAAGTTGATGGATCAATTGAAGGCTGAGTTACGAGGCGAACCTGATATGTAGATTATATCCATCAACTTTCATAGTTCTATCCTGAATTCAACTGGTATCTACAGCTGGAACTATCAAAGAAACATAAAGAGAGATTCAGACATGTGGATTGCTGATAGGTCGTCGCCGCATTGCAATTCACAGATGTAATTCTGCGAAAGTATTGACGAAGCAGTTGGTCGAAATCGTTTATCTTGTCACAGCGTCTGGCACAAGATCTCGTTCGTCGATTTTTTAGCTTTTCGTTTGTAAAATGTTTTTTAAAATTAGTTGCAAAGTTTTTTCTTTCACATTACTATCATAATATCATCGTTTTTTTCTATGTAGTGAAATTTTGAAAATTGTCGAAGTAATAGTTGAAATTGTATGCTGTGAGCAATATTTGAATTAGGACAAACCTTGAACTTCGATGCTGCTGATTCAGTTGAAGTATTCGACGAGAAGGCTGAACCTGAGAAAGACATAAGTAGTGTGGTATTTTTTTCGTAGACGGACGGTCTTGCTGGCAATATACCAACTGTTTCTGTTAATCCCTCTGGTTGGTAAGGTGTTGGCAGTGGGCTTGGGCCGGCCTGAGGAAGAGCCGGAACTGGAGCCTGCGGAGCAGGTGAGATTGGAAGTTGAGCATTTGTAGGTAATGGAATCGGAACTTGTGAGGCAGCAATAATCGTGGCTTCGGGTGTGGGAAGAAGGAAACTGGGTGTTGTTGCATAAGGAACCGCACCACCTGGTCGTGGAAGGGGAGTGGATGATAGCGCAGGTTGGAGCACCGATGCTGGAGCAGAATTTGGGACTGATTCAGGACCTTCGCCTGCAGGTGGCGGCGCTGGAATGTACTGTGAAGATTTGAGGTTATTTTCTGAAGGGAGGTATGGCACCTGCGCAACTGGAAGTGGAGAGCGGAATGATTCTGGCTGTGGTCCTGGCACAGGGCTAAGTGAAGCGGGTGCTGGAATCGGAGTGGATGCACTCGGCGGAGGTATTTCTGAGGGGGATGGAATTGCAGGAACAGATGGTAAGGCCGGAACGAGTGGTGGAACAGAGGGAATATTAGCAGTATTGCTGTAGTTGGAAATGATCGCTTGCGGAGCAGTTGGAACAACTGATGTTGCTGGCTGTGGTAAAACTGATGCCGCAGTAGAAAGCTTCACTTCTGTAGGTCCAGATCCAGGTTCAGAAGGACCATTATATCCTAAAAATAATTGCAGACTTTTATTCATTTCTGCATCACACATTTGATGATAGTTTTGTCGTTTTTTACTTAATTCAATTTAACGAATGTTTTGTTGTGTCTTTTGTGACCGAATGATTGAAAAGAGTTTCGTAGCAACTTTTAGGAATATCTCTCTATCATGCAACCATTAAAATGGTGGCTCCTATAAGAGACTCGCAAATCGACATTTACTCTCAATACCATTCCATTAACAGTAACTGTAATTCAAAAATTAAGGAAGCAAATCAACTGTAATTTACAACGCAAACGGTGTTACTAGCAATAACTACAATACCATTCTAAAATTGCATTATAAGCACTGTCCACTCTACTATAACATTGTCTATTCTCACTTCATTGATCCAAGCTGGAACGACGTTTTGTAAAGTTGCTGAAATATATCTTCCAGCCTATAACATTCAGCAGTAATATAGTCTTCATTCAATATGAAAATCTCTTTATGTTTATATAATGATCTCACTAGCATTTAGAATATTTTTGCCCTCAATTGTGATATTTTTCGATATCATTGTATGCTTCAGGACTTATTGTTTTGCATTTTGGAAACATGATTCTCTCCCATCGTTTTGGAAACTTCCATCCACTTAGAATACAAATATAAAATAGTGCACATTTGCGGCGAGCAAGCAATTTGAATTTCGCAAAATACAGTCTCACTGTCTAACGTTGAAACCTCAAACGAAATCATTCAAATTTTTGAGCGGATGTGTTCGTCATTTCTATTATTCTAGTGAGAGCTAGCCAGGATGTTTTGCTTCCTCAGCTATCCCGTTTTTTCAACTCACCGGTCAAAAAAATGAAGGGAAAATTTTTGAAGCTTCGAACGGCAGCAACCGGCAAAGATGAAAGCGGTGATGTACACTTTGAAGAGATCTTTAAAGATTTTCAAAGGCGGAGCGAGAAACCAGAATCAGTGAACACCATTGAAATTTAAAGAGGGCAGTTTTTTAACGTGGGTTCGTTGAACAAGAGATTCTCTCGGGAAGGTGCCCGCTGCGAAAGGCGATGGAAAATAGGATTCGACCATCCTCTCTCCCCACCCATTCCAAAAAAGAATTTTTTCAAAGGGTTAGAAGTCAATCATCCTCTCAAGTGCTTTCAAAAAAGAAGCACCATACGACACTAATGCTTTTTGACACATCGTCTTATTAGCCCTGGTATATAAAAGACATAGTGTTTCAAATAATATTTCGTTCAACTTGCGACCCGTAAAAGTAAAAGAAGGGCCACAAGTGTTGCCAGGATATATCTTTTTGGAATTGCGCTCGTGAGTTGACCAGCTTCATTATCTATGAAAAAAATAAATAAATAAATAAAAGATAGATCCATAGCAGTGCATTCACACTGAAAATGATCCGAACGTTCACTCAAATCTACAAAAGGTTTAACGTGATGACTCTCTTAGAGACAAAAATGCCCATTTTTACAAACTTTTCCAAATACGCATAAGATAGGTGCCATTTGTGTCTGTTTCCCTGGTGCAATCATCTTGAGAACCGCTGGAAAGTGGAGCTGTGAAATTTGGTTTTCTAACGTGCACCACATAGTGATGCTTTTATACGACAGTTCACGTTCATCTAAATACGATAGTTCACGTTGATCTATTAACTTCGAATAAAGCTATAAACACTAAAAAGTGGGGAGGGGAGGGGAAGGAGCAGTTTACGGCCATTTGACATTGGTACAAAACGGCGGATCTTCTGCGTAAGTTATGCATTGTTTCTTGAAAGTCTATGAAACTGGCGAGTCCAGTAAGCGGGGTGCAAAAGCGCATATGCGCCAGTATGATGTGCTCCGCTACTTAATTTTGAGATCTGATCGCTATAAAATTCAATCCATCCGGTCGCAAAATGCATGAGAATTTTTTAGCTTATCTAACTGTTGGTAAATTCTCTGAAAGTCAATGGGTAAATATAAAAATCGCTTTGGCGCGTAACTCCACAGTGCCATTTTACCCATCAAATTTCGCGGTGCCAGCTCCAACTGCTCACTAGTTAAACCAAGAGCAGACAAGTACACGCTCATGCGAGAAGCTAAGTATGGCGTTGTTATAATGCTTTTTAGAAGTGCAAAATATGCAAAAGTGCATAAAATGCGCTTCTTATTAAATAGAATTTCGCGTCTTCAACTTGAGTTCGTTCTTTGAGAAGGCAAAAATACGATCTACTTTTAGAAAGATTTCAAGAATTCACCATCCTCCCGTTCTTCCCCTGCGAGACGGCCATCGGGACCAACGACGCCTGACTGCGCAGCTTCTGGAACAAATTTTATTTGATCATACCCATCATTTACATCAACAGTGCTCGCAAAAGTGCTTCCAGTCATGTCTGTGTATTCGATGCTGTAATCATCCTCTGGTGAAATGAAAACGTTTGATGTGGGTGCAAATGTGCTGTACAGAATCTCAGAGCTACCTGCCTCCTGAGGAAGCAACATATGTGATGCACTCTCTGTGAAGGTGAATTCGTGCCCGAATTGCGATTTATTCCACAATGAGAGTTGCTGATTATCGAACGTTGAGGTGTTCATTATGTTAGTGGAAGAATTCAGCAGTATCGTCGATGCTCCGTTGCTTTCGCTGATTTCTTCTTCCACGTTGAAAGGTGTCAACCTTGACGGCAAACGAGGCCTGACAGATTCGTTAGTAGTGCTTAGTGAAGTGCTAGGTGCAACTGTAGGGGGAAACAACTGCTCTTGTACATTGACTTCTGCCTCCTCGTCTTGATCCATCGACAGCCGTGTGGTATTTGGAAGTGAGTGCATCCTGTGCTCTCCAAATTCAAAGCGAATATTTGAGTTGTTGGTGGATTTAGAAGTATTGCTCCTTGTGCCTGTTCTTATCGGGACATAAACTGGTGGATCGGTGTATGCACTCAGTGCATCGCGACCACCGCTTTCAGATATTTGAGCACCGATGGTGTGAACAAAAGATGACGACGTGGCTCCTTCTTCTAGCTTCTCACTGATCTTCTTATGTTCGGTTAAGTTCTTCATCTCGCAATTATTTGCAGCTTGTGCATTTGTGCTCAAAGCGAGGTTGCAGCTTCCTAAAAAAATCGGTCTTCCAACAAATCAAATTTCATGAAACGTCGCTCAAGTATTTTATGGAAAATCCTTTTATTAATTATCGATGGAAATGGGTCGAAATTAACGAAAGTGCTAAGAAATTCTCTAATTAAAACTGACATAGATGTCGAGGTGATTGCCAACGGCGAAATGGCCGTTGACTTCTAATAAAGATGCCGAATTTTCGAGAATAAAGCTCATTGCGGAGATCGTGAAAAGGAAGCTGGAGAAGAGACGACAGTTTCAGGATACTCGGAGAGAGACGGCGACTCGAAGGATTCCATATTCTCACCCAACATCACTGCGCACTCAGACAAACAGAAAAGTGAAACTGAGACAGTGCGTGCAATACATCGATTAATTTCGAGAACAAGGTTTACCAGTACGTGTTTCGGTCAATATTTCGTTCGTATTTTCGTAACTTTGTTCGGATGTGATTAGCACACTCGTATTAGACGTTTGTGAGAGCAACGATGTTTCGTTGTAGAACTCAGAGAGAACGTCCCCTCGAGATCCAAAAACAACTGTTGAGGCGACGCTCGCCTCTGTGGTTTCGCTCAACACATCTTCTCTTGATTCGGCACGAATTGTATTGGAGCTTTCTGAAAAGTACTTTTGGAATATCTATTAAACAAAAGATTTCAATAAAATGCAGACCAATTTGAGGCTCAATTATTCGGTATATACCGCTATTAATATAAACAATAGGCTCTTTTAAGCACACATTCTCTTTTCTCATTTTCGTTCATGCTATTCTAACTATTCCTCACGCTCTCTCCTCTGTCGACCACACAACTGACTCCTTAGTTTAAAGAAAACGCGATTAAATAAAATTCTTAACTTGTTGTTTTTTAACTTCTCATACACATTTATCCCTAACATGCCCGAATTCAAATACTATGATATTAATCTACTAGGTTATTTCATAGACAACTTTCAAAGCTACAAGATAGAAGCATGCAAAACAGACAAAGTGCTTGTATATCATGGATCCTTACTTGTCTCGTCACATTTCACTATTGTAGTCCACTGTTAAATATGCGATAAGGAAGGGAAAAATAGCAACAAACACTATGCCACACCGACATAGAAAATATCAATAATGTTAGGTGAAATATTGAACACTGTGTGGAGTATTGCCATAATCGATGATAGCTATTGCACTTATATGAATTTTCCTGTTAAATTGAGATCATATAGAAACTATGCAATGCTCTCATCAATAAGGCAAAACGGTGGAGTTGAAAAGTTAAACGATATGTATGGATATGTTCATGAAAGCACTCGATGCAAAAATTGGTGACTTGATAACCTCAAAAATAGTTACTTGCCCCGTCACTTAGCAAACAACTTCAACGCTGAAATGAAAGGACTTCATCGGCCAGTTTAGAAGGTTCTGCATTCCCATAGAGATAACGATGAATCGAAGTCATAATAGTGTGACTGAATTTTCTCGCACTACGAAGCGTTTTTAGAACGCTTCGAAGGTTAGTCGAGTTTCTAATTTTAATAATTCTTTGAATATTCTTCACCACTTCAGCAATTCTTGCCACATAGTGGTGAATAAGACGACCACACAACAAATTATTGGTTAATATAACCCACAAATACCAGTAACGCAAAGCGTTTTCTTATCAGATGAGCATAACGAAGACAATAATTTCTTCTTTGATCCATATATTGTGATGTTCGCCGTAGGTGGTCGTAACGATGGTGGTTTTGGGTGAAATTTGTCTGTCTTCTTAGGTGCACCCAAATGTGTCCCTGAAAACACACACACACACAAACAAACATAGTGCGCAAACATGATAGCGACACACAACCACTAGTGTTAAACATAACATATAACCTTTCCAGACAAAACCTTGTTAAGAAGATAAGCACGAAGGTAAAATGGCTCAACGAGGAAAGATTTGTGTAAACTGTCCCTTGATGTGCTCGAAAAATGCAACGAGCCAAATGAACATGGACCACATAGATCATAAAAGTTCGCACAAAGTGCAAGACAATAAACAGTGTTTCACAGCAATCAAACGTGTTTTCCAAGCATGTTTTTAGTGGACCAGAGAGAATTTCATAGAGCAAAAATAATATTGAACTTTTGTTAATAAATCCTATCGATGAGGTGGAAAAGCGCGCCATGTTAGATGACACAATATGCGTTTTCAATTCCCCACCAAAATGCGATCAGCTGAAAGCTCACAAATAATAAGAGAGTAATCATATTTTAACTGAGACGACCGCCCATATGCCTTCGAAAATCATCTAGCCTTTTCGATCCGAATTCATGCAAACGCAGTCTATAAGTCTTTAATCGATGGATAAAGTTGAAGTTTGCTAGAATGAAGAATTCGTGATGCTGATGAAAGTATTAAATTGCCTGGATCTGCATCGTGTAATTCCTCCTTTAAAACTAGTGGACACATAAGCTACAGACACACATGAACAGACAGACAGATATGCGCATACATGTAGCCGGTTGCACAGGAGGGCATTTTCGAACACCGAAGTTAACGAATACGATATTAAACGGGGCATGTAAAATTTTGCAAAACGAGGAGAAAAATTTCATGTGGAATTCAGTGCATCTGCTCATCCGTTGGTTTAAACGATAAAGCTAGAAAAACTAATGCACTGAAATTTGTTTGTTAGAAAACATATAAAACTCACCATAATGGCATTGCTAGATTTTATAAAATTTTCTCGAAAATTAATATTTAAAATTTCACTCCAAAAAAAAGGACTTACTGCTCTCATTGCGATTATCAAATAGCTCTCAAGAATTAACGAGAAAGCATTTTAAAAGTTCGTTTAAAAGTTTTAGCATTTCTATTTCAAGATAATCAAAAGCAACCGGGATATTGGGCAAAGTTTATATGGTCTTCTTTTTTGCGAAATAGGCTGTAATTCATTCAAAAACTAAAGCAGTAATACTGCCTCCAGTATGGAAATTTTTTTTTTCAAAACGAACTGAAATCAATGAATACAACATAATGGACAAAGTTTCAAGACTTGCCACTAATCATGTAAGAAGTAAGCAGTTCTTAATCAATTTAAAAATATCATTTTTCACGACGCTGGTAGTGGTTTTGTTTCTAACAATATCACCAACTGTCCGGAGCAAAGGCATTCGTGCGGCTTGAAAAAAAAACCATAAAAATAAATATAAATGTGGAAAATTAAGGAGAACGAAGAACTCATAATAACATGGCATACTGCACCATAACTGCCTACTTTCTGGTTGTTGAATTCGTATCACAAACGAAGAAATCATTTTCATAGATCCCGCCAACTAGAAAGTTCCCACCTAACTTTCAAATGATAGTCTATGCGACTGCCGATGTGAATAAAAATTTTCAAAACGTATAGAAATGGATGCTTGTTTGGTAAATGCTAATAATAAATTGATATAAGCGGAAGTGTAATTAGTGAATAAAATTTTCAATGAAACAGAAACCTCTTCCGGTTGGCGGAATGATTTTATCGCTCTTCGAACCTTTTTGTTGCTTCTGAAAGAAAAAATTTTTTTATAAGTTCTGATTGAAAAAAACGTTATTACCTACGACTATATGTAATAGTAATTACCGGATAGTAATTAATTACCTACGACTATACATTTCATCACTCTTTTTCATTCCAATTATGAATATGAGAGAGCTTTTAAACATATTAAATCAACCTCAAATCAGTGAGAGGGGACTTTCAATAATGAAAATGGCAACATCCTCGTTAGTACCATTGCAAACTTTTTAACAGCTTCTTGGGGAGGGGGAGGGGGGGGGGGGGACGGACGCCATCTTTGGAATGCCGTCAATAGTAGTCACTTTTACGAAATATTTTCATCGGAAATTTCAACGAAATTATTTCGTGAAGCGCAGAAAACATTTTCAGTTCACCTGTTATTGTAGTAAAATTTTTCTTCAATAACATAACTAGAAAACTCAACAAACCTGTGTAACTGCTTTATCGATGATCAACTCCTCGTCTCCATCATATGAAGAAGTTGCAGGTTTTTGAGTGGTAGAAACTTCTTTCTCCACTCCTGTTTCTGTTCTGGATGCCGATTCAGAATCTCCATCATACGAAGACAACTCTTCTGTCTGCTCCTGACCATATAGTGTGTCTGGAGCTGTTTCTGTATGTCCAAGCGCTGAAGCTGATGGGAACTTTGCTTTAGACTCTTCTTCATAGCCTCCTGTCCCTCCGATTTTATTCTCGTTACCTCGTCGTTCTCCGTATTTCACTTGCTTGCCTCTATGTTTTTCATGCTTCTCCTCGCGGACTTCTTGTACCTCATAATCTCCTTCGCTGTCTTCTTGCCCTTCATATTCGTCCTCCTCACCTTCTGACTCTTTCTGATTCTTCTCACTGATTTGTGATTTTTCGTAACCCTCTTCACTAACTTCTGATTCCTCATAATTGCCCTTATTGGTTTTTTGTAGTTCATAATTATCCTCAATGCCTTCTGATTGCCCGTATTCCTCTTGGCTGCCTCCTGATGCCTCATACTTCGTCTCACTAACTTCTGATCCGTCATAATTATTTCGACTGCCTTCTGGTTTTCCATACGGCCCATAGTCGGATGGCAACGAAACAGAAGGAACAACACATGGTGCGGCAACAGAGTGCTTTAGCGCCCTCGTCCGTGGATGAATCGCTAGGACTGCTGAGTCCGCATCTCTACATCCAGAAGGATTAGCACCAGCAGCGACTTCCTGACCAACATAAACATTCTGTTTTTGTTTGCCTGCAAAGGAAATTTTTTATATTTAAGAGCGCCTTAAATATCAAATATTTTTTGATGATGGTATTGGTGTACAGATCCACTTGACTACACGAAACTTTCATTGGCCAAAATTTCCGATGGATTTCCATCGAAAAACAGCCTTAATTTCGATTTAAAGAAATAAATAACCGGTAGGTGTTGAATGAGAGGCCTCTCAGAGAGGGTACAAAAAATGAGAGCAAAACGGTTTTGCATGCATGCAAAGGTGAAGGAGGAGAAAAAAGGTATAAAAGAAAGGTCCGACATTATGTGCTATACAGGAGAAAGGAAGAAGGGAAAGTACGCGCGTTGTCCTTTCCTTTTTTTATTATACATTATTTGTCGACTGTACATTTAAAAAACCGCTTGACATCTATAGCTTGAAAATGATCATACCAGCATAAAACATACGTAGTCGGTGCCGATGCTTGTGTGCATCACCTTGAACACAACCGTTTTATTTAGAAAAAGATATCATCTTTGAATATACATTTGGCAATATTTGAATATATTTTAAATCAACTTATAAAAAGGTTATTTCCCTCATTCACGACGAAAGCTATTCAGGAATTGCCGGATCGCCTTTTTTTCAACACAACGGAGATAAGCTAGTGAAATTGTCCTTTTTTGGCTCCTGCATAACTACGTCAAGGTGAAATATGCAGATATCATATTCATGCGTATGCAAATTATGCCTGCTCTGTGTTTCCGACAGTTTTAAAATGTGAACTACATGACTAAGCTGATGGAATTTGATGACATGACCGTTGTAAAGATTTTTTCAAGAAAGCATAGAATGATGACTGAGATATTTTTTGAATGAGAAAGTCAGAAGATTTTAATAAGGTCCATAGTGAGATGAAAGTTGGAGGAAATGATGTCAGAAAACTCCGAAATGGAGGATTGTAGATTGGGGTAGGTGAGCTGAAGTGAAGATAATATAAGAGAAAGTAGAAGATCAAAAGCAAAGCTTCACTAGAAACTGTCACTGAGTGTGTGCATCGAAATCAGAGACGTATTTCTGCACTCCATCTGATTCATTTGTTGTTTAACACGGAAAGCCGACTACCATTTGATGTTTTCTCTAATCCTTCCATTGTACTACCACCCGAAAGTCATGAAAGCATGCCCGTTGTCTTAGAATTTGAGCAAGAAATTAACTGTAATGCAAAAATATGTAGACCTAGATCTATTTAGCGAGCTCGAAAATATCAGCTTCATTGGTCACTCTAATCTTTCTTAGCGCTCTGAATTAGAGGATTTATCCTTAGAGCACTTTTCGGTGTTTTAGTACCTTAGAGCTGAAAAAATAGCCTCAAAAGTCTCATCGTAATTGTTAAGAAGCGCCTCAAGTTATTTAAATCAACACATCCTAAAAGCGATTTTTCTTTGATTTGGAATTTTCACAATCGATTGGACCTCATAGGAAGAGCAATATTTAGCAATGCGTGTTTATCCATTACTTTTTGATACAAGCTCAAGGAGCTGTTTGTTGTGCTGAAATAAAGAACCGTATATGACAAACGTTTGCTAATTGCTTTGTCTAATCTCTGAAAATAGTGCAAGAACTCACTTTTGAACTTTGCGTTGTAACCAAGCGAGCTTCTACTGAACGGTCCATGATTTGGATACGGACCCAAGTTATGAATTGTGAACTTCACTCTAGCGTTCGAGTGCGTAAATGCATCCAATGCATTATTGCGAAATTCGTAACGATTATGCGCAACGATCCTGCGGTCGAGAAATTAACACATGAAAGTATTTTCGTAGAGAAGAACCCATTTATTGCGAATAAAAAGGATAGGTAAGATATTTTTGGATAAATAAGCCTACTGATGGAACGCGGATTTGAACAAGGCAGCACGTGCGGAGGATGTCCTGTGCGCCCCAGGGGATTATAGTCCTCGCACCACTTCGAATGCATCATTTGAAGCAGGATCATGTAATATATAAACTGCTGGCTATAACCATGTGCACACAAAAAGCAGCACACAACGCATTAGAGAGTATAGGAACGCCTGAGGCGAGTACACAAATAAAGAAATATGTACATATGTTTGTTTGCGCATTTATACCCCAAACCTATTCACATAGATATACATGCATTTACTGATTCCTGTATTTATTTACTTATTATTTATTGGTTTACTAATTCATTTACTAATTTATTTCTTTATTTGGTATTTACTTATTTGTACGTTTATATTCATTTTCTTTTTCAATGCTGCATGTTGCGCCTATTCGCAAGACATTCACTGAAAAGTTTTTTAAGAGAAACGGAAAATTTTGATGGGAAAAGAAAGCTTCAGACTTTCAAACAAAGTAAATAAGAGCGTATCGGAGTTTGCGTTGGAGAGTGAGCGAATTCTGAACTAAATACCGTGAAAGAAGAGAAAAACTTTTGCAATGTTCAGCTGTCGAAGGATTTAAACTCGAATTTTTGTTCATATGTTGTCGTCCAGTTGGCAGAAGGATATCTGAGCATATACTCAAGAAAACTGATAAACTCTTTTCTCTATTCCTGCTTCCCTTTTCATATCCATGGATGAGAGGTGTGAAACCACTTCTTCTTACAGCACCGCAACAGTTTTCGAACACTGTAATTGCTGAGGACTATGACCCATGAGGAATGATGGGGAGGAGGAGTCTTACATGATGGGGAGGAAGAATCAGAACCGAGAGAGTCTCATTTTCGGAGAACGAAACTTCCGACATTCAAGCATGAATTTCTTAGGCATATTTGGTTCGTCGTAGGCGCAAGATATTTGACGTACATAGCATACTTTTTCATATTTTTTGATTTTTTGCCCGAACATCGTCATAAAATTTTTCACGTAGCTGAGGATTTCTTTTCAAGACAGATGACTGAGCCCGTATTTGACTGAACTCTTCATCCAATCAAACGAATCCCACATATTCGCGGATAACAAATGACCTCAAACCTTCTCGAATAATCTCAAAAAGAATTGCATTCGATAGCATTAAAAACGTTACACTATAGCATAATATAAGAATTTTTACCGCTTTCGATTTTTGGAGTATTTGAAATCAGGTCGTGGAATATCCGGAGCAGGGAAATATTTGAGTTTCGATGGTGGAATATTTCGCGAACTTCCAACTCCATACGTGTTGTGGATATCTGCAAAGTCAATATAAATAATTTTTACTTAAAATATAAAATTTCTAAAAGTTTCAAATCGCTCATATGATCATCGGAACTGGTACAGCATAGAAAATCCCATCCCAGCTTAATTTTTCGGTGCCGATTTCTGATCATCACTTCGATTGCTTTTCTCAATATCCGACCTTTTTTTTTTACCTCTAAACCAACGTTATGAATTGTTTTCTAGCGAAATCAGTGAAGAATTCGAGTTTTCGAAATGACATTTTCATTCTACTCTCATTAGCAGATTTTAACTAGGAGCTTTGATCGACACAACCATAAACCTGTAATGTTGCCGGATTTTATTATCACCTATTCACTTGGGCACTGTTATAAGTGAAACAAATTACATGTGTAATAAAAGTAGCGAACCTTTTTGAACAGGTCGAGATTTCATATGCATTTGTTGTCCATATTGCGCAATAGTCGACTCTACCAATATTAATAGCCAAATCAAAGCACTCCACATAATACGCAATCCTATAAGCATCAACTTTTTGCAACTTATTTAAGTGATTTAATTGGCGAATAATTCGCGCTACAGAATCACGCCTATCACTAAATATTCAGCTGCAAATGCCTGCAATTTATTTAATTTACAAGAAGAAATCGTTTATTCTAGATGAAAAAGAAGTGAAATAAAATATGATGCGTGAAAATGACGTCTAAGAGAAATGCGAATAGCATATTTGATATTTCCAGCCGGTTGGTTGGAAATAAAGAACTATATTTCAACTGTATAGAGATCGTTTTTGATAAGCAATCGAAGAATGTGTTTTAGACCGTGATATTAAAAACGCATAATATAATTGACATTATTTACGAAACTAGTATGAACCATTCTTATAGGCTACAAAGAAAGTGAATATCTACTGTCCACTTGTTCCTCTCATTTTATATGATATTATCTTAACAAAAGCATACAAAAATAAAACGAATAATAAGAAAGTTTTTCAATATCCCTTCGCTCATATCTGCAATGGCTATCGAAAATCGTCTGTGAAATATTCTCACAGTTTCTGCTTAAATGGGGAAAGTAAAAATTATAAACTCAACGTGTGAACAATATTTCGTTTTTCAAAAATAATAAAAAGATGTGTGCCAGGACATCGCACTTGTTTATTATCACCGAAATTTCCTGTAGAGGGTTTTAAAATAAATTAAATCAGTCATCATATATAGCGGAGCGACACCGCTGCAAACCCTTCATGTGAAGCATCTAAAAGCTATATTAAACGTTTCTTATTAATAGGTATCTTTAAGTGTACATAGAAGGCAACATGTGCACTCTTTGAGTTTGTGGATTTGAAAATAGGCAAATGGAAGAGTGCCTAGAAACTTTGGTTGCCACGAAATAATAAAACATGGGCAGCACTAGATCCTTGTTTTGAACAAATCCATTGCGGCTGCAAATCTTCATCAAAGGTTCACCCTCCAAATTTAACTTTTTTTAAAATTGTGGCTGTTATAAAATATGACCTGGCCGATCGCAAAAATGCGAGCACATTTCTGGTCACATCAAAGCCAACAACCAATGCAGAAATGATGGATAAAGACGGAAGCCGGTGGTAACACGATGATCTCATTGAACGTGTTACAGTCACAAAATTTCGCAATTTTACCTCCGTTCGCTTTACAGATGTAACTAACAACAGTCAGAAAAACGCATACATACATAGGAACCTGCACAGATATAATCGGCCTACAGTGGGAATTGCATTTGCTTATCAAGGGGTTAGTTTCCCAACAGGAGTTGAAGAGTTCCCAACAAAATGTATTTTTTTCAAAAATATTGTTCAAATATAATTCAAATTCAAATAAAAGTGCTAAAAAGAAACAGATGAATCATTGAATCATTGTACAAGTGTATCGATCAACTTTCTCTGAATAGATCGTCGGTTGATAAAGATGGAAGAAGAAGTATGCAGCATAAGTTTCACTTAAAAAATGTTCTAGTCGACGCATATTTGAATATGCGGAAATGTGAAGCATTGCGACTTCATGTATGATTGATAAAGAACGAAATATGCAAATATCGATTTTTATGGTAGAAGACTGAAATTGTGAGTTGAAGGGTTCCCAGCAGAATCTATTTCTTCAGAACTATTGTTCAAATATTATTCAAATTCAAATAAAAGTGCTAAAAAGAAGCAGATGAATCATTGTATCCATAAGAAGGATGCAACGGCTAATAATCATTGTATCACTAGCAATTTCAAATGATCGAATCATTCAAAAACTAAACAGTAAAATCAACGACGAGTTTGCGGTGAAAAATCGCTTCAACGTGTTTCATATATTTTGCATCAGAATTTTATAACGTTTCATAGTAACTATTCGATGATGGATCTCTCCCTCTGATCAAAAATTAATTGAACAAAGAAAGTTGAAGTTTTTTGTGCTATAGAATATGCTTGCCGAAAAGTTCTTTCAAGCAGAAACTAAATACTGACGACAGACTATCGGGTAGTGTGCTTATCACCTGAAAACATTTTTATCCTATCTGGAAGCAAAATTTAATTGTAATGGTAAACTGTCGACTTCCGGAACATAACTATTGATGAAATGGTTGTGTCTTATTTTAATTTATGCACAAAATACGAAAGTGTCTTCGTCTGAAGGAATTAGCAGTCTCTTTTCGATCGCCTCACGCATTTTTTTAACAAATTTAGGCCGTTATCAAATGGGTAATAGATAGTATCTCTCAATCTATCGAATATTTTTTCATGTCAAGTCTCGCGTTTGTCCACTAACAATTTTTGCTTCATTCGCTCATCCGTTCCCTTCTTCAAATCTGTATTCTTGTTTCACGGGACGATTCCAATTTCATTGACACTATGAGGTGGTTTTTCATCTTTTATGGTGGCAAGTTTGTTTTCTCGAACAGGAATGGGAATGTGCATTCATCGAATCAACTATAGGGAATTTACGAGGCGTTATGTCGTTCAAAAATATGCGGAAACGATACAAGTTGTTTGATCTTGTGGGCATGGATGTATTGCTCGGCCGCCAATCACTGACCTCTAGTGGTCGATATTTCAAATTTCTATCACTCGGGTGGTGACTTCCTGCTTGTTGAGCAGAATCTCTGTAAATCGAAATGAGGCATTGTCAAACCGAAATACGGATTGGCAATCGCTTAGAGAGTAAAGTAGGTATTGTCGTATATATTAAAGTAAGCGCTTCATAAAGTTGATCAGAGTACGACTAATCGCGCGGAGGTCATACTTCACAGGTAGAAATCAAACAACTACATATCCCCAAGGGGACTCAAAAGTTGAGAATTTTCGACTCTTTCGCAATGCCCAACCGCTTTAAGTTAGCCCTCAAGGAATCGTTAAATAAATCCGCCTTTTATTCTTGATCTAGAAGAGAAGAAGATAATATAATAGTATAGAAAAGAATGTGGGAATTGAGCGGCTTATTCATGTTGTGTACAAGAAGTTGATGAGCGCTTATAGGCTGTCCCCATTCACTAAGCACTGCTGTATTAGCAAACTTACTACTAGTAATCAGTGAAGCCGATATAAACGAACGATAATCAAATACTTAAAACTTTTCTTGATATTTTGCCCATAAAATAAGAAAAAAATCAATTTTTGTGGGAGTGAAATTGTGTCATTAAATGCGGTATTACACAATTCCAATAACGAGCAATTTATTGCTGTTTTATTAATGAAACTCTTCAATTTTTTGAGAGAAACAATTAAAGCTTCAAATATTTCGTCTATTCATTTTTAAGGCTCTAAGCAGAGGCCCGTTATCATACTCTATACGATTTTTACTGATTACATTGCCAATGTAGTAGTAGTTAAACTATTTCGAACTATTGAAGCCAATAAAGCCAAAAGAGCTCTTGCATGAAATATAAAAGTAAATCTTAGTTCTATGAATTTGAAATATTTCAAAGAATATTTCGTAAAGATGATTCTGATAGCACAGCACCTATAAATTACATGTCATTTGCATAATTTTTACGGGCAATCTTTCAACGTTTCGCAAACTGGTGCGCTTTCTCTTCGTATGACGATGTCAAATCTCAGGAACACGCTTGAGTAACAGCCTATCATATATTGGAAAAGAAGTTAAGTGAGTAGAAATATCGGGGATATAAGAAAACGTAGAATGAATCGTGAGTCAAAAAACGGATTGTTAGCACCTAATTGGGGAAGGCTATCGAAAGATAACTTCCTGTCAACAATAACGTCGAGATCTTTTTTTACATTTACGCTCAGGAACGATAGACCTCTTTCAAATCGACAATGAGGGGAATAAAACTCGGGAGACTCGTCCAAAAAAAAAAAAAACAGCCGGAAGCGATATCCTTGTAGAGATCATTCGTTGCTATGCATCCATAAACGATACGTCTTCGTCAAATGTAAGGTCCTTTGATACGCACAGAAAAATTCTTTTGGAACCGTCAAGAATAACATGATGATGACAGCTACGAAAAAAGTGATTCGCATTTTTGGGGTTACCGTTGGTAAATTTAAACATCATAAATGAGAAAGAATCTCACAATAACATTATTTAAACATCATAAATAAGGAAGAATCTCGCAATCACATTCTTTGCATCAAAATTATCTGCGGATATAGGCCGAACACGCTACCCCCTACATTTTATCAAGACCGCAATTGGGGGCTACAGAATTTGCTGTTGATAATCTTCCAGTAATAACTTTAAAATTACCAATCTTTTAGTCTCGAACAAATATTTCTTCGAAGTTTTCCACTGAAATTCTAAGCCCGATGTAAGGTAGTTATGATATAACTACCTTACATATTCAGAAAGAAGGCACACATATTGAAACAGAGATAGTAAGGTAGGTGGCATCTAAACAGATGAGACAGAGCGGATGAGCATCTAGACGAAAAGGTTTCGAATAAGCAATGAGCTACAAAGAGGGTAAAAAAGGGGATTGTGATATAGAAGTGGTGCAACACGAAAAATTTGACAAAGAATTGCGGTCAATAAATTACTACTAGATTATATGCAGGAGACTTCTATTCTTTTTGATAAAAAGGGAGAAGCAATTTCGATGATCGCTGAGCAGTTATGAAGATCGAAGCGATTCGTTGATGGAATATGAATGATCAAGTGAAATTTCGAATGCGACACGCCATGAATATGAAGTGAAAACATTAGACAACCGATAGAGGCCACTGTGACGCTCGTACAAGGAGGGTCATTGGAAAGTTTTCTGTTGAAACCTGTTCTATAATAGATTATGATTGTCGAATGACCGTCGAGAATTGTAGCGCAGCAAAATCTGCCAGCAGCTAACCAGAAGCACTTGAAGATGAGTCGCCAAACGGCTGTCTTCTTCTAATGCGAAACATGAAATTTCTTTGTTTTCCGACTGGCAATTAGTCCACACTCACACACACACACACACACACAAACAATGCATATTGTGAAAGTGATATTGATATCATTTCAACACCTGTTTTTATCAACAGTCGCGATTATAAATTGCTCTCATTTTCATTTGAAGAGTGGCGATAAGAATTTGTGAATTATGTGTACAACGGTGGAAATTTTTGTTATCAATGAAACAACAATGCTGTTTAAATTATAGTTTTGAAATATCCGATTACATGATGGGAATACAAGCGTATTAGAGAAGGTGGCACAATATGTGCTTTTTCCATTTGGTTTATCAGATCGACTGATTTATGAAATGATCAACAAAAGTGAAATTTGCAGAATGATTCATATTTTTACTGATTTTGCCGTTAGTACGAATCTCCTATGAAAGATTTGTGTTCCTATATAATTCGATCAACGCAAAACGAAGATCGGCTTGCACAAAATATACGCAACTTTTCAATGCTTTGAACATCTAAAAATTCTCTAATTTATCAACGTGGGATAAAGGGATCCGAGGCCATATGTACATTCTTGGATCCCTACATATATACATATATATATATATATATATATATATATATATATATATACATATATATATATATATAGATAGATAGATAGATATGGCCAGGATGGAGCATCAAATTTAGGTTGAAGGGTTTTATAAGGCCGGAATTATGCATGCGAAATATTTCTGAACAAGAAACGTTAAGAGTTGTGCGTTTGCATTGTTCATGCAAAATGTAATGAAGATCATAGTGAGAGAGTTTGAAGAAAATTTTCCCGCAGTATTCGCTATTATATGATTGGTAGATGTGAGAAAACGACGAACGGATTTCAATGGTGACACAATTATTCGGCCCTCTTTATTGGCCATGGTTTCCTTCATTACCGCATTGAATGGGATTTTGATTAATTCGTTTGACTGCTCGCAATTCCCTCTTTTCAGTTTAATCCTATAAAACGATAGGCTCAGATATGTGATCGCTCCTTTTCATACCGCTCTTTTCATCATCGTATCCATGGCATATAGGTGATACCCGATCGCATCAAACGACTTCATTATCGTTCAATAACTGATATTGCCTGATAAATATACCTTCTATAAAATTGAAAACAGCATACTGAAAGCATTTGCCTTAATATTGAGACGATAATAAGTTTAGTAAGAGTACAAGAGATGTTTAGGTAATAGCAGAAAAAATATAACACTCAGCAAGAACAGCTTACAACAAAATACGTTAACGAAAGCATTTTAACAGTGACAGCATCTTAGCAATTGAAACCAACAAATTAAAATTGATGAAAACGGGTGGAACACTGCGTTTGAATAAAGATATAACAAACAATAAATTTCATAGGGAATTGGGAGTGAATATCTAAAAATCGAGCACCAAATTTAAATATTGCTGTTGTGGTGGCCGCATTGTTTTCGATAAAATTTCCTTCATCTGCTTATCAGGTACAGTCTACGACATATATATATATATATATATATATATATATATATATATATATATATATATATATATATATATATATATATATATTCTTTTAGATGAACTTCTTAGCAGTAATAAAATACAAGACAAAAGAATTTAGCACTAAGAACTTAAAAATCTACTAATAGATAATATCATTACCGGAAATGGAATTTTGATTTCTCATACCTAAGTAGAAGGACATAACGATATTGAAGGATATTTTTTTGCTGAAAGCGCTGAAATTTGTATTGAAAAGGCTTTTACTGTGAAAATGAGTCAACTTATTCGTCAACTACTTGAGCAGATGCTTATCACATTACTTCCGCCGCACACAACAAAACAAATATTTAAGAGTTATCGATGATATCAACCCATAGCTTTAAGTGCTAATGTGGTCATTCTCGATTATATTTCCTTTATAAATTCTTCTTTTGTATGCTTCACTTGAAAGGATCTTTGCAAATTGAATTGTATTTAAGCTGCCCGCTTACGCCTTCAATTAATAGTGCATAACAGTGCAATTTTCGTTAGCGCATTTATTCATCTGTTTTCATTTTTGTAATAACATTATTATTTTCTAAGTGATCTTCTCATTCATTTGCTTATAATGTTACATTATTCACCCAAAAGTACCGACAATTTCAAGTACTCCAAAATGGTGGATTAAGTTCAACAAAGCAAAAATAAGATTTAAAAAAAAGCAACGGGACAAACACTGATCGAACGATCATTAGGCGCCGAACAACATCAGCATTCACACATGAACTTTCTATGTGACGTTTCTTTTCTATAGATAAAAGTGAATCGCGAGATGACCGATACCGAGCAGAACGACAACCGTGCCGGACATGATCCATTAAACCCATTTACATCCCCGCAAATACCACAACATCGCTGCACCAGAATTTATTTGGCTTCAAATCCTTTTTCTCGATCCCTCCTAATCCCTTCACTATTCTTCCTCCCTTCCCAATCTTTCTTTTTCCAAAATCCTACAAAGTTATTTAAAAGGTGCTAGTAAATGGAACTCTTCTCATGTGCAGCAAATAGATGATCTGATTGCGACATGAGCATCATAATATAAATCATATAATGGGACCGATTATGGAATAAGACCTATTGATCACCGTTGAAACATCCATCAGAGAAAAACAACTAGGAACGTACATGCAAGTAGCATATAAAATCATATGAAACGCTTATGATGACATTGGCACATTTTCCAATTAATGTTGGGAAGCTCTTGACATAGCCAAACAGAAGGAACACCGCTCGGGAAAATTCATTTCATCGATAATGGAGCTCTGAAAAAAATCTTTTTCATCAACGACGAGCAAAAAAAGGCACACTGCTCTAAAAGTGATAAAATATTCGGATATAAATGTCGTATCAGCGATCTGTGTACAACATTTCGCGCACTATCACTTAACATTAATCGTCATAAGTCCGGCTGTGTTGTTGTATTGGTGAAACGAGAAAGTTCAATACGTTGTGGGTTTGTGGTGAGTGACACGATAAGAGCATTTTAAAAAACATATGTCCGGAAAATTTTCTTTTTTTTTTGTGAACAACCCTAACAAGATTGCACTGATATGGGATTTGTGTTGTGATAGTTGCCCCATCAACATTTTTCAAATGTCAATTTTATTTTCATTGAAAGAAATTAATCACATCCGCAATCATTCAACACCGTCCAATGTGACAATCAAAGGATTCACAGCCGAACATCGAGTCGATAGCCATCATCGTCGAACTGCAAATGACAACCGCTTATTTCTTTGATTTCCAATAAAAATGATGGGAATTAGCCGTTGTTGGTGAGAAAAAATTTTTTTGAATTGAAAGGATTTTTCATACAATTTGTAGTTTTCAATGCTCAATTCATACAAGAATCTCTTATTGTACGCTTATTAGTGGCTCGTTATTACAAGATGAACTTTCGTTTTTGAAGTGGTTACTGTTCTAAATCTTTCACAACAATTTTGAGCAATTTTTCTTCATCCTTAATAGACTCACTCATCTCGATCATCAATCTCTTTAATTTTAGAATATTTTATCTACCGAACTTTCATGGGCACTATTTGCAAACTATGAGGAGCAACAATTTATTCGCTTGTAGGAGCCAAAATGGAATTGTCGCGATCGGATTATGTTCTTAAAGCTTTCGCTATTGAAATCGACAAAAACTATCATTTTCATCATCAAACGTAACTATAAAAGGTCTATCGGATTGTTCACAAAATTCTTGCTATAAAATAACGCCTTTTTAAGTCTCTTTACATTCCTTAAACAATTTTTAAATCGATTGTTTCATGTGGTCGATAAATGAAAGCATTCAGTAAGCAAAGAGAAAGCTATATGTCAAAATATTTATTAAATTCTAACTAAATGAGTCGATGTTACATTAACCTCGATCTAACATATCGGAAATCCCGTTAAGCGACACTAAAGCGAAGTGTTTTGTTGTGTTTGATGCGCCTATTGTTGTATGCTGATGATTTCGATGCTGATGCTTTGTCGTATCACGTGTCATGCTTGGATCGCTCTTTTGGCGCCTTCCGTTTGAAGCAGTTCGGCTTGCCGGAAACTGTCGCAACGTTAATTCTTGATCGCCTTCGAGTCCTAGACCATCTTGTTGTCGTGCTTGAGATTATCCAGCCGTCTTCATACCGTGACCGGGTCCTTGTGCGTCGCGTTGGCGTCCACGTCGATGCTGTTAAGCAAACAAAATCAGTACTCGGCATCTGGTAGCGATTGGAATTTGCGTTTCATACGTTGAGTTCGCCCAGGGGAAACCTCTCGCAGTCACGGTTGACCATGCTGCCGTATATTGTAACGTCGTTTCGCGGGTTCCTGACAAGCTTCAGACAGTGATAACGCTGATTGAACGGCGATATCCTGGGAAAAAATTAAAACTTTGATCGCCACGATAAAAACGGATCTTTTTTGTTTCTTAGTTCGCTTGCTTTTGTTCGCAATATTGTTATGAGTTTGGTTATGTTTGTTTTATTATATTTTGAAGTTTTTTTTTTTTTTGCAATATTGTTATGTTTTATTGAGAAGTGATGTTATGTGTTTTGAAAAAAACCGCAATATCACTCGATAGCTCGATATTCAAGCAGATGGACCATTTTCTCATCAGAAAGACCCTTCTTAAAGTTTTATGCCTGCCACGCTTTTTGGTGAGCTAAATAACTTTATTAGCTTAAAGAACGCAAAAACTTTAAACTTTGAGGCTTCCGAAAACCATGATCCTGAGCGGTATTTGCTTGTCTTGATATGTAGAAGCTCTCACATCAGGAATCTAGAAATTTTATGGTCTATAAGAAAGTTTGGCTTTTTCAAAAATGGAAAGCACCGAAGTTTCTGCGAGCCAGCGCTAGTCACGATAAAACGTTCGTTGCATCAGATGTATGGGCTATGCACTGAAGTACTCAGGTGAGAAGACAGACGACCGTTGAATATTTCGGAGATGCCTTCATCTAAATGCATTCCACATTCGAGAAACTATTAGCATCTGCGCTATTCTGAACTGATTTTTCTTCCATAGTAAAACGCTTTATGCACACTGCGAGAAAGATAATGCGAAGAGGAAATAGTTGTTTCATTTGTGTGCTTAATAAAACCCTAAGATATGATGAACCTCGTATCAAAATTGTAGCTGATAGCAGTGATTCTCGACAGAAGAATCACTGCTATCAGCTACAATTTTCATTCTCCGTTCAACATTGGCTATCGAGCGGTCGGCTGCAAGTAAGCTCCGACCATCGTTCGAGGAACAACGGTGAATCGACTCGCCAGCATCCAGCGGGCAGGAGGCGAGTCTAAGCCCTAACCTTCACGCTACCATGATTAACCTATGCACGTATAATGCGAGGACACTGCTATCGAATGAACGGTTGGAGGAACTGGAAGAAGAGGCAACTAAAATCAATTCCGACATAACCGGCCTAGCAGAAATAAGAAGGAAAAACATCGCCTCTTACGGAAGAAATAAAAGTACTGCTTGAAAAAAGAAGAAAGATGAGACGAGATGCTAATTTTCGAACTAACCTGGAATTCTGCGAACTTAACAAGCTAATCAAAAAGAAGATATGCGAAAACCGTTATCAGAAATATCTGAATATAATGAAGCAAGCCGCTGCTACCGGTAAATTAAAGAGGGCAAGAAGTTCGCTAGTTGAGAACAAGAAAAGAATAATTGAGCTGAGGAAAACTGACGGATCACTCACGACAGAAACGCAAGAAATTGATAAAATCATTCAGGAATTCTATACGAAACTGTATGGAGGAGAGACCGACTGCACGTTTGTTGCAAGGAAAAGCGATGAACCATTCCTATAAATCATCGACTCAGAAATAAGAAACGCGATCAAAAGCGTGAAAAACGGGAAGGCGCCAGGTATCGATGGATTAACTGGCGAAATGCTGAAACTCGGGAAGGAACTATTAATAACACCGCTGAAAAGTCTATTCAACAACATGATCGAACATCAACAAATCCCTGAAGATTTTGCCTTCTCAAAAACAATTCTGTTGCCGAAGAAGGGCAATTTAAATGATATCAGAAACTATCGTCCTGTATCACTCCTACCAACAATCTCAAAGTGTTTCTCGAAAGTTTTATGCAAAAGATTGCAGCAACAAATTGAAGAGAAGCAAGATGTCGAGCAAGCAGGCTTCAGGCCGGGCAAGTCAACAATCGACCAAATCCACGTGCTCACCATGCTTATCGAGAAAACCAAAGAGTACAACCTGCCCCTTTACTTGCTGTTCGTAGACTACGAAAAGGCCTTCGATTCTGTCGAACACGCCGCCCTGTGGAAGTCCTTGGAAAATGCCTCGATACACCCTTCAATAATTTCCATCCTTCAAGAAATCCAGCGTAAATCGACAACTACAATTTTCGTACATGAAAGGCAAATACCAATACAGGTAAAGAGAGGAGTACGGCAGGGAGACTGCGTATCTCCGCTGCTGTTCAACGCAGCTCTACAGCTCGTGTTCGACGAGCTAGATTGGCAAAACAAGGGCGTGAACGTAGACGGAAAAAGAATTTCGCACTTGAGGTTCGCAGACGACGTAGTCTTGATATCTCACAACTTCAACCAATTAAAGACAATGGTCAGAGAACTCGAGGTGAGAAGTGCGGCAGTTGGCTTACGATTAAACACCTCCAAAACGAAGCTGATGAGCAACCGAGAGCTAAAGTCGACGATCGTTGTAAGAGGAGAGAAGATTGAATGCGTAAATGAGTTTATTTACTTGCGCAGATGTGTAAAAATGAGCGGAGGGACGGAAGCAGACGTATGACGCAGAATCAAACAAGGCTGGAAAGCATTTTTTAAAGAATAAAGACTTCTATCGTGAGAAAAAAGTACCGATGAGTCTCAAGAGGAAACTGTTTGAAAAAAGCGTGATGCCAACAGTTCTCTATGGTTCTGAAACATGGGTAACAACTAAAAAAGTGCGCAAGCTACTAGCGGTGGCAGAAAGAAGAATGGAAAGAATCATAACAGGAATCAAATTGGTGGAGAGGAAAACCAACGAATGGCTTCGAGGTGTAACAAAGGTAAAGGATTGGGTGACCGAGGCCGGAATGAGGAAATTTAGATGGGCGGCGAAGATATCCGCACTGAAAAGTGACGATTGGGTGAAGCGAATAACAGAATCGACACCACGGATTGGCAAAAGAAATAGAGGCCGACCTGCAATGAGTGGAGCGATTCTTTAAAAAAGACCGCAGGAACCAACTGGATCAGAGAAGCATTGATTCGGGACAAGTGGAAGCGATATGAAGAGACCTTCAGTCGTAATGAATGCTATGTTGATTGAAATAAATGGATAAATAAAATAGCTGTGATTCTAAATAAATTTTTTCGAATTACAATCCATGAAATCATTGTAGAGAAGCATCACTTGATTGAACGTGCAAGTTGCATTTATAAAAACTTAATAATAGTAGTCTAGATCAGTGACTTCAATCAGAAATAGCATTTTGGTTCATAGCTAAAACTGGATTCAGCAAAGCGATCACTGTCTGTTTATTGCTCCCTTTATAAGCGATATTCGTTTTGCTTGTGATCACAGCTTTGTGGTTAGACAACCGATGGAGCGAGGTGCGAAATCGTTTTGCAAATAACCTTGAAAATGAACCGATGTATAATTAATTGTCTTCTAATAACAATCAACTGACTCTTAATCATACTTATTTAGCTTTTTATAAAAGAACTTCCAGACCCCTCTTCAAGTGAATAGGCCCAAATGAATGCCGGGACTCGGACCTCACAGTCCATAAATAAGCCAGATATATATCTGAACTTATTAAATAGGAAATAATGCTGATCAATTATTCATTCAGTGTGTCAATGCGATTAACCTTCCCGTCTCAAAAAAAAAAAAAAATGCTCGAAATGTTTTTCGATAAGAGCCAGATTAATCTCCTTCTATTTGCGGCATTCTAGATGGTTCCCAAAGTAGCATAAAACAACAAATTTCACGCTTTATCGCCTTGATGCATTTGTAATGAGGCGTACAGTCGAACAAAGAACTCTGATTTCCCCATTTGAACTACGATTGAGGACACGTTTTTTGGCCTTTCTTCTCAGCACTCGCTTGTGATGAGAATGTGCAACTTCCCTGAAACTGTTCCCCAAAAGAATGTGGAACTTCCCCTAAAGTGGATCTATTTCTGTACAATCGAAACTAACTTCATTTCGGCATCTTATAAAGAAATAAGTCAACCGGAGCTGACGATGAGTCTAAGCCTAACCTTAAGCCTAGCTCCATGCTAAAGCGAGTTAAACTGCTAGCCAATGCGTGGAATGCACTTGCCTGAGCTGACTGAACTTTACAACATGCCGAACAAGTTAAGTAAAACGGTAATAGTTCACAAAAAATATGACGCTACGAGATAATTATATTTCAGTAGCACAGCAACCTGAGTGACTTGTTCCGAAGTGGAGCCTATTTTGGCAATTTAACTAGCCGCTATCAAAACCCTGTGCTACGACGACAAAAGCGCCGATTCCCACCTTTCTTGGGCGAACGATACAAAGAGTCAGTGGTTGCTCCGTATCTTGACTCACCGGCATATCTCTTCAGTATTTGGATGGATGTTCGAATCACTTCATTTTTTGTCGTTTTATATTCGCTGTGGCTTACAGAGTATGGTTGCGCTTTGTGACAAGATGGAATGTTCTCGACTGACAAAGAAGGGCGTATTCAATGGCTATATCTAATCGAGAGTGGAGAGTAAGGAATCGAAATTCACCGCGTTTTACTCATTTTCTATGAGGGTAGAGGCCGGTTGCAATGATGTTTCATGCTGATATTCATGCAGTAATAAAACTTGAAAAATTTCTGTAATGTGCTTAAAGGATGTTATGTTTTTATTTCCTGTCCCAGTCACTCTAAATTGGTTCATTGGAAATCACATCCGTATCCTCTTCATACCGTATGAAGTTGATTTTGAATTATGTTGAAAGATAGATGATCATCTAGCGACGTTGTAATTTCTCATGGATTCGCCGTGTAGAGATATGCTAATGAGCTGTGGCTGTAAAGAAACAGTTCTTTGCGAAAGAAGCAACAAACTTCAAGTGGTGCTGTGTAGCGCGGTTTGAGATAGACTTTCAATGACATGAGTTTGGAATTTGTTCGTATGTTGCAGTAATATTGTGCTGAATTCGAATTTCGCTCAATTCGATCTGGGTTTTAAGTTCTTCTTTCGGTTCACCCCAAGGGCTGCACTAAATATTTCCAGGTCCAAAATAATGACAGAATCAGATGGTGAAGGAGATTACAGAGGATTGGTACTCGCTCGAAACAGGAAACAACGCAAAGCTGGTGGATGGCAAGCCCTTGGTACGTTATCGTGTGTATGCCTTTCATTCGAATTTGATTTCTTTTCTGTCTTTTGAGGCTTCAATTTATTTTTCCTTTGATTGTCAACGCTTTTGAAAGTCTTCCTTCATTTATTTATTCAAAAATTGAACTTGCGAGGATGCTTCTCGTCATCATAGATCACCGATCTGCCCTTTGCATAACCTTGACATCATTTACAACTGAAAATTGCAGTTGCCTCGTATTGCGTTCGATTAAATATCACTGAAGCTGTTATCCGTTCGGATCTCAATTCCTTTTTAGGCTTGGATCATACTGTTTTTAAAGCGATTGAAAAGAAGGGTTATCGACAGCCGACACCAATCCAGAGGAAGGCAATACCACTGATTATCGATGGCAAAGGTTGCTGTTGTTTAATCTTGTTTCCATTAGTTATTGATGCTGTATAATGAGGTGTTAACTGTTGATTTACAGATTTACTTTATGCGTTTACAGATTGGGTAAATATGCACAAAATTTTGCAGATGTGGTGGCGATGTCGCGTACGGGTAGTGGGAAAACGGCCGCATTCGTTGTACCAATGTTGCAAAAGCTGAAACGTCGTGAGGTGAACGGTACTCGAGCGCTGCTCATAGCTCCAACTCGTGAACTTACCTTGCAAACATTCAAATTCACTAAAGAGGTGATCACTTTATTAAAGTCTTTCTGAAAGTACCATAATTTAGTGGTTAAGTAATTGTTTGTTCTTCTGGCTTGGCTGTCTCGTTAATTCGATGTTAAAAACTGTTTGCTGAGCTGGTATCAGCAAGTTTTAGATGATCTGTGCATGTGAAAGTTCGTTTTTTTTTGGAGAGGGAGGGGATTTGCTGAGAGAAGTGTACTTATTATTTTGAGTACTTGTATGAAGCAAAGTATCTACTAACAAGCTGTTTCTCTGTTTCTGTTGAGGTCATCTCTAATTCTTTATCAAGCATGATAGAGTAAGACGGATTGTTCATCTCTTTATGTTACATTTGTTTTTGAGTGAGGTGGTTGTTTTTGTTTTCGTTTTTTTTTTTGAGGAAGAGGAAACGGAACGGAAGGGCTTAAAATTAGCATCGTCAATAAAAGATGGCTGTCAATATGTGCGCAAGATATTTGCATAAATTGATTTCAGTTGGGTCGCTTTACGGGTCTTCGATGCGCTGCATTGGTCGGTGGTGATAGTATTGAAGAACAATTTGGAGCGATCCACGAAAAACCCGATATGTGCGTGTTCGCTTGTAATTCTAATTTTTTTGCTTCCAAATGTTCACTATGCCAGGTTGCAGCATTGTGTGTGGGAAGGTTTATTTCCAAAGTAACATTTCTATAGTAATTTTACTTCGATGAAACTTAGGAATAACATAAGTTGTTTTGATTGTAGCCGATCATTAGTGACTGAAATCATTTGAAATCATTAGTGACTATTTCGATGCTCGAAGATCACGCTGATAGAGAGCCTCAAATTTGGAATGAATTCTCGTATGCTTATCTGCGTAGAATGCCACTTATGAAATGTTGTTCTCTTCTTTTATAGAATTGTGTTGGTTACTCTAAGCCGTGAAGTGTATATAGGCATATAACTTGAGAGAAAGGTGCAATTATTTTTTTGCCAAAGCAGAACTTTCGTATGGTTATTTACCTTAACTTTATTTGAATTCGACGGGTAGAAATCTTCCTTATTTCTTGCGACGTGATTCGATGTCGTCGTTGGCAAAGCGGCTTTATAGATTCGTATGATGGTATTTTCGACTGCAGAAGTACCATTTAATCGTTTCCCTGACTTTCTTATGCGTTCACTGAAAAGAATTACTAAAAATATGAGCAGTAAAATGGCTTGCAGCATAATTGCCACTCCGGGTCGCTTATTGCATCTTATCATCGAGATGAACCTCAAACTAAACACTGTGCAATATTTGGTCTTTGATGAAGCCGATCGTCTCTTCGAAATGGGATTTTCTGAACAACTTCATGTAGGTTTCTGCCTTCTCTTGAAAATCTATAAATCAGGGAAGAAGAAAGGAGAAGTGGCAGAGACGGTGGGGAAATCATTAACAAACAAAGAACACTAACATTAACAAAGAACATTCACTCCCTCCGTTTTGTGACGTTTTGACGCCATCGTTTCGGCACTAAGGCTTTTTGACTTCGCGATTTTGGCATAGACGCTGGAAACCTGTTACTTCGATAATAGCCACATTGGTCTCCCTCATACTGTGCATGGCATTAGTCTATTTTAGACGCATAGATTGAACAATGAAAAGAACTGTTTCAGACTTTATTTATGATTGGGTAACGCTTTTATTTTGTCGATTTCTCGGTGAAGCAAGCAAGACACACCTATGCATATGCAGAAAAAAGATTTTGACTAAAGCATTGGCTGAAACGTGTACAAAACTGACATACTTTCGGTGAGTACGATGTTGAAAAACAAATGTAACCGTAAAAATGTAATTCTCTACAATCGTCCGTGTACCAAAATGGCTGCTGCATACTGTCACCGACACCAAAACAGCGGTAATAGGAAGTCTGGTAGCTGAAACGTTCAGCTTCTTATTCTCGACTGACCGGAGTAATGTTTAGCCGAGCGTTCTGTTTTGAGGGAGAGTAATAATGGGATTACAGTGTCGAAAGCATTTTCGGTTTGGCTGTGTTGTCGAAAAAGGCTTCTCTCACCTTCAAGGTTCGTCCAAGCCGATTCCATTAGAAAACGATTTTGGAAAGGGATGGCATGGCAATGGCCTAATTGGCATTTACAACCGCTTGGTAGTTGCCGCATAGATGGAGCCGCAGTCACACTACACTGATCTTGTTCAGATTTGTTTTCGACTTCCAAAGAGATACATGGAGCTTCGTATGCTGTCTTTCGTGTCTCAGTAGGTAGGTCAGAAACTATCCTCCCCCCCTCTCAGCCTTCCTTGTAAATTTCCCGCTATCGCCATTGCCCCTGAAGGCTCATTGTTTGTTTTTTGTTTTTTTTTTGTGCTTGAACTGAACGTATTTCTCAATGCGCATCGGTTTAGGAGATATTGAAGAGGCTCCCTGACAACCGACAGACACTTTTGTTTTCGGCGACATTGCCGAAAATGTTGGTGGACTTCGCTAAGGCAGGTCTAACGGATCCAGTTCTGGGTTAGCATTTTTGCTGTGGTATTCTGCAACTGCATCATGCTTTTGTTTGAAGACTTAAATATCGATAGTGAATCCTTTTATAAAGGGGGTTACAGGGCAATAATAACTCTCAGGTTCCATTCACTAAGATCGGCATTTCTTTCCCCTTTTGTTGCCGATCACAGTTTTGCTTTGCGAGTAGACCTAGTAAACTCAAACGTTGTCGATCTTAGCAGTGCAAAGAATAATTCTTAATTGTCGTATGTCATCGAGATTTCAATTTTCACTCGAAACAATCGTGACCACGCTGTGTTTGCTTCATGTTAGAGGGCTTCCCATATATGTAATGAATACTTAACTGACTAGGAATATGAAGTCTCCTTTGTTTTAGGACGTTTCATGTGAATTTGCTGCATTTTTGTTGTAGCTAGAGAGAAGCTTCTTATTCGATGAGGTAACTTTCTTTTATTTTCAGATGAATGTCGTATGTTTGTTGTATGATTTTGTAGTGACATATTTTAAACTGTACTTACATACAAAGTAAACACTTGACATTTCTCATTTATGAAACCATCTTTGATTCTATTATTTTCAGTTCGATTGGATGTGGATGAAAAGATTAGTGATAAGCTGTCAATGATTTTCTTGACATGCCGAACTGCTGATAAAATATCAGCTTTTCTATATTTGGTACGTATCGCAATCGCTAATAACGAAATGACGATTGTGTTCTGTGCAACAATGAAACACGTCGAATATTTGGCAGCAATTGCGCAACGTGCTGCCATTGATTGTGTCGTTCTTTATAGTCAACTCGATGCAATGGCAAGAAAAATCAACATCGAAAAGTTAGCGCTTGGCTTGCTTATAGAAATTTTTATTTTCAGCTCGTTGATCGTTATTGTTGATCGTTCTTAGTTCTTTGTTTTTGTTGGCCACTACTGACCACCACTGAAATACTGACCAATATATGTAGTTGGTCTCGTACTTGTGTTTAGCACTTTTACCAATGGATTAACGTTGAAGTATTTAACTCTATTTGAATGAAATGATAATCGAGAATAACGAAGAGTTAATAAGTAGGCATGAATATAGTAAGCATTACACCAAATTTATAGGTAGTTCTCGCAATTTGGAATTTCTGAATAAATCTGATTTTAAATGAGAGGGATTGTTTTCTGTAACAACAAGTAATTCGTGGCACATCCTGAAGTAGTGATACAATTTTTTTTTGGTAGAACAGATTGAAACGATTATCTAGAATCAGTACGCGTTCTTCTTATATTCTCTATGAAGCATTGCCTAGCATCTGGAATCATCCACTCGCTTACGTTGGCTTAAATCATATATTTGCATCAGTAAATGAGGTCATTGTTTCTGTTGACAGTACAAGTTCAAAAATTCTGACATTTCATCCCATCGTAGTCTTCAGCATTGTGTATATTTATGAAGACTTTGATAATTCCAGGTTTCGCAGTAAACAGTGCTTGTTGCTTATTGTGACCGATGTCGCCGCACGTGGAGTCGACATACCGCTATTGGATAACGCTATCAATTTTCACTTCCCACCAAAGGCAAAACTTTTCGTCCATCGTGTTGGTCAGTTTTAAACGTTTCCCTTATAACTGCGTACATATCATTTGTGCTGTAAGTGTTTAAAATGTCATGTTTCCATTAACCATAGCCAGTTTCATTAATTCATTTTAGCAAGGGTGGGAATATCATTCGCTAACACTGTCTAGCCATCCTCCCGTACCCTTTCTTTTTGTTCGGGCGGACCGTATTACATATGTTCATTTTAATCCTGTGCATTAACATTGAATGTAACCATTTCAGGTCGGGTAGCGCGTGCTGGCAAGTCGGGCAAATCGTACAGTCTGATAAGTGCGGATGAGTTGCCCTACCTAGCAGATCTTTTCCTCTTTTTGGGTCGACCGTTGAATTTCGCAAAACCAGATTCCATCTATCGAGGTTGCGCTTTTTTTTAATTTCTACGATTTGTATATAGCCATTTATAGATTAGAAATTGCTGCTTCATCTCCGTTCATCACGTGGAAAACCTATTGTGGTCACTCTTGTTGAGTTATCCTCTATGATTTTCACATGACCGTACTTACATAGGTAACACTTCCGAATGAAACAAATGAAGCTAGCTAGCTGTACGGTATATGTTGCGGCCGTAAAGTTTATAGAGAATTTCTGGAGTTTTCGAAAAATATGAAAAAAAATTGATTGCGATAATGAAATAACAGAAGCTTGCCAATATTTTTTATTGAAAAATAGATGAAAACCTAAAAATTTATTTCTGTAGTCAGAGGGTATTGATCCCTCGATATCTCTTCGCTTCTCTTCAGTGTGCCAATAGAATTGTTCGTCCCTGCTATCCCTGCTATTCTATTTATTTTATTCGATTTCACTGATTTTTTTCAAATGATGTTTTTGCTCGCTATCGCGGTTCATAAAGATACCCTAATTTAAGGAAATGGTGGGAATAGTTTACGGATGAATAAGAGGTATTTTGATCTGAAATGAGTCTCTCTCCCAACTCAGATAAATTCCTCAGTTTTTTATGCAATAAGCTTGATGCATGATTTTTTCGATATTAAGATATCGATTTTCAGAGGATGAACCGTTGGTGGGCGTTTTTACCGATGATCTCGTGGAGTTGGAGATTGATTTTCTGAGAGCCGTTCATGACAATTGCGAAGAAATGGTGCTCTTGTTTGTTTCAATTTCTTGATTTTAAAAACAAGCAGGTATCCATGGAAAAGCATGATGATGCTGAATATGTTGTTCTTCGGTAGTGGGACGAAAGAAAGGCGTGTTAGCGAAACGCCTTTTTCAGTATCTTTCATTGTGTATTTTATAAAGAAATCAAATTTAACTTAGCTATAAATGAAGCGAGCATAAATTTTATTCTTGTTCGCATGCGGAAATCGAAAATTGAAATGCCATGAATTTGGTTCTCACCAAAAGCGCTCGATTTCTTGAGTATGAAAAAAATTAAGAACTTCAGCTGATCTTCGCTATCCTGCTTGCCGAATTTGACTTACTGATCATGATTCTTACATCGCCAATCACAGTGGAACTCATCAATTTGCATAACTTTAATTATTTGCGTGACTTAACAAAATGAGATCAGAGCGGAGCTAGCAAAAAAAGTCGCGAAAACAAATTGAAATTTCTTGTCTGGAGGACTGACCCCTTCTGTTTAGTCAGATATTTGAATTACGTATAACGTAAAAGTTCAAGTGAAATTTAGGGGAGCGAACGAATTCTCGATAAATTGGTTATTTAAATTTAGGCTGATTTGCGCAAGAAATCAGAGAATGCGATGAGCAAATATAGCCGTACGCGACCACAACCATCAGCCGAATCGGTGAGGCGAACGAAGACGGAATTGCGGGAAGCGTTTACAGCGGCGAGCCCTCATCCAATTTTGAGGAGAGATGTGGCTCCCGTTGAGGACGCCAGACTGAACTTACTTCAGGAATTGCACAATTTTAAGCCACACACGGTTGGCTTTTTCACTGTTGTCGTAGTTCATTCCGTTACTGTCATTGCTTGAAGGCTCCGGTTAGCCGTTAGGTAAGCCATCAGCACATTATTGTAGCGTGCCATCAAAGTGTTGAGGAAGATTGAAGGTACCCGAGGGATTTTTAAATGTTTTTTGAATTGTTTCGCAGCCGTTGTTTTTCACGTGTTGAAGTGTGAATGCATGCTTCTCGATCGGCTTTCTCTACACTTCTGAACGCCAATTTTTCGTTTTTCGGATGATCTATGCCCTATGATCTCTTATTTATGTTGTAATGAGGAAAATAAGAAAGCGAAGAACAGCTAAAAATTTTGCAGGAAACTTCGTTTTTCTACCCTTTTTCTGCTTGTAATCTTTCCTAACTCTAACGCTGACTGCTTTCTATCTTGGAATTGAATTGCGTAATGAATGTAAACCAACTTTCAGACGATCTTCGAAGTGCAAAGTGGGAACAAATCACAGCCAGCAGCCATAATGAAGGAGAAGCGTAAAGCGCATCAGAAATTCGTCAAGGAGCATGTCTCCGTCCAAATGAACGTTGATTCGCGTCCAACATCCGATGATTGTTCTACGAACAAGAATGCCTTAAATGACGCTGTAGTAAGCGTTTGCTTTCATCCCAGTTCTGGACATAGTTGTTCTTTTCATTCTTGCACTCTTTGCAAATGTCATTATTTTGTAAGGTAACATCTAATGAGTGATGTATGTTTGCTTGATAATCTTCAACATTATGCGTTATTTGGCAGTGACAGCTGAAGCAGGTTTCATTTTTGAAATGTCAGCATTAGGTAACCATAAGATTTACCCGAAATACTTTCTCAAAAATGAAGATTATTCACAAACACATTAACCTCATATTGAACTAGCCAATTGGTAAAACACCATCATCTGTGCTGTAAGCTAGAAACAACGATCTCTGATTATGAGTAAGCCTTAAAAGATATGATGGTTGGTTTAAAGAGCTCGAACGGGACTGTACCGATACGTCAACATTGTAACTTTGGAGTGGCCATGAAGTATGAGCCCACTCAATTTACGCATATGTTCTGTAATTTATGGAGTTGACATTTCTTTCTGCTGTCGAATATGAAAGCAGACGGAACACGGATATGTTCTATCGTTTAGAGTTTATCAGCTATATCATTTCTCGTTCACTTCCATCTTAACTGCAAAATTGCACTCAATATTGTAGCTCTAAAGCATTTCTGAGCAAAAAGAGTATATGCTTGTACTATTCGTCAGCTTCTGCTATGTGAGATGGGCGCAGATAGAAAGCCTTCTGATTGCTGGCCGTTTATGCGTAGATGGATGTTCTGAAGCGGTGGTTCATATCACTTGCTGTCTTTTTACAGCAGGATACGTTCCACGAGGTGATACGTAGCTCGAAATTTGTATCACAAAACGATGACTCGTTGAAGAAGAGGAAAAGAAGTCAGAGCCGAAAAGCAGATGAGCTCGAAAGGGAAAGGCGAAACCATTTTATTGGTTAGGAGTAAACCACTATTTTTAATCTTATCTCTTTTATTATTGATTCCTATGATTTCAGGCTATTCTTCTAGAGTTTCACCCAATGGCATTGCATAGCATAGATGAAAGCTCTTGGAAGGATATATTTTCTGATTCCTTTCGATTGCATTTCTCTAAATTTCTGGGTTATGTAGTCTTAAAAAGTTAAATTTTTTTGGAATCAAAATTCCGCTTTTCGGATGAACAACATTCATCCTGGGGCAGGTTCAGAAATATGTTCGGTGCATGTACCTTATACGCTTATGTGGCTGTTGTGGGGCATACCATTTCCACCTTTCAGCTATTATAGAAGTTGATGACGTCATAAAATCATTGACTTCCTCGGTGAAACTTAAGTTCATGTTTGAAAGGAGTTCATTTTTATTCTTGGAAATTTTGCGTTCACCTCAACGTTCACTTGAAAATATTTATTAAAAATAGCTATAAAAAGTAATTTCGTGAAATGAATCATCCATTCTGCCTATAAATTTAGCGTACACGCCAGCGGATGCGGCATCTGAGCGAGCGCTAGCTGTAGATCGAGGTTTCGATGCGGAAGCAAGAGCGAACGCAGTCGATATTTGTGCTGACGATATCACCGAAATGTATAATCAGCAGAAACGTAAGAAGTGGTCAGTTAAATAGCTTCGTTCCATTCGTTAGTGTTGCGTTGACAAGCATTGATGAAGGTGAGGCGGGTCAAGGAGCTATGTAGTTACATGAGCTTTGAAATTGCACGAGTGGTTTGACATGCATTGTGTTACACATTGATGGTTATCGCTTGCTGATGGTGAATTATTAGAAATTAGCATATTTTCTCATCTATATCCGGACAACGCGACAAAACAGAAGCTCAAATTGTGCAGTCTGTTCTAAACAAATCCAAATTTTGCTACTTGTAAGTGGAAGGAGTTGGGCGAGGGAGCGGGGAGGGAGGAGAAGAGAATGAGATGTGAGCGTGGCTGCACTTATGAATAATCTGGTGTGTTATAAATATTGGTACTATGTTGGCAGGGATCGTAAGCGAAAACGTTTTATTGGTGAGTCGGGTGAGGATGCTGCAAAGAAGAAGATTCGAACCGAAGATGGTAGTTTCATACCGGCAAGCTATAAAAGTGGTCGCTATGAGAAATGGTATAGTAAACAGAAAATTCAATATCGAGATAACGAAATCGCAGGAGAGGAAGCTGACGAAGAGCATTCCATACAACAGGTCCGTCGTTTTGATTCTTTCATCACTAACCTATGGCACACACACTTTAGCGTTATTTTTTATTGTTTTGAAAATATGCGGATGGGATGTAATTTATATATTAACGTATATGTAAAATTGAATAGTATTGATCGTGAACTTTTCATTTTATAAAGTTGGACAAGAGTTTTGTTTTGGTTTGGCAATGAACTGCATTTGTTTGACCTTCAGATTCAACCAAAAATTCTATTACAATCTTCTTTATCCACCAAAAGATAATTTGACTTTTACAGATTTTCTCTGAAATGATTAAATGCAGAAATGCATTTTAGTTGTGATTATCTTTATGTGCTCTATATGAATCTTCACATTTTTCCACTCGTTGCATGTCTAATAGGTAAAACTAACTATGAATCTACCAGATAATCTACCAGATATTATTTTTGTCGTGGCTTGTAAGGAAAGAAGTAATCATCGGTTGCTTCCAATAGCTGTTTTCAAGACTAAGAATTCGAATGAATGATCGATAGCAATAACCTTTGGCGTAGTTTTTCTTTGTGAAAACAAGCGTTATGAATCTTAGCCGTTTTTGGAAAGTCTTGAAAAGAAGTTGCTTTTTGATTGCAGAGTGGTTCTGCTCATCGCCGAAGGAAACGTGGTGGCATCTTAAGAGTGAACGGAGTACAAGGTGGCCGCTCAGAGCTGAGGAATCCAGAGCAGATTTTGAAGATAAGGCGCAAAAAGGATAGTATACGGGCATACCAGGCTCATCGTAGAGAACAGAACCTAAAAAAGAAAGGAGCGTTGGCTGGTGAACGCAGAGTGGTCCGCCGGCGGTGATATGTCCCCTACGCGACGATTACGTTAGCCCATTTATTAGGGAGGGCAATAAGCACTAGTTATTTGGAGTGGAAAATTGTGATTTATTAATAAATAGAGCATACAATTTTCATAAACCTGCACTTCACAAGTGATTGCTTTTTGCAGTGGTTTATGAGGACATAAATTAGATATTCTAACGGCTGAGTATGCGAACTCTGTTGGTGACGGAGGATCTCGTTGAATGGCCCATAAAGATTATTGAATCTCTTCAGGAGTCTCTAAGGAATTATCATAGGTTGGTAATTACGTTTGTAACCGTAGCACAATAGCCAGAGCAACATCTTGGAGACATTTGTTAGGCATCGTAATTGTAATCAGATAGTTTGTACTGTTATCAAATTTTTTAAAAGTTGCGCTCAGATTTTGTGGTTAACTAAGCTATAGAGGCTTAATGAGCTTAATTGGGCATCTGACTGAGGTTGTTTTTTTTTGTTGCCGAAATTTTCTTTGCTGTTTTGAGTGTTCGAATTTCGTTGTTGCTTGTTGTATGATGTTCAGAGTTGCTTATGTTGATGGATGAAATATTTTTTTGGCTTATTATCTTCACATTTTGATGAACGTCTCCTCAAGCAAATTTCTGAAAAATATGTACTCCATCGAAATATTCATCCATATACTTACGGGAAATATTCTCCTTCATCTGAATATGCACGAATGCATTCATGAAGTTTCGAAATGGGAAATATCTTCCTGAAGGTGATCGATTACTGCATAGATTAACGTATGAGAAATATAACGCAAAATGAATTATAAAATTGGAAACTATATCGGTTGGTAGTTTTTTTTTTCTAATGTCAAAGCTATCATAAAATTTTACGTTCGGTTTTGCATTGAAAATTCTTCTCGCATTCAATCATTATAAAGAAATGAATGTAGATTGTTCATTGCAGATTGTTGTTGCTTATCAGATGATCTGTTTCGATATGAATTCATCATAACGAAATCATTCATCGTTATAAAAATAAACTTATTGAAATGAACTCAAAAAATGCAATCATTGAATAGAGTGTTTTAATGTGTTTATGCATGAGAGTGCTTTGATGAATCGATTCGGTTATTTACTATAATAATTAAGAAATGGAAATGGAAATGTTTATTTTTCATTTATTCATCCAATAAAGCAACGATGTTTATTGAACGAAACGTTAAATTTCAAGTAATCACTCTAAAGTTTATTTATTTTGATTTGCCTGAATACAGCAGAATTTCCCGTTTCCTTTAAGTTGCTCCTATTCACATTATTACTGCTTATTTTTGATTTTCCATATGCTACGTAGTATCATTTTTTGTTATATTATTGTAGGTCCGTGTTCTTTTCTTTACTTCTTTGTAATGGGTTTAATGAGTGGTACACTTCCAATTAGTACCTATAATTCAAGTTAAGGACCACTTACCTTTATTAAAACATACGGAATATCATCAGTTAACAAATAGTGCACAATTTGTTCAAACCATGCACACGTGTTATACCATCTCTTCCAAAGTGGTGACAGTTCTAGTGTGAATGTTAGCGTTAACCACTAATTTCACCGACTGCATTATATGGGCATCAGAAGTCACACAGCTAAGCGATCAAAAATGATAGGTGATAAGCAGAAGGATGCAGAGTGGGTACTAGTTTGTGGCAAAGGTTTTACCTCTATCAAAAGCAACGTTTATGAGCTCTTTATTTACCTGCCTATTTACCTGTCTAGTTGCGCTGTACAAAAAAAGTTGTAAGTGCTTTGTGATCAGATTTTATTGGAAATTATCGCTGATACTTGCAAGTATCATATTTGGATCATAATCACTCAAATTGAAGATAGACAGCTGGTCATAACCGACCATTACAAAGTCACAAATTGCGGCACCCTCAAAAAGTTCATTGCAATGAGTTGTACAACACATGAAATTAATGAAACGAATCCGATATATATTCGCTTATTGGTGTAGGTGAAGCTCAAGTTGAGTGTCAATGTGACACTAGCCTGTATACGAACAACACAACAATCGAAGCGATGAGGTCGTGGCAGAATCAAGTACGTCGCACTAATACAAGACATGCGAGCCGTGATGAAAGACAGCTGCGCTTAAATGTCATATATTGTCCTGCGTTGTCCATCGTTCTTCCTTCCCAAGTGTTTTGTTTCGTGTTTTCACTCTTTTCATTTTCAAGTGTTGATGAAAACCTATAAAAACGACAGGTCAGCGCTATAAGGATGAATGACTGAATCAACCAGCCAACTGACTTCTACTGTCATATCCTCTATCAATAAATTTTGCGTTCATTTTTGCTGCACCTTCTCTACTATGAAACAATTTCAACCGTAAAATATCATTGGGTAATTTGTCGATATTTCACAATGAACTTGACAGCATTCCCTACGCCTAAAATAGTTTCAAATTTTTTTACAGTAACCAAACAACTCAAAAGAACATGTTATTTCTAGGGAACAATTATGCGCATATGACATTTGCGCCGTGATATGTGGCTGTGGGGGGTTGAAGGATGGAAATGAAGAACATGTAGTATTAGGAAAAAAGGAAACAAAGAAACAATTTTGAAAGATTGACGAATATTGCTTGAAGTTGGACATATTTAATACTTAACAAAAAAAAAAAGCCTAACGATAAATAAGTCTGCTGAAATGAGATTGTAGAAAGAGAATTTCAAGAGTATCAAATATATGAATTTGAAACATATAATTCAAATCTTCTAATTAACACTTACGGATCGAAATTTTTTCGCATAATTTGTGCAAAATTTAACGTGAAAGCATTCGTAGTGATGATGGCCCATAAAGCGAATGTGATTATCGTCGATAATACTAATTGCTTCATAGAGTTTAGCCGTTATGCTGCAAATATTTCCTCTTCAACATCGTCTAACAAATATGAAAATTTTATTTATAACGACGAAGCAAATAAGACTAATAATGAATAAACTGAATAACGAATATGCAACTAAATTGGAAATTGTGCTTGAAAAAAGAAAACTGAGTAAGTAAATGAACGATTTTCGCTATGAAGTGTGCTCTTTAGTGGCTAGGTGAGTGACGTTAATACCATTCACTGTGGAATTTATTCAAGAAATTATCGACTATTGTTCCACTCAATGATGACATCATAGAGGCTGAATCTATGATGTGCTAAAATATTAATCAGTGATTGTCTAGATTTTGACAATAAAATATAACTGATACTACTCCTAATAAATTCAAATTTTATTGAAACTTAAGTGGATTTCATAAAAAGCAACTAACTCTCGAGAGAAGTGAATTACTCAGAAACGCAATCAACCTTTATATGCAATGTAATAATGCATTCAGTTAACCTATTGCATGACCACATCACATATTGCAATGAACAACTGAAAAGAATTGGAAGAAAAAAAATTGGTTGATCTCATACTAGCGAATATTTTCTTGCAGTACATCGTGTTTGAATGAGTCTAAAGAATTTTTGAGATTTTCAGGAAAAGTAATTTGTATTTGAGGAAGAAATTTTGATTTCCATACAATATTTAGGTAAAGAAAATTTCAAACGAGAGGAATTTTGATGCTATTCGTGACCGCATTTCCAGATGACGCAAATAATGGATAAAAGGTGAAATTTTTTAATCATCCGTGGGAAAAATTCATTTATGTTACCCAATTTGCATTCATTCTCTCAACAAATACTACTATAACCGTGCAAATGAAAAATTAAATAAGTGGGGAAGTCATCAGCAATGATAGAAATTTTGACAATATGTTTTCCCATGAAGTTCGGAGATTTTCATTATGAAAGTCGCTTTTGATTCATATTCGGTGAGATATAACGAAAAATTGACTCAAAATTTTTTGTTATATTTATAATAATTAAAAAGGGGAATAAGTTTCTAAATTTGATGTGGTAGAGCGAAGGCACTCATATTATATACCCTCATGTCGTACTATGAATGAAGCCATATGATCATCATGAAGTGTATTTTTATGATGTAGGCGAAACCAGGCAATCTTCACGGAGTGCCGTATATGACGCATTAAACGAAGCCATTATGTTGTTTGTGGGTGTCTATTTGTTGTTGATGTCGGCATCGAAATTCAAAGATTAAAAATTTCTCCAAATGAACGAATGCTATGAGTCTTGAAGGATACAACTTTTAAGCGATCATTTTCTTCAAATTATTCATTCTGTCCTCATCAAAACTCATTGCACAATAAAATTCCAACTAAGTATTGATCCTCAAACAACACAATTGATAAAAATTATACGAGTTTTGAATGATTTCGATCGCAATCTTATAGTAAATAAACACAACAAATCGAAAGCTGTTGTATTTCCAATGTGGTGAAAGAACGGATATAATCAACGGTAAAAAAATTTGCACAACTTTTATTGCCAAATAATAGTGCTTTCATTATGAGAACAATAATATAATGATGCATTTTTGCAGTAGAAAACAGGAATATTAATTAAAAGTGCTTATGGAGGTCATGAATTTGTCATTTTGTCATCAATTTGCACAAAAAAAATTGTTAGGGAGGATCAGTTCCCACAGGCTGAAGCTTTCGATTGCGCTTATATCAATGACGGAAAGTAATGTAATGAAAATTCGGAAAGATGAATTCCGCATACCGAAATGAACACCAACGAATTGTACTGTTTTATGGTCGGCGTTTGCATAATGTGCAAGAAGGCATTCGAATAGGCCTTTGTAGTTTCATTCGGTATGTGCAATAGGACACACTTTCCTAATACTTCAATTGATGCAATTCATCGATGCGATCAAACATCACTATTAAATATATGCAAAAGATCTTTGGAGGCAACAATTGACGTGACATTCTCATCACTAATGATTATCGATAAAGCGGATATATTTGAGATTTTCCATTATTATTGTTATTATTCACGTTAACATCAACATTTCCGCATATCCTTGTTCATATGGCTAATAACGCTTTTAGAGGATTTCTTTACTATAAAATTGCTGCGGTTAATTAATTGCTTCTTCAAATTTTACAATAATCGGCACTTATTCGTCGAAGTGGACAAACAGTTAAACAATAATACCAATATGTAGTTCGTTAAAATATGAGTAAATAAGCGTTTCATTAAGGTCGTTTGAACTGATAACAACTAGTGATGAGTGATTTTCAGAGATAACCGTCCAATGATAGTGAATTGAGCAATTTGGAACACAGCATTGCTCAAATGAGGCAAGCCGAATGAATGGCCGCCGTGAAACTCAACAATCGATAATGAACTTTTTTTTAGATTTTATTCACAAATGACCATCAAAATAAATTGAATGTTGTCCATTTCGAATTACATTTCATTTTTCGTGATGCACCAACAAAACAGCAGACATTAAAGGTGAATATTTAGCATGCATCCGCGAGAGAACGGCAGTCAAAGTGAATCGAATTGAGAGTGCTTTTTTAAGTATTCAAGGGCATCTAGATGCTCGAAATCTTCGAAATTTTACAGCCTTGTTAATTCTGCCTACGTGTTAGAGAAAAGGTACATGTGTTATCGTTTTGAGAGCAAGAAAGAACAAATAAATTGCTGAAGTATTTGAATATTCAAATTTATTTGGAATCCTTAAACCCATACATATATAAGTCATTGTTAAACATGGTGCTTCTTGTAACACCTGCTTACCGAGTTATTGCCTATTTAAACACATAACAATAATTTGTTTTCGAATAACTGGCCATTGGTTGAGCCGTTGGTTTAGTCGACCGTGAAACCGTACTTGAAGTAGATGGCTACAATGCAAGAACAAACTCTTATGATGCAACAATCACTATTCGACAGGATGTCAGAAACTACTTTATAGTGATGACAGAAATCGCTACTAGCCAGTCGGCACCCCTTTTTAGCCGCTAATGAGGAGGAAATGTGATAGCGGCCGTAATGCTCTTCGGAGTCGAAGTGACTACTGCTCATATTGGTCGAGATCACGTCCTTGCCGACAGTATCACATTTAAGAACAAACGTCGCCTACACAGGTGATTTTCCGTAACGTTCATGATGCTGCGCAGGTTTTGAAGCGTGCTAGACAACTGAGAAACTCGCCACACTTTAAGAATGTTTTCTTTCGCCATTCTCACCCAAAGCATCTCCTTTACGAATTCTCTGAGAAGATGGAAGTGTAATCCGAGAACTGATAGTGTTATTCATAAGTAGTGTGTTATTGATCGGTTCATGCTTCGCAAGCAAACATCGGTTGAGGCAAAAACCTGTGGTGTCCACCAATGAAAACTACGCAAACTTCTTGCATCAGTCATCCAGCAGCTCTTGAAGCTTGGAGTAGATGCATGGCAAAGTAAATGTGCTCCGCTTCAAAACAAAACGTTCACCTTAAATACCCTTTCGTTCTCGCTTGACTACGGTGGACTTTCCCGATAGGTGCCAACGAACAATCTCAACCCAACACTGTCTCTTTTCTTGCATTTATTTCAATAGACGCAGTATGGTCGTCAAATTTCCGAAACTAAAGGTTTTGCAAACTCCAACACAGTTGTGTATTATGGTTATTTCGGGAACATGACTGTCTCCTTGAACACCCGATTCACTCATCCCAGTAAATGAACACTATCAATGCCACTCTCATTAACGTCGTCGAATATTCCAAGCATGGGAACATTACTCTTGATTCGGCTTTGGCAAACGATTTATCCTTTATTCGCAATGTTTTCGCATCAGAAGACTTCTCAGCTAGCGATTATGCAAGCTTACTTTTGAAATTGAAATTTATGTTGGAAAACCTATATGGGGAAGCGAGAGAGATATTATAAAGTACAAGTAGGAAAAGGCTAACGCTATACTACATTTGCATAATTGAACTCAGTAACTAGAAGGCTCACCCGGGACCGACGAGATGCATGAGCTTTTTTTAAAGCCTTTTGCATTAAGTTGCTGAGGTCTGCGCACAGAAAGAGGTTGCCCAGACCATATGACTTCCAAAGTACATCCACCGCTTAGTGGCAAAAAAACATTTCTTGCGGTTTGAACGTCACAAGCCGGCTAGATTTAATACTTTTTATCCACAAGCCGGCTAGATTTAATACTTTTTATCAATGTTCAGAGATCACTTAATCCAGTGAGTAAACTTGTTAGAAAGCATGAAAGACGTGTGATACGCTGCAAAAAGGTGAACCATTTTACAAATACGTTAACAGTAAACTGGTGAGACGCTATGTGGTATGCGCCTCAAAAAACAGTTTGGATCACTCTGCAGTCACCGTAAACAAGCTGCAATGTAACTGTGTCGGAATCGCGAGCCTAAATATATCCCTTCAAATATTATGGAAAATGAATTAGAAAATCGTAGCTGCAGAAAAAACCCTCGGAAGCGTGGAATCAAAAGACATAACCTCCCGCTCCAGAAAACACGATATATTTGATCATGTTCGCGATGACGGCGAAGAGGCAATCATTGATATTGAACGAAATCTCGGCAAAACAGCAGTAGCCATCGAGTCGGAGATAGAAGAAATATTATACCATTGGAAAATGGGCATCGTCTTAATCATCTCCCTCCTTGGCCACATCGTAACCGTTAGACTGTGCTGGTATAGCCAGTTACCTTGCATCTATCGAAAACTTTCCCGCAAAGGTCGGCCAGCAGTAAAAGCCAACAGCGCAACACGGTCAGAATCAATAAGAAACAACGAACAAGACTTCAATGCCCTTGAAACCTACAGTCAAATTCATTTAAAAAAGGGAAGACCAAATCAATGAGAATTTCTGGGAAATACCTATGGTGAAATTTCGACCCTCAAAAATACCTGGAAAACGTATTCCAGAACCACGTGTTGCGGATCATTCCACTTCAACGGAATGATCTCAACTCAATGCGAACTTTTTGCTTTGTTTCAAGGATGAAGAGTTTGCACTTTTTCGCATTATGTATTGAAGAGTACAGAATTTGCATTATGTATTACATGAAGAATTTTCGTTTTTCGCATTATGTACTTTGTTTCTTTAGTGCTTTTTTTGCTAAAGTTGGTGCTTTTATGTTTGTTAAGTTTCTTCTTGTTTGTGTTTGTTTACTCGGATTTTTATTATGCTGGAGCATTTTATCACGCTGCTTTTTTGCAGTCAATATTTGATTTAATTAACATGCAACGTTGACTGATGCAATTGTATTAGTTACCATGTACTACTTTGGCCGCAGCTGTGAATGTAAGCGATATGGTCGTCGTCAAGTAACGCCTCGGGATTTCATGCCAACAAGTCCTACGCCGCAAGTCTTCTGCATCTAAGTATATTTTCGAAAGGAATATGGCCTTTACCAGCTCGTTGTGATTCGTCCCGAAGCCATTTCTATGTCTCTCGGACCTTTCTTCCAGGCCGGAATATCGCGGAATCGCGAGCCTAAATATATCCCTTCAAATGTTATGAAGAATGGATTATGAAGAAAATCGTCACTGCAGAAATTGTTGAGCTCGCTCGATGTAAACACAAGGGAACATCGATCACACGGAGCAGAGGCCTTGCATTCTTTTCCGATCCTATTGACGTCTCGAATCGCAGTGGCAAGAAGAACATCCCCAAAGGAATGCTAACACGGTGGGAACAGCAGGGTTAACGACAACAGCAGATGAAACTGTAGCAAGAAGTTCACGTGAAAGTGAATCGTTGGGTGAACGAATAAAAGAGCCGTCACCACAATTTCAAGGCCACTCCTGCTACTCAGTTCATTCCCGCTGCCCCACGGCACTTCGATTGCCCAATGTACTCCGGCCGTCCAACTCATTCCCGCTGCCCAAAGCAGTCCAACTGCACTCCAGCTGTCCAAGTAATTTTGTCTTTTTTGGACAGCAAGATGCTTGCAGATTATTTCACGTGTTTTAATTGGAAATGGCAATGTGCTGCCGGTTTTTTGTGTATGATGCAATAACATTTGCATTTCGTTGATATAAGTGATGGCTCAATTCTAAAGGCAATTTGTGAACTCACTAACAAGGTTTTACTCAAACCAGACGGTATCCGATCACTGCTTCTAAAATGTACCGCAAAAGCAACGTTATTGCCGTTTAATAAAATTTTCCGATGCACCCTCCCTTATTCATAGATTTACATTCTTCTAATTGTACACTTGTTTTACCTTTGTTAAGGTGATTATTTGTCATCCCAACAAAAGTCATCATCAAATTTGTCTGACCTCCTCGTTTTACAAGATTTTTTTAATGATCATCGGACATAGAGTAATCGATCGTCTTCTCTTAAATGGCCTTCTGTATTCCGCCGAGTTCGTTTTCGTCCTTGCCCGGTCCACACTGCGGGAACTTACTTCGTGCTTAGGCGACGTTTTAAATATGACATTTCGAACCGAAGTTGTATATTTATATTATGCTAAGACCTTTGATGTGGCTGCTCCTGTATTTGAAGAATTATGGCGTCGTCGATCCCTTTCTAAAGTAAATTAGAACCTTCCTATGTGGGCAAAATTTTCAAGTAAGAAATAGAGATAGTTACTCGGCTCCATACTCAATTCGTAGTGGTGTCCCACAAGCAAGGTCTTAATTAGTACCTCGTATATCTTAGTGATGTTTGTATTAAAACTGTGGCTGTGCCAAGCATTCTGTTGACGTGCTCAAAATTTATTGTCTATTTCATGATCGTGCCCAAAATTTTGTTTCCTGCAAAATGGCATTGATACATTCATCAATTGTCTATTCGTCTGAGCTAAAGCTTTAACAACGTTCTTCAACTGTTACTGTTCATGCTCATATACTTTTGTAATTTTCCCACTCAGAGAGCTTGAAATGAATGAATAAAAAATGGCCCGATGAATGACGGAATCCCTTTTGGTAATTATCGTGACTACCGAGTTCACCCGTTGTTCATCGATATTCGCATTGACTTTTGGTCTCAAACACTAGACTATCTGACGTGATGATCTGTGCTGAGTTTACTCATAAATATTGCTTCTGTCACTTTCAGCCTAAAAGAAGAACAAGAAATTCAAGCTTTTCCTCGAATGCTATCAAATAATCGTTGGCAAATGTTTTACTTGAAAGCTGCAATCGAATGAGGAAAATTAAATCACTGAAGGGTGCAATTCATTAAGACTAAAGTGACACGACATGGCTGCAAATTGCCAGGAAGTTACAACTACACCTGTCGGAGCATAAATGCCCAATTTCGATGGAATCGTCAGTTGCAATGTATTTTCTGAGAGGTGCTTAATAGTCTGAAACGAACTCCAACAAATAATAATAAAGATAGAACCCAAAACGATGTTCGTTAAACCTGCCTTTCTAAGACTCCACTTCTACACAAGACCACTTTATGTGAGAACACTAATCTCTTGTCCTGAGAGAATCAGCACGATGATCAACCTACGAACGAAACTTGTTGATGTCAAAATTTCTCAACTGCTTAAGTCGACCGAATGCAGTCGAATCAATGGATAAGTATGTCGAATGTCTGTTTGCTCATTCATCTAGCAATAGCACTATCGTCTATTATATTATACCATTTGCAAGATTACACCAGTAAATGTTTGTTGCAGAAGTCAGCAAAGTTACCAACAACGACAATGAGAATATCTTTCTGTGGTTCATAACACACTTACAAAATGCACAAATCCACACGAGAACACAAATTCGCAATGAATGTAACACATATTAAGGAATTATTGATATTAATTTATGTAGCTTTTCACTGTAATTGGTTACGAAGGATACATGCGAAGCGGGATATGGTGCAGTCGTTCTCCAAATTGGCCAGCCGCGTCCACTTATTCATTAGCTTTGAATCGATGTCGTCCATTGTTGTATCCGACAACATGACGCTTTCATTTGGCCTCAAAAAACGAAAAACTTGGGGTGATTCGATTTCAACTTGACTTTAATATCTACTGGAATTGTAGGTATTCGATTTAGACACATTACTCTATGATTTGGATATAGCTTACAGCTGTGTATTTGCGAATTAAAAAAGCGCCAGCACTTAAGCAGTTCCATCGCCTTTAACAATTGTCATAAAATAACAGAATCCCTCGTTGAGCTTTTTTTTAAAGACTGAGATACTCGCTTTCCAGCAAAATAATTCCTAGAGGGAACGAGTGTTTGTTGCGATTCACCTCATTATTCATCAAACGATGAATAAGTATATGATGTCTTGTTGGCTATAAAACCTTCGAATAACACAACCTTTTATAGCCGAAGAGACGCTCCAATACCGATAGCAAATTCTTATGCATTGCACGATATCCAAAAACGCTGTAAGAATGAGTAATTTCGATAGAGAGAACGACAATGCAAAAGTATAATGAAAGTGAGCTTACTGATCGTCTCATAGCTGAAATACAATAAAGGATTGGTACTTGGAACGCCATATTATTATAGGCCGCGTTTTAGAGCAATGAGGATGAACGTGTCGCAATCACCATAATGCCCCTTTGTCACTAAAGATTTGCTAGCTTTGCTTCAATTAGCTTTGAAATGTGCTAGAGCTTTCGTTATTTCCTGCATTAAAATTTATGCTTTTCATTTTCTTTGAAAAGTTGTGTGAATAGGAATACAAAGAAATATATCAAGAAAGCAACGGAAACAATAACAAAGAAAAAATAAAACGCCCATAAAGCGAACAAATATCCGACTCAGTCGGATAAATATACTTGATGAGTAGTAGACTCGGTCGGAAGTGTAATGGAGATTTTCTCGCAACAGTCGAACATAGGAAAATGAGATGCGATACCTCTATGAAGACATACGAGTAAATACTTCATTGTTGAGGATCAACGCTTAATCAAAATATAAGAGGAATGTTTTATAGCACCTAAAAAAGCAAATATTTGGCTGAATCCATATAGAACTTTATGTAAATGAAACGAACGTTTGTTACTTAGCAACAAGATAATTAATCGCTTTTTATGCACTTTTAGCAAATTATTCGTATATAGAAGACACATCATACACACACGTAAGTATGTATATGTTTGCAGAGTGATTTAGGTCGAGAAGCTTTCATTTCAGAAAACTGTGTGCACAATAGACAATATAGGCTGATCTCGTTCGTGTGCTTTGACGTTGATGTTTCAATTTTCAATAGAATTAATAGACATTCAAATATTCCTCAAAACTTGTGAGCATTACGCGACCGATTGGGACGTATTTTAATTTGGCTAGGTTGCAATTCCGATGTAAAAATCTTTTGCAGATGAGTGGATTGGCGATCCATCCAGTTAAAACGGCAATCCATTACCGCAAATGTTTTAACATTTATTTGCAAATTATGCAATTGGATGATTTGATGTGTGCAACAGCAAAAGCGCCGCACATTGTGTCGACACTCTAATGCAATTCTCCAATTGTGATATATTAGCAATTTTCATTCATTGAATTAGGAAGGGAATTGAATATAACATTAATAGACAAGTAGAGAAGCGCACAAGAATAGCTGGCACGATGTATCGCAGGTTATCAAAACATGAAACCATATCGAGTGTTTCAAGCAAACGAGCCCTTCTCATACAAAATGCCTTTATAATCAGTGCAATTTATGACTAGAGCAACTTCATTGCTCATAAAATGCCCTCAAACTTCCAAGCACAATTGTGTCTCTTTTTTCACCTTTTTAGTTTGAAGAATCAACTTCACGTTTGATAAGCGATCAACCTACAATGCTAAAGTACACATCAAGTTTTGGAACGTTAGCTTCGATAGTTCTCGACTTAAAAGACCGGACAAAAAACAAAGAAATGCGCAATGGATCGTCCATGGCATAACACATTTTGCTTATGCAAATTTGCTGAAACGCGCAACAGCGATCGAAGAGAATCTATTTCTTAAGGTATCAGTGGATGTTAGTGGGTTGATGCAATCATGGTTATGCTTACTGAGGATTTCAAATACCTTGTAGCATTAGGTATTAATCCTTCAGTCAGTTATATAATGAATCCCACGGTTATCGCTCCTATAATGGCGGTAACAAATCGCAATTTCTTTTGTTCGGTAACCAATCAAGCGTTGACTCGCAAGCGAAAGTCGGTTGAAACTGAACATAGTTCAAAAATGATAGTCGCCTACCGACGCAATGACACCTGCCGGTGAAGTTCAAATTTCGGTTGCAATCGAAAAAATCGAACGACGAACACTTTTTGACCGATAGAAGAAAGCGAAATCTCGGTTTCCGATTGAAGTCTATTAAAAGAATAGTCATGTGTATGGCGCGGAACCCTTTTTAATCAGTGCAGTCACACTTTGTGGCACTTAATTCTAATAAAATTAGCAGAAGGGGACAACGAGTTCAGAATTAATAGCACAGATGCAACCAAAATAAAATACATAAAATGGAATATTGGCAGATCTACAGCCGAGCACGAGATAAAGAGCCTTTTTGGAGAAGCTCCCTAAGAGAGAAATTTAGAAAATGAAGATAGGTGAGGATGGTTGCCATGAGGTGCTTAGTTTCACACCAAGTCTAGGTGGAAAGTACAATTTAGACCTTGGCAAGTGATAAGCTCTACCTTCAGTGCATCAGAGGTTAAGCAGTCTGCAAATATATACATGCGCCTCGCAAACTCGGATTTGGAAAAGTGCCCAAAAATGAAGGAGAAAAGCAGCAAGCATTCTTTAAACGCAAAGCAGTATTGAAGTTTGGAAGAAGTTTTGACCGGAAAATTATTTATTTGTTTAAATGACCCCTGAAGGTCATCTCAGTTGTAAAAAATTTACAAAATTTCAATCTTTTGCTCTCGTGAAGATTTTAAATCAAATGAAGTGCCAAGGAACGATCGGAAATAGGCGAAATCTGCAGCCATGTTCTGTCGACTTCTTATAGCGATGAATTTCAACAATCTGTAAAATAGCTTCTTTCGTCACCTTAGGAAGAAGTAGGTTACCGTGCGTTGTTTATTCTGCATTGGGAACTTTATTTATACAAACATATAAGCATTAGCAGGAGTTGATTAAGGCGCTTCTATCGAAGACTAGCCATTAGCTTAATAGCTAAGCATTTTGGCAGTTAAAGGAACCATAATGCAAAGAATTCGCAGAAATTCTCACCTGGTTCCCTGATTAGAATCGGCCAATGAAAGAATTCAATGATTGAGACCTCAGAGCCATTGAAAAAATTCTATTTATATGTCCCCCACTGTAAATGCGATGGTGTCGGCTTGCAGGACCTCAGCACGATAATAAACTCCATTTATTAAGAAACGAGTAACTCAAGATGTTCCAAAATCACACAATTGGCGAGTAGGACCGCAGCCTATTCCTTCAGCTATGATCTCGAAGCAAAATCATAATGCACCATGAGGAAGAAAGCAAGATTCCCTAAACCAGCACATGTGTGAATAGAAAAACCTGTGACGTTAAACGAGAATGAAAGTGATTACAGGGACGATTGCAATAACTGATCTCATACAAAAAGCCACTCGCTGAACATAACGTACGTGTTGATGAACAAATATTTTGAAATTTACTTCTTATTTCTGGTTTAATGCTGCACTTGTGCAATCAAGTAATTCGGTAGTCTCGCAACGAGAGCAACGCGCCATTGAGAGTTCAGTCAATTTTACGGTATTAGAAAACTATGTGACGCATCGCAACAACTTCCATGGAGCAGGTGTTGTTCGTTAGTGGTTTTGATGTGTTTGCGCTAGCGTAATGTAAATCCAGTTTTTCGTGAATTGTAATTCTTTGAACTGTTAGTCAATTCTTGGTGTCTCGAGGTTGCTAGCACCTCTGCAACCGTAAATAAGCAGCAAAACAAAAACTCCAAGAATATGTTTTGAGCGGAGTCTAACTGATGAGCAAGTGGAGTTGAAGTGATTATTCAGCTGTAGTTGTGTAGGAGGCGCTTTATTTTCCTTCACGACAAACGTTTATTGTCACGCGGATTTGTTGGGCTTTCAGATCAGCTCCCTTGTATCCTGCATTGTTTATTTCAGGACCATAACTACATGGTGTTTCGATATATAGTATACCTATGCGTGAAGGGTTATGCTAAAGGCATCCCGTGCAAAAGCGTAAAGCTTTTATTTCTGTAGTCGTAATTCATTAGATTCGATGGTGCTTTTCAACTTTCAGTGTCATTATTCTACAGTTTAGCGACAACTGCATCTCTGACAACATGTGCCTCCTCGCAAGTAACTGCCAATTAAATGTAAACGTTTTGGGCCCTGTTTTGTCACTCTATCGTTGATTTGTCCCCGAGGGATTCGCAAATTCTTTCTTTTACGAGGCTTGACCAGATAAAACATAAACTGGCAAGTTAAGGTTTTTTATTAAGCCACAATGAAATCAACAGTAGTAAGGCTGAGAGGATAATACGACGGCGGACGGAGGGGGGGGGAGGGTGGGGGACGTTGCTCTCATAGCACCTTGGCACAAATAGTGCCGCATCCGCGCCAACGGGCACCAGGGGACTCGTCATATCCGAGACACTTCGCGGCCAGACTGCGCACCGCTATTGTCCGAACCGACCCTCGCACGCACGACACCTAACGTGGAAAGCCAGAACCACGGTGATGTCCAGTAATCAAGCACGCTGTCTTTTTATACGCGCCACCCTTGCCTCAAGGCGTTTGTAGAGAGTTCCATATGTCTTGTGGCAATACTTTTCTGTTGAATTTTAGCCTAATTTGCTTCCAGCAATTTCGCTCATACGCGTGGGAATGTCTCACTCAAATGTATGGCTGTTCTACCCGAACCTCGTAGGTTATGGGCGCATTTTCTTCGCAATCGCTGCTTTCGAGGCGATGCCATACGCTCCGTTTCGTGCTGCACTTTCCTATGCAATCAGCGCCGGTCTCGACGCTATCGATGGGCATCTGGCGAGAATGTATAATCAAAGTTTGTATCCTCTTATCTTCGTTTCAAGCTGGATGCATGGCGGATATAAGAGCTAACATTGTGATATCCATGATGATAGGTGTTACTCTAGCATCACTTTTGAAGGCGACACATTTGGTAGAGAAATTGTGGCAGCTTCTTGCAGCTAGAAGATAGTTGGGAAGGCAACATTTTTAGAAAATATGCGATCTAGGCAAGAAACATCGCATAGGTAAACGAATTTCATAATTTTCTCAAGGATTGGCAAAGAAGGAATAGGTAATGAAGTATGGCAAGATAAAAAGTTCAGCCATTTGTACTGACTCATCACACGCTTTGCCCGGAACACTCAGTACGATAGTCCTTTCGTGAATCACCTTCTGATTGCTGGTTTCGAGCAGATAAGCCAACTGAACGATGAGATTTGATGGTAAAAAGTTGCCTACTCTGATGAGCGCGAATATCACTAGCATTATGTATCGTAACGAATGGTAAGCCAATGAAGGCAGCGGAGAGCATTGCTCGAGGAAAAGGAACTGCATCTACAGCGTCCACGAATAGCTGCTTGATTCCGGTTTTCGATTTTTTGGACATTTTTGATTTTTGCGCTGCCCATCGTTTTTTGTTATTCCAGTTTGGTCATTTGACATTGTTCATGACATCCCGTTTTGCCTGCAATGTAGGGTTGATGAGAATGGAATTCGAGTGGATTAGAACTGTGGGTAAATGGGATGTTTTCGGCGAGGTCATTTGTCGTTCTCGGCGAACAATGATTGTGGGAAAGAAACTGAGTTTCTAAAGTTTGAATTTTGTAAGGGGTATTAGATTCTTGAATGGTCTTCAATTGCAAGGCTTTCACAATAAAGCATCATTAGTCTGTCATCATAGTGAAACTGAACGAAAGCGCATATTCGAATGCGATAGATGCGAAAAGCATGATAGTTGACATAGTCGATAGTGATGAATGGCGCCATATAGCAACATAAGATATTCGAACGAAAACTTCATCAATCGAAATAGGCAATAAATGTTTTTTTCAAAAAAGTGAATCGACAAATGGACGTAGAGAGGCTGAATTTTGACAAATGAAGCAACGAATTCGTTGCCAAAAAACACGATTCGGGCACTCATATTTCTTCCATAAAATTGATGTCTTTGGTTTCAACTCCGTCCCCTCTTCTTTACAAGAGCGAAAGAAAGCTAATTTGTACTTCGGATTTCAAGCAGTGAAGTATGAAATTTACTGAGTGGAAAAATTCTGAGGCGAACCGGAGCAGTGACAATCATTTGGTCGATATCTTGCTATATCCAGCATAGTTTTTCACAGTTTGCAGCATTTGCGGTGAAAAGTGATCATCTCAACTCCGAAACAGTGTTACAGTTGAAAAACACTGAATCCTGAAGTTTTCCATCAAAACAATGAATTTAAGCACATCTCTTGTTTACAACGGTCTTTTTTGCTTCTATGAGTGTCGCCGGAAATCCACACCTTCCCGTGCTCCCCCGTCTATTTGTGTCGAAGACAGGCTGAAGAACTGCTAAGGTAAGGAAAAGAATGGTTACCGGTGAGGAAGCCCCAGAAAGTTTCCTCTCCTTCTCGTTAGCTCTGTTGGAGGGTTTGTGCTGAGGAGTCTGTCTTACTCTATTTTATAGATAAGAATTCGTTCAATGTCCATTTCAGATAGCTGCATAATCCATTCATTTAAGGTTCACGTTTCGGCGCTATGCTCGATCAGTTGACAGATCGTTGTGCATTGTTGGCGATGGTGATGTGTCTTTGCTCGTTCTACCCGAATCACCTATTTGCGTTGCAGATGTCTGCAGTCATCGATATCGCCTCTCATTGGCTCCATTTGCATGCCACTGATCTCACTGGTAAAACTACACACAAGGTCCAACTTTATTTTCGTTTTCCTTAGCATTCATATAACTCTTCATGTGTACCCACATCCATCCGTTCAACAATCTATCTATCCATTCGTTTTCATTGTCAGGGTTTCGATAACTGCTCTTGATTATCGTCGAAGCGTTTCCTTCATTTATGGGAAGGGAATTGTACCTAATTTTTGGTGTTTCTTTCAGTATACTGCACTTCTGTTTTCCGGGACTTTGAAATTCGGTATCGTTTTGATGATTTATGACGGCAGCGAAGAAGTTTTTAGGCCTTTTAAGGTCACTTGCTTTATTTATTTCTTGATTAATAAAGAAAAGGAATAGTTGATGCCACCTCCAATCGTTTAATGCTCTATTGGGGCATCTGCCCATTATGCTCCTGTCCCATTCTCCTTCTTAAGCGTTCATTCACATGAAGTGGACACAAATGGTAACATAAGATGGCAACACAACAGACAACTTTTTCGCTTCAGACCTTTTCGTATTTTATCGTTGTGTCCTTATCAATGTTGCCTTAATAGATGTAAGCCTTTTTGAACGATAATGTGGCAAAAAGAAAATACTGTGATATTTATCTACTTTTTGCAAAATGAAATTCGCCAAGTGCACTATGTAAGGTGTTCACAAAATGAGATTATTTAGAAAAATGCGGATCCTTTCTTATCTAACTGTTGATGCTCGACACGTATGTTTTGTGGATCGCCGATTTTGTATTTTCCTTCATAAGATCCCTTTAAAGTATTTAGAAGCAACTCTTTCGAAAATGTGAGATCAATTCGTTCAGTCGGGAGAATGGATAGTTCTTTTGTAGGCATCGAGCAATCCCATTCTACATTTGTACTACACGTCACGCGAGTTCTTGTTCTGGATGTGTGCTGGAAATGAGGCATTCTATGGTTTGCTTTACGTCAACCATTTCTGGATGGGTCCAAGCGTATTTGGCTTCCACCTCGTCCCAGCACTCGCCGTTCTCTGCTTCCCAATCGCTTTCGTCAAGGCAGCCATCAGTCTAGTACACCTCGCTACTGCGGCGCAAACAGTTGTTGCCCATGATGTTCGTCTCATTGAAGCCCGTCAGTGAAAATCGGTGCTTTGAGTTCATGGTTCAAATAAGGGATTTTTATTTAATTCCCTCAAGTTAATACCACTTTCATTGTCGCCTTCACAGCTCCGAGTGGAATATTAATGCATCAGCACCCTCCACTTTTGAAACACCTTTGCGCTGAGAAAGTTTTCCGTAGAAATTTATCGACTGGTGCACCTAAAACAGCGCTAAGACTTTCCCTATCACTGATTTCGAAGATGAATCAGTAGTATGGAAGATTCTTTGAATTAGTGGCAATGAGATGACCAACAAATAAGGGTTCCTGTTGCGTTTTTCACGTCTTCATCTACATTTGTTTATAAGGATGATATTCTTTTTATAGTGGATGATGTTTATATAATCGAATGGTTGTCTAATCAGTCTCATGCTTTATGCAGTCTCATTTTTCTCGGGGAGCAGTTTTATTTCCTTAATGAATTAAGTCATCAGAATTACTTTTTTTTTAAACTAAAGCACTTGCGAATTTTTCATATGTTCAGTTTCTTTTATTGTTATTCTTGATTATTTATTGCAAATTTTCCGATTGAAAAATGATAAATTTCATAGGAAAATTCCCAAGAAACAGATATATTTGTTTTACTGAGAAAAACCTGTATAATTTTCAGTATATTTATTCTCTATGGCTAAACTGTTTCCGAGAAGTGTGTATACAATTTGTAGTAATTTCTTCTTCCCTTTTTTTTCGTTCTTTCACTTTTTTGTTGTCCTTCCCCGACTGAGTTTTAAGTCATCTTTTGAAATGCTTTATTTGCATAGTAGAAAGTCAAAGTTTATTGAAAGAAGTCTGTGTTAACTGCTTTCTACGACCTGTCATGCTCATACTATCTTGTTTCTGATTTTTAATATCCTGTTGACATTGTTCGACAGTTTTGCAATGTTGTCCAATTTGGCCGCTTTTAACTTTATTTTTTTTTTGCAAGCCTTTTTTCCAAATAAGGTTCTAATCACATAACCATTCCAGAAATGACAAATAGCGGTTATGTTTTTCTCTAATTCTATACTCACATCAGTTTGGAACGAACTCCTTTTTCGCTTATAATATATGTGCTAGTGAGCTGAAGTTGTATGCAGTTCGGATGAGCCATCCTCTTCGGAGGTGAGTTATATCTGATCCCGGTCCTAACTAGGTAGTCGAGCCGGATTGAGCCAAACCGGCTGCACAGCCGAGATGCGGTTCATTCGTTAGACTCGGTTACAGTAACAGGTAAATTCGGGAATGGATTCAATTAAAATTCAATCTAAATTCTTCATACTTATTTGGTATCTTGCCTTAGAGCATAATTTTCCTGCTGATGTTAAACGAGTATATTTGAAAGCAGAGGTTTTGGAAGTGTCGTTAAGCCTAACGATTAATGATTTGATTCTTAGAAAGGAGGATTTTCACCTACATGTATTATTTCATGGAAAAAGGAAGGAAGAAGGGATAATTTTTTTTTGTTGTGTGATGTCTAAGTGTTATTTTATGAAACATATGCTGTGACTCTATTTGCTATTTTGTGATATCAGGCGCAGTGCTGAACGCAATGTAATTCCTTGTTCATCCGTTGTGCTAGACGTGAAGTGGATCTCATAGCCGACCAAGTTGGTTCATTAAAACACTTATATTTAGATTGTTATAACGCAAAAATACAATGTTTTCGTTATTTAAAGTTTTCACTCTATTATGTGAATTATTTGTAGTTTTTTTTCTGAAATGTTCTCATTATCCCACCTAATGTGGTGTTGATTAATTGTTTTGAAAGCACTTTTACCATTTCAATAAAAATTCTTCAATATTTTCCAAGCATGAATGAATGGTTGCATGGTGAATTTTGTAAATCGAGAACTGATCGCACAGCGTACCATATTACTAATTACCCGGATTGTAAGGTGTATGTACTAAATTGAAGAAATTGGTTGTAAAACGGTGCATTGCGGCGGGTCTTTCATATGAACTTTTTTGATGGCCGTATTGGAATAGCATGGTAATTTCGGGATGTATTTCGGAAACTTTCTCAACGCTTTGATTCATGGAGAATGCATCAGTTATCAAACTCTTCAAACGAATACAGCCTCTACATATAATCATCTATAGTTATGGTTGTAGGTGTGAACGCGACAATAGCAAAAAGCATTTGCACTCTTTTCGAGGAGATGCAGATGAAGTTACGGTTGGGTGTAGATGTGCGGGTAAACAAGTATTTGCAACGGCTAGAAAGTGAGTTGTACGTGTTATGCTCTGTCTTACGTAACGAAATTCAAACAGCTGGCTGCAATAATTTGTTGTTTTGGTGCAAGCTCACATCGTCATTATTGGAACGCCGAGCAGAATTTCCACCACGTTTTCATAGCAAGGCAACCTACCATGTTTTCCTACATATGCGTTTTCTTAAAAGGAGTTTGCATCAAGCACTACAGAGGAATATCATAAGAGCCTCATTTCATGCATCGGGAGATACCAGTCCGAGCTCATATATGTTCTACAATCAGCGTGAATATTGATTGCCGAGATGCTTCATTAGGGCCACGGCAAGGTGAGTTAAGTCTGTGATAATGAGTGTTGGCACTCGAGCGAAAGAACGCGCATGGATGGGTGGTGGCGATGAAAGGGTCATTTTTTCATTCGCATTCCCTTAAATGGCGTAATCGTCTTCCGGCGCATATTTTTTACGGCTGCCGGTGTCGTCTACTGCCAAAGGGGCTTTCTACTTTGCGGTTGGGAATTAATAATTCTTGGGACGCTTACTGTAGCTAATTTGTAAGACGGCAAATTAGATTGTGGGAGGGAGAAACAAATAAAGAAGCCAACCGGAAGTCTGTGTGCTTTTTTCTTGCAATTCCAACCGCGCAAATCAACTTTTTACATATATGTGCGAAAAAAAAAGAATGAAGAAAACTTATATTTCTGCTGCGCAAACATTTAGCAGCTATTTGAAACTATGTTTGTGATGTCATATTCCCCAAATTTAAAGTCTGCACATTTTCCTCTGCAAAGATTCTTTGCTCTAGATTTATTTATACACTTTTTTATTTATCAACTTTAATGAGGAAGCAAACAAACAGCTACCCGCAATCTTACAAAGTACCTTTCAAAAGGCAACATCTTTTGAGCAAGAGCACAGTATACAATCCTCATCAAATGAATTATTTCACGTGTGCTTACCTGAATAGCACGCTTACCTGGATAGCACACGCATGCGTTATATGTGAGGAACCTTCATGCAAACTTCCGTTGAGAGTTTTTGGAATGTTGTCGAATATTAGTAGTTTTGCGCATCACTGAAATGAGCAGCAATTAAAATCGTTGAATTTTCGCAGTGTCAGCACTAAAAAGCGACAGTAAAAGAGAAACAATTCAAACCTGTTCATATAATCTGCTGTTATCTCTGTCTCTCCCTCTCTCTGTCTCTCTCTCTCTCTCTCTCTCTCTCTATTTCTAACGAGTTACTGTTCATTTCATAACTAAACAAATTTTATGACTAAAGGAGGATTACTTCAATGCACTATACATTTTTACTACTCTCATCAAATCAGGTATTGTTTTTGCTTTGGAAATGATTTTGTTTTGAAAATAATTTTTAGTAAAGAGTAAACCGGTATTTTTTATGTATTTTTTATGTATAAATATTTTTCTATTAAATTTTAATGTTGTAATATTTTCGGAGACAGTTTAATTAAGTACATTGATGCATTTGCTCATCGCTTAAATTACACATGTTGTGTTATAACTTAAGTCTTATAAATAAGTTTCTGGTTGCTCTTTTATTTTATGCATAAACAAAATGGTTTAGTACTTTCCATATTGGCACTAAAAGTTCGTCCTTGTTTCTAACTGTAAGTTTTCCCTCACATTTGTTCATTTTCAATAACTTGCCTAAATTTTTTGCACTTAATCTGCTTAAAACTGCAATTGCTCAATAAATTTCCCTGTTTGCTGAAGTATTGTAATTATTACGAGAAGCAGTGATCGCTTAAGATTGCAATGGATCTAAATTATGATACGAGACATGTGGTTGAGGTCATCAATTTCAAAGAAACAAATAGCCGAAATAAATATTCTCACCGATCGACGAGTGCAATCTTTGCAGCGAATCGATGCGAGGTAAATGATTTGCTTATCTCAGAGTGTATGTTGATTTCCAGCATTATCACAACGTGCAATATTATTGTTTAGTAATGCAAAACGAACAAAACGAAGGGTATAAATCTCGGCCACACGAGTGATTATAAGGAAATCTTGTGAATTTTAAAGAAATGCTTGAATGGCTTCTCATCGATTTCGTTAGGCAGCAAAATTGGCAGCAAAAACTACATTGCGCCAGTCAATGAATGATCGCATTGTAGCGGTTCAGTGCAAACATGATGGGACGGACGAGGACCATGTGAAATCAGTGCTCTTTGATGACGTTATTTCGTTTGCTCGCTTTTCAGCGTTAGCTGACAAGACGTTTCATTACTGTAACGAATTGTTCATTAACGACGCTTGAAAAGGCTTCTGTTTGATGGATCATTTGAAACTGTTGCCTTTGACTTAAATCCATTGCTTTCATTTTTTCTCTAATTAGGGGTAGATTTTACCCCATACATATCAGTTCCGCATTCTTTCCGATTTGCATTTTATCTTTCATATGTGCAGTCCAATTTGCACTTTCTTAATGGTCGAACTGATCAAATGTGAAAATAAGAGCTTATCGGAAACTCCATAAGGAGAATGGACAAAAATAAAATTGAATATTCGATAAGTCATATTTTGATTGAAGACAAAAAAGAGTGATAACGTGTCTCGAGAAAGGCGTTCACCCGTGCTTTCAAGCGTACGAATATCATTTTCCTCGCTGCTTACTGAGTGCATTATTTTGTTTAAGAATATGCCATCCTTTGCTGATTCTACAATTTGTTTTGTCAAACGTAGTGAACATTTGGATCACCGGACTATATGAACTCTTCCGATCGGAATATCGTATCTTGTTGGTTGATCACAATATGACTCCACCGAGTTTTTAGCTGCGGAAAAAATGCAACCGGCAAGGCCTTGCAGTCTCAGTGCGATTACGTATTCGCCAAAGCGAACGAAAAAGTGTGCCATAGAATCCCGTGTACAATATGCGTTTTTTCAAATGCGCTCATCAACCCAACAAGTTTTCTAAATTGCCATCAAACCAGTGAAACAAGCACAAAAGTACAGTCACAGTCTGACTAAATGGACCACTCATGCGCACGTTTTCCTCAAAAAAATTGCGTGTGGATCGGCCGGTTAGGAAATGCGCTTTTACAATTGCGAGAGCATGGTGATAAATATGTAAAACCTCTGACTTTTTTGAGTGGCTATTGCTTATTTTAAAGTTGGTGAGTCAACCTGCAAGTTGATGTAATGGTCGCCCAATTCAGGTTCGCCGGCATATAAATGGGTATCCACCAACTCAAATGCCACACTTCGTTGAGGTGAGTCCCACTCAAAGCTTAATGAATAGCTTTGAGAAAAAAATTTGGGCCAGAATTTTTATCATGGAGTAATTTAAGTTTTTTTTTTCAATTTCAAACATACACTAGATTGCCTCAATGATCCGTATTCTGTCTTATGCAGATGCCTTCTCGCACGCCTCAAATTAACAATATAGTATCGTCAAACGGCGCAAGCTTCTCCACCGCAATATCAGTGCTGATTTTTTATCAGCTTTAAGAGTGAAAGAAGTGCTGTCAACGATGTGTTTTAGCTGATATGTGATAAGTGCATTCTCTAGAACATATTTTTAAAGCAACAGAAATCTTTCATGGGTTCTTTGATACTTTGAGGTATTTTTCATCACAAAAGGAACATTAAAGAAATCTGCAAATTCTGAAGTCTTTCATTGGTTGTTTGACCTCTTAGTTTGTTACTATTGAGGCATTTGTTGTCACAAAAGAAACATCAACGAAATCTGCGAATTCTGAAGTTCATCTCTCTTCAGTTTCCTTATCAGCTCATGGAAACCATGATGGATGAACTCTAAATTCTTCAAATGCTCATAGTTACCGATAAAAGCACACCTTGAAATGAAATAGCAGTCCAATCTATTATAATCAGCTGGATAATCAATGAATCAGTGGTGATAATCAGCGGGATGGCAACCAACCTGATGATAAGAATACCACATTCATCACATTAATATGTTTTTAGAGAGTGAATTCATTTATGGCTTCTATAAAAAATGGGCGTTCTATCATTCCCAATTACTCTTGTCTAGACTTGATTATCTATGGTTAACGACACAAATAAAGATGGTGAAGCTTTGATTGATGAGGAGTGATCTGCGATTTCGAATCAAATGGACATAGTCACATTTTTTTGTGCTGATAAAAATGTCACTGTTAGATGACCAACGAGAACTTCCTCCACATATGTACTCGAACTTGGAGCTTCTTGATCCTCACCTTAGATGATGCCCTACCAATGAGCTATCGTGACCGATTGGAGGATCATCATTTTTTACTGAGGTCATGTAAGTTGAGTGCCATCTTGTAAGATGATGCGACACACGCCTGCCACGCGTATAACACTAAGCATTGGAGTAGAATTGACAATGGCAAGACAGCATGCTTTTACAAATATATCGTTAAAGTTGCATGCTACAGCTAATCCTTTTAGCCTAACTCAAACTCTAATGATTAGCATTGTTCTATGACAGATATAAAAAACCTTGGCCGCATTCGTCTGACAAACAAAATGTTCGTATCAATCTGCGGACATCTCATCAAACAACAGTCATCATCTCAGTTTGAGCCAGAATAAAATAGTTGGCTACAACATTTGGCATTATTCGTGTACTAATAAAAAGGTCAATGAAACGTTACCAACGCGCATTGAATGATCCCCACAAGCGGGATACTTCTACACCGTTGAAATATATACTGAACCCTTATCTTAGGAGGTGATTAGTTTTCACTCATGCAATGACAGTCATTAATGCGTAGGAGATATGGTTTTATTTGCATCACCTTACGTCACAATTACGCTCTTTGCTTTAAATCATCTTGCATAAGAATATCAAATACTTGCTGATTAGATGGTAGAATAAGTATCTCCATCAGGAAACGATGGGATTCAGAATCCAACGCAGTCATTCCCATGAAACTACAAATGAACCTACGATTGATTTTACGCAAGTATTGTGGCGTACTTCATAAACGTATTTTGTTGGCAGTGATCGCGTATCTGAAATTTTATAAGCTCATTCGATGTTTATTTTATGTGTATATGAAAGTTAGCCATTTTGTGTACTTCAAAAGAAATATTTGATTTTTTTAGGAATAAAGAGGCTACGCTCATAAAGAGGTTTGCTTTTAGGAAATGAAACCGTTGAGAAGAAAATAGGCGTATCAACAACAAAACGAATAGAATCGTAACTCAAAGCACGAAGTGGTGTTTATTATAGACGCTTAATTTCTTTATCAATCTTGGTTTTATCAAAGCTTTCTTGTTTAATACGATAAGCTGCTGAATTTTACGACGGAAATCAATGCCATAAAATAGCGTCAACGTTAATAACATCTAACAAGCTTATGTAGCATTGTGTTAAAGTGCTCCACTGAACGCTGGAATGTTAAGCACTTTGATCGATTTGCACATGTTGACGATTGTTACGAGAGTTCATTTTTGTATTCGCTTATAGCATACCTTCAAGAATGTTTCATGCATAAACCTCATGACACTTCAACGGTCATATTCGTTCTCTATGGCCAAACATATTTCATCAGCTAACACCACATCGATTAGTGATATAAGCCTTATATGATCACTAGCCTGATTCTCATTCATAAGCTGAAAGCGCTGCGTATTTTTCCATCGTTTCGGGAATCTATGGCGGATTTTCTGACGCTCAAGATCGAATAATAGCTCATTCGGTTCTTAAAATTTATTCTATAAGTGCTTCAATTCAACTGCCATTTTATAACTGGAGGCAATATTCCATGGTTGTGTAGAATTCTCAATTTCCTGTGATAAGTCGACGACATTTGTGATAGATTGTTTGTCTAGCTGTGTTCGCATAATGCTTCCTTACAATACTCTTACGACTATCTCAATTCATAATCGATCTATTCAGTACGAATACGTCTTTTCGAACACTAACAATAACTTCCTTTTCATTTCGGTTTATTTACGTAATCGCCGCATTCCTTTCAAGAAAAGAAACTCTTCCAAGCAATCTATCAACAAATTCCTCAATGACTTCATTGCAATATTCGGCTAGAGTGGATTATCGGTTGCAAAAAATTGTGGAAAAGATTTCGGCTTTTAATAGGAATTCGGTCCAATCGCACCATTTTGATCACTAACATTCGTTCAAATCAGGCTTATGTTTACACTACTTTATCACAGTGATTTTGCACCATCCCTCATCTATGGTTGCCTGATTGATTCGATCGGTCGAATCTTCTTTCAATTGCATTTATCGCAGATTTAAGAATTCTTGATCCAGTTAGTAAATTTGAATTATTAAGTAGTTCGTGCGGCCGAAAAAATTTGTGTACCAAAAGTGATGAAGCGAAAATTTTCGTCGTTGTTCGAATAACGAACGGAATTCATATCAATTGTCCAAAATCAAGCATACTATATCGACTTGTCGCAACATACTTCTTAAATGGATGTGTTGATTTCAGCAACACTATAAATTTTCACGACAATTCTCATTGCATTGAATATTTCAACATGTACTTTTCGTGCATAATATTTAAGATATTATATATAGTGCAACAATTATAGTACATCTTTTTGAATTGTTGTTGAGAAACTATTCATTTAATGGGCACATGGAGAAGCATGCCATGACATGCTTTTTGCATTTCACCTATTTGATCAAGTAATTTCATTAAAGTTACAATAAAATATGTGTCAAAAATGTCTTCATATTTTGACTGAATAGACTAATGTAAAGATCTTTTCAAAAAATTTCACCATTCTTTGACTCTATTGGTGCAAAATGAAGGCTTTTCTCCTGTTAAGTTTCTAAAAAAAATCTTTCTGCTGTTAAATTTCTAAAATATCTTTCAAACAGGATTGATGGATTAATATGAAGATATAGAGGTCACCCAACGATATCGTTCTGCACATTCATAAGACGAGTAAGCAGAGCGCATGGACTAATCAGCTTTTAAAGGTTTTTTCAAAACTATAATAATGTGCGATAAATTCATCTGACGGAATTTGAAATCATTCAATTGGGTATCCAGGATTTATTATGGTGACCTCCTTGCATCAGTATGCAAGATTTTTGGTTCTATCATAATTATTCACAAGATCCAGATATGAAAACTACCAATTATCAGGCCTTTATAGGCTATTAAAGTCGATGCACATGTGAGGCGAGAATTGCTGTGCTCTTTTATTGAGGAAGTGGATCTTAAAATGCAGACGGCTAGTCCGCATTCGAATTCGTGACCTACGCGAACATGCAACTGTTTGAAATAGGTTTAACAGCAAGTATTAAGCATTGGAATATCCAGAAGAGATGAGTCAGCAAGCAATTTCTGGATCGACGACAGTATCCGAATGCGGGTTAACCGATGTAAGGACATCGCCCTCTGGAGGGCGTGTTAATACGAATAAGATGGGAGTTCTTGGAGCAATCAGCTATATTATTGGCAATGTGGTCGGATCAGGAATCTTCATTGCACCAACCACAGTTCTCGCACAAACTGATTCTGTTAGCGGATTTTTTCATACTTTTAACCGGATTATTTGAAATTCCAAGAAAAGAAGCAATATACTTTAGTTAGAATTATATGATACACTAGAGGAAACAGGGCACTATTTGCATAGTAACGTGACTGTTATCAACGCTGGTACACTACTCTTTAAGATTATTTGCTTGCAAAGGTCAAATCGAAAATGTCGATTCGTCTCAATCTGCCTCTAAAGGTTTCCTCTACCGAAATATGCTAACACGAATATTATTGAAAATGACTTGAAAAATTGATTTAATGATTGAATAAACAAAAAATTTTCAAAAGTAAATTATTTTTTAGTAGGAAGTTTTAATCTGAAAAGAAAAAAGTTGTTTCCGACATTGCCTGTCCGTTAAGCAATTTCCGCAGCACAAATAGAAGGAGCATCACTAACGTTGCCTGCACATTCCCTTTTCTTTGTACATAACTTTTTTAAAGAGTATATGAAAAATGAAGCCGACAATTTTCACAACATTAGTTACCTGCACCATTTTAATTAGTTCTGCAAATTTATAATCTACTTTGGTACTTGGTGTAATGCTCTTTTGACGAGGTGCTTGTACAGAAGGATGCCAATTAAGGTTGGTGTATCTCTGTTGGTATGGGCGATAGCGGCATTGATATCCATACTGGGTGCACTTTGCTATGTGGAACTCGGTACGAGTATTCGCAGTTCCGGTGCCGATTTCGCCTATCTCTGCTACGTTAAATGGTAAAGATACAGCGTTACACAGTTGTTTGCTCATAACATCCGAATATATAGTTATTGATTTTTTTCGATACCGAGAAATAATTTTTGCAGTCTAATTTTTTCGAGAGATTTCAAGATTTAGATATGATGGTTAATTTGCATATGGACTTCTTTTGCATATTTGTTCAGATGTTGATCACAAATGATTTTTAGCTGAAAACTTTTTTGAGTAATCCGTTTCGCAAGCGAATGCCTCATTAGGTGCTTTGCCTGTATTTTCTAATTTATGCTCAAATCAGTTGGTCTCATAGATTGACATCCGAAACTACAGTTAAGTTGTTGGCTTATTCTCTCTGGTATATTTCACTACAGTATGCGTAATACATCTTGCGGTATTTCCTCGCATCTACGATTTGATGCTCATTGAGAGGAACTCCTTTATTCACATTACTTATGAAGTTAACTACCCATCTGATGATAAACTACCAATGTTTTCTGTGCCTCCATTTAATACGTAACAAAACTCACAATCAAAATTCTTAAACATGTTCAACTGTGGGTGTCAAATTTGAGGTATCCACTTGCATTCGGGTTCATGTGTGTCGGCTGCGTAGTTCTGTTCCCGGTTGCGATTGCAGTTCAAGCACAAACATTCAGCGAATATTTGATACAAGGATTTAGAATCGAGATTTGTGATGCTTGGGCTGCTTATATGGCTAAAAAGCTGCTCGGATTCGCCCTCATCTGTAAGTGCTTCCCAGTTACTGTGCGATTCTTCGCTGTCCATTTTCTCTGAAAGGGAACGCTTATCAAAAATAACTTTCTTTCATTTATTTATTTTTGAATACAATAGCGCAAATTACTTTCTAATGAGAGAATTTGACGAACTCGTCGATGCAATCGGCCGATTACCTGCAAAAAAGTGAGTTTCCAATAACGTTACACCTATGACTCAGCCATCAGCAGTTTCGCATATTTGTGTTTCCAACAATGGCAACTTTAAAAGTTCCTCCCATTAAACATTTTGTAAAGTTTCGATCTTCAGCTATGAATCAAATGTTTTCTCTCATTTTTTTTCTCCACTCATAGAGAAGTTTGATGACGAAAATGTTTCTATATTCTAACTCGATTTATTATGTTTTCAAAGGATTAACTCATCACACAACAAAGATCCGAGTTCGTGGAAGTAAAATGGGGCATAAACACATTTCGTTGCCTTCAATATTTTTACTACCCTTTCATTCAATATATAGAAAACAAAGGACGATATGAAACTAATGTGCAACTCCATCGAGCAATCTGTGGATAGCAATGAGTTTATATGAAAATACAAATGTGAAGATCTCAATATCTATGCACTAAAAATGTCAGTGTTAATATGATTATTAACTTTTGAATAAGGAAGGGAAAAGAGACCACTCATGATTGATAAAAGAGGAAATGTCGTAAAAAGATTTATATTTGGAGCTGATCACTTGCTCAACCAGCTCAACAAAGTAATGCCCCACTCCACTAATTCATTTTCTTTGTCACATAGTGGGCATTATAAAACACTTCTAGAAGTAGTAAGCGATGATATCGCTGTTGCATTTTCAGTCCGCTGTTTTGATATTTCTGGTATATAGGGAATGCAGGTATTTCAAAATTGCAATAGGGAGTTGTCGTAGTGCCAAATCGAAATATAAATTAACCTGGAAAATTTTGGCAGCCAAACACGGAAAGTAACATTGAGATCGCACAGTTATAGTTTAGAAAAATTAAAGAATCATATTATAAAAGCGAATTGTTAGTCTGAGACAAAGATGTGCAGCGTTTGAAAAACGATAAGGTGTTGATAACAATTTAAATGAAACTGTTTTCTAGGGTTGCTGATGTTTATGAATTTCTTTTCACTTAAGACGTTTGTTTCACGCTTTCAAATCGTCGCTACATTTGCAAAGATCACAGCAACGGCGATTGTCATCTTCACAGGATTCTATTTTCTTATTTTCAAAGGTCGATTTTCAATTCCATTTCTAGTCTGTTTTTCTGGAGACATCGATAAGAGGATAACGAGATTTTCTTCCCACCTCAGTCAACGACTGATTCCGACTCTTGGTCCTGATTCTGGCAATTCCAGATACATCATAAGCAATAATGTTCTAGAATCTTTCTCAAAGAGGTGCTGTAAGATAAGTGCTGCAGAAATACTTGGGAAAGTTGTACAAAAAAAGGAAATAAGTTTTGAAAACCTCCTTATGATATATCAGATTTTCGGATAAATAGTCTATTTTCTCTTTTCCAGAAATTTAAAATTTGATCCATAATTAGTCAATAATATTCTTCAGGAATGACTGAAAATATTTCCTCTCCCTTTGAAGACGCAAAATTTAAAGTCGGCACGATGGTGAGCGCTATCCTTTCGGGTCTTTTCGCTTATGATGGATGGGATATTCTGAATTATGGCGCTGAAGAGATTGAAAAGCCAAGACGGTTTGCTTATTTATGTTTTTGCCTTATGCGTGGCAGTTGAAGACCAAATATTTACACAGGTGTAACAGGTGTAAAATTCATCGTTTTGCCTTGCCTATTGCGTGGTCGGTTGTGAAGCTCCGACCAGAGTGTTGGCTCCGCTCAGCCGCCCCACCCCGTTCAACGCCCTCATCGGGACAAGTGTGGCGGAACAAGTCCCGACAATCATAGGAGGAGCGACGGTGAATCGGCTCGTCAGCATCCGATGGGCAAAAGACGAGCCTAAGCCCTAACCTTCACGTGACCGACCTGCAAGAAGGAGAGGCCGACCTAAAGACCACGGGAACCAACTAGACCAGAGAGGCATTGGGACAGAGCAGGCGGAAGCGATATGGAGAGACATGTATTCATAATGAATGCTAAGTTCATTGAAATAAATAAACAAATAAATAAACAGGTGTAAAACTAAGGGAGTCGAAAATTTTTGATGTCATAATAAACGACTCGACACAGAAAGAATCACTTTTCTACGGGCTTTTGCTTGTAAACAATAGCATCTTTCAGGACGGCAAGGACGAAGAAACATGCAGAAACTAGTGCCATATTTTTCATTCAATTCAGTTCACTTTTTACGTCTTTAGAGTTTTCTTTTGTACAAAGTTTATCAATTCGTCGCAAAAAGAGGTTTGAAATTAACGTGATATAAACCTGAAGTAGTATAAACATAGTGTATTCTAAATGCGCTTAAATGGGGAGGATGATGATGATAGATTTGAAATTTGTGCATTTCTTCTCCAAATTCTTATTTAAGCTAATAAGGAGAGCTTTTCTATCGCGAATGTGTTAATACAGCTGAAGACTTTGTTGCATAAAACTGAACTGCTTATGACTGTGAACACTAGACACATAACGCTCATTGACGTATTGGTGCATAGAAACGAGATATTCACAGATTCATCGCATTTATGAATTCAGTTAACAACAAATACCATCGTAGCCATCCATCTCTTCTCATAAGTCGCACTTGTAAAACTGCAAGAGATTCAGCTTTCTATCTTAAGCTTTAAAATGCAATAATGCAGCGCATATCGGCCACTGATCTCACTTATGAAACTTGTTTCTCGAATATTGTTGAAGAATTAAACGTTTGCAGCACAATGCCGCTGGCAATTATCATTGGACTGACGAGTGTCGCAGTCATTTATCTAGCCACCAATGTCTCATATTTCGTTGTCCTCACAAAGACTGAAGTTCTTGAATCATCTGCTGTCGCATCGGTGCAAACATTTTCTTCAATTGAAGCAATAATCAATATTAGAACTAAGATTTTCTTTCGCGGGTGAATAGTGAAAGAGAGCTGCTAGCTTATTTAATGCAAAAGTTGTTGGTTAATTGGAAAATTATATAATTTACTGATAATTGTGAACATTTTTCTAGCCAAAGCTATATTAACAAAAAACTTTTTGAGATGAAAAAAGGAACAACTTGAAAACTTTATTCAAGTCATATTCAGGAAAAAGGTATTTGAAATGAGCTGATTTCACAATTCCCAGTATTCTCGACACGATAATAACTGGTATAGTGCTCTTTTTTCTTTCCACGCAAGAAAATATGTTTGACAGCAGCGAGAAATACGGATGACAGATATTTGAAATTGGAAATTGGGAACGGATTTAAAGTGCAGTATGGGTCGAATTTCACGAATTTGGACGCAATTCTAATAACTATTAAATTCTCATTCATTTAATTTCGAAGACCTTGAAACTTCCATAAAAGGCAATAATGATTTGTTTTATTTTAGACGTTCGCCCAGCACACATTGGGAAACTTTCAATATGCCATTCCGTTTTTGGTCAGCATTCTTCTCATTGGTTCATTGAATGGATCGATCTTCTCTGCTAGTCGGCGAGTTTTTTTTCTTTTTTTTTTTACTGCATATGAGAATCACGTCTCATTATATCACAAATAAGTGGTCATCTCTGGGAAAGAATTACTCATACTTTATTTTCTTTAATCAACAAAGCAATTCATCATGAATAAATACCTCTTCACATTGCTTCCACTTCCGTTTAGGTGAAGTTTGTAAGGTTGTGTGAAGGCTAGGGTGGGCTCGTCTTCTGTCCATTGAATGCTGATAGACAATTCACCGTTGTTCTGTTCAAGAGGAAGGCAGGAATTTACTCAAACGCCCTCTTGCACGATGTTTCTATCGGCAGTAAAAGTATCAAGTAACCAAAGATAACGCTTACAGATATCTTCACGCTGCAGCCAGACAGGGTCATCTTCCACCGTTTATCAGCTGTGCCAATGACCAATACGATAGTCCTAGAGCTGCGCTTGTTGTATGCGTAAGTTGCAAAACAGCGCTTCCATTTAGCAATTTCTTGAAAATTCTTGGAAAGCGAATAGAGGTACAAAACGGTGTTTACGTTCCTATACCTTACAGTGATTCATTCTGTTTCATACTGATTCCCTTATATACACTCGTTTATACGGTCTGAGTTTAGCTCCGTATGCCAAATTGAAATCCACTATCATATGGAGATTTGAGAATATCGATTCACAAATAGTATCTCAGTTTAAATTAATGCGAATATTGTTTCTGCTTTGAGTGATCGAGGAAATAATTTTTTTTCACAATCAACACATGAAACTCCAAAATCAAACTCCTACTCTAAGAATGCATTAGATACTCCCATAGAAAAATAAAGATTCATTAATTGGCTGTAAAAAAATGCATTTTTCAATGGTACACGAAAACGAGTGAAGACATCATGCATAGCATTTCAGATTCTACTCTCAATGGCGATGTCATTTGCCGGCGATCTTGATACGTTGATCAATTATGCCAGTTTTGCGCAATGGTTGCAACGTGCATGCACTATGTGCGCTCTAGTCTGGATCCGCCTAAAACATAAACCGGTTCACCAGGAAGCGATACGTACTCCAATCTTCTTGCCGATCGGATTTGCTGCCGCCTGCTTAGCCTTGGTAATTCACACTGAATGTTACATCAATTCGTTATGCCCAACTGGAGCTATCAAACGCCGTAAAGCAGAAACTGAGGAGCAGCCGCAAAAAGAAGCAGTGAAACAATTAGTACAAACGTCGAGAAAATTACTTACCTATTACCAAGAAAACACACTTTTTGCCATTCACGATTCCCCTCAAGTGTGGATGTTTTGCCACTGCTCCACTCTATCAGATCCCTTGGGGGACAACTCCCCAAGTCAATTACCCCTCAATAGAAATATTTTTTGATATCTCATTGCTGTTCATTATCTCTGCAAATCTGAATCCGTCTCGGGGAAAAATCATACAGCTTAATGAAAATACCGATAAAGTGACTCAAGTAGAACTGAACCGCTGCTACAAACTCCGCTCAACTGTCACAGAAGATAGATTCCCCTGATGCGGTCGTTGAAGTACAATTAAAAATAAATGGTTTTCTGTGACGACCTGCATTCACAGTTGCTAGAGGATAAAAAAGTTTAATATATAAGCATGCTGTGCAACCAAAATTTTCTTTTTTGGCATTCATATCGAAATGGGATTTTTATGGGATTCGCAGCTTTGCATGGCGGCTTCATCATCTACTTCCTTTTCCTCTACGACAACGCGGTCGGGTACGAGCACACTAACAGCGGTTAGCAATCAAGTTGAGTCGACTGGTCATAATTTCGTATCTGCCCAGCTGGTGCAGAAAAAAAACAAAGTTTTTGTTTATAATGTGAGCCGTACCTCTATTATAGATTGTGGTCGAAACAATCCATGACCAACAAGTTTCGGGTATGGGCTTCGCTGCTTTGCTTGGCGGCTTCATCATTTACTTCCTTTTCCTCTACGACAAGTCGTTACCATCATTAAAAACCTATCAACGAATTTCAAAAGCTCTCAATTGTAAGTATCTTTTTCAATATTCACCTGCAATATACTGATGGTGAATTGAGATTAACATAAAATGAATTAAGAATGAATAATAAGTTGAACAACTGATGGATTAAGAATAACATAAGAAATCTCAGGGACAGTCGTTATTCAAAATATCATTTCTGTTAGTAAATCGCACATAACGCATAAGACAGGTAGTAAAAAAAGGAATAAAATCATAAAGAAGGCCACAAATCAAGCTTGTAGTAATTAAGAGACATAAACGGTAATATCGAAATAAGAGATCCACAATGTTTCCTTATTTATTCGTCCACAGTGGAGCAGTTTTTCATAACGCAATTGCAGATGCAGTGACGATGTTCACGCAGGTGTTACTCAATGCACTTCCGGAACGCAACAATTGTAGCGAATTTACTGAAGCACTTTTAATGAACACCTACAATGGTGATACTACATTCTCGAATGCTTCGGATGCAAACAGCAAACCCGCGATTGCCACAGTCGAGAGCACATTTAAGGAGAAGACGAAACGTTTCTTCGGTATACGTTCATCAAAAGTAGCAGATGCGAGCACTGCGATTCCAAAAGCGGAGGAAACGAAAACCGATGGGGAACCCAAATAACCGTTATCGGATCTAACGAGAAACTATGAAATTTTGAATTGGAAATGTGAAACACTTGTAAATAGACATTTCCACCGCAAAGTTTTGCATATTGCATATGCACACAATATAAGAGAGGAGGGGATGGGCTTAAAGATTAAACTGATAATCTCCAATAAAGCTGCTATTGATCGGAGTTTATTTGTTGTTCTTTCAGCATTTCTTAAATCTGACAGAAGAAAACAGTGCTTCTTGAAATGCTTCAGATTGGCGCTCCACTCTCTTTAACCTTCTTCTTCATCTGAGTAAAATGCACATCATAGTATGACCTTTCACCTTGCAATTCGTTTCGGCCTATCAATTTCGAAACGAGTTGTAGACATTCAGTGGTGCTGAGAAATCTGCATGCATTTGCATCACTCCTATTTTTATTTAATTTCAGATTGCTCACTCTACAGAAAGACAAGTTTTTTTGTGAAATATTTATATGAGCGGCTAGGTCGACGAGAATTCTAGCCCATTATTTTGTTCACTGTTTGTTGACAATCTGCAAGACTAGCTGGTTAGATGAGCGAGATGCAATAGCTAATTTGTCATTACCACTGGAATCTAAATTCACTATACTCTATCCAGATAGGTCTTGCAGTATAAACGTGGAATTCATGGTTGTTTAAACCGTCTCTCAGCTTTCTTTCGAAGAGATTAAAGAATCGTCACCAAATTCTGAACGTTAATTAATAAGTGTTGATAATTTTTCTACGCCAATACCTCTCACTGCCTTTCGATTGCAATATACCGCAGAGCACGTTGCGTAGCGTTCAGGAGACTCGACAACTTTTAAATGTTTTAACGATTGGTGGTCTATTTTACACGCTTCACTGATTGTTAACGATTTAACATTCAATTTTCTGAGTAAACGGCATTCTCTTGGCATGTTATCTCGTTAGCTTAATCGATGATCCTATCAATGGGAATTTTGTGCGAGTTTTTTTTTTTTTGCTTCATAAGTTTCTTCCCCTAATAATCAATAACATCTGATCATAAAATGTGGGATAAACGGTCACGATGTTAGTGGTCTCGAAATTGTTAGATTACATTCAAATTCAGTCGTTACAAACCTTTCTTGCAATTTTGATCACTAGAAAAATGTATTACCGTAAAGCATTCGGGAAGCGCTCAAAAATTGAGGAATGCACATTGAGTCAATTGCTATAACCTCAGATCTTTGAATCGGAATTTACTACTACTGAAGAAATTCATTTTTTTTTTTTTTTTGCTTTTGAGGAGTATGTAGCGTCGATGCAGTTCGCGTTGTTCACAGGACAATTTTTCTAAATGGATGATGGTGCTCTCCCCTCTTGTAACTTACTCACACAACTTCACATGGACAGCGTCAGATAAGTAGGAGAATCCATTTCCGAGCTCGGTAATAAGATATCCTTGACAATAAAAGGGTGAATCTTTATGTCCTTTCAAGGAAGCGGGATGCCACAGCAGTAATCGGGGCTTTTGTTTCCCTTTTATGTAAATGGCCTCCAGGAAGCTACTAAACTGTTAAAAATTTTCGTCAGTATGACGATATAGAAACCTATTGCTGAGTCCCACTTTAATTATAGGGGGCTATGAAAAGATTTGCCTTCATTGGACGCATAGCGGGAGATATGGCAGCTTGAAACAACATTTGCCAGAAGTGCTTCGTTCAGCACGTAAATGTACCGATTGAATGTCCCATGCGTTTATATGGATTAGATCTTCCAAATGAAGCCGGCATGTGGCAAGAAGAAAACATTGTGGACGCGAATTGTTTCATTGCACGTTGAATTATACGAGCATAAAAACCGTTGGAAACTTTTACTGCTTATTGTCGTCCGATTTTAGAATATTTCGCTCAAATTTGGCTGTTGTCTATGATAGGAAAAAACATGGAGATAATTGAAAAAGTGCAATTACGCTTTATAAGGCGACTTTTTAGGCAAACGTTCCGTTATGTTTCAGTTAAATGTAATTAACGGCTTTTGCTTTTGATTTAAAGCTTTCCTGGTATCGGAGAGCTCAGCTGGAATTACAGCAGCGTTCCACTGTCGTTAAAGGTTCTTCCGAAATCCCGTTGTTTGAAATTCTTCACCGTAAGGCGAATTTATGGCTTTTAACCCAGCTTGCTTCAGAAGTCACCTGAAGCAGTATGAATTGTGCCTAATATAAGACCTAATTACGCAATGGTCATAATTATTTGCGTTATATAAATTCATTGCCTTTTTGTGAACATCGTTCCCACAAGCTCATAATTCCGTCTTTGTATGCGTGTTTGAATGTATAACCACACTCATCGCAAATGTACCGCAAAATAACGACACATTGATATTATTGCTGTCGTAAAATGGTGCATATCGCGCCAGCTTTTTCGTTTGCCACAACTCACAATATTCGAATAAAATACATGGAAACTTCTGGCTAATCCTGTATTTTCATTGCCAACACAATCGGTTTCAATTACCGATTTGTTGCTTCATTGTTACTAAGCACTTATCATTACACTTTATGCCGGACAATTAGCCAATTACTCGATAGAGAGTGAAGGGAATAATCTGCAACAGAGCTGCTAAAACTGACACATTAAGAACTGGTCTCAAAACGAAAGTTACGGAGTCATTGTGGCTGAAGAATTTCATTCGTACTTGGTGATTACTCATGCGGCCGTTCTTGGTTTCAATTCGTTGTCGCTCGTTTTCAGATACGAAAGGTCTGGGAGAAGGGAGATTTTGCTGGAGGAGGAGCCAGCATTTGACATGACCGTATAGGAATATGGTTTAGGTGGATTCTTCTTGCGTTTGAGTAAATAGGTGGATGCCCAGCCGGAGTTTGATTTTCATCATCTCCATGTGTTCATGGGCTAGATATAGCCCCAATCATGAGCAGAAGTGGATTTAACTCAGACGTTCCATTGAATGGCCACGCATGAATTAGATGTGTTTCGTTTATGTTGACGATCTTGTGTATCAAACGTCACTTCATAAATCCTTTATTAACCATGCCCCACACGTTTGAATTTTTTTTTTTTTTTGCATCGTCCGAAAGAAAGGAATATTTTTTTGATTCCTTCAACGAGTATGCCAAGGGGGATGAAATGAAACTGGAGGTTAAAAGGTTCTAAACGAAAATTAGGAAATATTACTTTAGCAGGCGCAAAATTAAAACTGAAAATGGTATCTGTTTACGATATGAACCGCTTGAAGGGTTGATCCATAATTGTTGGATATTTGTGCTGCAATAAGGAGTGAGATGCGGTCTTTTTTCTTCTCCGATGTCCCTCCGCTATCTCATCTCCTCTTTGCATTGAGTTGATTTACTATGTTCTTAAATATGTATATGTGCATTTGATATCATATTAATATATTCCGTCGAACATGACTCTTTTCAATAAACAGGGAAGTATTTTATTTGGTCATTAAAGCTTTTCTTTCGTGAAGTTACTTTGTGAGGGCAGTATTATCACATTACAACAGTGACTATTTCAGCTTTGCTCGCTTTTAGTTGGCAATTGTGTGCGTTAATAAAAAATTATCGAATGTTACTGCTGATTTCCTTTGCATCGCTAAAAGCGCGTAGTAGGCGCTATCTCCGCCAAGTGCCTGCACGTCATAGATGCCTGATTGTTTATGTGTCAGTCAGAGCCTGCTTTTTCATCCTATGTATGCATGAAGAAACACATTCCTGCTCGATGACCTTTCATTATTTATTGGTCATAAAAGTTTTACTGAAAATATTATGTTAATCTCGTTTTAGTCTCCTCGGAATGGCGAAGAATATGGAAAATACGAGCTACAGAAAGCTAGATGTAGACGCATATGACCCGGAGAAATTCGAGGACAACGACGAGGGCGAAACACCCGCCGGTGGTCCCGATGAACGACAGATTTCACAGCTTCTGCAGAGTATGCGACTTCAAGATGCTTTAAAGGCCGCATTAGCAAATCCTCCATTGAAGACAAAAAACCAGGTAATAATTAGCAATCACCGTTCATGGATTTTATGCTTTCAAAGTATGAAAGTTCATCTTTTTACTAATGCCCTCTTTTCTTGTTGCCGTATGATTTTTTCGCCGCATTTTCGCATTATTTAGCAGCTCATTTGATAACGAAATTGAATGTAGTTTTATGTTGTAGGAAAACTTGCTGTCCATATCGTTTTCACATTGCTATTGAATGTGTAACTTTGTTCACAGTTCTTAATGCATGAGGTCGTTGAGAAAAACGTTAAGAAGTTGCCGGTTTTTTTTTTTTTACTTTTGACAGATAATTTTGGGTAGAATCCGAAAGAGCTTTTTTCTATTTGTTTTGCATGAGGTATTGCACCAGAGCTTTTCTCGGGATGATGTTTGTTTCCATAGAAGCTTTTCTTATCGTGATCTTTCCATCTTAAAGTGTGGAGAGACGAATCACGATGTTTATCTTCACGACCACTGAAAGATGGACAGTGCAATTATTTTTACTTGTGAGGTTTTATACTGTGATGAATAAGCATGCGCTTGTTTGAGTACCTGTCATCGACGCACACGGTAGCCATCGTCACCACCCTCCCCTCCCCCCCCCCCCTCTACTCGAAGTTTAGCCATTTGGTTGCGGTGTTCTACCGTTAAGGTTGAGTCTATGTTGTAGGCAGTAAAAGATCGTGCGACCGCCCTTGTTACGCGTGTTCTGACAAGTTTTAAGACGTCGGACGTGGAGGGCGCCGTACAAAGTTTGAGTGATGACGAAGTTGATCTTCTCATGAAATACATCTATAAAGCGATGGATATTCAGGCTGATAATGCGACGTGCCAATATCTGCTTTCATGGCATGCTCAGGTTTTGTCATCCTTTATGTTCTAGCATCTCATTTGCGATATTAAGACTGCGTTCGGAATAGGTGTTCTTTTCGAAGAATTTGCAGTGCTTAGTTCAGTAATATGACTGAGGAATACGCAGCAAATACTTAGCATTATGAAACTGCTTTCGTTTGAATTGTGGTTTGTATGCCTTCAAGAAGTGGCACGTTTCGATGTGCGTATATATATATATATATATATATATATATATATATATATATATATATATATATATATATATATATATATATATATATATATATATATATATATATATATATGATGTGCATATGCACGTAATGAGTTCATATCATCTGTAAACATGATAAATGTCTGCATAAGTCTATTATATGTGCAAATATAATTTGCGGTTTATTTTAGCTGTTGGCTCGAGGAGGGTATGGCTCTATAATTCGAGTGTTCTGCGATCGTCGAAGGCTGTAAGATTAATGAATCAGTGCTGCGCCATTCCCGCTTTATATGCTCAGTGATCTTGTTTGTGTTGAAGGTATTGCCAAATATGTGGAATAATTGCGTCCTCGTTCCATTGTGCAGTTCGAATATTTTTGATAGTCATTTGTGTGCAACTATTCGATGATTGTTGCGTTTGTTAGAGTGAGCGGTGACTCGCATTACACAGGTTTGGGACACTTGGGACACGAACGGGCAAATCAAAAGGTATCGAAGAACTTTTTTCATCTGAATTTTATATCTGATTATGTACTAACTCGTCACTTTTAGCAGTTTCCTTATCTAACGAAAGAATATGCATTGGCTACATATTTTTTGCATTTATAGGCTGTATTGGTGGAGTTGAGAGGGCAGGCTTGCTTTCCTCTATAGGGAGGGTCTTAAAACGGGACGGTCATGTTGAGTTGCTGGATCATTTGGGTTCGAAAGAGAGTACAGTTGCGGGAAGAACTATTTTTCGTGCAACCAACTTGTAATAACCTATGAGGTTGGTGCAGTTCTTGCGTTTTCTCTTTCTAACATTCTGAACTCACGAGAAAAACTTGCTGGGGACATTACAGTAATATTATCGTTGCTTTCCTTTTAAGGTCGTGGAAACACTTGTCGCCGATTAAAGCTTCACCTTAGAATTTTTCAACAGCTAAGTTACTGTAAATTGCATAAAAAAGTTCGCAGTCATTCGTGAAGGTTCCTTCCCACCGCCTCAGAAATCAAACCGAATCTTTATTTCTGCGCTCTTCAGTTACAAAAAGCGATGCCAAAATGCGCTGTAACTTTATTTTTCATAAATGTTGCAAACAGTGTTTGGGACGTCCAGGTTTTTCGCATGCGTTCTCTAATGAGACAGCCTCAGATCATATGTAAGTTGAAAATGCTACAGAACAGAACGGTGCATCGTTATGGCAAACCATTTTTAAGGTTGAGACAGTCATTTCACGGAGGATTCGCCTCACATATATTAGAAGCACTAGCCACCGCAAAAGTGTCACTGAAAATGAGCGTCCCGGCGGACATCACATTATCATTTTCTGGAATTACCCTTTTCAGATGCAGATTATCCTCCTTTCGCCAGAACTAGATCCCGCAATTCGCAATATCTGTTAAGGTGAAACACAGAGTCCTTCTTTGACTGAACAAATTGAGTTCTGATATGTTGTGCAGTCACTATTGAATTTGCAAGGAGGGCCTGCTTGATAGATCTCACTGCCGATGTGATTGCCGCTGAAATTATATCTTTCAGTGGAAAAATTCCCCATAAAACACTCATGAATAAAAATAAAAAAATCCGCGTTCAGGGTCGTAATCCGTCCCATTTTTATTCATGAAGAGAAGTTGGATGATTCATTATGGCTGTAAATAAGGCCCTTCAACAGCCCATAAAAGATAACAAACGTTACTTAAGGTAGAAGGTAACATGAAGGTTGTGTTGTTTTAGGGTGAAATTGGATTAGTGGTGGAATACTTTATTTTATCAGACGAACACCATTTGTCTCATAATTTCGTTTTAAACAACAATTATGTTATAGAGGCATTCAGAATATAAAATTTTGAGCGCAGGTGCAAATGTGTTTGTAGACAAATGTTGATTTGAGCACAATAAATGGTCACATTGATGCAGTTGATTCGTTCGCTAATTCATCACTGAGTTCCTATTGCAAACAAAATGCTCACTGATTGACGTTGGAGTGTATCAAAGCATCGAGGATCAGCAAAATAAAGGATTACGGCTTTTGCTAGGGTCTTGCGCACTTCCAGCTACTAAAGATCATCGCATTCTTGCACATGTAGGAAATGTTCTAGGCTATAGGATGCCACTGACACCGTCCTTTCACAATCCTTCAGCTTTATCCTCTTCCTTTTCAGTTGTCTTAGTGAATTATAGCGACACGGATGTTTTAGGGCCGAAGAAGATGCCTTAAGGTGAATAATATAAACGATGTTCTTCCTTTATTATAAATAAAAGTATTAGCATCTAAAAAGTGGATTTGTCATACCTGGGCCAATAATAACAAACGAGGAAAACCGTTTCACCCACGTTGACTTCGTTACACGGCGCTGCCACACCGCATCCAATTGAAGTCGTCAACCCCCATGCAACCTAAATGATTCAAAATGTTTCTCTCTTTCACGTTTTGTCTCTGAAATTGCAGCATGTGTGTTCTCATTTCAGCAGTATGAAACATTTTGATATCATTTATTCATATGTAAACCATATAACAAAGATGATTACGATTTTTTTTTTTAGTTCGATACAAACGATGCGAGTTCAAATCACAGAAACGAACAAAAATTTTCATCGATTTCACGATTTTGATAAGTTCTTATTTCATCGTCATCCGTCAGTTTTCTGATGAGAGAAATTGAGATTTATGAAAGGTCGATTTTTTTTTACTGAGTTCGCTCAACTAAAATCTATCAGCCATCACATTTTTTCCAAAAAGTTCAGCCTATTTCTACAATGCTTAGCAGTGGACAAATTTGTTAGTGGTAAAACTGCAAGTAATCTCCCCGTCACTGTCGTCTTGGATGAAATAACTACATCGAACATTTCGCTGTTCATGTATAACTTGTCATAAACCTCTGCAAGCCGATTGGACGTTAAAAATCCTTCCACTTGTGCACTCTTCTTTGACGCAAAAAAGAGTGATACTAAAATAATGAATTGGCGATTAAAAAATCAATGCTGGCAATCAGAATATTAACTGCACATCTTAGCCAAGAAAGCCTTCGTAGAAGATAAAGTCTTGAGTCGGATAAAATTGGATTTGACAAAAAGCGTTAGCTTCTATATTGACAGAATGATAGAATAAGCACTACACAATTATCGATAATTAATAAAGTGTAACATCACTCACCTGTGTGAAGGATGCTTCTCCAAGCAATTTCACATTAAATGTATAATTAGATGTCCACAAATCCAATCCTTGCCCCGCATCCCACCATCGCTTTATCAAAGCAATCGCGTGCAATCCTCAACACAATTCGCGAACGTAGCAGAAATTCGTTTAAATGATCATTGATTTCAATGAATGGTTTTTTTTTTCATTAATAGTTTAATTAGTTTCAACGAAGCGGTGAATTTTGATTAGAAGTTTCAATTCGTATTAGACGTTAAGACAAGCCTGGTATTCTCAACATTCGTAAATATTTTAAAAGATGCTGCTTAACCAGCTGATTTAATTGCTTGGAAAAGAATGAAGTTTTGAGAAGTAGTTTATAGCATTACTGATAGTGCTTAAGCATTTTTTTATTCATTATTATCGTTTAAATTTATTATATGCGAAAAGGTAATAAATACTAGCCAAGTCAAACGTTCACTTAAATAGGAAATCACTTTTGCGTAGTAATTGAGCAAGAGTACATGAAGGCTGAAAGTAGCTGAATCAATCGTGTTTATTTTAACTTCGTGTGTGGAAAAAAACTCGAACAAGTGTCAATGAGGTAGGTTCTTCATCAAAACTTAACTAGAAATAGTGAAACATTAAAAAGTCTGATTGTGCTTGAAAAGAGGTCATTTCGATAAAGGCTTTGCATTTTTGGTTATGAATTGGATATGTGTATCAAGCACAGTATCATCTTTAAATGCCCTCTCGTTTTTGAACTACTATCAAAAACATGCCAGTTGCACTAGTTACAACTTGTTGCCACATAGCGCAGGCTGTGTAACGATTTCAAATGGAGGTAGTAATAGAACGCCTCCAATATGATACAAACAAGTTTATTAATAAAATGGGTATGGAGCAGTTTTATGCTGCAAACAATGTCTCATCTTTCTGAAGTGAACTATTGTCTGAAGTTAGTATTTGAATAAAAGGTTGCTGTGCTTATTCGAGTGAAATATGAACGAGTGGAAGCATAAATTAGAACGATTTGCAGAATTTATTCGAATAGAATAGCCTGATATGGAATTGATTAATCTCGATTGAAGGTGGTGAAACGGCATTATAACATGATTCCACTTCAATTTGCTAAATCATGGGAGAATAAAGCGAAGCTTCAAGCGAGGAAGTAACACTATAGAGCGTTTTAAAACTAGACATTTGAAATTTCAAAAAACGACAGCAGGGTTAAGGAAAATTCAGTGCCAAAAAGACACCAATATGTAGCGTGACGATACAATGAGTTGATAAAACTAATCCATCAGGAATTTTGAGGTACAAAAAACCTTTCGAGGGCAAAAATGAAGAATTTCGCGATGGTTATCTCTTTCAACAATTTTCTTCGAATATACAGCCATTCCGGCGTTCATGTCTCTATGTCCATTCTGAAATATGTGTTAGCGACCTATTTTTGAAAATACCCACGTAATAAGCCCTCTTAATTATGAACGATAAAATGCAAAAAGCGCACATAAATCCGATGTCGGTGTGATGTTAAAATGATCACCATATTACCTATTCGTCGATCTCTCCATTTGGCCCTCAAAACACTATTCTTCTCGTCGCTTATAAACGACGTAAAGTGCATTTGTGCTTCGAGATTAGGTGCGTATGCTACACCACTGTTAATGCCGAGTTCTGGGCCTCTGTAGGATAATAATTTGCAGTGGGCAATATCTTGATTAGCCAACGCCTCCAGTCGATAGTCCCACTTCTGGAAATAAACTGCCTATAAATTTTCCTTGCTCTTGTCCGTCAAGGAATGCCAAATCCTCTATTTTGGAAACTGCTGACAACACGCACGAGAATGTGGTTTAATAATGGACGGTCAAGAATGAGATGACGGTTAAAGTGCGGCTCAGTGATATCCCAGCATCTATGTTCACAAGTATTTTCTGAATCGAGCCCGAAACAATTTATAGAAGCAGCGACAACCGTAAAACATGTTCCTTCCTCGCTTATCAGAACACCAGATGGCATGTATTCGCAGTATCCGACGGGATAGCGAGGCCTCTGGAATGGGCGTCGACAGATTAAGCTGCCTTTCAAAGTTGGGACGCCCTAAAATGGAGAGAAATTGGCTAAGCAAACCAATTTGTAGATGTTTCTTCCAGAACTGAAGAGCTGCCCTTCAGAGCCACGCACTGAACCGAGTGCCAACATCGATCGTAGCTCGTTATGCTCATCAACGATCATCGCCTTTGTGTTCGCCGACATGCAGTAGTCCTGTCGCGCTCTCACTCCTACAGACTTCTCCTGCTTTTTTTTATAAAGACCGTTAATAAACTTTTTGTACTAGATGGTAATTAGAAGAAATGCTACTATGCCAACAATACAACATCGAATGTTTCACTTTATACCCCTCCTAGCACAATAATATCTCCTACAGTCCAAACTCGTCTTCAGAGATGGGGCAGTCGACCACGTCTAGACCAACGACTCTCGAAACGAATAAGCATGAAACATTCATTTCAAGTTGATCGCCTTTAACAGAAGCTTGTTATCAAACATTTGCATATCGAATGTATTAAGCACAATAATTGAAATAATTTATATGTAGTTGTCTATTGGAGAAAGACTGCTTATGCGTAAAGATGATGTTCTAACAAAATATGTGCAAACGATACCCTAAAAACAATTTCGTAAGGCTTTCTAGCATCAATTCCACAAATAGATAACGAGTGTTGGGAATGGACGATGGTGAGGAAGAAATGGAGCGAGGAAATGATATCGTCACTATATTATTTAAATTCGTTAAGTCGATGGAATTGGCGAACTGCAAAAATATGTGTCCATAACAGCTGAAAACTCTCAGGATGAATTTTTCTTGGGTTATTATAACTAGGTTCCGCCTTTTATGAATGTCCAATAAACGTACATTCCCATAAAATGAAAATAAATTGTGGATGACTTTGCCGAAGAAAATTATGCCTTACCAAATGATATCAGAAGCGAAAATTTCAGGAAATACATTCTCAGATAGTTTCAGAGAGTTATGACAAATATGGATTTTAATAATAGAAAAGCCAAGACACCGACTCGCTGACGGATAACTGCACCTGCGGCATTGTTGCCAGATCCTTGGAGGACAGCTGCACCTAAAACCACCTGTTCTTTCAATAAAAGCTTTTACTTCAGCAAGCATCAGCAAGAACGTTAGCGTCATCCATCCACCCTTCATTGCCGGACATCCAACTAACCACGTACCCAGAACCTTTCCCACTTGTGACTGCCTATCCGTAATTTTGCATGTAACGTCACAAGCCTTTCTATTCAGCTTCCAATCCTCTTCCAAAAGGCGAGAGTTGCTCCGCTTATCATGGAATCGCTTCGCCAACCAATTCCGAAATGCAAACTTCATTACTGCGGAAAAGAGAAGCGTAAATGGGCAAGAATAGATATTTTCATATATATATATATATATATATATATATATATATATATATATATATATATATATATATATATATATATATATATATATATATATATATATATATATATATATATATATATATATATATATATATCAATGTGCTTATTTCATGCTAAAGTGTTTCCTCCACTTTGGTAACGTTGAAAGATTTATGTACAGTCAAGTTTGACAATGACATTCACATATACAACGTTGAAACATATAGCATGTTCTCGCGGGAAACGTGAACGAAGTGTGGTACATTGCAAATATGGATATGAAATATACAAGAAATGTTGGGAGCATTCGCAAAATTGTAAAGATACAGAATAAAATGGAAAAGATATTTACAGCAATTGACAAATACGCTTCAAAATGCATAGGATAAAGATATCGCGGACATATCGATTAAAAAAATAAAATACCGTCCATGGATTAAATACAGTGGAATGGTGTGGTGCTGGATCTCCTGAACTCTGAAGCTCGATCCTCCACCAATGCGCTCTTCACCCATAAGAAATTAACATCTCAATCCTTTCTCTCCCCTCTGGAAATTCACCACTTTCGAAGACACCCCCTTCATAAGTTTCTTTCAAATTCAACTTCGCTGGAATTCTTGTCTGCCCTATCCAAAGATGAGTTTGTAAGAATGCAACCCTCATTGAATTCACTTTTCCCTCGGTGAGCCGAAATGCTGCACTCTTCGCGACAAAATTCCGGTAGTCTTGAATGTATGCGATGACAGCTCCATGCGGATGCACCGGCTATCATCCAGAGATAGCTACATGTAATTCCAGGATAGTTCACCGTATTCAAGAGCGAGGACCGTCGTCCCCGCCGAGGTATTAATCAGTTGTTATTTTTGCAATGCCTGTGACATTCAGTTTCTAACATTTCCTGCTAAACCTTCCTTTAGGGCCCAGCAAACAAAATAAAGGAGCATCCGGCGCAAGCAGTCAGCATAATAACGGGGGATGGAAATGTAGAGCTATTTTTCTAATAAAAAAATGACAAAAATGACGACCTTCAAGTACGGACCATATATAAAAGGATGAATACCAGTAGCACAAGGAATACGATAACTTCCAGTATATTCCAGCCGGAAGACAACGGATGTTTGCATGTTGCAGCCACCACTCGCTCTTGTACACTCATGATCGCCTCTCTAGCGCCTGGCCAAGGATGTGGTCCACTGAGACGGTAAATGTAGGGAACACTCGGTCCGAAAAACAGTTTGATCGCAAGGAGAGGATCCGAACGGAAAAACTTCTTTATGTCCGGCTTTGCACCGATTAGTTCAGCCAACTCGTCCATATATGGCAAGTAATCAACCTGTAAAAATGTCACTTCCAGTAATAGCAACAGCGGTGTACCTAAAGGAATTTCATATTGTCCACTCACTCAAGTAACTGTAACTATATCCTGAGTGAATCATTGCTTAGGAAACTCGTATAGTAAAGAATGGGTATTGCATAAGCGAAGTAGGCTTATTTGAAGCTTATTCAATAATCCTTTAGCGATAGTGCAACTGCTGTCGAAATGGTCCCTTGGGAAAATAACACCAAATATTGTGTGTCCCCAGCAGCAACACGACCTGAATTTAATCTTTAAATTATTATAATTCGTGCCCTCACATCTCTTTACACTACTCTTCGCATTCTATAATATAAATATATCACATAAACTTTATTGTTTTATTGCTCAGAATTTTTTCACCACCCCGAAGAACACAACTGTTAAATAATTTATCAACTATTGCAACTATTCGTTTACAAAAGAGCAATCCCATCCGACAGTCAGTTGTTAATCTTTTGTGCTATCTTTGTAGGGGACATTCATGTTGCCACATTTGTGTATATGAGCCCGGAAAACGGAACGACAACGGCGAATACTCTATACTGAAAGTCGACAAAAAGGATCGATATGTTCCTTGGCACAGCGTTACGTAAGCGGAAAAATGTGTTCATAGCGCTGAGCAGACTGCACATTTTTTGGAAAGTCGTTTATCAATATGAAAGCTATCAATCGGGACCACTCTAAGTGGTTGATCCGAAGACAGTGCTACCGCTTCACCCCGTGAACGAAAGCACTCTCTAATTTTGCAAAAGTTATAGTATTTGGGAAGTTTCTAGCAATGACTTCAAAATGGCTATGTTCTTCGTATAATCACTTTAGAATCAATGGCTATAAACTCACTCCTTAGAAGTGGGACTCATAAAAGGAACGCATTTATTGCTGCATAAATTAGTATCGAATCCATGCAATAGTTCTCGAGTTGGAGTGTAAGCAGAGAGAGGCAAATGCGGCACACTGACCAATTCTTGCTGTGCGTGAAATAGCAAACATATAGAGAAAAATGTTCACTGCCTTATATACAGTTTTCTCGTGTCTTTTTATTTCCATGAAAGAACCGCTGTTGACGAACTATTTTACACTGTTTTAAAACATCACTAAAAGATGGATTATTAAATGGGACCTGAATGGTGTGCCGTCTGCTTTTGACGTAACGAGCTTCTATCTCACGCTTCTTCATTTCAATGCTCCTCTTCATTTCCTCACCAGAAGGGAGCTTGGTTCCGCCGGTAAAAGCGTCGAAAAAGACTCGAGCCTGCATCTCTGAGAGTGGCATTATGGAACCCAAAGGCTGAAAACTTGGAAATTATTTATGCATTATTAGAGTTTCGTTTCAGAGTAGGTACGCCTTCAAACGCTTTTTACTCCTGATACAATAAAATGCAAGTTTGCCTATGTCAGCTGGCTTTTTCTTGAACTCACAAACGAATAACCGAAAGCCTTTGTACAGCGATTGTGTTTTCAGGTAGAGAACACATGATGCCCCAGAAAAGAGGCATGACGAAGTCCTTTATATGGACATTTCAGCCTTTTGAGCCTTCATCAAAGAACAACGCCCGCAACTGAATAGCGCATCCAATCCAAATTCACAACTACCGTCTAACTTAACTTAGCTGCAATAAAAATCATCCGAAGATTTACCTGTATAAGGCCAATAATGGCGAGCGTATTCTTAGACGCGAGCACCGGAGGATACATAAACTCAAAAAGATCGACCTGATTCTCCACAACTTTGACCAAATTGCCTCCTTCGAGTAGCGGAAACTCGAATGAAAATCCAGTGCTGACGATTACCTTAACGCATCATCCATTAATCGATCGGTACGGCAAAGGAGGGTTTCATAACTCCCTTTGCAAAATTTAAATACCTCATTGGAAGTGACGTTTTTGCTAACTTGCATCTTGCCTTTGAACGTGTCAACAAGGTGTTACATTGTTTAGGAAGGCTTAAAATAAATATGAAGCATCTAAACTACTGTGTATAGAGTAACCTCACTCCAAATTGTTTTAGAAGAAACCATACTGCCGATTACATAAATCGCTAAGTGTGAAACAGCCGCTTCATGCAGCAAACGGAAGTATCTCCGACACAAGCCAAGCCATTCACTATTGAAAATACAAATCAATTCTTCACTCTCAAGCCTCTGAATTCACCTCTTCGCTCTATGAATCTTTCACTTCACTAGATAGAATTCAACGCTCTAATGCATAATTATGAGCATAAATCCGAAGCCGATTGGATCAACCTCGTCGACGTGCTCTACATGAGAGCCATCCTCGAAGACGATGCCATCTTCAGTGAAATATGCAATATTTGGCTCGATGATGATCATCCCACAAGCGATACGATTCGGTAACTCATCGTTGATAGTCGGATGAGCACTGAAACATAATGTGTCCGTCCGCTTTTTCACTTTTGTGGTCAAAGAAATCATTGACCCTTCATCATTTTTAAATTGTTTGTCTAAAACTGGATCAAATAACTTGATGAAAGTAAATTTGAAGCAAACTGCATGCAGCATCGATGAAGTCAACATTCCCCCCCCCCCCCCTCTAAAAATGAAGCTCAGGTTTTCTCGACCGCACTTTCCTGTTTTAAACAGGGAAATCGTGCTTCTCTGCTCAGAGACCATCCTTTTTGAAAAAGTGCAGGTCAAATACCGTAAGCTTTGAATCATGGTTTTATAATTTTTCCAGCATATAAAGGTAATGGGAAATATTCCATTTATTAAGAGCATATTTAAGTTTTCGTTTCATGGACTGTCTAACTTTTGAGTAGGATATATAATTTTCCAGAAATAAGCTAAAATGGTCCTCATGTAGCATGATATTGGAGTAAGGAGGGCTTGGAGTAAACACCTGAATACACGATGTTGTGGTTTCAATCCATAGACGGCGTGGTCGAATCTTTGTTCGAGCTTTCTCTCCATGAACCAATTCGAAAGGTTCGATGGGAGGGCGTCTTTTATCATCAGCTTGAAACGCGAATTGAAACTGATATCGAGCGGTACACCATAGTCAAAAATCCTGTTGAACACCCACGTTCCGCGACGGGTTACTAAATAAACCTGGAAATAATTGGACCTCAGCACTCAAATGAAATAAATTTAGTCACACAAACAGAATAAGGAATCAAGGTTCTTTGAAAAAATAAAAGTAATAAAAATCGCCCTCCTCAACGGCAAAATCTATTTCTACTGTGATTATTTGAACATATCTGTTGCGAGCACCATACATATTTTATGCACAGATTGACTGATGAAAAATGTTTTCCCTATGCATAATGGTAATGCTGCTATTTAAGGTAACTGTCCACCACAATGCCCAAATTGATAAACTTCTCAGTTGGGACAATTAAGGTGATGAAATCCAGAAAGTTGTCAGTGCAACTGCAAAAAAATCACCTGTTTCGCAACACGACTCAATTCGACAGCAACATCGCCACCAGAGTTGCCAATACCTACGACCACCACCACCTTATCTTCATAGCCACGATGATCTGTAAATGAATATTTCGGCCGTACTGATTCCGCTCTCATTTACCTTGTAGGACAAAAAAGTTCGATTTTTGAAATCAAAAACTACAGAAAATTCAACCGGTTGAAAGGCCCCGCTAAGGAAAGAGCTACGAAATCATATGAAAATGGCCAAAGCTTAGAAAATAAATAGGCATCGCATATATCACATCGTTGCTTCGCGATGACGAAAGATGGTACAATGAATGCAGATTTTCTTGGGGATTAGATGATTACAGAAGCAGTGTTCATTGTCATTCACCGAGGTGCTCTCATATCGGCGCAGCAATCCAAGGTGATCGCCACCCTTATTACTAAACACTAAGCCTTCTCTAATTAGAAAGCAAATGATTTTTCGAGATATGTCTCACCTTTGTATGAATGTGAATGAATGATATGCCCTTTGAATTGTTCTTGTCCCTTCCATGGCGGTGGCCAGTACGGCTGAGTATGATGACCGGTGCATAGTAAAACACTCTCGAAATCTTCACGATGGCCCTCACCATGCCTATTAAAGAATCCCACAATATAGTGAAGTCGATATTTCACACCTCATTTTAAACAGTAATCCTTGCGACAAATCGTGCGTTTATAAACGCATATGAAGGCGATTCATTAGCCCCTCATTTAAACGCTCTTTGCCGATTCGGTAGAGTGCGTTGCAAAATATCCTATATGGAACAATTTTGAATGTAACTGTGACACCGCATTCAAAGTGATTTTTGTAAAGCTGCAACACATTAAATCAAGTGGGTTGTTCTAGATGTTGAAGCAGTGATCAGTAGATAACCTCAAAATTCTATATTTGAAAAAAAAGATATTTGGAAATGAACTCACTTGTCGATATAGCTCACAGTCCATGTCCCATTTTCGTCATAAGTCTTCGAGCGTTCAATATTCGTGACTTTTGTTCCAAATCTGACGTACTTCATCAGATCGAAATAAGCCACATAAAGCTGTAAGCACAACATTTTTCTGTTATCCTCCTTATTTTATTTTCTCCGTTCTTCATGATTCTGGCCAAAAATCTACTACTGTCCTCAGTGCTTACGCTTATATTTTTGATTTGCCTTCAGCTTATACTAATTACATGAGATCTTGAATCGCATAAACGTTTACTGATCTTTATTGTACGTTAAAGCACTATTAACATATGCTTTGAAGCCATAATAACTCGGATGTGAGACATTAAGCTCCAAACAGTGCCTCTTTAAATCATTCCTAGATGTGTCACTAAAAAGAGCTAGAGATACCAGAAATGTTGCATGACGTAAACACATGTCCAGCTCAAAACTTTATACATGGAACGAATCATAAAAGACACCACAAAAGTGAGGTTTCGTTCAAATTCATGGTTATGGCTTTTCCAAACTGACATCTGAAAAAGAGCTATTCAAAGTGCAACAAGTCAGCTTGCTTCTCTTTACTTTAAAAAAACCTGACCTCAATAGGTGACACTATTTAAGTAGAAACATTTCACTCACTTGGAGGTATTCAAGCATTCGCGTGTTATGCATAAAGTTGGCGAATTCTTTCGGTGGTGGAAATTCACTGTATGCGGTCATTTCTTTTGATGTATTGATGACCGTTGATTTCATCACACAAGGCTCTGAAAACAGCACTGTTTTGTCCCACGGCAAAAGCTGTAAATTAAAAACTGTAAATTACAAACCAATCCTTTCGATCAAGAAGTGACGCTTTTTGGAATGACTATGATAAGCAATTAAAAAATTGCCTGAGATGGAGATTTTTACCGGTCTCTGAACGTTTCAGGGATTTTGTTATGAATTTCTATTGTCAGCATGACAACCAACAAAATCTACCGCAGTGATCTTATTCAACTAGCAAGATGCCACACCCGGTTGACTCCAATGAATAAACGCTTCCTCAAGGTTGTACGGCACCAGCAGCGGTTATCGGTGCGTGGCAGTTGAAGATGATCTATCAACCGATATGGTTCAGGACATTATGTAAATTCAATGGACTTGCTGAAGTAAATTTTACTGGTTGCTGACCGTGCGATTCAGTCCTAAAAGATATCTATAACGTTTAAACGACCTCACTCAAGTTCCAGTAACCTTTTGAAACCACATTGTTAACAGATGATTTACTCGACTCCTGTTATAAACATTCAAATTTTTGTTTTGTATAAAAGATACCTAAAATTATGCTTGAACGAAAACCACATAGTGAAAGTAGACAAAAAGCAGAAGGATAGCCCGATCATTACCATCTGTCTCCTGTGGTTTATATCTCCAAAGACCGCCAACTGCATCGGAAGATTCGAAAATAACTGGCTCAACTCCATATTGGACCGCTTGTCTAAAACAAGGCACTGGTGAAAAGAAAATACCACTGAAGTTTGCAAATGACTTGGTCTAGAGATCGGAGCAGTTTATTGGATTGATGCAACGTATGTCCGATGTTTAAACCACAATATGCGATAAGTCGAGTAAAAGCGATGTATTTGAAGACAACCAGATTTCGGGCAAACATACATGCGGAAAAGATTCTCTCTAACCTTTTTATTGTTAAGAAGGAAACTTTTTCAAAGGGTTTGAACTCAGATCTATATAAACATATACATATACATATACATATACATATACGTATATATATATATATATATATATATATATATATATATATATATATGATGCATATACAGGAAGTTTAAAATTCCCAACTAGCCATTGCCACTCAAAGAAGAATTTTAGAAGACGCATGTGTAAAAGATTCTCGTGGATTCGGAACACCAATGATGTGATAAAATTAATGCGAAATCACCGGTTTTTGAGCAGATATTTTGAGCAACAGAAATAATCAACAGGTTAATCCAGAAAATAAGCAAGAGCCAACAAACGGAGGCTACCTAAGTACAGCTACAAAAGGATTCACATCTGAATTATCCTAAATAGCCATTAACAAACAAAAATCATCCCGCGCTCAAACTGTAATTAAAAATCACCTGGCGGCTGTAATACCGCTTGCTCCGGCACCAACGATAGCGACCCTCGGGTTCATTGCTGTGAAGCAAGTGAGGTATATCGGCGAAACACCGCTTAAATAGTGAACTGATAAGGGAAACGCTGATATCACAACGCTCTGAGCAAAATTCTTGGGCATTAGAGCAACACTTGCCTTCACTAACGTTGATCATACATTGCTCCAGAACACAATGTACACTCATCGAACATAATACAATTTTTTGCCTTTGTTGCAAATCGCTTTAGATGACGTCGTATCCGTGTGTATATGTGTATGCCTAACCCGTTCTAGATTATCTTCGCATGACAGCCATTGAAGCTAGAAGTAAGAATTCAATTTGATACAACATGAAGCCAAGCCTGATCCGTTAACCTGAAGCTCGAGCTCAAAATCTTACACTGACATTCAAGTTGACCTGTCAGTTCGAGAATAGTTATATTCATTTGAATGGGCTTAGAACTGTTCAGGAACAGTGGAGTGGATGAGATTTTCATTTTACATTTACCGTATACTAGGAAACGGATCTATTTTGGGAGACTTCAATGAACAATCATGGTAACCAAAGTATGATTCATTAATCGGCCATATTTTGTTCTTTGCTAGCAAATGATGAAGGCAGTTGGTCTAATGGGCGGAACTACAAGAGCGCGTATTGTGAAAATTGCTCGTTCTCGAGATGTTGTCCAACGAGACTATATTACGATAAGAACAAATGATAAAGGTGTGATGATCTTTTAGTCACAAGGACGATTACGTCCGTCATATGCTTTTGTTAGTGAACAACAAAAACGCTAATTACGACTTAGACCTCATGTTAGTTCAATATACTATACTCATTGTAAATGCATCTCAATTATGCTAAATGTAATGCCGATAATAATTCATCATTGCTTTAGCTACATTGAAGTTAATGCTTTTTTTCTATTATTTCAAATAATACAACAATTAAACTTTTGCAGTAATCGTACTTTTCAACAATAATATGTGAAGCAATTTTTGTAATGCACATTTTGCGTAAAGTTATTCCTAACCTCTCGCTGATCTCATTTGTTGTTTTTCACATAAATTTAAATTTACTCGAATCCGGAACGCCAACAAGTCATTGTCACTCATTGAGAATGCTAAACTTAAACGTACATGTCGAGTTTTTACGATTTCATACAGAAGAGGAATTTTGAAAAAAAAATATATAGTAGCAGAATTGGAAGTAGTATTTCAGTGGCACTAATTGAATAGTGCAGTATATCCCCAAAAACATGGTGGTTTCTTCAATGTTGATATGAGAAGTAGCAAAGAGCGACCCTAGTTGTACATCTGTGCAGACTGCACATGAAAGTAATCTGAAACCCCCAATTTTGATGCTGAATATGCAAAATTAATGTAGCGAAAAACTTCTACGGGAAGAAAAACATACGCATTCTATAACAAAGACAGAATGCAACATAAGTTGAGCGGTCGACTGTCGTCGGTTGCATTTTTTTTCACTAATAGTTCTTTTGTGTTGATTCATCACTAACAAAGAGATTTTGTGCAGAAATATTTCTGTGGGAAACGTAAAAGAAAATAGTGGATAACTATCAAAATGGCAACTACTGATCGAATAAAAGTATTCACGAGACGATCGTTAAACACACACAATTAATCGATGCAAAAAACGCAAATACCCATCTTAGCGTAAACGTACATTCGCTATCGCAATATTGCGTTCTATTTTAATCTACTCAACAGTGATTACATATAAAGTAAAAGTATGCACACGCCTGTTAACGCAAACTCTCTTCGTAAGCCCCACTGGTTAATAGTGAAACAACGTGGAGATAGCACAGAGAGCAGGAACAACTCGCGCAATGCTCAGCCAATCATGCTCGAATCAAAGGTTTCAAGCATTTCAGCCTATCCTTTCAACAACACCTTTCTTTGAACTTCTGTATGCGAACCTTTCGGCCACCAACATCTAGCAACTGAGCATTGTGCGATGCTGGGACATTCCAGTTGCTAAAGATTTCGATTGAGGAACTCAAAATTTTTGGCTTCTGCTTTCAAAGTACGGATCATGGGAGAAGAACAGTCTGACCAAACAGACGCATTTCCAAGGATGCGTCCAGAATTCCAAAGGGGACCATCTTTGGGAACCTCGGCGATGGAACAGTCATCATATAGGTAGGTTGCTGTTGGCAAATAAGGACCAAACTATGTAAGCGGCATAATTCGAAACCCATTAAAACGTTCTACCATCCTACAATTTTCTACTAGCAGACATCCACGGCCGAACAATAAAGGCCACTCTTTCGAGAGCGGTGAGCCTGACCTTGACAGCCTAAGAAATGGATGACTGACCATTGATTTACTGTACAGTACCACTGACGGGTACTTTATAGTGACGTGAGAGGCAATAGCTTTCTTGACCCCAGACAATCACCAAGGCTGATGGCAACATGTAGACAACACCTCGTTCCTTCGACTTTCATCGGAGGATCTCTTCTCTCCTCAAATTACTCGGTAACCTCTTTCCTGCCTGGATATGCCATCGCTTACTCAATGATATAGTCACCCCACCGTTTTTTTTTTTTTTTGGCTGCATACGAGCCAAATCCAGCTTCTTAGTGATGAACCAGTCGTCTCGGCCTTCACTCAGTGCAAGAATCGACTAGAATCTGTTAAGAGTTTCAAACCCCATTGATTTGCCATCCACTGCCAAAAAGGGACACTCACAGCACCGAATATTTTATTTACGATACATAATACACAACAAAAATCAATAAACTACATGTTTACTGCGTGAGCAATCTTCATGCAATCATGAGAGCAGATGGGAGGTTACGAAAGCGAGTGATGCGACATTGTTTTAAAGGAAACAACAAATTACAGTAGAGAAGCAATTCCTACCTCATTCATATTGTCAGTCACAAAATGCGATTATATCATCACCGACAAAATCATTAAACAGTCTGTTTGTTGGATGGCCATTACAAGAGTCCCCGTGAATTTAATGGGTTATAACCCTTTTCTGAGTAATAAAAATTAACCAGAAATAAGAAGGAAATGCAAAGAACCCATAAAGCTTGACTGCTCATCTGTATGCTCTTCCACCATCACTTCGCATCGAAGTTTTGTGGTGCAATAAGCAACTCCAAAAATCACATCAATTCGTATTTCATCAACCAAACTACTCTAGCCAACGTTTAATTATCAAACGTGTTCGAAACTAATTTTGGAAATCCCTTCTATATTGCATCACATATACAACCATAAGTAAGGAGCTGTAAAACGTTACTGCGTAAAGATGCCAACAGTAATTTGTATTTTGCACACATTGTACAGTATTTAATAACCCGCTTAGACTAGAAATCATAAACAAAGAAAAAACATTGACTGATCAAACGAGAACAACAAACAAATCAGGAGGCTTTTCTGGCGTTAAAAAATGGAACATATAAATACAAATGACTTTTTAGCGTATAAATACAAATAGTTTGCAAAATGACTTTTTAAATAGTAATATAGGATCACAGCAATAAAACCGTACGCTGAAGGTGAATTTAGAACAGAGATTTCGAATATGATCAACCCGCAGTACAACAGCGCTAAAACAGAAGACAACAGCACTAGAAAAGAAGAAAGGCGACGTTGGTTCTAAGATGTGCTGAGCTGTTTGCATCACTGAAAACTTCTGTTCAACACAAATAGCCTTCACATTCTCTACACAAACTGGGAGATAGCGCTCTTATGGCGGAAACGTCCTAACTGGTGACGTCGCACAGGAGGCAGTGGTGGAAGAGTTATGGAACTTCGAGAAAGAACTAAATAAATTCCACTGAGTGATGCAGAAACAAACATTTTGCATCCTTGTGGGGAAAAATACTTCTCAAGTTTTCTGAAAGCATCATTTTTAACGTTACCCAAAAATTGTGATCACCAGGTCATCAACTTGCATCGGTCGTGCCTCCTACATGTCAACAGATCCACTTTCAAGAATGAGCGAAAGTGTGCGATCAGTAAAGAGTAAGTTGCATAAAGAAGCTGCTACGAGTGATCACCGAGCTTCGTTCGCTTCCATATAATTCGTTCTAATCATCTGCCACAGTGATTGACCGTATTTGGAAATCGAGAAGAAGTAAGCACAGCTCAAAAACATTGTCACTGACGATAGCCACAAATACCAGTCAGCTTGTTCTTCTCTAGCACGAGCTGAAATTCGACACATCACAAAACACTAAACTGCTTTTCAAAGTTGATTTGCAACCATACAATTGAGATCCAATTACAATAATTTCCAACTTCCAAAAATCTCGTGCTGCAAAAGAAATGCAAAGAATCAACAACACGTGCATGCATATTTGGTACACCCCTGGCAACAACATCGCTCAACATCACACTTAAAATGTATAGCTACTAGCCCGCCACAGATATTCCGGATGTGAGGAGCACAGGACAGAGAAGGAAGGAAGCAGCAAAATAGGGAATGGATTAGATCCATTAAGAACCTCTCCTCACAAAATGCCAAATAATCTTCCAGAACAGGATTGAACTAAAGAGCCTCTGCGTTGCCCCCTCATCGAGCGCAAAGGCCTCCTTCTGAAGCGGGAAATTACGATCAACTTCATGGGGTTACCAGATACGCTTGAGAGAGCTTTGATTTCATACCTCTTCCGCGACTGGGGTAAAGAAAAAAACAAATGGACCTAAATGACCTTCGGCAAAACCTGAAAGATAGAGGAGTAGCAACTTAGGCGTAAGCAGAATTGACTTTCTTTTTCTATAAAGTACCATATAAAGATCGCTGTGAAAATTCCCTGTCAAACCGATTGCTACCCAAATGAAGCTGGAAGGAGTAAAGTCCTACTTGGCAGCGGTCCTTCATAGTCGGCCTCTTGCACGGTGAGCGAGCTAATCGGCTCGAGATCTGTCCACTTTTCAATAAATTCCTTGAAAGCTTCTAATGAAAATGGTGAGTCATCCATACGTGCCACCCCTATGCCATCCAACCACAATATTATCGTTGGCGTTCCCGAAATACCATAGCGACTATGTAACCTGAACTTAATCATACAAATATGAACACAGCATAATCGCAGTGCTATCAATCAAAGTAAAATTAAACAGATAAGAAAGGAAAAGTGAGAAGGAAAGATATTCATTCAAAATAAAAAAGTATTTGAGAGTAGAAAAAGAAAAGGCCAAATCAACAACTTTGAAAACTGTAATCGAAAACACAGCAGACTTTTCGAATGAGAAAGCAATTATCCAATTATGTGAAGAGTTCATTAAGAATTCCATTTCTTCTATTATTTATGAAAGACGATCAAATCGTTCCTAACTGTGAACACTACGACAACCGACTGAAAAGGGAAAGGCAAACGCCGAACGAAGAGGTCACTATGACATGAAATATTGAGACATAAAAGGAAATTGAAATCAGTCATACCTGCTATATTCAGATGCATCACAAGCAATAACATGTAGCTGTGGATAAGCTCTAGGTAAAGCATTTAGGAATGGTGCCATACGAGCACTGAAAATACATTGCGGTGTATAGAATGCAGTCAGCATACATAATGGTAAATCTTCGTTATCACTCATTATCGATATAAGATGAAGTAATTGAGAGGAACTCATCAATTGCAAAGTTGCGTTTTCACGTCGAAGTGCTGCAATATATCAATCATTCATTACGAGATATGAAACCATTTCACACAGCGAAACTTACTGAATATAAACAACCCCACGGTGAAATGGCATCGCATTAAGATGGGTGGTACTCTTATTTTGAATTGTGCACACTTACGCGATCGGTTACTAGATTTAGCATAAAATATATACACATTGAAATAATAGGTTAAAAAAGAAATTCCTGGCAGTGAAAGAAAAGAAAAAATTATTGGAGAGGGAAAAGATACTCAAAAACTACAGATTAGATTTAATTTTGCAAGCACAATGGAGATAAAACACTGATTTGAGTGCGCAAAATAAAGCTGCTTCATTATCAGACTATATCATGCATACAAGTAACGCCCAGTGCAGCTTTCGATCCAACCCTGAATTTTTCTTTTTTTTGCGAATGCGAACACAGTAATACGCCACCGCTTTTGGATCTCACATTCTCACTCTCTTGATCCCCTTCTGTTCAGTTATTAATCCTACTGCCGTGATCTTGGTGTAAACCATTTCAGTGGAGGATATGAAGGATAATTTTAATAGATGTAAAGAAATCAAAAGGCATGTTGACAATACCGCTGCGATAACGAAATGGCATAATAACCTTCTAGCTGAACTTAACTTCACCGCCAATGAAATGCCGAAATCAGGCCGGTTAGGGAGCCAAATGTAGGTACGACTGCACCTCTAAGCAATCTATTCAAGGTGTGAAGGCCATCAAAAGGGAGCTAAACACTGTTATAGAAATGATGGGGGATGGGAAACGGAGGCGGCGCAGTTGGCGTTGGAGACACAATGAACTTTTTCCGTTCTAATACCCGAGAAGCTGGGAAAATTAATTCAGAAGCGCCTGAATAGTGAATAGCACCTATAGCAGAACTAATGCATGTCAGCACCGAACTAACAACATCTCTTCGAAATCTAGAAAGAGGGAACTTATCAACACCCTCACTGCTCCCCCCTCGTCAATTTTTTTGTTTCATGATAAATCAGTTAATGTTGCTGACAGCCGTGAAATGCGACCACAGAATTATTGGTATTTAAGTGGAGAGAGCGATACTGGAAATTCTGTTGTCATAGCAAGCCAATGAAAATCTGCACCATAGTAGGAGGTAAAGGCCATTCAAAACGAAGTGCTTACCAGTCGAACATCTGATCTTGCTATTAGCCAGGAAATCGAAAGGCGCGTCGATGATACATAAAGGATCCGCCGATGGGCACATGTTCTTGACCAGCAGTAAAAACGCATCCTTTGGATAACTGCACTGTTTAGGTGGGAATGCTGAAAAGAATTTATCACGCACAAGTCATCAAGTACTTGTTGCTATTGCAGCTACCTATGTATAAGTTGCTAATGTGCTCACTACTGCAAAGTTCAGTACGCGCGTTTAAGATAGGTACTCATCCTTGTGTCACCCGCCATTTAAACAGGAACCAGATTCATCCCTAGCCACATTTCTATGGGTTAAATCTGCCTCTGGTCGGGAGACCGCCTGCTGCTTAAGCGGGGCTGACGCTGGCACTAAGGCCAGGTTTAATCTGCCGGCTACAATCGGGGTCGGGTTTGACATGGGTTGAATTGCCGTAGAGAGGAAACCCCTAATCGGTTTTTAATAACTTCTGCAGCTCGAAAAAATACAATAAGATGTTATCCTTGGGCTCAGCTTGCTACCGAAGGTCGCCTCGCAGAATAATTCATTTCAACCTTCCTATCAACGTTTGTTGCATGTTTTCTCAATATTTCAACTGATTCTTTTTGGAAGATGCAAGGTATACTATGAAAATGAAATTTTGGGACAATTCTACGAACAAATCAGCACCAGAAAAACGACTTACTTTCATGAATTACGCGAAAAGTTCTGATTTCAAGTTAGTGCAACAACAGATCATGTCAATAACAAAAGTACTGCACGGTTCCCAACATACCGGTCGAATGTGTTGACGATATTTGTTCTGCTGGAGTGTCCTGTTCATCGGGATCTTCACTTGGTGAACTTAACTCTATGTCCATCGTATTCGAACATGGCAACACTGCGAGAAAATAGAAAAAACCAAACAACTTCTTATGATCTACTCCAAGTTTCATCCTGAACTATAATGGAGGAGGAAAAGGAAACAAACAACAAACACCAAACAACGAAAACTGACGAATACTGCTATCAGTAAGAGATAACGAACACAACATACATTGTGGTGCTTATCAATATCACTGACAGTTAACTAAAAGAATCACTGGATGGGATAAGTTCATTGTTCGCAATGGATTTGCATGCACTGAGCCTTATCGCTGATACGAACACTTGCGAAACTCATACTCATGCCGAGACAGAGATGTGTCACATCAACATTCAAATATGATGTACAATTTTCCAGTTTACAAGTCTTGAGGTTCATGCGGTTTGCGTTTTTTTTTTTTTTTGAATTCAAATCATTATTGTTAAGGAATTTTTATTGGGAAAGATGAGCAATAAACTACAGATAATGGGTGTAATAAGACACTATACGGAATAAAGGAAAGAGCTTAGGCACGAGGAAACACATTGCATTAGTAGTAGAAATTTTACAGCTGTAATACTCGTATAACGCTTAACTCTAGTAGGAACATAAAATGCATCGACCTTTTACAGCGCAAAATCACAAGTAACAAAAAACTGGAGAGTGGGTGTGATAAGCTTTAGCCAAAAGCGCAGGTGCAAGAAAGAGACGGAGGGAGACCGTGCGCGTCTTCAGCGAGCGACACGGCACCGGCCACTCGGAAATAAATCCTCGCAATAAACGTGGAAATATACAGTAAGAAAGCCAGTTCGAACAACGGATTTCAACATATTCGAAAGAGCATTAAAAGCTCTATCAGAATCGAAAATAACCTGAGACAAAAACAAGAACTCTTCTATAAGGTCGATTTTTTATATGCCGTGCAATTGAGGAAAATTGCATGGTCATTGATAAATCAGGGCCTATAAGTGTATAAAGGAACAAGATTTGGGAAGAGTGGCTAGGTGCTTTCGAAAGAGCATTAAAAGCTCTATCAGAATCATTAATAATCTGGGACAAAATGGAGAACTTTTCAAGAAAATCAATTTCTTATATGACGCGCAATTGATGTAAATTGCAGTGTCGCCGTATCCTTATCTCATGCGTTGTCGTTGTGCATTTATGACATTATTCTTAATGAAGGACTCAATTCATGACACACTTGACGATTTAATGAATTGACAAAATCATTCATAAATTACATTATACTCGCTGTGGCTCCTTATGAAAGGATCTTTCACGCGATTGTTACATGCACCAGCTAAGAATTATTCAGTTCGACAGTTCTGGGTTTCCTTCATTTCGTTTCTTTTCCATATAGGCATACCGACAATGGGCATTGTAAGTTCGCTTGATGATAGAAAAGCCAACCGACTCATTCAGGGGTTACTTGCCTTGTCATACGTCGACTGCATGTAACAGTTGCCTTCTGACACAGATCCCTCAGAATTGAAAGGGAAAAGCGGTTCGAAGACGACATGCCTCCAGTTGAAAGAATTGAAATTTACATGGCAGCGGAAAGTGGTTATGAGACAGGAAACCTTCAATGTAAGCAGTCGTTTGAAGTGCGCAACTCTAGCTAAAGAAGCCAGTTCGCAAAATATGGAGGAGATTAAAAAGAAGATGGGGCTATCAAGAACACTCGTTTCGGACTACTAATCCAGAATGGCTAAACCCTTCCACCATACACCGACTCGTGTTCATTCCAAGTCGATCAAGGCCAGGGCAAATAGGCGACTGTTGCAGTTAGAGGTGATGGCAACTGTTCTCATATCTCAGTATCATAGGCAAGCAATTTCGCGCATCTGCAGCGTTCCAAAAGTGGCAGCTTGTCGGAAGAAAATTTGTATATTCGACAATGCAACCTATTAATTCAGTCAATTAAAGCGGATCGGAACCTTTTTATTGACATATGTCAACAATGTCAACATATGTCAATCTCTGTATCGCTTATGTTTCATCGCTACAAATTTAGTCAGTTGTGCATCATATAAGAAATCGATCTTATAGAAAAGTTCTTTTTTTTGTGTTCGAGATTCTGATAGAGCTTTCAATGCTGTTTTAAATGTGTTGAAATCCATTGTTCGAACATCGCTTTCTTACCATATATTTCCACATTTATTACGACGTTTTATTCCCGAGTGACCGGTACCGCGTCGCTCGCTGAAGACGCGCGCGGTCTCTCTCCATCTCTTTTGGCTAAATGCGTCAACCCCTGAAATTGAACGTGTCATCTCCGGAATTGCGATTTGAAATAGCATTACAGTGAATATTGTCCCGTGTGTATATGTATTATGGAGAACGTATTTTGGTACGGCGGTTATATATGACGGAGAGGAAATAGATTCTACTTGTATGTTTTCATTGGAAGTATTAAGTATACGAAATCACTATGAAATGCTTCAATTTTATTGTAATTTCATGTCTTCATTTCCGGAATATATTCTAATTCTGCACAAATATAAACCAATCCTAAAATTAAATTTGTTAGAGGGAGATGTTGATTTGGATCACACATGGTCATCTTGCCACAAATGATTTTATTTCATACGCACACAGGTGGAAACCAAATGTCCGCCGATGCAACTATGAGCCAAAACTGCGAGGACCATTTTACCTTCACATGGAAAACTTGAGCGGCTTGAAGCGATGTGCTGAGGGTGTTCCATTTTCTGACATAGTCCACTAGAAGTTTCCATAGGAAAGCAATTCCTCGATGCTAGCTATTTTTTTGGGGTCGATTTGCATGTAGAGCATCAAGGGAACCATCTGTCAGGATGATCCTTGGTGGTTTTAGTCTTGAAGCATGTTCTAAGCTATATCATCTGTCACTACAAGATTTTTTCTCATTCGGTTGAGCTCGCTATTGACAGCGGTTTCTAGTCAGAGAACCTCAACAATTTCCATCAATTGCCTTCAATTACGTTAACTGCAAAATTGATGGGAAAGGTGCACATTCTATGTGAATTTCCATTATGAATACCTCTTTAATGGATTCTCTCTTAATTGGATTACGGTCACTGTGAGTGTGTGCACAATTATTTATTCAACTTTTTGCAACGAACACATTTTAGGCATTATGAGCAAGTCTATACTGTTCGGCGTAGTCCAGCAGTTTAATATTTTTTCTATTAATTCATTTCATCTGCAGTCAGCGATATTTAGAGCAGAAAATAATACAGCAATCTGCTTCCGACCCGGAAAAACTTTGTTTCAATACTCTCAGACTTAACAGACCCTTCATCTTGTCCTTTCCGACTATCTTCGGAGAATCTCAAATTTCGCGAATCTCGAATTTCACTGGAGAATACCGCAATTTAACGGCCCTTGTGGGGTTTTAAATGCTACATTATTAATAAACGTTGATTCATGAAGCGTTTCTGTCGACGTACCAGCAGATTGAAATGGTCGTTTATGAATATTAATCTTGAATCATTGAAATATTGAATGCTGATTTAATTCTATGCTTGATGAGAGACTTCTGCATTTCCCTTTTGATTTGTCCCTCTTTGCTGTCATTCACTCTCAAATTACTCGTTACAACAAAGAATATACACTCCGTTTTATGATAGCTTTATGGGCACAATTCTGCAGATGAATTTTTTCTAATCTCTCAGAAGAAAAAAGAGAGTTATTGTAGTGAGAATGTATTTTCGAATATTTGCAATGAAGGAATCTTATTTAGTATGCATATTCCCCTCTGGTAGTTTAAGTGGTTGTGCGAGGAAGCCACTGTTGAAAGTTGAAACCTTATTTCCTTCAATCTTGTTTTCCACTCTATTATATTATCGTTATTCATATGGGAATAGTAGATAATGTTCAATATAGCGATATGATAGCATCGTGGCATACAAAAATAACACCGCAGCAAATTTATTAACTTTAATGCAAATAATGAGGATATAATATCGCAAAGCAACAATTCTTTGGTAAGCACACATAGAGATTCATAATGCGTAAAACGAATCATTTCACACTGATGAGGAAGCTATGCGCATCAATCACAACTCTGTGAAACTCATATAAAAATCTATCGAGCATAAAACATAATAAATATGCAAAAAAAAAAAAGAAAAACAATAATCGATCTTTTTGAGCCGAATCAATTCTTAATTATTTAAAGTTTATTGTAAAACCAATTTTTTGAGTAATACGAAACGGAATTTATCCAATTGTATAATGATTAATTTTTCCATCTTCTATTACAGAATTCATCGTTAATGCTATTGGGTTGGACAGTGTAGATTCGTGCTGTTCATGCCCGATATGTGCTTTTTATACAACTATTTCATCAATGCTTGTTTAAAGATGAGGCATTGAGGGCATTCAAGTGATTATTAGATGACCATCAAATCTAGCTGACTTCATATGGACTTTTCACGTGCAAACGACGGTTGAAATTTAATATTATGGATGCGATAGACAGAACGTATATTGGTCGTGTATAATGTTGTATTTTGCAGTACCAATGTTTCATTAGGACTTCCTTGTAAAAATTTTTGTTTGTCAATTTTCGATAGCTGTACGCATTGATTCTTTAGAACTATGAGCTTAGAAGAGTATGCTCTACAAGCAGTTTTTTTTATAAAAGAAATAAGCAAGAAACAAAACAAAAACACGACGCGAAAGAAAAGGGAAGTTATACGCTAAAATGCTGAAAATTCAAGCAGTGAGGGAAGAGATCACAAAATTCTATTACATATTAGCCTCAAGATTACTTTGTTACAACGGAACCTTAAATCATCTCACGATAACAAATAACGAACCCAAGAGGGGTTTTTAAAAAGTGCTATCCGACTCCTGCTTCAGCATTTTTTTATGGGGAGGGGGTGGGGGAGAGAGCAGTGTTTCATATTGTCCATACCCGACTTGATGGATTTCCTTAAAATGATAAAAATTTATGAGGCACAGTAGGCATACAGAAACATCACATATACGAGGGGTAACGAAATTCATCCAATTAGTGAAAATTCCATTAAAATTCCAATTATGAAGCGATCGAAAAAAGACTGCATTAAGGGCATCTGGACAGGCATTCATCAATACGGGCTCATCAAGTTAACATTCAGCATCTCTATTATGAGGACATTTTTTTTACTTCATATAGTATCATGAAAGCATTCAAAACAAATACGTTGTTCTCGAGTTTTCAGTATGGAAGCAATCTGTATTGTTCGAACGACTTACAAATGCTGCACAGTGAATCGAGAGAGGAGAAGGGTATCTACTGCACTTTTACTAAGCAACCTTTCAACGTGAAGGAAATGCGCTTATTCTGAATGAAAACTAATCATTTCTTTGTAAATTTAACGAAGATGGCAAGTTATTTATGGTATATTATTTTATCATTTTTTGCAGTAGGCAGGTAAATTAAAACTATTTCCACCCTTAAAAAGAAATCATTCTAAAAAACTGTGAAATAAATAGTGAAAGAAAGAGTTTACTGTAGGAGATTTTTTTTTTTACAGAAGCTCCCTCGAACAGAAATCCATTCTTAGGGAGCGGAGGCAATAGAAGAGTGCTTTCGAAATTGAAGGATATTCTGTATCGACTTCTGATTACTTACCAGAAAAAAGATCTCGTTGATGAATTGTACTGAAAACTACGAAACGACCAGCGTGTTCGGTAATGCTCATCTTAACAATGTACAAAAGTCTATGAAAAAATTACAGCTGACGAAGAGCAGCGCAGAAATGAAAGACACAAAAAATCTCGATGGAAGCCATAAAGTCAATGCGAAGCATATATCGCAAGAAAATACTTCAAGATGGCCGATATTGAAGCAGATCTACAAGAGGGAACATTTTGCTGGGTAGTTGGGAACATAACAGCAGAGTTCGGTGCCATAAACCCAAAAAAATCCACAACGTGATCCGAAACGAAATTGAACTCGCGCGATCGGAATGGCCACCAAGCATTGACGTTGCTGAATTTTCATAGTGGTCAAAAAACTTCAAAGCACTGTTTGATAAAAAATATTTTTTGCCTTATTAACTGAAAATGTCCACGAATTGATCTCCTTCAGTTAGATCACTCAGCACTCCAAAACAAAGGCGCCAGGAGCAAATTTGGTTCTTGTTGGTGGTTTTGTACTCATTTTATTTACTGGATGATACTAAAATTCAGATGATACTAAAACAGGGAATACGACGTTGTTTCGAGATTTCACTGAAGCGTTGATTTACTCACCTTGATAACACGACATGTGCCCAAACACTTCTGCAAATGTAACGCACAAATTCGTCGGCTGTTCTCGTTGATCTCCATTAGCGGATGTTTCTTTAATGGTAACACCTTAACGAGAGAGTGTAACGAAAGACTATAAACTCTCTAACATGGAAGCTTTCTTTTCCACATCGATCGAATTTATAACAAATTTGCCGTTCGATAATGCAGCTTGATTTTATATTTAATTTTAGATATCCTCTGTTCTAACAATGAAGTAAATGTGCACTCATGAGCAAAATAAATGAAGACAACGGTGATGTTCCATCAAAGTGACGATTTTTTTCACAGATCAAATTGTGATTATTTAAGCATTTGGCTGTTATCATAATAGCATGCAAGCCTCTTTCTGAGAGGTTTTAAAGCTATCACAACTATATAAGATCTTGTCTATCAAGTATATTCGAAAGTCATCGTCACGTTGTCAAGTATTTTCATGAGTTATGACATGAGATAACAAAATTGCATATCCATTAATCGAGACATCCACACTTCTGAATCGACGTCGATCATAAAAATAGGAACAAGCTATGGGAACACAGATGTGTACATTCTATTATTGCAATGTTTAGCTAAGCATTCTGCATTGTTATCTGATACAACTGTGCACGTCGGATGGTCTGTACTGGATAGATTTATAAGAGGCCCATTTTATGCTAACTCTGCTTCGATCACATTTTCACTAATTGTTCTACAAATGAACGAAAGTAGTATAATCTACACGTTGTGTGCAAATTTTGCTCAATCGTAAAAAGGTATTCAATCTGCGATGTTGAAAACAATAAGTGGAAAAAAGCACAGCAACAACGAAAACCAAACTTACATACGGCTGACATTCGCTGAGAATTATATGTCCACTGACCTTCTGAAGTAATTTTTCAGGAATCTCACACTGTGTATAGTAGTCGGACCTTTCAACAGCACTAAAAGAAACAAGAGGCACTCATAAATTCGTGATTATATAGATGGAAAGGTCAATGCATCAATTATTCGTTCAAATTCGATCATGTTTTGCGTTATGAGACCCAATATATCAATCATTTGTAATTCTATTTAGTTACAGAAATGATCAAAAATCCTATAGAATATGAGGAAAGCTAAATAGTTATCAAGTGGACTTACAAATATATGCGCAGTTTCGTGTAAGAGCGAAGGCTGCCACTACCACCGCATGCTGAACAAGGCTTCTTGCCATGACCTTTGCAATGTGAGCACTCACTGATTCCACGTCCGTGACAGAAATAACAGAAATCATGATGACCAATACCAGGAGGCGGTACGCCTGCCTTTGCCATGAAATGAATCGGAGTACCCACTCCATAGGCAAGACCACCGGATGTTGGCCGCACGACGGCCGTACCCGAGCCAGGGTAACCACGTGATAGGTCAGACTGCAACAGACCATTTGAAGTCACAATAACAGTTTGAAGAAATGCAGATCAGTTTTCACGATTTCTGATAAATCGTTAATTTAAAAATGAGTTAGTTACTGCAGTCCTGACCGTGCTACCCATGTAGGTGGTGACTTCAGGCTTAAAAAAGAAATTTAAAATTGATTTATTCTACGAGAATCAATATAATAGAATGTCTGTAACCGAAGGAATGGTGAAATTAAGCTGCCATCGCTCTTATTTCTCAAAAAAGTACAAATGTGTTCGCAATGGTTAACTTAAGTTGTAATAAGTTGTAGCTTATGCTACTCAATTAACATCCATTGATAATTCCGCTGTTCTCTGTGGAAAGGTGTATGTTTGTCAAAAATCAAATTTCAGTCTCGCTGAAGTGTGCTTCGATACCTTATTTTAAAAATAACCAGTGATATATTCTTAGTCCTTTTATTTTCCCTTGCAAAAGACGATGAAGACTTCTATATGAGCGATGAAACTTCGATCTAATTCATTTCTTTGAACTTATAAGACGTTGTGAAATCCAAAATTCCATCCCATATCCTATGAAAACGATTTTTAATAAGAACGGAAGTAGCACTGATGCATTTTACTCAGTGACTGTAGCATTAGGACACCACAGTATTGACCTATTTACATGATCCATTCCAGTATTTCACACATGATTGTCATGTTAAATGGTGACGAAAATTGGTAAAGATCAGCTGGGATAACAAAAGCGATACTTACATGAGGAAAAGTGCCGATCATAGGATGTGTGTAGACAGCCGGATGGGCGACGCCTGCTTTCATGCCAGTTCCTCTAAAATCAGTTATGAATATTCATGGAATGCCCAATATTGTCACAACTTCCCATCCAATCAACCCCGCAGGAGGGAGCATTCTCGGCTCAATTCAACTTGCCTCGCACAAACATCATTACTCCAACATGTTTTAGCTTTCGTCGGTTCATTATTCTTCCGCTTGTTTAACAACCGTTGCCACTAATTCTAACTGTTGCTAGGATGGACAATGTTATTCTGAATGGAAGTCCACTTCAATAAAAGATCGTTGTTTCGGCAATCGGATAAATGAAAAAATATCCCTCAAAAATTGACAAGAATAGATTTCTGCTCAAGGAAATAGTGTAGGTGAGAATAAAGTTGGACAATCGGAGAAAAATAAAATTGGTAAGTTTTGGATCATTTGTTCTCATAGGAAAACCACCAAACTCGACCAACAATCGCGTCGTTGAATCGCTTCTGAAGCTTTCAAAATATGCCCAGATAATTTTCAAGTGAGTGTTTAAATACCAACAACTTAATGAGCACAACCTACTTTTAAATGGGATAAATGCACTTCGGGAAATTGAAGTGTTTCGTAACATTACGAAAGATAAACTCACTATGGCCATTTTGGCAATGATGTTTGGTCTCAATATCTCAGCAATTTCTTTGCGATAGTAATAATTATGTCGAATAATAAAAATACATCAAATTATGCGATGGTAATATGATAATGCAAATAGCTAGCTACATGAAGAAAATGAGAGAGCACATTAATCCTTAGTGAAGTTATTAAAGCTAATTTTGCCGTACCTTTTAACTACTACGATCTCTCAAATCAATATTTTTTCTTCTATAATGATACTAGAAATCCGTAGATAAATGCAATTTGCTCGTTCTCCTCAGCAATTTTCCCAAACAAATCAAAACGCAAAAATCGAATCTAAAAATAATTAACTCACCTGCAGTAAGTACATTTATCTGTGCCATAACCACGACAATAAAAGCAGTGTGTCAATCCTTCGGCGTTACACGAATTGCATGTTATGAGTTCACTGCTACCGGGCATTTCGATCACTTTTACCTAGCATAAAGCATTATAAGAGCAACTTTAGAGAACAGAAACATCTTATAACACCAACAGCTTATATAAGTGATCATTTCTTGGTCACACTTATTAATCTGGATTACTATAAAGGGAAGAAGCAAAAATTACTCGGAAATGATTTACAAGTAAAGCGAAGATTCTCACTATATTGACAACTCTTACATTCGTCGAAAAAGGGTTATAGAACATATTCATTTTGTTGTGAGCGCAGTCCCGCATCTCTTCCATAGGCTTGACAGTCAGCTAACTATATAGTTAATTACTGATTTCAACCTGATGAGAGAAGTTTCACATAATAAACAGCAGCTTTGATTTAAAACTGCTTATATGAGCGCTTCGTGCACGGAATGAACCTCAACAAATTCCATTCTTTAATAAATTGATTGCAAGGATTGTCCGTTAGTCAGCGATATTTGCTGAATAGGGGACTGAACCGATCTACTTTCTTGTACGGCATAATAACCGACATTTGGAACTTCTTATAGTATACAACAGGCAAGAAATTTAATATATAAAATTATGCAGAACAATACATAAGATAGAGGGCCAGTCGTTTCGACGATTCAAAATGAAACTCACTAGATTTACTATAGATGTATATATTTAGCTATTTGTTTAGCTCAAAGATTCTTCTGTTTCAAATTCTTCTTCACTTGTTCCAGCCTCCCTACTGTTATCCATCTGTTTCTCAATATCTTATCGCCGTCATTACCTCTTCATTTGTAATAACTTCAGGCACAAAAAAGCATTCCCACCTGGTCAACGAACTCTTCGGCCGGTTCCACTTCGTAATCCCAAGGATTAAAGCTGAGACCACTGCTTCCCGCTGCATTTTGATGCTCCAAGAATTGTCCCAAGCTCACACCTTCAGTAGCTTTGCTTGTGCTTCGTGTCTCCGTAAAACTTTCCAAGGTGTACTGAAAAGAATGCCTTTTCAAAAGAGATCAATAATAGCCGTTATGCGTCAACCGATATGAACTGATACCTGAGTTTGCTTTGTGTTATTATATTTGGAAGTGAAATTTTATAAATACTATCCCGAAAACGAACAGGAAATTATGTGAAACACTTCGAGAATGTCATTCTACCTTGTTTCGGCTTTTCAAATATTCTAAAAGTACTGCTTTTTTCGAGAAAAAGGGACTTTTCTTCAACTCGATTGATAAAAGAGATCTCGAAGGAACGAACACGACACTATCTCGATCTTTGGGTTCAGCTTTTAAGAATGCAACAAGAGCAAACACCATGAAATAGATATTGATTTGTGGCATTTTCCTCCGATTGGGAAAGTCCCACTTTAACAATCGAAGTGAAAGTGTCACGATTCGTGGAACGACCCATAGAAAACTATTGATGTAATTGCGTGATTACAATAAACTATTCTACAAATGATTGTTGCATAGCAATAGTCGATCACACGGCAACTTTTTTGTTCAGATGCGTGTCAATAGCCGCGAAGGAATGTCGTAATTTTTTATTTTTTATTTTTTATTTTTTTGAAAAGACTTTAAGCACTTTATCGGCTTTAGCACAATATGCGTGCCTGTTAAAGCTCTTTTAATACCGCCTAATTTTTTCACTATCTTAGTTTTATCGATCTCTATTGTTGACATTATTTTCTCCTCATGAAAAAAGCCAATTCAATTCACTAGTTGTTGATATTCGCAATAAAATGACACTTTGCAGCTGCTCTCATTTCAAAGAGAAATATCGAAAAAAAGCGCTGTTTGTGCACTTTTGCAAATTTGATTACGAGGAGCACATTCTGGCAATGTGGAGGTGTGCATGTATGTGTGTGTGTGTGTGTGTGTGTATGCGTGCATGTGTGTGCATGTGTGCGTGTGTGTGTGCGCCCATCTTTCCGGTAAATTAAACTTGGAAAACCTGAAACTACAAATAGAATTTTCGATGGGCATAATGTGCAATATGAGGCGATCTCCAATATCTGTTTCTGAATTGATCTATAAACATTTCCAAATTGATCTATCAATCGTTAATAGAGTTACTGGCATTTAAAAGTGTCTAATTTTGCATTCATTTTGCATTCGGTAGAGTTTTCTTTATGTAAATCGGTATCTGAATGCATATTATTCTGCGTGAATTGTTATTTGTTGGTAGTGGATGAAAGTAGCTGGTTTGGAGAGAGGACTGCAAAGGGCATGTGTATATCGTCATCTCCTATATCATGTTTACCCACTTCTAAACTTCTTTCAATCATCATACAAAACGAGTGTGTTCAGTAACAAAAGTGAGCCTACAAATGATCAAGCAATGCTGGTAAGATTGCCACCTAGGACGTTAACTAGCTTATCAGTTGCTATCAGTTCGGGGTCATAGGTTCACAGCAGAAATGAAATATTATGGCGCAGAATGTTTACGAAACGATATATATTTACAAAGCGAACGAGCAAGCACTTCAATCCCAACATTCTTCCACTTACTCGGAATTGGGCTGTTGAACGGAATTATTGACTGTTTCCCATTTTATATGTCAATGGAAATATGGAAGGTCTATATAATAAATGCCATTTGGCAAAGGTGAAAGGTTCCAGCGTGGAATCGAGTTCATGCTCCACTCTAGAAAGTCTAATTCTCAGCACTGCTTTTACAACACAGAAGCTTTACGGAAAGCGTAACAAGCAGGAAATGAACGGATGAACAAGTTGTGAAGTGTGCAGAAGAAACTGCTGTGATGTGCGTCTTTGCATCGCCTTGCTCTGATCAAATTTCATAAGTTACCAACAAATAATAGACATGTAAAGTTGTTTTATTTTATAGACCTCTTGTTTTGGTTCACTCGATGGATCGCATAAACCTTCTGCAAGATTTGCTAGCCAGTCGATTTCGAATACAAGTTTTTTATGCCCTAAATATGCAAAGCTATTCAGACACCTTCAATTGATCTCGACTCGAAACTGCATGAAAAACAGTCACATATACACATACGCGACGTCACAAGAATGCGTTTTTAAAAAGCAAAATAGAACGTAATAGATCATCAGATTTGGATGGATGCAAATAGATCCTTCATTGCTGTTTCATTCATCGACAGTGGCTTTCCTATGGAAAATGAAATGCAAAGCTCACGTGGAGGCAAACTGAATTCTGAATTTTTTCGATGATCATCTTCTTCGCAGCGTTACCCTTCCAATATTTGTGTCGCTTTGCCTCTCGAGTAAGTGCCTCTCGAACTTCTTCTTCGCTAATTTGTCGTGCATCATCGAAATAATGGTCTGCAGACAATCGATCTGGAATATGATTGTTGCTAAAATTAGTTTAGACAGACAAAATTGTCTTTTGTCTTTATCGCCTGCTAGTGGCAAAAAAAACAGATCGATTCTTACTTTAAACATCGTTCATGTCTCTTCATAAACGAGTATTTCTGCGACGTGAAGCAGAAAAAGAAAATGGCCGAAGCATCGCCCAGAAGAAGATGATGAAACGATCCGATTTGGAATATTCGGCTATATCTCAGCAAACTCTCCTAAACGAATCCAACAAATGTTTCCTGGAAAAACTTATTTCCTAAAGTGGAAACGGATATTCCACCCCGATCCAAGAAAGACAATGTTTATGCAAAAGAATATAAACAAACTGCTGATTATCAAAATTGGATGGATGCCAATAGATGGTGGATTGATGCTAAAATGCTGCTCATATCTTCATTTTCAAAATTTTCTGAAAATTGCACCGTTTTCTTCGCGATTCGTCCAACCTTTCTCTCCTAGCAATACAATTCCAAAAGTTCGGCTATCACAATAACATAAAAAAAACCCTAATGTTATATATAATTTCACAAGGTCTTTCTAAACTTAGTGCTATTATCGATCGTTTAAAACTGAAATTTATAGAAATAAAGACGTAGCAGAAGATAGAAAATAGCAAAGAACCAATGTTCCGACGGTGTTCATCGGTATTCTCTGAAGGGGGTGGAACAACACTGAAGTGCTGTTGCTTTGTATCGGTCATAGCTGGACGAAATGACCATGAGCTACGGCGATCACAGTCCACTAGCAGCGAAGACAGAGACCATGAATGCTGAAATGGTGACATCAACGAATGTGAAGCAAATTAACTTTCCATCTGTGGCCACACTCCAAAGCGATGATTGTGGCCTTACTTCTCTCCATTACAAACCGGCTATAGCCTATCGCCTACAGCAGAGATTTCGTTCAGACGTCGTTTTTACAAATATGAGCTGTGCCTCGAGGTAAACCACATTGCACATCACTAATCTCTATGAATGGCCGAGCAGGAAATATTCCAAAATCTCAGTAGGATGTGATATGAGAAAGAAATCAAGGAATGTAAGCTTCATTGCACTCACACTCATTCCCTTTATCGAATAATGTGGGGCACATATCTTCTATTATTTCAGCCACGGAAGTATCTCGAGAATCCGCGGGCGCAGCATTCACTACTTCGAGACAGCTGACTTCATCAACATTTTCGATGATACGATAATATTTCCACAAATGTCTCCAACAAAATCAGAAAGTGTTGGAGCATATTTAAACTTGAAGTATTCAACAGAACAAGAAGTGATAATGGAATCCATTTAAAAAGCGAATATAGTAAAATTTTTCATCGTAACAAATCGTGAACTAATTGCAATATTCAACGCTGAAAAACGATTCTTAATGTGCACATATAAAGTTCAATACTTCAACAAAAGTACGTCGTTAATAATAAGCAGCAGCAAATATTTTATGACGAAAGAAAAAAGGGTTGGTCAAGACAGCCAATCTTATTAAACCTGATAGAGTAACGATAGCGATGGCGATGTGCTTCAAATAAACTTCATCTTCGCTATGGCGAGCATGCCTAATAATTGAATCATTCATGGTACATTTTATTTATTCAGTTATTTCCAATTTTAATCAAGTAGTTATTCGTTTTTTCAAAGCTCAGTTTACCTTCAAATAAAAACTCTTCGAGCCATGTCTTATATAAAAGCAATAGAAAATTGCATTTTATATTTGATAAAAAGCACCAACGAAAGAAAGCAAAGGGAACGAAAAAATGAAATCGCGTTACCTCATTAGCAAACAGCCAAACGCCGACTTGATTACGCAACGTGAATTGCAGAAATGCAAACAATCGGCAATGAGAGTAATTATGCTTCATTCTATGTGAGCTAACATGATTGCTGTTTAACGGCAAAACAAAAGAGAAGGAAGTAATATGATGATTTTTGAAGGACTTTATTGGGGCATTTGCAAGCTGAAGGTACTCAAGAATTCAGTCAATTTTGAAGAAATTCTTATTCAGTAATCGTTCATAGCTAGAGCGCATTAAAATTCGATTTGCCGCAAGCAAAAATTCCTTATTTAAAAATCTGTGGAAAAAATTTCATGATCAAGCTCGAGTGATATTTCCGATAGCCGTGATCTTTTACCACTCACTCTGTGTTTTCATTGCTTATGCGAAGAGTACTGGAACAGCTTTATTGTGGTAATATAAATAATGACGACTTCATGGCAACCATTGCCTTCCCAGAAAATCAACAGTGTTAATGAACGTGAAAAAAGCGCCTTAAGATTGCCTCAATTGACATCATTAGCTAGAACATTTCCAACCGATAGCTCGTAATTTATTTAACTGGCATAAACGGTAATAATACGCAGAAATACATCTTCAGTCATCTTGGTAGTGCAGCCATCCTGAAGCGAACCCCTTCCTCGTACCCCTTCACCCCTTCTCCCCTCCTCCATCTCCACCTCATAATATACTTCACGCCCCACTCATTATTGCAGATTGCAATGTATTTCAACGCATCATTAAGTGTGCACCAAATCGAGGCGAGCCGCGCGACAGTCTCTTTTCCGCCACCTTCCTCACAGTACTGCGAATTGTAATCTCTTTGGGCGGCTAAGTCTCAAAAGAAGCCAGTAATTTGCTGGTCCCAGCTGGGCTTTAATGCATCATTCAGTTCTTGAAAGGTGGGATTTAATTGGGACGGCTTCCACCCAGGATCGCATCGCCTTCCCATGAACTTCGCAACAAAATTGATTCCACTACAAAAAGTGCAGAAAGCTTGAGTAGGCGGAGCACAGTAATCACTAAAACAAGAAATCGAATGATCCATGAGTTTTCGAGTATCATATCGGAGCATGATTGTCTCTCAACTCTATAGCATTCAGTGCATCAACGTTGGAATTAATCAGTTAATGTAGAGGTTGCTTCAGATTACGTGAATTCAAAAGCTGAATTCTCTTCATCCGCACTGCAACTCAAGAGTAAAAAACAGCCAATAACTCAAGACTATTCAATAAAGAATGTGATGGACTATTGGAAATGCGATGGGAAAACGAAAGCTTCGCTGACAAACATCCTGGTTTTTACGGATACCATAAAAAGCATTAATAGAAATGATGGAAATTAGATCCTAGAACGACCCCGATACACTTTGAAAACTTTTAAAGAGGAAATATAAGGATTAATATTAAGTGATGACTGAGATGAGTTTGTCAGAATTTGCTGCGCCGGATGTTTTTATAAAACTTCACTCTCTTGGGTAACGTTTCTGCTCATTAAGCCATCATCCAAATAACAAGGTAAATATAAACTATGTTTGAGGATTACTTGATGATATGAAGAGATGAAGAGAAACGATCTCTCGAAGTGATAAAGTTATATGAAAACACATGTAGCGCAGTGTTGCCAGTTAGCTCAATCGACATTACCCATTAAAACACTTCTGCGCATCAAAACGGCGATTAACCGCATTATTAGATTCATACTCTTAAGTTGCGGCAGTGCAACACAGCAATTCGAATGCTCTATGAAGCGTTAGAGCGCTCATAAAAGAATACAGATTGCTTCCTATACTGGTTGAAAGCTAATTGCGTCAACATCACTGTTGTTTTATAAATTCCAATTGATGAAGGAAGAAGAAAGCAGAGGCGGCTGGATTGGGGCAGGGAAAAGCGTTGAGATGAAGGATTGACGAGCGTTAGATGAAGATAGAATTGTGATAAGTAAACGTGAGATGAAATATAAATTGGGAGCGGTTACACAACGCTTAATGGAGAAACTGCCTCGAAGCAAGCAACCTCTCTCGAAACAACTGCCATCATTTAGTGCTTCCTCAAATCATATGATCGTTTTTCCATCGTATCTCAAACATCTTCAAAAATGCTCTTTCAATATTGTAAACAACATTCATCTCTCACATCGACCACACACCTAACGGTATAGAGGCCATTGATGCATTAAAAAAATATTATTTTTGATCTCTTATCTCGTTATTTTAGCATATTTCACAATTTTTTGTAAATACTCATTAAAATAGACACATTTCTGAGCACAATTGGTGATGGCTTGTGGTGACACAATTGAATTACTATGGTGTAATTAATCGTCAATACAGGTTCGAATAGCGTCATTTTCCACTATCCTGATGGCTACTCTTGCGAATCTCTATCACAGTGACGTAAACTATACGTACAGCAAATAGAACACATAATATAACATTTTTTGTTCATTGTGCCTATATATTGTGGTGCTGAAATGTGTTGAAAATTGATAACGTGAAGCATGTAGCGATTTTATCTTGGACCAATATGGTGTGGTGGTATCATCAGGAATGTAATCATTCAGCTATCATATTGCAAGCATACAGATATCATTTCACTTCAAAAGGTACCATTTCAGGTTGTTTGAAAGCATATAATGCACATAAATCAACCAAACAGCTACTCATGATCGTATCTAGATGGCACTACGGAAAGTACCGATGCATCACTTATGTTATACAACACGCGACATTCTCGTTTTATCTACTGATGTATTTTATTACGTCTTTCATTCTTTTTAATTAATTGGATCGGCGCCTCTCTCTGGTTTTGTGAATAAAGGTTTCACTGCTGTTATTGTCTAAGTTTGGGTTTTTTCTAGAAATATTCCCAATCAGTTAGTTCGCTAGTGCAACTGTTGCGATATAGTAATTTCTTTTGCGTAACTGTTGCATTGTCCACCTGTACTATAACAGCATCTCTTAAAAATTTTTCGCTTATAATTATCGCAAAATTTGTTTGCAATGAACAAGAACGCGTAGAAAAAATACAATATTAAAACTCAGTCGATAAACGAATGTGCTGATTGAGGATAAGGTAGCAACATGAACACAAATGTTTCATTAACACCTAAGCGAATCAATGACCACTCAAAGAATAACTGAAATTAACTGACACATTTCCCTCTCAATCTCGTTTGTGTGATCATAATGAAACCAAACCCTAGCAAGCAAAGTAGCCAATCAACATATTATTCTTAGTCATGTATATATATATATATATATATATATATATATATATATATATATGCATTTAAAACACTTGCGTGAAAGAAGTTGTGAGGAAGGCATGGGGAAAGAAATGGAGGTAGAGGAGAGAGTAAATGAGTATATTATGGAAATTAATATAGAAAACTTTGCTGTTTAAGATTTTTCTAGGTGGCAACACTTAAGGATCCGAGGCATTCAAACAGTGGATATGGTAAACACATCCATCATGCAGTACACGCCTCTATCTTCCAAGCTTTGCAAACGAAAATGTGTAAGCATCACGAGAACCAATGCCCGCAAACTTGTTTAGTGCCAAGAAACTTTGCAAAATCAGATGGGAGCGTAAAAAATTGAAAATGTTCTGGAATAAAGCAAACAATTAACTTTGCCTCCTAACTGTGGATTTCTTATCTTTAGCCGACAAGTGGACTATTGAGACAGCAGAGCAATCAGATAATCGCTACTGGGAAATCGTGAATAGCGACTGGCACATCAGTGAAGAATGAGGTTGGGGATCAACGGGGTATTAAAACGATGGACAGGATAGAGAGTAACGAAAATATTGCATGGGTAGTGGATGCAGTTACTATTAATGATGAAAGAACTATCACCGCTATTATTAATAACAATAATCTTTCATCCAAAATATTCTCGCGCTTTCATCTATTCGCCAGAAGTATCGAGCAATACGATGTGATTGTAAATGATCATGTATATGGGAAAAAATTTCGCGTGGATTATGCGAAATGAACGAAAAGCATTAGATGAATTGTGCAGAGAAATACTACACTCACTCGGCGCAGTTTCAGTAGCTATTCATTCCCTCGGCCATGAAATGTCGAATCGATCGATTGTGGCAGCCAACGGATGTGTCGTCGAATTCTTTCTTACGGCTTTCTGCGCACCAAACTATTGAATACGAGAATGAAATTTAATTTAAAATGATAATGTGTGAGATGTTGAAAATCTTTTTGCAATAGAATGTTCGCAAAAATCAGCTATGTGGATAGAAGCTGATGGACTACGCATTAATGAGTCGGAAAGCAAACTTGCTTTTAATCGGAAAACGTCTATGAAAATATGGAACGTTTTATTGCTGTAATCTTAGGTGATACCCGAGTTCCTAAGGCGCTCATGATGAGCGGATTTTATTGGTACTGAAAACAGACAAATATCTTCGATAAAACAATAGTCAAAGATATTTATGAGTAAGAATGGTGTAAATGAACGAAGCTTAAAAATCGTTTTTAAAAACATCTGCTTTGCATCAAAGAACAAATGTAACCAGCTTCAGCAACACTCGGAATATTCAGTAGAAGTTTTCACCGAATTGCTTTACTCTATAAGCGTTTAATACAGCTTAGAAAAGCAAATTTCGCTTAAAGCTTCTTAATGAAATTCCTACGCACCGCAATATTTGGTGTGTCCATGACGGATTCGAAATATTTATGAAGCAGTAATGTGCAAAGCAAGGTTGTTTTATAGCCACAATAACACCTTCTTTAAATACACTTTACTAATAAAATAATGTCAGTAACCATTAACCAGTAGCAATCATTATCCACCACCAAAATTTCGTTATAAAGTGATAAATAACATAGAAAACTTTCCATTTCTCATCTAATTTCTAGTTACTCACTATCTTTTCGTTCCCGCGATAACAATATTTTTGAATTGTTATTTCTCTAAGTGGCCCTTGCTTTAACAGCGATAGACTTCCGAGTGCGTTTGCATCAAGTAAACGCCAGATTTCATGACGCATGTCAACGTTGCTTATTGTTCCATTTCTCAAAAAAAAAAATGTTGAAACCCTCCCCATAATTCCTCTGCTTCCTTGAAGGGTTCTCGTGGGTTATCAACGGACGACACTTTTGTTTATTTCATCATTTGTTTCATTTGATAGAGGAGAATAGTATTTCACAGCGGCAAAAATTCTACGTTGCATACACTCTAATGACATATATCACAGTAACATTTAAGATCACTGACAGACAGGCTGCTATAATATTATGGGTAAGTAAGCGACCGCTTCATCGCGTATATCACTTGAAAATTTTTTATGCCGAAAACATTAGCCACATATAATGAACAAATGAACACCGGTCAAAGGGAACAGGTCACATCTATAATCACTTTGGGTGAGGTTTGCGCTCAATAAGCTACAAAATAAAATCGCATATTCTATTTTATGCAATTTGTTTTCAACATTTTTCATATGTTTTTGCTTAAAGCGCGCAAATATTGGCCCTTCAGAATAGGTTCCAAAATGCTCTCGCTAAGTGCGGAAAATATGGATTATGCACTTACGCATGCTTAAGCATTTAATTCTCGTAGATTCAAAGATAAAACAGATTCTATCGGCACATTTCATTTGATGCATCTTAAACGAATCATTTCCGGTACATTTGATGGCAAATATGTTCACAGCAAATTTGACCAGAAAGTTCCATTTATGAGAGGATTTAATAATTCGCAGCCGATTGAAATTCGAAAACGTTATATGATTAAAGTGACCAGTTCATAGGCTTCTAGGCCATAAAATTTCCGCCAGCATGTTTGTCGAAGCAAATCAGTCGGAAGTAAAAGCTTCAAAACATGAATGCGAATCACCATACGGAACTCTGTCAAGAGACGCCTCTCAGTCGCCTTTTATAAATCCAAGCTTCCATAAATAAAAAACTTTTCTGCGAGCACCGTTGTGAATGTAATTAGAGCGCTGACGTATCTTACGGAATAATTTCGCACATCAGCTGCTGCATATATAAAGGAAAAGTCTTCAATGCAACTCATTAGTCGCTTATATATTAATAGCTAGTCTCATTGAATTTCTCAAGAATTGAACATTTAACGGGTATTATTCTTGGTATAACTATTGCCAGTATATTAATGGAAGCATTTCATTCAGGAAAAACCTCCCCGGACATAATGAAAAATGTTTGACTTTTCCTATAAAATAGGATAGTTGTTGTTGAAGTAAGCGATGCATAACACATTTCTGCAACGGCCCTCGTTAGATAGCACACAACAAAAGCATGACTCGGCGGCCAAACTTTCAACGCTGACGTCTCATCTCAAGGTTTTTTTTTTGCAACAAAGACGTTTTTATTATAACAACAAAATATGACATGGTTTGCTGCATACTGCTGCAACAATTCCCTAACATTAAGCAACGTTTTTGTTAAAACTATGAGCCAATATTTCCGCGCTGTATAATGAGCATAAATAAAAATATATATTTAATAACAACTGTCACAAAATTGATGTCATTCTAAGAAAATTCATGCAAGAGTGAATCAGACTTTTCGAAAAGACCTGGAAAACTCTTCAGTGGAAAATGAAACTTAGGAAAAACTCTTCAATAACTGTGCCGGAGAAATAGGAAGTGATTACGACCATTTTATTTTTTGATGGGAATTCAATGTAAGCGCTCAGAATTCCACTGAAACTTATTGGAAGTCTGCGATGATAACCGATGATTTGTTGCACTAGGTGATCTTACAAGATAATGCGATGGGTAGGCGATTTCTAATAGCGTTGTGCATGAAATAATAAAACTATATACGGATAATCTCAATGATGCTTTTAATAGAGTATTGTTGAAAAAGTATAGCGCTGCTTGTCTTCTTTTGGCTATTGGTGAAATTTTTTTCTTCCGTATTTTTAATATGACTCTTGATAATAAACCATCATTAAATAGAAAGCGCATGACCTATTTAAGCAAGCCGATATGACAATGTTTATGGAAATAAATGAAGGTTGAATTCGACTTATGGATTACAGATGTTTAAATCGTGCTTAATTATGCAAAAAATCATTACAATTGCAAATCAAGGCAATTTATTTTGATCAGTTTAACTGCCTTCCCCTCTTTCAGATGGAGATCTCATCTCAACTTCCATTTAATAAACGACACGGGAAAAACAAAGGAAATTCGACGCGTCTTAATACGGGAGCCAGCTGCGGCATTACTGAAGTGTGCTCACGTGCAGCAGGGGAGCGTGAATTAAAGACAGCCGCTAGTAGGGCACCACCAAACCACGCCTACTATACGTCAATATCTAGCATAAGCTGCTTTTTTATAACGTATTTTCAAAAGACCTTTCAAAACGCTATTCCATGTGAATAAAAATATTTTTGGTTGAACTATGTTCATCAGTGATATAAATATCACCAAAAATTTTTTGTTAACTAAGAAAGTTTGTTTTTAGAAAGAAGGATAAATGATCTGTTCTCAAAAGGAAAGAGCATCGATGCAATCGAATAAATCTTCCTGCAATGCAAATTTTCGAGAGACTGATGTAATACTGAACACTTATCGTGGTATGCTTCGTTGTTTTCACCTCTATGAGTGTTCAATGTTTCAGCTCCCCTTTGCAGAATACCGTTTCATCTTGGGTGCACTTGAAAGAATCATGCTACTATGGCTGCATTTTTTGTTGTCATCTTCTCATTTTGTTTGAGAATGTGGAAATTTATAATAACAGTTCACTTCCAAGCTGAGTAGCCTCACTTGCTTCAAAATACCAAACGATCAATAAAATGTTCTCAGAGGAATTTTTTCAAATTAAGCGTTATATGTCGAGCAATACCGCGAGGGGACGTTCATTCCATTTATAGGAAGTCAACAAATTCAGAGTTGAGAAGGTTTTCTTGAAATTTTCACAACAAGTATCCCAATTTAGAGCCTTATTTATATACAAATTGATTTCGAAGTTTGTTTCTACATATTTGCTAGCTATAAGTACTATAGTAAAGCTGCATTTGAACTGCGGTAGTGGGGCACTTTGATAGCGAAATCTGAAGAATCAAAAAAGACGAAAACGAACGAATACATTCTGCTAAAAACACCATCCAGCATTTCCATTGAAATATATTTTGGGCCGATTGACACTGCTGGGAGTGTGTTTCTAGAGATGTCACTCAGAACCTCATACGACAAGCCTTCATTGCGTCGACCAACTTCTTTTGTTTATCTTTCAGTGGCCTTCTACCTCATTCCTTTTCCTCTCTTTTCTCTAAGTTCCCATTTTCTTTTCCATTTACTTCCTAACCCTGCATCAACCTATACCAGCTGTTCGATGAAAACAAACTCCAACAGATTCACTGAATAAATCTCGCCACATAAATCATCCATAGGATTTTCTTCAAAGAAAGTAACGCAAATATGGTTTCACAAGTCATTTGCAGAATCGAAGATCGTAAAATGACGACACAATCGAAGGAGATGAAGTAGTGCGATAATTCCGAACCGTTCCAACTATCAAGCGGCTTTTCGAGCAAGCACGGCATACATGGATAAAAAATAGCGAAAAACGTTATTTAATTCGATGGCTTAATATTGTTGAGTGATTTTGTGGAATTAGATGCATAAGTTTCATGTTAAATGACTGAAAAGGAGGTGGGTAATGAGTGATTCGCAGCATTGGCGCGTCCATCATGAGATTTCATAAATGTGTTCATGATGTAGTAGCATTTTTACAAAGCCGCTCACGACACCATAGTCAAAGTTCGTCTTAGAATTTCAATCCCTTTTAAAACTTTGTCAGGCTTTATAAATTTGGTCTGTTCTTTCTCGAACAAAATGTCTCGTACTCATCTTCCTTCTCGCTGAAGAACAACGAGATTTTCTTCATTACATGGTTGGGCGGAAATTAATTTAACAAAATTGAGAAAAAACACATTAATTTCTTATAAATCTTAGTATATTTTTGCATTTGATAGCAAATGAAAAAATCATATTTGCTTTCCATTTTAGGATCATCTTCTTCGACATAATAAAGCAAAGCCGTCCATTTTCATAATGAAATACGCAGCAACAGTGAAGCCATCGTTGGGCACAATCGCCATGGGCCATCAATCAGTCAACATTCAAGGGTAAAAACTTCATCTCCCTGCCTAACTGCATTCTATTTTCTGAGAGCAGACAAATGAGGAAAGCGAAGATGAGTTGCGGTAGTGAGGTATTCTGGATGGCAAAGTCTAGGACAGCGAAATAATTGAGAATGAAATTTTGAATAATGATGATATTTTTAAACCGTGAAATTGGAATGCAAGTTTGAAATATCGCAGTTGAAGTTGAAATATTCAGGCATTTTTAATTAGGAGCCTTTAATTTAATTTAATTGCTTTTAATAATTTGAACTAAGTAATTATCCAGGTATTGATTACAGCAAATAGAGCTGCGTTTGTGCCGAATCACCAACATATAAGTGACAAAAAATGCCACTGTGATCCTTCATATGTGTTCACTATCCCAAAGGTGTCATTTCTAAGTGAAATTTCCACCCTATATGTCGATTATTTATCGATGTGTTATGCACGATAAAAAATACTACAATATCTACGTCACGTTACCATTATGATACATTAGTATTTTTTCGAGAGGGCAGTACTATCTCACATCTCAAAAATGCAAAACGAAATTTTTAAAGATCGCTAAGGTTTTTCGATCAGAAAAATTCACACTACCCAATCCAGCATTGAAAATTTTCTAAAATCTCGCCATCAAACAAGAAAATTTCATCTGTTTTGATTGGAATGAAAGATTTTATTAGAACGTTAGAGGTTTGCGTCCCTATTGAGCTTCATTACTGCAGCGCTAAGCTCTTAACAAACCCCACAAATATAAGATAAGGTTATCAGCAATTATCTTCCATACTTTGGGCTTATTTAATAATTCAACATTTAAACCAGTTTTAAAGCATCCTGGACAAACCGAATGAGAGTGGCAATAAACGTAACAAATATCCTTCATAAAGCAGAATTTTCACTATGAGTAGCTTTTGTTAAGTTGAGGACGCAACTTTGCTGCAACGATCTATGAATATGGGAGAGAATGGAATAGAAAAGTTTAATCAGGACAGGTTCAATAGTTTTTACTTTAGAAACGAGCTTACTTTGGAAGATGTGAACGGTGCGAACAGTAGCAAATGGATGGTTCCAATTTCATGAGGGTGGTCGGAGACCTCTCTTATTTGAAAAGCAAAAGCAGGAAACTTGAAATTACTTAGCCCAGAGTGATCTGGATCGCAGCTTGTTCAAAAGCTCTCTTATAACTGTCAACAATTGAAGAAGCAATGTTTTGTTTCGTCCGTTGCTTGAAATATAAAGTCTTAAAATTTTTTTAACTCGATGCAGGTAAACGGCTGGTATATTTCTGTGTTCGAATAAGAACAAATCCATTTGATTTTCAGTCTAGAATAAATGTTTCGTACTGCACAACAGAAAATAGCGACATGCATTTATTGAATTCCTTCTCCAGAGTTTTTTCAACATCATGCAGCGGGATATATTGCCGGAAGAAAAGACTGTCCGCTGCATATTTTCGATTTTTACATGGACGTCGCTCTGACTCGGATATCACAAAAATCCAGATCATTCGACAGTTCCCTAAGCGTGGATTAAAGGAATTGCGGTACTACACAATCTTCTCATAAGCGTTCTTCGATATTGCTGACATACATGATCATTGAGTCACTAAGTGAACAAAGAATAGTTCCGATGAGATGTTGTGACGTTTCGTGGCGTGCTTAATAGACACTTGTGCAATAAAGAGGTGCTCAGATTGTGTAAGATTCGAGCTTCACATCACAACAGACAAAGTCATTAGCTGCTATACACGGTGCTGTTGTAATATGGACGCTTGCTGCTGTGAATTGAAATGTGCGACGTTGCAATGCTTACACCTCGCAACTGCCGGAAGTCGATGAGATAAGACTACGAGCCTTATTGTGTCTGAGCTCTTTATTTGTAAAACGACAAAAGAAAACTTATAAAAAATGTATATGAAGATATATGAACAAATGAAGCAGCAATCAAAGCGGAAGGAACGCCAAAACACAGCCACAGAAAGTATTAGAAAATGTACACTGCTCAATAAAACAAGCCGCAAGTGGAATACAAATTAGCGGATAAATACGCTTTATGAAAGTAGACAACTTTTCGCCCAAAACGATTTTCCCCACTAATCAATACCAAAGTTGTTGTTTGAAAGGAGAGAAATCAGCTGGAGATTTCTGAGATGGAAAGTTAAATTGTAGACTTTAATTCTTGAGTAAAAACATTATGAATAAGCATTCGTCTGAATGACGATTCGTTAATTATGTAAACAACATTCTGCCATTGTATCGTTGTTTTCCTATTCCGCTTAGCAAATCTGCATTTGTAAAAAACTGCGTTATGGTATGGCCTTGCGATTATGTTTGGAGTTGTTCTTGATATCTACGTATGCGACATTAGGAGGCAGTAATCCAGCTGAACTATCGTAGTGAGCTCTAGTTTGCACTTTCTATATACGCTCTATTAAGTTCGTTAGAAGCAGTTTAGCTTCAATTAACAAAGCTATTGTGTGAGTTTAATGAGATTATTGTAAGGCAAGCAAGTAAAATCATTTCATTAATAGATAAAACGTTTGTATAGTGTTCAGTGATTTTTCTGATAGATTTCTCGAAAAGCTCACTTAGAGACAAGCTTTCTCACCTTCGCTTAGATTGTTATCAGGTTTATTTGCTTCATTTCGCATCTATTTAGGGAAAAAGAAAATGAACATAATTAAAGAACGAATACTCCATCAAGCGTCAATTTCTGCTGCGTTGCAATAATATCCATCCAAGCATTCCTAATGGAAATCCGATTACAGTGCTTTCATCTTGTTGTGCCAATCGCTTATGAAAGTTATTGCCATATCTGCAGCCTTGTGTCAACACCGTTAGCGCAATTTTCTTCGCACGGTAAACGTTGCTGTTTTTCTTGTGATTTCGTTTAAGATTCAGGTGATTACGTGGAAAAGTTGAAAAAATCATGTGTCGCACTGAAAGCATGGTCATAGTGTTACAATCAGTAGGGTGTAATTTTCATGACGGGAAGCGCTAACGTTTCATTTCTTTACGAGAAATGCACCACCTATCATGATGATAGTTACCCACGGTGAATTTCCGAATATCATGGATATCAGATAAACTTACAAAAACGCAACATGAAACAGTCTGAAAATACTCAGAGAGATAATCATGATTTGAGCTTTGACAGCTTAGCCCATTAGATCAGCCAAAAACAGATACTAATAATAAATTACATAAACAGTAATGTACCGCGTTTTAACCAAAGCGGCCATTCGTGCGGATCTTCTATGAGCGATGCTTTTTCCGAAAACACTTGTGAGGAAATGTGAATCCAACTGATGAAAAAATTAGCATAATGCTGACGATAGCAAAAAGCACGTAAATTTTTTTTATTTGAGCATCTAAAAGTACTGATGGAGCAACGGGAATGTTGGTAACATGGGATCAGCCGTCACCTTGTAGATACAGTTATGGTCACTGAAATTTGTAAATCTCGCAAATGCGGGCAATATATTTGTTCAGTTGATGTCACGCCAGTGACTGTTTGCCTTTGTGCACATGCAGACCTCAACTATTTGGCTCAGTGGCAGTGATATGCTTGAAATGGGATGGCTGCCACACTCATAGAATCTAAAAAATTCCATGAAAAGTTTGTCTTTCATATCTCTAAATGATCTGAAGCACTATGAAAAATATTGTCAGCTACAGAAACTATATGCTAGAAAGAGTTCCTACGGTTTCATTATAGCGGACTGAGTTCAACAACAACCGGCAGGATTAGATATTAAACACCTGACTCTGCTTTGCTTGGGAAATACTTTTGAATACCTTGTCTTATTTAGCATCACATGCAGAGAAAGCTTATACATTAGCATATGTGAGAAGCATTAAACAGACACAGACAAGCAGTAAACGACATGGAAAGCATATGGTCACGTGGCCAATGGCTGGCGTACAAGTCATACAAAGCATGAAAGCAAAAGCTTTAAAATATGGCGCGAAGTGACAATAGCAAGAGCGCAAGCAATGGAGAAATTTGAGACATGAGATCTGCATGTGAGATCACCTTGACACTTGGAAATTTCCAGAAGTTTTGAGGCGAGTTGGAATCATGGCCTCGTTTCTGAAGTGTGATGGCTTGTGGAACTAACTCGGTTACAGTATTATCGCTCGAAAACAGCTTCTATATTCGCCTGAGCTCCTCTACTTTTCTTCTCAAGAACGACTTTTTATTTATTTTTTTTATTTTTTCATATTTCAAAGTGATCTCTTCTACTTATAAAGAACCGTTCGTTAAAGAAGTGTATTTTCTCTTCCACTTAAAATGCATTCATCTTCTTGAGTGGTCCCCTTCGCGAAAAAGTGTTTCATTAATCCCTTGCCATCAATAACTAAACATTTTAATGAGTTTCCGATGGTCTTGCGACGTCTCTCACATATCATCGTTCTTCCTACATAAATATTGAAAGTGCAGGGGAAAGATAAATTGAGAAAACTCCAAAGGTGCAAAATTTGGGATAGTCGAGTCAACAAAATCATCCATTACTCGCAGCCTAGAGACGTTCAAAGCAGGCAGATTTATAAGTTGCGCTCATTGTTAAAGCTAATTACCCATAGGGCATCTACGATTTATATCAATTATGATTCCATGGATGCATTATTCGGGGGCAATCCATTGTATTTTCAAAATTAACGTTGTACTTCCTAAATTTGCCAATATTATATCGTAATATTGCTGTAGTAGAAGATGTCGTGGAGCATAAAGAGCTAATTGGAAACGCTTCTCATTCGTAAGCTTTGTCTAACGGGCGGCTTGCATCCCAAGAAAGTCCAATTTTTCTTGACATCATCAAATCCAGTTCACATCATTTATTGTTGGAGTATTCAGAAAGTACAAGCAAACGACATAAGGTCTCGCAATTTCATAAAACTCAGAATCTTTGTATTTTATAAAGGAGAAGCAAAAGGACATTGAACAGCAGTACACTGTCATACTCGCTGTACAAAGGTTCATTTGAAAGGAGTCCCTGAAGGGAAATATGGCATATTTGGAATGAGTTATTCTTTTAATGGCATAGATTGCTAGAGCATAGATTTCTCATCCCATTAGCTGGAATGATAATTTTGCATATACAAATACTCGCATATATGTTAAACGAATTTGATAAATGAAAATGAAGCATAGCAGTGTCTTTGAATCGTGAAACTGCATTCGAATTCTCGTTCCGATTTCGAAATAAAAGAGAACAATCCTAAGCGAAATCTTGAAGAAAGCTGCAACGGATAGGGACTGTTTTCTTGAAGTAAACTTTCTCTTGGCCCCACTAATGGCTTATGCGAAACATCGCTAATCATAACCAAAATCAACTGCACCGCATATTTGCGAAAGAATTCTAGGGATCGATTATGTGTGAAATTCTTTCACTTACTTCAGTTTAACCTGATATTAGCGTTTTTATGTGCAAAGTTCAATCAAAACGCTTTCCTTCAAAGGAAGGTGCAGTATCAGAATTCGTTAAAGACACAACCATATAAACTGATTTGCTTCTTCAATAGACAAAGCGCCGAATGTTCAGTATGCTAGAAAAAAAGAGTGAATTGAATATTTGAAATGAGCAGTCTCGGTGAATTAGAAGCAACTGAATATCTCAAAGGCAGACCAGTAATAAAAACGTCCCAAAGGATTCAAATTTACGGGGAGAAAGAATTCGCATTGAATTGATAAATCGCATCATGGGATAAAATCTCTCATGACTATTGAGAGAAACACTGCACATTCCAAATGCGATAACATAGTTGAATGTGCCGTTGAAGTATTGGAAATGGTTCGTTCACAAAATGAATTAGGCAGGTTTTCACCGATAGATTCCCACATATCAATGAAGTGGCACTGTGCAATCTCGAGTCAAACGAAATGTCTCCCAATGATTTGTTCCCAAACAGAGACAATTAAACGATATACGGTTAACTCCCGAAGTTTATAAACATGCCGAAGTCGCAGAATCATAGTGATATTAAAGTCATATATACCTATAGTTACGATGTATCAATTAACGTTAGTAAAATCGTTGTTAAGATCACCGAAAAGTTCACTCCATGAGAACGCCACCGTTGTGTTTCGCCAATGCTTCTGACCACATCGCACGACGATCATGTACAAAACGTAGATAAGACACTGAGCAAGGAAAACCACTGTCATGAACACGAACACGAGGCAAACCAACTTCGCTAGATGAATAAGAGCCGAGCGTGGCGAGTCCAACTGTGGTGGTGTAATCTGCAAAGAGACATTTACTGCATATTCTTCTGTTAGAGAGGAAAACATTTGTTGAAACCTCTATCATCTGAGAAAAAAATCGCCGGAAATGTTGCTTTAATGCAAAAATTTGCTCCAGTGCTACTACCAAAAAAAGTTTTTCCTGAAGTACTCTTAATGGGGAAAAACTGCTGTAAGTGCTGCTAGAAAGAAAATAAAACTGCTGGATATATATGTGCGATGTTGCTGGATATAACAGTGAGGAAACGATTTGTGAGATCGCTCAAAGATGTTAAAGAAAACCTCAAATATTTATGAACTGAAAAAGCGTAAATTAAAGGTTTGGCGATCTGCTCCAACAAAAGCGTGAACTGCCCTGTATGGATGAGCTCCTCGAAAGCACAGCGCTCGAAGAAATACTTTTTTCTCCTTTTTGCAGCAAATTAATTTCTATATAAATTTTCTTAGACATTCAGCAGCGAGTTTGCAAAATGGCATTTAGAATTCCTTTTATGTTTAGAGTATAATCCATATAAAATAAACATGCCAAAAATGAAAATAGCGCGTCGAATGGCCTTAGAGTGCTATATCCTGTGGTTGATTAAACACTGGGAACGCATTGCTTAAATGCGCCTTTACTAACTTGTTTCGTTCAATGTTTGTAGTCAGTTACCAGCACAATCCCGTAAGTAAGTAAAAGCACCTTTTCGAAGGATTATATAAATACGATCAACGTTACCTGACTATTAAATACGATCAACTACGTTACCAAATGAAAATTCGGATTCCATGAAAACCAGCGGACATTCTTATTTACATACATGTGCGATCTCTGCGTTGAACCAAGAAAATTTAGCTAAACCAAAATTTGTCATGCATTATAAATATGCAGATTATGCATTAATATTCTTCACACTTTGTGTTGCGTAATTTTAAAGAGTGAGGGAAAAAAGCGAATTAACGGGGATACCTCATCGAGACTGTACCGCGAACTGCAGTAGAAGAGACCATCATTGTCATCCACCGAATGGCACTTACTCAAACTGCTTGCACACTTGGGCGTGATCACTCGTGGTAGAATATTCGTTGCAATGAGTTCCTTGGAATATGCGCTTTGAGCTGTGACGATCATGGGACGTATGTGAAGTCCTCGTCGATCTCAGCTTCGAACGATGTCTACAGCAAGTCGCACTTTCAACTAAATTGCTTCCCAATGAAAGTCGTACTCAATTTCTCAACCCATCCGTTATCCACGAAAAGGACGCCAAAGCAATTATCTCGTTGAGCGAATGCAGTAGGTCAGTGCCGCCAGAAATTCATCGATCCTTGACATCGAGTGTTCAATTTTTGTAAGCTTTACTGATGCAGTTTTGGAGCAGAAACTTCACAAATGCAGCCTAGCCTCCGTTACACTTCGTCTCTAAGAAAAGAAGTGGAGAACTTGCAGTATAAACGTCAGCAAAATATTCCCTGCACTTTAACAGTCAGGATTGGTGCTTTCGACGGACACAAACTGCTCGAGTGGTAAGATATACATCGTAATAAATTCCAGTTTTTGGTACCCGAAAGTAATGAAGCGTACATTGGAGTTCCCACTTGTGGAGAGAGCAAACTGTGTAAGAAAGACTTAACAGATCTATTAAATAAACAGATGGAAGGAATGTCTGCCACCAAATGGCTGATAACATTCTAAATTGCATAAACAGTCTATTGGCGCAAAGGCGATGAAGAAAGCATCAAGAATTGATTCGCTGTGGAATGATGAATGTGGAAATTTCAGAGCATCAGAATGTGAAGACGCCAGACAACCCTTTGAAATCGCTGAATCCCTCAGCACCCGGAATTCGAAGAATATAGCGTAAAAAGGTTGAAGTTGGAGCAATCAAATAAAGGAGTGTACGAGAATTAAATTTTCATGCTGCATCCCATCGTCTTTATTGCGCATCCACGTAGCGATGTTTTTGCATTTGTCAAATTCAGCCTATTTGTCTGCAAAGAAGGAAACTATAGAACATAGCCATTCAATTTTTGATGGTCGATAAAATTTGCAAAGTTCTGAGGATTTTTGACATAGTAGTGCGGTGTGTGTACTCATAAATACTTTAATATATCAGGTGAATGCTTTCCTTTTCCTGATTTCATACAGTTGCACCTCAGTTATTCCATCTCTTCATAGCTCGTTTGGCTTTGCCTGTCGTATTCAGTTCCTTGATATACTGATTAAAGTGTTTTCAGAGGATCTGCAATTTATGGCCCCTCATGCTACAAAACAGTGTAGATAAGGCGGATTGTGCTGATTAAATCATGAACTTTTTTGGCGAAAGAAACCCCGACATACTTCTTCCTTAAAGGTCGAATGACTTTCTCGCCGTTTGTCCTATGGAATAACTGCTACTTATACCACGATATAAAAAGTGTTTAGGGCATTATGATGCGGAACCTTGTCAGTTCTTTCATTTTCAGCCTTTCATAGAAGGCGCTAAGAAGAGTAACAGAATTCGGCTGATGAGCGTGGATCAAGCAGTTTAGAATTCTTCTGCCCTTGAATTATCGAATTCACCATTCCAGGATATAATATCACTACTGCTTCCTCTGGCACCTCAGGTGCAACAGATTCACTCGTGCCAATGATAGATGAACAAAGATTCAAAAGATGAAACAAGTAAATGTTTTTCTTTACCCACATATTTATGCCTTCACAAATTAAAACGTTTAATTCGATATTTAAACATTCAAATGTCGATAAATTAATATTAATATTGATGCTAATATATATGAATAAATAAATAAATAAATAAATAAATAAATAAATAAATAAATAAATAAATAAATAAATAAACAAATATATATATATATATATATATATATGTATATTTACATTTATATTTCACTTGAATAATGGTGCCACTTGTGACTGCTTGATATACTCACCGAGAAATGGTTTATCTTAGATGTGAATTTTTCGGTCGAAATCATCCTCCACGTTCACATATGGTCTCGATGTTCCTAGAAGTGATGTGATGAACGGCTTGGATGTTCATATGATTATCGACTTCAGATGGCCGAGTTCACTATATTGAAGTTTCGCAGATATCTATTAAGTTGAGAACCGTATTCTCCGCGCCTTGCGAGGCACTCACTCAAAAAATTGTCCGAATGCTTTCGTTGCTTACTGTCATGTCATCTTTGGAACACTGTACTCTACGGCTCAGACATACATCTGTTACATGAAACAATAGTCCGACGAATGTCCATCATGCAGGTAGACGATGCGCGCACCGTACCGTTAGTGCAATTTGAATATGTGATCAAAACTGTTAAAATGCATCGGTGGATCCAGCTAAAATACGTCACACGCCTACGGCAGGTTGGAACCTTCCGTCTAGTACGAAACTGCTGCTGATATTATGTACGGGAGTAATTATCGCTTCCAATCTCAACTTTCTCCGTTTCGTTAATATGTTTTTCAATAACTCACTGTCATTAAAACGAATCGAGTCTTTGCTGTGATATCCAACCAATGATTATAGTGAGAAAAAATAGATATGCTTAATTTTCCGCTACTGGATTACGCCTGTTACAGTCTACTCGCCTTGACTTCACACGGTCAGGGCCAGCAACTTCAGTCGGCTTAGTAACGTGCCAGCACAACAGAGTCAAAGCTTTAATCAGCCTTACTCTCGGTTCAGCTATTCCGACCCGAAATCACCCCTTGGCCTACTCATGAAAGAAACCCCCTGCTGAGGTACCGAGAGCGGCAAAAGCAAGCATAATAGCAGTCACACAGTTCGTACAACAAATTAACAAGTGAAGCAATGGCATGCTGCAGCAGTCATAAAAACGAAACAACGAAAACACGAGGAGTTTCACAGAAAAACACAAGATGCGAAAATGTACGACTCATGCAAAAATGCAGAAAAAAGTAGAAAAATATGCAGAGAAACGAATAGAGAACCAAATAAGTAGAAAACAACTATAGAAAGCATCATAACTTCGTTTTATGCACATTTGGTGTATCTTTCCTTTTAGACAGCCCTCGGACGTAACCTTCCTGACCGCTTCTTCCACCCGATCCCGTTATCCTGTCAGCTATTCGGTACTCCCGCGGCCCTGAAAATACCAGATAAATACTACAAGGGAAGCATTTAAGCGCTCATTCCAACCTACAAGAAGCAGTGAAGTTTGACCAAACTCGCCTTAAACTACGACTTTCACATATAAACATAGAAATATACCGCATACCAATTTTCGAACGAAATGAAAATTGAAAAATGAAAAAATAGGCTCTAAAGAAATTTAGTTTTGAGCAGTTGTTTTCACGCTATCTCACTGTCAAAAAAGTCCCAGAAATACCATTGATTTCCATGATTGTTCAGAATGACGTTCTTCAGTTCAGCGATTTCGAATATCGTCGAATCGACGATTAACTTCTCTCTCGAGCGAGGGATAAGAGATTTTAGAAAAATTTCAAAAACTCTTACTTCCATAAAGGAAGAATATTGGTGACTAAGTGTTCCGCTCCCAGAGCCTCTGGCACCTGCAGCAAAACGAACTTACTGAGCGATGGAAATGTCATCCAGAATGGCATAAATCGTAAAACTATTCTAACTCAAATCACCTAGTACTAAATTAATTCCTTAATGCAACTGACTACAGCCGATAGACAATCAGAAAACATAATGTTTGAATTATCATAAACAATAAAACGAAGGAAGCAAGGCCATTTACTGCAGTCGATGACCTCGACCGCACATGACCTGACCACTACTATGCAGTGTATCCAACCGAATTGTTTGCAGATTGAAACCACAATCGCTGCATAACTTTCATGCTGCCTACACGCTACACTTGTAGCAAGCGATTGTGATATATATATATATATATATATATATATATATATATATATATATATATATATATATGGGAACAGGAACCTTCACACATTCGGTTCTGAAAATGACTATGGACGGTCCTCAACAGATGAGACGTTGCATGGGGCGCCATAAACTTTGCGGGGCTCACCCGCTAATACAGTAGCAGGGTTTACTAGCTATTCTACTCATACACTCCCTAGACCCCTTACCTTAATCCAAGAGGAAAAGGGGAGCAACGAATGATCTTCTGCTAAAGTCGTCGACCTAAACAACGGCGTGAGAGGCCCGAGTCAAGCAATATCCTCGCCTATGATGCCGTTAACGAATAGTAAGAGAGTCTGCGTCATGATTTCTTTTCAATGGACGACTCCTTTATGGGTTCTCAAGGGTCCTAACCATTCCTTTGAAAAAAAAAAACCATTTTAAAATGAACTGAGGTTGAAGTTTTTAACGCATTTTCCTCAATACTCCAGCTCATCATTGTCATACACAGGTTCATCTGATGTTCCTCTAAATATGCATTGCTGTCAAGCTAACTCCCAGGCAAAAGCTAGACCATGCCGAACAGCAAAAAAAGGTTGAAAATTCTAGCTCGCAGCAAACCGTAGATGAACTAAAATAAACATGAGATAAAGAATCTTCTGAACCAGAAGCTTTAAACAAAACGAAAAGAAGAATACTAAATTGCATAGGTCGTGATGGCTTATCATTTATGCAGACAATTTTACGATCGTCAAGCTCAAGAACAGCTGTAACTTCTCTCATAAATTAAAAACCTTTCATGATTCTACAAAACTTTCGAAAATGGAATTGACTTAGGCAATTGATGGGGTGATGGAGAGATGAATAGTCATGAATTAAAAACCTTCGTGGCACAAGAACCAGACCTAACTAACCACGAATTGTTGCATTAAAACGAATAATAAAAAAGGAAGGAAGCAAATTAAGGCGAAACACCAACCAATCCCTGATATTAAGCTGCTGCAGCGATGACTCAAGGCGCCAACGCAACACGTCGCATCAACCTTCGAGTCATCCCCTAACCACGTACCATCGTCATTGACTACGAAACTGGTGTGATATGCATCCATAAAGACGAATCGAAGATTAAAACGAAACAATGGGAAAAAATAAAGGCGAATCAAAGGTTTAAACGAAAAAGTAAGATAAAAAGTTATTTGTCGCTGAATTGTAAAACAACAATGACTTTCCTCTATAAGTAGGCACTTCATGACTAGTTTTGATTTAGTAAGCATCGAATAATTGGCCTAAATATAATGAACAGTGATTAATTCCTAGTTCAATGACGCATAAAGAATGGGGTGGGGACAAGTTAAAATATGAGTACACGTTTAATCGCAGCCACTCGTACATGGTACCAAAAGCTAAACAATAATTAGAACTGAAACTGTATGCATTATCGACAAAACCATTGATTACAATCGATTACCTAACTGAAGGCCGGATTCTTTGAATCCCTTCAGGAGAAGGTTCGTGATGGAATTCTATTACATATGGAATTATGAATTAAGTGAGGAATATACGCGTTTTCAAATATGCGTTTGTTATAAGAGCGTGAATTTGATACCACTGGCTTAGAATAGTACAATACTATTAAGTAAGTGAAGCAGGGCTGTCTTGATGATCTTTGGTAGCCAGCATTCATAGGCCACCTCTCATAGTATCACATCAAATAAAAATAACTTAATAACAGGCCCAAATCCTTCCCCGTTACTAAACTCTTTAAAATTTAACAAAATAAACGCGAAAATTAATAATCGCAAGTGTAGTAACGATTAGACGTAATAACGATGATTAAACCGATAAGTAATTCCGGTAAAGCGCAGATGGAAGAGCTGTCTCCTCCTATGTTTATTTTGTGTCAATAGAGAAAACAGATAAAACCTTAACGTGAACCTACAGTAGAGAAGACGACTACAGATTGAAAAAGACCACTGATCAGATCTCAAATGCAACCTCCCTTTCCCTGTCCCCTCTTATACTCAACTCATTTCAGTGTGTGCAATACAAATTTGTTATGAAAATGGTAATCAAAAAAAGCCTCCAATGGAGCTTATCGATCTATGAAACACGTTTCACTGAAAGTATCCATAAATTTTATATATACCTTCCTTACGCAAATATGTAATTAAAAGCCTTCAGGATCTTACGAATAAGACTTATGTTCTCGGTTTAGAGCAAATAACAACATGAACAAAAATCAAACCTTTTGCCATCGATAGCCATTCGGCTCGTCACATTCCACTGCCTTCTCATCAATGTTCCCTTCGGGAGTTTCTTCATTTCAACCACCCAGCGAATTCCTTATATTGGAACATTTCTGGTCGTCATTTCATTTTTCAGCAGCAGAAGTCCTTAGTATAAAATAACGCTCGCATCTTTGAAAGAATGGAACCAAAGAATGAACTAAATCTCTATTGATATCAGTTCACCTGTATCTTTTGCCACCATCCAAGCTCGACGTAGATATTTTCAATCATGCACCACGGGGTCAATGGAGTGTTCTCCCCAGCCAAAGCTTCCTCCGCAACTCCGAAAACCCTGCTCCCAAATATTTCTGAACCGAATCGGAAAATTTTTCGAAACTAAATCGAGGAAAGCAATAATTCAATTCACTCCAACTAAACAACATTTTTCTTCCCCGCATCCTTCCTCAAAACAATTTAGCGACTAAAAGCCTGCATCGCTTGCGAAATGCACCGCTTAATTTAGGTGACACACCCACTTAAGTTACTTCCCACTCTAAAATCGTCAAAATTTCTTGCAATTCGAAGAACTTATCCCATCACCTAGTTCAAAACAAAAATTTTCAGGACACTTGAAATGAAATAATAATTTTGATGCCCTAAACCACTTCACTACGAAGAGTATTAAAAGCTTCGAAAGGAAAGAAATCCCCTCATTCCCGTTTCCCCAAAAAGCCTAAAAAGGGATTGCACATGGTGAAGGGAATGATGAGTGTTGAAAATTCATCCGACTCAACCACCGACGGATACTTAATCGCTTTTGCAGGATATTGGCATTCTTGCAATGCTCAGATGAATGCGATCCACTGATGAATTGCGCACCTCTCGCATACGCTTCAAGGTAATGACACGGCATAAGTGAAAAGGAACCGCCAATTGCACAAAACGGGGAAACCCTTTGAAACTCATTAGTAATGGAATGCACGCTTTGCAATATGACCGTTACAATTTGCGCTACTACAATGATATGAAATGAAAGAGAGAAATGAAGCATGTATTGGGATGCAAGGAAGATGAGCAATAGGAATGAAACAAGAAAAAAAGACCCTGCAGTGATGTTGGCAGCGCTAAACGGATGTGCGCTATGTTTGTTTCGTTCAATTCCACTTTAGCTTAAGCATCGAATATCTTATTTGGAAAACTCGCAGTACCTGATAAATCTGCGCCACAATGCTTTTTATGTGCAAGTTAGTATATTCTAGGCATCAGATTGCAACACTTTCATCATAAGTTATGAAGAAAATGCGAATAATTATGAACTTAAGTGCTGCAAAATGTTTCAGAACGGTTGTGAAAAACACTCGATGCCTCGTAAAATTCCAGAAACACCTGGGGTTAGAAATTTTCAGCCTGCGCCATATGTTCTTTTTCCACTCAGTGAGACGACAAAAATGCAAGTCAGAGGATATAGCTGTAAATTTCCGTACCACCACAACATGTATTAGTCCTTGAAGGACACCCGTGCCATGCAATACAGCTCATTGGCCATCACTAAGGAGCTGGCATTGCCGCCCAATGACTCCTTTTCAACGTTTCGGTGGCATCACAGACCACAATTAATGTGATGGCACGGCCTCAATGACTCACCTTCAACAACGTGATAGAGGCCATCGCTAAGGAGCTGGCATTATCGCCTAATGACTCCTTTTCAGCGGATTTGAACTTTGCTACCCTGTGCTCGCACTGTTGCGCAAACAAAGGGTAGCTCCAACGGTTTATCAGATTGCCCAAGATGTATCACATAGAATTTGCATGGGCAAAGTCACAAAGCAGTCTCCTTCTACTTAATGGATGGACGGAAATTCACAGCTGTGCCTTCTTTAATCTCTTATTTAGAGTAGAAAAAAGAAAGCATTTCACCGACACATTGGTTCACTGGATGAATACAGAAGCTATATGACATACAAAAGAAGGCATCCACCACTGTGATGTCATATTCACTGCCGCTGTATTTTACCTTACTCTTCTCATCTTCGATACGTAAGATCTTTCGGTTGTTGAGCAAAGCATTTTAACCAAGTTCAAAAATGTTTGGGCAGTTTTTTCCAAGTAAGACCAACTATTCGGTGAAGGAACTTTTTTTTTTCAAAAATTTGCTAGTTTTTCTCAAATGAGATACTCGATACTTCAACCACAGCAAACTAAAAACCTAAGAAACCGCATCACACATCTCTTCAGTGTTGCAAACATTCATCCACTACAGATACTTTTTGATTTGTGCATAATTCCTACTATTCACTTCTAATCACATCCCAATGTATCATTCATCACCTCAAAAATTTTACACCATCAAAGTTGTGCAAACCGTAATTAGACATATTACAAAACGTGCATTTCTATCAGAAATCAGCATCGAAAGGTTTCCCTTCCGTGCACGATTGACGCGCCTCCGCACTTCAATAGCGTTATCACAGAGAAGTATGAGTGGGAGATGAGAGGACTCATTAGTAAACCGTATTCATCTGAGTAAGGTAAGAATGTCATGCTCTGGAAGAGCGATCCGGCACCCGGATGTAGCTGAATTCATACAACTCTCATATTCGTCACTCTCATTCATCAACCTGCAAAGACCAACCTTACAGGTTTACAGAGATCATTGAGTCCATTAAATTTAAATTAACCATCAACATCGTTGGATTGACGGTAGATCTATGAATTCCCATAAACCTTTTAACTAAAAAAACGTTCTGCACAAAAAAATAAATATTTGAACCTCATCCATTAAAGCGCAAAATTAGCTAGACTCCAGAAACGAAAACTAAACACTACCAATCCCATCAGCCACCCTATCCATATGCCGATATCTATGATTTATATAAGATAAACGCACTCAATGAACAAGGTTACCTTTTCAAACTTCGTTTTTCAAATAGTTTTCAGGGAGACTCGGGAGGATGGCAGAATAAAGACGGTTCTACTACGACTGAGAGAATCCAGTTCACAAAATTTTAAGCAACTTATCTTGCGCCCTATTGATATTGTCGTCATCGGTATGCCTCGCCATTGTACGGTCTTTTTGTGCTGCGGCGATTGCTGCTACCCGTCGTTCCAAAGTGTCCAACACAGTGACTGCCCGCTGAATCTTTCGTCATTCGTCGTAGCCATATCCTTCTTTGCTGACTCCTTTATCCAAACACTGAGTGCTAGACCGGATTCGTCAGCAAATCATTCTCTTCCATCCGTCAATAAGACACATCTGCACGACTGCATGGATATGATGTTTTTACAGGCTACTTCTGTTCGACAACAGGCTATCAGGTGATCAACTATTGCTCGAATACAGAAAAACGAAGGAATGAAATAACGTAAAGCATGGAAAAAGACGTCCCCACACAACCCGACTGCCGGGTAGTAGAAATGGGTAAATGGAGTTGGGAAGGTGTGAAAAGATAATTTTTGTGCGCATATGCAACGGAGAAAGCGATCCTTTTACACTGCGCAACGAATAAAATAAGTACTGTTTTGCCTCATGCTATTAAGGATTCGCCCGATACGTCGCTAATTCGAGACAGCGTAGAAGAATTCTCCCCAGGGAAGGTATGTCACACTCCGCGTGTCTCGGTAGAAAGGAAAAGGATGGTAAAATAAGTAAAGTTTTCCACGTTTTGTTTTTTAAAATCATGTTGAAACTTCAGTGCAGCATTAGCGACGAGCGAAAAACATTTCAAACCAGATCATCGTCCTTTTGGGACATTTCCTTAAGCAAGGAGGAGCAGCACTATTCACCGCTCAATGCTGCATAAAGGGGAAAGGAGGTGATAATATTACTTTCTTCTGATCTAGCTTCATATATGCAAGAAACCTCACTACTTTGACAGAATTTATATCAGCAAATTTTTTTACTTTACTTCTCCCATCAGTCGCCCTTCCGACCATTTCTACCTTCCCGCAATTCCTATTCCCAGCCGAGAGTAAGTCGATGAGTGCGAGAGAAATTCACAAGATACGAAGGAACATCTGAGCCGACACATCATTGCGGTAGGCTTGGATAGCATTCAAAATTCTATTTATGCCACACTTCGTTTCATTCAAGAAAAACGATTTGAGATTCGCCTCACTTGTTAGCGTTTCTTATGTTACTAACAAACTTGCTACACTTGAGACCTCTTACTATTTCAAAACTACAGCAATGCATCCGTTGCCGTTTTTAGTGAGATTCAAAAAACCACCACAATCCGATTCGTATTAGCATTCAGTTATAAACATAACGATAGAAGCGAAGTCAGATCGATGTGACAGTTCATCTAGCCATACTCATGTTCATTCACACATGTCATAAGGGCCCAAATATCAGAAAGTGCGCTGCCATCTCATCATTCATTTTCCACTTGCTTCTCAACAAAACAAGAGATCGTTATCGAAATGGGATTATGTATGCTTGAAATTTGGATAATTGGATGAATTCCACGAATGAATGCATGGATGAATTCCTTTTCTCTGCCTTATTTCCAAAAGGTGCCAGAAGTGAATTCTTAAGCTCTAATGGAAAATTAGAACGGCAGTAATGCTTTGAGTGGTTTTCTTTTATTGAGCTCGTAGGTGATTATTTCACTGGTGCAAAAAGATGCTCTATTGTCTGAAGAAACTTATATCCGTTTTATTCTATTCTTAAAAAATTTCATCCATATGCATTTGTATTTCGTAAGAATTTCTTGAAGACCTTCCTTCTCTCGTTCCATAATGCGCATCACATGAATGTTTTAAGCGAGGGTGCAGAGCGAGTTTAGGTTCTTTTCTACGATGAGTTTTGAATGTAGTAAATTTCTTAATGAAGAGGCAGTGATTTTCCAGAAGTTTATTGGAATCTTCAAAGGTCCAAATATGAGACGCGATTCACAATAACCTTCAGGTTTTTTCCTGAATCCTGCATCAGTTTTAGTGTATTCTGCTGTGTACTCATAAACGCATTTTTCAACTGATGAGCTTCAAACATTGCGTTTCAGTTCGCCATTCATGTTTTTTGCAGCAATAGCTTAATCAACATTGCCTCGTTTAGCGTCACTGCTCATAACGGAACGAATAAGAGAAAAGTTAGTGAATTGATTTTTTGCTTGATAGAAATAAGAAAAAATTTTCGTTTTGTTCCATTTCAAACGTGCTTCCGCGAGTTATGAATTTCGCAACTCGGTTATCAGCGGAAGTGATTTTCTTTTGGAAAGTGTGATCGATCCTGTCGAAAAATATTTAGAACGGTAGATGTTTCTACTTAAAGTACAATTTTCAAGTTCGTCATAGTTCATCGAATTGATTCTCTTGATGTAGTTCTCTAAATTTTTGATAAAGTTGTTGTTTTTCAAAGCAGTACGACATGCATTAAATCATGATAGGAAATTTGCCGTTTAAGTGCTTGTCCATGCTGCTCTCGGCTATCCACTCGAACAGTGCCGGTAAGTGCTAAAGTTGTGCCGTATTGGATCTTCAAGAAGGTACCCTGATACAATATTCGTATGTACTTTCCAAGTTTATGTTCATTTTCTTAAAAAGTTCTCTAGCATGATTACACACTGCCAAATTTTCGAGGAGCTAAGCAGTTCTTACAGAGAATGAGGCTTCACGCACTCTGTCTATGACGAGCAAATTGTGAATGAAGAAAATTGTGAATTTATTTCTTCTTAGGAGGCCACTATTCAATATTTTCCGAAATTTCAGCGGCACTAGACTGCAATTTTTAATTGTTCAATTCGAATGTCGTTCAAATAACAACAGCGTGGCTAGCGTATAATTGCACGCATTATTATTGGGCAATGTGATTGATTATATGATTTCATTTGGAATTGGTTGCATTCTTGTGGTATTGATAAGATATGATTATTGCCACCAGCTTATAATGCGCCATTTGTGTGTTATAATATTATATTATCTCAGTAGTAACAATAACAGCGACAATAAGAATATCTATATAATGTTTGGCGCACTCGCAGTTGGCGCTGTCCTTTTTCATCAAAGCACAACCCAGCTGCAAATTAAAGTGCCTCTTCGGAACAGGTAGAGTTTACACTTCCATCTGAATGTCGGCAAGACGGTGCAAGCTTGTCCGATACCGCACGAAATTTTCATCAGCGACCAATTCAACCGCTTCTCCTTCAGCTTCACAAATCTTTTGGAGTATCGTCATATCGCATGCAGTTTCAATGCTCACTATTCTACCTGAAACTTGATTGTTCCCTCAAACTGCACAAACTGCATAAATTACCGAATTGCACATAAAAAATAGCACAAAAATTCTCCAAAGGCAGAGACACTAGTGCAACGATGTGATTGATACTTGGTGCAATGAAAGACCTGTGCCCACATGAATTCCCGCTCCCCTTTTCCTATCCGTTTCTCATTGCCACTTCATTCCTGCCTCGATGTGTACATACTGGCCTCCCACTTCTCCCCGCCACCCCCCCGCCCCCCCACATTTCTAGCTGAGTACATCTAAATAGTTGTTACCGCTCCTAGAAGTCAGTTAATGTGTTCGAGAAGCAAACTTCATGCACATACGCTTACCTGAATACTTGGCAGTCTGCTTCGACTCGAAAATCGTGTACATTTCGCCTTTCCTTATCAGCACGTCTCTTGTGGCGACAATTTTTGCACCAGCTGTGATCAATTCCCTTTGAATAGCGATTGCACGTCGATAAAAATCCTCGATTGACTCCGAAGAAAGTTGTTTGCACAGAATTAGGTAAACCTTCAACGATCACCGTTGTTATCACTAATTTTTTTCAATGTTATAATTTTCTAACGAATATTCCCATATATGTAATGAAGAGTATTCTTCAATTCTTGAAAAAAAAAAAAAAGATTTCTACCACTTACTTTTTGTTGAATTTCATCGGATGGAATATACTGAGGGAAGAATGACAGCTCCGCCGTAAATTTTACTTTTTCAAGATTACTCACCAATTCCATGTTTTCAATAGTATCGTATGCCTGAAAATTATCTCTCATAAGCTATTCCCTTTTCTTAGATAAATATTCACTTAATTATTCATTAAGAAAACAGTCAGCACAGAATTTGCATTCTGATAAAATTTGTTGTTATATCATAATATAAAGCTTAACGCTCCTCAATAGTGCTGCAATTTACTCATTATGAATCATCATTGGTTTATCTATCGAATATCTTATAGATTTTTTTACTGGTAATATTTAGTGGTGTAGAATGTGTGAATGGCCTGCTAGATTCATGCAACATTTCACTCTTATGACAGCGAAATGAAAGTTTTTTTGCTGAATTCGCGCTGCCATCGCTAATAATGCTATCGAGTATGCTTGAAAACGTTAATTAGAGAAGAAATCTTGCTGGACGTTATGAATACAATTAAAACTGACAACGAATCTTCAGCATAAAAGTACAGCTTCGTTTCTCTACCAATATATTTCGACTCAAGAAAGTAAATTAGTAAAATTGCTTCGATTTTTTGGATTTTCTTTATGTTCAGCTGAAGACAGATTACCACAGCGTCCTTCAATTATTGGCTTCTTGAAGAAAAATTGAATATTTTGTATGTTCATGCATTCAAAATATCGAGTATAAATTAGTGCATGAACAGAAATAAGCAATCGATTGTTTTTCTTAATGGAAGAGTTTTGCGAGTACGCGAATCAAACCAACTTGCTGAGCACTTTTCTTCCATTATTTATTAAGTTAATCGTGAAAAAAAAGCAGTCGAATTGCTTATTGCATAAATTGGTTTAACGTATATTTAATCGAGACCGTAAACGACTTTCATACGGGATTTTTGAAAAGGCACAACACATTCCAATGCCAAAAATGACCAAATTTTTGTGATCAAATTTCACATGCACGTAAATCAAATCTTTTGAATTTTCGGACAAAAATGTATTATACAACAAAGAATCGCACCATAAATTTATGACAATAAAGAAAGCCTACTTGGTTGTTTTGCGATTCAATCACATAAGTGATTTATAGCATCAATATTAATATGTTTGTGAAGATACTTGAATAATTAATGACTTATTAGGTATCTTTAGATGGAGTACAAACTTAATTTGCCATCTGAGACGTTGGCCAATATTTTTGCCTAATGGATACCTCAATATCATTGTCCTTTCTAGTAAATAAGCCGTGCTCAAAAACAGTGAAATGTTTCCCAATAAACAAACCATCGGACAAATTTCGAAATTGCTTGTTTCCTCAGGTGTGAAGTCATGGATCGAATTCCAGTTGTCTGTGAAAGGACTGACCGATGCCTTGAGCATATGTTCTGAAATATCTGCCTTAAAAGTCAATTTTTTATTATGAAATCTACAAATAGTTCTCCACGAAAGATCACTATGAGCAGCGATCTTAGCGAGTGACATTTTACATATGCGTCGTCATTACTGCACATTGCTAAAGCTCACATTTTTATGCGGTTTTATATTTGCCCTTATAGAAAGGTAATCATAAAAACCTATCAACAGAATTCTTTTACCACCGTTTATTTATTTTGTTAATTAAATGCCGTATCGGGTTTGCCAGAGGAAATTACTGGCCAGTAGATTAAGCAGTAATCATAGTAAACTGTTGCATGTGCTTGCGGCCATAAAATAAAGTAGAGAAATACATCAAAATATTGGTCCTCGCAAATGAGGCCAATAATTGTTGGAAAATTTCATGTATGCATCGCTGAACGCAAATCAATATCGGAACAAGTATATTCCGGGTGCTTGTCGAATTAGAGCATTAAATATTTAGAAATGCTCCATTTCGATTTTGTACGGTATCACATTTTACATTCGATACATAAGGCAAGTTTTTAAATGATTTGGCAGATTGCAAGATATTTATTTGGCTTTCACAGTCGTTCACTTCATATCGCATATGTCCTCATAAACGCTTATATATGGATTAAGACTGCATTAGCAATCGAATAACCGGAAATGACACGAATTTTTTTCACTTATCTCCATGCCATTCAATTGTTTGTGCTTTCATGACACAGAACATTGCATCAAGAGATACAAAGACTTCTTTAAAATAGATGTTAATGGCATTTGAAGAGCACGGACACTTCTCACTCCCTAAGAGTGATCCTGAAGAGTGCAACAAATTCATAATGGACCTTCCAATTTGTCGTAATAAAGCGAAAGTGGTCGAAATCGCATTAGTTTACAAGACTCGATGATTGGTCTTGTTGAGCAGAATATGAATACATCGATATCGGAACAATCTCGTGAACGAAACTGCTGAGAGATTGTGAAAATGGTACAACTCACACAATCCCTTACGAAAACGCTGAAAATCACACAATCATTTGCGTTCTATGCAACAATACCAAAGATCTACTAAAAGATATATTTCTTTCAATACTTCTATCATAGTTGGTTAAACTCGCCTTCACAAGCCTAAGAAATCTATTTATTTATCTATTCAGTGTCACATATAGAGAAAACATGCAGAAATATGTATGCGAAGCTAGAAAACAATGAGAAAACCGACAAGAAGGAATAGATGCACATCTGAAAAAATGCGCAAGGAACGTTATCAATGAAAGCGTATAAGAAGGAATGTTAAACAGGCTTGCAGATCGAGAGTGCAAATCTGCTAGGAATAATTCAAATTGGTCGGACTAAATATAGTATTTGGTGGTCTAACGAACCATCTTCAATAATTCTCTCAAAGACTTCATAAATAGAGGAAGTCAAAACGATCGCACAAAAATACGATACCTTTTTACACAAGAGGCGGGGTTTTCTGAACAGCGATGATACGAAGGCTTACTTCCACAGCGATGGCGGTGACAAAATAGATACTAAAGAGGAATACGATGCTCAAGGAAAGTAAGGTGTTTGTGCCGTTCTTTCAGTAATCAACATCGATGGCATGCCTTTGAAACAGAACACTCCTCACATCCGTAAAACCTTAGTTCTTTTAGCATGGGACAGGCCATTCTAGCAAAACATGGTCAGACCTTAGGAAACCCTTGAAAATAAGTCTGCAAAAATGCTGCATTTTCGTTCATCTTGCGAAATCAGGCCACAATCGCTTTGAATACTGGAGATGCGTATTTCATGAGCTTCATAATCTCTTTTTAGTTTGCTGTTTACATTGTTTGGAAAAATATTCGCTTTTTTCCCGACATACCACGCTTTTCTCGCTTTCCAGCTAATTTCATACATCACGAGAGCAACCATCAAATGAGTTTGTGAAGGCCTTTTAAGCTGCATCAACCAGCACTTTCATATCGCGCAAATCGAAGGGAGTGTTTTTAGTGCTTAACAGCTGAACGATTGAGTATATTTTGACAGTCGCTAGCTTCTCGGAGCGTTTCATCGTCGAGAGTTAGCGATAACATTATATGCAATGTTCATGAATCGTTGATACATTTTTCGACGGAGAAAAAACAGCTAACAATCATTTTGAACAGATAGAGCACTTGTTTCAATCCAACTGCACCTAGCCAAACCTCTGTCCTCAAGTCACTATTGTTTCTTATCGTATGTTTTAAAATTTAAAGCTGATGCTGACGCTGTCACTAGTGGAATCGTTTGTCAGAAGCGCATCAAGGATTCTGTACTCGCGAGTAGGCTCAATGAGAAGATTGATGAGCTCGCTTTTCAACAGAAATTTATTCATTGAGCAAATTTACACATGCAACCGTGCTGTATGCATTAGAAACATCGAAGTTTAAATCGCGAGAAGTCATTTTTAAGGGGCGAAGTATTTTACAAAAATTTGAATAAATGCTCTTATAATTATCTCAAAAAATGTTTTCAATGCTCATGCTTATTTTCTTAATATATTATACTTATCACTTAATCATAACTAAAACATTCGTATTTATTTAAGTGACTCTGCAGCAATCGCACTAAAAAATTGCAAAAACTATCACGTGTGCTGTATTCGTTCGTCGTCTTATCATTAGGTCTATGATGAACTAATAATAATTTTTTATGTGCAAGCTTTTGTAGTGAATAGTATGAAATGTTTGAGAGGCTTGATATCTGGTTTGTTTTATTGAATTCATAGAGAAGAATCTACATTTATAGTCATCTCCAAAGTGCATCTCCAAAAGCGGGCTTCGTAACGCTGGGACCATTTTTATTGAAGCTATGAAGAACTTCATCTTGCAGCTTGACAAGCCTGCTGCTTTGCAATTTATCATCGATAAGGAGCTCATCAGTTTCATTCATATATCGTCTGCAGAGTTTACATCCCGTTATATCCACCTAATGCCCCAAACATTCAAATACGGAGGTAATAAACAACCATACATATTGCCTCTACTTCGCTTTTATCTGATAGCCTTCAACTCAAAGAAGCACATCTCCTCAAGGTGATTCAACTAACGTAATAAAAACATTTAGAAGCGTTTGGTTTGGGATGAATGAACTTTTTATGGCTATGCCGCATCTTAAAACTCTGTACATTCACACACAGCAAAATAATCCATTTTGCATTTCATTATTTTCAAAGCCCTACATTTCGTGGTGAGTTACAAATGACAAATTCACCATTGACTGATCCTTTATAGGTCTCTGAGTTAATACAGTTGAAAAGAGGTTATCTGATGTGATTTCCTACATGTGCACGTCGATGGCAAAATCACTAGAAGGCTAAGCCACATTTTTCAACACAAAAGATGATGCAGTTTTCTGCAGCCAAAAAGAGGCGTAAACTATTCTAGGCAAAAACATTTTCAAGCATCGACTAGATGATGAAATAACTGACCTGCCTTTACATGGTCCTAGAACAATCAAGCATTTTTCACAGTCGTCGATGTTCACTGAAGCTGTGTAATCGAGTATCAAAATACAACACTCCTGAAACGCACTTCGTTCCATTTGCTGTTGATAAGTGAAATAAGCGGTGCGAAGTTACTCATCAATAAACGCCTCCATTGGCCTGTTATGTCAAACGGCTTAATGTGATCATACATTCGATCGAGCGAAATAAAAGCCTTTCCAAAATTAAGGGATGAAATCTTGACTCAAATGAAACTAAAGTCAGTTAAAAGGGGACAAAAGTACGAATAAGTTGATTAAATATTACATGCTCCATATAAGAGAAGTAGATTGATATACTGCTCACAATCTACCGGTAGAAAAAAAAAAGAAGACAAGAAATAAAGCACAAAAAACATAAACGCTGGATTCGCCTAAAAGTGAGTTCCATCGTTTCGGAAAGGTTGCATTATGGTAGAGTTCTGTGCAACAACTTTTTTTGTTGTCTAACCATTATTCTGCAAAGCTGCTTTAATCGCCCAATTGCTGATTACTTTAGCAGCGAAAGCATTATTGCAATCAATCAATACGTCCAGAGGCAGGATCGCATGCGAGAATTTTTTTCGCATGTGAAATTGGACGATTTGCTAGAAAATTCCCACACCATGCATTCCAAAGCACGGTGTGAACGATTTCTGCACCGTGCTTTCCATGCATTTCGATGTATCGTACAGTGTATCAGTGATAACTGATTCTGTGCTAACTGCCTATCCGATTCTTTTCGTCGCATTTCTTTCTATGCCGTTTCCAGTGAAGATGCATCTATGCAGCACATTGCAATATCTTTTCCCACGCACTTTAGCCAGACTCAGATGCAATTTTCGCTGAGGATTCAAGTTCTCGATTTCTTTCTTGCTGAGAATGTGAGCATCATATGATGTTTTCGCTTGTGGATTCATTTACTTGCAATGTACAAATTTGCCCCATGATATTTGCGAATAGATTTGAGACGTTTTGCAACGGCAATAAATTGAAGTAAAGGCATGCACATTCGCTATCGCTGAAACGGAAATATCCATACAAGTGTTAACCTTTTAAAATGTAAAAATCTATGTGCATATATGCTTATTTATCAGCTTAGTACATTTAACAACACAGTTCATATTAATAATAAAACTTCGGAACATTGCCCCTTCGATCGCTAAAATCGCTTTTAATATCATTAGCGATTTCTAGGGATCCTGTAATCAAAGATAATTTCACTAACAAAGGGTGCAAGTTTGGTTCTGAGGCAATCAAGAGAGCTTTTAACAAACGCTCCAAACGTGACGTTACTCTCTCCAAACAAAAGAAAAGATGCCGCTTGCTGTGTAGCTTTCAATGCTAAGAATTCTTTAGAGTCATAGAAAGAATTCCACCGGGATTGCATGTAGAAAAATTTTCGACCAGTGATTGAATTCAAAGAAAGAATGAAGCGGAATGCAACTGGCCATGCGAGTGGTCATGATATCCGCTAATCATGCATTGAAGCCTTACCGTTGAAATATTACGTTTCATGGCCAAAGAGGACTCCTGCATGCGTTTCCCTCCCAATTTGTGAAAAATTATCGCCTTATCACCTTGAGTTTACCTTAATTGCAACAGCCATGATGAAATAAAATATTCTGTTGGCTACTTAGGTGTAACAAATGAACATCGTTGATTCATGACGGAAATAGAACAGAATTGACTTACTTTGCATTTGTCAATAACAAACTGTTGCCCAGCGACATGGCCATCGAGTTTTGCTACAACTTCGCCGTACAACTTTGCGAACTGATAATGAGATGGGTCAGCGCGTTGCCTTTCCCTTAGCAATACAATTAACTTAGCGAAAACCTTTCAATGAATGCGAAAACTATATTTCGAAAATTTTTCAACAATATCTTCTGCATCACAGAATTTTCGAAAGCAGAAATTCCAACTCATCTATATTTTTATCAATATGTTTTTAGAAAGAGAAATACAATTCAGTCGTTGTAGAATAACCGATTGGAGGTCTGTATAGAACTTCTGTATTAAACAGAATAAAGCACATTGGCAGATATGACGGATTACAATGTTCGATTCAACATCAGATTGAGCCGTCAGCAGTTTCAACAAAAGTTTTCATTGCTTTTTATCCCTTTACATGCAAGTTCCAACGGATACAATGTAATCTCTTAAATGAAATCTCTACTTATGCCTGCTTTGAAGGGAAGAAAAACAAAGAATTAAACGTTGTTGGAGAAGCAGAATGAAGTTGGCGAAGTATTCATACTTTATGGAATGATTGCCCTGCTGAAGCAGTTCACCATTAACGTGCAAAATTTTGTGACTGGATGGTGTGAAGAGTTTTCACCTTATAAACTTCTTTAGGAACAAAGTTAGCAATACGATATGAGTAGTGAACACAACATGAGGACAAACTGTCCACATTTTCGCCCTCTATGCTGCGCAATCCAACTTCGATGCACACTACTTTTTATGACCTAGCAACACTCCTTAGAGATTTCGTGCTGAAGCATGAAACATTCCTAAAGGTGTCGAGAAGAATCGATTCCTAAGCATACCAAAGATGCCGTTTTCTGCTGGCGCTGATAAGATTCACAAAATTTCCCTTTCAAAGTTGTTTTGATTTAGAACTGTTCATTTCTCAGATTTATGAATTCTCCAAAACAAAATGCAAATTATCCATCAAAGAATTTGCCTAAGTAAACTGTATACAAGCACCGCTCTATGTCAATAAATTCATTGCTTGGTTCCTTCATTGGATTATCAACAGCGCGTCCCCGCCACAAAAGGTGGTTAGTGAAAGCATAAGTCAACTTATTTCTCTTACCAAGAATACTTTGGCGGCTCCTCCTCCTTGACATGATATTGCTCCTCTCGATCGGCATTTCTCTTCTTGGGACAGCATAGCCGCAAGGTCATCGTATGTGTCGTTCACAGATTAGCAGTTTATGTGCATGGATTAAGAGTGCATAAGCCGTATCAGGCACTTACAGATAATTTCACACCGAGGATGCGACACTAATGCAAACGCGAAGCGGTTTCATTCTGTCGTTGAGCTAATCAATTCGAAGGTCGATCCACAGTGACGATGAATGAATGGAAGGGTGCTCGTTGAAAGCGCTTCGGAAGGCGCCTCAACGTTGACTCCATCGACCACTAAGCCTGCTGTGTCGCTATGACGACATACATCTCACGCTCTAATTCCTACCGCCTATGTCTGCATCGCACCACTAACATATTCTTATACCAAAATCTCTTATTCGTGTGCACTCACTATGCTCGTTACGGTCATTGCACAAATCGATAAAAAATTTACGTGCGAATATAGCGATAATTGGCTTTGTCAAATAGAAGCCTAGACAAAGCCATTTGCACATCACAGAGGAGGTGAAGAACTAAAGCATGCTGCCCATTAGACATCAAAACATCAGATGAGGTCGTTAGTCTTTTTCTTGCGCGACATAGGAATCGATAAAATTTTACAGCCGAAAAATGTCCCTATGATATGCACGACAATTAAGGGAGTTCGTCAGAGAGGTTGGCATGATAAGGCATCTTGCCATCTCAGTAATCATTTTCACAAGTTATCCATAGAAAACATGCTATGCGAAATAACGCCTTCATAGTTAATCTAATCCAACCAATTTACTTAGCCACTCTTTTATAAAAGCATCTTCTTGTGAGCAGGCCAGTGGAAAATGCATGCAAACATTCCAGCACATTCAGATGTCCACATTTCTTTCTATGCTGATGAAGTAAACTTATAGATGGTGTAGGAAATGATCCGATCATATATATCAAATACAGCACGTTTTTATTTCTAGGCGCAGAAGTTCTGATTTGGAACCATGGAGCATATAGACAAATAATGCCTCCAGCTGTGCCAAATGCATAAATAAGATGTCATAATCAGCGCTACTAATGTAACCTTGTTAAAACAAAGAAAAATGACCAAAAATTATATCGAAGAAGGTGTACATAATGCCGCATTTAGTAATATTATCACAGAAACTGCAAACTGTTCAAGAAAGCTACATATCCGATATAACGGCCGATAGAATATTTTACAGCAAAAGTTAGTGCTGCTAGAACCTCTCAAAATTTATATGAACTATATATGAATTAATGCTTTCAGCACGAATCAACTTAAACAATCACTGTCATTCACGTGAAATAGTTTATTCATTCCACACAAAACACCACATACACAGACAATTTTATTGTGATTTACGCAAACGGTTCAACCATGTGGCTCCACTCATGTGAATAGGTTCTCTGCGGCCGATGAATTGATTGCGGAAGTTTCTCGATGCACCTTGCAGATCCCAGTGCTGAGAAAGAACACGATTTAGTGATTTGCCACTCTCTTGACCTGTCGCTCTTATCGAACTCAATCTGCAATATTTGTGAAGAACTTCGGCTTTCTTTCGAGCACTTATAAAAACAGCAATTTGCCCACCACAACTTGAGAAAGAAACGATTTTATAGTAGAAGATCCTAGAGACTCGGTTTCAAAATTTTGATGGTTTCTCACAGCTAAGCTCATGCAGAAAAATAAACACGATCTTTGTAACAATTATTGCGAAGTGAGTGATTATTCGCCATTTCACTTTGATTATCTTTCTGCCAACATATCCTTCGATCATTTCAACAAATTTAAACCGTCGCTATACTGACATCGCACGAAAATTGTTAGTGAAAAACGAAAGGACAAGCGAAAGTTAACAGTGGTGACAGTTCACGATATTTGCTCCAATTGACGTATTTCGAACATGATGAATCGACGGCATCCTTTAGTAGCGAATGCATAAGTAAGTGAGAATGAGGCATTTATGGCAAACTACAACGAACGTTAGATCGCCTAATCATTGTCACCAATAAACAAAATGAGTTAAGCTTGGGAAGCTTACTGATTCGCCGCTTTCGGCTTATAACTGCCGCTCATTAATTTGATCGAATCTGCGATTCACAAAAAAATTAAGCACAAAGAATCATAGAAGAATTTTCATTTCGAGACCTCCATCTTCAAAACTGTGAAAAGTTCAACTTTTTCTTCGTATATTCTTGTGAAATTCAACGTTGACTTGTGGGTTCTTTTGAAATTCGTAATTAGCGAATGATTCGCTCCTTCCGATGCACCAACAAGTCGATGAAATGCTCATCAACGCAAATGCGAATTGATGCCGCTCGATTTGAGGGATGTTGCTTATATGCGATCATAGCTGCATATTTATTTATTCCTATCTCACAAGATTCATCCACAAGTTCAATACTGAATTAGTGGAAGCAATCGAAAAGCACCAACAGGTATCACAAACATGGCAGCAAGAGAATATGCATGTTATCAGTCTTCAATCATCAGTAGTTCAAAGTAAATAGCTGTGTAGTTCGAAACTAAGCAACTGGTGTAGCGCGTTTTCTATCAATGCTAATCCTCTTGCAGGAGTCACTGTTCATTTGTTGTGTGTTAATGAGTTGTTTTAAGTTGTATTTATTGCTTCGTCGATGAATGAATTTGTTGAATTCTTGTTGGAGCTAACCTGGATGCAAGCAGTGGAGGAGTTAAATGTCGCTCAGCTCCGCCACGTTCTTCCTGTTCATCCGACGCAGTGTTCCTAAAATATATAGACATGTAACGTATCATTTCCCATCTATGACTGCGCTTCTGTCCTCAGTGGGCGTAAACCTTGCACCGAAACGATGGGAAGGTGGATCCGACTTGTGAAATGGAGTTTCCCTTGACGAGGGGGGGGGGGCGGTAATGTCAGAAGCATCTCTTCTGCCGTTGTTCGGAGACTTGGTGAAATGGAGGAAGTGAGAGCTCCATCGCAACGTAAACAGAAGCTGATAAGCGAAATTACAGTGCTGCAAAAGGCGATGGATCCGGTCGAATGGGATCGAAAAAATAAGTCCTAAGGATCATAGTTTCCGCTTTGTCGGACCGCTGTTAAACTTAAAATCAATTTTCCAGTTATTAGATGAACGCAAGTTGCAGTCCTTGTGGAGTGCAGTTTGCTTTATTAGAATCCAAGTATTCTACTGCTCTACAACAATCCTGCTGATGGTGTTAATGGACGTAAAGTAAAACATGACTGTTGTATTAAAAAAAACTCCATTCTTAGCCTTAACTGTCATTAAAGAATATTTGAGGAGCGAGGAGTTGAAATTTTCGTGGTAAGGAGGTATAAATTTGTAGGATTAAGCAAACCCAAACCAGGGAAAGTTCAAATTTCACTTATAGTTGTGCAATTTTTGAGAAAAACCTAAGCGATTTGGATTTGAACTAAATTTCAACTTTGATAGTAAAGAGTTTTTACTGCGAAATCTAAATTCTTATTGGCGGATGCTAGTCCAAATCGCAGTGTCTTCAGCGGTAAACACGATCGTTCTCAAGACTTGACTATAAGGTTCCGCCTGCTTCTGTTCTATTTCTTTCGTTCTTAATAGCATTCAGTGTTTTTCTGGTCGAAAATATGAAAAAAAAAACATTGTTCAACTCGATATTCTATTACTATAGTGTCCCACCTTGCGTTATAGTAAACTCGTTAATTTGCATTTATGTCGTGAACGAAACCATCAACTTTGAGACTTAAGGAGTCTATAAAGAATGTTTTCTAAGTGGCATGTGATCCGTTTTTCTTATATCTTCGCTATTTCTTTTCATTGGTTTTTTCTATTTATAGAAGGCAGCTGTTGTTACTACCATTTTTTTCTTTATCGCTGAGCGGTCGATCCAAGAGATAAGCGTTGCAATATCCAGTAATTTATAGAGCTTTTCATATATGCATAGCGGCTGATAGAATGAACAACTGCTGGAACCTTAATGGAGGTTTTTGCTTCAGGGCGTCAGCATTTCATGCAAATCGATTCATAGCACGACGATGATGACGTGTAGGCTGTTAAAAGCGTTCCCAAAATTTTCTTCCATATATGTTTTTTTCGTCTATTCGTACCTACCAATGAGACGAGAAGATCTGAATTTCCGACGTCTTACAGCATTGTGCCATTGTTCTCCATATTTGATGCTGAAATTCTTTTTCCAATAATCGGTCACTACTAAAACTTTGTTCTTGTATTTGTCGTTTTCATTAACCAGATAGTTTACAGATTTGGGCTTTGGAAAGTCGTAACAGATTGCTCAATTTTGCACATGTGCTCATTTCATAAATAAATGCTCCGAATTTATCGAAATCAAGGCACACTGACTTTATGCGTTCTGAGTGATGCGTTCATGTATTATGTGATGAACAACTTCTGGGAACTAACTTCCATAAATTTGACTGCTTCTGAAAAGTATATCGAAGCTTCTGTGGAGTGACGAGTCGACTCATATGAACCGCATTTGTCATTTCCATAAGTATCAGAGTCGCAGCGAATGCAATTATCGATGCCTTCTTGTAGAACATTTCTATGAGCGAAACGATACCTTGCAAAGAGTATCTTTCACGATCAAATTCGACAATACACACCGCAGACATTGAATTTAAACCTATCTGTATGAGGGAATAACCTCATAGTACTCATTTGCATATCTAATGAGGCACATTTTTTTTTAATTTTTAAAAAGAAATTTGAACTCAATGCAAGAGAGGTTGTTGATATTGTGCCGGAATTAAAAAATTCGAATTACTTATAAATACTTTTCATGAGGAGAAAGCGCAATTATATAAAAATGTTGAATTTTATTCAAAGGTCGGTGACATAATTCTAACAATTTATAAAAACATTGAATTGCATACGTGCATAAAAATTACTGATGTAGATGCCTTCTGATCTGGTTGAATTATTGGCCAAAGAATATTTTGGTAGAATACGGAAAAGGTCGAGGAAAATTGCATATAGTAATATTAGCAATGAGTTGATCCGAATGGCTTTCATAATCAGATTAGGAACACTTTCACAAATGAAAGGAAATGTTCGAAGAGGAATTTGAATTTAATGTATTACATAAATCGCGCAAACAGAATTAAAATAGCTGAGGGAAACAGCAAAGTTATTCGCTCTCACTTATCTCTCCACCTCTTCTTGGAACATCGTCGCGTTTGTTCGATGGAATGAAATTGTGGAATAGTAGAGAAAGAAGTTAATTTTGGGAAAAGCTGTCCGAAAACGATAAAATGCTTTCAACACCTCCCCTCTTCCTCCTTCCTAGCTCTCCCCAACCCCTCCCCCACAGGCACATCCTCTTCAGCGAATAATGAACAAATGCTCCAGACAAACCAGTAGAATTTGCTTTGTTGCCAAATATTCTGGGGTATTGGTTGCATAAAGTCATGAGATGACGGAAGCGAAAGAGAGGGTTATCGATGTCGTAAGTGAAAAGATAACACGCGGCGGGACGACAGTGAGTCATTCAATTTTTCGAGATTTGAACGGACTCCTTCATTTTTGCATTTTTGACACTTCTTTAACTACGAAGGAAACTAATCCCAGTAGAATTATGGCACAAATATAGTGATGCACGGTTTTTCGAACTCAGTACGGACAAAATCGTTTCGAAATTTTAGAGGATTTGCAATGGAACATCACCTCACACTATCATAAGAAGTCGCTGTATTCAGGAATACAACCGTTGAGTATCTCTCTTCTTGGCCTCGATCGCTATATCTATAGGGATTTGATGTACAATCTAGTTATTGATTCCCACTTTCTAATTTTTATCCATTGTCATTTTGTTATAATACGAGTAGCGGTGTAACAAATATTCCCACATCGATCTTTCATTAAAATGTGGGTGGTTGTGGCTCATTATAACACTTTATATGATTATTAGTAGCAACAGTACATCCGAATAAATAGAAAGGCTATTTCAATAAAAATGCAAATAATGTAATTGGACGGCAGTAATACGAGAGGAAGTGCAGCTTAGAAAAAACTTCACTGAAATCTTAGAGCTAAACGTTACGCTTAAGGGGATTTAGTGCAAAAGATGCCCTTCACAAGAAATGAGTTCGAAGCTCACTTTGCTTTGCATATCTGAAAGAACGCCAGAATTCACATAATTCATGAAAATCCCTCTGCATAATCGATGATCCTGTTAGAACGGCATTCTTTCCCACTGCTACCCATATGACGCTATATTGCATTAGGTGTCGTGACAAACAAAATTTTCATAATGAACAATATGAAAGAGTGAGTTTTGGTTGATGCTAATTGATAAATGAATTCGACGGTTGTGAGAAATTCTGATTCGATGTCAAAAAATGGAAAAAGAACTAACGGAACTTTAATCGCAGCACTTCAAAAAGAAAATGCCGACCATTTTTCGTAGTCAAGAGCAAGCAAAATGCAGTGGTGAAACTTTTTTGATATTCAACTAGAGGTGGTGTGGTTTTTACACAAAACTCGAATAGTGGTCTTCGAATTTTGTAAACCAACAGTTATGTTCATATGTGCCGAAAAATTTCTCGACCTTTAATCATGGAATTTCCATGGTAATGGAAATGAACTCAAATCTCATTTGTTGGCTGATTGTTACCAGTAAAAGAACAAGGAAATTGAAAAAGACCGTAGGTAGAGATGGAGAAGTGGGACATGACTTTTCACCCTCTATGAGTACATAATTCAGCGAATGCTGCATCCACAAATTACGCATTCTATATGGTAATTGCTGGTGCTCATCCGTCCATTTATCCACCTTGTTTTTATGTTTGATTGGAGTTGAAAAGGCTGGTCGATTCCATAATTTCCAAGCAACCGAATTTGCATATTGGTAACTTCATCCTCACAATACTTCCATCTGCTGCTCTCTTAAAACCTCTCATTCGTGAGTCTAGACAATGTGTATCCGTTTTACAAGGCAAAAACCTAAGAGTTCTTTCTGCAAAAATTTGATCCATATCTACTAACACTTCACCTTTGCTGAGTACTTTAATAAGTTGAAGGATGATAAGCCTTGAAAGTTGTTGCCACCGCACAACAAAGGCCTGAAACGAAAGTCAGCCGATCGACAGCTAGATGGCATGAAGGCGCGCCCTTAGGGTTCTAGTTCCTAATGCAAAGAACTTAATCCAGACTTTTATTCATTACGGTCATTGCTGGATGTTCAACATTAAGGCATAATTTCTGTGCAAAAAGCTTTGTGTCTACCTACAAGTAAAAACCTCAAAATCACCAATGAAATCACCTTTGAAATAAATACAAGAGGCAGCTGTTCAGCTGGCGAACAACAAATGCAGCATAAATCTCAGACCGCTGCTGCTTCATTGTGTCAAATGTCGTCCCATTGGCTCATTCTTAACCACGTTTATTCGTCAGCATATGTAACGTAGCAGAAAGTGTCGTGCAAATGGCTAACAGCGGCGAGCGGTCGGTCAACAAAGCAACTAGCAACCTACAGCATGCTACAAGCTCTAGTGAGCAAAACACAACTTAATCACAATATGAAATGCTGGGTGTCGTATATGGCCGGCATAACAATGGGTCTGACAATCGCCGGTACATCGACGAAATAACTGTGATAGGCAAATAATGGGTCAGAAAAAGAAATGCCTCGTTGCAACATGTCACCTGGTACGCCAAACAATCGCTGCATATCTCAATGCATCAGGCAACCCTTTTATACGATAAAAACTTTCGTACTGGACATATAATTGTATTTTGTTGTTTCATAGCGCCACTTCTTTTAATGCAATATCATCGTTACCTAGCACATCTCCTTCTACTTGTTTCATAACTCCATTTTGTGTGATCTCGAAGGGAAAAATTAACGAGCTTATAAATCATCTTCCCGTTTTCCCCTTCTTAAATCACGAGAATGCTCCATACTGTTAACATCGTTACTGTAGCTTCTATATACGCTTCTGCAGCAATTGTATTTGAAAACGTTCGCCATTTACTGCGCAGCTGGAAAGTTCTTGGCTATAAGATCTCTAACAGAAGAAGGAATAAGCAAAAAAAGAAAGAGTTGCAGATTTCCAAATCACCGCCAAACGTTTCCGAGAACGAACACGTGCATAAAGCTTTCAAAGAATGAAACCAGAATCAGCACGCGACGATAAGGGCCACCAAATAACGAGCAGAATAGCGCACTTCATTTCAATTCTGAATATTTGCTGCATTCACAATAATTACGGCATTTCCAAATCCATTTGCTTCCTCTCTGAAGCTTTCAACTGCTCTCACAAATAACAATAATAACTGCGCACAGCCAATGCTTTATGCCGCAAAATTTGACGTATAGGTTAAAAATTTTAAGCAGCTATCTTCTTGACACAATTATTAGCCAAATGTTTCGATGTGCTAGATTCATCTTAGGGATTCGAAAACTTTTCGGTGTACCTGTAGGTAATTGACTAATATCTGACGAGTATCCAATAGCCCAGAATTTTATGTCACTATCTATCAGACACAGATCCTCAAGCAGCGTCACATTCATCTGATGATGAATAACATTAAACCTGGAATTATTAGAGAGCCTAATTATGAAATAAATACTTCAATTAATCATACCGCATCATCACAACATTGAGCAACGAAGCCATCGTTTCCTTCAATGTCGCTTCTTGCCTCGTGTATAAGTAACTCCAAACAAATTATCCACATATAACCTGATTAATTGCTGCCATGTGCTACTGCCCTCTGCAAAGTGACCTTCCTTTCAAAATTTAATCCGCAGCGTTCAAAGAAAGTCAGCAACTGACGGTAGGATAAAAGTAAGATTACTTTAACTTCATAAGCTGATACTACATAAGTCAAAAAAGACCCCAACCACATGGACGTATGTTTATTGTCAACGTATGTCGATGTGGTGGGGTCTTTCGAATATTTTCAAACAAAACAGGCAAGAAAACGAACTGCAACGTTCAACACTTCACTCAAAAGTAATTTTGCCCGATGCAATAAGACTCACATTTCAATTCCCTTTGCTGTAGTATTTAGATATTTTCTAGCTAAATGAGGTAGTATGGAAATCAAAATATTTCAAATAAAGGAGAGCGATCAGAATCAGTGAATGCGAAGATCGAAACATCTACACATACATACTAGCAGCACTGTGGATGATTCTCGCCATATAACTATGGATTCAAGACGAATTCTCTCTTCTTTTCTCAAATAAGAGCTGAAAGAGTGGAAAAAAATCTTACACCGCAGCAATATTTTATTTCTGCTCATATAACATAAATACTTCCGAAAATGAAACAACAAATACAGAAAAGAAGAAAAGAAACAAATATAACAAGATAAACCTAATTTGGCGTGAAGCAAATAACAACGTGGAACTGAAAGCAGTCAAAAAATTAAAGCAAAAAAAAAAAAAAAAAAAAATTGCGACGAGGAAGCTTTAATAAAGAAAAGATGTTGTCAAAGAAGAATAATTCAATGACTGCAAAATGAAACGCTTTAGAATGTTATTACTGAACTTCATCCGATAAAGATCGAAACCCTTCGCAACAACATAATTCAAAAATCTCTTTATCGTAATTATTCTTTAAAATTCCACTCGAATAAAATTTGAGCAAATGGAAAATCACGTTGAAAATTTCTTACTCGCTATTAAGAAACATTATTAAAGGCGTAATAAGAACAGTGAAGTGGAGCAATGGCCGCAAATATAATAGTCCATCCGACACATAGAATATAAAGATTTCAGCGAAGATTCTGCTCCTCTATAATTCCTTCGACTATCACACAACTCAAATCAAGTTTTTCCTGCTTATATTTACTCAACACTAATGTGTACAAATGCAGCTATGTTTTTAAGGAAATACTCCAATTCATATGAGAAGAAAATAATGCTTAGCTCCGAAAAAAAAGAAAAAAATTCACCTGCAATTGCTAACTGCAAACGAAAAAGAAGTGATTTTTTCTATGACAGAGAAAAAATATCTCTTTGCACAAAAAAAAGTTTTATATACTGAAATTTCGGACGAGGAGAGTAGCAATCGAATTAGCGCATTACAACGGTACGCTGAAAACGTGTCTCGCCTTCCAGTTTCATCCTTATCGCTTAAGATATATTCATGTTGGGATGATCCTCCTACACTAATCCTCACTGCATCTCAATAAGCAAAACGACGACCAAATAAAGATTCGGTTATATGCTTCGAGGATCGTCAAAAATTAAAATTGTTAAAGAAGCTAAAGGTTGTCAAATCCGATGGAGGCCGTCAAGTGGGCAGACAAAGAATAAAGATTATTAAGGAAAAGATTATATGTCTTGGACATCACCGCATCATCATAAAATGAGGCAAAATTGGCTACGTTTACAATACGAACAATTCTGAATTTAATCATTTATGATTTAAAGAAATAACCATATCACAGAATCCATCAGTATCAACAAAATCACATATAATGATGTTGAAATATGAGGGTTTCTCATACGACTGAATCCAGGAGATGAGCTCTTCTGTACACTTTCTGGCAAAAAAATTCTCCAGCGAAGAGCGTGGATGAAAACAAACGTCCCTCTTTTTGGCAGTTAAAATTCCCTGTGAAACATACAGAACATTTCGTGGTCCTTTTCTGTGATCACGGAGAGTGACGTCGAGAAATGGAAGCAATCGATCTAATCGATTGACGTTCGCATATGGACTTATTATTGAACTGGAGCCCCAAATCCAAGAGTTACTCGGAATACGTCTTTCACGTGCTGAAATCACAACCACCTGGCATCCACTACTCCAAATTTTATCCAATGTCAGCTGTGTCATTTCTTCGCGTGGACACAATTTCGCAAGGCCAAATGTCACCTCAATTATCTTCAGCAACTGTTTATAGGCGATCGCGTTAAAGTTATAGAGATGGTTGAAGTCAACGATGATCACTTCACGAGGATGGGTCTCTAAGAAGCTGTTCATCTCACCTAACACTCGGTAAAGTTCTTCCCCGTAGAGTGCATGTAACACTCGTATTCCTGATAGGGAAGTACACGATGGTACCGTGACACGCATATCGAAGTAACGAATGCCAGCGACGAGTTGTTCGGTCACTGTCAAACATTGAGTACGCGCCCATCGTTGGATGAGACGACGAACGACGCGAAGATAACCTAACGTACGCACTAAACGACCTTCATCGTTGGCCACTGGTGCGGCCCAGAGCAATGAATTTGCACACGAGTCATGAGAACCTGAAATGCGTCTCAACGGACACCGCATTTTATACTCTTTTTATACACTTGCATTCTTAGATTGCTATTAAAAATGAAAAGGAAAAACGAGCCCGAACAACCTCGTGCGAATTTAATTGAATTTTGTATACTTCGGGTCTTAGAATACTCAATAAACAACTTCCGATATTATTACAATCAGGACGTACTTTCATGTGCGAGAAAATAAAGCTATGTAGTTACACTCTAAAAGAATTCACTGTTCTCCTGCAGTGACCGAGAAAATCACCGCTAAATACAAGCAGCCGTTCATGCTGCAAAATGACCTTGAAAAAACGAACACAATAAAAATCGGGAATTCAGGCTTTGAACAATGGATGGATCCCCTTTAGTTCGAACGTCACTTCGCCACTAGACATTGGAAGTAGTTTTGCTCGATTCAGCATCACTTTTGCCTAGAAAACTTTCTTTGCCAAAAGATGCTCTATTCAAGAATAAAGCTCACCAGGGATAGCCAGCTCCACAAGCGGACGCGACGAGACGTCGGCAGGCAAATCGCGCATCCAGTTCTCACCCATCCCCATTCTTGGATATAGCCGTCAAATACCTCTAAAGCTGAGTGGAATCCATTAAGGGCCAGTAAATTCGCGCTGGGAAGTTCACCACACTAAAGAGTTTTCCAGCCGAAATTGAATTGGTTCCCACTGCAGATAACAGGGTATGCAACGTTCAAATTTAATAACGAAAGGCCGCTAAGGATATAATTTCAAACCTTCCCCCACCCCCCCCCCCACAAACCGTATTGATTGAAGTGAAAATGAGCAGTGGAAATTTACATGAATTCAAATGACGCATGCATTAGCATCACTGCCCGATTATGCCCTTAACTCGATGTGTTTTATTCATCGATCGTTTCGTCAGGTGCAAACGATGGCAATGCGGTTTGAAGTGCAATGTTCAGGAAAATGCACTCATTTCAGAAATAATTCTTCAGCTTTAAAATGAATTTGCTTAGCACTCCCACTGAAGAAATAGAAGAAATTCATAAAAGATAAAGAAAGTTCCTAGATGACCATTTATTTAAAAGATACAAACATAAAACCGAGGAAAGAATGATGTCGAAGCAAACGATAGCTAACGTTTGTACTTTGACTCTGCTGTCTTCAAGCTCATGCGCCGAAGGTTACCGCATCGTATTCCACTGTATTCCTGAAGCTACTTCACCTTAGTAGCAACAAATATTTATGAAAACACAGTTACTGCATAGGCTTAATATGCTATAACTGAGAGGGTCCAAACTTGCCACATATTTTAGCTAACGTTTCGAAGACTGTACGATCAAAAGAACGCCATCAGAAATGATTCAAAGCTTTGAGGGGAAATGGTCACTTCCGCTTATTTATAGAGTCATATTTGGAGCCGTTTGCTTGGAAAAGCCGAATGAGGCCACACATTTCAGTAGTTCCAGCGTCGGAAAGAACTCCGTAAAAATAATATGGTAATGTTAAAGCAAGTAAACCTCTATTTCTTGACCGCTTTATGAAGGTCACTACGCACTAACATGAGCAGAAATCATGTGACGACAATCTGCTCTATTCTCGTATACGACTCATATGATGCCCATAGCCACATGAGCATGTAACGCATGTACCATGATACAGCAATGGGGATCGTAGATGTAAGACAAAAACACCAATCTAAATTTGATTATTGTGGTATAAAAACTCTATCCCTTAGTAACGTCACTTTTCCAAGACACAAACATTCATTCCTTACGAATAAAAAATCTATACTAAAAACCATTCGTTGCGGAGAAAAAATATAGACAAAGAAGCGCTCGTCTGAACAAAAAATATTTTCAATAGTCAGCACTTCGGCAGAGAATTGGATAATATACTTAGGTGGCCAGAATGACGTACAGGGAAATTCGAACCCATGTTTTTATTCCTTTTTACAGGACAGCAGTGACAACATTTGAGTACCTTGATATTTTTAACCCGAAAAAAGGGAATTTGAACATAATGACACTCTAAAGCAAAGATCAAAATTTGCATAAAAGAATCATGTCATAATGAGAAACCACAATAAACAAAAAAACAGCTAGCATTCACCCTATCCAAGTCAACAAAATTCGGCCGATAAAAAACGCGAACAGGCAACCACAAAATTTGAGGGCTTCAATGCGACAACAACATAATGTAGCATGTCAGGTTTTATTTCCGTTTTACTGCAATCATCCCATTTCCATTTAATTTCATTAAATCCACAATTCTTATCGTTTTACCATCAAGAAATAACGTCTTCTCCTGTGAGTTTACCAATGTCGACCATTATGACTTGATTGTTGCTTCGCATTAGATCACGAAAAATGGTACGATGCAAATTGCGCGGATATTCAAATCACAAGTACGGCATTTCCACTCCGACAATTGCAAGCATAGTTCGGCGAGTTACGTAACGTTACCAGCGAGGGATTGTAAAGTTTCAATCAGCGTTAACATTGATGTTGTAGAGACCTATGCTCAAGTCTCAAATTAAACCTCAATCTTAAACAACACCTTTCTTACTCACTGGAGACACAACTGTCCGAGGCGTAATTGTCATGGCACCATTCAAACGTAAGAAATTTCGGATGTCTGACGAGTGAGATGCTTGTCGGTATTTGTATTAACAATGAATCTCACTGTTGCAAGTCTTATGGTTGCAAGATTAAATACGAACCAAGACACAGTTGTTAGTGGATTATTCATAGCACTTCTAGAGTTGAACATCTCAGTTTGCAGCATTTGTTTCTTCACATTTTTCACATCGTGAGCGCTATGGAAGAGTTGGAAAGCAGTTTTGCTCGATGGTGTTGTGGAAATTGTTATGACTTTCTCGTTGTACAACGCTGATCAAGGTTCACCATTTTTGTGCCTGTTGTGACTGACAGCGGCGGCATAAATGGAACCGAGTATATGCAGGGGGTAGGAGCCTGCAACCGTCTGTCGGTGTCGAAATGCGAGAGCCGAAACAAGTAGAATAAGCAGTTTATGAGGAAGTATCACGGCCTCCAAACACGAGTCAAACCAAAGTCGTACAACTGAACCGAAACCCGATTTATATAGGCTCCAGATATCGCTTGGGGCGGCACAAGAGCACATAAGTCGATCAATGACACTATGTGAAAATGATGGCATTCGGGAGGATTCCTTTCCATAAACTTTTCAGTTGTTCTTGGTTATCGTATCGCTTTTGTGAGGTAAACTTTCCGATATGTGCAATATATCCCTTAACTTATAGGCTCGATTGCTTTATCATAAACGAGTATATGTCATTATTACTGAAGATTTCTTTGATTTGTTCCGGAGGTTGATCTATGCAGTAAAAGCTGAACTTCCTCAACTGCTGAGCAAGGTGTGCATGAGATGAGTATTGCTCTGTTCTTGCACTACAGTACCCGCCAAGAAATTCAAGCGACTCAATTTTTGTGCTCTTGCAACAAACAATTGCAGCGATGTATGCGGGTTGCGTCGAATAATTCTTGGCTTTAATGCAGCATAATGTCAGGATCAATGAATCACATAGCAATGTTAGTCCTACAAAAAGTGATCGATGCTTTAATATAGCCAAGGAATACAAGAAAGGAGTGTTTGGAAGATTTTGCAACAAGATGTGGTGGGGACAGCGGACGATCCGCTAACGGATATGCACGGTTTCACTTGTTGTTACTTTTCGACTCGTGGCCTCTGTCCTTACTTGTTGTTCCACCTTCTTCCTTGCTCTCCGTTGTTTCCTTGCTGTCCTTCCTGTCACTCTTTTTGTCTCTATCACTCTTTTTTCCATCTTTACTTTTTCCCGATTTTTCCTTCTTCATTGCATCTTTTTTGTCCTTCTCGACTACGCACTTGAGCACGGCATTCGTAAGCGGTATGTGAAGAAGAACCATGACCACTGAGAAAATCAACCCGATGATGAAGGCGATTCCAAATGGCATTATGATATTGCCATGGCCAGTCTGCAATTAACCTATCAAGTGCACATACTCAAAACACATGCTACACAATATATAGAGCTGCTATATATTTGATTTCAGATCATAACCCTCTAACAACTAACTTTCACCGTCTGATTGCTCATCTCGTATGACTTTTCAGCCTCTTCATTGTCTATATTTTTTGTATAGTTGTTGGTCGAAAAATTCTATCGTAAATTTTTGGAAGATACATTATAATTTGGGAACAATCCTGAAAAATGAGCAAATGAAAGCCCTAAATCGCTATGAAATATAGCTCTGATCCAGTTCACACTCTAATTACTTTCATATCTGTATCATATTAACAATAGAATCCTAACTGTTTCTCTACCTTCCAAGAAATACATCGATGCAAATAATTTGGTAAGCGCGCTGACTCATAAGCGACGCTAAAAGTTTTGCGCAGTTATGACGTCATCCAAAGTAGTAATCACTGATGCTGATCCACCTGTGCGTCAGTCCATCCGCTTATCTCTATGATAAATTTGCAGTCAACTAGGTTGAACTTTTCCTGGTTCCCGTTTCAGTCTTGTTCGCATGTTCCAATTTCATCTCATGCAGCAATCGCCGGCTCAGTCGTCCAACTAGCTTGCGTAATTCGTGAAGTACCATTCGAGTGTTTGCACTCATTAGTCTTGCTGAGTTCGCTTTAATCTGTCCTAAAATGTCGTATATGAGACAATAATTTATGAAATCTTATCAGCACTGTGCTATAAGCTTATCAGCAATACAGCTATAGTGTGATAAATTTTAAAACCTTACAAAACTGTAGGCGACCCCTCTCGGCTTCAGCTTCGAAATTACTTGTCGCATTCCGTTGAAACGTCCGCTCGCGCTTGTTCCTGCAAAAAACAATGACTCAGGATGTATCCTTTCCTTCTTCAAAATGTGGTACTTTTTAGATTATGCAAATATCTAGTGGTACATTACTGTCTGAGTTTTAATATCAACGTCATCTTCAAATTCAGTATTTTCTCTAAAAGCTTTTTTTGAATGAGTTTTTGTATATTTTACGCTTGCAAATTGAACAATATTCTTGTCTTGTTTTATTTGCAGATGTTACATATGTTCCACTTGCACCTTTCCAATATTTTCTATTAATGAACTAGGAATTATCAGAATTCATGCGATCAATGAACTAAATCCCAATGATATGCATTAGTCTCTGAATCAATCATCGATCTCTGATGTTTATGCAGTTTTGCCTAATTATTTAAGATCTAATTCACTTGCCTCTTACCGTTTCCTAAAACGACAACTAACGGTGTTAAAAATGTAACATTACTACTAATGAGAGCTTCATGCAGCAAACAGGTTTCGCATTATCAACTTTTCTGCAGATGAAACATTGCTGAAAGAATACGAAACCACCTTAACCTCGAATGACTTTTCCCTGCTCGATGAGCCATTCTATTTATTTTTGGGATGCGCAATGCCCTCTGGCAAACGTTAATTTTCTCGCTATCGACGAGGTGGCCATTTGCATATCATTATCTCACTATCTGTACGAAGCCGTTCTTTTTACTCAATTTCGGTGTGTAAGCAATCATGGCCATTACCTTTGATAGAATTTATACTCGTTCATATTCATTAAAATATGGATGTTTATAAGTATACAACGCTAAAAGACATCATTGTATACACTGCTAAAAATTATAAATGTTGGTTTTTGTGGAGAATGCATGTCACGATTGTGGCTGATGTGAATACTTGATGCCTTCTAATAAAGAACTATAAAAATAAATTCTTTAATGTGGTGTTGATTCAAGATGAAGTTAAAACAAAACAACTAGTTTGTATTAAATTTAACTCTTTTGATGTGTTCTATAGGCGGCACACAGTTTAAAAGGTGAAGCAGAGAGAAAGAAGTTACAATACATTTGCACAAGAAAGGTGAGCGGCAATCCGGTTCGTGCAATCTTTTACTGCTGAATGGGCACGACAATGCCGTCTTCGATTCGTCGTTACCCTGATTACAGTTTTGTCTTTTTCTCATTTCGCAGCATCACTTCAGCTCTTCTAAATCATCGAGCTCCTTTTATTCCTTACATCATTTCTGCACTTTTTCCATTCATTAGAGGTTTCTTCAAATATGAAAATTTGTAAGATTAAAGTCTTTTTTGAACTTGATAGATTATTTCATTCTTGAAGAAACGATAACTTATTGCAAGATTACAAACTTTTCCTGAGTGATTAGACATCGTGGCAATTGTTTGACAAGAATTACACTATATACATCCTCACACTTGGGATATTCTCAAAAACATTATATTCTGATGTGCAATAAATCAAACAAATTCTCCATACTACTGTAAAATATATATAAATATGTCACACATTACCAGCGTAGTAAAAGATAAAAACATTTATCCCGCTTTTCTTGAAGTTATTTTTTGTGAATAAGCCTTATTTTGCTAATTCATGTGGTGAATCACTTCAATGATTTAATAGAAAAAACAGTCCATCACAGTTGACGAGTCAAGTGACCCCTTCAAGCAGTGCATATAAATCTTGAAATTCGATTTAATGTCGCGATGATCGAACTAACTTCACTAGATGACGTCATATGTGTTCCATAGCGTTCCATCCTCTCCTTTGTCATAATGGTGGTCCGTTTTATCTATTTCCTTTTCTTAATAGGAGAGATAGTGATATGTTTCCAAAATGTTTATGGTAATAGAATGAGCGACGCAAAATTTGCTTTCATTTATGCATCGATTTCCATCGCTCTACATTATTTTTGCATAGTTTTTATCACTAATATATTAGTTCCTATATTAATTTAATTCTCGTCATCATATAGTTGCTAGCTTCTCCTCAAGACTTCTGCTAGACGTTCATTATTCATATATAATGCATGGGAATGTAGATATACCGTCTTCTCTAAACAATATAGTGAATTTTGTTGTATTATTCAATACTTATTTTGTGTGTATCAGTACAATAAATGGAACAATGCTTTGAGCGGAACGAAACAATGTGGCATTTGTTGCTTTTGTGCCAAATCGCAATAATCAGTGCTGCGTCGCTCAAATTTGAGCACATCAAGCCACTCCAAGAGAAGGACGTCGCCGGACGTTCAAGAGCAATAGTATTGTTCGCCAGTGCTAGCAGTGATGGCAAAAATTTGAAAGCACTCGATGAGGCTGCCGCTAAACTACAATCTACTAAGGTTCGAATGTAATTCTCCAACTTTCTTACTGGAAGATTCTTGTGGAAAATCATTTTCAATAATCGCCAGCTTTTTGTTGTGGTTGTCACAATAGGCACTTGCAATCACTGACGAAATTAATTATCCAAATGCGTTTCATTTGTCGTATGAAATTTATCTGCTCTTTTTTCAATTTTCACCGCCCAAATATTTTTTTCCGCATCGCGGCGTAAGAATACTGCTTCTAATAGGTGGTAGAAATCGTGTTACCATATTTTCAGCAATTTTTTTCGTCTCTCAGACCGACAATGGTCACGTTCTCTCATAATTTGGTGGCTTTTTTCAATTTTTTTTGTGTTTGTCCGTTGAACGAATAAGAATGCCAGCATTTTCTTCTACCCATTGCAATTATAGATTGGAATTTTAAATAAAGCGTTCTATTTGAGATCAACATAGTGATCATCGTAATGCCAATTGCCGAAAATTATTTAACCCCTCCTTAGAAGTCGCACCCTTCCAAAACTATCAACGAAGAATACGGATTAGAGTTGTCACTCACTCTTTCAGCAATGAGAATCTGTAAAAACAGGCGGCCGTTTTCACTGTGACGGCGCCTTCATGAATTGCAAAAAGCGCAGCGTGCGTCACATTTTTGTGTAAATGAATAAAAATGCGCCATTTCTAGCGTTTAGTACAAATGGCGAATTTTTGCAACTGGAACCAAATTAATGGTTATCAACAAGTGAATTCGCTTTAACGTAATGAGCCTTGACATAATAACGAGGCTTATAGGTAACAAATAAATGAAGCGTGCTAAACCACTATGCAAGATGCTGCACAATTCTATTTGTCACAGCTGCCTCTGTCAAGAATTTGAGATTTATCGAATCTACTCAAAAATTTGACTGCTGCACGAATTCATAAAAATCATTCTATAAAAGATTCGTTTGTTATCCACCTCACTTGTTTAAAAAAATAATCCGACTAGTTGCAAAATGTGTGCGAGTCTTGGCGACTTTGATGTTGATAAAGGTACCGAAGATCATTCATGATGTGCGCTTGCGTGATGTGCACATTCCATTTTGCAAGTCTAATTCTAGCAGATCCGGAGTTGAAACAACGAAAGCACGGGTAGCGCTGTAACGATGACCTTAGCAAATGAATATTTGCAAAAGTGCGCAAGAATGAGCGTTCTTAATATTAGTGACACACGTATTTTAGGTAATTTGTATTGTTTGTTGATTTGCTTGTTTTAGGTGTTTCAATTTGTTCAGATTGGAAATCAAGTTCCATGTGATTTCCATCGCTGTGCATAAATTGATTACGAATTCAGAGAAGAGGATATTTCAGGTGGCCTGTCGTTATGTGCTTGTTGATAGCAGCATCCCGAATGCGTTGAATTCCCCAGAAATTGAACGTGTGAAGTCGTTGTTCGTCGATGTGGATGAGTTGCCATTCCTTGATTATGTTATCACAACAGTTCTACCAGCAAATCTTACCGCAAACTTTACATTCGGAAAAAGAGTGGAGCACGTGAGCAAATTGCCTTAGGGCATAAATTGTTATTGTTATGATGATTAAGCTGGGATTATTCTGTGTTTTCTTGATCTTTAAGCTTTGCATAATAATTGTGAAATAATGAGGGGATCGAAAAAATAGTATTATCTTTTTGAATAACTGTGAATAATCGAATTAATAAATTACTTCTTGGAACTCGAGGTTTTGAAAGACAGCTATTAAACTTTAGAATCGCTGTTACATGGCTCAACTGTTACCATAGGGCTTCTAGTATAGTGCTTTCGATGTATTTGTCAAAATAGCTGGAAAATGGGCATAATGGATAGAAAACGGCTAATATAGATCTGTGACCCTCATCGGATGATATTTTCATTTGCAGCTGAACGCAACTGAGATTCCCGATACGTATATGAAGGTAAACGCAATAGCCGAGAAAGCGTTTGAACAATACGCCAAAATCCCCGATATCGAGAAGTTGGCTGTGGCGGAAAAGCTGCTTGAAGAAGATTTGGCACCGATCTATGCGCAGTTCTTCAAGATCACATCGGAAGCAATTGAAAAATTAGCCGAATTAAGTGCCCAACTCACTAAACAAAGTAACGAAGCTAATAAATTGAATAAGAAGGAAAAACGCGGGATACGCAATCGTTTTTGCGCACGAATGGAACGCGTTGGTGAATTATGTGCCTAAGAGTGATTAGCCGATGCTCTTGTTCAAATTAAAGCCTTATTTATCGATTAATAAAATTCAATAATTGTGTGAATTGTCTATTTTTGGAAATGCAAAAGCTGAATCATCTAAAATATTGATAGACCTATTCGGTCACTCTAAATCGACATCACGATTGCATTGAGACTTCATTCATGCATCGAATTCAGTAGTCTCTGCCTTCTTAATTCTATTTTTTTCATCCCTCTTATCAGGCATGTTGAAGTCGTTTTGATGTTGATCTTTAAAAGTTTCTCATCTTTTTCCGAAGGAATTCTAGACTTTTTAATATCGGATACTGTCCCGTCCCGTGAATTGAAATTAATCACTTTCAACCATCTAGTGAATGCATAGCCAGAAACACGATCGTATATTACAAATCAACTACAGAACATCAAGTTCATCGAACTATTCGCCTTATTGTATCATTCATGTCCATTTTATTCCAATCAAATACTCGTTAATCAACAAAAATGTGAAGTTTAGCACAGTTGAAATTGAACTGGAACATTGCACTCCTTTTAGGTCAACACCTCTTCATTCAATAGAACTCTCTGAAAACGAACTGAATAAAATGCTCTTTAGTTTTACATTTTATGGGAGTGAAATCGATTTGCTCTGATTTTGCGTTGAACGACGATTATAACTCATCAATTCTACACATCTGCGGAAAAAGAAGTACCAGTTGTTACTGGAGGCAACTTTTCTTACTCATTGGAGTAATACTGGCTAGATAGAAGCTATATTAGATGTGAATAAATTGACAAGATAACATCACATCGTTCATTGTTTAGTGAAATTGAAACTCATCGATCGTTCAGTTTACTCCATGCGAAATGCCAGATGATGCTATGAGGATTTGGGTGCTGAGATTGCGTTGAATGGAACGAAAACTTACACTGACAATAAACACGTCATGATAGGAGTTTTTGTGAACTCACAAAAGTTTTCTATTGCTTTTCTGGCGCCACACGATGGTAAATCTGTTGTTATTTATATATTCAGCAATTTGTGTATTTTTATGCACATTCCATCTTCTTATTAATATTTTAACAATCAGAATTGGAGCACAAATGTTACGATTAATGGAGCACAAATATTAAGATTATTGCAAGTCAGCTGGAAATTAAAATGAAATTACGGTATAAATTTGAAGGTTACAAATATTTAAGGAGTTATGAACGCAAAATTAGGTGCGAATTCCAATTGTTTATCCAACCTTTCTCTAAGTGTGCTGTATCGAAGTTTGGTTTCCTGCATGGCGCATGGAAGGGACAATTGAAGACGTTATAAGCAAACATTCACAGTGTACAATTATCATACTTTAGCATTGAAAAAACGCTGTGAAATTTCGCTCGCAAGTCGCTTCCAAAACAAATTATGGGAGATGTCAGCCTTCTGTAATTTAATAATGTTCGCCGTCATGTTACTATTAGGTGAAAAATGGAAGAAGGTTCCATCCATGAATGTCTCAGTTTGGCAGTGGTAAGAGTGAGTGAATTACTATTCATGTTTTAATGCTCTTCGGCGATCATCTAAGTGTTAGACTGGAATTGGCGCCCTTTGAATTTCGTTTGATAGTTTCCATTCGTGACAGAATTCATTTGTATATAATGATAGTAGAAATTTAGCCGTGTTTATTGAAATTGCCCACTTCTTGATTATCTTGTTCCCTTATTCCCAATTCTGCTAATGTTCAACTTCATTAGCAAGTAAGCTCTTTAATTACAACTTGGGTATTATCAAAATCGATCATCGCCAAAATCCATCAATGTTGGCAAATCCGTTAATTCTTCAGTTGAAGAAGACCTGTACATGAAAGCAAAGGGAATTTGCAAATTTGCTTGCAAATTGCTTTCATTCGTAGTTGTTGACGGTTGTAGTCAGTGATGTTGCGAAGAAGGAAGACAGTTTGTTTGGCGGTGTGTCGCATCATTCGCTTCAACGGTTTGAGTTTGCAAGCTGGTTTCGCCAGGATGCTTTAAGTTGTTTGGTGATCGTTTTGTACTCTGTGATGCGTGAATCGCTACGAAAGTTGTTTAATCATGAAGTGTGAAGAATATTATAGGTTTCTCTTTGAAGTGTGCTTGATTTTTGTGCTTCATTTGGATGGGTTTGCCCTCACTAGGGCTTCCTTTACGTATTTCCTCCTTACCACGTGACGATCCCTTCACTTTAAAGTGACGTTGTCTCCACATTTACAAATTGCAGTAATTGTATGGTAGCGCTTCTTTATTTTTATGTGCTTCAATGAGTCCGCTCTGCACGCTAAGGCGGAAATTAGGAGATGCTGTAGCGGTAAAGGTTTAATCCCTTTCATATGCATCAGCAGACGGTGCTACATGAAATTTCGATTTACTTTAAGTTGCTCACCACTGATTCATTTCTATTAACTGCTAAGAATTATAAAACATCAGGTGGCATGAAAAGGTAAAGGTGTTAAAAATGGAAAATAGTAAAAACATTAATCATTTGGCTTTTATAGTTTTGGTTAGCTGTTCATCCCATCGAAAAACTATGACATCATTGAACAGTTTTTCCTACTTTTTTTATATGAGTCCCTATGCTACTGGCCAAGTTTCATCAGAAACTGTTCATTGTGGTCTCCTTGACGTGATTTTCAACTTCCACTTTGGAAAGTAATTTTAGGTTTATTGGTTTATTGAGTTCTAATGCAGCGTATCCGATTTCCAATTATCATTAATTCTCACGGTAATTGCAAAAAAAAAAACAAAAAAAAAACTGCTCGAAAAATGTTTTTAGAGTTCAAAAGAACAATATTGTGCACCACTGCTTTCGTCCTCCTCATTGTGTCATTATTATCCAGAATCAGTTGGAAATCTGCTAAGGCAAGCGTTATTTAATCGTTATTCCATTTATGAATATGACAACAGACCATTGTTGATTTATTTGCCTCAGTAAATATAGAGGCAGCTATATACATTGTAAGTGCTAACTAACGAGGCTTTTTTCTCATATTCGCGATTCCCTCAACATATTTATCTAACGCTTTTGGAAATTCTTCATTATCGACAACTTTTTTCACTATTTCTACTTGGAAAATTCGCTAAGGACTTGCTATGCGTAGTGGAATAAGTATTTCTACACTAAATATTTCCACACTCATCATGGAGTGAGCCGTTGAAGTCAACGGAACTCATCACCGGTGAACGCCCATGTGTGAGACGAGTCCAATTCGAGATAAACACGTCCTGTTGCACCTATCGCAGATAAACCGTACTCCCTGATCCGGAACACCTGTGCCCAATAGTCGTCGCGATCTCTTCTCTTCCAGTGCTTGAACTCGATATCCTTCAAATCGCGCAGTCCCCTCGCGGCATGCTCTCCTCCACAGCTCTCTGTCATGTACCACGTCGTCCTTCAACTCCATTTGACACGCTTTCAACGTTGCCTTGACTGTATCCTTGTATCGAAGCAGCGGACGTCCTCGTTTCCGTTCTCCAGAGGCGAGTTGTCCGTAAAGTATTTGCTTGGAATGCGGTTGTCCGGCACTCTAATGATATGCCCAATCCAACGTGGTTGGGATGAGATGATGTATGCTTCGATACCCCAGTTATCTTGCACCTTTTCAGCACTTCAGTGTTCCTTATTTTGTCTTGCCAGCTGATGTTTGCAATTTTGCGTAAACATCATATGAAACTGATCCAGCCTCTTGATGCCTTTTCGATATAGCGTCCAGGTTTCGGAACCGTAGAGAAGTGTTGTTAGCACGACTGCATGGTATACAGCAACCTTAGTACTCAGTTTCACTTCATGTCTGCTCCAGAGACGTTTGTATAGTTTGCCAAATGCGGCACTCGCTTTCGCCAATTTTCTGGAGGTTTCTGTGTCATTGTATGCTGAGCCTGTAAGGGTGCTGCCTAGATATGTAAAGTTATCGACAACCCGAAGACTGGATCCGTCAACCGTTACGGTGTGTGATGTGGGCTGCTGACGATCTGGGCATTTTCGGTACATAACTTCGGTTTTCTTCAAGCTGACCTTCAAGCCAAAGCGGTTGGCTGCCGTGGCAAATCGATTCATATATCTTGTAGATCTGCGCAGGAATGTGCCATTAGCGCGCAGTCATCAGCATCTAGGAGTTCCCGGACGACTGCGGTGTGCACTTGCAGTCTTTAAATGCGACCGACAGCATCATGGCAAAGAAGATCCCAAACAGAAGCGGAGCAAGTACACATCCCTATTTCGTGCCGTTGGTAACTTCAAATGCATCCGACATGCTGCCTACTTCGATAACGCGAGCGCGCATCCCTTCATGGAACGATCGGATCACGTTTACGAACTTATCTGGACATCCAATTTTGCGTAGAAGTGACCACAAACCTTTTCTGTTGACAGAATCGAAAGCTTTCGTGAGGTCAACAAAAACAGTGAAAAGGTCTTTGTTTTGTTCACGACACTTTTCCTGCAGTTGACGAGCGCTGAATATCATGTCTATGGTAATCTGATAATCTGAATAAGACTACATTAATATTTCAGCCAAATCGAAGCATTTTTGAATGCCTCTCAGTACAGCCTTTTGCATTGTTGTTTGAATGGTAAAATATGACTTTTCTCTTATTGATTGAAAATAAATTTCATTTTATTTGTTGCAACGAATTCACTTGCAGGAATTATTGCCAAAAAAGCATGACGAACGTTGTTCGGATATTATTTGTGCACTTGGAACTATTCTTGTGCTTATCGATTTACGTGAGCTTCACAGTTTCATAGGTGGGATATTGATTTCTTTCAGGTTTATTTAGCAAGCGGAAAAATCCATTTTTCCTCAATAGTATGTCAAAATATTTGACCGTTTATTTATTGCTATCATTACCGAAAATGGTGACAATATGAGAAAATTACACTTTAGTGATGATATTTTTGAACGGCAAGTGCAGAAAACGCATTTGAAAAAAACGAGTACGATCCTATTTCTTTCGCTTTTCATAGTTGGAGAGCATTTTTCAGGCGACGATGACGATGTTGCACATGCATATAAAAAAAGTTTCGGGGCAGAGCCTATTGAAAATATTTTCACAAGAGAGAGCATCCTATTTGCTATCATTGGCAATGATAGGAAATGGTCTCAGAAGTTGGTAAGAAGGCTACATGAATTGTTTCAATGGTATTATTTACCTGATTCATGCTCAGGATATAGTTTACTTCTCCCAGAATAGCAATATATATTACATTGACTCACTTGAGGTCTAAAACACTACTCCGTAGTTAAATTTATTTACATTTTGTTACTTATTTAATACACATATGAAGTAATTTTAGCAGTAACGAAATAGTGATTGTTGAAAATTTTCTTTTTATGTAAGCATGATCTTTTACTCGACGTTACCTTCGAAGGGGAGGTCGATGCTGACGGAAATTACTTAATCGATGATGGCCTAAGGAAATATACCATCGTAAGGATCAGGAATTCCATCACATCCGACTTTTATTCCTTCAAGAACAAAGGAGTCGTCAGAATTTTGCCCAGGTAACACTCTCAAATGAGTGCAAAATATTAACGCAATCAGTGGTAAAGGATATATCAAAACATTACGAGAATAGCAGTATTTCCGTGATGTGATTAGTTCCTCATCAACCTTTACATAGAAATTGTTGCAAATACGATGTAATTATGCTCTTTCATTTATAGATTATAATGGAAGCAAAAACTCGTATTGTTGCAAAATAATCGATCTCCTTTTCTCCATCAATGGGCTGTAGAATATGTGACTCTTCGAAACCTTTCAAACACTCAAAAAATTTTTATTAACGTTTCATAGCGAATCTGTCTCCAATATATGATGTTTTCCTTTTTATAACATCAGATTTCTGGATGGGCTGAAATATACGGACACTCTCCATTGAGACAAGACTTCCCCGCATTGAGAACATGATTGTGCTCCAAGAGCATGAGCTATGAGCCCGAAAAAACCAATTTAAAAAGTCTCCATCATTTCCAACTTTATTCTTTCCTCGATCATACCGTTTTTCAAATATGCGACAGCTAAAAATTCCAGAATTTGCCTTCGAGGCTGCATTAACCACATTCCAGATTTGAAACAATTCGAAAACGTACACGATTCGGTTTTATGAACATCCCGTCGAATGTGAGCAGATTTGAATGGTATATGCGTCGGAGTGAGCTGACTGGCTCCGGGCATCACTTTGTGATCAGCGATGAGCGAAATGAAGAATTGATGAGGAAAGTGATCGAATTTCGAGAATGGGCAGTCAAACGCGATGCAACATTAATGCTGGCTAGTGACACCTTACTAGGTGAGGAAGAAAATAAGTTAACATAATTCAATATATTTTAGCAGGATCGCTAGTTGAATTCAATGTGCTATCTGAAACCTCAAAATGGATAAAATTTTGGATTGATTAGAATCCATTGTTGCATCTGAGACTTGCGAAGAATTTCACTGCTTCCATTAAAGGCCATCTAAGAGGTTCTTGATGATATATTAAATGATGGGGATCACTTAGCTAAGAATCGCATGTAGTCGTGAATGAGGTGATTTTTAATGTTTGGCCACTTCTCAGATTTAAATGTTTCGCTTCATTTCTTTTTGTAAGATCTTCTGCTGCATTTCAGGTTTTAAAATTGTTGTCCCGCGGCATCTTCATAGGGACCATTAGGGTCGATTAAGCCATTTCATTCATTTGGAGATCCAAACATCCATTGCATTCAAATTCCATTTTTAAATGCTTGTCTCGAAATCATTCTCTTTCTCGATGAAACACCAATGACAGGGATTTCTATTCCTCGTGCAGTGCTTCTACAGTTCGTGCTTCAATGCTTTCAGCGTGGCTAACAGGGTGCGATATTTTATGCAACAATAGCAGCGCTATCAATTTGTCGTTCTTCATTGAAGAATATTACAATGGTTTCATCTACGATTTATCGCGAGTACCGTTCATGAAGCTAAACACTCGTTTAAACACGGTGCATTTCACAACTTCATTATTTACAGTCGTTAAGTTATTCACAGACAAAAAATTGAATGAAAAACGGAACTTTCGTTCATGTGCTTTTGAGGCAATAATCATTTCACATATTTCCTGTGGAATTTCAAAACATCTGCATAGTATTTTGAGGAAGAAGGAACGAGGGCGGAAATATTCATTGCTAATCTTTACAAATAGCAGAGAAACAAATGACACAAAATTATGCAAATTTTAAACGACTTGCTTCTTGTTTACAAATACCTATGCAAAATGCATTCCACTTTAAATGATCCACATTGTTTTTTGTGTGTAGCATGTTCAGTTGCGAAATGAGTGCTGCATTGGTGGCGCGAATTTAGGAGGTTGTATATCGTTTTACGTCAAGAATTTTGTGCGCAATGCGAATTTACTAGTTCACAAGCAGTTCGCATATAAAGTCTCGAAAGGTTTGTAAGTGCCAAAGGCATATGAAATGTTTGGAACATAATTGTGAAACAATCCTTTCCTTAGCCAAAATAACTAACTATTGTGTTGTATAAGAAAGTGAAAGGCTCACATTATGCAACAATTTTTTGCTTTAGGAAAACAGCTAAGAGATTAGCACATCGTTAATGCATGCCGGTGCAAACAAAAAATGTATTGTAGAAATGATGGTGCAAAGGAAACATAGTTGATACTCTGCGGTGATGAACGTATGCAAGGGCCAAGAAATAGAATACTTAAGAGAACTCTACTTTTTAAAAGTTCTGACGTTGATAGACACTTCGCGACCATTAAATATTTCAGCCAGGCAACCTCCTGAAACTCCGGGCCACGATGCTCGAAAACGTGGATGTGCACATCTTCTTTCTCTACCATAATTCGACGGCCTCATGGATTGGCGGTCTAATGGAAGGATGGAATTTAGCTTACAAGTGAGCAATTTGAATGGCAGCAAACTTTTTCTGCTTTTTTTCGGCTACATTTCTCGTTAGTAAGATACTTACGTGCGCTGTGGAAACAGGGAGCCTGCGTTCTAGTGTTATAATCCTCTTTGATATCTTTTGTTTATAATCTGTTTTTATATTACGTTTGTTTACATTTACATTTTTCTGCAATTTTATAAAACTAAATGCATTGCATTTGTTGGCGTTAGTTGCTTATTTCTTATAAGTATTCGGACCATACCGAAATACAGCCTAACTTTTCTGTGTTTCAGCGGATGTTTTAACGAATTCACCGCGTTCAAAATTCGTTCATTCAAAATTTTAATAACTTGAAAATGTTATCTGATACTTCCCAAATTTGAGGATTTCCTTCAATGAAATAAGCATGCCATAGATCCACGGAGACTATTTTAAGAAATTTCAGGTTGGAATATCCACTAATAAATAGAGTGTGTACGGCTATATTCCTCGGGCACCTCATGTACGTACCGTGCAATGTGTACCAGTATGCTGATGTGAGTTTTATCGTTTAAAAGTTTTTTATAAAGGCAAATTTTGCCTGCATCTCACAAATAAAGAAGTTTAGTGATGACTAGTACAATGGAATTGCCAGCTTCATAGCTTCTTATTTTTAGAGAAATTCGAACCACATTGACGTATTTTGTACAATCGGTAGAGCATCAAATTGCAGGCACAATATGGCCAAAAATGGAGGAATTTGCAAGCGCACAAACTGCACCTATGGAATGGGTCACCAATAAATATGCGTATGGTTGAAGCTTATAGCAATAAAATACCGGTCTCTGCTTATTTTAAAGTTTATGATTGAAATGTTCGAGCATGTACTATATATGCTTTATTTTATGCGTTTTCACTACACGATGAGTGCTGCGTTATCTATGGGGACAACTCTAATCGGATCTTTTGAAATGACCGTTCTCAAGCTTAATAAGCCTGTTATATCAGTTGATTTTTCCGATCTTTTTATGATTATGAAATAATTATCTAATTTTTTCTCTCTTCTTTGGTAATGTTTGTTCTCTTGTTTGATGATTTTATTATTCCAATTTGCTTGCAATTATTCTGAATTGGATTTAGTTAAATGTGAATGCGGTATAGGAAAGTCGTGATCTTTTGAGCTGCTCCACTAACTTGGTTTTGATTAGTGCGACTACGAAGCAAAATTTCACATTAGTTGTTTATTGTTATTTTAAATCAGACTGCCTATGATAGTTTTTTGATACGCACTTTCAATTTTTTCAAGTTGCTGTGGAGCTTAGCACTTTTTATCAAGAAAGATACTATCAAGAGATGCCCTTGTTATGACGACGAAACGATATGAGTTTGCCGCTGATTTTCGAAAAAATGGTGAAAGAACACTATAAATCTCATGTTTTCAGGTAGTCGCAAATCGATGCAAACAATCTGCCTACCGCATCATCAGTTTAGATTCTCACAGTCTTTTATGGGGACTGCTTATTTTCCTGTCTTCTCTTTTTTTGAAACCCGTTGATGACCTTCCATATGATGTGATTTCCAGAGCGTTCGAAAAACGAACTTCATGATGCTTCCGTGAAATCCGAGGTTTCAAGCATGCCATCCTCGAGAATGAGATGTCATATATACATTGTATATATATATATATATATATATATATATACGTATATATATATATATATATATATATATATATATATATATATATATATATATGAGAGAGAGAGAGAGCAAATACCTCATCTGCACTGACACTTAGTAACCGTGTATGATTCTAATATAGCTTCCGCGATTCCCATACCTATATCCAAAATGGCCACAGAAATGATTGGTCGTCTCACTGAGTATATCATCAGTGCTGGCTGTACAAGTATCGAAAGTAATTGGCCAGTGGCATTTATATACGACGTGATAATATGTGAGGGTTATCAGCATGCGAACTCTGAATGTATGACTGCGATGAGAAACTTAAACTTCAAACCACTCACTGAATCAGCATATTTAATTCTTTCCAACATTTCTGGTTATGCAACAATCGCGCCTAGGATGGTTGTGCCACTAGGGAATGAGCACACAATTTCATATCGAAAAAAATATTAAGTGTCGATATGCGCTAAAATGAGAAGTGTACAATGAGAGGTTTAGCAAGCAGCCTAAGCCCAAATGTAGAAATTGTGATACTTCTAATTTAGGCGATACAGTTCTAAGGTAAATGGAGGAGAGGGGGGACAGGTGAAGATTGCATGAGAGGCTGTTTTCACAACATTGCACTGTAACGTTGGGAGATTTCGGCAGATTTGTGGCAACAGAAATTTTATAATTTCTGAGATTAGGGAGTGTTTCATCAAAGACAGGTACGTTGCTTTTATAATAGATACGTTAGAACTGTATCGCCTCAATTACGATCTCATAGTTGCTTATGAATCGTTTGTTAGCTTCTTTTATGTTATCATCTCATCTCTCATTGTCAGAGTTGATAGTGCAACGTGATGTCATCCGCATCGAGTTCCTCTTTCGCAGAAATTTTGAAATTTCTTTACGCTTCAATTAGCTGATCTTTGAAATAAACTGTTATTTGATGCAGTTGAAACCTTCTCATTGCTTGCTTCCGGATTTTTCCTTTTATTAACTTCATCTAGTGTTTTAATGATGGCGTCGGCAATTTACCATTTCAACTATATTTTGTGTATATGGCTCATATATAAAGCTATGTAAATGCATTTAATGCCTTTTATAAGCGTTATGAATGAAGAAATAAATAAATAAATAAATAAATAAATAAATAAATAAATAAATAAATAAATAAATAAATAAATGGTCAATCATATGCAACATTAATACCATACCATCGAATAAGATAAAAATAAGAGTGCCACATAAAACATTTATATTCTCATATTCACCAATTCATCAATTGATGCATATGCAATAACCTGAGAACACTGTTTCATAGTAGAATTGTTCAGAGAGTGATAATGAACGATATGTGGGGAGTAAGGACAAATGTTCTTCATCAGATGTCAAGCAAGCAGTGATCCATTTTTAAGTGTTTCCTTCACCAACTCGCATTACCAATGGCATAGACTCTTAAGTTGGTATAGATTCATTGGCGGCAAGCAGTTTTTCAGACCTGATACAGCACTGCATTTATAACAGTGCGAAAAGAATTAGAATAAAGGTAATTGATGATAATATGTAGTACCAGATGCGATTAATTGAAAAAAATCACGGAGATGTGAAGTGGATTGTAAAATTTTGTAAATATTAGCAGAATTTAGATAATTTGGATTTTTTGTTGGATATTTGTTGGAAACAAATCCAGAAGCGAGACATCAAAACCAGACTGCGAAATAGAATCGAGATTATCGCTGTTGATGCCGGAACCTTTCAAAATCCTTTGAAGTATTACTAGTTGGATCGACTGTTACGTAGGCAACTGAGTGGACGCGTTTCACATATGTTTGATGACAGGTTAAGTGTATGGGCGAGAGAAAGCGCTTATGACGAAACTATGGGCCGATCACACTTTCACATCGAATTTTGTGCAGCGACTTCGCCGAAAACTTGCTGTGATCCTTATAAAGTTTGTTATATCTATATTTCCTACACGAAAACCTGAATTAACCTGATCCCGTGCTTGTCCTCTTCCACTCACCGCCCCTCTCTAAGAAGGTAAATGAATATGCTAAAAGGTTGACCACTAAAACTGATCTCATTATAGGAAATGTGAGCAAAAAAGCAGGCGACATGCATGAATTGCGCATGAGAAGTGCTGAAGCTTGAATTGAGCCTTAATTGTGCATACGAGGCAAAAGATTCTCGAAGAGCCGCATTCGTATAATGCGTTTCCATCGCAGTGCAATCGATCGCTGCACGGACGTCCCTGTGATGTGGAAGTGCCTCGGGGGCGTATGCTACTTCATAAAGTGTTGTTCGACGGACTAGCGGAATCTTTATAAATCAGCACTGCAATTGATTTCCCTGAGAAATAGTAGCATGAAGTCTATGTTGTCTTTGAGAAATGCTCACTTTGCATCGTGCACACAGCCTAATCTTAATGTTCCTTCTTAACTTTTATGCTCAGCTATGTTCATTTTATTTGCTATTTTCATTTAATCTTATAAAGCATACGAGACACTTTTGTTGTATGCCTCGCGAGTTTTGTTCTTGCTTTCGGTGATGAATGCATGGAAACCTTTCACAAATAAAACTTTGCAAAAACCTCTCGAATAGGAGCCATTAAGGCAGATCACCTGTTTTTCATGTCAATATTTGCATGTGACTCAATTTTATCTCATCGTTTACACATACATTTGCATAAAAGGTGTGATTACAATATCATTTTTAGTGTCTTCCAACTTCTCCATTTTCTGAGGACATCTTTCTTGCGTACATTTGTTTCAGCTCGTACATATGAGTTTCAAACTTTCCGTATATATACATATACATATATATATATATATATATATATATATATATATATATATATATTTATATATATATTTATATATATTTATATTTATATTTATATTTATATTTATATTTATATTTATATTTATATTTATATTTATATTTATATTTATACTTATATTTATATTTATACATATAATTGAAATTCCATTGCTGTCGCTGCTACTAGTATTGCACAGTGACAAATTGCTCCACACCTTACAAAATCCTACAATCCCTAAAGTACATACTGTATTTGTTCTGTACAAGTGCTAGCTCCAAAATAAAAATGTTCCGCCGCATCCGACTTGGGAGTCACCATCTGTCAGCTGACTTGTGGAAGCGTAATGAAATACAGTTGTAACGAGTCCGTTACATGTTTCAAAGTACAGTAATGTCACACCATTAAACGAGCCCTAAAGATCACTCTAATTTACTTCAATTGCAGAGTTTATACAATCACCGAGGTTATGTATTAACTGCTTACTTAGCTGCAATTATGTGTTTGTCCTTTATTATCGTCAATTTCCTATTCCGTCATCGGTTTATTCGTAAACGGTTGGCAGTGAAATTCGATGACTGCGACTCACTTGAGTAAGTCATGACGTTCAAGGGATATTATGCAATATTGATCTTCCATAATTATGCGCTTTTTGCACATTTTTTTCCCAGTTGAAATTGCTAAAAGTTCATGTCATGCCGATCTCTCTGACATATTCTCTCATATTTCTAGTTATGAAAGTGTTCGAAGTCGTTCTTTTTGCATTTTTTAGAAAAGGCAAATGCCTACTGTCATATATGCAGATAATGGTGAAAGTGACAAGTATAAAAGAAGGAAGAGGACAGCTATAGTCATTTCAATATTTCATTGGTGTGACCAACGGTCGCTTCTCACCCCAATAACAAAGCGGCGTGCACGAAGTGGGTTGTGTTTCGAGAGGATTCGTTGCTGTTCTCTGTGCTCAATGAGCATCTACAGTGGTTGCTTCAATATGCGGTTAATCGCCATGAGGAAACTCCTCCTTTAAAAATTGCCGCTCTCCATTTCATATTTGATGGTTATAAGAAAGACGAAGGGTGCTGCATGTTGCTTTGACATTTAGTTGATGCGTGGGACGTGTGTTGGGAATGTAATAAAACCTACGCGGTGGTCTTTCCACATTGTGAAGCATTCGGCAAGACAGCAATTTACTCATGTGGAGGGGAAGGGGGGGGGGGGGCATCGATGAAGTTTGCCTCGTAAACCTGTTTTTGCAATGCTGAATTCAAGGATTTCTCAACTATTGGTTTCCACGAATATTGGATGAGTGGGGCGATGATCATGCGATGAACAATGGACATAATGCTTGTTTATTTAACGACATAATATCTCGTCCGCATAAGATAATGGCTTTTGCTATCGCCGAAAAGTGAAATCATTACTTGAGAGTTCTTCTGAATGATGGTGTGAGGTCATCGAAACAAATATCTCTTTTGGAAGTGATTAAAGTAGAAATTAAATGTGGGCTATGCGCCTAGTCCAAAAGATCTTCGGAAAATGTAAATTATTTCAGTATGTTAAAACGAAATAGAATTAAAAGTCAAATTAAAAACTAGAACTCGGTCCATAAGAAAGTATAGAGATCTCATCGGCTTTATACAGATTTCATGCGGGGAGCGTGTTACAGAATGGCAGCCGAAGGAATCGAGGTGAGTAACCCACTGCCACCCCCCGAGCCGGAGGAGGGTGGTCATCCGCTCGCTCATTCGGAGAGTATTTTCCCGATTGCACCTATATATGGCAAAGAAGGATGCAGTGTCGAAAGGAACAAGTACGGTGGACGCACACTGGGTCTCTTTACGAGCGGAGGCGATGCACCAGGTTATCTGTTGACTCTGTGCAGTTGCCTCTTCTCTGTATCAATCCACCAAGACAGGTCGTCGCAATAGACTAAAAATTGTTGCAATAATAAAGAAAATAGCTCCAAAGGTGTTGAAGGAATGGGCATTATCCATCATTGGAGTGGAAGATTTCTGCCTCGAAATATTGTAACAGCTTCTAAAACCATATAAAGCAATACAAAAGCGCAAGATGATGTTTGCGCATTAGGAAGACAGAAATGTTGCGCAAAACAGTGAACGTTTTAATATATGAATAATCTGTTTGGAGGAATGAACAGTGCGGTGCGTGCAATTGTGCGTGTTGGTCTCTATCTTGGATGCAAGGTGTATGTTATTCACGAAGGTTATCAGGGTATGGTTGATGGTGGAGAGTGCATTAAGCAGGCTTATTGGAATTCTGTATCGGATATTATTCAAAGAGGAGGCAAGTATTTCTTGATTTTTAAATGTTATAGAACACAACACATTGACAGCTGCATGAATAACAGAAACTGACTGAAGATTCATTTGTTTATATGGAATTAGAAGCTAATGAAAAGAGAGAGAGTGTACTGTTGCGTCCACTTTCTCGCTGAACTGGAAAGGAATGAAAATGTGAGTAATCAGATCCTATTATATAATGTCATATAAAGTGTGAAGATATTGATGAGAAGTTTGGCTCATAATGCAAACATAAACTATAGAGCGCCTGCTGTTGAATTCTGATCGATGGATTTACACTGCCATTGAATATTTCTTGGAGTGTAGAATTCGGCAATTTCTCGTCTCTGCAATGTCGCACCACATATTTATTGCTGTTCACTGAGGCTTTCCTTTTCCTAGAGATATTTGTGGTTCGCCTGAAGCGTTTGATATTGAATCCTTGCAGGAACAATTATTGGATCGGCACGGTGCAAGGAGTTTCGCGAGAGGGCAGGCCGTCTGAAGGCTGCAGCAAATCTCATTAAGCATCGCATAACAGCTCTCGTATGTCTCGGTGGAGATGGATCCCTTACAGGTACCACTGCTTAACACCATTCTGTCAAGTTTTGAGTTCCGTTCACGCTCTATGTTAATTAAAACAATCTCTCTGAGTCTAACAAAATCTTACCACAATTACATATGTGGTGTCGGTTCGCCTACTACAGAAGTTAATCATGCTGTGGACGTTACACTCACATATTTTCAGGAGCAAACATCTTCCGCAAAGAATGGCCTGGTCTTGTGGATGAGTTGCTGAAAACGGGTAAAATCAGAAAGGATGATGCGGAAGCATGTCGTTTCCTACAGGTAATTTTGGCTATGATGCAGCAAAGACTCAAGGCAGAGTGTTGATAGCGAGCTCAATGTGCCTCTGCTCACAGAATTTTTGTTATTGTCATCAAGTAAATCGGTAGAATTGACCGTGGTCTGTGGGGAAATGTTTTTCCCGTATAGATAACGTGATTTATGATCAAAGAGCTTTTGTTAAGTTTCTTTGCTGGCACTGTTCAATGGAGTGAGGTTTGTGCATACGGCAAATAAATTCCAATCTTATGCGCGGAGTTAAACGCACTCATAGATTGAGTAAATCGGTGCAATTCTCTTAATTAATTCATTCCCTTAATGAGTGCAATTCAGATTGTTGGGATTGTGGGATCGATCGATAACGACTTCTGTGGTACGGACATGACAATAGGGACCGATACCGCGCTGCATCGCATTACCGAGGCAATCGACTGTGTATGCTCTACAGCGCAAAGCCATCAACGTGCATTCGTCGTTGAGGTTATGGGTAGGCATTGCGGGTAAGTACTTAATACTTGAACTCTGACTGCAGCAACTTTAATACGCCACTACAGCATTAATGCGCATTCTTACCAATTTCTTTGCGTTTTTGGTTTATAGTAACAGAGAGCGATTGCTTGCGTTCAGAATTACGACCGGAAATAAAATTCTAACGGAATGAAAGTGTGACTAGATGTCTGACCAGCTAGCCTCATAAAAATGGTAGAAATCCGATTGCAAGCATGACAAATCTTGCAAACCACCGATTTCGACCGCACGAGTTTCAGTTAGAAAATTAATCAAAAATCGTCATAAGTTTATTTTGGGGAGCTGGCCAATTACCTTATAGAATATGTTTTTTTTTTTTGAAATACAATTTGTTATGAATATTGGATAAAAGCTGCTGATTGCTTTAGGTATTTGGCATTGACCGCATCATTAGCAGCGGACGCCGATTTCTGTTTCATCCCCGAGTGGCCGCCACCATTGAATTGGAGGGAAGTATTGTGCAAGAAGATGAAGCAGATGCGTGACGATGGTACTCGCGTTAATATCATCGTCGTCGCAGAAGGGGCCATCGACAGCAGTGGTGCTCCGATCACATCTGAAATGGTTTCTTTAAAGCTTAGAGCTTTATGTTATGGCTGCAAGAACAAATCCGGGAGTCTATCTACCCGAACATTTTGCACGATTACATTCTTGCATGAAATATTTAGGGCTTGCATGAAATATTTAGAGCTTTTGAGCTTTAATGGCACCACTGAATTAAATCAGCTGATTAGCTAGGCGCCAGTAGCTTTGGCCCTGTCTCAACAAGGAATTGCTATAGCGGCTTGCGGTTCGAATTGCAACGTAACATCTGATGGGGTGTTTAATTAGTTGTGAAGGATGTGTTCACTCCCTGTTAGATCAGTTGTGATCTGGGGGGAAGAGTGCTGATACTAATTTTTTCCTTGAAATAAATTTTTAACTACAGGACGTAAAACATCGTCGCAAGCTCTGCCTGAAAAATAATAGATATAGAAGGCTAAAACACTATGGATTGGAGGTGTGGAGTTTTCACTGGAAAGCGGGACCATGACAAAACCACATGATCATCATTCAAATCTGTTTCTTGATCCGCGAAACGACTATAAAACCCGAAAGAAAGCGCATAATTCAGGTCCGTGAAGTGATTCGCAAGACGCTGAAGTATGATACACGCGTCACAGTACTAGGACACGTACAACGCGGGGGTAATCCATCGGCATTCGATCGACTTCTTGGATGCAGGATGGGTGCAGAAGCGACAGTTGCTCTTATGGAAATGGATGAGAACTCGGAGCCATGTGTCGTTTCCATCGATGGCAATCAGATGGTGCGAGTGCCACTTATGAAGTGCGTCGAAAGAACGCAAGCGGTTCGATTCTTTTCGTCGCGTTTCCTACCATTGACTTTAGACCTGGACATGAACAATGATAGACCATTTAGTTGTAGACTCATATCTGAAAGGGACCTTTCTTCTCACAAGTGCATATCTAACGATTTGCAGTCGTGAGGAGGAGGGTGCATTGAACATTCCTCATGTTCTATTAAACGCGTTTTTAGGTGTTGAAGAAACATTAACGTATTATATTATATTGTTTTGGGGAAAACACGTCATGGACTACAGTCTGTGTCGTTCGCCTTTATGAGCTTCAGAGCCCAAAGTTCCCAAAGGTTTTTTATAGAAAAATTATCGAGACGATCATAAAATCTCAAAATAGATATTCATTTGTTTCTGCTAATGATGTTTCTAAAACTGACATTTTTTCCAATCGCTGTAGCATCCTGATGCATATTTGAATTCTATAATATGTATTTAGGCTTCCTTCAATAAACCGCAATATTGTCAAGGACATTTTCTTCGCATTTTAGGTAAAGAAAGCAATGGATCAGAAAGACTGGGTCACCGCACTGCAATTACGAGGACGCAGTTTCCGTAGGAATGTCGAAATGTATAGAATGCTAACTAAAATTAGAACACCGAAGAAGAGAGATGCGGCAAATGTTTATAATATTGCTATTATGAATATCGGATCGCCGTCTGGAGGTAATAAGAAATTTTTCACTATCTCATCAAAGAATGCAATCAAAGTTTTTTAACGGTTCTAATTTTTTTGAAGCAACAATTCAATTCTTGAACTGCTCGTATAGCTAATGAAATGGTAAGGGAATTGAATTTCAGGAATGAATGCTGCTACAAGGAGTTGTGTGCGTTTAGCTATTCTTCGCAATTGCATTCCTTATGGTGTTCACAACTCTAACGAAGGTCTAGCATCAGGACAACTGCAGGTGATTTTATTACTTGTTGAAGTATTGCCCATAAATTACACCGGAGATAGGTGATCGTTTACTTCCTTTTGCATCGCGCTGACGATGAAACATATTTTCAGAAGATGGAGTGGAATGATGTCCAGAACTGGACAGCATATGGAGGCTCATTTCTAGGCACTCAGAAGGTGCTACCAACAGATCAGTTGCCACAGATATGTGAAACGCTAGCTCGCTTCAACATTCACGCACTTGTTCTTATCGGAGGTTTTGAGGTGATCTTCGGCATTTCGTTTTCATTACCTATATTACTTCAGTCAGTATACCGTTGCAAAATTTTTTTATTCTCCTTATTTATACTACAGGTTTCATAATTCGATCGTTCTGAATTGTGGGCCCAAGTCGTAAAATAAAAGTGGAAAAGATGCAGAAAACATTTAGGATGGCTTCGCTGTACAGGTGGAAGCTTGTCCAGGCATCCCTTACTGCTTGTTCCACTATGACCAAACAGAACCCATCTAACTGCTGTTTTCTCAGGCTTCATTCATCTAGGTTACTTAGTGTTAAAGTACAGTACCATTTGCAGCTTGAAATATTGTTTGCAAAAGCGTCGATATGGGCAACATAGGCATACAATTCATTTTTTATAGGCATTCCATACATGTCTAATATTCGCTCAAAATCGTGACAAATATGCACAATTGCGCATTCCGATGTGCGTTATTCCGTGCACAATCAGCAACAACGTGCCAGGCACGAACTTCTCTCTTGGAGCTGATACCTCTCTTAATGAAATATGCCGCATGATTGACAAAATTAAGACATCGGCCACAGGTGAGTGCATACCTGATTGCCCATACACTGCTCTTGGTCATAAACAATTTAGCACATTTGTTGGTAGACTTGTTGGTATGAAAGCCAACCTTTAAATAAGATGAAACCTAGAATTGCCTCAAAGGCTTTTCTCTTATTGGAAAAAGAGGTAAAAGTGCGCGGCCAAGGAATGCTGCGATAGCACGCTTAAATAGCTTTATTTGCTAAGGGAAGTCTTGAAGTAATCAGTAATGAACCTTTGAAAAGTTTGGCGCAAATTTTGATCGTTGTGGTGATTTGCGCACAATTCTCTGACTAGTTCAGCAGTAAAAACGAATAGACTGATCTCATCTATAGCCTAACAGGGTCCCGTTTAATTATTCACCTTTATGAGCTTGTTATTGTACTATGTTTGTATGCAACTGAGAATACCTTTTATTTATTTGTTTGCTTCAACGCCACAAAAATTGAAAACACAAAAGAAGTATGTAAACATAAACAATAAAGGAGAACAAAACATTCACAAAGTTAGAATCCGAGCGATTAGACGGATATTCAATACATGAGAATAGCAATAGAGTGCCGATTAAAGCAACTCAACCCGAGCTTAAAAGCTGAAAGAGTGAGTGCATTAACGATATCGATGGGAAGCAGGTCTCGACTCGTGCAACGCCAAACTGAAAATTGTGCAGAACATTGTTTGCAGTGCAACTTGTTTAGGAGAGTTGAAACTGATGCGCACACATCGAATATGGCGAGGGATAAGTTGAAATATTTCTGATACTGGGAAGTCGGAAAACCCACACATGGTTTATAACAATTTTGATTTCATAAAGGAAAATTTTTATATTAAAGAATCAATTCAAAATTAAGCCTGCGATATTCCAATGATTCAATATTAAAGATTTTCACTCTGGTCGTGTAGTGTGGCTGGTATGGGATATGGTAGACTTTGCAAAAACCAAGGTAGGTGAAGCGTTTCTGAACATTTTCTAGTAACACCCGATGGATATTAGAAAGCAAATAGAAGGACCACACAGGAGTGCAGTGTTCTAAAATGGATCGCCAGTAGGAGATGAAGGCATTTTGGTATGCTGAATACATCAGCGAATGGAATTTTAAGGATCGAAACGCCGGGTCTTTATAATTGAGACGATGGGCGGTCACTGTGGATATTTGGCGACACTATCTGCGATGGCGAGCGGTGCAGATGCAGCCTACATCTACGAAGAAATGTTCGGTGTCAGCGATCTTATTGAAGACGTCAAAGTTGGTGTTTAAAATTCTGAATATGACCACTTTCCCTGTAGTGTTGCCTACGTATTTCTTTAAAAAGATAACACTAAAGGTTATAGTACGAAGCATAGTGCATATTGAGTTCACGGGGTGGTGCCGGTCGGGAGGCCCGAAGCATGATGCATGGCGATTGGTCCAGTAATTCGCGTCGCTATGGAGGCCACTCGAGCATGACGATTGGGGTACACCAAGCATAGTCGAACAGAGACTGGAACAGATCGACGGCGAGTGAAGACTCTATGAGAAGCAGTTGGGGTTGCTAATTGAAACCTGGTTGGCGCTTCTAGGACGCGATTAGTAATGGGAGCTTGCCGGTATGCTAAACGTATGGGCAAATGTTTCAGTGCTTGACTAGAGAAATACAGCATGGTGCTCATTGCAGATAATAGCGGAGAAGATGGTGACTGGTTCACAGCGTTATTTGGTTGTTCGTAATGAAAAGGCATCACGCAATTATACATCCGAATTCGTGAGGGAACTGTTCTGTGAGGAAAGCAAGGGTGCATTCACCACTCGTGTCAACATTCTTGGCCATACGCAGCAAGGTGGCAACCCGTCTCCCTTTGATCGCATTATGGGTTCCAAGATGGGTGGCAAGGCAGTCGATCACCTCATAGATCAGATCAACGAACAGATCCATGTCTCGAAGAGCACGGTCTCCTGCAGAGGGCCCAATACGGCCACCCTCCTTGGCGTTATTGTAGGTTTCTTGCCGTTCTTTCGAATCCTTTCCGTGATTACGCAACTCAATATAGCTTGTCGTTAGGAAAGCGTCTAATAACAATGTATTTTGTGTGCTGCCCGGTTATTGTAGAAAACAATTGCAAAAATAAATAATTAAACGGTAGTCGTCAATTTCGGTGCTACTATTGGCACTAAGTTGGATGCGCAAAGAGCTGCAGTTTTGAGTTGCCAAATGCCATCCGATCCTTGTCCCGAATGAAGCTCAAACTCTTCTGTTTAGCAGAGCTGCACTCATATCGTTAATAGTGATTACCTCCGCTGTATTAATTACTGAGATCGTATTATAAACCGGAACTCCACATTACTGCTGCGATTACCAAAGGATTTTTCTTATAGTGCTGACACCTTATTGTCCTTCGAAAGCTGGCCCATGTGACGAATGCTGTGTTATATTGCAGGGTCGTCACGAGTGTTTCACTCCGGTTGAGGAGTTAGCCGAAGAAGCCGACTTCCCTCATAGGTTACCGTTAGAGCAATGGTGGATGAAGTTGCGACCACTGTTGCGAATTCTCGCTAAACACGACACCTCATAGAGCATCTTGCTCCAGCATTCTTCTATGGAATCACATCTCTGCTTCGCCCCAATAACGGCATACTTTAATATTGGACTAACATCGTCCATCTAGCCCACTAATACGACGCATGAATCTAATAAAGCTTCTAATTGTAATCGCTGACGTCTGTTAACGCCGTCGAGGCATTGCCTGATTAGTTGGCCCTCGTAGAAATAATTCAACGCACGGGATGACCGATGGTTGAATTTCATGGTGTAGGGTGCATGTTCCTGAAGTGTTTTGTACGAAGTGTTTTATTTTATATCAAGTATACGAGACTGTTTCATAACGATTCTTTTATTCGTCTCATGACCATATGAATTTAAAAACCTCCTTTCAACTTGCTGCACTATAAGAATTGTAAAGTATTTACACGTAAGCAGAACATCAGTATATACGTATGAACAAACAATGGTCGGCGTACAAGAAGGAATGTCAGCAAAAGATAGCGAAAACAAAACTAAAGCATTGCAATCATATCTGCAAAACGCGCAGTCCTGCAAAGTACAAAGTCGACACTCGCAAAGAATAAACACATTGCTCATGAAGTCAAAAAAGAGGTCGCTAGGATGAATAAGTGATTCATGACAGAAGGAGAAGGATGGCCAAAAAAGAGGCTCGGCAAGGCGGCGTTTAAAAAGAGAAGTCGATGAGGCTGGTCATGCACATCCATGTGCCTCTAAAGATTATCAACAGTTCGCTTCGGTCATCACTTAAATTCATCCTACCGGGCAATAATCCTAGAATATTATGAAATTTAGACAGCAATGAGGTACACGAATCATATAAAAGATGCTGTACAAGACAAAGAGGGACAACAAATAATTCAAACATGACGTGATAAAACAGACTGCTTCGCATAAAATACATTTCATAATATATGCTTCAGTGCAAATCCAAATTATAAAAACAAAGATCTCCAGCATCGCATCAATTCCTCTTAAATGGTTTTCCCATATGGAAAAGGAAACGAATGGAGAACTATTATCCATACTATCCGTTGCCATGAGGCCAATGAGCAATGAGCAAGGTAGATAAAAAATTCACATTTCAGATGTACAGATGCTTCAAAACAACATCTCAACAAATAAAACATCTCAATAACATCACGAGAACTTCAAATCATCATTGTAAGACCTATCGCTTGAGGCCATTGAAAATCTTAAATCATCGACATAATTGCAAACTTCCAGAAGGCTCTAAATAAGCCTATCTAAATCAAACATCTTCAATGACTATCGACAAACTAAACCAATCATCACATCGCGAATCATCAACAAATGGAAATGTTGCCATAATGGCGAACGACCTATTTTTCAGCTTTTCAACTTTCACAAAGAAACATGCGATAGATTCTCTCGTGGTGTTCACTTGCGAATTCGGGCACGAAGTTCACTTTGGCAATCGATGAAAATCCTTCTTCCAATTTCGGCTCCTGCAAAAAATTGATATGTGGTACTCAGCGTAGTTCTCTCGTAGTTTGTTGTTCTCTCCCCTTCGATTTGTTCTAATACGTGGTGGTTTCTTCTCTCTCTCTTCCCGCCCCTCCCCCCTCTTCAGCAATGCTAATTTCACAATTAGTAATGGTTCTAAATGAGTACTTAGCAAAAGCCAACCCAATCCGCGTTCTCGAACCTCAGTGGTCACGCACCTGGGGAAATAAGTGAAGTTGAACCTTGTCAAATCCTAACTTATAAACTCTAATTTAAAAGGGCGTACTTAACTGCGACGATAAGTAAATCGAAAAAGCATTCAACATTCATCCGCTGTTAGATGTTCAAAACCTAAAATGATGTCTGATGTCAAAAAATGAACGTGAAGATCGTTGATTCTCCAACTTTCACCCATCGCATTTCTATAGCCGATTCAGTTGAATGCTATGTACGACTTTCGTTGATTGGAAAGATCGGTTGACTCTGCATCACTCACTGCAGTTCATTCACTTCTCTCTACTACATCTATTTCGATTCCAACACTAACTGCACCATGACCTGAACATTTTCACATAGGTGAACTCAAAAATAAGAAACGCGAGAGGAGTCGCATATCCCACATTGTACCCTTTTAAGTATTGAAAACAAGGAATACAAACCTGATATTTCGATTTGAACATCCGAAGTACCATAGCACCCACTTCCTGATGCACAGTATCAGTTCCAACAATGACGCGATATTTGCAATGATGCATTGCCTGTTCCATTCCGCACGCAAACACAAAACATCGACAATCAACATTCCGAGACTTTGCTAGCTCACAATACCGTTTCCTATAATTGTAGTCAATCAACAATTAACAACCGTATCCATTATTGGCATTTAGCAAGGGTGGGAGGAACAAAAGTTCTGTACTGAACAACAATGAACTTTCTGTCCCATACGCGAGAGATGGAAAATTTAGGCGTTTCTAAATGTTTCTAACTGCAAAGTCATTCATCTAAGAAAACAATCCCTCTGAAGGATGCATACGCCCACAAAACAGCCAGAATACTTATCGAAATAAGAAGTAAATTCTTCGACAACTCTGTAAATAAGCTTCTCGGATGTGGATTTAATATCAGGTTCATATTACGCAACCGATTCTGAAGGTCCTAACTATAATCCGTCAAATGATTTGCGTGCCGTGATGAGATGAAATGAGATGAACACCAAATGTTCTTGCACTCTGCAGCTGACGTATCACAATGTGCCACTTAACTTCGTCCAAATGGACACCTAAGGTCAAATTGTTGGTAGAAACCCTCCCCCTAGCAATGAACATATTTTTCCTGTAAGGACAGCAATTGGCCGTATTGCAAACCTGGATTCAGCATCGCCATTTGTGTTGTCAATAATGACACTTTGACCTTTCTGGAGATAGATCTTTGCGTTCTGGACACACTTCTGCCACGTCTTCATTGTATCCCTGTTCACTATTCCATATCCATGTTCCTTGGCAATTTTCTCCGCAAATGTGCTTTTACCACAACCGGGATATCCCACCAGCACGATCACCTCTTGCTTCAAACCTGGCATTGCGGTGTCTGCTGAAAAACACTTGACAATGATAGCGATGAAAATGCTTCGTCATTCCCAACCGGGCAATGTGCATCATTCAAATAAAGTTCCTGCCATTTTATGTTCATAAGGCTTCAATTCCCACGAAAATAGTCCTTACAATGCGTTGTTGGATCGTCAATCTAAAACAAGCGCAAAAGCTCAAACTAACCCATATCACCATCAACAAAATATTAAATTTCAAACGACCCATCACAGTGCTGTTCTCCGCAATATATAAACTCAAGACGATAATGAAATTTTGCGCCAGCTCACACTACTTAATAAGAAAAGTATTTAATGTAAAACACTGACGTGGATCAAAAAGTGTCCGCTTTTGATCGATAAATTCTGATGGGTTGAATGTGGGATTCTCATATGGTTCTTGTTCTTTCTGATTCAGAAAAAACTGCTCCGGCGAAAAGAATTGTACGCCTACATTCATCGCGAATAATCGATCGGCGGCCGAGTGATCTTTCTTACGACTCTGAAATCATTAGGTTCACTAAAAGAATATATGATTATGGATTATAATTCATCTATAATTCAGAGAACTAATAAGATAATGGCTTTACCGGAAAGGCGTGAAAACACTTGACAAGTTCTGAAGAGGTAGGAAATCCAACAAATTGTAGGACATAAGGAGAGATATGAAATAGTGTGGGACAACAGTGAATAAACGGGGTTCCGAAGTGGAGCCAAAAAGACTGTCAACATTTTGACTATAGTAAAAGACGGTAGTACAACTTGCGGAAATTCATCACTCTCCCAAATAAGTCTCAGCTTTCATCTGGCAAGATCATTTTTGAAAGCCACCAGGGTCTAATCACACTGCGGTTTCTAAAATTCGAAAAAAAAAATCGACAAAGATTCCAAAACATACAGCAACTGCAGTTCGACCGGCCGCGTCGCCAACAAAAAGGCATTTCGATCGGTCAATGCTTACATCACCATTCTCATTCGCTTCCATATAATCCCACATACCCGTACAAGGTTTTCGATACTTCAATGTACCCAATGAAACGAACACCTTAAAAGGAATTCCTCTTAGGAGCAAGAGGGAATCTTGTATCAAAATATAATTTAAGAGAAAATAGCATCACATCATAGAAACAAAAGGCAAATAAAATGCAATTAGTGGTAAGTAGGGGGCAGATGTGATTCCAAATGAATTCCGAAGTGCTTTCAACAAAAACTGAAAGCGCTCAACACTGCACTCAGGTGACGAAAGGATCGCAATTATAATAAGACGAAAATACTCAATGAGCACTGCAAAATTCGTTTCTTTTTAACGATGTCTTTTCTCCAAGCTCCAGATGACTATCATTCTTCCAAATAAATACCAAAAGCGAACCTGCACTGGAATTGAGATTTTAGCACATATTGCCTCTATCTTGTGTTTGAAAGCATTCGCATCGAGATGGCCCATCTGAAAGCATCGTAACAAGCAAACTGCGATGAGATCATTCATGTCCCGTAACCTTTTGAACGTAAGGAACTGGTAGATTATACAAAGTCTTAATGTTATATAAAGTTTACTTAAAATGAAATAAAGCAAAGACGAGGGAAAAGAAGAGACTAAAAGGGTCTAAAACAGAAGCTGATCTTTCAGAAAATAAGAAATTCCGTTCATTAGAAACAGAGACGACATAAAGTGCATAAATATAGCCCGAAAGTAGCCATTATCACTAATGTGATCTCTGAGCTGGCTGTAACCATGCTTGCACAGTCTCCCAACACCTGGATGGGTAAGCTGAGAGGCACAGCGGGACTGTCTGTCATGTCATCGACGAGGTGTTACTTGCCTCATTAAAAATACCTTCCTTGCCTGCCCACAGCTATCAGTATCCCAATCCCCTCCCGAATGGATGAATAATACATGAATTTAAAACGTTGTTAACCAGCTAAGACTTAAGAAGCACTTAAGCACAAACAGTAATCAACACTCGTGTCGCCACGATCAGCACAACATCCGTACTTTCATAAATACACATCATTCTAGGTGTTGTGTCATACATTTTGTTACAGCAGTGCTCAGATAGAATTGTAATACGATAGCATAAGGGTACAACAGAAAATGCACCCTCTCTCAGCTGTCACCTTCTATTGAGTGCTCTAGAGGAGATTGCATTCAGTGCACCGCTAACCGACATAAAAGAACTCGCTAATGCTATGCTAAGTTCCCTCCAGGTTCGCCGGTATATAACTTCCGAATTCGGGTGTTAGATGAGGGAAAATTCGGTGCAGGAATATGCAACATATTCTTACCTGAATTCCTTTCTGATTCGTGAAGAAGACAATTTTGTATCCATCTTTATGCAATTCAGCTAATTTCCCGAGTATCTCCGCGTACAAAAATCGCCAATCGAATTCATTTATAGGGAACCTTTTACCGGAATTGGTCGTTATAATAGTACCATCTGAAATAAGCGATTTAAACAAAGATATTTTCTAATAGTCATGTTTTCTAATAGTCTAATAATGACATCCGTTCTTTGACGATGCATTTCATGTGGGACCTTCTTGTCATCTATGTGAGAGAGATAGTAGTCGTTTGAGTTATTGACAGCTGCGCACGAGACTCGTTTAGTGGTGCAATCTGTTAAAATATGCATTGTGCTGTTAGAGTTATCTTTTTAACAACAACAAAAATAATAAATTTGGTCATTCGAATTGATAAAAAATGAAGTGTTCAAATTTGTGATCATAAAATGCGACTTCAGCTATCTCGAAGATGTCAAATAAGCTGAAATGATCAGTAAATGAGGAAATGCTCTAATGAAAAGCGGTAAGAGGATTCACCAAGATCAAAGCCAGCTATCTTTTGGCGATGCTCCACTCCATCGCCGCTGAAAATTAGAAGATCACCACCAACCGATTGCCACTTTCCGATCGCTTTCTTTTCATCACCATCCGTTTTTTCTGAAAACAACCATCTTCAACGAAATAAAAATAAAAAGAATCAATAGAAAAAATTGCAGCGAAAAGCTTGAAATAGATTCTTAAACATAGAAGTGTGCCTCATGACACGAGGTCACTTCACTTCCCAGGCTCTCCAAAAATAAAATGACAAACGAATACAATTTTTGCATCTCCACAACAAAAAAAGGTTTCTAAACTTCTCAAATCAATAACAAAGGATCCTGCTGAACGCCGTCTCGGTCCCGGTCACAACCACGGCCGAATTTCATCAACAACGGTGCCAAATTATAATAAGCATGGCCCCAATTGAACGATTGGCCTTAACCGGAAGTGGGACCCAATTCATTCCTAGCTTTAAAAAGAATCGAAAAGAAACTATAAAATATTCTGAAGTTTCAACATCAACACTTTCAACAAAAAGCATGCAGCAATGCATAATAGTAGGATCAGAGTTAAACACAATCCCGTTGTTTAAGAGAAACATTCTTTTTCCACTAAGTCTAGAAAAATGCAACACTTCAGTAAGTAAACAGTAATGATAGGAGTAAAAGAAATATCTCTGAGCAGAAAGATATTTATTCGACGTTGTTTTGAATGCAAGAATGAGGAGTGCTACCTTTCTTCTTCGTTAACCATGCATCCATCGTAGTGTTATCGGTTGATTTCCTTTTTGACATCACCGAGATATGCCACTATCGATGATATCCTTACCCACTAATTCCGATAAGTTTATCACTTGCAAAACCAATGACTTCAACGATTCAATGCTTCGAATAACGTTCAATTCATTCACCGCGATATAATTACAATTAAACTTCTAAAATATGTGCAATTAATACATATAATTAAGTTAGTGAAAAGTCAGTACATAAAATAATCGTTGATAAATATTAACAACGGCACAATTTAGAGCCAAATTAGGAAACTTCTGTTCTTTGTTGGTTAATTTCTATGCGCAGAAATTCAGCACTGATCGAGAGATCAGACTCCATCCCGCATCTAATTTGCATATCATTTGCAAAAGATCTATACTTGAAAAAGCATTCCGAAAATGATAGAACGGTAAATAAATGAAAGTTTATTCAGATTAAATAGTGAATGCAACAACAGCCATCAATAGATGATAACCACATCTGCATCATACACTTATAAACGTAAGAAAATTGAAGCAAGTAATAAAGCAGCACTGAAATTTAAATGAATAAAACGTGAAACATTGGATGAGCAAATACAACCTGATAACCAACATCACCAGGTAACCGATCAGATTATATCCCAAAAGATAAAGAATGCATCCTCGGTTGAGGATGAAAATGCTTAAGCGGATCAACGGATGGTAAGGGGTCCTCGAACTTATAAATAGACTTATTTAAGTGAAGTTTCGAAAGATACTCGTCGTGCATACCTCTTCTGTTAGCAACGTATCACTGCTCATAACGGCGATGTACACCGCAACGTGGTTGTTAATCCAACCTATCACACTGCTATCGCAACTATCGCAATGACGCCACGACATCCGTCGATGCACCTCGTTCATCTCTACTTGGGGCTCATAATCAAGGAACCCACAAAGATGTTGCGGATCATTACAGACTATCAATGCTTTACGCATATAGACGTTGGAATCGATTTACTTAACGCGAAGTAGCTGTGAAAATTAACTGAACGAAAGATGATGCGTCGCTATTTAACTACGACGATCAGACCAGTGCATCACCAACGTCGATGCCATCACCCATTTTTGGTTTAGAAATGTATATTGTCAGAGAATGTGCTATTTGCGGTGATATTGATAATGCGCCACAGTTCATCGAATTTCAACGAATAAAAAAAAAATTGACATAGCGAGTGCATAACGCAATATTTCACTATAAAATCGAAGAGACAAATCATGACAACTATTTTTATTACGATTTATACAACTATATTAGCTATAATCTATAAAAACTATGCCAATTTCCATCTCTTTCCGCTGTTTGCTAATATATTTTATTGCTTTGATGATCAATTCAGCGCTTCAAGTTGATTTCACATTAAAGTGGGATGAAAGCAACAGGTAATAAAACGATAGCGCAGGTAATAAACAACGATTTAGTCCACAATATCGCAGTAAAAAAAGCTTCAACTTACTGCTGCACTCCGTTATCTTCATCTTTTCAAACATTAATAACCGGAGATGTTTCAGAACAAACCGTATCCCGATCGGATACCGTCTAATGTCTTACTGAGCGAAAAAGGATGAAAGCAATGAAAGAGATAAATGATTACAATGATGTCATCAAGCTCAAAAAGTATGTCGATCGAGTAGGGGTGATCTGATAGCCATTTCGCACTCCAACATTTATCGAGGATGAGAAGTCCCTTACTTGTCATTGTGATCGACTGCTTTGTATATAGAGGACCTCTCATCCTTGACAAATGTCGAAATCGTTTATATAAAAAAGATGTACACCGTTTTTGAGACTGAAGCATGCTCATGTGAATCCAAGTCGCTCTACGCCACAGGTGTTCCTTATATATATATATATATATATATATATATATATATATATATATATATATATATATATATATATATATATAAATTTCACCGCCAACCCTATGCGTCTCGCAGAAGTCCTAATCAGGATGTGCAAATTTGCACAAAATGAACACAAGTCGCTGAATGTAGATAAGAAGAGCGTCCAAACATTCCAAAAAGACGAATAGTTTTATAGGATGCAAAAATTTCATGAAATGTTAGAGTGATGGCCTTTACACGAAGACAAACAGTATTTTACAACAAAAAATCTCTTCACAAGGAATTACATCTCTTAATGAAGCGAATATGCAAATAGATCATATTCAAATAATATTCACTTCTTGCCACGAAGTTGAGCACGTTTGCCTTGTCCAATCGCTGGTCGAATAACTTTACCTCGTAACAATTTCAATTCATCCTGTAAATAACAATTTGAATGCAGAAGTGGAGTTACGATAAGAAATATTTCAATCTGCGGCAATCCTATTAGACAGAATACCAATATTTACATATGAAACGACAAGTATTCCTTCAAGCTATCATTGAGAATTTATTCTAAATCGTTCACTCGAAATGAGACTTCAATCACACTATCGATCACTCAAATGTCTAATCAAGTTGTTCTGAACAATAAATAAAATAAATGGACACTACACTTACATTTTCAACGATTATGGTTCTTAAAATGCATCCTTAGTATATGCCAACGTTATAGGACTAACAAAACGAACAAATGTATTGAAGGCAAACGATAAGCCAAACATTTCTCTAATAAACAAAAGCCATAACCTAAGCTCAAACGAGAGTTTTCATCATTTAAAACTGCGGCCAATTCAATTTAACAGAGATTCTAAGATGCTCAAATTTTTAAGCTACCATCAAAAACAATTATTTAGATTAGGGATTTTATGCGAAATAAATATTCGAAATTCACCTGAACTTGTCTGAATACAACATGCTCATCAAAGAAAAGCCCATGAAACCGTAACATTTTTGTTAGATAATGGAACATCGGTTGATTTGGGAAATATCCAACCTGAAATCGACAATAAATCGAAATATTTCAAACGAAAAATTGGAAAATATAAAATTGATAAAACAATCAAAACGATGAAAAGGACATAGATCAAGAAGCTTGGTGGAATTACTGAAATAAATCGCCACCCAAACTGACAATTTTCTGTTGCATATTTCTGCAAATTCAAATATCATCGTTTAGTTGCGAAGGAAGACAACGTAAGAATGTGACGATTTAATAGGAAATCAAAGAGCACAAAAATAAACCCAACCTTCTTCAGTCTGCTATGAATACTTAGCTTTGAACGAAACAATGTACGTTATAATAAGCTCGTCGCACAAAGCGAAGTCCTGAGATCTCTTTTGAGTTCGATGATCGCAAATGCTTTGTGACCATAAAATAGAACTTAAAACTATTCTAATTCGTTTAAAATGAGTTACATCTACATTATCCGCTCCCAAATAGTTTGAATTTTTCTCACTTTTATCACATATTGGTGGGAAAATTGCCGCCGGAATATGTTGGAAATTTACTTATCGGAAATGAACTTTGAGTTATACCAGTTGCCTTAAACTGCCAAAAAATTGAAGCATCACTTATGTGCATATCCCTATGAGTATTTAAATGGGAATTTATCGTCACAACAAATACAGAGAATCAAAAGGCAACTTCACAACGTTACGGGAAACGATCACAGCGAAAAGTGATCGAGCGAAGAAGAAGTCGAAGAATCCACCACTTACCGTAAGGAGAAATAAAATTCTCACTAGGGATATCCATGCAAAAGAACTTTAGGTGTAACAATAGTTTATATTTAAATATATTTAAATTCACGAACCGATTTGTCATCTCGCTGTTCGAGTGGTTCAGCACTCATTACAGCTACCACCTTCATGCTTCTTGTATCGGTAGGTCTGCTTACTTCGTTGAAGATTCGATTCGCTAATCTGTCCATTCGTCTACCATAGGGAGTTGGTTGTGAGATACCTCGTCCCACATGTTGTATACGAGAGCCCATTACCCGTATTGCACTCATCTTGCCCTTAATATTTAACATTCCACAGATGCAATATCTTACATTAACTTAAAGAGAATCATCAATATTTGAAACACTTGCATCCTTTTTTGATGCGCTACAATTAAATAATAGAGTGGAAGAGGAAACAAATGAGACAAAAATAAACCCACTCACCCATTTTTCCCTACCTCAAAAAAGGAAATGATAGCCAAATTCACGGTAATTTCCCTCCCCCCCCCCCAGCCCTTTCACCGAATATTCCAGATTTATCAGTTTCCCTCAAATTAATCAACAACTAGCATTTACAGCCCACTAGTACTTTCAAATGACCGTTCAGTGATGCAAAAGACTTCAGCGCAGTTCCATCACACAATTGTACGATAAAAAATTCGAAAATGAAGTTAAATTCTTCGAAATATAAGTTGGCAAATTTGTTAGCCTCAAATTGAATAAGTCAATCGTGCGAATTCAACAACATTTATTCAACAACCAAGCAGAATACTTCAAAATGAATCAGTTAAATTCGAGCCAAGATAAGCATTAATTAGATAATAATACGAGAGATAAGGTAAGTAAAGAAAACTTGCAAAAGTTAAGCAATTCGCATAGAATGAAAAGCTCCTGCTCATAGAAGAACACTATGAATTAAAACATCCACGGCAATATACAATGTAAATCAACAACGATACACTCAAGTACCACAAACCTAGCGATTCGACAGCCATATTGCCTTCATATAGGTGGAACAATCGGTAGTACACATATATTTGTAATATCAACGAAGGAAATGTATTTGAATGATAAAAACAAAAGCAATGAAAGCTTCAAAAGCTCATGGCAGCATCGAATGGATTAAGGCAGCAGAAAACATCAACATTTAACCGACTGCGATAATGTCATTGTTGATGCCACTTTTACTAATATATCAGCACCAAAATACTCCTATGCAAACATCTCGTGAATGAAGCTAGATTATTCGGAAATCAACCCATCAAATTGTGAAGTCCAAAAAACAGGACTCCTCGAGGCAAAAAGCGATCCCATTTATTTATTCACCATCGATTACATAATAATCTCAATCAGGCATTTCCGATGACAAAATAAGCGATTATTAATAGGGAACTGATTCCCTCTTTTTATAGAACAACAGTGATCCACCTGCATCTCCTGTATTTACCACTATACCACTTTTACATTACATATGATCCACCACATAAAGTGATTTCCTTCAGTAGACTACTGCTTCACATATCAAAATATAAAAAGAAACAAGAAAATTATGATTTTCTTGCAGCACTTAAAGATCATTTGATGATCCTACTGCTTCACTATCCAAATAGCCACTGCTGAAAAACATTTTTTTTCCTTTCAGAAGAAACAAATGCAAGTATAACAAACTATGTTCGAATGCACAATATCGCCACATCACATAACTTACTCTTTTTTGGTGAAAAATTGCGTTAGTGAAGTGGTGCCCTTACTGGCAATCTGCAGACGTTTCTGAACTGCATTCATAACCGCTGCCTTCTGTAAGCAAATACGTTGCTTATTATATAAAGGTGAATGTTCAATTTGCTTCATTCGCTCTGTCTTTGATGTCGTCAGTTAACGTAAAATAAATTAAAAATAAGCGATATCTTTTCGATTACATTTATACAATTCAAAAAGAAAGCGACATCTAAAACAATCGATAAAAACTGATTGATCAAGTGCAGCAAACGGTTTTCGCGGGATGACTCAAATAATAAAAGGTTACCACAGCTTCTCAAGTTCTTCCTTTTTCTTAATATCCTCCCCTTACCTTTGTTCATTCATCCGCAACAAAAAACCGCCTTGCAGCCTCCAAAACCTTTCCGTGATATGATTGAAAAAACCGATGTTAAGTCTATAGATTACTAAAAAGCGCCTGTGAAAGTTAAATCATCTTGGGCTGAATTTGTTGCAGGATATGCCCTTCGTGAACATATGAGCCTTCTTCTGTGCTACAGGCTTTCCTCTTCGATGCATGCGGTTCATCTTCCTTCAATGGATTTGCGTCCTCTATCTTCAAGTAATCCTTTAGTGAGGCGGCAACCGACTGTGGTATATAGTCTCCCAGTATTGAATAGGTGTAACGACGAAGAACAACCTCTAGAAAATATGACGGTAAGCAATTATCACCTTTGTAAGAAAATCTTATCTCGTAAATTCCTTGGTGCATGGCCGCATTTTCATGAGAAAGGAAGCAATGAGAAAATATGACTTCAAAAAAGAGAATCTCAGACGTCACTTTAGCAACACAGAAAATTCAACTTTCTTAATTAGTGATATAGGATTTAAAAGAAGTAACAGCGCGCTACACAATATGTTTCTGCCCACCCCTTCCCCTCCGCCCCTTCCCTCTATCTGCCCTTTATTTTCCTTGCCCACTTTACCAAGGTGGCCAGCTATATATTGCAGCACAAATGAGCAACTAGTTGTTCTACACAATGAAATCAAACGAAATCAGAAACTTTCACTTGAGTACGACAAGGGGAATAGAGGAATAGCAAAGAAAAGGCGACTGTAAGTTGCAATTAGAGGAGGCCTTATCTGAAATTCCCTCACACAATAAACTTCACCATCGTCAGCGATCGACTTGTGCAGTGTACCGTAGGCGGATAGCGATTGCTTCAATTTTTCGAACCTTTTCTGCAGCCACTCCATCAGAAGCGGTCCATTGAATCTGAATACTTCGGTTTCACAAACTTCTGAAAACAAATGCATTCACCGAGTCACCGTTTGCTTATTTGTCCCTGGGTGTACTGAGAGTATGGAATGTTAAGAGCAAATGAAGCGGCATTTCTCATTCACATTTATCGTTTGGATGGAAGTATGCAGGAAGTGGACGCGAAAAGGGAATAAAGATAAAAGAAGAAAAGAAAAAATCGAATGGACCAACCTTTGTAATCGCATACCAACTTCAAAGTCTTTTTGATAATGTCCATCTCGGATAAGCGCCGAACAGCAGGGAAATCCTCGTCAACGAGAATATCGTCAAGAGGCACGAAACGATTCTAAAAATGTTTTACGATACTTCATTCAAAGAACCCTCTTCAGATCGCAAACAACGACATCTGATCTACTCACATCCAATAACACTGGGTGACTCATTGGCCACTTTGTTGCAGCTTAGTAGGTCCGCTACCGCTATTCTTGAATAATATTTGCTCACTAATACAATAGATAAATCTCAGTCAATTCCATCCTTCAATCTTATACGACACTCTTCAAACACTGCGTGTGTAAGGTCAAGACAGGAAAATTGAAGGCACATCCCTTTCAAGGGATTGCGGGTGTTTACCACAATTCCTCGCCTCGGAACTATATCCTTTCAAAAGAGCCCTGAATGCCATGAACCTCTCTCACCTGAGCATTTTTGACGATGTAAGGTATAACCAAAAACAGCGGATGTATAGGCGATAGCATCGTTATCGACCCATCCGCTATCACAGATTCCCCATAAAAATAAGACCTAAAAAGGTAATATCTGCAGTGGATCGTTTTCAAGACAGATCTCCATATTCGTTACTCATTAAGATGCAGAGTGCGACTTAATTACGCTGTTAACAGCTAGCAGCGATGTGGTGATGAATGAAATGGATTTATCCATTACAAGCAAACAGCAAAGATTCGAGCCGAATAGTGGAAATCAACATGCGAACATTCAGCTATTTCAACAGCTGATCTCAAGAGATGAAAAAATTCGCCTTATTGGTGCCATCAATGTATGAGACAGAAGAGAGGAGAAGGTAACATACATCCTTCAAGGTGTAAATATTCTGTTAGTAGACGTAATCATATACGGTAGTATATGTCGTTCGAGGTGACATTTCATCCAAATTGAGTAAATTCATTTAAAAAACAATGATATTTGAAATTTCGATCTCATAAGTGAACGGAAATTTGCGCATCGTTCCAAATTGCTCAACGAAATTCTCCAGCATTCTCGATAAAGAGCACATACCTATGTGGATCACTAATTCTCAGCACTTCATCGACGCTGTTTTCTCCAATCGCATAAAGAGACGAAGTTGAACTGCGAGGGTGGCGCAACGCATATAACAATTTACCGTTTAATGATGTCCCTGCAAGTAATATATTTTGAATCAACAAAAATGCGCCAATCTAGCAAAAAACTAGACTAGATTATTTTTAAGATTACTGAATATCTTTAAGTTATCAGCGCAACATCATTCAAACCCGGTAACAACAGAAGGAGAAATGTAATGGTCAAAAAACGGATGGCACATGAGATTTAAATGTTTTGATCATGTTTTTTATCATTTTCCATGCTGCAACCTGTTCCCATAAACCCCTCTGGCCGTTTTGTGGGCCAGCTACCCTAGGCAACACAATACACATGTCACTGGAAAAATATATACTGGTTTCACAACTACGCTCAAATATATATATATATATATATATATATATATATATACATATATATATATATATATATATATATATATATATACTGTCATTTTGTACAGTTATGCTTTATGGAAGCTTTCACAGGTGCGCCATCATCATGTTCCTTCCCATCCAGTGCGTTATACATATAGCTGCATATAGAACACAATCAAACTGCCGCAATCAAGGTCTGTACAACAGCATTTCATTAGGCAGAACAAGAGTGAAAATGTTTATGTTTCTCCTTGTGAGTCCAGGATTCTAAACCGTAAGGGTTGGAGAGGCTGGTATACCGTACATGCAGTATATAAAAGAAGATCGAGCTGAAGTGCTTTAATCCGACAGGCTAGTATTTTCACCGAGTTCAATCTTCCAGTTTTGCGAAAGACATGTCAGTCCTTTGCACGATTTCGAGATTTTTCCATCCTCCTCATCTACTTCACTTATCCCTTATCGTAAAATCTCGCAAAACGAAGAAAACCTCGCAAGATTATATATTATTTTACGGTGCAACACCTCTACCTTCCACCTACTGCGCGTTATAGTGTTTCAAATATAAATGGATGGTAGAGAAACATACAACAGTCGAATCCTTTCCATCAAATCGATCAAGGCCCCACCTACAATTTTATTTGCCTATTTGCAAATAAAATAAGAAGTGTGTAGAATATGCGACAACCTTTAGCAATGATGAATTTGCGATTAAAGGTCATATTCGAATCGGTGAGATTCGATTTCGCATCAGAATCGAGTTCCTCAATCTCCCTCTCCGCACCAATATCCTCATCCTCTGCATCATGTCTCCTTGATGAGTTGGACCGCGTTATGGGCGCCATACCTCACCTCAACGACATTTACATAACCACTTTCACTAAAGACAACAAATAAACGGATTACTTAAATAATACTTCATTTAGCAATACTATAAGCATAGCTCCAAATCTGCTCCTGACTGATTAATGAAGGTAACGTCATGCTCGAGTGACCCTCGTTCCGCAACCACATCAACCCTACTATGCCTATGAATATTTTGATGTCCACTTAAGTGACCAATATGCTTTTGTTCAAGCAACACTAAACCTAATTGTGAAGGGTCTTAATCTCTGAGAATCGGTGCAAAATGAACTAGAATGGAGAAGCGATCAAACCGTGATATTTTCATTGTAAACACACCGAACGTTTCTCGACTGTTCATTTTAAATCGTTTGCAAAAAGCATTAAACTTCTGGTGCATATCACTATTCCCAACCTCAAGCTCTCCGCATATCAATCTCAGAAAATGGATAGAAATTCATAACTTATGACGTCAACACTGCCAGGTATTAGATATCATGAGCAGTGACATGAACATATATGAGAAAATGGAATACATCCTCAAAGATTTTTTTATATTTGCATATATTAGAATAAAATATCTGAGAGCGAAAAAACCCTTAGCGCGAGTTACAAAAACTTTACCGAACACCGGTGTACAACCATTGGTAAAATAAAGGTTAAGTAAGCCAAGATTCCTATGCGTTAATATCTGATATATTCAACAATTGGAGAATGCCTCTTTTCGCACTGAATGGCGGTTTTTCAATCACGGGATGAATTCGAAAATCAAACAAGGCGATGCTAAAAAAGGGGAACGTTGTCCATATAAGCAACTGTTTAAAGCTCTGTCCTTGGAAAAAAAAAATAAAACTTGGGCTACTTAAAATACAAATTTCGAGCAAACAATACAGCCGACTGATATCGGCGAGTATTAAGGCCGGAAATGAAATTGTTGGCCCCTTTAAAAAAGGAATCACATGCTACAATTTCTGGCTACATAAGTCTTTGAAAAACTACTAAAGAATTAAATGTTTTCTGCTAACTTACCCAATCAAAAGAACCAATGAAAAACAATAAATATATAAGATCGAAAAGAAAGTGACATTATACATACAGTATAGAAACACGCATAGAAATATAGACGGAAATGATATACATGAATGATAAGATCAGGGGACGGATGAAAGCCATCATTTAAATATTCACAGGGGGTGAAGTTGAATTCGCCATAGCGCACTAAAACCTTATTCAATTGCCACATTTATATACTATCGATGTGGGCAATGTGGTCAGGCAACGAGGCGTTAAGTAAAAAAAGTGAAATTCGAGTATAATGCCGTAATATGCGACCATCATTAACAAACAATGTTTCCACATCTTTATTTAGAGAAAACAAGACCCTGTAGGATGGCGTTTAACGATTGGTCGCACCCTTGACCATGCAAATTATAAAGTATAAGGCCACAAAGCACAAATCGCAACCTTTCAGTTTTTTTTCTTCATGAAACCGTTCAAATGCTCAACAATAATATTTTTCGACTTCAAAATTGAATTAATGCAAACTATTTGCTGAAAAAATTCACCATAAATTTGAACAACTACTATAATTGCCAGCCGACCCGCTTAAAAACTTCCGATTTCATCGCTTTTAAAATTGTCAAACAGCGATCGGTGCTTAAAAAAATGAAATTATAACCGTTTAAGACATATACATACCAGAAAATGAATCATTTAATCAATATTTTCTCGTTGAACAAAATTCAATTCCTTTCAAATTCCCTCTTCTGTAGCCATTAAAATTAATTGCAAAGCAATCAGCTGATATAATAAAAACTACTGTGAGCATAACTTCAAAAAGGGACATAAGAAGAAGATTGGATACTGACCATTTTATCGGTCATATTTAATTAGTCATGTTTTATAAGCCGAAACGATTGTCTCATTCTTGAGTTTTTCAAACATTTCATGATCTCTTCAATTTCGTCTTTGTACCTGACAAAATAAGAATTCAACAATGAGGGCAACAATAAACGAAAAGAAGGGCGCAAGTGTCCTTCCTAGTTGTTCCTTCTGTTGCCGCCACCCATTGCTGATGAAGCTCCCTGCAGTTGCCTCATCATATTTTGCAATCCACCCATGCCGCCCATGTGTTGCAGCACACGAGGATCCATCATTTTCGCCATCTGCTGGTTCAACTTCTGCAGCTGTGATGGGTTGATGTTCTTCGTATTCATATCCCCATTCTGAAAGTTTTCAATTGATCACATTTCCGTACTTGTTACGCCTAAACAGCTTTATGTTTTTGCATTGAAAGACTACTGGTGCAAGATCTGCTAGCCACCCAACACGCAAGAATGTCGCACATCTTCATGAGCAGCACAAACACTACAAAGAGCTCCGAATGTAAGTATAAGAGGCCTACTGAGGAAAGTTGCAAAAAAGTCTTATTACAGAGCAGGGAAATACCTTGAAAAGTCCTTTCATACTGCCCATTTTCTTCACCATATCAGCGAATTTTTTATACTGTGTGAGAAGTTCTTTCACATCGGAAACCGAAGTACCGCTTCCTCTTGCAACACGTTGCACTCGACCAGGCTCCTTCGAGAATAAATCATTCGCCTTTGGGTGATCCAATTCTGAAACGTTCACATTGTCCCTCTTTCATGTTCACTCCACACCATTTCGAAACTTCAAAATTGCTCACTGTTTATCGCAATCTATTCTTCAGCGAGTAGTTTCCACTTGGCTTTCAAATATTTTCATCAATCCCTTCAGTAGAAGGTCAATGCAGCTAGTAATCATAAAGTTTAAAGCATGAGTTAGTAGGATGTAAAAAATAATTTCTGCATCCTGAGTTGCTTACTCGAATCAATAATGACTTCTTCATGTCACTCCTTCATCGAGTGTCAATCTAATATGCGAAGCTGTTAACGCCCACACTTGCTAATAATATGTAAAAATTTACTGTAAAACGCTGAAACTGACCAAGATCCGACATACTATCCATAATAGTCATTAACTTCTTCAATCGGGACTGCGACTCCTGCTCATTGCCTTTCGTCATGAAATCCTGACCGAATCCAGGAATCATGCTCTAAAATCGAACTTGCAATCATGAATATGATCGGATGGATGAAGAAAAACGGCTAGCTGCAAACAGATAGGGTGGCACCGAATGATGGACAGAAGATCTCTTGATAAACTAAGTCAATAGCATGTTTGAAAATTGTGAGAAAGTTGTGGCAGAGGAGGGCGGAAGGGAAAGAACGAGAGGATGAAACGGGATCAGTTGGAGGAGGAAGGAGAAAGCTGATGGCGAACAACATCAAAAAGATGCTTATTGACATTTTCAGATTTGCAACTGATCTGTCCAAACAAATTTTTCTATGCTGATCCAAATTTTATTGCCCTCTTTTTATCTCTGCCGCCCTCGTCCAAAAAAAAAAGAAAACTGTTGCAGTAAATAAAGTCGAACTTATAAACTGAATATCGAGGTTACTTCTGGATAAAGCACCCGAAAATCAGGGCAGTCCCGACCAAGAAATAGCACGTTTCCATACCATTATTTGATTGAATGGTCCCATCTTCATAATATTCTGGAACTGCTCGTACATATCGCGCAATGTGAACATCCCTGGAATGGAAAAATCGGCAAATAATAGTGTGATAACTGAACTAGTAAAAAATAGTAAAAATATAATACCTATGTCGAATTGCAGATGAAATTTTTTTTTTTTTTTGGCATTCGGTCGTTCATATTGGTTTACACCCTCAAATTCAGCAATAATGCCTGAAGTGTGGAATGCATGGAGATAATTCCAATCTGTAGTGTTTCTTCGCATAGAATGAACAAACACGAACATCATCGACTAATATTATTTTCAAATGTATAAACTTAAAAAGAGATAGATTTCATCTCCTCCTAAGATAGGAATAGCAAATGAAGACCGAAGATCGAACCGACCATGTTTAAGCCTCTTGATAAGCTCCTCGTTGTCTTCCAGACCCATTTCGTTGACCTTCTTTACGAGGCCCTCAATGTCGCCCATACCAAGCAACTTCTGCACAAACGGCTTCACTTCGAACGGTTCAAAATCATCGATATGCTCTCCTGTTCCGATGAAAATTATCGGAGAACGCGTTGCCGCAACACTGAAACCTTTAGCTGTTACCATTCCCAGGTAACCTAAACGTGGAAATTAAAAACACTGTAGAACTGCTTTGAAGGAAGAGATACATTGGTCGACCTTTACCTTCAAGAGCATTCCCCGTGTTCTCAAGTAGCATTCTCTAGTGACCTTTTCTAATGACGAAAATAGAGGTAATCCTCTCTATCACTTCAGAAGAGCTTGCAAACCGAAACGATATCACAAATGGTGCATAATACGCAATTAAAAATCACAATTGCAGCAAACAATCAGATACGGTGACATACGCAGAAAGCGCTCCACCACCCTTTGCGTGACTGTCGAGCTTCGTTATGATAACTGAGCCCACGTCCACTGTGGTGCTGAATGCTCGTGCTTGCGCCTCACAAGCCTGACCAATTGAAGCATCCATCACGAATACAACATTATTGGGACTCTGCAATACTCAAGTCAACTATGTAGATACCAAATATCGCTTCATTAAAACGAACAGTCGCCACCTTAAGCAAAGAACAATTTGCCAACTCAAAGTCTGTCAAATAGAAAATAAGTAAAATGAGAGCTAGGGAGTGGATGAGGAGGAAAAAGGAATGCATCCTCCCAAACCACAATAAATCCGATCAAGTATAGGGATGAGAATAAAAAAAATGATGTAACTGCTTTTGCTGGTGTGTTAAATGCATTCGATGCTGTGTTCAACCAGCCGCTAATAATATTTTTCAACTCTGATCCTCTTACACTAACGAAAAAAAATCAGAGAGGGGTTTGAATATGGTGAATAAAACTAATCAATGAAAATGCATTGCGAGATATGCACGGTTTTATGTCGGTCACCAAACTGCTCAAATATTATCATTATATCGCATAACGAATGCATTCAATAATGAAGTCATTCAAATCCCAAAATAAATTAACATCGTTGATAGTCGATTAATGGACTAAAATCAACGTGAAAAATGCTACAATCGATGAAGTGGTATATTGTGGATTTGCCCACATATCATCATAAAAAATAGATATGACGGATATGATGTCTTCAATTTATATCATATGGCTTTGACGACGAAAATATTAATGTTTAACTTCTATTAGCCAACACTTCCCGGAATAACTTTGAATTTCTGTGATCCTCGATGAGAATATTTGCATTTGTGGTGGTCATATGTGCAGCATTCTTGCACGAAAAAAATGACCAGAAGCTTACAATGGCATTAGAGACTTGAAGCATCTCTTCGAAGAGAGAGGCCTCTTGCTTGTGACGGCCCGATGTATCGACAATTATGATCTCGAAGCCTTCCGCTTTGAATTTGTCGACACCATTCGTCGCAATGACAACCGGATCCATTTCTATATAGCTGCAATGAATGACGTCAGCTGTGTCATGGAGCAATTATTTCAGAACTTCGCAATAGAATGAATTGCTCTTCTTTTTGACTGGTCATGTATAAATATACAAATATCTGAAGAGGAAAGATTTGCGCTGCCTCAAATGAAGACAGAAAGCTATTCCTGTTTCGAAAATAGGAAGCGAAGGAAGAGAAGGCTTTTCACCATTCGCTATCACTCCAATTAGCGTAAAAGAGGGAAGTCAATTAATGTAGGCCTATTGAACCATGAAATCGTAGTGATATGCTAATGCTATTAAACGGTATTTTCGACTAATTTTTGAATCTTATTCCATACAATAAAATCCTACAAGAAAATATTTAGAGAGCCTGGTAATACAAAGAAAGCGCAAATAGAAGAATCTGCACATGTGTACTTTTGACCGTGAATTAAAGATAGGAAATGATCAATATGTGGGATGCATCAGCAAAAATCGAAGACAGCTATACCTAAAGGCGTGCAATAAAAGAAAGAACAATTATAAAAGAATACCTGCCGTAATAAGGTATCCTCGCCTTAGTAGCATTTTGTTTCAGCTGGTCGAAGGCTCCTGCACGGAACGTATCTGCGCAAATCAAACAAGTTTTCCACCCCTTCTTCTGATAGTAATAAGCAAGCTGAAACAATATCTCACTACCTTCTAAGATGTATGCACAAAATGAACACACAGGAAGCACCAAACAGCCCAAACAACATTGTTAGAAAGGAGTGACTACAACAATGGCAAAGAAGCTTTGTTCTGAAGCATCTCAAAACTTCTTTATATTAAATGAATGAACGCCCTGAATAAAATCTATTAGTATAACCTATGTCTATAAAATGCATGCGTTCATGAATGGACTAATTAACTGAAAAAAAAGGAGATAAAAAGATTAACGATAAGCGATCCCCTTTCTTTGTTAATCTCATACAAATAAACAACAGAATTATTTACAATAAATAGTGAATAAAGAGAATGATTTAAAAAAATGTTTTGTACGACTGATCTAGGAAAATTTCAAAAAACATAACTGCTCACTCCGATACCCAATTACTTTGCCTTAAAATAATCTTGTTTCCATAAAACATTGATAATAAGATAATAGTAACAGTGCATATCAATGAATTATTCATGTTCCATTAGAAAAATTCAATCATTGTTTTACAGACAACGAAAACATTCTCCATAGAATTGCTCAGACATGCGATGCCCGCTCTTCTAGTAGATGCTGCAAAAATGCTCCAATGCTGACGTTTTCACTCATCATCGCTTATGCCACTGATCTAATCTGTTCTACTACCACTATTCGTCAATGAACGTATAACGCTAGCAATCCGATTGCAACTGATACTAGCTGAGGTGCGTTGCTATACCTATATACGCCTAAAGTAACAACCTTGTGACAACATCAATCAAAGCCAGAGTTCGGCGACAACCATGTTGGACGAGCAGTGAAAACACTGCATATGAACCGAGGCGAGCTTGCGACCTTCCCCTGATTTGCTACCCATCTAGATTCGACGACCTTGCAGAAGAATTTTGTAAAGAAGTCATACTTTAACAATAGAGTCACTACATTAACAGTCTTACCATAGAGAATATTGTATACAAACAAACAAAAATGAGCGAAAACCTTAGTGCATGTTGTTGTCTTCCCGGAACCCTGCAGACCGACGAACATAAACACGTTGGGTTTGCCTTTGGTAGGTTGATATGGCTTCACACCAGGATCGACTAGCTTCATCAGCTCGGTGAATACACAGCGCTGTATAAGACGACGCTTATTCACACCACCAGCCATCTCGTCAAAATCCAACGTCTTTCTGAATTTAGACTCGGATTTGGTACAAAATCGCTATGCGAATGGCCGGTAAAATACAACATTCGTTGTTTCCTTTTTCCTTCTGCGCGATCAGCCTACGTAATAACTTATGGTGGGTAATAATTATAGATGGGTTGAGAGTATGAACTGTAAAGGTGATAAAGATGTAGGTATGAGTACACATGTCATTGCTTGTGCAATGCAAGAATGAACTTTGAGGATATGGACGATTAGGAAAATCGTCACTCTATTACAGCAACAAATTTCTAATTGTAGCAGTCTTTTTGAGAAGGGTTTTGGATTAAAAACCAACAAAAAACTCCTAATACCATCACATTAAAAAAAAAAAGTTTAACATTTCCGCAAGCAAGCGAATTAAACTTTATCTTCTCAGTCAGCAATACCATCAAGCGGCCAACATAACTGCTATCACTTAAATGATCGTTCAAGACAATCCTAGCACAACGAGTGCCGATACACAGAAATAACTCACACAGCAAAGAAGTGTTTCTAGAATCAGGAAACTCGGAGGTCTTATATTCGGTTATCCCTAAAAAAATAATGAAATATATGTTACCAAACATTTATCTGTTTCATCACAACACTCCCAAATTACCTACAGATGCTTGCCCATAATTAGCTAAAAAATAGTGGGTATTAAAAACATTACTTCACGTTATCTCTGAGCTGTTTGACAAGACGGATATTGACATCGGCTTCGAGGAGTGCACCGCACACCTCGTTAAGCATCGCATTCAGCTCATCCTCATTGATGATCGTTGCTTGACCCAACTTGCCGATCGCATTCCGAATCCTTCGACCCAAATCAGCCAACACCATTTTGCGAGTCTGTATTCGTCTTGAATCGACTCAAGATCCTTTAAATACAATGCCATTAGTTTGCACAAAACTTACATAAACAATACGATGAAGCTCCACATCAACAAAATAGGGATTGAATAATACCGCACAGTCATAATGAGCAATCAGTCATCAAACGTTGTTGCAGCACAGAAGGTAAATAGCCACCACCTCATCCATCCTCTAGCCCACTCCATATTCCTTTCCTCCACGACATTTCTCACACCCTTTGTTACCTCTCGCAAACAGCCTTAAAGCTGATGCTGCTCGCAGTTTACATCATCACTGAGCTCAGCCCATATTTTCTATACGTATAAGAATAAAAATATGAGAAAAACTAGAGAATCCGAATCTAATTCCACTGACTTTTCAACAATAAAAAAGGAAAACACAATAATGCTTTTATTAAATGAAAGCAAAATTTCTGTAAATTCCCGATGGAGATTTTCATGGAGCTGACTACCGCTGAATACTAAATTCCTGATGGATACGACTACCGCTCAACGTTAACGCGTCGCTCAAACAATAAAAGATTTGTAAATTATGCCAGAACTGCATCATTAAAAAGTCATCGTATTGGAATGTCGCTCTAAGAACCATCAAAAATATGTGAAATGATGAAGCGATATATCTTACATACAAACCCACCATAAGGTAGGGATGAACCCAAAAATTAACACACTAGCATGATGGCGGCTACTCATGTAAGTTTGTAGGTCAATGGCTTTCTCGCACAGTAGAGAAGTCATGACCAGGAGACAGAACAAACTCTCTGGAAATGCCTTGAGATAGGGATCGGTGCGTGTAAGAGGACAGCGTATTTGATTACAGGAATTACTGTGCTTCTAGCTTTTCACGTGAGGCGTCATCCTTGCCAGGGTCGGTCAGGACCGTAGCAGTACGAATTGGGTCGCAAAATGGTTCGGACGTGGGATGTCCGCGGGCTCGTTGGTGCGGAAGTGACACTGTTCCTGTCAGGACTCCATCGGAGCGTCGATCTCCTGCGGTCGTGTTATTCCATCCGGCTTACTGTTGTTGATTTTTTTTAAAGGCTTAATAAAGATCCTAACCTCTTGTCTTGTTGCCAGATTACACAGCGCCTGGTCGAGCCTCGAAAGAGAAGGAATTTGAGAATCCTTCAGGGACAAATTGAGGGTGGAGGGCTTACATCCTTACACTCATCACAAAGATTGTTTTTACGCTAATTTATTTTGCAGCGTTCGGACCTGTCGTTATAGAGCAAGATAGAAAGGCCACTAGCTATGAGAGAATGACATAATGAGAGACAACTGAGAACAGCAATGAAGGAATTAGTGTAGTTAATTTTTGCATGATTCTTGAATTCTTTCGTAGCACTCATTGTTTGCTAATGAAACTCCTTTCACTCTTTCTAGCAATATAACGATTGTTTTGAATACATCATTTATGAGTACCAATTCTTTAATCGACAAATATGTGTTGCTTGTGTTTTTACGGGATATTTACATAAACGGCGAGATCCACATTAATGTGCAACGAGGCGTTGTCGAATTGGATGTCTAAGAATCGAAGATGCAGAAAACATTCAGATGTTTTAGATATTTCATCATGAATCAATTCCTCAAAAGCGAATGTTTGATGAAGTATACCACAGCTATATTGGCAGAGATCATGATGGTGATAAGCAATTTGATTGAAACAATCCTGGACAGTCATTAAAATCGCCTGACTGCAGCTCACTTCCTTCACAATCGTCACAGAAAAGGAATCATGTGAGGAACAGCAAGGAAAGCGCTCAGTGTTCTTAATTAACGTAAACGAGGCTCCTCATATCATCGCCTAACAACGTTCCGCACTTGACCAAATGACAAGCAGTATCGCTTAAATAACTTAGCTGTTACTTTATCGTCCGTATTTGACTCTTGATATTGTCTCCACAGCGTTAGGGATCTTGATGCTTATTGCGTTTTTCACTGTAGGATCATATTCGTTTTGAGATGCTCCAAGAAAGATTTCGGTGTTTATATATTCGTCTTTTTTTCTGTTTTGCTCCAAAAGTTATTGCGCTTTATTGAGCTGATTTGCAATCAAGTACGTCAGTGAAGGTTTCGCAGGATGTTTTCTTTCTAAAAGTTCGCCCAGTGAAGGTTTCGCAAGATGTTTTCTTTCTAAAAGTACGCTCAGTGAAGGTTTCGCAGGATGTTTTCTTTCTGAAAGTACGCTCAGTGAAGGTTTCGCAGGATGTTTTCTTTCTAAAAGTATGCTCAGTGAAGGTTTCGCAGGATGTTTTCTTTTTAAAAGTACGATCAGTGAAGGTTTCGCAGGATGTTTTCTTTCTAAAAGTACGCTCACTGAAGGTTTCGCAGGATGTTTTCTTTCTGAAAGTACGCTCAGTGAAGGTTTCGCAGGATGTTTTCTTTCTAAAAGTACGCTCAGTGAAGGTTTCGCAGGATGTTTTCTTTCTGAAAGTACGCTCAGTGAAGGTTTCGCAGGATGTTTTCTTTCTAAAAGTACGCTCAGTGAAGGTTTCGCAGGATGTTTTCTTTCTAAAAGTACGCTCAGTGAAGGTTTCGCAGGATGCTTTCTTTCTAAAAGTACGCTCAGTGAAGGTTTCGCAGGATGTTTTCTTTCTAAAGCATTGGAAAATGACTCTTGGTGGTTGCGCAATTAGAATCGAAGGTAAATGCTCCAATAGCGAGGTGATGAAAATGCTTTTTCCGTCAGCAAGTATATACCCAAGTTGACTACGCATGTTTATATCAATGATTGGCAAAGCAACGCAGTTTATGGGACATTTTGCGTATAGCTGACTCAGAAGTGAGTACATTCCATGTATTGTATCGTTGAGCCATGTTCTCTGTTTGGATCCACTTAAGTCACTCTTAACGTTTATTTCCAAATCTGATCATATTTGGGAATATTTACACGCATAATATCACCTATGTAATGGACGATTTCCAATAGGGCTATAAATCTCAAGCGATATGATTAACAATAAATTTATTGTTTTATTTGAAAGCTCATTTCCAGCTTTTACTTGGGACAGGTCTGTGAGACTTGTGTTTTCATGATCTACTCTCAGCATCTCTAACGTCATTGAAATGGGGCTTTCACGATTGAGAATTGTCTTGGGGAACCCATACGTTGCAGTGCTTCTGCGGTCCGTAGGCTGACCCAAGAGGACAGTTAAAAGCAGTGCGGAAAGCAGGGAAATTCTGAATGGTGCCGAAGACACGGTATTTAGAAGGACTATGCGGGTCAGTCATAATCTGTGTATACTGAGCATCAATCGTTCGCGGTTCTTCGCACCATACTTGGGCAAATCCCATGAAAAATAGCTGATCATGAGTGAAGTCGCCATACATCGGATCAGGCAGCTGTGGGTCGGGTCCATTTTGTGATATGTAGTCCTGATAGGCACGCCAGGCTGCATGGGCTCCTGCAGTTATGAATCGTATCTTACTTCATTGCTAATCAGTCAGAAGTGCAGGTGTTGAAATATACTCATATAGTAAGTAAGCGTCGCGCTGTTTTTTGCTTTAGATTTTTGGAAAGCATCTGCCGTTGTCTACGCACAAACAGCTGCTGATAAATGAACAGCCCGACGACGTTGTCTTGATTATCTCAAGCGACTGTTTTTCCTCCTACATTCCCACAATCTACGGGGCCGTGGAATTCTGAATTATGCGAGGAAGCTGCCCTACCTGCTTTTTTTCCGACAATGGAATACCACACGAGTGCGAATACTCAGTTTCGTAACTGTGCCCAAACATCGATTCATAAGTAAGAGGAAGTTATGCACAAGTACGCATCCAATGTGTCGTCGAACTTCAGGACTCTTTGAACACTTGAGGCTCTCATTAGAATGTAGCTGAAGTAAATAGCGCTCTGTCGTTTCTCGCAAAACCGTTTTTAAGTAAAGAATTCAACGGAACGATTACCTCCATTGTCGGCGATGTTCTCTCCCTGAGTTTGTTCACCATTCACACATTCAGGCATCTTTCCACTTCCCTGAAGAGGGCAGAAAGCATCATATTCGTCGACGACACATTGAGCCATACTGTTGAATCCAGCAGCTGATCCATCCGTCATCCAGTCAATGAGTGCGCCTACGCCATTCCACTGTACTCCTTGGTCGTCAAAGCCATGCGTCAACTCATGTCCAGCGACCAGGCCAAGACCTCCATAATTAAGTGATGCAGGCCAATTCTCGTCGAAGAATGGTTGATGCAGGATACCAGCCGGGAACGTTATCGAGTTGTATTCCGGCTCAAATTTACATTATTTCTATTAAAAACAGCATTGTGCAAGATATTCGAGAAATGTTTTATTTTTTATTTTTTTGTAAAATACTTAAAAGGACTTCGTAAATTGTGATGGCTAGTTTTAATTTCGGATTAAAAATCATATGGAAGAGAGCGTTAACAATTCGATTCTGCACACTTTTAACAGTATTATTTATTGTTGGGGAAAAGAGCGTTACAAATTTATGTTGGATGAGAACAACGTAGAAACGTAATATTTTTATGCAGAATGGTGAGTGAATAAAAATTAATAAAATTGTTATGTTGAATGCAATCTTCATCTAATTTATATGATGTACTTTTATTGGATGTGCTAAACTTTATTATGCGGGGAAATTTTTTGAGGTTTTTATTTGTGCAACTTGACTAATGCCCACCTAAACATTAATTATTTGGAACTTCATCGACCGAATAGACAAGATTTCACATCTGAAAATTATCTGCAAATTTATATTTATGTATCAACTATTGATCTATGAAAATAAATGCGATTATTCTTGAATAAGCGAACTGCTATCATGAATAATTCTTTGCAATAATTGTGATTCACTTACATAGTACCAAGCGTTGACAGTACCAGGTGCTCCACCGAAATCATTTCTATCAACGACGGCATTCTCGACGAGAACCTTATAAGTGAGTTTGAAGTTGAACTCGTCCGTTTTGCGTATTAGATCGAAGTAATTATCGTTGCTACCATAATTCAGGTCGGCATAGTAGGCGTCCAACTTTATGTCGTCAAGTATGAAATCAGGGAATGCGATATTTTGTGTCAGATCAGTGATCTTACCGTATGCCCCCACTTTGGTACTGTTATCCATCCAATCAAGACGATTTATCATTCCTCGGAAAGATAGAAGGATATTCTCGATCATCCCTCCAACATGTCTGAAAATCAGCAAATTATTTCGACGATGTATTTTTCAACTTCAGTTTCCTCTTCCTTTTCATCACTATAAAAGTTTTTAGAAAGCAGCTAATAGTGCAAGCGAAAGCTTACTTACATAACTGAATGGGCAAAGTGGTTTTTTCAAAGGAATGAAATGAGAAGGTTAATAATAAAGTCATAAATATTTCACTAACACAGTTACGGAACTTACGTCCTTATTCTTTCGATTGCAGCTGCATCTGGATAAGAATAGTCGACGAAAATTCGTGCGTTTGCATATTGCATCATGCTCACCGTTTCATAGGCACACTGAACATTCGGCTCATCATACGATGCCGTTAAATCTTTCTTGAAGGTTTGTCCGCGTCTCCGACGACCAAGCATCGGCTGATTGGAAACGACAGTTCGAGCCTTGTATCCCAGAGGCTTCGGAAGATATTCGCTGTTTTGTGCCAAAATTCGGTAGAAGAAATAATTGGCGATCACATTAGAGTCGAACTGTTCGAAGTCTTGACTGAGTTTGGCAATCATAGTTGGCTCCATCACAAAGAATACACAATTAGGATCTTTGAAGTAACTGTCGAGCTGTGTATATGTGGTAGAAAGAGCTGTGAAATAGCTTGGGAAGTCAATGAACAAGAAAACGCCACTGGCGTTCTGTACTTTGTAGGGATTATAAGAGCGCTCATATTGACGGCGTGCTGTGTCATCGGTGCTATAGTTTTGTGCCAGAACTTTTTCGAATTCGAGGAGGGCGTCCACATCGGAACTCAACTTCTCTTGATCCAGATTCACCTTAAACTCACTAAAAATTATATTTGTCATAAAATTTCGCCTTACGACAAAAGCACCAAAACCCAGAAAAGAAAATTTCGTGTAAATATTCAAAAATTTCTCGCCTCTCCTATGATGATCCCCTCACTGGTTGTGAAATTGTACAAAATGCAGATGTTAACGTATCTGTGATCAGACCCCTCCTCTCGTCTCAAAAACAGTTACTTACAAAACACAGTTAAAATATTGTCTAATCAATTCTCTACTAAAAATAAAAAGAGGAAAGACAAGATTTCTACGAATGATGTCGGCTGTTCTACAATTCAGCTTCATTCATTGCTCATAGTCTAATGAATTTCCTACCTTCACAAGCGATGCGAACTGATTGAAAAGGTCGATCGTATTCGGCTTGTATGACTTCACTGTAGTTGGCCATGCGGTTGGCGAATAATAGGTTTTAGAATAATAGAGTAGATTTTGATCCATGAAGAAGCTGAAGTGGTCAGGGTATTTCCAGTCCGTATCAACCATGGTACTGATTAGCGTATCGATTCCTTGTGAACTTAAGTAACCGACCGCTTTACCTAGCAGCGTCTTATCGAGGGATTGAGGGCTTTGTGACGCTTGGTCGTATACCATTGAAAAGTTGAGTCCTGTCTGCTTTTCAAACGCTTCGAGAGCATTCAGTACAACAGAGCCGTCGCGAATGTAATAATCAAAGTTTGCTCGTGTGGCGTTGCATGTTTTATAATATTGGATCGTCTTTTTCAATGCTGTCGGTGTCTGAAAATTTTATTAAGAGCTTTCTTGTTGAAATAGATCCTTTATGAAACAACTGAGCCCTAAGAAAAAAGCATCTTATTCGAGATTTGACGACATTACTTAACTTTGCCAACTGTTGTCGGATGTTTTAAGGCTATCGATGCTCCCTTTGAATGTGGATAAAGCGTAACCGGAAGGCGAAATACTTCTATGTTATGTTGGGACAACACAGCAGGAACCTTGCTGGTTGCCGGGGTACAGTTATAATAAGGACTGTTGTTGTTATATCTGGCTCCACACTGGGACAATGTTGATGCAAACAATAGCGAGAAAAACGATTTTTGTATTGTGAGATCTCGGTGTCGAGGGGTTTTGAGCCGCCAACGGTTACAGGAAGATTGGAATGAAATTAGAGAGCAAAACATTATTCACTTTTCCGCAAATTTTTTTCGCATCGGCAAGACACCGTGTCAAAGAAATAGAAAAGCTTTCGAAATTTGTGAACTGCCTCCAGTTTCATTCAATTCCAGATAACTAGAACTAAAGCATGCAGAGTGTATTAGCAACCTGAGCTTCATTATAAACTGGGAGTTCCATCTGATAGCTCATTGCACGGTAGTTGGCCAGTCGACCCTTTCTGAAGCTCAACAACTGGTGATGATTTCCACAGGCGTAACCGTAGAAATCATTGCAAGGGTCGGCACTTAAGTTCATTGATTGTTTGAACAGTTCGACGGATTCTGAATAGGCTCGATGCTTCGCTTCTTCTGCTGGTGAGACCTTGGATGCTGCTAGGATGTTCAGCGCATTCTTTGTCTTTGGCGATTCGGGAATACCGTATGCTGCAACGGTATTGTGCCACTCTCAAGGAATAACCTTCTTATAGATTACTCCATAAAAAGTGCCTTTTTATTGAGTAATCTACAAATTGAAATATATAACCAATGGAAAGAGAGTGGGAAGAAATTTCATTTAAGTGGCTCAAAGCAACTTTTTAGCACATAATTCTTTGCTGCATTTCATTTGAATTTCCTGCTGTTTACAAACGTCAGAGAGAGATTCTCAGATGATTTTACGGACGGAGAAACTCTAATGTTGATACATTCGACTTGTTTAGCACTCCTCATACAGTTGTTAAAAAACAGCATAATCGCTGAATATGATTGAATTTGCAGCTAGAAAATTGTTTAGCATTTGTTAAACAGCATATCACATCGCATAACAAAGACAAAATTACACAAGTTGCACTCTTTGGAAATTTCTTCGATTCGAAAACCACTGTCGAACTGTATTTCGACACAACGTCTTTGATGTTTCATTATGAGATGATCAAAAACCAAACAGGCAGTATAATGTCATGATTGCCAACATCCGTCTCAATATCCTTATATGCTTGTACCCATCGTGCCTATTCGCATAATGCAATGATGTTTATACCCTAACTACTCACTTGGTTAAACATTAGCTCTCATGCTCAATAAAATTGTGATTTTTTCGTGACTTAATGCAATGACTACTGAACTTATTATCTATCCAACCAGCAAATTTGTCTTTCTATTATTTATTTATGTGGTATTTTTGAGAGGCTCCTACCAGCAACATCACGAAATAAATTAATCTTCCCATTTCACTGAGTTACACTTGACAAGCACACTTCATAACGCTAGCAGTGTATGAAAATATTGCACGATGAAAATGAAAACAACTGTAGCCCACTAACTTCCGTTAACCGGCGTCACCCAAACATCGCAGTGTTCCTGCGGCGCGTAGTTCGAATTCAGTGGACAGTTGAATGCTGTTCGAAAAGCAGGAAAATTTTGTATGGTGCCAAATACTCGATACAGCGTTGGACTATGTGGATCGGTGAGTATCTGCGTAAAAATTGAGTAGTCAGATGGCTGTATCTGACACCAAACTTGTGCGAATCCGAGGAAGAATAACTGGTCGGATGTGAACTGTCGCATGATCGGATCATCGAGGAGTGGATCGGGCCCGTTCAGACTTTCATAGTTCTTGAATGCGCGATAAGCCGCATGTATACCTTAAGCAATCTCTCGGACTAGATAATAAAAAATTGGAAAAAACTGCTGCATTATACGAAAAGCAATTTTTTCGGTTCCTTTTGGATGTATTTTGCATAATACATTCGCATTGAGCCAATCACGTATCCTGGCAGGTCGCTTGTTGATGAGCATAAGAATGTTCATCCGTTACTTCCTATCGCCCTTCCACTTCTTTGTGAATATGGTAGAGGTTTGAATTGCGTGAAAGCGAACGTCGAAGTAAAGCGCACACATATATTAAGCAAACGACAATTTAGATTCTACTATTTTCGCAAATTTTGATGGGATTTGGATCCATTGCAGTGACAGATTTTTACTGCTTATATTTTTTGTTGTACGACTCTGATATTTGCTGATGTTTAGATAATTTCAATTCTTTTGGGAAGTAAAAAACAATGAATTTGATAGTTCTTTCTTTCGTGGATTTATTGTTATTGAAAAGAAAGGTAACCTCCATTATCTGCGATGTTCTCGCCTTGAGTATTGTAACCATCAAGACAGTTCGGCGTGTAGGTGGATGGCAGAGGGCAAAAGTTGCCATACTCTGTGATCACACATTGTGCCATTGCCTTAACACGAAATAACGCAGCAGTTCTCATATGGAAACGCAAAGTTGTTGTTTCTATAAGCCTCGTACCCCCCACCCCCCTCCCCCTCCCTCTGACTTCTAAAGCACAAGAGAAAAATTATGGTCGCTAAAAATTAGTTTTGTTAAACGGAATTGTGCTGCATTTCCACTTCAGAATATAAAATGATGAAAAGTGTTCTCAGAGGTGCATAAAAGAAATAAAAACTTACTTCGAAGGATGCGAACGATGAGTTATCCATCCATTGGTATAGAACACCAGTTCCGTCCCACTGAACACCTTGATCATCGAACCCGTGTGTGAGCTCATGACCTATGACAACTCCCATTGCGCCATAGTTCATTGACGATGGCCAGTTTGGATCATAAAATGGCTGCTGCAGAATGCCCAGAGGAAATGTTATAGAGTTCACCCCCGGCTGAAAAACACTCTTATTACTGCCATTATCAATGGGAGAATGTCTTCGTTTTGAGTATTCTTATCGCTTTTTACAGCCATTATAATACGCTTGTATTTCTCAGATCCGTTAAACAAAATCTAATCCGTTGAGAAGTTTCTTGTCGAGGCTATGACACCGCGGAGAACAAAGTGGCATCTAAATCTTTTGCTTACAGCCAGCGTTTATTCAGGGCATAAGCTGTCTTCGAGAGTTAATGAAAATAGCAACTCACCTGGTACCACGCATTGACGGTTCCAGGGGAACCTGAAAAATCATCGCGTTTTGCAGGCCCGGCTGAAAGCCTCTCGAACATAGTTTTTTGATTGAACTTGAACAGCTTTTCACGCATTGTTATATACGAATCGTCAACGTCTATGTCGAGTGCGGCATAATACTGCGTTAGCAGTTTATCGTCAGTGATAAAATCTGGATATGCGATGTTCTTTGTGAGGTCATCAATTTTGCTGTAGGCGCCTTCCTTGGATTTTGTACTCATCCATGAGAGGTGGTCGACCATACTGCGGAAGGCGACAAGAACACTTTCCATGAAATCGGCAAACTTCTGGCGGAAGACGATCTGGAAGTATTGATTCATATTAGAATAGCGGTTATTCGTTCATCTATTCAAGAAAAACCAGTATGAAAGATTACTCAGATTATTGCATTTGCGCACATCCTCATAGGAGAATATTTCTAATAGTGCAGAAGTTCGATTGGGATTGATAGCAGCCGTTATTTTATAAGCATCACTATTGCTCATAACCTTCCTGGGCACTAAAAGCCTCTCGTTTTTTTTACAGTGCTATCCCCATGAAATAAGCAGGGCTACTTCATCAGGGAATGTTACGATACCCTTTGGGAAAGAAAAGGAACTAAGCTGATCCAGAATGCGATCTTAAAATGAAATACCTTTGAGGAGTCTCATTTCCTATAGAAGTTGAATGTCAGTAAAATCAAGCAATATGTTTAACACGGTAGCTTATATAGTAATGGATTGCTCATGGTTGCCTCTGCCTTCTTCTGATTTTTTTTGGAAGCCATCTGAGTATCCTCACAACACATTACATTTATTATGCAGTATAGCCTTTTTCTTTATGAGAGCTTACCCGGTCGTTCTTCATAGGATACATTGTGTCGAGGAAAACACGAGCATTTGCGTAAGGAAGGGCTCCAATCGTCGAAGAAGCGCATCTGGTGTCATACGAAGTCAACGCTTTCCATTCAGGTAGAGGTCGAATGATGCTCCGTGGTTCGCGCCTTCTCGCACTTACGTCGAATTCCATAGGCGACTTCTGCTCTGTTGCACCTGCTATCTCCGGTAAGTAACTGCTGAACGTGTCAATAACCCGAAAGTTGAGGTAATTCACGATGGTCCGCGCACTAAACCTTCCAGATGATAAGTAGCTGCCTAACTTCGCTAGCATAGCTGGCTCCGCGATGATGAATTCGAAGTCACTGCGTTTCATCCTTGCTTGTAGGTCTGATGACGCGTAAGTAGACAGTTGCCTCAGATATGTCGGCCAATCAAAGAAGGGGAACTCTTCGGATGCCTGCGATGTGGAATAACGATTATAGGATCGGGCGAATTTACGACGTGTGGTATCATCGGTCGTAAGGTTGTATGCGATATCCAGTTCTAGTGCGATCATGTCATCGACATCTTGTGCTAGTCTGATTTGATTCAACCCAGGTTGGAGATAGTTCATCCAGCTGATGATTGTCCGTCGATAGCTTGACCTGATTATGTTCCACGCTTTCAAATAGTACGAGAGAGGGTAAACCAAAGAGCTTTGGTCGATCAGCACAATATAGCCTTGGGTACTATGTGGATTTTTCCAATCCGTTTCTACGAAGGACGTTATAAAGGTACCGGTTTGTAAAACGCTATCAAGATAACCGACAGCTCTCGCAAGTGTAGTTTTGTTGGGCATTGTTGGATCAGCCTGTGCCTGGTTCAGAAGTGGGAAAGAAAGTTGCGCAGCTTGCTGGAACTGAAGCATTTTGGATCTGACGTAGTCACCGTTATTTGTAATAGCGGACCAGTTTCGTAAAGCTTGCCTGCATGCATCGAAATAGGCGAAAAGCTGCTGCACCGGTTTTGGAACCTGAAAATCATTTCGATGCTGCATCAATATGCATAGAAATAATCACTAATCTAAATAAACTTGAGGTAGTGATGGTAATCGACGGAATGAACTTCACTAGAAAACCGGAAATCTGTGAGTTTTCGCCGGCCCATTTCTTCAAACGCCCTGAGTTTCCACCGCATCCGATCGCAGTCGGATGCATTTGGTCAGTTATCAACTGTCATGTTTTCATCGGAAAAAGATATTTGAGTGAAAAGTCGGAAGTCTAAAGAATCGCACGTGTGCCAAGTTTCTTTGGCGTATAGAATTAGCCGCAAATCGCGAAAATGTTCCCTTAACTTTTTCTCGCAGTTTCATGGAGCGGTCATTTGACCCTGATGTGAGTGCGCACTATGCGAAATGACCTGCGGTGAAGCGGATAATTGCGATGCATGGATTTTTGCTTTTTTAAAACGAAAACTAATCTGTTCAATTTATATACTGGTAATTTCATTCGCTCGTTCAAAAGCCGCTTTTTCTTACCTAAGTTCGCTGGCCAAATTACCTCGATTTCTACCCGGACATTGGTTCGCTTAATGCCGAACCACGCAAATTTAATATTTAAGACGTCCTTTGCCCAGGAGCTGGAAAAGCCAGCAATGTGACCACTGTAGCAAATTTCGCGTCTCATTGCCATGCATAATTTCGCATTTGCTCGCTAATTTTCTTTTTTTTCCATCCCTGGCAAAAGCAGGAACAAGCACTTCGTACTTATTTTTAATATTTGTTTATTCCTTCATTCTCTCAAAACATCTTCGGCTTGCAACACCGTTGCTCTTTCCCTCTTCTCTTCGAAAAGATAACGACTGAAGAAATTTTTGAAAAACGTTTATTTTTTTTGCGTTGAAAAAATATGAAAAAAAGAAAAAAAACAAATCAACGCAATAATTGTTGTCATATTGTGACAACTAATTTCAAATTATTGCCATCAAATTTTGGACTCCGGAGGATATTTTGGCTGATTTTGTGTTTCACTCGGAATTTTTACTTCATTGACACCATATTATGGATAATCAAATATAGCTGTGCTGTCTTCATTATCACAGAACTTGCTGTCTATATTGTTATGACCAATCTCGCATTTTTCAGCCTTTTTAACAGATATGGACAATGCTTTTCTCATAAATTATCTTTCGTTTTCAGCGTTGTTTGTGGTCATGAATTAGTACCTGTCTCAAAATGTCATATATATATATATATATATATATATATAATGTATGTTTATGGTTACGAATTTCTCAGACAGTGGCCTGAGCACTCCTCTACACTACTGTCGGACTGTAGAGTAATCAAGACTGCTGTCAACAATTTGAGGAAGGGAACATTGTTGAGGATGCATCTCGCAGCAAAGGGCCGCAATCCAGCGAACTTAAAGGAAGAAAATCCCAAATTTTAGACTGGAAAAGGCATTGAGCTTCACGGCGCTCAGAAGGAATCCCGCTGTTTAGTGAGCATCTTAAAGTTTGATTGCTATGACTATCTTCAAATGGAATTTTTTTGGAATTTTTCAAAAAAAAAATGCAAAATTCGCAGAGCTATAGCTCTATAAACAACACATGCTACTTCTGTGTCACCCTATATACTTTTAGTATGAAGCACATGCTAAGTAGTATAGCGTATAAACAGCATAATTTCTTGTGGTACGTAATATGCGGTGCATAGTATGTAGTATGTGGTGCATTGTAATGTAATATATAGTGTAGCAAGTGAAACATGTAAAGCTATAATAAGAACTATAATTGCTAAAATGTTATCATTATTTGTTTATATATGATGCTGTTCTTGATCGACCAAGAATCAGCCGTTTTCGGATCACAGTCACGAAACTTATGATTTTGGAGTAAACCGCACTAACGCAACTTCGTCTCAGTGTTCCTCACCTAGTAGTTTCAACTCTGAGAGAAAATGTTCATAGTCTTCAAAAGGCGGTTGAAAACGTCAGCTCCTCACTCTTCCTAACAAAGCACGCAAGTCAACTTGATGTTGCGGCAAGCGAGCATACGGACTTTCAGGAACTCATGGAGTAGTCGAAAAGGTTGAACTGTACATAAATAATGATGCTGCACTAATAATGGCGAAAAGCCACTAGTAATAAGAACGCAACATATGTGATCCATAATTTATGAACATATAATATAATAGGGTAGCAAAATGCCCTCACGTCTATTAATTGGGGCCTGTGTCAAATGTATGATGAATTGACTGTCGTGAGTGTTTCATTATGTGCGTGGTACTCGTACAGAGACGCTGCTTGAGCCCAATTGTGAAGTAAAGCATTGGGAAGGTAGCAATTACAAATGGAGGTCAAGCAATCAATCGAATGGTAGGAGTTGTGGCTATAAGTTAACTTTTAAGAAGTCGGTGTTGTCATGCTTTATTGGCACCTCGAGAATTTGAAGAAAGGAATGGCTTCTTGCTTTAGGCGAGGGAAATGGATGCATAGGACTTCACTGGTGAGCACAGCGTGCTTGGACGTTGAAATGCGGAAGGCAAATGCTTACATTCGAGTTGCGATATGTAGGGTCGTTGATTTTTTCGGCCATTTTGATAATGTTTCGCGTACTTGCCGTCGAGAAGCTTGATTGTTGCGAGATTGGCATAGCACTACAGGTGAACTGGTAAAATTCTTCACAAGGGTCCAATGTGAAGTTACCCATCGAACGAAGCAACGAAGCAGCCTCAGCAAACTGCGTCGCACGTGGGTCGGTTGGACTAATCGGTGCATTTGTATATTTGAATATTGCAGTGGTGTCAGAAACCGATGCTGAATTCATGAGGCACTTAAAACAATTGCGGAATCAACATTATCGAATCTCAGTTGCATCAACTTCGAATACTTGCTCAAACGTTCCATAAAATCGGCCTCAGTCAAATGGGAAACATGAACTCATTTGAGAACCAATAGGGAATCGCCATAATGCACTGCTCGATTGAATCACTCCACAAGGTGTGTCAACCGTTTCGCAAACACAAAACTTTAGAGGGAGAATTGTGTCATGAAAAAGAGTGTTTCTCTTCCAAATTGTTTTCGCGTCTTCTTATCCTCATAGATATGTTTGCTATAAAGTGCTCATTTTTGAAGTCAGTACTGTTCTTGCTAAAGGTAATAAATGTAACTGTAATAGTTGAAGTGGCTGGAAAATCTGTAAGGGCCATTGCTGATATCTGCTAAAAACCTTCTCGAAGAGTGGAAAATAAGAAATGAAAATCACCACTTCCTTTCACGCATTCTCACAACTACTACATAAGGTATTTTATAAGATGGATTTTCATTCATGAAATTCTTTCTTTCCTAGTCTTGACACAAACTTTTAAAAAAAGATTCGAAGATTAAAGGAAGCTGACTTGATGTTGCTGGTGTTGATGGTGTTGATGGTGTTGCTGGTGTTGGGGGTGTTGTGGTGGAAACTGGCGATATTGCTGGAGAGGTGGTGGCTGTGGAGCTCGTTGGTGGTTCGGTTGCCTCATCTTTTTCGTACGCCTTCACGACTAATGCAATAGAGATAGCAAGAATGGTCACTACACCAACGCATATGGCGGCTAACAAGGCCGTCTGGATAACGGCCTGCTTGACCATTACTGGCCCCGACGCTGCTCAACGTGCAACACACTTTCCGTACGATCACCGACAGTGCAGTGCTCGCACTGATCGCTTCAAAGTTAAGCGGCTGCATGTACCATATCAATGGCACACCCTCTAGCTGATACGGTGCTTTGCTTCTGTTGCTGCTGCCTTACGTCGTCAGAAAACCGAACACTTCTTTGACCGCATCTTGAGAAGTGCATTAGATACATATTACCCCTTCTCTTGAACACGCTATCAGCAACGGAATTTGCTTTTTAGCCCTTATCTTAACAGTTCTTCGTTATCAGTTCATGTGGCTATTGCATCATTCATTGCCCAAAGTTCAGTTCTTCTTTTCGACATCTTAGTATTATTGTCTGCAAGTGATTTGATACACACATACCAACCAAATCCTCTTATAACACAATATCGAATTGAAAGCTTTCCAGTGCAAACGCATATTGCTTTAGCGAAACGCGATCTACAAACTCGCTAAAATATTTACTGCTAAGATTAGATTTATATGTATTTCGCAAATTCAAGCCTACTCTAATTGCAGTCGAGAGTTAAAATTTTCACTGAATGAGAAACAGAGGGGAGCAAAATCGCAATGCAATCGTTAGCAAATGAAATTTGGGAATAGTTACTTTTACACACTTAATATCAATAAAATAAAGAGCTCATAAAGATAATTCTCGATGGATAAATAAATAAATTTTAAAATGTTCCACTTTTTTCTCGAGTTCCATTGCTCTAGTGACAATCATCAATTACAAGGGCACCAGATAATAGTAGCGAAGAACTTGGTTCCCCTCTCTTCCAGAAAAGAAAAAACACGGGCGGGAAAATCAAATATAGAACGGGGAATGGACCCCCTCGCAGAGGTTTTCAAAAATCCTAAATAAATTGACACATTCAAATTTTCATACCTTGATCACTATATCAGGGTCATAGTTTGTGAAAATATTTGTGAATTCTATTTTATTCTTACTCATTGTCAATCGCAATTTTATTGTTACAGTTGGATGCAAAAATATTGCAAGACTAGTGCAAGGGATTTTTTTTTTTTGCTATTTCCCTGCCTACACTCAGCGAAGAATTCCACTGAAGTTACATTACAGGTCACTTTTAGTTTTGTATCTCGTCATTTTCTGATCGGGCTAACCAATGCAGTCAACTTTTTTTTTTCTTCTGCATCATCTCGAAGTACGCCATTCAGGACATTCTGTCTGATTCCGAAACGATCATTCTACCGCAATGTTTTCTAGTAGCTATATTATTATTATTATTATTTCATTGACAAGAATGTCGACATCATAACCTTCCCTCAGAATTGTATCAAATAGACGCATTGTAGGAGCTCAATGATGCGTTACTTTTGGTCTGCTTTCTTGTGTACGCCACGTTGGCAATCATTCCAAAGCAGATAATGGATCGCCTTTTTGTGAAGCTTCCATTTTCAGCAGCGATCAAATAAAATGCACTGATAAGCGATTTTAGATGTTTGATGATAAGCATTACAATGTGTTGCAAAAATGGCACAATATATGAATACTGAGTTTGCTTGCAGTTAATTTCATTCGACTGCATTAGCACTGATTCAACGAACAGCTTAATAACCGATTTTTTATGAGCAAGAAAATATTTAGATGTGAGTATGGAAAAGCTCAAATGAAAAATGCTTCAGAGTATATTCCATAAGAGCAATTGTACTGCATGCTTTAAATGCAGAAAAATACTGTCTATAAACTTATATAAGAAAAGTTACTGTTGTTCGATGAATTTGAATAGAATTCTAGGCGACATGATTACTACCTATCGAAGTGAACATTTTTCTTCAGTTTTAGGGTGAAAGCTGATAGAAAATAGTGGGACCTCTGTTCACATTGAATTGCGAGAACATATCAATTCAAGCCTCAAAGTATGTTTTGATTCCTTTGCTTTGAAGCTGCTGGTTTTCTTTATTATCCGTGTCGCGCTTATATGCTTCGATGAAAAACATCTAATAAACGAAATTTGCAACTCCTTTTTGCTAAAAGTTTTACTGGTGTTCACTCTCGATTATAGGCTGGCATTCTTTAGCCACTTTGGGGCTGATCCATCGTCCTTAAAAGGAGCTGTACGCATTTAAAGGTGGCAGAATATGCATTCATTTTGCGACCAGTCGGGTTGCATCTTCCGTCGCTTTCATCACAAAATAATAAAAATTTTTAAAACATTTGTGCTGAGGGTGGGATCAGCTGAGGCGTGAATGTATCCAGCGTTTTTCATCGCTTATTCGTGGCTTTATTGGTATTTTTATTGATGACTTATTCTTAGATGAATGAAATAGAAAAGCGCATATCGTTCCTCCTTCTCTTATAACTCTGTCCACTTCTTCGTCGATCACTTAGGGAGGGCTACTTGTGTATAGAACCTGAAGTTTTTCATAACTTAGGTGCACATCATATGGAAATTCGTCGCGGGAGTATGAAAATGATAAAGCATTCTTGTGAGCAAGCGGAGCTTAATTCAACTTTTATGGGCTTTATTTGGAGATCAATGAAAGGTAATTTTTGAAGTGGAATAGTGAGCACAGTCTTTTGCGATATAGATTAGGACTGAATGATATTTTAATCTTCGATTAGGAAACCGAAGAGCATGTTTTTAAAAGAATGTAAATGCAACATTGTTCAGTGGAAATAATTCCATTATTTCGAACAGTTCACTATAAAACGTGCAAATTTGTGCAATTTTGCACACTGCGAGATTGTTCAATGTTCAACGCACTAATTTATGTGATTTTGCTTATCACAAAAGACATTGACTCTGAAATGAGAAACAAAATTTGAATGGCAGCAGAGAGATTAAGTGCTCTCTGGTCAGTTAATTGAGCCAAACAATGGCACTTATATTTTAGAGTTTCTATGCCTTTCTCTCCCAGATGGATCTAAATGTATGGCTACCTGCACCTTATTCTTTGCTTTCTGAATTCGATCTGATGTTGAGTGATCTAATCGTTATCGCAACTCTCTTCAAAACAGAGCTCGCTTAGTTCATCTGATGGGTTTGTTCTTTCGGAACATGCATGACCAGGTGAACCGGTTGTGTAAATAATGATATAGGTGCAATGAGATTATTGCCTGGAATTATACAACTCTACCTTATGTGTATGTTGAAAACAGGAAGTGCCATTGAACGAAAAAGTGCTACATAATGAGAGAAATCGCAGTCCCTGAAAGAATTTTTTGCGCACTTTTATTGGGCGGGTGCATCCAGACTAGTTGGAGTGCTGAACTGATTATAGTTCTGCACCATACTACTTTCTTATCGGTAGAGTTTGCCGCATGTGAATTATAAACAAAGGACACTTAAAAAGATATGCCATGGTGAAGGTATTCAAGATTACGTGGTGAGTGCACAATTAGAAATTGTGATGTAGGTAGTTTTATGGTTAGATAATTGAAACTACAAACTCGAAGAGAAAGGAATAAAAAGAGCCAATCAAAAAGCTTTTCTGCAGAAAGAATCACAGTTTCAAAAGTCTGTTCGTTGGCGGTGAAAATTGTATTTTGTAAAGTTCGGCAGATATGATGGGAATAATTTTAGAACTTAAAAAAATGAAAACACTATGAAGAGATTTCTGCCGTATAACAACATGCAAGTATCGCAATGAAACTTGATACTGAAATTTACTTCAAAACCCGTCAATTCGATTGGCTGGAACTTGCCAACAATGACAAAATAATCGCAACTGAGAGGTTTTGATAAAACTTTATTACGTCCAGTATGTGCGAAACTTTACTGAATGGCATGCAAAACGGAACTGGTCAACTTTCACCAGTGAGTAATCTTCTCTCAAACAAAGTCAATTATCTTCTTATATCGCTAATAGAAGCCGAGAATAATACCTTCTGTGTAGTTTCGCTTAAAAATCCCACCGGTCTCATAAATTGCCAACAAATACTGGAATGTGTCCAAAAATGTTTTCTTGTATTTATTCACGAAAACAATAATACGGATGTTTTGGGAATGATTCCATTTAGCGATTTGGTTTGTGATGAAGAATCATCGGTTTTAAAAATGCATGCAAGTTTTAGCAAACGTAGTTATAAGTGGACATTGACGAAACGGTTTGAGCGTTGGTTTAGAAATTCATCATAGATATATATGCGAGATTTCATATCTCATGTTTCATTGAATCGCAAGACAAGCCTACTCGGAAAAATCACGAACAAATAGTCGCCCACATATGCACAATGCATGAGGATCGAACAATGCGCCTTGCAAATACAACCTTGGAAAATACGCAAGCAGATGCTGAGTAAGCTGAGCAGGCTGTCCAATAAGGTTCAACAAGCTGCATTGAACCCAACAAGCAAATTGAAAGGGGTGAAAAAAGAAACAAATCTCTCCTTCACAACTTTTATGAGAATAATGTTGTCTCACGTCATTGCAGTAGCTAAGTGGAACCATTCCTAAGGGTTGGATGAAATATTAGCATCTTTCAGGAAGCATGTCTATGAATGTGAACTTTCCTTTACCCATGAAATTCAAGGGCGGATAGAGATGTAGCCAAAGTTCTGCCGTTTCTTTTTTTTGGCTGAAAATGAATGATTATTTTTGGTAATGCTATGCTCAGTTGACAGCTTCTCGACTTAATGTAACATTACACTCAACGATACATTAATAAAGGCGGTAGTTTTACAAAGAAATTTTCAATGTTGTGAACACCGAAAATGCGCAACTGAAGAACGGTTGGAGTATATCCTGAGTATAGGTAACGTTATTTTTTAGCTGAGTGCATTGAAAAGATTAGTGATAGAATATTTATAAGCGTTTAGGTTTCAGCATTCACTTACCAGGTCAAATATCCTTTTGCACTCAATGTTTTGCTGCTGTCGCAGAGGATACGCTGATTTTCGATGTCAAAGTTAGCATGCTTTATTTGCTTGAAGTTTATAAAAGTCGCTTGATGAAAACTCATGCTGTTTAATAGAAATATGTGACCACAGTAAGTCAAGCAGTATAATGCTTATTGAGTGCTGTTCGTGAATGTAAGTCGACTCGTTTCATCGATGTTTTTGCTGGCGCTACAAAGTTTTCATAGTGTTCCTTGTATAATTTCGAGATTTGCAGTGATGAAAAATGAATGATCAATACATCATTAAAACAATAGATAAGTGAGCCCAGAAAGATGAGTATAAAAGAAAAAATTTATAGCGTTCTTTAATACGATGTGCAACATGAAGAGATAAGTTGCAATGATGTTTGAAACTAAGCACTGAACAAAAAGTGCAAAAGCCTTGACGTGCTCTTATGCTAGAGCAACCATATCAGTTAGAAGGTGTGCCAATGATTGCCATGCTCTTCGGAAGCAAGATCAGTGCGAACACTGCGCTGCCGGTGATTGCACGAGAGTGTTGAGCAGCCAGACAGCCATCTCGAAGCCGGCACAATGGTCAGGAGGAGTCACATTCGCTCCTCATCACTCCTCCTCATCGCCCTCTGTACCACGTTCCCTCTCCTTTCCACCACAGCAGCACAACAGTGTAGGTGTTTTTTTCGAATATTATACTAGATTCATTTGCATTCTAGCATTGAGCACATAAAATGACTGCATTGATTGTGAAGAATCACAAAAAGCATTATTTAAAAGAGCAGCTGGCAGCGTGAATACACCTTTGCTTGAATCTAAATTTAACGTTAAAGGGAGGCCGCCTTATTTTTTAGATTCTTGCCGGATACTTATTAAATGAGAAGAAGTATAAAGCTCATTAACAGTTGAAAAAAAAAAGCTTTCTTTTCTGAATTTCTTGTATTTCTTCCTTTGGAAAATGGAACGGTATGACGAGAATAAGCCGCTGTATATTGCACCACAAATAGCACAAATTACAGCATCATCCTCTATAACTCAACGAGCGTTCGCTGCATTCCGATTGTTCTCTTTTACTGCTTTCTAATTGACGACATATTTTCCTGATGTATACATCTCGTTACATGATAGGAGATTTCCTATATGGGAAGGATAAACTCACATACCCTTACATATCCATTTACCTGAGAAGCCGATGAACGAGACATCGCTTCAACCAGATAGAATCTGAAGACGCTTTATGAAGAGTAATAAACTTCTTCCCATTGTGCTCAGGAACACTTTAACAGCACCTAATGGGCGATCGGAGTCGTAGTTATACATTAAACGACGCCGCCACTTATTCAGCTTTAGCTTCTGTACCAAAATAGCACTCCAATTCTTGTTATGGAATGTTCGAACACTTCATGTAACGCTATAACTTAACAGAGTCATAACTAAAGCAATGTCTTACACATGTCGTAAATTGGCCTAACCAGCATCATTTCTTTTGTTAGTGATAAAGCACAGGAAAACAAGCAATTCATAACAGCATTTTCGGAGTGTAATTTTCAAGGGATTGCAAGGGGGGGGGGGGTACTAATCAGTTTATCTGAGTTTTAAAAATGGTTTTGAAAATGAATACTCTCAGTTTCTACGCCCGCACCAACAGTATTCCACCACACGAATGCACCGATCAGCGCGAGTGATCCCAGGGCAACAGCATTCGGGCAGGCTGCCGAACTACTCAAATCGATGGTCAACATTTCGGCAGATCCATGTAATGACTTCTATGAATTCACATGTGGATCGTTCACTGGCGCGAAAAGCTTTCGTAGACTCAGTGCGATGAACTACGAAGTGATGGCTGAGAAGATCAACGATCCCAGCTATCGCAATTCGCAGGTTAGTATTCTTCACAACTTCATTTGATATGCCTCGTTTATCGAAGCCATTAGGCATAAATCTTCATAACAATCTTTATGTACTCAAAGTATATTGACTGAGGCTGTTTTTCGACGAGACATAACTGCAAGTGAAAAACAGTATGACCGTTGTTGTCTATATTTGTTGAGTTTTTGGTAATCTGATCATTTCAAGTATATCTGTGCAATGAACATTGAATTACAAGAAATGAGCACTTTGAATCCAATATAAAAATAGCAATTATTCATACTCAAAAACTACTTTGAAGCAACTTCCTATTGGAATTTGGCAAGCGGATAATCGCTGATAGTATTTTGGCCATCATGCTGCTCTAGAATTGGTTCTTTTAATGAAGATGCCAATTCATTTACCTTCTTCTACATTGCAGTATAAAGTTTTTCTTTTACTGAAGAAAATCCTCCTTCGCCATGTCAGAGTGATATTTTAAAAAATCGTCGTCTTCATATCTTGGTCACTATCGCGTTTTCTTTGAACATTTGCCCATAGATTTCTCAAATTCATGTGGTAAAATGAAACAATCTTCGTTGTTCCTTCAGCGCTGTAGCATTCCTTCTCATTGCCCTGATAGGTTTAATCGAGTCACAAGTATCGTTATGGATGACGAACATTGTTTTCAGTTGCCAAAACCAGTACAGCAACTTTTTGCATACTACGACACTTGCAAGCAGGCGTTGGAGAATTGGGATGATATTACGAGCGGTGCAACGTACCTGAAGTCGAAGCTGCAAATGCTCCAAAGCACCACTGGCATCTCATTTCCAATGCTCAGTCAAAATCAGCCCGATCCACAAATGCCTGACAAGAAATTAATGGGCAAAATACTTGGGTATATGGATACTGTTCTTCGCACTCCTACCCTCATCACCTCATATATAGACACCAACTGGGGAAATCCACACAGCCCTCAGGCATATTTACTTCAAGTTGATCAAGCAACACTAACATATTCACTCTCCTATTATGTGAAAACATGGTCGTCAATAGAAGCGTCATACCGAAGTAGAATAATTAGATGGATGAATCAACTACAATCTGGTTTGGATCAAACGAAGCTTGCAAACGATGTCGATGCAATCCTTCAGCTTGAACTTACTATCGCCTATGACCTCATGATCGACGATACAACACGAAGAAAGTTTGCGAGATCTTACAATGTCTACACAGTTGGTGAAGCTTCAAAAAATTTTGAGTTGGTCGACTGGTCTGAATATATGTTGCAGCTGTCGACTCATGCCGATCCAAACGTACAAACGATGATGAAGAGTGAGGAGTTTGAGTTCAGTATACTTGAACCAGCTATGCTTACCAAGCTTGCACGATACATCCAAACTGGAAAGATCACGGCTCGTACGTTGCTTAACTACTTCAACTACCGTATTGTTGACACGTTTAGTGGCTATATGCCCACTGTGGGAGGTAGAAGCAACGATGAGGTGAAGTCGGAGCTTGATATGGATGCTGGATGGCGAGGGCCGAAACCAAGAACGATTATCCGAGATATTCCAATTTCAAAAGCCGTCACATCGTACGAAACAAGATGCGCTAGTAGAACCATCAGCCTTCTACCATACGCAAACGCGCGTGTTTACGTGGACGCCAAATATCCCTCTGCAGAGGAACGAGTTAGTAGTGCTCAGCTTCATCTCATTTCTATAAATTTTGATGTCGAATAACGAATCATGTAAATCACTTTTGTGAAAAATTTTTTCGAATTCGCTGATTGCTAAAAGGAGGTGACTAGATAAGAACGCAAATGGATCTGACAGCTTAGCTTTCGTTTTTGATTATGAGGAAAGTAGAGTTTCCATATAGAAGTTACTCGAAATAATCTTTTGCTGATGAATGCACTTATAAAATAGTCTCATAAAATATGCGTCTTTCTACATAAATTGGAATTCTCGCAATTTTTAATTGTGCGACTTTTTGGGGATAAAATAGGAAATCGATTCTCGTCCCGCACACATGTTTCTTATTTCTTTTTTTTTTTTTCAGAGGCCTTGGAATTCTATCTTTGAATCCATTTCAGTTTAATTCTATACTGTGTGCCCGTGGCACGGGATCCACCTATGAGTTCTATACTGTGTGCACACGGCATCGAATCCACCATATGCGATTTAACGGGAATGCATGCATGTACTTTCAGGTACAAATGCGACAGGAATTTGCGAACATGATGGAGACCGTATTGATCGCTTTCCGCAGTATGGTCGATCAGCTCACGTGGATGTCAGCTTACTCTAAGAAGGGCGCGTATGGCAAAATCGACTATTTGGTCAAAAATGTTGCCTATCCAGACTTTATCATCGACGATACTGCGTTAGCCAATTACTATGCAGCGTTAGACATAAGTAGGGCCGACAACTATACAGACCTCAACGAAAAGATTTACATCTTCAATATGCGTACATCGTACGCTTCGTTGACGAGCAATGGCACTGAGCGTGACGACTTCCTTATGGGACCAGGTCTTGTCAACGCATGGTATCAGGTAAAATCAAACCATTTCAGCATATCCCTGCAGATGTGTTGAACAAATAGTGCATTAAACAATGTGAACTGATCAAGCTCAATTGTTTTCGATGCTCTCTAATTTTAACGACGTTTCCACGTTCATAACAAATCAAATGCACACATGTGTTTTTGCGACCAAGCTCAAAGTTACTATCCTCAGCAATAAAAAGTGATTCCAAAGAAAAGTGGAGAATAATTTTGCCCATTTGCTAGAGGAAGCGAAAAAACTTCGTAATGACGCAGAAAGCTTTGGTAAATAAAATTTGAATGTGCATTAAGAGCGTAAATAATAGCATTCATGAATTTACAAAAGCAGTGATATTTTGATAAGCTGTTTTGTAAAAACATACTGTCCTATTGAAAGTTAATTTTTGTGGCTCTAAAGTTGTTTCATTCATCTTGAAATCGTGATGTTTTATAGCCATCATTGAATTCGATCACATTCCCGGTTGGTATTATGCAACAACCATTCTACGACCCGAAATGGCCGGTATCACTGAATTATGGCTCCATGGGAGTTATAGTTGGACACGAGCTGACACACGGTTTCGATGATCAAGGTGTTCAGTGGGATGGCACCGGCGTGCTGTATCAATGGATGGATAGCGAATCTTACAGTTCATTTGAGGTGCTGCTCCATTATTTTGCTTTTACAGCAAGGTTATACAAACACATTCCATAACTCGTGCGTAAACATAGCGCTTTCAGCAATTACTTTCAATCATCATGCGGGTATTTGAAATGGTTTGGATGAAGTTAAGCATGCCGATAAACTGAAAATACTTCACCTATATGCTAACTGGCGAGATTTTGAACGAATTCTCAAACAAATATTGAAATCAGTAATTTTCTTACTGTTCGGATTTCTTTTCAGGAAATGGCATACTGTGTTGTAACCGAGTACGGAAAGTTTTGTCCGCTTCCGTCGACGTATCAGCCGCAATGTCTCGATGGCTACAACACGCAGGGAGAAAATATCGCTGATAATGGAGGTATTCTTCAGAAAGATCTAAACGAACTGTGCACTCTACCTTTTTTCCTCTCGAACTATCTGATAAAGATATTTTTCATGCACATTTTTCAACCTTAAGAGAACGATACGTTCGAGGATGAAATTAAGTCATTATTGAAAGGTAATTCAAAAGACTTAGAAGTAATAAGAGAATTTATGATCCACCATATAAACTCATAGTCATAAAAGCAACATAAGCAAATCTGCTCAGATTTCATCCGTTCAAAAAATGGAAAAAGACGGCATTGCAGGTATACAGGCAGCGTACCGCGCCTACAAAAATTATCAAAATTTGAACGGACCCGATCCATTGCTGAACGATCCAATAATGCGGCAGTTCACTCACGATCAACTCTTCTTCATGGGCTTTGCGCAAGTGTGGTGTCAAATAGCACCGACATATGCCGAAATTCAACAACAGATCCTCACCGACCCTCACAGTCCTTCATTGTACCGTGTGTTCGGCACTGTGCAAAACTTTCCTGCCTTCAGAGCTGCATTCAACTGCCCGCTTAATACCAAATACGCCCCACAAGAACATTGCGATGTTTGGGTGAACCCCGTCAAAGGAAGTAAGTTGACGTTTTCAATGAACTACTATGTTTATAAATCATAATCGTAATTATATCGTCACACGATTCGAGATTATCAAAGATTCTCGTTTAACCGAACACTAAAGGGGACTATTAACTGAAAGTTTCAGATGAAAAGGTATCGATGAGCGGGAAACATCGCTCTAAAACGTTGCATATTTGCAGGTTACGGCATTCCTGAGACTTCGAAAGCAGACAATATACTTAACGTACCAAAGCCATCACAGATCCAACCTGATCAGACGGAAAAGTACAACGCATATATGGGAGCTGTGAATTTCTTCCAAGAGTCTATGAACATTAATGAAGATCCTTGCAACAATTTCTACGAATACGTCTGCGGAAATTACAAGAAGGGAACGAGTTTCCGCTATGGTGATCAAATGAACTTCCAAACATTGGGAGAGCAGATGGAACTTCCCAAGTATGCTTCCCCTTCGGTAGGCACTTTTCAGACTTCATAGGAATGCATCTGAAATGATGCAACAAGTGGTGTGCCTCCGTTTTCATCGTGGAAATAGTTTCTTGATCACTTGCCTTTGCGCAGTGTATTCACACTGGAACATTATTATACCGCCTATTGTTCACAGCAGTGGACCATCACTCGCCATTACCGAGGCTAATGCCCTTCTAGGAGGCAGGGCAAAAACGTTAACTCTATGATTGCTGTAAGAGTTCCTGCAGGCGTTTCTCTTCACTGAATTCCTCCATCAGAGTTGTAGACAAAATTTTCGAGACATATTCAAACCAATATCTTGCAGGTGCCCCCATCAGCCGTCGATAAGGCGGTCATATTCTACAAGAAGTGCAAGGAAACCCGTGAGGACTTCACCAATTACATCAGCGATGGCAGTATAATAAAGTCACTTATCGACAACTTCAAAGCAGCTTCCGGGCTTGAATTCTCAATGGTTTTGTCTCAAGGTGCGCAGAACCCACAAAGCCTCACTCCGGCAATACTAGGCAAGGCGATCGGTCTCCTAAGTGCGCAAGGAATCCATACACTGCTCACACCAATGGTTGATACGAATTGGCCAACAGCAAGGACCTTCTTTTTATTTGTCGATCAGAGCACACTCTATTATGCGAAGACATACTATTCAACACTTGCATGGCCAACCATTAGTGAAACGTACAAAGCCGATACAGTCGATCTGTTCAATCAATTCGCTCAGCTGTCTAATGTGAGTTCCTTTTCATCGTTAAAACGACTCTTAGAATTCTTCCAACAATTACTCGATCAGTCATTGCAGTACATCCCATTTGCGGATATTTGGCTAGGCGATATGCAAATGCATGTTTCACTTACATAAGGCATCATGCGCACACTTGTATATCAGTGTTTTTTGCATTTGCAAGGTGCATTGCACTGCATTCAGGCGTGCATCGATGCATAAACCACTGAAAAGAGTTACGACGTTTAGTGCTTGTAATGTACATTTGTACACTGTGCAATATAGAGGGTACTGAAGGTACCATAGAGTTATGTCATACAACGTATTCCCCACTGATTCGTTAACATCGAACGGAATCATTATGCAACTTGATGAGGTCACAATAAGAAAAGCATTTCATTTTGTAGAAGATTTGTGCCAGCTCTCAGTCGCTTAAAATATGGTGGTGTTATTATGTAATTTGTGGATCAAATGAGCGGCAAGTGGAGCATATCGCATCAAATGATCTTCTCCATTTGCTGCATATTCACGTCTATGATTACCATCTCCCGTACACAGAAGTGGGATCCTTCATATCTGAAACTTCAAAGGAGAAGGGGGGGGAGGGTGATAGGGCGTTCTTGCTGCACGTCAGAACCTTAAATGAAGCAGAATCCAAAAGCGCCTCTCGTGGATTCTCTTTCTATCGTTACTATGCATCTCTCGTTTTTGCTCATATCCCTCAAACTGCATTCTTTCAACAGTATTTCCTTACCATAGTTATTCAGGTGATACTCGACCAAAACAGACTGAGTGCAGACGTTGATAGACTTCTTGATCTCGAAGTACAACTGGCTCAACAATATAGCACCAACGATTCAGTGCGAAGACAATATGCTCGTTCCTGGAATCCAAGAAATGTCACTACGGCCACTAACGACTATGGTTTCGTCGATTTTGCTGCCTATTTTGCATCGTTAGCAACAACTTATCCCGAGCTTGATGCTTTCTTCAAAACATCAGCGTTTCAATTCTCGGCAATGGAGCCGGAAATGTTCAAAAAGCTCAGCACAGATTTCGCTACAAAATTTAACTCGAATGTTGTGGCAAATTATTTCTTTTATCGACTTCTGGCAGCCAACAGAGAATATTTACCGAAACCAGTGGGCTACCGTAGGCGAACAAAACAACCTGAAGAGAGTGGATTTGGTCGCCAACCAAGAGCTGGTCATTCGTTCGAAATAATGGCAGCGGCGAGATATGCAGATGTGCAGACGCAGTGTGCATATGAAAGCGTCTATGCAATGCAATTCGCAACAGGTCGCATTTTTGCAGACTATCGCTATCCGAATGCAGCTACCGTACAGCGCATTAATAGGTAAGTCCCTTTTGAGTAAGCTGCTTGCAGTAACAAACAAAACAAAGGAATGCTCATTATGAAGGCTCCTCGAACAAATAATTTATGCTTCATTAAACTATATCCCCCCCCCCCCCCCTCACAACGTTCACTGATGAAACCTTATACTTTAAGTTCGTTTTGGATCCCATCCGGATAATGCTGGATAGCGGGGATTCACATATATGCCCATTGGTCAAATCATTAGTATTATGTGCCACTTGAATTCACTAAAACTGCTTTTCAGCAATAATCGCTTATTGTCTTCTGCCTTTATTCATTCATATCGTTCATCTGGGTGGAATAGCTACAAAATTAGATGGTATAATTGAGCCTATATATTACAGTGTATTTGAGAAATCCCAAAAGTAGACCGAAATAAATTGTTTTTTTTTTTTCTAAAATAGAGAAATGATGACAAAGTAGATTTGTGAATTTATGATATTTATTCACAGTCTATTTTTTTGCCACCTTTGTATTTCACCAACAATTTTCCTTGTACAATCCCAATGATAATTCAGATGCATTTCGAAAATACATCAATCGTATTATTAAAAAGTTGTTTTAAAAGCGAAAGATTTGCAGTTCGGCGAATGCAATCATGGATAACATTCTGAAATCGTTCCAAGGAATGATTGATCGTCTCAAATGGATGGATGACTCTTCAAAGGTAGCCGCATATGGCAAGATCACCGATACCGTTGTCAATGTCATATCCCCGCCATTCATTTTCGATAACACACAACTCAACGATTTCTATCGAACACTGTCATTTGAAGTGAATGACGGATATATCGAAATGAAGAGGAAGTTGGATCAATTCAATTTTGTTGATACCTATAAGGTCATTATGAATAATTACCCAGTCGATCGACACCAATTCTTCCTGCCACCCCCCGTCATCAACGCATGGTACCAGGTAAATAAAAATATTTGTCTGGGAATGCTGTTAATGGGAAAAGTGCGGCTGAACCTGTAATTCTGATTTTACAACTTACTCGATAATATTAGGGGATGTTTGCACATTCATCTCATGCTACTAAAAGAAACTCCATTCAAATAGTTCTCGTTTTTTGCACATCTCTCATTATTCCAACAAAATTTGTCGTTTATTAAGTAAGAATGTTACGTAATGCTTGCCATCTGAAATTCAACATGTTTATCGTAGTTACTCAAATTTTTGTCGGAGCTTCGACAACTATTTCAAAACGAAACGACTTGCTTAACTCGTCGGTATACCTGCCTCAGTGTCTTTAAAGCACTTTAACTGCGCTAAGTTAAGAGAGATAAGTTAAACGTGAAAGCAATATACTGTGTTGAAAAGCAGTGAGTGTTGTAGCCGGAGATGAATTCAATAACATTCCCAGCGGCAATCCTAAATCAGCCGTTCTACGACGAGAACTGGCCCGCATCACTCAATTATGGAGCGTTTGGACTTGTTGCTGGTCATGAACTCACACACGGTTTTGACGATCAAGGAGTACAGTGGGACGGAATCGGTGCACTCAGTGATTGGTTGTCAAACAGTTCAGCAAAGGGATTCAGAGACATGGCCGATTGTGTGGTTAATGAATATGACGGTTTCTGCCCATTGAATGGAACCGGAAAGGTACCTGCATGTATCAACGGAGACCAAACCCAGGGCGAAAATATTGCTGATAATGGAGGTAAATTGTTTTGGAAGAGTGAATTCTTTCGAAAAATATAGAAAATTGAAAGCAACTTTTTTACAAATAGATATGACACCAACAAGCGTATTCAGAATGTTTCGACGGTGGAGCGGGCAAAGAGGGAGGTAGAAAATGAAGAGTAGAAAATCAAGCGTTGAAAATTCCCCTCCTTGCTAATTCCGTCATGGTGAAAATTCTGAGAGCACCAAAATTCCTCAATTTTTTAAAAAGTTGCAAGTAGCTTAAGCAACTAACCAAGGCCTCTTCACCTTTTGCCTTTTCAGGTTTGAGCACTTTCTTGATTCCCAGTGAGCTTTCTTACATGAGATGATAGCTTTTGTGGCTGATGAAGGCTTAAGGAAGGATCTGCGGATATTAATTATCACATGAAGATCCGCTTTCAGTTCGCAACAATGTTGCTCCCATCATAATGAAGCAGTCAATATCTTATTTGAAATACACTGATGATGTGTTGAGATGAATAAGTTTTCAGGAATTCATGCGGCATGGCGTGGATACAAGGATTATGTAGCTTTGAACGGACCAGACCCACTGCTGCCCGATCCATTGTTCAGCAAATTGACGCACGATCAGCTATTCTTTATGAGTTTCGCTGCTGTATGGTGCGAGGTTCCGCGAAGCACCGATGACCTCTATACACAGATAATGACCGATCCACATAGTCCTTCCAAATATCGCATCTTTGGTACAATTCAAAATTTCCCCGCTTTCCGTGAAGCATTCAATTGTCCTGTTGATTCAGCATATGCGCCCGCTAAGCACTGTTCTGTTTGGGTCCCAGAAGTGGAAGTCCAACCTTAGTGACAACACCGCCCTCCGAATCACTCTCGATAGAAGTTTAGGTGCTGATTCGAATTGTCACTTCACCGGCTCATTGCACAAAGATTTATATCGTTGTTAAGAGCATAAGTTCTCCACAATGCTAACAATATTCTGTTTGAAGTGGCCATTTATAATGCTGATCTTCTGCTTGCCGAAACCGCGTTTTGAGCACATTCATTGACGTGCTTTCATGGATTGAAGTAGCTGTTACCTGCTCTGTAAATATTCCTTTCTCTTTAACGATTCACAGGAATAAAGCGTGTTCTCGCCAGCCGACCTATTGCTTTGCTCACATTTTATTGCTTGTTCTTGAAGCGATGAACTGATGTTATTAATGCACTAGAAAATATAAACATATGTGAGATGAATTTATGCCTAATGAGACAACATTTCATTCAATTTAAATGTAGTAAAGATCATTCAGCTTAAATGTAGTGCAATGTTGCTTCGACCAATCCACATATGCGATGTCCGTCGAACTAATCAAACCTTTTCGAATATAAAATTTCCGCCAATCTCACGTGTTAAGTAATAACGATTGCGTTGTAGCATCAACATCACGCAGTTGAATAAAGTTGGTCACTCTAGTTGGTCACTCAGGAACGCCTCTCATTGGGAGCAGGACCAATGCAAAATACTGTCGTTTAACTTAAACATGCGTTGGAAATAGGTCGTTCAACCCTTTCTGCCTTCTTTGCTATCAAACCATACAAGTCTTCAACATCAAATGTTCTAATACCAATATAATCAATGAACTTCACAAAAAAGTGGTCAATTTTTTCATATACAAATGGACTCTACCACTCTCTTTCCACTTCTCTTACCCCTCCCTCCTGCTCCCCTTCACCCCCCCCCCCCAGCTGTTAGTTCAAAAATGCATCTAATATGCCAGCTGCTGCTGTACAAAACGAAATTGTAGTGAACCAAGCTAGCCGCTGAACGTCTCTCTCAGTTTTCTGAACGGTTAAAAGAGCTTCTTTTGAAAGCGAAGTAGTAGCATCTGAACTTGCTATATTCTTCTAGATGAGCGCAAAATGGCAAACTTAGGCTTAGGGAGAAACAAATGACGACCCGGTATTATTCACCTTTGGGATGGAGGAGTTCCGCCATGCTGTAAGCGCATTTGCATCGAAGATGTTGTGGGTGCGTGAGTCTTATATTTAGAGGCAGTCAAAATGTTATGAATGCAATCCCCTCCACCTCCCCCTATCCGCCCCCCACCCCCTCACCTCTAAGTATTTCCCTTATTTTTCGTTATTGAACATTTTAACCTTCCCGCCGTTTCGTGTCGAGAGTCGAAAAGCTGATGGCGGCGCCACACATAAATCTTTCTGACAAAAGTCTTCGCATCGAGCACCATTGTAGCGGCCATTCATGACTGCTAGAAGAGAAGTGAGTGTCTCGTCTTATTGTTTCCTTCCATTGGCTTTGTAGTCGGGATTCCCGACTTCGCTTATTTAAGGCCCAAAATGCAGTAACATAGTAAATGGTAATAATGAACGATGCGCTGACTCAAAAGGAGCCCCGTAGCGGCACGATGGCCAAGTATTTTAACAGGTCAACGATCTGCAAAGTTTAATGTCCTTTTTGGGTCTCATAGCCAAGCCGCCAATTGAAAACATTGGCGATCGGCGAGTTTACAGCTGTGTTTTTGTAGTAGGCAGTCAGGTTGTTCTGTTACAATCCTTGTGTATGCAAGTTATGCAGGTCTGTTACAACGGTCAGGATACTGAATATCGATTAAACAACTAAAATGTTCCAAGTCGGTATCCAGGGTTAGGGTCGCTTGACGCACCGTTATATAGTAATTAACTTTGGCTGCAAAACTGAAGGTTTTGAAGATCGTTTAGGTAGCTAATTTCAGAGCGTAGTGGCTGAGCTGAATCTTACTCAGGCCACGATATTCCTTCCGACTACAAACATAACAGGAATGTTACATAACCCGGAACCCTGAGCATGTTTCACTGTCATGTGCAACCACTGAAAATCATTTCCTTTTAAGGCGACCACAATTTCACCTTCAATTCCGAATGGTGATAGTGCATGGGATTTTAAACGAAGATGTGCAGAAGCGGGTATTGCACACTCTACATTGGCGTTTATTGGTGGTGGTAAGATGACCACTGCGTTGGTCAACGGTTTTATTGCATCCGGTCAGTCTTTTTTCGAACAGACATGATTGGTTGACGTGTTGAAAGTCCAAGATGGATGATCATATCCTCTTAACAGGGATCACCTGTACGATTATTCCAATTGTATTTGCGTTGTTGCGGGAACTTTTTAAAATTCTTTCCATGTTTTCAAATTGTTGCTTCAATTCTCTCCTCCTATATCTTCCCACTAATCGATCAATAATTGAAAGGAAGACTTTCTCAGTATTCTTCCTTTTTAAATTCCATCTCGATAAATTTTAGTGAATTTGTATGAAAGAAGGTAATTTTGTAAAGTTAATTTCCGCCAATACTGTTGTTGCAGGTACTGTGAACGAGGATGATGTTGCGATCAGCGTTCAAAGCGATGCTTCGGCTTGGCGTTGGAAAGTATGTTAGGCCATTTGATTTTCCTATGAAACTTCAATGATATTTTATTCAAAGAGGGCGGCATCTGCATGTTTTTTTTTTTTCAGTAATTGTTGTATCTAAAAAAAAAGATAGTAAAAAACTTAGTTTGTTTACAAAATATTGACGATGGAAATTATAACGGGTTTAGCTTGTATTCAACAGCATTATAGGCTGTAACTCGATGCAGAAATTGAAGGCGGTGATTTAATTCCAATAAAAGCTTAAACAATACATCAGCTAAGGCACTTTGAGGTTTATTCCAATACTTTAGATAAATATAAACCGTTGAGAATTTTCAACGAATCTTTTTTTTTTCAGAAACTTGGATTCGAAAACGTTTACACGTGTAACAATGAAATGTTAAAGGTTCATGGAGCAGGTTCATTATTGCTTAAGTTTACTCACAATTATTTACTCAATGTTCTTGTTGAACTATTCCTTTTGAGGGCGTCTCAACTCTCATATTGATGGTTGCTCTTTCGGTTTTTTTTTGCCTCTTTCATTAAGAAAAACAAATTGAAATCGTTTCACCCTTAATATTGAATCTCTGAGTTAGTTTATTACCATCTCTTCATATTTCTGGACGGGAACTATCGTTGGTGACAGTTGGAAAACAAATCTTTTATTTCAATTATTTTTTGTCTAATAATCTGAATCACTTTCATCCAATCCTGAATTTGGTGATTACTCAGGAATATTCTTATGGGTTATAGCTGATCACCTAACCAATATTTCGTTAATAGCAGTCGAGTGACTTTTAAGGAATCGTGTTTCTGGCGGTGAAACCACAAAATCGTTCATCGGTGTTCGAGCAGTTGGACGTTTCAAGTCTCTCTCAGACACAGTTGGTGGTGTCAGTAATGGGTGGTGTTGATTTGGCTACGTTGGTGGCCGATGTAAGTTGCCAAATGGTGAATGTGGTTATGGTACCACGCTTCACAATCTGATGACTTATAACTTCCCACTTTGGGAATACTTGAAGTCGCTTATATTGAATTCTAAAGAAGTGCCCATTGCAGAGTCTAGTAAAGTGACTTGTAAGCTTTAAGTTCTCTATCACACAGTTAATTCATTTAAAGCTATAAGGCACACTAAAACCCCTTTTCACTAGTATAATATGTCATCTACATCAGACAGAGCGCAGATGTTGAATTCTCTGTTGATAGTGCTTTGCCATCAAATATGTCAAGTCGTAAGCTTATCACTTTCTAGCTTCGGTTCCGTCTAGTTTAGTTTTGAGAACACTATACCACAATGTCTTGAATATTGATTTGTAAAAGGAAATAAGAATTACACTCATTCATTCGCAACTATTCAGCGAAAGAACTGATAACGTCTTTGATAAATCTATGCAAAGGTCAAGCGGTTTTAATTCTAATTCACGAAGGTCAGCTTCTTAGAAGGGAATAAGAGATTGGGGTTCCTACCCAGCTGGGAATTGAGATTGGCGGAATGCTTCGTCAGTGAACCCCACAGGTTAAATGTGTAGCAAACTTGATTGTACTAGCAATCGCTCCATTCCTGTCCTAATTCCACTAGGGATGGCGTTTTTTACATTGCATACAAATTTGTTTCGGCCTGCTTTCCTAACCTCCATCCGCCTCTTCGCCCTCCTCCCCCTTTGAACAAATGTTTCATGACACAGCTCTCCGCCAAGCGTAACGTATAGCTAGCGTTTAATCAACATCACTTCGGCAATGTCAACTGTTTATACGCATAAGTAAAAAGCGAACAGGAATTTCATTTCTTCCGTTGAACCTATGTTGTTTGTAGACGTTTGCAAGAGGATATAATCAAGGAGTGGTGCGGTTGATGCCGAACACTGCGGCATCGGTTGGTGTTGGTGCATCGGTGGTTTGTGCGACCACCAACGTGACGCAAGCGAAGGTTATTTATTTCACAGATTTACCCTCACTTTGCACAATTTTTTAAAGTGAAGTTAGACTAAAGCAAGGGTACATTCTTTCGAGCACACCCAATCAGCAAGAATAGTATTGATATCACCACTGAAAGAGATTGAGAAATTGAACACAGTGCACTTACTACCATAACGGAGTGACTTTCACTTCCTTAACAGCTTTGTTATCTGTAGATGTCGGATGCCAGGTTCGAATTTCAACCGCAAAATTATTAGCTAATATTGCAGCATTATCACCACCTTCAGAATTTTCCATCCGAGTGGTTCTAAAATATTGCTCACAACTTTCGATATTTTTTTTTCATTGGAAAAGCATTCATGTCAATTAAGATCCACACGAGCGTAGTTTAGGAAGAAACTATGCGTGATTGATAGTGTTCATAAAGTCATTGTGGTCACTAAAGACACAAGTTCTTCCACAGCTGATACATTTATTTGCAGTGTTTAGGAGAGGATACTTGCAGGTTGATTTAGTGGTCAACCTAGCTCAGAAGGTTGGACTGTGTGTACAGGTCAACGAGAAATGCTTCAATGTGGCGGCCGCGATCGCCGGATGTGGGCCTGCATTTGTTAGTCTCGTTTGCAGTATTACCTCAACAAATAGTTTCTTGCGAAATTTGTCCGAATATAAACGTTTCTATCAATTTAGGTCAAAGTGGTGATTAAGAGGGAAGGGAGAGAGGAGGAAAAATGGTCTGACCCTCTGTATGCAAAACTATTGTGAGGTAATCGTTAGCTTGGTTGAAGTGTAGCGAATGGAGAGTGAGATGATCCTTAATGCATTCGATATGGAATGTGATTCGACAGGAACAAAGATCTTGCAGTAACGAAAAGTTCCCTTCTACCGGTCAGCGTTATCAATAGTCGGTTTTTATCAGTAGAGTTATTTCATTCGCGTATTATCCTCTTCCCTCCTTACCTTTGCAGATACTTAAGTGGAGAATGATTTGCAGGTGTTTACGATGATCGACGCAATAGCTGATGGTGGAGTGCTTGGAGGATTGGCAAGGTCCACTGCGTTGACGCTTGCTGCGCAAACTGTCATGGTAAGCTATATACAAAACCACACGTTCATTTTCACCGCAGCATTTTTTGTTGTGTGTGTATGTGTGGTATAATTCTTCTCATTTTCGTAAGTTGAACGTCGATACTCAAATTTAGTAGGAATTTCACTCTTTCCTCAACCACAAACCAACTTTTCGATCACTCGGTCATACGTAATAAAAAAATTGACATGTATTTACCTTTAGTCATCCAGAAAGACATCTTGATCAGTTACCATTGCAAGACTCAGAAAAAAACATGGAATTTTCTTCGATTTCAAGCCACATATTCACATTTCGCTATGCTCCATAGCTATGTTTTCGCTAATTTCTTCGTTATGTAACGACTGACGAATCGAACAGATCGCGTTCCTCGTCGTTTTATTCATTTTGTCCCGCTGCAATGGCATGCATTTTGATTTGTCTTCCAGGGTGCTGCAAAGATGGTGTTGGAATCAGGAGAGCATCCTGCTAAGCTGAAGGATGATGTGTGCTCTCCAGCCGGTACAACTATCTACGGGATGCGTGAACTAGATCGTCACGGTTGGATCTTCCTTTTCGTTCATTTGCCTAAACGTATTGCCTATCACATGTTCATTAACGTTGTATGTTCTAAATATAACAGTAATACAGTCGCTTTTTCTGTTAAGAAATAAGGACAGTGCAGTACGAAAATTACCTTCTGTGTTGGCGAGAACTGCGTGGAACGCTTAAACTTTGATCATAGAGTGTTTATCGCAAGGGATATTCCACATTTTGCATTTTCCAGATATATATATATATATATATATATATATATATATATATACATTATATATATATATATATATATATATACATTATATATATATACATACATATATATATATATATATATATATATATATATATATATATATATATAATTTAAATGCACCATTAATTGAAAACATGAGATTATTTAAGAACTATGAGTGCAACATAAAATATAAAAATGAACACGAAGATAGTAAAAATAGATCGTGTTTGTAAAGACTATATCCTAAGAAAAGAACAAAGACCTGATAGGTGTACACGTTTCGGCCCTTATTCGTTTACGTGTGCACCGGAGTTATGCGCGGGCCATCATCAGAACGATACGCATAACCCTGTTAGTTAAATGATGAAAGGTTGTAATGTTAGTGAAACAACACGATGTAAAGGGCAGCGTAATAAGGGAACAGATAGAAGTAGAAAAGAAGACCTAGTAACGTAAAAGACGAGGAGTAGAATGAAGAAATACAACTGAAGTCGTAAAGGGAACTATAGCTGGTGTCAATGTGAATATAATTAATATTATCGGTTAAAAGTAGATTACCAGAAACATGTCTACCTCATTTTCACGTTCCGGTTTTCTATTTTTCTCAGTGACCGATCCTTGTATATATGTATATATATATATATATATATATATATATATATATATATATATATATATATATATATATATATATATATATACAACAATAAAAGTATCATTATTCCTCAGCCGTTCTATCTGCACAGAGAGAGGCTAAGTTGAACGTTTCTCGCAGAGAGCGTGATGCATTAATATCACACATCTGACAACGTGTCAACCATGTTATATTTTCGTTCATGAAGCAATGTTTTGTAGTTGACATGATTCGTGATTCAGGAGTTCGATCTGCTTTCATCGAGGCTGTCTATGCGTCTACGAAGCGTTCTGAGGATATGTGAGGCGATTCTCATATCCGGCTGATTGAATGCACAAAATAATGCCACAAGACAGTCGTTCCTGACTTTTCATTTCGTATTCCATTAGAATAGCTTGACATAATTAATATTTGCGCCTAGCTAATTTCCAATGAAGATTGTAGTAGATTATATCGAAGGGCTAGTGCATTTTTGTAGGTACTGCCCTGGTTATGTGTTCGTTGAGTTCACACCCATTTTTGTGGGAAGTCATTGAAATAAGTACAGGCCATATGGCCTCCGACTTCGAAGAAGAAGCCCTTTAAAGTTTTTTGTTGTCTGCAACGTTTTTCCCTTTTATGTTTCATGATATATCGCGGGTTTTGACTGTGGATCCAGCTTAATATCGTTAAAATTAAAACGATTTACCTGTTTTGTTGACTGGATGATCGATTTTATGGGATAGACATTTGGCTACTTTCTGCTATATTTCGCCTCTATAGAAGGAGTGAAAAGGAATAGTATGTTAGATATTTTTGATTTTGACCTCTCTGGGGCATATGCAGCTCAGCGGTCAAAGAGATATTTACATCGTGAAATGATAGCAAGCTTCCACTCTTTCCGGTCATACGCCCAACCATTGTCTCCGACTTGAAGGGCTTATAATATTTCAATCTGCATCTTCCAGTGATAGCATATTAATAATACTATATTTGTTATCAGATGTGAATTTCCCGGCCGGTGTGATGTTTTGCTGGGCCAAATTTTTTCCTTGATTCAACGATTCTTTGTTATTTTATGATTAATATTTTGTTTTTTTTTTTTTTTTTTTTGCTGATAATTACCGATGAATTTCGTTTTTAGTGTTTTAATCAAAGATTGAGAAGAATTTCATTCCCATTCCTAAGCTGTTTAGATAATTGAGCATTTAAATGCATTGATTGCTTCGAGCTTTAAGTCGTTCCAGAAATTACAGTGAATATTGTTGTTTGTAATGTTGAATTGAGTGCAACATGTGTATTTTTGTGATTAGTGCAATCATTCCCGTATATTTTCTTGTTCACTTGAGAATTGCCTTTCCTTTGTCTTTGAATGTTTTTTCGTTGTTGAGGAACACTTTATGTTCGTTTTATTTGCTCCTCACTTATTTTATTGCTTTCCCGTCAAAGACATTCGTTCCTACTTCATTCTTTTTTATTTGATTATATAACAATAAACAACCTGTTTGATCAATTTATCTCTTTTTATTTGAGAACTCTAAAGTGACGGTGAATACTGAGTCGTTTTTTTTTCATAAATTAGTCTATCCGCCAATGACGTCATTAAAGGTCGATTCGATTGTTTAAAACAGTTGCTATTTTGCTTCGATGCCTAATTATCGGTAACAATAAACGCAAAACAATCGCCTAATAGCTGTATATTATCGAAATGTTAGTAAATACAATGGTAGAATGAGTGTGGTAATATAATGGCATAAGACATTTCAACAATGCATCTACGAGTGAATTTCTTTGTAGAAACGTGTTGATAGGGAAGAGTTAGTAGCGAAACAAAAGTACAGAAGAGGAAGGCAAATGACGTGAATGAAGCATCAGAAGAGGGTGGATGGGTGCATCAAAATGGAGGCATGTCTTCACTAATGGATATTATTTGATGGTTTAGACAGCTTCGTACGGAGAAGTCCCTTCACCGTTAAATGGCGAGAAGTTTGCTCACTTAGGTAGCGGATTCAGGTTCGTGCTGATGTTAGCATACATGATGATCACATCATCGGAATCATCACCTGACGGACCACCAACCTGCTACCGGATGCACAGTGACGTAACCTAAGGCAGCACTGCAATCGTGCAAAGATATCCCTTTCGTAATCTTTAACTATATCTAATGGGCCCAGAAGCCTTGCAATGGACTGCATCCATTCGAAGTTCCTGCGTTGAGGTCAAGAAGGTCATCTGGATGCTTATTACATTAACCTCACAGGCTGGTCGTGAACTATAGAGTGAATTTACTTCCACAGTATCCTTAATGTGAGCGTATCAGTGATGCTTTACGCTGAAATTCTCATGCTCAAGTGATTCAACTCGAGATTGAAATACTCAGAAAGGCTTTTTTATTAGATCATTGAACGTAGTATTGATTAGAAGGAAGTAAACATTGAATTAATTATCGCTTTAAATGGTTTGATTAAATGAGCAGAAAAGCTTTCAGGGTAATCACAATAATTGGGAAGGCATAACGGTAGAAATGTGGATACTTTAAGGAGCCTGATGTCATCGAATTATCTCACATGTTTGTTGATATTGGCCAATCAGAGAATAACATTTAGAATGCATAATTAGTCGTAGTGAATGAAAAAACTCCGAGATGAGCAATATATCATTTGCCCTGAAACCGGAAACTTTCCTGCTTCATTACGAATATTGAAACATCAAGAAGACTTATAACAGAACATTTGACTCATTTTTAAAAGTGGAACAATGTGAGCCTTCAATTCCCTCGATTGCCGACTATCTATCTGTATGCCCTCTTATATTGCTCATATGTATTATGGCAACGTCGTCCCTCGCTTTGTCATATCTGCCTATCTGCCCGTCGCAGTTAAGTGAACAAGCGCTGCGACCAGACTTACGAAATTTGGTATGTATAACGTAGGCCATGCGGCGACCTCCTGTATCATAACCCTATGGGTCTATGAATTTATTTAGAAGTTGATAGATCAATGACCCCTCACGCTCGCCTCTATTTTACTATCTTTCAAAAGATGCTTAGATAGGCATAATCCCGCCCACTTGAGGGGATTTTAACAGATGGTAAGAAATTTTTGCAGGTATTTTGCAACCGATCGTGTTACATCTCACACTACTCAGGTTTACTGAAAAAGAGGATGTACTGTGCGAGATTTATTTGAGCCATTGGACCACTTTAAATATGCATGTTTCATGCTGATGACTTTTGGAAATGGTCTCCCAGTTGAACGGAACATAAAAACCGTGTTGTGCCAACTTCTTTGGCGAGCTTATCCACTGTTTCTGTTGCTCTATGTAGAGCCGGTAATATCTGGCTGAAAAATTCAAAAAGAAAAATGCTGTGACGACTTGCATAATATGAAGAAATACCGCTGGATATCTTTAGTGCTATAGGTGGGCTCGTGAGAGAATCTGGAGACCTGTGTAAAAGACACTGAAGACCTGCGTAATAGAATTTGAAGGCCTGTCTTTCAGTGCATCCCGTGCTTCATCTTTACCACCTTTCATAGCGTCCGAAGCGAGGCTAGGCCAACTCGTGTCCACTTCGTAGTGGTTTGTTCAAACTAATGCGGGAAAAGGCATACTGCATTTGGCGCTCAATATTGTCGGTGATGTTAGTCACTGATTAGTCAGCGAAAAAGATATTTGAAGTCTTTCGGCTTCAAGTAATTAGAAAAAATTTGCTGAAACCTTATCGTTCAGATTTTGCTATTGTTGTGATACTGTTGCACTCGATGGACGAGTGAATCAGCAAATCGAATGAAAAAAGGGGCGAAGAAGGTGACGATCGCTGTATATTCAAAATTCGAAAAAACGAAGGCTAATGGATCCACTCAGATCGTCCCACGCCATACGGCGGCAGAAACTATTCAAATCAAAGCAAACCGTTAATGGACCGGACATCTCGTGCGGAGACGCAGACGATGACGAGACGATAACTTCACTACATATATTAAGATGTAAATAGCGACGTATGCATTCGGGCCATTCATCCATTCATTCACGCCTTCACGCTATCACGCCTTCACGCTATTCCAACATACCCCATTCGTACCCGACCGAATCCGTCAGTGCATTCCCCCCGTAAGGCTTCGATATTCCTACTCGACTACGTCCCATTAGCCGATCCAACTCCCCGCATTAGTCCGACACTAATTTCGACAGATACTGTGAGGAAATATATAATAAGTTTTTCAGTTGAACAGGGGAGTGCATTAACTCTCTAGAGGCGAGATATGAGTTTAGGATCTTAAAGAATTCACTCTTCCGTTTGTCAGGTTATTTATCAGAGCACTCATTGCGAAATCAGATTGTTCTTCGACGTATATTATTGTTTCATTGCAATGAGATGATCAGAAAATAGCAGTGATCAGAGATGTTCCGATTTGTCTGGATGATGTGATCTATTATATCTATTCGTCTGTGTGATATGTAATCACAGTGATCACCTTTGAAGTAAAATGAGTTCAATTCAATGCAAGACACAATCATCTCTTCTGCAAGATATGATCCTCTCTTCCTCGTTCGCTCTATCCTTATTCTACATGAAACATGCGAGAAAATGGAATGCTCTGATAACTGAAGAGCGACTGTGAAATTTTTAGTGCACCTGTGCTGAATACAGCTGCTGCCCTAAAAAAGGGTATTGCTAATTAAGTAGAGAACGAAAATTCTGTGGAACATAGCAGATGAGATTCAATGATGACAATCGCGAAGACGTCGAATAGTCTGCTCATTTTATGCAATCGTCTCTCAAACGCACTTTGCGAACGTTTCAGTAATCACTGTAGAAGCGAATCTTACAGCCGCTCATCTTTGAAATTCTTGAATTGGACGCGTCTATAGACGGTTACATAAATGTTTTTTAACTCGCATTCAATTGCCGCTGTGAAATTTATTTATTTGCTTCTCTGCTGGTTGAATGTTCACTACAAATATTTATTCAATGATAAAAATTCTATGCAAACATTTCATTCAATGCGCCAACATGTCTAATTTAAAGAAACACCTACATGCATATGAATGAAGACGATGAGGGTGTCGTAGGCGATCTCATAAAGGAGCGACGGAGTGGGGTAAAGGAACAAACAGTGGTGAATGTTGAAAGATGCTGTGACAGGAACATAAGGAAAAAGTAATGAAATGCAAGAAGAGTGAGAATATATTTAAGAAACAATGAAGGCATTCAACAGTGAAATTGCCTCATGGAATGTGATCCACGATGTTTACTATCCACTCGTATATGAATACAGCAAAGTTTATGAAGGTAGATAGAGCCATTGCGTGGATATCGCAATATTGCTCGAAAGCATAACCCAAGATATCTCTGAGCTGCCAGTGCAACTGAGTGTGCCCCTAAACATTTAACTTATAGAGTTTTAGAAGCACGAATGATATCCACTGACGTATCAATAGAGTGCTTGTTAGCTTCATTGACAGTATATCGGTTGCGATTTTTAGTGTTTTCTAGTGAAATCAGCCTATTACTTAAAGAGTTCTTTGTATTTGGAGTTAGCCTATCCTCAAATCGGTGTATCACTAGGTCTTACATGAAAAGTATGATACCCATTGAACGGTCTTACATTGCTTGCTATTGAATTATTACTTAGATATACCTTGTTGCCTATTAACGAAACCATATGTATAATGCTCGGAAGTTATTTCATCACCGAAACCCTGAGATCTTTGAATCATGATTCAAATAAGAGATACTTCCGACGTTAAAGAGAGGTTAAAGTGCTCCCCGCTATTGGTATCCGTCTCTTTTTCTTTTTTTCTACTTCTTTGGCAAAAACCAATCAATATCTCAATTGTTTTAGCATGTGGTTGCTGCCTTCAGATATTCATTATATTTTGGTGGTGATAATTTCTGCATGATACCAAGTGCCTCAACATCGGAGCATGGATGAGAAAAAAAAAACTTCTCAATCATCCTCTGTCTCGACGTGAAGAGACTCTAGGTGATGGCAATGCAAAATGGTAGCTTTTACAATAGTTCAAAGGTGTTCGATGTGATGAGTGCTCGCTGCATCGAAGACGTGTCCGTTGAGTAATATGTAAGTAAAGCAACTATTTTATGAATATTTCAATTGCACATACGTATACTTGGAGCCAATGAAATGGACTTGTTAGATGGTAATGGTGCGCGTTTCGGTTGGAACGATACCACAGTGACTTCGTTTGAAGTGAAACATACACAACTGAGCAGTCCTTTAACGGCACGTGCAATGTCTGCTTGACGCCAATACAGAATAGCCAGGTTAGGGAGTGGATTGATATTGGTGGTAAGCACTGATAACACGGTGACAATATTACCCAAATTAACACTCAACGAGGTGCTGCTTGCATACAGCAAACAGGTTGGAATTACGTAGAGTAAAAGCGTGAATACGCATGATATGCCCATAGTTGCTGTGAGCCGCGATTGTCGTCGTTGAAATGCTTGCAATGCAGCCTCACATTCTTGCTGCAACACAGTCACATCAGAAAGATGCCTCACACTTTCGATTACACTGCGAATGAAATATGCAAATTAGAATCGAGGAAAAGAGATATCATCACCGCGTAAGAATGCCTAGAAGACTTGCTATAAACGAATTTCATACTGTTCTGATGATGGATTTTATGTTACTTGAAACATGAATTTCATGTTACTATTGAGTTACTTAAGAAGATTATTAAAGAAGCTGAAGTGTTTGCACCGTAGTTTGACTAATTTGACGAACTGATATTTTTGAAAGTGCTACTATTAGTTGAGCGCATTCGGCGGTGCTCTCCTTATCAGCCTCCTACACTGCACTCGATTCACAAATACACTCCATTTAGACTATTATTATATTAAGCTCACGAATAAGTTTGGCTACTGGATTTGTGGTTATAGAAGCAAATCCCACGTAGATTGGGTTTGTAATTATTTTTTTAAAATGAGCCATGCCGTCATTGATAGCTTCTTTGGTTTGTGCTCAATTCGTGCCTACTTCTGGAAAATCTCTTAATGCAGCTATCCTCTGCTTTTATATCAAAAAACATCGTAAAATGAACAAAAGAAGATCTGGAAATTTGCCAGCAATAAGCAGTCGGAACGTTTAAATATCGTTGCAAAAGACAATCAATAAAATGTACCATCTTGGCAAATGCAATGCGTTTCATATATTTCCTCGATAATATGAAAGCAATGAAATAGAGTATAACAGAAAGAAGAGCTGCACACACACGAATCAATGCGAAAACTTGTTGATAAAATGGCACCATACTAACACTTGTCCTAAAACAAACAAAATTGACATTTTTATCATATCAGTTCCCTATATTATCGTATTTGGATTGACCTTACTGTGTTGATGGGATTAAAACTAAATTTCATTGTGAACCAAAACAGCAATCATCTACGAAATTATTATGTTTTAGATGAACTAGTTGTTTTCTTTATGAACACGAATAATTAGGAGGTTGAGCGGAACGCTGAGAACGTTAGTCAACAGAATATTAAGGCACTAAACTACCTTATTGGGCTGAACTTCACTGACGAGCGAAATGTTAACAGTAGTGGCTCTACTTAAACTAGTCAGTAATTTTCGACGTTATGTTAATTGGTATTCTCATTTTAACGCTACTAAACTCGCAGCAAGGAGTCGTAAGGTTTAAATTATACTGAATAACAACTGAGCTTTATACGACTGAACAATCCCTAATATAGGCATTCTGAAGTAAACGTCCGCCGGTTACGTTATTGCACGAGATTATACTCCTATTGCGCATATAGGTTAACACAACATCTCAATGAAACATTTGTAGTGTTGTAAACGCACTCATATCTAACGATCTTAACGATCAAAATGCAACTTATTGAGACTTAAGAGGAAATGGATGAAGACTTTGTTGAAATTAGTTGTATCGTTCAACAGTTGTTGTTAGAGGGATTCAGATGTTGTGGCAATGATTTGACAGTCGCGGCTATAAGAAGGATAGTACAAAATTAAGTAACTATAAAAAATGAGGGGTTCATTTAGAGGGTTCATGAGTCACCACAAAAGCACCTCTTCGATTTCGGTTCATATCGAGAAAATGCTATAAAGCATGCCACACATTCCATTATGCCTTCCCAAATAATTGCATTCCCATCGAATCGTCTCATGGGCTTTTCTCCCATGCAGGTTCTGCTTTGGAGAAAATCCAGAAATTAGAAAGCCTTAAAAATGATAATTGAGGAGCTTAAAAGCGGAAGATTTCGGAGAGGAGAACAATTAATACCCAAGAATGTTATAAATGTTTCATACTAGAGAAGTAATATTTAGTAGTTTACCAGCAAAAGGGAGAAAATAGCTCGTCGTTGTCTTTAGATGACGCTATCCAGCTGGCGATGATCAATAAAGCGATGGGAATGTGACTCAGAGCAATCTGTAATTTGTGAATGAAAATACTTTTGATTAGAGTCATTTGAAATGGATTAGTGTAAAGTAACAGTAATGTAAAGGAGAGTTTCTACGATTTGAAAACTCTTGCAGACTTGAAATCAGATGAATGCTAAAATGACCGTTTGTACGATAAACGGTCATACAGCGGCGCATTTCTTTTCTATAAAAAAAAAAATCTCTTTTCTTAAAAATCCACGCCTTCATTTCAGTCTTGTTCTATTTATTTTATTTTCATTCATTGGCTGAACAGTTATTTCAGAGATGTTCGAAAATATTGTCTTGCTGAAAATGAATTAATTGTCTTATGAAAAATATACCGTAAAAGCAAAATTTGTTGAACACTTGTTGAGGGCTCATTTCAAAGAGCAAAGAGCATTCGAAACGATGCTAGGCATACCCGGAATTCTTCAAGCATTTCACAAATGAACGGAACGTGGATATTTAAAGTGAAAGAGGAGAAACTTAATAATATCGTCGAAATTATAGCCAATAAATTATAGTGAATTAGTGCAAAATGTAATGAGTTCAAAAGAATTTTTGCACATGGTGCACCATCTATTCTAAGTTTACATTAATATAAAGCAGATATGCTTTAGTCATCGCTCAACTAAACAACACACATAGCTACTTTACCTGTATTAGCTGGAACCGTGTTGCTGCTTTGCAGTATGCCACTGGAAATAATATAAGAAGCAATCTGTCGATGCTCACCACCAGCTCACTGACCGCACTCATCGGTTCGGACCTGTAAATTAAACTTTCTATTATTTTTTCATCGAGCACATTGCTTTCTACTCGAATATTATTGTATGAGTGATGAGCTATGATACCTGATAGAAACAATATGTCCGAAAAATGAGCACATATCGAAAATCAATATTTTAGTTGTGTATGTTCACAATAATCTACATAAGGGTTCATAATAATTTACATAAAAACTGTTACAGGTAATAGAGCCATAACAGAAAACGTTCTGACTATCGCATTCGCAATTGACGCGATGATTCCAAAATGTTGTGACATTTTTTGTTGGTTTATAAGACTTGAAATCATTGAAGCTTGAATTTGAAATAATTTTTTGACGAGAGCTGTAACCACGCGACTCGAATATTGCAATTCATCTTGTTTGAAATTTTTTAAAACTTACACAGAACAAAAAAGTGTGCAATAATCCAGATGAAATTCAAATCGTCGTTATGTGGTGTTCGATAAGAAATGCGAATCACTCTAACAATTCCAACTTCTTAAAATGAAGGAAGGCGTTGCACGCTGATTCATAACAGAAGTGCTATCTGAATATTTTCAAGCAATGAAAGCAAAATGCATATGTAGGAAGTAGCTTTGAATTTTTTGTAGAGGGGATCGTTGAAGAAACCACAAAAACAAGTTTCTCTTCATTCACGTTGTGGATTTTGAAAGTTGGCATCCTCGCTCATCTCAGTAGATATATTGCTGTGTCAGTAGAAAGCTAGTACAACGCAAATTCACCCGATCTACTAATTGTGCTCACTCCTTCCTATTGTGAAATCAAAAACTGAATGTTAAGCTATAAAACGTTTAAAGTAGTAAAAGATTCGAAATGACAACAGAGTCCTCCCCCCCCCCCCCGGGGATGTTGAAGTGCGTTTGCGAGGCATTCACGCATGAAAACCATCGACAGATTTCAGAGTTAGACCATAACGGTTGCATCACCTCTCATAATAGTGCTCTCCCTTTCTATGAAAACTCGCTCACTTTAGATGCAAACATTTCTCAATGTCTATTCTCTTTGGTTAATAAAGGTGTACTACGGAGGTCTACAATGCCATACTGGATAAAAAATGTGGATATCCGTATCTATCGAAGGAAATAATGTGGCAGTTATATTCCTCGCAACCATCAAAAGGTCCCGAAGATCGAACACTCATCTGGCATATGATCAGTGTGATTTTTGCTGCGCGAAACTTTCTTTTAATAATCGCCCTAGCGAATGCAGGACGAAGGAAGCAAAACAAAATGAAGTTTTATATCTGACGTTAAACGAAAACACTACTGACCGGAAGGCCAAGTAGAATCGTGGTCTCGATAAATTTGCTGCGCTTTCTGTCGTTTGATGAGAGTTTACGGAGGATTTCCCGCAATGTTCCTAGTGACCAGCATGGGGATTTTTCTTTTTCGCCGGGAATGTGTAGTATGATCCACTGTGGTAATTTCTTCTCGATTGTAAGATGAATCAGTCGTGTTTCGAGATCTTCGCCTTGAGTTTCGAGTTGCCGTAGGTTACACGCGAGTTCATCTACTGTTGATCTTACGTCGCGATCTGCCTATGGAAGATTTTCGAATTCGGTGTAGAGAGAATTAAGATCGCATCGGACAAACCAAGTCGCTGTTCAAGGGCATTCCAAACGATGTCGTAGTTTTCAGGTAAAAGCCATAGCCTGTGACTGCCTGTGCGGCTGCGCCTTCCAGTGAGTTGAGAAGATAGTTAAGCTTTTGGATGGGCGATATATTTGGATTATTGCCGACAGCTGATTGAAAGGTGACTTTGAATTGTGGCCATTGTGGTAAATCACCATGAAAGTGCTTCAGCTGTAATCTGGGTAATCGTATGTCGCGTAGCGGTCAATTAGTGAAATCAGGAGAGAGTACCTACTGTGGTTGAATGTAAGATGGCGAAGCAGTATGTGTGCAGTTGCTGCCGCAATTATGTCGGTGATGTGGTCGATATGTGAAGTCAGGTCCACGGTGGCATCTGACGCAGTCATTAGGACTTCTAGAAAATTCTCAGGATCATTGGTCAGTTGTTCGTAAAAGGCCACTTCATTTGCCGGGTTTGAGGTTGTTTCGAGACGGACCAGCCATCTGTCATGATGCTGTTTGATGGCGGTGATACGTTGATCGATTCGGGTGCGATGGTTGAGGAGCTGGCGCCTTTGTTGATCGACAGCCTCTATTTGATTATCGAAGGGGAGTTGCGCATCGGGTTGGTTAACTGTAAAACTGCGCGCTTCTTGGATAAGCGCAAGGAGAGGGCGCTTCTGAATAGAAATGGTTTTGCGAAGTGCCTTGAACATGTTTGTTCGCAGGGTGGCGTTTGCCAACCAATCGATGAGGTCCAATTCGTGAGTACCAAACGCACCGTGTAGCAAATGCAGAACGAAAGCGGCAAACAAAAATGAAATTTATAATTGACGTAAACGAATGCACAACTGACCGGAAGGCGAAAATCTTATTGTGGTGCTAATGAAATATAATGACAGTCGAAGAAAGTTGAATCGATCAGCCAGTCGAAGTGATGTCAAATAGAATCGAATTCACCGGTGTAAGAATATCGAGGTGGCCAATCGGTGAATATCGAAGCGGTGAAGAATATCACAACTAGTGAATAAATACTAAAGTCGATGGGCGGAAGAGTATCGAAGTCAGTGAATAAAATCGAAGTCGAGGAAAGCGAATGTCGATATGGACAAATGTGTATTGAAGTCGATAGAAAATAAAGAGGCCGAATAAGGTCCAATAGTAACTGTAATCGCAACAGCAACCGCAACTTCAACTGCAGCCTGAGGAACTGACCTCGTAACTTAACTCGCAACTGCTTTCATAATCTGCTGCTGCTTTTACGTAGTCGAGCTCTCCCCTTTGTAGGCTTGCTCGGTTCGTTCATTTGAATAACACATTCTTTGTTAGGAAGTGAGACAGCACATCATTTTTGAAGGTGCGAGAGTTGCTAAGAATCATATTGTTTCGCGATGATTCGCCACTCTTCTAGTGGTGCCTTTGTCTGGTACCGCCTTCGGTCATTCTTTGTGTTGCTATGAATCATCAATACATCGCTATAATTCGCGACATCGCCTAATTAACCTATTTACGGCATTAAACTTTAAAAGCATAGATTGGGAGTCAGCTTCATTGCCTCGCCTCTTCAATTACTTAATTAATACGAACGATTACAAATATGAGGATCCTCATCTAACGCGCATGAGTTGTTCTCAGAAATGCTGAGTAGTGAAAGAATATTTAAATTCAAAGAGGATACAAAACCCTTACTAGTTAGAAGCGAGAGCTTTCATAAAGTGTCGATAGTGCGCAATGGCTGCGTATTATATAATTGCTTGTTCGACGAACGAATATTTCCCTAACACTATTTAAATTATCAAAGAATATAGAAATACGCACCACATGAAAAGGATATTCCATGGCATGAGCATACAGAAGAATCGACTTCTCATCTTTGTGGTATTCATCGAATCGATAATCGTTCTAGCAACGCCAGACATTAATGTGGCCAATGCAAGAAATACAGCAGCACTCATCTATAAATTAACAAAATCATTGACTTTCGCACATTGCTATATGAGGTAGCGGTTCGACTCCCTGTCGAGAGATTTGCCAATCCAAGAAGCATGCACTATGCTGCTGTTTCCTAGTAAAGAGTGGGTAGTTTGTGAGTTATCGCACAAACAGACGCTTCTTACGAAAATTTTCCTGCATGCTTTTCAATGTGTCGCCCATATTGCGGCACTTAGCCGTCACTTAATTGTCGCAGTCGTCGTAATATCTTATTAAGAAATTAATATTGGTAAAATTTCAGATGCATATTGAGAAAGGTGATTTTACTAGAGCACATTTTGGTATCATCTATTAGGATTTCGCTGAGCTATTATTACCTATTATCACAGATACAGCTCACATACCTTCAGCTAAACTCCTATAGTTTCGAAAGCGGTGATCATATACCGATGGTGAACTCTTTGAGAAAATATATGGCACAGGATGTCTATTGATTTTCATTGTTTGCAAGTGGTGGAATAAGAGTCTTTCAACTGCATGATTCCTATGGTACGGACATTTCTTTCAGTACAGTCAGCATCTGTGATGCACATATGTGCATTTTTTCATAGAAAGCGTTTTTCACCGCAGAGTGATATTTAAAAACTGTATAATTCACAATGTTTGAACTATTTTAAATGTTTGAACTATTTCAATGTTTGAACTATTTAAAAAACTGTACAATTCAGATATATGGCACAGGAAAATTTTCTAAATAATTTAGCGTTTCCTGAACTATAATTTATATGGAGCCATGAAATCAACCTGTGCAAGAATAATGCGGTAGCGGGAGACAAGTTCACGACACCGGCAGATGGCAATGAAAAAGAAGAGATTGGATGTGAGTGCGAGCAGCCCCAGGCCGATATAAGCGATGAACATGCCGGACATCTTTGCTTATGCGATCTAATAAAACTCTGAAAATTCAGTTATCAAACTTTAAGCTTATGTGCACTGCATCACTCTCTTCTTCAACTTCAGCACCACGCATCACATTCGTCACTTTCGTTCACCTTCTCCTACTGCGTTGTAATGAACGAAACTCGACCACTGTAACTTCTATATATTTTTGCAGACATGCATTTGTAAGATGTGTTATGCTAGCGTCATAGTTAAGCAGATGTATGTTCGGGTCTGTCTTCTATACGGCGACTTCAAATCTAGAGCCAGTGAAGCTAGAATCACGAAATTTGATAAATATAACTCACACTATAGGGCTTGCACACCAACTTTCAAATTGATCTGTCAACTTTACAAGAAATCACGGGCTTAGAGTCAACAAGGTCGCATTCCATAGCAATCGAGTTCTTTTTTTTTATAGCCATCTGGTTGGGAAAGGGAATTTTATGTAGAAAGTTGGCGCAAACGGGTGCTCATGGTTGACCTCGTGGGTGCGATTGCAAAAGGGCTTATTGAGCGATTTTTCTAATAAGATTTTCTACGCGTGAAATATTTTGACTGATTCCAGATAGTTGTTGACGCCTAAATGATTCAGAAATGTTTGTTCTGAATAATAATGGAAAGACTGCAGGATAGCTCAATAGGCAGGAAACGAACGTGTTATTGGAAATCATTTCGTGGCCTTTTAAACTGTGGTTAACAAGTTGGTCTCACACGTAGAATTGCGAAGGGTCACATCACATCAGTCTCCTTCATACACTTTTCGTTTTCTGTCCTGCATGTTCTAGGGAGAGAGCAAAGTGAAAATCTCCCACTTCAGTATACTGTAGTTTTGCTAGTTTGAAAGTGAAGGCAGCAGATTCCTCAGAAGATTGTCACTTCCAGCAGTAGAACGGGAGATGAACTCTTCGATGATTTAAGCAACCTACGAGGTTAAGAAAACTTCAAGGAACTGCAGTTCAGTTCAGAAAGTCACTTAAGTCAGCATGACTTAAGCGACTCGGTGGCAACGGTTTGGCAGTGACTTAAGCACTCACTTTCTGAACATTTGCACGCAGTTCAGAACAAGCAAATTCCATGCTCATAGTCGGGAACAAAGCAACGCTAAAGAAAAGAATTCTTTGAGATGATTCATGTACTCATAGACAGCTGGAGGGTTAATTTAACGTCAGTAGTACTAATTGCCGGACATCGTTGAAAGTCGAGACGTCATCACTACTAAGTGCTCGACTTTATCAAAGGAGCTGATGGAGTCACGTGATAAGCGCAAGTAAATGATACCAGCCTAGACAAGACCTCAGTCCGTTCTCTTGTGAATATACAACGAAATGGCCGTAAGACGGAATAGACTCGACAGTTCCAGGAAATGCATTGTACAGTTACAGAAAAGAGTAATTATGCAACAGTTTGTATTTTTACGCTTGTTGATGTCAAACATCATTGATTCTCCTATAATGCCATAATGAAATATTTCTTTTTCAGCGACTGCCGGTCTTCCACTTCTATCAAAAGACGCAGACTGCTCAGTTTCTCAACGTTTTTCAACAATGTGTTTGGAATAGGCGCCAAGAGTCAACGAAATTGTAGGAACCACAGAGAAGGTTGGGAGGTTTTAGCGCTATTCGCAATCGAAGAATGACTGCACTCGTGAGTGAATTATGCCTAGAGTTGGTGGGCATGAAATGATAAAGTAAAGGAAACTGTCGAACCACAGATAACCAGCAATCGTAATGACTGAGTAATTAGCAGGAAGAAATTATAACTTTCATAGATCGATTCACTAAGAGTATTTTGCAAGCTTTTCTATCCTAAAAAAAAAACGATAACAACAACTCTCGAAAATATGACATCAACTTGTGAAAGTAATTTCCTCAGAAAAAAGGAAACGTTTAATTATTGCATGCACAAGAACAATTATGCGTTATCGGATTGCAAGAGTGACCACATTCAACCATCTCCCAATTTATTTTTCTATATTGTCTGAAGTCTGCCTGCCATTTATCAGTACCAAAACTCAAAAAATACGCTTTGCGTCAGAGCGATTCTTCAAGTGCTGTGATGTGAAAGTATATTTGAAATACACCTCAATAACTGGCTAAAAATCATATTATGAAAGCATACAATTCACTTTGATTACAAACAATCAGCTCTTATATTCACAACAAATAAACAAAGGAATTCAGCTCGTGTAAACGTCACGTTTACCGTTGTTGAGCATCGTTGTGAGCGCTTAAAAGACATTCTTCTGGCTGCCAAACGGCTGTCTATTTATTTAAATCATATAAGCCATATATTGTGCCTTTATTAATGGTCATGAACAACGAATGCGCAGAAATGAGAACCGTTATCGATGCTTTGCCCTTCTCCAAAGATGCTACTTTATCTCGGAAGCAGTACCAGCTATGGTGTTGAGGAACTCGCAAAAACGACTAAGCTTGATCTAAGGTTGCAGAAAATCGCAATAAATTCATTCGAAACCACAAGCTTGAACTCGATCTAAACTGATGTTCTTAAAATCGCTACAACAAGCAAAACCCCTCAATGAGATCTCATATGTCTTTCATTCTCTGCAAATAGGTGCAACCGTATGAAAAAAGCTTCCATATAAAGTTGCTGTTCAGCGCGTCCACAGACATTTGCGAAATAATGCTGTGAGCATGAAAAAAATTTAATTGAAATGTGACTATAAGTCAGGATTGCTAATGTTGAATATTGTTGCATCCCAGAAGAAGTAACGGACAGCCAGATGAATGAAAATATTTCATGTGTGCTCGAGACGTATTCTAACAGCAAATATTGACAAAGCCGCTACAACTTAATATTCTTCAAGGAGAATTTAATTCTGTATTACATTTTTGATGCAGTGATCACTCGTTGCCTTTGGAAAACTGCTATGTGATATTTAGGATTCCATCATTCAAATGATAATCAATAGTTTAGAAAATGTCTTGAGGAAGTTTCGAAAAAGGGATATAACCTTGAAGGTTTTACTTCAATTTGTGGGAAATTTTTCAACTGTTAAGTTGGCTGATAGAGATTTCAAGCAATTTTCTCTTTTCTTCCATTACAACCTTACGCTGTTCGCTTTGATGAAAAGCTTTCTAAGCCACACTCACGTATTTTATTTCTTCCAATGATGAGAACAAATCGAACTAATGAGCAAACAAAATTCATGACTTGATGATTCCTCTGGTTCAAGATCACTCAAATACTGAAGTTGACAATATTGGAAGAAAGGCTTAGAAAAGCGACATAGTGGATAACCTCTTTGCAAACAACAGGCAACCGAAGGCAGGTATGAAGCAGATGTGGAAATGTGTGGAAATGGCAGGGAAAACACTTGATTTTGTAATCTCACTCATACCGTTAATGACCAAGAAAGGGGGGCGGAGCATAGCAGTTCACGCTTTGTTGCAAGTTCAAGTTAGTACGCGATTCATGAGTTTCTTCTAGCATTTGAAACACTGCAATATTTCTTGATCTAGAAAGAATGCTCAAAATTCGCATAACCTTTCAAACCGATACATTATAAACTATGAGCACTGTCTTAGAATAAGCAAAATTAGGCGTCGAAAATCAATTTCGATATGCTTCTTGTTTTTATGCCCTTTTCAATTGCGATGATATCGCATCATTTTATATGCATGAATGCATACGTCTATCCGCTTTTCTCGTGGCTTCGACTCGAGAAAGCCAAAGCTAAAATTATAAAATTAGGTAAGCAAAGCGAAATTTCACTTTTTCACCTATGAATTCGAACGATGTTTTGTGCTAGCATCTACGCCGACCCATCAAACGGCTGTCCTCACTTCGTTGCAAATAAAGTCTCCATTCACCTCAGTAGAAAAATATCGTTCGATAGGAAGGCGTCATCGGTATGCAAAATCATTGCAGTCACTGTGTAGGACTCAGTGCTATTCTGTTTTATTATTCTACTTCAATGCACAAACACTATAGTTTCTTCGCGATCGATCGGCGCTGTCACAGCTGATTTCATCAGCAAGTCACTGCACGATGACATTAAATTAGGACTTCTGAATTGAGCTAATGCATGTTGAATGTGCGAAGGTTTTTATGTTATATGCCACCAGAAATTCTTATACGAATTGGAAACAGATGAAATATCGAACATCTTGCTGAAATAGATGCAGTGATTGCTTTTCCAAAGTTTCAAAGTGGAGGCAGAAGAGTGCTCCCTTTTGCCTTGAAAATATTAGTGGTATTCCTCATGAAAGATTTCTAGACCCACTTCCCTCTTCGGTCTCTGAAACGACATTTTGGATAGCTTTTAGAGTGTCAGCTATTTACCGACGGTCTCAAGATCTATCAACCCTGCGAGATCATTCTGTGGATTTTCATATCCCCTAGCTGACCATGATAAACTCCTTGAAGGATAAAGACGGCAGCATATAGTATATCTCATGATCCGTTTTGTACCCGTCCTATTCTCTGCAAAACCTGCATTGCTCAAAAATTGCTCTAAAGGCCTGCAGAATTGCAAATTGCACTCCCTGAGTCTTACGACCCAGTTGCTTTGAGCACTGCAAAAAGCGCAGCTAGCTTATCGTACACCTGCTCATGCAGATGATTTAAGAATATTTCAGTCACATCGGGTTCCTTGAATCGTTCTTTTCACTTCACTATTAAATTTGATCAAAAGTTTTTGACGTGGAAAAGTTTGGCAATCATTTTGTTGTCCGCTCAAGAGCATGAACTCTGTCATTATTCTTTCATGTTAATGTGCGTTGCGCACATATACATATTGATGAGCATATGCATTGCTGTGGGTGTTGCATTGATATGTATACTTATTATCACGTGCAGTTTTCTTTATTCATGTGAATAATCACTATACAATTCAATGTTCATATTTAAGGATATCCAAAAGATTGCGTGCATTTCGTCGGATTTTCACTTTTCATGTAGCAAAGAAGTAAAAAACGATTCTTTTATTGAAATATGAATGCATGTTTTCTATTATTCGTTCATCTTGCATGTTTCCACAATTTTTTTGGGAGTATTCTCACTCGCGAAAGATTTTTCACTTTCATATCACTTCCTGTGAACAAAGTTCCTCTTTCTCATTTTATGCAATTCCGCCTAAACGTCCCAAATTTTCCTAAATTTTGGCTTGTAAAATTAGTTCAGACATAACTATCAGTGATTTTTATGCCTCAATTGATCAAAAATCAAAGGAATGACCGAAATTCTGCATCGGTTCATGACAAACTGAGGGGAAATTAAACGATGGAAGTCGAATTCTTTGTCGGCATTGGTCAATGCCATTTTTCTTGATTTTATTTTCCACTCTCTTAGTTCCATTCTATTCCAATTCTATGGATCGTTACGAATTGCTAAAAACTACTGATTGGCTGTGTTCGCAAAAAACATTGTTAAACGAATTTAGGGATCAGGAAATGCTGCAGCTGTTATGAGGGGCACTATAATGGAGGATAATGACAAACTTACTGCAGTCGCCTGATTTGTGTGCAAGTTCATATGCTGGTTCTGGCAAAAGCGAAACGTTAAAACAATGGGTTCGAAAATGTGTTTTAAATATCAGGACTATAGGGAAGAGATTTCAACTTGGTCTAAGTGAATACATGTTTTTTCTTTCCAATAAATACGCTGATTTTGCATTGAGAACTGCAAATTTTTTAGATCGATCATAAACGTAATTACATCATCAGAAATATACTAATAGCACCAGTTGCATCATCCATCTATAAGAAAATGTCATTAATTTAAGTAAAAACTGTGCGGACCAAATCACTGTTCAGTTTGAATCTGTGGAAACTTGCTGAAAGCAAATGTTGCGAATATTCTTTTGTTTGCTTTTTCTCGCAAACGTCACTTGTTTTTCAATGTATAGTTACATATTTTTCGAAAGAGGACTTATCTGCGCAATTCAGTTTTTCTGAGCTCTTCGCAGCAGTAGCTGCATCGTTTCATGATGTGGCGGATCGATAAGGACAATAAATTCATGCATAACTTTCACCTTATTATGCTTTTTCACCTGTTTTGTTTAGCAAAGCAACGGTAATGCGGTTACAGCAAGCTGGTAATTAAGCAATGGTGATTCACGATCGCATTCGTCGAGAAAATCAGAAATATCCGAGCTTTCATAAGTAGCACTAAAGTTGGTTAAAAGCCAGTTACGTATGATCAGTGAAGTGTGCGGGACTCATTGTGCGACTGTCTCCATCACGTTGCAGGCATCTCAACTAGGCCAGGAAATGCGTTTGGGCTTCGCATAAGCGTTGACAGCCGTCTGGGATGGGTAATTGATTAGCTCCTCAAACTTTATCGACGGGAATATGTATTTTTGACACGCTATTTGCGATAGCAAAAGAAGAATTATAATGAAGAATTTTGATGGAGAGGATTGAGATATAGGTTGTTTCTACTTATTTCGAGCATCACCATGGCCGATAAATAGCCGCAAAATTTGAGCTTTCATGTGTTTTACCTAATCAGTAAACGCATAATTTTGGATCATTTCCTAACGAGGAACATAACTATGGACTGATCGTAACGCCTTCAGTGAAATTTTAAAAATTTTAGAGTAGCATTCAATGAGCAAATATATTGCATTGATGCAAGGCTTATTTCTGCATCCAAAATTATGAGAAATATATGGGCAGTGTAGGGAAATTTCTTACATGATACCTTGTGCAGGGTTGCAAGGAGGACCCACTGAATGTAGAGAAGCGTTTATCGATTAATACAGAGTTGGTGAAACCAATAAGAAAATGAAGCTTCGGGTGGGATGGCCTGGAGTTTTTGACGTTTTGCAAGAAGCAGACCCCTTGGTGAGCCTTATTTTGGACCCGTTGCTGGTGGCCGTTATTAGGTGGCTGGCGAACTTCTGATTGGTGCTCTCTTAGCATCCACTGGAGAACTTCCTTTTAGAGCGTTTGCTCCTAAATCAAGTTTTTTGGGTCTGTTGAACCGAAGAGTCGACTTTGACGGATTGACTTATCCGTCCGCTCGTCCCATCCCTCCCGAATCCCTTCGATATCCGCTGTTATGCATGAAGATCATCTGGAGATAAGGATGGTTGCTCATCCCTCGGGAATCGAAGCGAATGCTGATACCAAAGAAAAACGAACGTCCGAGTCTTTGACAAAAAGGGAGAGTGCTCAGCGGTCAGAGGAAACGGCGCATCATGTGTACAATGAATGCGCATGGATGACTCATTCGCCACAGGATTTCCGCAACATAGGCCTTTCGCCTTTCAACGGCATTTTTTTCTGTTGTTCTTTTTCCTTCTCCATTTAATTATATCGCAATGATCGCGACAAGCAGCACGTAATGCCCCGACGTTGTGAAAACAGCTATTTCTCGAATTTTATGGTAATGAAAAAATGTCTAAGGAGAGTCGGTAATATTTTCGACGCAGAGGTATTTTATTTTCCAAAACGATCTTGAAACAAGATTTATTAAAAGAAAGGACTCGTCGAAAAGGTTTCAATCGTACTTTTGCAGTATAATATTTGCAGCCGATGGCTACGTTCTTTTGAGTTTATATCATATCACTTTATCAGTCGCATTGCTTGCAGCTTTCTGAAATCTCGAAAACTTTGAGCTTTCGAGAACATTCGGGTATGTCATCAGGAATTATAGATCTCCTTTGCGTTTCATGCCTTCCATCTCCTATGCAACTCGTGTCTCAAAAGATAAGCTTCCAGCCACTGCGAGCACTCTGACAGATCGAATGCGGGTTAAATACCTCTCATGAAATCTCGTTCGTATTGTCCTGAAATGGCATTCTTTCCATCTAAATACTTCGTTAATTCAATAAATACAACTGAATTGAATAAATAATGTTGCAGTAAAATTGAAATACTCTTTACTATTTTGAGAGTGAACTGTATGCCGATAACAAATTGCGTACCATGTGCCAGACCTAGCAAAATCAACCGACCACTAAGTAAACTCAAAGAATAAAAAATTAGCTACTTTCAAAGAATGTGGAAAATACAAGCAAAGCGATGTTCTATACAATAAGAGGATTATTTGTAATGACGCAGAAACACATCCTACCTCTCATGCGTGGTTTTGCACCTCTTCGGGAAATATTTGCAAAGGCGCTTTGCGACAAATTATATCAATGGATGTATAGGTATCTGCTTGTGCATCCGCTAGCTTTAGCACTCGTGGACCACAAATTCTTATTGAATGAAATTTGTTGAGTGCAGGTTATGCATCTGGTTACTGTTTCCGAACGTCGCTCGATGGGCCGAAGGTTCAAATGCATAAGCTCGCAGCTGCCGGCCTATCTTTTCGCTTGTTCACATAGAGAAAAACTAATGCATAAGCAAACAAACAGGACTCACCTGTTCATGGTGAGATAGAGTAACGTCGTGACGCCTGAACTGAGTATCCATAATGTGTTAATACTGAAATAAGTCCATCTGCAGTTTGGCAGAAAAAATTTGTAGAAGTGCCATGCAGACATGAAGAATGAGCAGTAGAGGAATATGAGTATTGCTTGGGCCAGCATGTAGACTTCCTGCCGGTGCTGCTGGCCATTCGAATATGTGTGTTTTTTCTGTAATAGCAAGATTCAATCATATCCAACCCTTCCAAATCTTTCTTCACCATCAAATTCGAAGACGAGTGGCTGTATTTGTCTTCGTAGCGTAGACGAAAATCACACTGAATGGGTAGAATAGTACAACAAATCAGTTGCACTTGAGGCCTTCGCGTTACTTTGAATATATTCCTCCAGAAAGTGCATTATTTCTCCTGTCTATTTCTCTCTTTTGTTGCCCCCCAATGTCTGCCCACACTTTCTTAACCGCTTTAATGAAAATGTTGCTTGTGGTTGAGTCGAACTACAGCATGAACGAGGGTCCAAGATTTGACTGCAGGAAATTCTTCATTCTTAAAAGCGGTTGTTACAGGGGAATGACATGATTTGTTATTGAAGGATGGAAGTGGCTCAATAAAGATTCGGCTATTAGCATTCTCATTTTATCGTCGATTCGAGTTGAAAGTTGATCCCTTGCAGAATATTCGTGACGGCGGTCGGCTGGATTGAAATATACGTGCTTATTGCTTCATTATAACCTGACAAACAAGCCAATGGCCAGCCTTGTGAGCGAGATTTAAAATTATATTGTGTTTATTGTGTTGAGACTGTATACTAGTTAATCAGAGAATTCGTCTGATTGCATATAACTAAAATTATACAAAGTTGCGTAATTTAAGTTATATAATATTATAACATTCATAATTTTATACTACATTATACTTATACTGCATGACTGCGTTATGATAATAATATATTGCAAAAAAAATTCACAGATGAACATTGCGTACTGTGTTCGTTTAAATGATATGCTTCACGTTTTGAAAAAAATTTAGTAAAATTCTATTCTTTGCAAGAAGTGGTACTTTTTCAGACCAGTCCAATGTACAGTAAAATGGAAAGATAAAAGTGCTTTCACGGGTTTACTGAATGGAATAGATTGCGACCGATGATCGATGGTATCGAAGAAGTGGCTGACTAGAATCATTGGCTACTGAATTCTCTCCAGGTGGCATTGGCTAGAAATCTTCCTCTGATTATGTTCACGGGGCAGTAAACTCGTGCAATAAATGTTGCAAACATATTATAACTCTATGTAAAGTTTGTATATTATCTGACCAATAAACGGTTTTATATTTGTTGAGAATACTCACCAAAATAATTAATCTCAGCACAATAAGAACATAGATAAGGAAAGTGATAGCGGTGAGTGGCAAGCAGGATAAGAAGTCTATTTGCGAGAGTAATTCACCCAACGGTCCATTATCGTAGCTCCAAAGGAATTGCTTCGGCGTAAAGCTGAGACTAGCAAATGGCGTCAAACAGCACACTGTGAAACCTGCACCCCAAGTGTAACACAGGCCGCACAACACCTGTAATAAATGAATTTTGAGTATATGAGTAATAAATATCATTAACGGCGTTCTTAATTTAGTTCTGAACTTGGCAGTAGACAGTGCACTTTGCAATCTTTCCCTCCGAGGCCGTCAACCTTGCTCACATGGCATATTTCCGCGAGGACGGCCTTCATGATCTCATTGGAGGCTTTTCTTACCGAGTTATGTCTTAGAGGCAGGGTTGATAGATGTCGCCTTAGGGATCGTTCCATCCCAGGCATCGATAGATGAAAAGGATGGCCCTGTCTAGCGCTGATAATTAGGATGGCGCTGGCACCGGTATTCGCGCAGGCAGCCTTTTACAGATGTGCCCGCATTCAGTAGCCAACCTCGCCTTTGAAGCAGAAAATGTGAACAGTGATTCAAATAGTTTATTTTTGCTCATAATTCTCAGGACGGGAAAGGAAATGCAACTACCATGGAAGTCGTGTATATAGATGGCAGAAATTATTATTTTTGTAACTTAGGGATGTTCTTTTATGAAATGGAGTGTTGGGAATCTTAAAGATGTAAGAGTGAAAAACAATGGAGGAAAACAATGCATTTTCTGCCTCAATTCTTTAGATTAATTGTTTGCGAAAACATTCAAAGAAAATGGCAATTCAATCGCTAATATGCTTCCTTCTATAAGGCACTGGTCGATTGACGTTAGAGTCATACGGAAGAAAAATATTATTCAAGACGCCGATAATGGGAAGAAAACAACGCAAGATGACATAAACAAACAAAAGCGGAAACAAGCTTACTTACACAAAAGAATGTGGTGGTGGCGAATTTGGGTTTATAACATAGAATGGTGAAACGGCTGATGGCGAGAACGGTGTTCAGCGGTACCATTGCTATAAGCGCGCCATTGGATGCCGCTCCAAAGATCGAAAAACAAATGTTCATTAACCGAATGTTTATATTTCATTTTCAACTGCTTTATTTCCGAACTGTTGTAAGTGAGCATTTTGTGAGTTATAAAATCTTCAGTGAGATTTTTATTATTTATATCTTGCTACTGGATATTTAATATGTCCACCTTAAAACCGTCAAATTTCCACACGGACTCAACAAAATAGTAGCTGTCTACCAATGAGACAAAAGGAAATCAAACTAATGTGTTGTTTAATGCAGTTACTCAACGATGATTATTAACCACTGAACAGATGTTATTCACTGAAATATACATTCAGTTAATTGCATCCAAGTTGCTTCAAGTTCTCTTCAACCCTCACCGACCATTTTCACTTCTCTTCTACCAGTTATAACTTTTTTGGCAACAGGAAATTTTTTATCCAAGTATGTGTGGGCAAAACGGTGAAAATTTGGTTAGAGGATAAATTGGTTAACAGACTTATTTAACATCGTTTTAGCGTTAGAATTTTTCCATCACGTATTGTGGGAGGCGCATACACACTGATTCACTTCAAATTATCACAATGACATGCTTTTTTCTGCTCTGACCCGCAAATCCAATCTATTAAAAAGTGTTCGCGCATTTCAGATGTCCATCTACTGCCATAGTGCAACATCATAATTGCAGCACTAGTGATATTATAATTTCAGTGCAATGACTATCAAATCTTTCGTAATATGACGCTATATATAATACAGAAACCTTATCAACGAGAGGATGAAAGGTTGATTGAGAGAATACGAACACTGCAGATGCGATATGACCGATCAGCTGTATCAAATCCAATATACCGACGTGAAACATTATCGTATACGAGAAGTTGTATCGCATGTCTTTTTCGGTTAAAAATAGCTACAATAAATCTCAGCTATATACGAGGTCATCATTGTACAATCGCTGTCGCCTCAGTGACTGCTGAACTCCGTATCAATAGATGTCATCTTAAGCAGTTTCACTCCAATCGAATATGCTATCTTTGATGTGATTCGATATTCTCAAAATGCCTTTTTTCTAATTCTTTGCATTATTCTTCTGCTAACCGTTCCGCTAGCAAGCAATTTGTTTTTGATTATAGCGTTAGCTTTTGATCTGTTTGTCAGTTCGGAAATTTGTAACATTATGATTTCACTCCACTAGGTAGCTAAATATTTTACAGCTTTTATCAGTGGCCGAAGTGGAGTTGCCAAAACACTGTTTAAAAAGTCGTGTACTTCATCAAAAAGTTTTATCCAGCTTCCACAGCAATCGCTCAACGCCACTCTTTTGGGTGTTTTGCGCGGCAGTGGTGTGTAATCTATAAAAATCCTGTCCAGCCACTTCGATTGGCACAACTGCAGAGGTTGCTTGGTGGGCTGCCAATCATAACTGCTGGTGTGATCGAGTTGGGATAATCTTCGAGAAAGCTGGCGATGAAAAGTTGCTACGTTTTAAGCACAATGAAGATTTGGATCGATGTTATTTTCCAACAGACTAGTGCTAAATTCATCTTTTTTGAGAACTATTATATAGGTAGGCAACGTGAATAAATGATGAACGCTCTCTCACCCTCAAAATAAGTAGCAACGGTACAAGGCAACCCAATGATGCGATCAAATAAACCAATCCAACAAACATTTCAGCTGCAATCCCAAGAATGTACTCCTCAGGAATCACTTTTGAATATACGGAGGTCATTTCCGATCCTGAAAGATTTCATCATACGGTCTACATGGCGACGTGATCTATCAACACTTGTAACTACTAAGTATAACACGTACGCTTAAATCACCAAAGAACAGAATGTCTTTAAGGACCCAATAAACGAAGTCACCTATGTGGTTTACTGTATAGGAAGGAATATTGAGTAGAAACAGCAATTCACGTCATTCAAACTTCATAGCGTTGTTTACATATGCATTTGATGCCCGATGAATTGATTATTGCCAGTAAATTCTTCAACCAAAAATAATGTGAAATGAGCTGTTGGCATGTAATACGCACAAATCTAAATACGTAGTATATAGCTAGATGTTTGATCGAAATTCAACCAAGGAGCATGATACAGTATACAAAAGTTTTTCTTTGCGAATTTAAGCTAACCACTATTTGGGCATAAATTTGCATTTTCGGTTTTGCTACGTTCTATTAATGAAGTTTTCTGATATCCCTAAATGATTTTGGGATTGTAAAAATTAGTGAAGTAATTCTCGATGATTAAAATTAAGAAAATTTCATTTCTTTGTCTCTTGTCGTTGTAAAGTGTAAGCGTGAAAGCGTAAACAGAAAGAGATATACAAACAAGAGAATTATGCTAGCACGAGGTAAAGTATGCTGGAGGCTCAAAGACTGCATACATTTTTGCATTCTGCTTAATGGACCTAATTAACCAGCAAATAATAAAATGTGTGCAGTACCTTTTTCGTATTCAAATGATCGAACTGCTCTTGTTAATCTTTTGCAGAGGGTGTCTTTATTATGAATGTGATCACTTAGAATGAAAATGTACCCGATCGCAAAAAACAGACAGTTTTCAGTACACTTCACAAATCATAACCCTTTTCAAAGGTGCTGTAGGCCTATTGTGTTCATTGTGAGCAGCAAGTCTTAGTAGGACTATCTTTATTTATTTTTTCGATTAAACTGTGGAACAACCGAACAATAAACGAAGACACGACCTCACCGTGATATACAACTGCAAACACAGATTTGCTGGAAGGTTCGCCGGAAATCGTAGGTGACACCGACGTGTTAAGGATTGCAATTATAACTTGTCCATGAGCCACATCAACTATCTCCCACAAGGCTGCAATTTTTCTCGTATTTTTTCACTTTGTATTTCTTTGAGAGAAGCAGAAAAAATGCACTACTGCAAACGTCGTTCCCTAAATAAGCTTTTCAGGTCGAATCTTACAAGAAAGGTGCTTTCACTACTTATCGGTGTCGGCTTTCGACAAAGTGCAACTTTCATGTCCCAAACAACGCTTAAATCCCATCTTTCTTGTGTCGGATACTTGAGCTCACATCAAAACAGCCCACCAAGCTCCCAAGGAGAAAAAACCTAATTGTCGTGCTCAGTAAACTGTTGATGAAATGTGAACAGTATGTTCATGAACGGTGAGGCGCCGCTCATTGAAGAAAGGAGGCATCCTAACAACAGCGATCTCACGAGTGGCAACTCTCTCGACATCTCACGAGTTTCTGCATGCGAAGAAACACTTTTGTAGGAAATGCAGCAATTAAAGCTGGCTAATTTGCAAATACACTGTCCACAGTCCATGCATCCCAACAATAACTATTCTCCACTACATCTTACTATGATGTTCTGACTGAGATGAGTTCTTCAAATTGCTACAAATATTATAATATGTAATATATTCTTCAATAAATGATTTCTATTTGAAAGCCACTTAGAAAAAAAAAGTGAATGAGGCAGAAGGAGGATCAAACTGTTCGGTGTAACAAGTACAGTAGCATTGAGAAGGAAAGATTATTTCATTCACCCGCACCAGTGGTCACATTAATACTAATTCTTTATCATTTTCACTAATCCGAAACGCGATTATTGCTCTTAATGTCGCCTTTTATTATTCCATTGATTATTGTGAGGTAAGTGAATTGTTTGCTTAGCGGATATTGATGAAGTGCCGTAATTATGCTCAGAACAATGGATGAAAGGAAAACAGTCGACTCGATGGGTTTACGCGGAAGTTTGAGTTTGAACAATTCGTTGTGATGCACTCAATTTAGAGTTGTATTCACTCACGATCGCATGTTTTGTAGAACTTATTTCACCATGTGAGCTTGTAACTTCCCTCAGAAATAAAAGCATCATCGATAAGTTATGTGGAAAAGACAGCTTTCTGAAAAGTTAGCAGAAATTTCTAATAGCACTTCGAAAAGCATGAAATGTAGTTAGCAGTGGTCATGCTTCACCCCGACTCTTAAGGGTGGTCCTTGAATCCAGTTGTGGCTGAATTTCAGAAAAACGAGTAGTTCAAATGCACTATTTTTTTGCACTTCCAAGCGGACTCTCTTAAGAATTGAATGAAACAAAGGACCTTTCAAGCGCAAACAAAATATGTGAGTACTTCACTGAATTCTGGAATGAATTATTCACAGAATTTTCTGAAGTTCCCGGATCACGGTTTCCCCTGCACTAAATTTTTGACGTCTTCTGTTTTTTTATTCATGTTGCTTCTTTGCATCTCTGCAAGAGTATATTCATAAGGGAAACACACTATTACTATTTACTAAAAGAACACGGAATTTATATGAGTCATCGTTTGAAACTCAACTATTTATGCTAGAAAGAAGTAGGGTATGAAGCTGCAATACACAATGGCATCCACAACAAAATATTTCGATGATGCCCAGCTCCTAGATAAGTTGAATGCTCTAGCCTGGTCGGTACGACAACTCTTCACACGGATCGGGAGGCATGATTGCAAAGAACAGGGATGTCACTGGTAAACGTCTTCCGTTCGCGGTTCGTTCATTTTACCGCTCAAGTATACGGTCAATATGCAGCTGGAGTTATGGCTACGGCAAGTTACTTTTTGTTCACTCGCAGTTATCAGCGAGGGGAGAGGGATGGAAACGATGCCGAGGTTAGAACTATTAGGTCTCTTGTTTTAGTGCTTCCACGCCATCATGCCATAAGTGCGGAAGTAGACGTTTACGAAGGGCTGGAAAGTGGATCCAAAGCGAGCGAAATGCTCGCCACTGCACCGTCGGCATCAAGAAATCACAGATACGCAGCACCTTTCCCTTTCATAGGCTGATTTATGTAGTTTACATTTGCCTATGGTTGAGCTGAATTTGCTGTGCAAAAAACCACTATTCTAGGTTCTTGGATACGCATCGCACGTTAATCCTTTTATTAGAAGGAGTGATGAAATTGCGTGTCATTGTTTCTGGATTTCGGGATTATATGGTATTAACGCAAACACCTATATATGTGTCATTTGAAGCTTTTTACACTATCACTTCAGCAACACTTTAACGTCACTTGCGACGCAAATAAGTCACCCGATGAAACATATAGGAGCACATCATTTGAGCTCGCACAGTACGTCATTTGAGCACATCATTCGTTTGTTTGTGCGTTTTCGGTTACCTGCTAAAACAACTTGGTGAATGCCCGAGGAATAATAAATCCGATTGCAAAATGCATCTGAGTCTTTTAAATACAATCAATAATACATTCGCCCTTGATTTATCTATCCAAACAACTTTTCAATCAAACTGTTCAAAAGTGAAAAATCGAAAGCGACTACAACTGCTTCTGAGATTGATAAATCAACGTGAATGCTGGTATCGGAGATCGTCTATAGTCACCACTAAATTTCGCTGCTCTAACTTCATTACTTAAACCAGGGGCAACACATATACACATACACAAATGCAAATTTACAGGAGCGAATGAAGAATAATACATTGTAATTTGAACGCATCGAAAATTTTTCCGCATGAAGGGGAAGTCGTCTTTAGCTTGAGACACGTTTCAACCGGCAGGAACTTCGCTTATTGAAAGATTTGCTTATTGACGTGCAAAATAAAAGATTTGCGAGTTTTGGCGATGCAAAAATATTGCGTTATGCTTCTCGCTTCTGCAGCGAATTTCAACAGTTGCGTGAAAGAATCTCTTTAATCAAATTATCAAAAGCATTTTGTTCATAAAGGAGAACTGTCATTCCTACTGTTGAAACTGAAATAAACATTTTTGTACTGATCGAATAATACGTTACTTGGAACTGGCCTTGCCGGCATTGGCTACACTTGCATCGTTGGATCGTTAATGAAGCCCCTACCAATTAGAAGACTAGCCTGTCAGTGATGGCTAATCGTAGCTGAGTAATCCTTCGCTTCTTCTCCTCCTCGTACCCTCAGGCATTATGTGGCAGAAGCTGATTGCGAATTGCGACTGTATGCCTGTGAAAGCTCATGTTCTTGAGTCTCCAATCTTGAGTAGCATTATCGCATATATTCATTGCCGTTCATGAAGCATGTTGCTCATGTTGTTAGCGTCTTTAAAGGAAACTTGCTCAACACCTCCCAGATTCCTTGCGTTCGAAATTCAAAATTCCCAAAAATTCATTGTTGTGTATGGGGAGCATTGCTTATACAAACCATAAAATTCGATTTTTCAGATTGGATTTTTTTTCTGCCCCAGTTTGAGAGATCGGTATTCATTATGCGGTAAGGGAAGGACAGTAAATAACGGATAATTTCTAGAGTTGTCTTAATTGCTCTGGTTAACGCTTTTAATACATCAGCAAAAGTGTTTCACAAGTTGCCTCGCACGTTCCTTCCCTTTATTCTCTCATGAATCTTGCTATTGATTGAAGATGCGTGTCTTGTTTCAAAGAAACATTTACATTTGAACCTTGCGTGACTTGCAAATCGTTCTTTGGAATTTCATAGAAAATAATCAAATGCTGTGCTTAAGTATAACATAAAACGCACAAAAGTAGTTAGATCTTCGACCACAACTTCATAATAGGAATGTTCAAACTATTATGCATCGAGTGCTATTCTTTGTTCATGGTATATCAATTATATTTCCCCCATCAAAGGCTCAAGCAGCACTTCAGCATTAATTTCAGTATCTATGACTTACAATCTTCGAATTGTTATCATCAGTCACCTCAGGAGAGATTTTCATTCTCATAACTTTGTAAGTGATTTCAATTTTTCTTATTTGCACCAAAAGTGGCACAGAATCTTCTGAAGTAATTTCACAAAATTCTTCTTAGCATCCTCAAACAATTTGCCTTACTGTGCTGAATTTACGCCACTGCCGAATTCTAATCACACTGAGAAAATTATAAGGCTGGTTGACTATGCACCGCTGTGTTCATTGACCAAAGCAAGCGCTCATCCAGCATCCTACACGTGCAACAAGATACTTGCAACGGCATCCTACACTCCTACACCTGTGTGTGGAATTCCACACATTTTAGCTGGTCGAGGGCACATATGCACTGAGGAAATTCAAGACAACGTATTTCAGGGTGGGAGGGGAGTGAGTTAGAGCGGGGGATTATTTTGAGGCTCGCCATTCTTAACAGCATACGATTATCAGCATCTGCTAAAAATTATTTCAGAGACCTGTTGAGGAGGGAATGCGGAAAGGAATAGACTGTTAAAAATTCGAAGCGTCAAAGAGGCGCATGCAACGGACTGCCAATCTTCTGGAAGGATACTGCGAGCAAACAGTCAGTGATTGCTTAACTCGATTAAGAAATTGATGCAGCCTTGTTTTAATTTGTTTGCGGTCATTTACGATAGCTGCGTCCTTCTTCTCATTTCCTTTCGCAATGGATGTTTAAATCTTCTCCTGATCGTTGACCTTTCGGTCGCTTACTCCTCCTCATTGCGTTGGTTGCTAAGCAATGAGATCGCTATGAGCAGCAACTTCTTATGTTCGAAACGATGAATTTTACTATGTAGTACAACAGTCACGTCATTTCGAAGAGACTGGCTGCGACATACAGTACAATGGACATTTGCAGAAAATGTTACATAGTGTAGAACGGCGAGCATTTTGATGGAACATTGGAAAATAGCAAGCCTGAGAAGGTATTTGGGAAACACTGGCCCCAAGAATATGACCATCGTGAAGGACCGCTTGCATTGAATACCATAAATTGGGATATTAGCTATAAAGGCGAATCGCGAGCAATCACGAAAGGATCAGAGAATAAGAACAATAGAAGGAAAAGAAAAAACGGGGACAGAAGGTTCGAGAATAATCGTAAAATGTCAACGAACGGGATGCTTGAAGTTATGACGTAATACTTGTCTTTAAGTGGTTTCAAAAATTGGTGTCAATGAAGTTTGCAAAGGCTCACTCCATGAAATCATAAGTAAGAAAACATTAACATTTAATAACCCATTTTGTTAATAACCTGATTTAGTGCTCGGAAATAGGAGGTTTCTATTGCAAGTGGATAACAAGCAACTGTTGACGAATGTGGGCTTAATCATCACTAAATATCAAATATAATGAACATCAAAAGTATGACGATTGTAGGACGTTCTCTTAGTTACAGAATTCACGCCCACTTGTGCATTAACGAATGAATGATTTCTTGGTTTTTGATTCGTTGGATGGATTCGCTTCATTTGCAATTTGCACATCTCTTCTGAAATAAAAATGGAATAATAGCAGAAAAAAATCTTGACAATGCGTCTGAAAGATGTTTATTAAAATAAACCGGAAAGAAAAAAGTTTAGAGTGGGTATATGCGCAAATGTTGAGCCAACATCACATTTATAAACAAATTTCAAATTTCACAGAAGCTTTTAGTTTCCTAACTTCATTTCGGTGTGGATTTTCATTAAAATTTTATCCTATCAAAGACCCCTCGTTGCATTGGTTCGCGATTTCCTTTCCGGTCATTTCCATTCAATACCTATTGAAGACTGTATGAGTTCTTGAGCAGGTTAGCAGTGAACTTCCCCAAATCGTAAGCCCCTCGCCTTTCTTATCTTCATTAATGACTTATCCAGTTCCCTCTCACATGATCCCAAGTGATTTCTGTTGGCTGACGATATCAAAGTCTTCACCATCATTAGGAGACTTTAAATCATCCTCAAGTATACTGACCACTGGTCACACAAATGGCTTCTTCCTTTGACCTCAGAAAAACAAACTCACCTGTTTTGGGCAAATATCCCTAAAAATCCTCTTCCTACTTAATGGTGTTGATCTTATAGCTTCTAAAGCAGTTAAAGATCTGGGCGTTACAACCAACAACAAGCTCATATTCCATGACGTATTTCACACACTGTGAAAAGAAAATACAAACGTTTCTCTTATTCTGTGCTTATTCTCTTCCGCAGATATATCCATGCTTACTAAATTATTTAAAACCTACGTTCGTATCACCCTCGACTATACCTGCAATATCTAGTCTTTATCGAATGTTTGCAGCGGTACTCATCACCTGAATGTGATCGAAATCTTTCAAAAACGCTTCACCGTTCGCTTGTTCAGAAGATAGTACGATTGATCATTTATGACTACTAGCAACATTACAAACAATTGGCGTTAGGTTTGCAGGCGCTTGAGCTGCGTCGTTTCTAATGTGATCTAGTATTGCGTACAATATTATTCGTGAAGATAGGATATTCCCTTCGACAAATTCTTTGAATTATTCTTCACGAGGGACTGCATTCGTTCGGCAAGCTCTTCCAAGCTAACTTTTAATATGTGCAAATTGAACACATTCGAACACTCCCTCAGGATTATAAGTGACTGAGATTTTATACGGAAAAAAATGCGAAAGCGAAATCACAAAGGATTTTAAAAAAGAAAATCAAATTCCCTAACAGAAGAATTATTCGGTTTCGCATCTCGAATGAGAGGATAAGCATCAATCCTCATTCCCTTCACCCTTATTTTTATTTTTGTAGGTCTTCACATACCTTCCTTTTTTTGTGAGCAGGCACTGCCTCGTAAAAGGGTTAATTCCTAGTTATAGCATATTGTTCAGTCTGCTTTCGTTTATAGATATGCTTTTCCTTTCTGTTATTCTTTCCCATCGTTTCACTCGTTGGCTAATATGTTCGCCTTTGTATCATGTGCCATGTACAGCATATGCAGTTTCATATATGTACGGATAAATTCGTCATCGTCATTAAAAAGATGCGTACAAATCCATCCTTGCTTCAGCAGTTCTACAGCTGAAATCACAGGACAGATCTGAAAAAAGGCAACATTGCTCATAAACAACCTTATTGTGCCTCAAATAACACTGCTCCCACTAATAAAAATAACGATTTATGAAAAAGACAATTGTTATACTCCAGAAAATCATAAACAACATCACTCAAACTTGGAAACATGGACTACGTCTCCATATATCAGTAAACATTCAAGCAAAGAAAATTCGATGTGGTGATGAACAAGTCGATTCAATAATGAACAAACACATGAAAAAATCAGGTTATTGCAGAGTCCGGCGGAAATGGTGTACCTGAGGAGTATGACTAACATTTGTAATGAGCGTTTCAGCAATTAACAAGCAAAATCTTTATCGGCCTATCGGATCAAATCCATCGATTGCAATCGCATAAGCATTGACGTCTATTGCGAATATTCTTCCATATCGTTACCTCCTTAGATTTATGAAGTATAGTTTTTTTTGAGATTTGCCAAACGCTAGCACAAAATATAACGGGTGGTAGTGAAACGATGGATAAGAAATGATGCCATGGAAAGGACTCCAATGACCCAATTTTATTTTTATAGTTTTAGTGACTCTTGAGTTGAAATGATTCGGTGGATGGATAGGTAAATGCATATGCACTACCATTCATGCAAGATGACATTTGGGTAAGATTGACAAAATCGCATAAATTTGTTTTTATTATAATCGCAAGATTCTTTTTATATGCATGAGCGCCTCAAAAGTTGCGAAGATGCAGCATCTAAATGTACCTTTTTTCAATTTTACTGTCGAAGAAAATATGAAAAAGCTCAATTAAATCTTCTAATAAATTTGCAGCGGAAGGAGCGCCAATACAGAGACACTGTTCGAGCTGTATAATCCGAGCTCATTTCATTCACAAGATTGCCACTTATCAACCAAACAAATGCGAGAAAAAAATGCATGAGACGCACTTCTATACCGATGATCAGAAACTTAAAAATACAAATACGATTTTACAGAATTGGTTGTCATGGATGAATTTCTTTTTTCATCAACAAAAAATTAAACCATTGCCATGTTGATAGGGGAATTAACTAACACATGAAAAAGGAAAGAATACTGTAACTAATTTCATTAAAGCATTCACATTCAAGCAAAAACGTTACGCTGTGCAGGCGAGAACGTTGAGTGGGAACAATAAGAACGTGGGAACCTATTAAATTAGGTAACAAAAATGTGTTATATGAACTCAAAGTGCAAAACTTGCTTGTGAATTCTGTCTGAATTCGTTTCATTGTTAAATACTTCGTAGTAATAAATGGTCTCATTTCCTGTGCATTTGACTAGAAACATTGAATGCTTTATTGGGTTTGGTTGATAGCAACTGCACCTTAAAAATGATCCTAGATTTCCTCATGTTTAATTCTGCGATGTGCGACTCTATGAAGGATATAATTATGAACGCAAAGTGAAACGATCCAATTTGACGCCTCAAAACAGAGAACAAATTGCGCGCCTAATATTAATGATTTCATTAGCAGTCATCTAATAAACTTCGTTTTTGTTGTAATCGGTTAGGGCATTTTCAAATATCACTTGCGCATCCATACTTCTAATCACTTGCAATTAAAAATTTCGTTGGGATTTCTTAAGGAAAATGTTTTTGTGAGCTCAGCGACACTCCACTTAAATAAAACTTTTCTATCAACGAAAAGCTTCTAAGATTATGAAAATATTGCCGGATGATGATAATGTTGGAGTGCGTACTATTCGGGATATAAGCACAGGAAATGAGCACTTAAAATGTTTTGTAATTTCCAACTACAATTACCTCTGCTTCTGCTAAGAAACATACAATTTACGAGAGAAATTGTATGATCACAATGTGAATAGAACGTTCTGACAAAAAAGACGAAGAACTAAGAAATTAACGCACTCATTAAGCGATTTGATGAGCACTTTCTAACTATCCTATAGGGTATTTGCGTCTAAACTAAGCAATAAATGATTATTATTTATCTCGGCATACAGTATTGACTTGACAACATTTTCATAAACTAACGTTTACCTTGTGTTATGTACAAATGATGAAAATTGGAATGCAACAACTTTCATATCTTATAAATATCAGATGTCTGTGACAATTAACGGCTAAAAATTTCACTGGCTCAAAACCTTCGCAGATCAATTGTAATCAACCTCGAACAAGACAAAAGATGAAAAAATATTTTCGAGTAGCAGAACGAATTGCTGATGAGCTAAAGCTACTGATTAAAAACAATCAAATAAGCTTAAACATGAGGATAATGCCCATGAATAAAGAGTTGCCAATAAGAAGGCAAACTTGTAGATATAAATACAAGCGTCAAGGGCAAAGGCCCTAATTGCTTTGATTTACGCGCAAGATTTTGTTTTGACTCGTTACCGCACCAGGTAGAATTGCTTTTAGATATGCTCCTTGCTGAGACTAAGCTAATTCCGAGAATTACTTGCTGAGATGCATTTTAAAAAATTCACCTGCTTTTCAACGGTCATGATCGCATTTATCGTTATAGAATAGTCATATATGAACACTCTAATCCTCTAATTATCAGAAAATTGGCGATATATACCCTAGAAATTCCAAATTTTGTTTGCCTGAAGAGCTTTATTTTATGCATGAGGTAACTAAGTGATTACTTTTCGGCGTGACAATGCTTCAATAACGCACATCCCTTGCTGTCATGAGTGCGAGCAGTAAAGAAAATCCTCAGTGATAGTGGTCAAAAGCAGGGATGAAAATCCTGCCCCTGGACACATAATTTTCGCGCTGACGTTCAAATCGTGATCATTGAATCCTCCAGTCTTTTGCACCAGAATGACTTCAATCGCATCTAGATCGGGTGTTCTTTTTTTAATGAAAGAGAAATTAATGGTGTCGAGCAACTGCTCATGACGCAAGCCTACTATAATTATAATTGCAAGCATGTCAGTAGGAGATTCACACGACGGCAACACAGGCAACAATTTATTTTCATATTTACTTTCGAATCTACAGGGAATGTTCATATGTGCGCACTTTCCAGAAGCTGACGTACTGATGGCGTTAATAAAGTACAATTCGTGATCGTGCTTTTTAAATTAGTTGAAATCATTGCAATGGATAGGCGAGTGTCTCGACGAATTGAGAAGGGGGGGGGGGGCGTAGGCGAGGGACGTGAGCGAAACGGCAAAAGGGTGATTGAGAAACGCCGATTTATATCTGAGAGGAAGCACCAGTCACCTAGCTGTCAATGATCCGCCGCCATTCGCACTGACTTAAGCCATCCTAGCAATAGTGATTAGCAATAGTGATGACTGACCATATTTCGATCGGTTTTTACAACCTAAAAGCACTTTTGATTTTTTCCGTCTTTCGGTTGCATCCGCTCTTCGTCTTTCACGACTCTTCCCGACACAAAATTTTAAAATTGCTTAATGAAACGCTCAGAAGTGCAACTTCCTAATAGATGTAGCGAGACTGCAACTCGATAGGGTTTGGTGAATCATTTATTCAGCAGTGTTTCGTGGCAAATGGTCTACCAAATATCTGAGCCTATCGGAGACTCTATTAATGTAACTCTTTATTGTGTGCATTGAATGAAAACTTGCCATCGAGAGGCTGCAGAGGAACAAGCAAATTGCTCCGACATATGACATCTGCCCATTTGTTGGATTCATCGTCCTTCTCAAAAGCTGCTTGAAGGGCTCTCAGCTATTTCAAGAGGGATTACATCGCGTATGCTTTTATGTTACCCAGTTTCTATCAACAAATTCTATTTAATTCTATTTAATTCTATCAACAAATATCTCACTTAAAATGTATGCACTAACAATTATGCCTTTTTGTTTTTGTTTTTTTTTTTAATATGCCCACGTAAACTGTTCACTGCTATTGCAACAAAATGGGCTGCATTATTCTGTGTTGCCGTGAAGGACCTTGAAATCACTTGCTATTATCACACTCGTTGTAATTTCCTCGCATCCTTTAACAGGATATTTGAGGAATGTGTAAGTTGTGAGATACATTTCAATGAATTGAATGAGCATAGATTTTCTCTAGCAAGTTGTATAATTTTCAATAACACTTTCGAAAACAAATTTCGCCGTGTTCGCATCATTTAGTTTACCTATCAACATGAGATCTTCACAATTAATCGCCTAAATCATCCAAACTCCCGTTTTCGCAATTTGATTGAAACATTGCGTTCTCGAAACAGCACTATAGAAGGGTTCCTGTGGATTCGTTTGTTAAATATCTTATTGAATTTTTTGTTGACTTCACTCTCAGTTTGTTTGACAGCCCATTAGCTATTTTTTAACTTCACTGATCGAAAAGTCACTGGCAGATATTTTAATATTCTCATTACGCCAGCGTTATCCACTTTCTTTTGTTTCGTGCCTTATCTTTATTCTGCCCCCAATGTTATCACACTCTTGCAATGACAACTTCTTTCGGCAGTCGGCCAACGTCTTTCTTGGTTTTTTGTAATCACACTTATTTAATTCGCATTTGTCTTCTTCAGTATTAAATTTTTAATATTTAAATCACGGAATATGATTTCGAAACAATTTATTTTTTTCATCAAAAGACCGATTTGTTCTATAGAAGCTTCGGCAACATGAAGAAGATATTTTCTTTAAATTTTATTATCAACTATACAGCAATCTCAGCACGGTCATGCTGACGTTCATCTAATTGAGTATCATTTTATTCGCTTAGAAATGATTAGCAGATAATAACTCTTATCGACTAGACAATAATAAGTCTTGTCATCTAAATAGTACTTCTAAGATAACGAATGTAGTAAGTAAAACGAGTAATAAACAAATGCTCGTTTCTATGAAGCGATGCACACTTCATTTTTATACCGCTTCATTGATCTTCTTTCAATTTTCAATTAGTGAAACGGCATTCTTTCCTATATGTCCACTCCCGTCCTATCTCTTTGTGAAGTGTCCATCTCTGCAACCAATAATTTCACTTCACTAAATTCATATAAACAAGGAACTTCAGATATACTACATCAAAATATCCATGCAACATTACCTAGACAAATCATGCGCTTCACCGATTGACGGTATTTGCTAAATGCCTATTTGAGAAAATCTACTTTAGCAATTCAAGATACTGTTTGATCTGGCTAGGGCGATCTCTACTCACAAAGCATTTTCTCAAAGACTTCCATAGGGCAAAAGGCAAGTGTGTTAGAATAGTCAGCATAATTGACAAGTCATTTTACATCGTTGCTTCTGAATCTCCGCATAGAGAGGAGTCGTGCATAAACCGTTGCGTGCATAGATGGCACATAATGGATCCTGCAAATCATATGGTATTTACAAACGGATACAAAGGGTATAAAAAGCGCATAATCTCTCTCCTCAAATGTCAAATTCCTCTTGGATGATGTCCCCTTCATGGCAATTTCATTTCATATTTATAAAATTGACCACAAAACCTGCTCTTAAAGATTGAACTTTTGACGCTCTATATGAGAAAGTATTCACTGCGGTGTTTCATATGATTTCCAATCTTCTTTACTGTATGAAGGTTCTTTCTCTACGACTTAAGATTTCATCAAGGTGCGTCAGTTTCCTCCTATTTGCGGCAGCTTATAAGTACCATCGTTGACTATCGTTCAAATTCAAGAGGCAGCAGTATAAGCCTTGAAAATGCAGACTCTCATACCAAAACTGGCAGTCGGAAACGTAATGTGCTCTTACATGATCATACTTTATTAAGAAACGACCTTGCGGTAGACTTGGCGAGTACAGTAGATCGATGGTGGTGGTGCATCGAAGTATATTTCAAATTGCGTAAAATCACATCGATTATTCGAAACGGTACGCGGATACAAAAGGAAATTCGTTCAAAACACTCACACTATCGGAACATTCTTTCGACTTTATCGTTTCATCGTCTCCCATAGCAGCTGTGCAATAGCCGCACGATGATGTGCACATATCTCGCATTATTTCCCTTCAATTTTCAATTAAAAAATATAACATTTCTGAGGGGAAGGTTTTCAGAAAAAACACTCCACAAGGAGTTTTGAAATAAAGCCAACATGAAACGAAGTTTTATTAAAAAGGATTCTTAACTATCCTTGTAAATCAGAACGAAAGTAATTGAAAAGTTAGAGGCAATGAAATCTGAACAGGGCCATTGATAGTACTGTACCGATGCATAAAATGCATGAACCTATCCTAAAAGTGCAACGAACGTGAAGGATTTTTTCACTTTTGTTTCACCTATAAACTTCCGCTAACATTTCGCCCTCAAATGCTCCGCAAAACATCCCCGAACATACGTTGGACTGAAATTTTATGATTCTCTTCAACTTATCGAAATTCGTTCGCTCACCTCTTATCAAAAATTTTCTACATATTATGAACAACGTTATTGAAACTCTATAAAATGATCACATAGTGATGAGGCATTAATAGAATGAAAGAGAAAAATGTTTACCATTCTGGAGTCAACGGAGAAAATGGGAGATTCCTTTCAAACTATAATGCCATAAATTATAGGCATTAATCTCCCACTGAGGCTTCATTTTTAACGTACCAGAGAATTTTCAATGCGAGCTGGAAATATGAGTTCCAAAGAGTTGAGGAAGACTTTGAAACCAATCCAATGTATGGTTAAGGACTGTCTTGCTTTTTCTGAAGCATTTGGGACCTTTTGAAGTGAATATTGAGGGGAATAGAAGATAAATTTTTGTACTGAGACTTGCAAAATGGTAACATTTTCCAAGCTTGTATTTACAAAATTATGAAATATTACTGGTAAAGGTTAAGCTCGCAAAATCCTCGCTTGGCAAGCACCAAACAGTTTGAGCCGGTATCCTCACAAATATTCGCTCCATTTTGCCCATCTGAAAACCCAGCCGGCGTCGTTATTTGTCATCCACCATCATAGCGCTATGAGCAATGAGCTATTGTTGAGATATCGACAAGAAGTGCATATCTTTTGATTTGCTGCCTCAATAATAAACTGAGCTAAGGTTGCACATGCTAGACATAGAGAAATACATCCTAAGTGTCATACCAACGATCAAATATGTGCTTTATTGAAAAGCATCAATAAAAGCTTAATGGTAATAATCAGTGATGGAAGTTACGGCACCGTGACCACATTTGGAACGTTCCACTGACAACCAGCATCAAATGCGTTTCATTGAAATATGCCTCCTGCTGTTTATTTCATATTCTTAGCTAATTCTCTTCGTGCCTTTAAGAGTCTCCTATGAAATTCGCTGTCATAGGAATCGTTGGTGATTAATGCAACCAGGCAATATGTTTCCGGATGATGCAACAATAATAACCGTAGTGCTTCAGCTTGTTTCACATTTTAGAAGCAATTCGTGTTGATAAAACATTTCATCTGATGGGATTATGCATTTCAATATGCCCTCCAAGTGATAAGCACACCTGATTGTTTTGTGCATTCTCCTAGTCGATTAAGCTTCTCGATGTCGAGCACTGTGAGTTCTGTATTATCGTTGAGTCGAACACCTCTCTAGAATTAAGTTCATCAATGACGCAAACAAGATATCAGTGATTAGATTTTCCTCGGAAACAATTCTGTTGTGTTGGAAACGTGGAAATATTGAAATAGTTCACACTATTTTGCTCTTTTAGTCCGTTCCTCAGGAAATTTCATAATCATAATTTACAATCCTAGAAATAAACTGTAGGATGTAAAGTGAATTTTTTCTCAAATTCATTTGGTTTTAACTTCATGTCCACAGTGTTACGTTTGCAGGTTTGGCATCGTAAAAAATTTCGGTTGAAAGGAAGGAATTATGGCATCGATACCTCACCTTTATCGGAATCATTGTTACGAGTCGTTTCTTAGATTTTCGATCGAATCGACCGAATGCGGTGCCATCATAATGCATTATAGAGTAATAGTCATAAGCATGACCGTATAGATCAACTTCGTTCATTCTAAGTTTCTCAAAATTCACTGTAAGAAAAGTTTTCAGCTTTGTGGGGAAAATTTTACAAGTAGAGCATCAGAAAAAACAAGGGAACGAAAGTCAATTGCATATTTTAACGTATGATCATCAAATTTGCTCAAACGAATCCTTTAGAACAACCGTGCACAGCCTCACTGGTGCATCCACTTCTTATATAGCATTTACTGTGTTGAGGAAGATTACTTACCAACTTCCTGATCTTAGGGAACTTAGCAAAATACCACCTTAAATATGAAAAAGTTAACAATGTCCAAGTTTTCATCCAAAACCGTGGCTCATTCCATGCAAGAGCATATTGTGACTAATACTATATCAACTTGTGAAAAAATTTTGTCTTCAATATTTGCTCGTTGGTATTTATCGTGTGGACAAAAAGGAAGATACAAAAGATGACCAATTTGTCCAGGTACAACGTTGCTGTATTGGACGCGAATGTATGCATCACGATCAGGCCTTTGATGTTCATGCTCGAATCCAAGTGCATGCATCATTTCGTGCCATATGATATAGCTCACCAAGCAGTCACGCGCAAGTGACATCAACTGACGTCCACCTGAAGAACTCGAGCTATGAACTGGACCTTGAACACGAACTGTTCCTGCATCAATAACATGTGTTATCGTCGGTTTTGAAGCAAAACATTGTAAATCTTCAGTCATCAATTTTGATTCAACATTAAAACGTGCTCATCAAAAGAATAAGAATTATCAGTTCCACACTTCTAAACTCTCCGACAAAAACTATGGAAACTGTTGCCTAAAGAACATTACACGCCTAATGTGCATAGTGCATAAATATAGTGCATAAATGAGCCAATCATTTCACTATTCGCTTGAAATAAAAAAGTACCAATTCTGCCGACATAAGAATAGCATCCATCAAGCGGTTCCATTGAAATATAATCATCTTCGGTTGTTCTTATGATGAATTTGAAGCAGGATCGACGCTGCAGTTCGAGGAGAGCTTCCATTATGAGCGCCTTCCTAGAGAAAGTGCTTGTTTCACATTGAACTCACTCGTTTCTATGCGATTTCTGCATGTCGATCGTTTACTATACACTTTCCAATACCTATTGAACGGTAACGTTTTCAATATAATTTGATCTTTGGTAAGTGAAAACAAAAACTGTCTGAAAAATGGATGGGAGGTCAATAAACAGAGATTGGGACGGAATGTTGCTAGAACTGAGGAGTGGATATGAGCTGTTTGAAGCAGCTTTGCTATGTTGAGGGGGGACGTAATCTGATTGAAACTGAAGTGTCGAAATCAGACCTCTCTGATAACCAAGATCGGCTTTAGCTGCTATTCTGCAATCTTTATTCAACCACGGATGAAGTGCACTACAATTGCATTGCCAGTAAGGTGAATCAGCTTTCGCTTTCAAGAGAGTTTTGCTCTCGATGCTAATGGAAGTGGCAGTATAACTAATCAAAAATATGATGCAAAATGAAAGGAAACAAAAGTTTCGAATGCACAATCAACCTTTAAAGCATTTGAAAAGAACCATAGAAAGGTGCATCTGAACTCACTGCATATCACTGTACTTATCTGACAGTTGAAAAGGCACAATATTGTCCACCCAACGAATATCGTCGGTATCTTTGCGGGAGACTGACCTTGGCAAGTCTTGAGATGCAGCATACTTCCGCATTTGCCTCGGCGTAATCACTGGAAGCTATTTCTCGATGGCGAATCGATTTTTATGGGATGGTCAAAAAATAGATATTAGTAATGATACGCAGTGGCATATAAATTACTTGCGAACTATCGCATAACTATCGCAGTAATTGAAATCATTTCTATTACCAAATTCATAGATTTGCAGTAATTGCAGCCTAGATTGCAAGTTGATATTCCTGTAATCGAGAGACGTAGTCACTATGAAAAGATCTCCAGACTGAGCCTTTTTAAAAGCTAATAGCATGAATGAAGTTTCGATGAATTCTCATGAGATATTTCGATGAACAAACGGCCATGATTTTGCTGCTATCGAAGGGAGGAAGATCAAACGGTCAGGAGCAGTTCAAGTTAATGTTGAAAGCCTTTTCAACTTGGCTAATAGGCCAGTTAAATCGAATTAATACAAAGTTAGCATGTGTTTATGGTGATGAATTTCGAAGCACGAATCTCCAAATACCTATTGCCATGAAAGTTTCCAAATTTTATGAGATAACTCACACAAATCCCCAAATTGCACGTTAGCGCTACTTCCGACATTGATCTGCCAAGAACTCTTCAGCGTTTCGCTTAATACACCTGTCATTTCGAAGATGCTTACAGTAATGACAAATATGACATAAATGCTGTCCACAAACATCTGAAAAGAGTTATCGTGCCAAGTGGAGCGATGATAAAAACTGCGTCTTTAACAATGACAAATTGTATGAAAGAAATGTGCCCAAGTTCACTACGTATATTCCTCAGTCTCTCTTGATCACGTTTCAACCTCTAAGTTTACATAAAGCAATCGAAGTAGAATTTTAAGTTGCATTCAATGCACTCAGATAATACAAATTGTTTATTTAAATGACTATGCAATTGCCGAAATGATCAGCAATCGATGATAATGCTAGCTCAACAAAAAGTTTTGTTTGGGAAATCCCGAATCGAGTTGGAGCGCCTCAAGGCTCGTCGCATCTCCGATTTTCGAAGAGTCTGAGATACTTATACGAATCTATGACATAACAGGTAAGTAAATGCAGTTCAAAATCGAAATGGACTTTAGGAGGCAATATCATCCAAAGCAAATATTCCTGCTTGACGATGACTATGATTTGATTTGCAATTATGCTCACCAGGGATGATACAGCCAGCATTGAGAGCGATGACGGCGAAGAATATCACATTCGATGATTGGTTAAGCATTTATTATTGGCTTTGTTCAACGTATTGCGCATCTGTAAACAAAAGCTCAAAATTTTTTCAACGAGAAAACAATTGCAAAATTTTGATGAAACGAAATATTTGCCCAATGCCTACCAACCGGCTGGCTGTCTGCTCGCAATAGTTGATATGCCTGCTTCGACTAAAAATGGAAATTAACGCAAATAAACGTTAGTCAACATTACGACTGTGTACCTATCACACAATATGTTACGTAGAAATTTCCTTTCAAACATGATATTCGTCGGCATGACTTCCGATCATATATGCTCTTTTTTCTCCGTCACTATTTTTTCAAAGGACAGTCTATTACTTGCAAATGTGGAGATAATAGTCTAAATAGATGAGTTATTAAAGAGGTTATAGTCAATAAAACAATAACGTATGGGGAACATTTAACAAAAATTCAGCAGGAAGCTTCTTTCATTTCTTTTTATGAGAAGCTTTACGTAACAATTTCGAAAAGTTTTATAAAAAATGTTTTTTAGTCTTCCTATTGAAATTCCCACTTCGATTCAATTAAAACTTTTCTTGGCGATCGTTTTCCAATGACATCAAGCAGTTAATTGGAAAAAAAATGTATAATTATTTATTGAAGTGCACATCATCGTGGTATTTTAGGGATTTTGACCGATGGAAATAACTTCGCTAATGTCATTTACCGCAAGGTGTTCAATGCGACGTTCTCAATAAAATTCACTTCACATCGAAATGCAAAAGAACTTGCACGACTGTTGGAACAAGTAACTTCAACTGCTGATATTGTCCTCTCTGATGCCTTAATGAGACACTTCATTGAAGTTTAATATCACATGTCATTGTGGCTGCAGGATGAATCATAACAACATTGTCGAGTGAAGGCGTATCCGTGAATTGTTGCTGTGCATGGATTCAGTGTAATGTAGTGCATGCATTGTGGTGCCGTTCCCTAAACAAGCATCCAACTTTTATGAACAAAAGTGTGAGAACGAATCATACAACAAGCTCGATGAATAAAGCGTTATGGGAATATTGCATATATTTCCTTAACAAAAACACACATATCCCTATGTTACTCTTCAATGAGGCGCAGAGTGACTATTGTTGCATAACGAGATGCTTGTTATAGTTGGCTAATCCGCCACATCAATTGTTGCTATTGCCGCAATCTGATTTATCGCTTTAAATAGTGCTTATTCTTGCTGATGTCAGTTGAATTTTGCTTCTATTATCTAAAAAAAAGCAAATTTATGATCAATAGGTCGGTTATCGTCATGCTTAAGATGATGAGTTTGGTTGGTCTGAGGATTAATCCATTTTAATGCATGTGTAACCTCACAAGAGGAGGATTATATATATTTATGGACGTTCAAATCCTGCTGTTTCGAATAGATCTTCAAATGCAAGTTCTCCTCAAGAGGCATGGTATTGGTTGAAACCTTCCCTCAGTCATGGCAGCGATACGAAGGCGGCGTTTGACAGACTTTACTATATTTGTTCACCGATTCTTTAAGAAACCCTCTATGAACTAATTTTGGTATAGTAAGTAGCGGTGGAGAGAAATATTGAAAATGTTACTGAGGCATCATTTAATGTACGATGTGAATATGACATAGCAGCGTTATTTGAAATGAATCGAGGAGTGTCGGTATTTTAGGACAATCGATGCAACATTAGGTGAGCGGCGTTTCTCTGCAGGGTGCTCATTGCAAAGCTCGCATTATCAATCACGATTCCACAACTCCACTCTATTCCCAGCATTGCCGCATAACCTTTGATGACTCCTTTTCCACATTATTCATTTACCGTCATTCATTCACTCAAAATCGTTATTTCTTTTATAAGCGAAGTATTTACTATTCCCCAAATATCCTACTGTCACTTTTTCATTAGACAAATTGTATAGTGGCGACCAAGAATGTAGACCAACAATATTTGCCGTAATAACATCTTTTATCTAGCACTCACCTAGAAGTTGTCATCTACAGTATTTTTGATACTGATGAGCCCGAATTCGTTGTTTTCTTGAAATTGCCATGAGTTCAGAGAAAATATATTTTGAATCGGTATCTACTGAATGTGGGATATCGATCAATGTTAGGCATTCAGCAAGCTCCGTTTTCCAGCGATCATGGTACTGCGAATTCGCAAAATTTTCGCTTAATAAATATATCGCTCAGAAGTTTGGAATTACTTTCGTCAGCCTTAAGAATCGTGAAAAGGACGTCAAGGAGACTGACACGATACCCAGTCTTGCATTTTCGTTTGCTGCAACAACCACTTCTTTAAATCACCAACAAATTATAAAATATGCAGACTAATGCTTTCATGGTATAATTGCTCTCAGTACTCGTTCAAATTTTCTGAAAATGATGAGAAATTCAAATCCTAGAGGCGTAAAATTCATCCAATCTTTTTTACAACTTTAAACGTTCACAAATTCCAAGGGTATAGAGGCTATTTTACGGTATAGATGCCCAACCGCTCCTATAACTCAAGCTACAGTGGTTTACAAGATGAAGCTAGCGACAGGTAGACAAACACCCATGTACATATCGTTAAATAATGCGCGCTGCAAATTTAAAAAATCCACAAACCGGTTCAAAAACGAATATTTTGCAGGAAATTTGCAAAAATTCGTTCATGCAAATTTTTGCTCGTGGTATCGGATTCGTTGAAATATGAATGCATTATTCCTCATAAATAATTCTTTTTGTAGCTTACGCAAATAGTTGATCGTGCAAGGGAGATGTAAGAACATGCATTGCCACACCTCTTCTTTCTTTCTTCTTTGGCACTCTTTTTTTTTCGCTTTGTGGCTGTACCTGTGTAAAATGAAAAAACCGAGTGATGTGAGGCGTATGCAAATTTTTTTCTCACTCTGCATACATTTTTCCTGGTTTTCCAAACTTTCCTATCCTCTGAAAGTCGATAGATCAACTGGAAAGCTGGAATTAAAGCAGCACTCTATTCCCATCAATTTCCTTTGACTTGACTTCAATCAACATTATCGAACAGGTAGGCAAACGCAAGTATTGCATATGCACATATTCGATATCCTTATAATGCACTTTGCAGGTGTAAATTCGCAAACGTATAAATGCAAATAGTCAAATGACGCGCATTTGCACCTGATTGCAACGTCGATGATATATGACTAGAGCATGCGACGATTTTTTTAAATATTACATTGAATTATTTTATATATGGGGTATCCGTTCCGACTTTTAAAGCATAGTTTCGTTCATGCAAATTGCTGCCTGATAATGCACCAAAATTGGCTACTGAGCAAACCAGTCAAATAGTTTTTACATGTGCCTCGCGGACTTGAGTGAAAAAAAAAAAAGAAATGAATCAGTCTGCAGCAGCAGCAGCAAACAGCTATCGAATCTTCAGGGAACAGGTGGAGAATATTTCAAAGAAGCTTGCATGTAATGTGTTTTTTGCATTTCCTCTCATTATTTGCATGAATTGCCAATAAAAATTATAATTTTTGCGCGATAATATATCTAACTTTAAAGTGATGCAGCTTCCTGTAGAAATCTGCGAAATTTCGTTAATGTTTCCACTTCGTAGGTGTGAAATAGAAATTTGTAGAGTTAGGCAGTTTAACTGACTATGATGCCTTTCGAACTTAATAAATCAACTTGAATGGGGCAATAACTGGTCACCTAGACGTGCCTATCAGATTTCCCAACACAAGCTTCAGCTGTTCCTAAGTTGAATAGGCGTACATGTAGTACAAGCGCGTACACATTGATGCCACATTGCTATAATGTGCTTCGCAAATGGCAGTTATATTGTAAAATTGTTTTCGAGTCGTTAGCATAGCTGTTTGTGTGTTTATCGGGAGTAACGGCACCATATGCATCGAACGATAAAATTTTCTCACTTGTTAATCTTGTCCCTTATTATTCACACTTTTTGATTGTCACCATTTATGTGAACTTTATGAATTGATAGACTATGAAACATGCTCATTATTTTATCCTCTATTACGCTAATGAAGTATTGCTGCACTGAAGATACTTCATGGAAAGGTGATGCATCATCGTGTTTCTTTTTTATTTTGGCGAGAAGTTTCTCGGATTTGCGTATCTACACAATTTATTTGTACAATTTATTTATTGAGAAAAATATGCTGCATTGCAGGCCTGAAAGTTAAACTCATACCTCGAGAAAGATTACTTTTATGGCAGTTGTTTTTTGAGAAACTTTTCCAACGAGCTTCAGCGCTCGAAATTTTTCTGATGTTCGGCTATATTTCAACGTGCAAAGTATGAGAGCAAATGATGAAGGCAAAACTGTTTTTCGCTTCCTTTCTACATATGTCATGCATCAATGAATGGTATCAATAATATATCTAGAGCAGCTAATGACTTGGATTCCATTTGGATAAATAAAGTGATATTGGCAGTCTCACTGAATTCGTAAGATGCCAATTTAGCGAATGTGACTTCACTTGAACAAATTCGCCTATTTAAGTTTTCTTAATGAAAGCGTTTCACTGATTGCGACGAAACTGTTTCTGCTTGGTCAATATTCATTAAAGCAAACAACGAAACTTTCCGAGTATCTGCAAGTACAGCTGTGAGGGACGTTTTAATGTACGACTGAGTTGGTGCTGAACTTATTGACAACGTGTTTCAACCGATCTGAGATGTTTTATTTCTCGAAACCTCGACAAGTCTTTCTCCAGTGACAGTTCCGGTGTAGAACGAAATGTGGAGCGTGTATGTGTTTTGATATGTTTCCGCTCTTCAATGTGATGACGCCTTTGCAAAGGATCGCGTTTTTGTGAGCGTATTCTAGTGTTGCGAGCACATAGTGATGGCCATGTTGAGTTCTGCTAACAAAACTTTATCTAGCAGCTGGCTATTTAATCACTCTATGCCCTTCATTCTTAGGTAGTTCCTCCCTTTTTCATCATTACCTTTTCTCGCTGATCACTCTAACTAGTTGGCCAAATCATCCATAACCGACAATCCTTGTTTTTACTGTCCATAGTGGGTTCATCTGGTGTGTTCCCTCTTCCACCTACTCAAACTTCTTGCGCTCAATATCCATAATATATAATCGTCTATGTTCAGTGAAAGATAAAACGTTTTTCGAAAGGGTTGTGTTTCTATAATAATGAAAACTTCGAAGGGTCGGTAGGAGATACTGAAATGAGGTGCATGAAATCAAGGATTCTTTATGATGCCATCACTTAATGAGGCGTCTTTTAGTGTTTGGATATTTGCTGCTACTTGATGGTTTGCGGTCGTCGATCAGTGGATCATTTTCTGCCGTTCTGATAAATCGACATGATAAAAGAGAATAAAATGTAATCTGCCGTATATCAATCAACAAAACACAGTGCTCGCTGTGATTTTAGTAGTACATCATGAAGTGCGTTCTTTCACATTGTTTGTCTTTGAATCGGTTTTTTTTTTTTTTTTGCTTTGTCTTATCCCCCACTGTTGCTTTGTCCTATCCCCCACTCATCGATAGCAAATTTCACATCTATAGCTTTCAGGCGAATGAAAGACAAACAAGGATCTTCCGTTTACGTGGAAAAATAACTACTATAACCATCAAATTGAAGTTGCATCCATCGTGCAAGTATTGAAGGGAGTGTCTGCGGGAACACAAAAAATGCTCACCATCTGCTTTAGCTTTATTCTCTAAAATTGTTTGGCATTATATTTCCAGTGCTGATTTCATATGAAAACTAGCTAATTACATCTTTAAATGATTGAAAAACTTTTCTGCTCAGACCTATCGAAGAAGAATAATGAGAAATAATGCAGAAATTTCATGGGCATTGATACGAAGATGAGAAGACTAGTTGAAAAAAAAAAACAGTAACGTCAAAATTGAGAAGACAATGTAATTGCCACAAATATTCTTAACGACCACCTGTAGCATTACTTATTCGCATTGATAATGTTAGATAATTTAACATTTGATTGTTGTGTTCGCAATTTCTAATTCCTACCTTTCATGTACTTAGGAGTGCAACTCATTGAGTTTAAGCACACTGTCATAATGTAAAGTCAGAGAGCTTTGAAGCGCATAAGTGATTCATTGAGACGCAAAGACTAAAGGGAACAATGCAGTAGAGTGTTTCGCGCCATATCAGGTTTAGCCATAAAACAGCGCTCGGAGAGTGTCACCTGTGATAGGTGAGCGAATGTTCACAACTGGGTTGATTATGGTTCGCGGTTATTTTATGAGATTAATTCCTGTTTTCACTTCGAACCGCTACATTACCGTGCCATCACTAAAACATAGGCACTGTTTGCCATATGGCGTTGATCTTTGCTCATTCTAGCCTTATTATTAGAAAGCAAATTCAATTAAATGCCTCTCTATCAACGCTTATTCTTTTGCATAGTTATGCAAATTTCAATTTGAGCGGGCATATCATATATTATTTCATTAGTTTCTATGCAATCAATTGTCATCAACCTTGACGTATGTGCTGAAAAGTTATCTTTCCTTTTCATTTCACCAATGATACCAATCACCTTGTTTATTATGAACATCATCAATACGATAATTCATGTTCCGTTTGAAGACATTGCGCTAATTGTATAAGAATCTTCACTCCACTGGAATTGCTTTTCGCAGAGCTTACAAAAACAATGGAATATAATGAGTTCTTTTTTGGGCTTTTCGGCTTCGTTTTTTCTTTCAAATTCTTGCGTCGTTTTGTGCGTTGAAAAAAGCCTTTGCTCATAGAAGAACGTCGTTCAAAAACTTGTATTTCCCGAAAAAAGAGCATTTCAGTCAAAATAAAAAAATTCAGTTGAAGGAGATATATCTAGGAAATTCTCACGGCCAGTAGCCGTATATAGCTTCCCTTAGAATGATTAAGGTCACTTCATTTGACAACGATTTAAATGTCAGTCCGGCGAACATTAATTGTCGAACTAATCTTACGTAATTTGCGTAAAACGTGAGTCTTGCAATTGGAGTAATGATGGGCACGTGTATCCACACGTTTGCATTTGTGTTCTATCGGTGTTTTCTTACGCGTTTGTGTGTTTGTGTTTGTCTTTTTGTTTCTGTTATGTCTATCTATGTCTGTGGGTGTATGCGTATCTGCGTTTGTGTGTGCCGTGTATGCGGCCGTATGACTTTTTGTACTTATGTGTATGTTCGAGTGTGTTTACTCGATTAGAAGACGTTAATCGGATTGCAAGCATACGCTTCAGCTTTGAATCCTCGTCAATGGCGCTTAAGTTATGTGACCTGTATGCAATAATCGCCCTTGCAGTGCGTGTTCAAAGTCGAATTAGACCCTCCCAGATGTATCTATTTCCGTTGCAGCATTGCACATAAATGCTTCATTTAACAAATGAAGCTGTTATTTGTCACATCAACGAAGCTAACGCTTTTCCTCGTTGACAATAAATGCAGCCTAAGCTCGTCCTATTATTTCCAATAGCACATATCTGCGATATTTAATTTATTCGATCCGCTGTTATTTTTTAGTGTGAGGAATAATTTTATTTTTCCAATAGTGCTAAAGTAGTGATAGAATGTGATCTCGTAAGAAGTGAAAGGAAAATGATTGGTTGCACACAAATAGCTGACTGCTGAGAGAATTCAGAAATTTGCATATATTATTCGCTAAACAACATGGAAATTTGGATTCCCTTGAAATCAGATCGTAATTATTAACATACATGAACCCTCATATTCTATGCTCAACCAAGCAATACTTAGCAACAAGCATGTTTGTTCGAGATGTTTTTATCTGTACCATATGCATTCCTTTTTGAGACGTCTGCCTATACATTATGCTTCATGGTTTATTAAACAATTTACTGATTAACTTGACTGGTGATTTTCATTTGTTCGATCTGAATGTTAAAGACTATCCATCATCCTATACCGTTAGAAGTATTACAGGCTATCTTGTGCCATGTTTTATGAATTTGTATTCGTTTGCTTGAGGGTCGTACTATTTGGCAATGCAATTTGATGTGAACAGTTGGTGGTGCGTAACCCAATCACTTCGAGTTGTTTCCTTTGTATTGTTGAAATGAAGAGGTAAAACATGACAGATTTGTTGCTAATATGATTTGCATTGCTCTTCAGTGTTTATCTGTTGTTTTCCAACTAAATTAAGATCACTCGATTCATATCCCCTATGCTATAATAAATACAGCTCATTTACTGAACATTCTGTAGAATTACTAGGCTCTAATTTGAATTGAATCGAATCACTTCCTTTCAAATGATAGGCAAGATAATTACTGAAATTATTCAAGTTGCATTTCGCCCTAAACGCACATAAACCTATGATCAACAGACCGAATGTGATCTCACCGATGTAACGACGGAACGATTAGAAGCGACTTTTAGAATAGAGTTATATTGAAAAGCAGACTATGGCATTCATGTAATTGTCCCAAACTGAAGCAGCCGAAAGAAAGAAAGCATCTATCGATGAGAAAGTAGACAGAACAAGTAAACACTTTTTCAGGCATCTTCTTGCATTGTTAGGCGGAAGAAAGCTGAAATGCCAAAACCTCTGATTGCATTTTGGTAACAAATCCGAAAAATGTCACAACCAATCGCCTTTTACCACGATTGTGTCTAACCGTTTGTACTCCTCAATAGTGAGGAAAATTTGAATCGTCTTCATTCGCTGCGTTTTGATTCATTACACGCGTAGGCGATCCACAATAGCTTCATAAATCATCGCTTTTTTAAGAATCTTTTTATGGGTAGATCACAACTCGCTGCCTAATTTAGTCGCTATGCATCAACAGACATTGTGGTTCCTTATGTCGAATACAAAAGGTCGTTCGATGCAAGATAATTACTGAGATTGCTGCTCGCAATTTGAGCACTTAATCGTGCATGAACCTATCCTCAATGAACCTAAAATTAATCAAATCTAGCTGTAATTGTAATTGAAAATTATGAAAACTTATAAATGAAAAAGAAATAAAAATATTCCAAATAAGTTTAAGGTGGAGAAGCTGAAAAATATTTGTTGAACTCTGATATTATCCAAAAATTTGCAAACGCAGTAATGTAGTTAGACGGGCCGAAAGTAATTATAAAAACTCTGAGAACTCTATGTCTATCACTATTCAATTTTAAATAAGCGTACTTTTTTATTCACGTAACCATAATTCTGATCGAATTTTCGTAAATATGGTGAAAACTTATTATTGGTGTACTCGCTATGCTTGGACGTTGTTCAACTCGGCAAATACATATTCGCAATCGATGTTATAATTGAGCTCATAGCTGCAATGTTTGTTCTTTAGATTTGTGACAACGAAACGCACATTCGGCATATTTAATACGATTATATTAATATATTTTCCGCAAACGTATCGATTAATCGACTCGAATATCATTCAGATTTTTGTTTTGAATTGATTCGTTTCAAATTTGGCCATCACATATTGCATCTGGTGCAATTGTTACTTCTAAAGCTTAAATTTTCGAATTTCTCTCAGATAAATCAAAGAGACAATTCAATATTTATTTCGTCAAAATCATATCACTTTTTAATTAATATCGCTATTGCTATATTTCTTCATATCTGTGTCATTGTTTTATGTGGACTAGGAGGCTTAGGTAATGTAAGATATTTGAAAGTCGGCCATAATAATGCTGCATATTTTCTCGCCCAAATTCTGCTCCACTGGATTATCATCAAGCATTTAGCAGCAGTTATCGGAAGAACTTAATTGATATTATTGATAATGCAGTCGAATGTCAAAATGTTTTGGGGAAATGAGACATATCGACATATGCGTCTGAATCCTCTTAGCAGAAAAATGACTAAAGGGTTGATATTGTAGATGAACCAAGATGATTTGGTGACCACTCTAGATCAGTTACTACTGATAGACTTACAGCGTAACTGCCATTCTTCGTTGACTGTATAACGTGGGGCGTGCGGGCCCTTTAACGCGCTCTTCGAGGGGGTGTCGCCGCATACTGATGGCTCGTTTCGTTGATCCTTTCTAAAAAACGAAGCCGCCCCTTTGAGCAATCAGAATCGACACCATCTTATTATGGAGATCGCTTTGTACGATCGTCAGCTCGCTGATTCTGATGACTTTTTCATAAACATCAATTCATTCACACTTTTGTTATTTAACAGATGCCGCATTAAAAGCTATGTGGTTCTTTGCTCTTTCCCATGGCCCCCAACAGTGTGTTATGTTTCTTGATGCATTGCTTTCATAATTAAGCACAGTATTGTCCTACAACTTAACAGGCTTTTGTGTTAAGAACTACTAAAATTTATGACCCTTTTATATGCATTGCTAGATTGTTTGTGTTACATATTAAATTAAAGAATATTACCACAGAAAAACGAGCACAATTGCTGAAGACAAATAAGCAAAAGGAATTTCAGCAGAAGGAACAAATAAATGAAAATTGCGGTTGTGAATTTACATTAACAAAATTCGACTTTAATAAAACTTTATTGTTCCACTATTGTATGGGAGAAACGAAATACTCTTCTGAGCGTAACATGATCTCAGTCTAACGATGCAGCGATGTAACACTAATTTAAAAGTGCTTTAATTTTTAGAGCTCTTCCAATTCTTACATTGTTATATATGAATTGCTTAATTCGCTATCAAAAGCCTTTCCAATCACTCAGAACACTTGCTATTGCGTTTATAATATAGTAATTAACAAAGTGAATCCAATATAGGGACATGCTGGAAAACGACTTCTTTCTTGCTTGCTTTTCCAAATCAAATCCCGAACGTTTGCAAAGGTAATGAGCATGTTTTACAACTTATTGCTGGTGTTAAACTTTTCTACACGATTGCTTTTGTCTATTAGGAAGGCAAGCCTATCTTCTATTGGTTTATTTCAGTAATATCGACGATTCTTCATTGAGTATTCATTATTTTCTGTTGTCACTAGTTGATGTTTCTGAGGAACGACTTGAAGTGTTTTTGTTATGTAGTTCTGAAGGAAATTCTGGTTAGCAGATCTTAAAGCTCATTAATGGACTCTTGCTATTAAACGAAAGTCTTTAAATGGGGCTTTCATCAGATTTATGAATGTTTTGGCATTCAGCTTTCTTTTAGGTTTTACAAAGTGAACAGTTGTTGTCGAGAGGGCATCGGTTGTCAAGCTGCGTGCAGTCGATGCTGTTCTGTTGCATCTTGTGTTTTTGAGGTTAGTTGATTTTTTTAATGTTCTGCTAATGCATAAGTCTTCTTTTTCTTGCTTGATGACAGTGTTATGGAGGGATGTTAAAATAGCGACAAGGTAGGAAATAGCAAATAATGCGGGATAGGGGGAACGAGAAAGAGATTGATGAAGTATTACCAGTTTTCCATAAATATTTCCATAAGTGAATTGATAATGTGCGAAATGTTTGTAGTTTCGAATGTGGATAATTGTTGTCGCGAAACGCGATAACGTCTCTTTTGTGTTTGCGTTCTTTTGAATTTTCTCTCGTCGCTTCTTTAGCAGCGTCCTATTTCATCGTTTTATTTGCGATGTATACGTTTACTTATTGCAACGTAACGCCTATGTTAACCATGTCAACTGCTAAATACTTTTGCAAGTTTTCTTTTTACTGTTTTCATCCAACACATGTTTCTGTGCTTGGAATTTTGGCGGAATTATAATGGAAATGATGTTATCTCTGCGATTCAAGCTCAGGTGTAAATAATCAAACAAGAGATTGAGCTACCATTTTCAGTGAATCAAAGCTTCACGGAGGGCTAAACTGCTCACAGGCTGGATGAATCCTATAAGCGAGGTGTCTATAAATTAATTGCAGCGTTCACTGAGCTGCACTAAGTGAATAGTGTGAAGCAGCTAATAGCAGAGGTGATGTTGAAGCTACAAATGACAGCTTGTCTAAATATGAGACGTTGCTGTCGAGCACCACGTTCATTGTTTCAATGGGCAAGCATGAATGCATTCACGCACTTCCGACTGCACTTTCAGCCATAAACTTTACTGCACTTATTGCAAGCTAAAGAGGAAATGGAATACAATATCTTTAAAGATACCCTGCGGGGCTATTATTACATTGAAATTTGAATAACTTTAACGGTTTTTGTGATGTGAAATACGATAGGAGCATTGCTGTGGTTATGAAGTTGAGCAGTATTTATGCCAAATAACATAACAAGCGAAACAGCATAAACTCCTCGCCACAAATTTAACCTATAATTCTTTTTCTACTAATAGTGCCGAATTTTCGCCGGCATAACAGTTTTCCCAAATCTTTTCACCTCTCTTTTTCGGTTACTAGCCATAAGACACTGCTGCTGTTGCTCATAGAACCGCCTTGAATATTCCACCAAGAATGGCCTTCGTTCTTTTGCCTGAGAGATATCTTTTCGTAGAGTCATTTGAAATTCTTTTCAGTTATTTTTTTAGTGAAATTCTACAATCAATCAATGGTCTTTTATCGAGTTTTTATGCGTTGCGGTAAGAATCTTTGAATATTTGATCGATATTCTAGACGGTATTTTGTGATAGACAAACAACTTTATATTTAAGAAAAAGAAAGTGATATCAAATAAGAAAATCCAAACAAAATGCTTCCCGAAGATTTAATCATGAAACATCCTTCCGATTTTTTTTCATTGTAAGCATTATGTTTGTGGATATTGTGTAAATTTACTTTGAGAAAAAGAGATATAGAATTCATTATAAAAAGATAACAGTTATGCGATGAATCGATTGCTCCTTTTAAAAAAGTTTATATAATCTGATTTATTTAGAAGTTTTTATATAAGCTGATTATGCAATCTATGATTACCCAATTTTGATAGACGGTGCAGATCTTCGTTGATTGATACTCTGGAAGGATTATAACCGTATTGGGTGAATTTTCAGGGGATGTTGTCGTCTATGGTGAGCAAATTATTATCGCTCGCTCTCTTCTACTTGCTGCTAAGTTTGCATCGATTAGCCGTGCATTGTGCAACTGTTGATCTTAATTGGGTCTCCTACAATCCACTGTCAGTTCTGTTTTTATTCCTTTTTCGATTCACTATTTTTCAAAATCTATTGATTTTCTGGAAGAAAACGTTGAAGACTCTCAAAAGCGATTTCCTCTCGAAAGCAGTTTTGTCTCTGAGTTTGTAGAGATTATTAAATAATTGTGTTGCTAAAGGGTAAATTGAAGGATCATCTCCACGTAGTGATTAACTTCTTTGCTTCTGACTAATTAATAGCAATCATCGATTTCAAGCCAATACATATGGGAGGAAACCATAGCTCGGGTCAGAAAACCCTCAAGCTTTCGATGGAAGTGATGAATGTGTAAAACTTCCTCTTTTACAACGTTCGCTTTCGAAGTTGCTTCACTAGAACAGTTTAGCTTGCCATTGCAATTCTTGTGTAGGGGAACTCGAAAGTGCAGACTACATCTCCACCTATGAACTTTTCCTACCCTATCTTCGCTCAACCCCTTCCCCCCCCCCCCCTTCTCCAATAAGTAGATGAATAAGTCCTCTGCTTTTGTGTTTAACTTGTCTGAATAAAATTTGTTTGCTTGAATAAAGTTCTTTTAAGGTTTTTGGAGACGGGTTTGCATATGCTCAGAAAAGAGGTGCGTATCAACGATCGAATACGTTTCAGTTGCTCCCAAAATGGCAGTGAATACGTCGCCATTCATAGGGTACGTCCAACAGTTTCAATTTCCAGCAATCTAGACGTTCAGGTTTTCCGACCCAACTTTGAAGTATTAAACTTGAAAGAATGAGTCAGCCCAATAAAGTCGCAACATTCTCATAATCGTGCACTAACAACGTTTTTATTGCTGCTAAAAAATGGCATTGAAATGGAGAGACATCACTTTGCAATGAATTTAAAAGAAATAACCATGTTGGGCTACAGGTTACTTATTACATTGTTATGATTGAGCATTGATTGTTATCCAGTTGGATTTTGAGTGAGTTTGAGTTGGTGATTGGATTATCCAGGTGAGCGATCGGGAGGCATTCGCTTGTGAGCGTTTTTCAACATTTACGGATTCACTGGTGGGTACATGCACGAAAGCCAACGATTCGGTGATTATTGGGCTTCGTGAATTGCCTATGCTGCCCAATGAGCTGTCCTACAAGCCAAATCATGATTACTATTTTATCAGTAAGTTATTTTAAGAGTTTTTTCACTGAAGTTCTTATTCCGAACGAGTCACTTTTCGGATATTATGAGCTGTAAAAGAAGCATTCTTAAAGTGCGTTTAATTACAACTATGAAAGAAGTGAATTATAGTTGACGATTCGTTTTATCATTAATATTTAAAAAGTATCAACTCCAATTTTGTTGTTTCTTTAAATTTTTGCTAATTTTGTTTATGACATTAATAAACCATGCCAAACTGCTATAAGTTTATCAATTTTCTCTTTTTAGAGTGTAAATGATTCGACAAGACTGCTACAGTAATCTAGTCTCGATTTATTGCTGGATGAGCATGTTGTAATCTTTTGTGAGTTGGACATCGGTGGCAGTGGTCATTAGGGGTCAGATAGGGGCAATTTAATGTTTGTTGTGTATGTGCATCATTCTGTTGTGCTGTGGGGCGGAAATGATATGACATCAACCTTGACGTATTTGATATGAGCTGCCATTGGCACATTCGCTGCGATTGCTCGCTCCTTAACCTATCTCCCTCATATGACATCCCCTTATCCTCGTTTCCAGTGCTCTATCGTTGTTTTCTCGTTCTTCGCATGTGGCCATCTGAATGTTGTCATGAAAAGACATCATATCTGACATTGTGGTGTATTCAAGCGAATCATATTCTTTATGTGCAATAAGGGTATGAATCACTTTGGGATTAGTGATAGAAAGTGATAAGAAGCGGGACTTCGTTATTTTATCAAGAACCCTTACCCATTTTCTCTTTATATCGTCTCCTTCCCTTCGACACCAGCTCTTTGAACTGTTGCCTGCATCTGCATTATTGACAAATCTGTGCTATTCTTTGCTGAAATTGATTATCATCTCCTATTACATCTTCTGATAGCTAAACGTTGTTTGACGCATTTTCTCCCCTCTTATCTTCCACTCGATTCTCTTTCCAACTTTTATAGGCAACTTTGGTAGGATGTTACCATGCTCAGCATTATTTCTTTCATATGAAGCAAAGATACTTGAAGCGAATCCTTCAGCTACTTCAACTGGAACCGCTGATGGTCTGGAGAATTCGAAAGGCGGTTTATGTGCTTCACGGCGAATGCGACTCCAAGTTCGTGTCACCCCGAGAGCCAACGTTGCTGCCAACGATGCACATATAAGTTAGTGTTTCTGCTTCTCTTTTGTAAAAATGTCAGAGGTAAATATCTTTTTTGTTAACAAGAGGATTCCAGGTTGATGTGAACTTCTTTCTATTAGCCATCATTCGAGGAGACGTTTGCAGCTCATGAAGTAAGAGAGCAACAATGAGAATTGTTGAATATGACCTCTAATTCATTTCACTTAATCTCGTCTGAAGTGAACTTTCGCCTTTTTCCTACCAATCTGCTTTAAGTTCTGTATTATTTATATCTAGACGGCAAAAATGTGCAAACGAACATAAGAATGTGTTATTTGGGGACCCATTTTATCGCACTTTTGCAGCTTCCGATGATTCGTTCTCAAGTAGAGACGGTGTGATGGTACTTCCAGTCGATTCAAGGCAGTATCCAATTCCAGTTATGTATGTACCGGTAAGGATTGGTGTTTTTCATTCATCTTGAAAATTGCTCACAAATAATATCATTTCAAAAGCCTTTCGAACGGGAGTTTAATCGGCAAGAAGTACAAAGGACTGTGACAGTGATTGCTTTGAATTGTTTTTCAGAAAACCTCCAGCGGTTTTAGATGACGCACTGAACTCCATATGGATCATCAAGATCTCATCAAACGCTACCACATCAGTTTTCTGGATCCTCTCTGAATAATAATTTGAATGAAATACTATTAATTTACATAAATGGGGTGTTATTATTTTTAAGGGTTCAATTACTTGTTTTATATTGCGTAAATGAGGTTTTATTAATTTTTGCAGTCAATTATAACCCGATCAGTTAAGGCAGTTGCTTTATCAAAGTCGTTTCTTTTAGCCTGTGAAAATCCGTTGCATGTTTCAGGTAAGCAACGCAAATGCTAATTTACAAAACGAGGGTGAACGACGAATAAGGCTACCGTATCACTTGTACGTTCCAAACCAATTTGCGGGACGCGTCCTTACTAATAGTCATATCGTCGATGAAGGAGGTATCTTGTTATTATAAGTTTGCTTTAACAATGCTAAGTTGAATACTGTTATGCAACGTTCTACTTGTTTCTGTTTATTAATTCATTTGCTTTCGGGGATATTCCCATCTAATATAAAGTAGATAGTAAGACTTAAAGTGGAAAAAAATATTTCTATTCATAATGGTATGTTGTCGTTGTTATTATTTGAAATAAAAAAGTGCAGAGAGCTGGTTATATGGACAATATCGAATGATTTATCACAGCCACGAGTGGCGATTGTTTTTGTTGCACATCGGTTCATCTTATTATGTCGTGATAGGTTGTTTGCAGCTGCGAATATGATATATGACATCCGTCTTAGACATAATACATAAGAAGATCTTATACTGTAGCTCGAGCGACATGTGGCGTTTGTGGGTTGAGATGACGTTCCTGCGAAAGTTCGTTATTAATCAGCAAGATTTAACAATTGTCATATTGATTCTTTCATATCTGAGGACGGAAAGAGTTGCTGGTTTTTTATACAAATTCCACTTAAAAATAAAAAAATTGAATAAAAAGTATTGCAGCAAGTAACTTTTTTTGAGTTGCATTAATTGGTGATTTTTTTGGTATTTGAGGGAATGTGAACGACGCCCTTCTTAACTATCCCTATCGCCCACACGTCATTGTTCACCATTCGAGCTCCATTGTACAAGATCACATCGGGAGGAGCCTCCATGAAACGAATTCCAAACGTATTTTTACAGTCGCTGTTTTTACCCTTTTGGTGGTGTTGCACTGCCTTCATTCACGTGATTACTTTTATGCTTTGCTCTGTTGCATTGCAAATGTGATAATTCAATGTATTTTTTCTTGTTTAAAGATTCTTTTTTTGGAGAGTGATATGTCTTTTGAATTATTTCCTATAAAAATATTGATTTTTCATCTTTCAAATTCTATTTGAAGGATGTGAGTGACTGTTGAGAGTATGAAAAGATCAGAGGAAAGAGTGAAACAAGTTTTTCGATGCTTCTTACTCTTTGGCAGTGTGTCTACATGTAAAGGCTGTGATCGTTTATTCATACTTGGATTCATCTATATTACTACTTAATGAGGTACAAAACAGAAAGTTTTGTTTAGACAACTTCGCTAATCACTGCATATGTTACCGCGCAAAGATTAATGCAAAATAACGGTGCCTTAAGAACAGAATTGTGCATTAAATGTGCAACAATGTCGAATAGTGCAAACTGCACAAAGCGAGCATAAAACACCAAGAGTGAATATGGCTGAGGCTTAATGAGTCGTTACAATTTCTGTTGTTTCCGTTTCCAGTGAATTTGATTCCTGCTGCGATTTTCTTTGGTTATTTTTACTTAATGTTGTGGACAGTAGGAGGATTTCCAGAAAACAACCCAAAAGAAAAGGGAAGATAACTTTTCACATTAATAAGGCGACATTTTTGGTTTTTAATGATGATAAGCTGATTTAAAGGCGATCGCTTTGACGCTCATGATGAACCGTTGAGGCCGTTTGAAGCACCAGGAGTGCGTGCATTCCCAAGGGATCACGGCCATGACCAGCATGCACAACCGAACGCCCTTAGGAACGATGGGCAGAGAGACTTCGAGGTGGAATACGTCGATATTCCCAATAGAGGTTGTTTTTACTCCTACTCCCTTTTAAGAGTACTCTACATGAACTATACCCCGAGGTATACAATCGTTGCTGATTATCCATTTCATAAACGTTGTTGGCAAATTTTAAAGCGTGATTAGACTCCAGTGTGTATTGTTGTTGTAGAAGCTGTGGTATTGGTTTGCTGTCATGTTAACCCGCAAAAATTCGTAAAATTTTTATTGTTCATAATTACATGGGTAATTTGCAGCCAAATACTACAAATGTGCCTCATTATTAGTATAATATATCGCGTGATATTGGAGAGTATTCGTTTAGAAATAGCGTAGATGAGGAGTTCTGATGTCTTTGATTTCTTGTTAATCAAGTTTGCTTATAATTTCCTTTGAGGATTCCAATTAGAGTAAAATTAGTTAAAGTTTTACTACTAATTAAATCACATAGCGCTATTAAAACCAACTCAAATTTAATTCTGTATATAGATTTTAATATTTTCTAGTGTTCTCTTTCTGTTCATCTGCACTTTTTCATCCCGATTAGCTAATTAGTATTCATATAAATCTCTCGATGTCTGGTTCCTACGAGAAAGAACTTTTTATTGTTGCGATAATGTCATAAGGGTGAGATAGACGTTACAAACCAAATTACTAAGCTGTAGGCGTGTTGACAAATTAGCGCAGCTGCTCTCCATTTTTAACGATTAGACAAGTTGGCACAATATGCGTTTTTGCATTTCCGCCTTCCGTATCGACGTAGTTTCACGATGACGGCAAAAAGAAAATGCGCGCAGTAATCCATTCATATTTTAACTGATGTAACCGCTCGTAGAGATCTTCCAAAAAAGAGTGAAGTTTTGTGGCCGGATCAGTATAAAGAGTAGTTCTTTCGATGACGAAGTGTCAATAACTCCCAATTTCTTTCGAAGCTGATAGGGCAACATAAACGATGTTATAGGAGATCAAGCCAACAAAATTTTTTACCACTTTGGTGGCTTTTGAGTTGAAGTTTCTGTGCGCACGCATATATAAACATACGCCTGCGTGGATAGGCAGGAGGTCGTTGCTGTCATAATGCACTTTGCAAATGTAAATAATTTGCAGCGGCGGATAAAAATCGAAGACGATGTAAAGCGAGAGAGTATAGCTTTTTTGTTCCCGATGAAGGTGTTTTCCTATGTAATCTGCAAAGAATAAAATGCAACTCCATTAAATTTGAGCACTAGGAAGAGCGATCGAGCGGTGGAATAGATGAGGCAAAAGAATCATATCGAAATGTATCTCTCAGAATCCTTTATACTGCTGTTTTTAATTGTTCCCAGTGATAAACTATATCGCCATAGTGATCAGTCTATCAGGTTCACTAATTGGAACAGTAGTTGTGATATGTGAAACTGCTTTTTCTAGGTTGCCACTTAGTGTTCACCAACGGTTTATTATGGGCAGCAGTTTTCTTCGTAGTGGCAACTCATATTTATCGTTGATCGCTTCTATCTCGAAGACAATGCGCTCGACAATGCTGCCTCCATTTGGAATTTCCTGATTTAGGCAACGATCTTTTATTACAGCTGTAGATTGACGTTATGCCACCTCAACTGTAGGAAATATTGCGTGATGATGCAGTCGCAAAACAATTCGAAGATCAAAAGCAAATAGACGTTCATATAAAATTGTTCCAGAATATCTGGTGATTTGGGGGGAACATAAGTGGTATTAATCTTTGAAACGTTTCTTGTTCTTTACTGATATTACCTTTTATTACGAGGAAATTATCTTGCATAAACAAGAAAGGCCTTTAGATAACTGAGAAATAAGAAATATAGGAAAAGGAATTCCCCGATCCTGGTAATCCCCCAGCTGCTCACAAGTCAATATTGTTTATATAGTGCAAGCGCTAAACTCCTCATAACTCGCTCGTTCTTGAATGTTTTTAATCGGGTTTGCTTGCCATTAAGAGTGTGTCAGTGTTATTTGTTTCCTTTTAAACCGGTTTCAGCGAATTCAGATGGTTTTATCCTCATCAGCAGTCTGAAAATGTCTAATCTCAAAATTTATGCCAAAATTTGAGACCTTTTCCATTTATGTGTCAATCCTCTCTAGTGGCCCACTCATGTGCCTTCTCGCTATTTTCCTCTTCTTCGCTTCGATGGAACACTCGCTGTTTGATTTTGAGAGGAGGGAGACTATTATCGCAATTTAAGGTTTATTTATATGGTTGAAATTTTCAAAGAATTTCATAATTTTTCACAGAGTGGCAATTAGAAGGCGGTTTCTCCATTTCTGAGTGCCGTACTTCCTCAAGTGTGCAAATTCATTTAAGGTTTTAATAATTTTTTTTCTGATTGTCCATAAAAAGTGCAAATCGTTGTTATTCTTTCTTTTATAAATAAAAGATCTTAAAAATTTTAAGAATAACTTCTAACCTTTTTCTTATAAATTTCTGTTGCGCAATATTGCGTCAACTCATCACTTTTTTATGCATTTTCCTTAAATTTTATATGATTTTATTTTTGACTGCATTTTCATCATTTTGCATCAGTTTCTCGGTAAACGGATTCTATTCCATTTTTTAGCTTTTCTTCCCAAAAACATTTTTAAGCGCTTCCTGTCAGATGCTTATTTCACTTAAGCTGTCTTTCTTTCATTTATGTATTTATACAATATATTCTTGTAGCTGGTTGTATATATGTGTATGGTTTTTTCTTTTAAAGGCTGCTAAAAAACGATTTTTTTTATTTGATGTTATTTTGCCAATTGGCCTTTCTCGGAAAACTGCTTTTTAAAAGGTGTCAAGTTTTCATTTCCAGAAGGCTTGAAAGCTTTTCAGAAGTTGATAAAGGGGAAACTAGAGCAACATCTCTCAATCTTCATGTTTGGATTGTTTTTGTTTACATATCCAAGAGCTTGTCGGTTCTTTTATCTGTTATGTTAGTGTACATTTATGCCGGTGAATTATTTATTGTCCAGTGAGAACTGCATAATTCTACAAAAGAGTATTCAATTTGTTAAGTGTTGTAAAGGTGTTCAAAAACCTAGTGTTGGACATGAAATAAAATTAATGACAAAGCACATTGCAAAAAAAAAAAAACGCTCCTTTTGATTTGTGCTGTCAAGAGTGCTGAGGATAACACTGTGATTGTTATATCGTTATTTGCGTTATGTATGTGTTTATTTGTGTCATATCAATTTAAATTATCGTTTATCATATTCTTTGATTGATTTTATGTCACTCTTTCGTTGTCGGTGAATCTGAAAGTTGTGCAAGTTGCTACCGATAGATTTGCAATATGCGTACATCCTGTTAAGCTAGGCTTTCTCACCCCCTTTTTGGTATTCTTCTTTTCAAAGGGATTGATAGATTTTTAAAGTATCTATCCATTTCAACGCACTCGTACATTACGTCCGAGTTTTTTTTTTTTTTTTAGATTTTTTTGTTGTCTGAAAATATCTTGATGATCTACTATGTCGGTAATGGGAGCAACAAAATGTAGTTTCATCCTTCTACCCTAGTTCTGTTTGAAAAAAGACCATCAACGTCTTAAAGTTAGGCAGGTCGAACCAGTCTGATCGCTCTTTCTCGGGCCAGTTGTTGATAGGCGAGGGTTAAAAGTTCCATCAGTGGGTGGCTTGATCATCTACTGCTGAGCCGTCGAAAAGTTTGTCAGAAGATTGCATTATACTGGTTACTTTTCGAGCTTGTGAATGTAAGAGTTGTTTTTATCAGTGTTAAATTTGTTTGTTCTAAACTATGTTTCTTTTTAAGAACGTAAGTTTTTATAAATGCAAAAGTTTGTAATATTGATCTGTTCAACGTCAGCGAATGAAAAAAAGGAAGTTGCTTTCTTTTGTGTTTCTCAACACTGTTCAACGATGGATTTTGGAAATTTCGGAGTCGTTCTTTGAAACGTCTCTTATCATAAATTATGGACAGCTGGTGAGATTTGCAGCGATTTGAAGATTTTATCATGCAATTTTTTTCTTCAATGGAGGTAACACATAATTTATTCCATTAGTGCAACGAAGGGGTCAGTTCCATTTGGCTCGTCTAGTCGTCCAATCTCCTTGAGGATCTGCACTTTCTTTCGAGATGCGGTCAAGTAAACTACGAGACGACATGGGCATGACGGTGAACAGTTTATTGCATTTATACAATTAGGTGACGAACAACTGCGGAGTCGTTCATAAGAATGGCTTAGATCCTGTAGCCGCAATTGGCGAGCTTCATGCTGCCGGTGATCTCCTCACGCGCTCCCTTACGAACAATCTAGCAGCTTGAATGAATACATGAGCACATCAACCCACTTTATTCCTTCCCCATTCTGCCTCGGGCTAGCTTCACAACACATTCTGGGCACGACACATATGACCTTCTTTGACTTATCCCACTCGCCGACTGGTTAACTTACACTTATGCTTCCATCATTTCGTGTCTCCTCTTAGTGACTAGAATAAACTACAGCAATTTAACGATTTGTTCTTCGTCAGTCTTCCTTAAGAAATTGCTAACAGCGTTTGGCAAGATAGTATCTCCAGCTTATCTTCAATGTTTTTGTTGGATCTTATTGACTGATCACAGAAAGTTTTGGTGAATTTTCTGAGACTGTTAGGACTCGACGCTGAAGAAACCGGCAAAGAGGTACTGTATTTGGGACACGTGACACTTGGAAATTTGCATGGGCTCGTTGATACCTATGTATGATGTTTGTGGAAATGGCAGAGAAAAAGTAGAAAAACTAGTCAACATGTGGCAGACAAAAGTGCTTCGCTTCGGTGGGTTTTAGGAAAAATGGCATTGGAACACGCCAGGTTCATGATATCGCTGTGGAGGGTCATGAAGAATCGTGTTCGCTATGGCTCATTGATAAAGTGAACGATCGTCAATTTACTATTATCGAAAGCAAGCTCCCCTATTTGGCGGTGTATTAGGAAAATGGTCGTTATGCGACGAATTTAATTCCTCGTTTACCTATTGTTCGGATTTTTTCCTCTTTGCCAAATAAAAGGGAGGTCGAAAAGCTTCAACTAATGCAACCCTTTGGGGGGAAGTGGTGGTTTCATCAATGAATATTTCTATTTTATGAATAGTATGTTGTGTTAACGGGGTTTCAATACTCATCAGTTGTCGTTTTTCTTTAAAACGCTCTCGCCGATTACTGACTCAACATTTCAACACAAATGCTCCGTCGGTGACAAAATCATTGAAACAAACGATAGTGATTTACTGTGAATTACACGAAAGTTTATAATATTGAAGCAGAAGAATTTTCTTTATTGACGAAGGGATTGAGCGATCGCAATAACAAGCAGAGCCAACAGTAATGATTCCTAATTTAGCATCGTAATTATGTCTGTTTGACGTCGAAATTTTGCTGCTTTGAAGCCAAAAATACATCCCACTGAACGCGAAGAATATCCTCTTTATCAGTTCAATTGTGGAACATCAGAGTGCATTTGGAAATTGGAAATTCTCAGTTCCTTTCATCCCTTTTCCATTGGTCTAAAGGTATTTTCCTGTGGGAAGTTCAATAAATATATCCTTTCTAGTAGAAGTTACTATTAGAAGTCTGCCTATTCCTCGGCTACATTCGTGACTTCTGTCATCCTTAGTGTAAGAGCACATGATATTTATGCAATAGATATCGGTGATACATCATGAAGCATTATCATGCAACTCTTTAAGGACTTCGAGTAACATATGCAAATACTATAAATCACTTATACGTACTAATCCATGTCTCAACATTGTCAAGGACAGCGGCACATCAATGTTCTTGTGGTAGAATGCTTCAAAATTACACTATATTTCGCAATGATAGAAAACAATAATATTTATGCAAAATAACAAGCAAATAAACGATTTCATTTCATTGAATTTCCTGAAGAAAGTGTTTTATTTTGTAGAGAAAATATGAACACGATCTTAGTTTCCTTCTAATAAAAATATGCCTTGTTAGTTTTCATTGCCCCATTCCTTCACAGTTCTTATAAACTTCAGGCATAAAAATAATTGAAGATTACTAAAAATTCGATCCACTCTGATCGGAAAATTTCTGTCCATTTATTGTTTTCTCAGATGCATTTACCCTTAACTATGGGTGAATGTTTGTTATGCCGTGTGATATGGAAACAAAATGGCTGCATATCACCATCCGGTGCAATGCTGCTAGGGCAGTATCATCATACACGACTATCACGTGATCATGAGTCTGGTCTGTCAAATAACAATACATCACTTTTAAAGCACACCACTTGCATCTCTCTAAGAACACTGTTTGTTTGCATCCCAAATTTAATTAGCCTGCATTTCAAGATTGAAAACAGCCCAAAATTCAAACATACAATACAATATTGCAAAGATTTTATGACATAGTGCGTTTGATGCGTATTTAATACAACGATAAAAGGTTCGTTATTTCGATCCAAATTTGTTTCTAAGCGTGTATATTTCCAACACTGTCCTTGCTTTTATGCGATAAATATATCTCTGTGGGTGCTTGCATTTGTATCGTTGATTCAGTTCATCGATCAGAGGATCATCAAACTTGCCCTTTAAGGTTTATAACTTTTCATAGGCTAATATGAGGAGAATTCGAGAAGGCGATCTCTTTCTTCAACTGCGACTGCTTTAATTCGATGTGCCTTTATATACAATTTATGCACGAGATTTTAATAGAAATCATCGAATAAAAAATGTGCAATTCGTTTATTGCTGTGCAAACAATATTCGCTCTCTATTGAATTTGAGTATGACATCATTGGTGTTAATTCTTTGATGGATGTTTCACGTGATTCGTGGCTATCAACGACGACTACCGACATCCAGCAAATGCGATATACGTTTACACTATCATCTTTGAGCGCATTCTCATCGAGTGTTTCTATTGCTTCACAATCGTTGTGTGAGAGAGTGCAACAGCTGTGAAGCGAGAACGTCTTCCACTCTCTTTGCAAAAGCACAATTCATGAATTCCGTTTACATCTCGAGAAGATTCTCGAAGGTATTCTACTCCCTTTCACTCCACACATCCTCCATGTTTTGCGTTTCGACGAGTGCCTTTTGCTGTGATAGATACATCATGCAGATGTTTGTCCGTCTGCTAATTTTTTCTATTTTCGATGTCGTTAACTGAGCTCGCCAACCGGCGGTTTAACTCGCTTTTTCGGCTGCATTTTTAATTAAACATTCAACGATTGTTTCCTTTTATTCTTCATCACTTTCATGCACTTTTGACGGGTTTGCGTGTATAATTACTGACAGCACGACTGATGCGTGATTGACGTCATTATTGATATTGGTATGTTGAAGAATATCGTTTTCGATTGTGATACAAGAAAAACTTCGACCCGAAAATCTGTGCTTTTTGCTTAGAACGGTTGGTATTCTCGATTCGATGCGTTTAGCGAGTTCAGTTCATATTGGCACATTTGAAAATTTCTTTTTTCTTTGTACTGCTCATTACTTTTGCTCATCTCTTGTGTGCTTATTGTAAATTCCGTTCTTCTCAACAACAACTTGCGAGAAAACAAGAGTAGAAAGCAGTTTCTTGTTTCTTATGCTCTTTTCTTTTTGTATTTTAATGAGTACTGCATGCAAAAAAATCTTAAATGGTAGGCGTTAAATAAATGTTAACGTACTACTAATATTGCTTAGAAAATCCCCTTCATCATAGCGAAATTTCTTTGGCTGCTGTTTTTTACTACCATGTACACACTGTCATATATATATATATATATATATATATATATATATATATATATATATATATATATATATATATATATATATATATATATATATATATATATATATATATATATATATATATATATATATAAGAAAGTGGCGTGATTTTCTTTGAATTCGCAAGAGCAATAAATATGAGTCACTCTGTGCAGAAAGGTCGTGCGATGCTTGCAAATTCACTACTGCTTCTTCCTGCTCGTCTTTCAAATATCTCGCCCCCTAAACATTTAGTTTATCAACTTCCTGATTAATTAATGCATATCGGTACTAGATTTCGCTTCAACCTACGCAATTACATTTTCCCTCAGTGGCGTTGGAAATGACACTTTATAAGGTTTGAGTTTTCATTCTTCAATTTCTGTGAATCAGCTAATTTACCCGAGAGCACAAATAAGGAAGGAAAAAGCACAACTGTGTCAGTGGCAGGCAATTATAATGTTTACGCAATCAGCTAGTACGATTCTCCACTGCTTTTCGCTTTCCTAAGAAACATTTCATAAAAAGGATGATGTCCATCCCATTTTTATCATACATTCCTTTAAACGATTCATCGGGAAAATTTTTTTCTTGGAGTAAATGAGCGTCATCTAAGAGACTGATCAGTTTTTACAATGCAACAATTACGAAAAATTCACTTATAAGAAAAACCTATTTTATGCGTTTCCACAAATTTATTCGAGTAGGATTGCGGTCGAGCAAAAATTTTAAGAACAACATAAAAATAATTTCAGAAATTTTCAAACGCGGAAAGTCGTCAATATAAAATTGAGGAAATAGAACATTTGAAAGGAAAGTGTTTGCATTCATCTCATCTATCCTGAATGCACTATTCTTTATAAATAAGTCATTCTTAGCGCTCCATTCACGTTCTATGTATGCATCTCTTCATATCATCTCACCTTATCGTTCATTTATTACCTGTGTTGAAGTGTATGTAGATAGATCGTTCCAGAAGAAACAGCCATTGTCACATTGATCAACGTCATGCTATCCCCATCGATTGGCATCATCGCCTTACAAGGCGACATCAGCATTGATTTGTACAATTTCTATCGGGCTTCACATACGTGGGTATCCGGTTGTCTCGTTAAAAACTCATAACGAATATTCAATATTATAGACCGTTTTGCGTTTCGAGATCGCCAAATTGTTGTGTTCGATTGCTCCCACTCATTAATGGTCCATTCGACTTCAAACTTTTTTCGATGTTCCCAGTCATCAAGCATAACTAAAATAGACACTTTCTTGATATCGATAAATTTATCAATAATCAAACGCGCAGAATGAGAACATTTGATGTATGAAGTGAGATCTCTGTCACTATTAACGTTCACTTCTACTTAGCGTTTTCTCTTACATTCGGCCGTTATCAGCCGTCATTCCATTTGTGCATATTTCGTTTTTTCTCTACTAGGAACTCGATTGGTTATAAGAAATCTAAAAAATGCTTGTCTTTTATGTGATTTGGTACTTGGTTGTACTTGGTTTCACTTATCGGCGTAAAGCATTGTCGCCAATGTTATAAAATTTATCTATTTGCATATTTTTTGCGATGTGTTGAGAAATTGCGTCCAACAAATATTCTTTTCTCATTGCTAACAAAAAAATTTTGTGAGTTTAAATAGCAGGAAATAGGAAAGAACTCATTTTATTAATAAGAGGCAATATATAAAAAAACTTTTGCTATGATTTGGAGGATCGGAGTCGGAGATGGAAGAAACACTTCATTGATAAGTGCTGTTTGCTTGATGATTAGGATGACTAACGAAGACATTAGACATGGATGTGTTTTGAGCTACAGTCTTCCGCTTTCCGAGCACACAGTTGAAGGGATCAGCTATCGGGAGCGCTTTCACTCGTCATAATTTACTGTATAAGTCCTATCGGTTTTACTAATGCAACAGACAGGCTCAGATCCGTCTACGGACATTGTTTTCCATGAAACGCTTTGAATGATTTGTTGTGTAATCAAAATGTCGCCATTGAATTTATCACTTAAGAGAATTGTAAAGTAATTTGAGGAGTGCCTTGCGCCATGCACAGCAAGTGAATAATATGGTGACATTCGTTTGTAGTTGTTACCCATGCATTTAATTTAAACTACACCATATGAATATGATAGCGATGTATAATGAAATGGCAGTGTTTGGTAATTCGCGTCATTTGAACGCTGTCGAGAAGAGTGTAGGAAATAAACCAACAAGGAATCGAGCTAACCGGCTCAGGTACACTTGTATGCCAAGCAATTCAATTACTCTATTAATGTGTATCTATTGATTAATTTCATCGATGCAAAATTTGGAATTTATATAATTGCTTGTAAGCTGGATTGGTTAATGCCTCGAGTAGGATCTCTTCCATTCCTCACATCAATTCCATCATTTCACTTTCAATTTGTAATCAATTTGCATTCATAGCCCCATTATATTCATATCCTCGTAAATTCTTAATATCTCTTCATCGATTGCAATCCTTAGAGATTGATTATACAGGGGATGAGAGCGAATAAATATATGCTGAGAGTGAATAGTGCTCGAAGATCGTTGGTTTCGCATTATCCAAAGCATTTGTTCATACAAGCAGAGATAGGTTTTTTCAATATTTGCTCTTAGTAGGCGAAAAAAAAAAACCCGATGCATTAGCAATAACACTAAGCATCTCGTATGACTTTTCATCGAACGCTTTTTGCATTATATTCCCATAATTTGTAAGTGTTTTTTTGAGTTGTAAGATCAAAAATCTAATCGTTTTGAAATCATTTAAAGAATACACTAATTTAAAGAAATTTTCCTTCGCTGCAATAAATTTTCGATGAATTTAATCTGAGATTAAATGGTATTAATAAATTATTATTGTAGTATTTCGCTGAAATTTCCTCGGAAGATTAAGATGTCATTGAATAAGAAAACAAATGCTAAAATTGCAGAAAAAGCATTTAATTTCTGCAAATATATTTTTGAATTCATACTTCACGTAGTTAAAATGAGAAATATTTCGATTTGATTGATGTGAATATTGCGATTTTAGGAGTTCATTTCTTCTATTCCATTCTCTGCAGCCGCAACCTTCACTATTCACATAAGCACTACGTTATCTCAATAAAAGAATAATAAATCTTAAATTTATTAAGAAATTCGACTATTTTATATCCCTATGCATTTTTATATATTCGCATCATTCAGTCTATCAGTTCCCCTATTTCTTAGAAAATATCAATGGAAGCAACGCACGGCAGCAAAAAACCAATGAGATCAGTCTGACTTTAGAGTCTACACAAGGAAAAAAGAAAAATTATAGTGGTTAAATAAAAATGTGCTAAGAAAAATAGCATAAACTTCTGGACTGCGGTTATTAGTGGCCTAGAATGGGTTTCGCTTTATTGTTATACTACTATGATCAAAGAGGCAGACCCTTCACTGAAATAGATGCTATATGTGAACCTTTAGGCATATAGACAATTATATAAATATTTGTGATGGAAGGAGTAGTGTTGTTTTGGTTCACTCATCTCTTCTAGCAATCATTTCAGGCTATTTCGTATCATTCTTGATATTTTAGTATTTATATAGAGAATACACCGAGCATGTTTATTGCGCAAATATTGCATATCAGCTCACTCCAAGATTATTTCATTTACTGATAGCCCGTTCAAAAATTAGAGGAATACGAAACGCATTGCAATGAGTCTGATTTAGTTGATTATTAATATAAATGCTCTTTATTTTTCTTGTTCACCGCTGCTTACTTAATTGTTAACAATATAATGAGCATTTTCAACAGCATCGATAAATTTAATGAATAAACATTTATTCATTCAACAATGAACATTTTTGATCGGAGCATATGAACAACAACAACATAAAGCAATAGTAAATAAATATGTGTAAAAAAATTATGATTTTAATAGCATTCAAATATTATTTGAAATTTAAATTACCTTTCTGTATTATTTAACTTTGTTGTTCAGCGATAAGCTCGAAATATCGTATACATAGAAACTCTATCCACTGAGTGAGAAAAAAGATAGGAAACTAAAAAATTCAAATGGCTTTCATTTTTCAAAAAAAAAAAAAAAAAGTTCTCTCAAAAATATTTTCGATTCGAAGAACTAAAACGATATAAATAGCATCACATTTCCAATACTTTGCTAATAAAACAATTTGGCATTAGCAACGCTTTGAATATTAATGCAGAAAAAAAGATAGTTCATTATCAGACATCGGGATTGGGTGGGATTTTTAGACGCAGACATCTGCTTCCTACTATTTTATCTCATTGATAACGCATTTTTGGCCTTTTTTTTTAGCACTTGTTCCCAACAATAAGTTCTGCTGATTGTGTGGCATATGAATTTTTCTCACAAATTATTGCTAATAGTTACAATCATCAATCCTCTCAATTTTCTTTTCGTACTAACATCTAAAAGTGATATCTATATAGATGATTGGCGTATATCATCGAATCCAGTGAAATATCTTCAATGCGTCTCATCAATACGATAAATTGATAAGCAAACTGATAGGCCATCAGTCTATCACTCCAGCAAATTCACAGGCTAAATTTATAGCATGATTATATGTACATCGGGTAATGATGCATTGCACTTTTTATATTCCTTTCCGGTTGCCTCTTTTTTTCATTTGTTTGCAGCATTGTTGCATCTAAAAAAAGAAATGTAGTAATTTTACAAAGCAAACAACACTTTGCGATACGAAACAAATGAAATAGTGGGAAGTATTATATACGTATGAGCAAAGGGACTAAATCGTCAGCTGTTCTCAGTATTGAGTCCATTTTCAGGATCGCATTATGCGAATATCGACTTCAATCATCGTTTATGGGAAAACGAAGAGAATAATGCACTCATCTTTTAACTGCTTCAATCACCCGCATAAATCTATAGAACACTCATTGTTTCTGTGCTTCTGTAAATTCGCATTTTCACTGCCTATTATAACATCATGTCTGTGCGCATGTACGTTTGTCTGTGCACATGTCTGTGAGTGTCTGCCCGTTTGTCTAGCAATTTCACCTTGAAAAGTGCTGAAGTTGGAATTATAGAATATGGCCAGCATAATCTACACAATTGGAGCTCTTCGACACGAACATCGAATTTGATTGATCCATCGGTCAACTTCGAGAAGAGCTGTTGACAGTTAAAGGGACTAAAAAAATCTGCACATTATGCATTGTTTTAAAAAAGCGCAAACAAAGGAACCTTTCATAGAGGGTTTGCGTGAGCGATCGAATCAACTTCGATATGGGAACATTATTTTGCATAGTGATTCATGAAAATGGTTGGTCGAGTGCAAATCAAAAACACGTTATGTTAACTCTCTAGGCATTGGTCATACTTATTTCTGATTTAAGCGGTGTGAAACACGCCTCGACCAATTACAAAATGTATGCATATTTTAGCCACAATTGTTTAACTCATTTAAGTTGACGGGATCAACATGAACTTTTCTTATGGTGGCGCCTTATCCGCCCTGCAGCTTCGGCGGATTTCGAGTAATGTGTGGAGCCCATTTAATCTGCCCCCCCCCCCTCCCCTTTCCTTTGAGACTGTGCGAGAAGTTTTGAGGGGAGCCACGTGGAAAAACGACGCGGTAATTATGGTTATGGACAACGAGGGACCTCATGAGGAGTTCCACGCTTCAAAAACCTCCTCCCCCCCCCCCCTTCCGCTCGAGAAATTTTCGGAGCACTAGCGCTCTATGAGTTCAGGAATTTCCTCATGTCTGTAAGGGATGTTTGGAACTCGGACACGGTCTTCAGAAGGCAAAAAGTTCTGCTATGGAACTAGAAAGATTTGGAAAACTATGTGAATAAATGCACTGGACAAGAGTCATTAAAGGGAAATATGACGCAGAACAGTTATTAGACAAACAACACTTTAATACAGAAGAGTTAGAGATAATAAAAAACGATAAGAGAACGACATGTGTTCATTATTAAAGAAACAGTGATTAAGATAGACGTTGCAAGCCATCGCTATCAATTCACCGTTACTTTTGAAATATGCTGCACTATGCTGAATTCCGTCGAAAATTTTGGGAATCATTCTGTACTATGCTTTATAAACTTCAAAATTTCTATGGACTTTATCGCTGTAAAATGTGGGCAGAGTTTAAGATGTGAGCTAATGTGTTAATTATCAACATTAGGGGAGCAACAATGATGAGATAGATGTTGAATGTAAATATTTGTCAAATTTTGCACCGACCATTTCTTCCACTATTACTGTAGAATGTTAACATGAAGAATTTTAAACTTAAATTTGTTCTCACCTTTTCGCCTCATTATCACCACCACCTCCCCTCCCCCAATCACGTCCAAGTATCGTCAAGCGATGTCGATTCTGGGAAGTTGAAATGGAAGCGGCTGAAGGAGTAGATAATGATGGTTGCCCACCAGCGTAGTCGTAACATTCCATTCTTCTCCGAACCATCCGGCTGAAAAAAGTGCAGCTGACGGGTGCAGGTATTGATGTGACCGGCGAGGTGCAGTGGCGCAGGAAGTCCACGTATTAGAGCTGTTAAAAAGAGCATGGTGGATTAGGATGTTGTACGCTGAGCTAATGTCTTGTTTTCAAGAGGCTGATGTCTTCAAGAAAATGCATTGCATCAGTGGTCTTTGTTTCCTTGTTGGTTTATAACAAGTGAAAGCAACAATTGAACAGTCCGAAAGGAACGCATAATTGATATAGCGGTCAAGTGCATAAAAGAATCACGTCACATTTAACTAAAAATTGAAATAAAATCAATAGAAATAATTTGTCAGAAACTTAAGTGGACTATTCTTAACAATCTTTTTGCTTAACAGACATCTGTCCAAGAAGAATATTGCTCCACATTTCACCATTTTTTGCATTCTAGCAATAGAAATATCTCTTTCACGAAAAGTGCGCATTTCTCGCACCTCCTTTTCCTATCTCATTCATCGCCAAGCTGATTCCCATTCATTGATATGCGATCCTTTAAGACCCTATAGCACCTACTTTGAACTAAGCATTGTCAGAGTCTATCGCAAATGGTATTTTGAATTTTGGCAGCAATTACTTTATTGCGTTCTAATACTTCAGCAGTATCGAACAAGTTGCATTACAGTGCATCGATACGCTGTGCCACGTCCTCTTAAAAATTGCAGTTATATGCCAACATAACAAAGTACTGCAAAAATGTTTCGTAAAACTATGTAAAAACGAGATTTAACGGAAGCAAACGTTTTCCAACTCTCCAGCTACCGTGGGGTACTGCACTCCGAAAAACCCTTCCTTGTGCTTACTTTGAGATCGGAAATACCTCCAGTGGTGGTATTACGTGACTAAAAAGTGCTCCAGCCTCACCTGGATTATTTATAGCGTAGGAGGAAAATGCTTTGCTGCCGCTTCGCTCGCTCAGTTTCCGCATTAAGTCCGAGTCTAAGCCACCGAATAAACAGACATGCATACACACGTAAGTACACCATTGGCATAATGCATTTTGCAAGTACAAATTTGCAAATCACAATGCAATTTTTTAAAAAATTAAACAATATGCATGAAACAATCCAAAATTTGAGTGTCCTTCTTGGCAGATTGAATTTCGATATATGACTGACTGATTGCATACAAGCTCAACCCTTCTGTAGTCGCCATTAGGTACAATGAACATGAACGAGAATATTCAAAGTTCAGACGTTACAAATCATCATCAATAGTGAAAGTAAGAGACCACTGAGACAGGTTGCAGGCAATGAATACCTGAGGGGGCCTGATCGCTTTCGAGTGTTTTTTGACATCACATTCGAAATCGCTTCCTTTCCCTTCACTTTTCAATGAGGCTTCCCATCGCAACATGATATGAAAAAGTGTTTATTTATTGTATTACCACCGATGGACATTTGCTATCTACATCTTCGGTCATTAAATCAAATATAATCTGTCACTGATAACTGTTTTTACAGTTGAATTGTTGTTTGTGATAAAATTGCGATGTGTTATTATCATTCAAAGAGACCATAGTGAATATCTGTATGTTCGCTCATAGCACAGTCGTTAAAGAATGTGATGTGATAGTGGTTAAACTGAGTTAAACTGACAGGTTGAGTTAAACTGACAATCTCTGGCCTTTGCTAATGTTCTGCTCCCCTTTGATCTCGTCCAGATCAGTCGTGCTGATTGCTCTACCCTGCAAAAGACGAGCTTCTAAGAGTACAAAAAGACGGCACGAAACATTTCAGCTCTATCGGTGTGTTTAACTGTTTGTCAGTAATGTGCTACTTTGTTAGAACAGCTCTAGTACTAGAATTTCTCCCGGTTGCGGTTATCTCTCTTATTTCTATGTGATCCGTTCCTGATTCAGAGGAATTAAAGAACGTAGGCGCGCATTTTAAAAACTTCAAAACAGATTTTTGCAGTGAAATAAGCTTATTTAAGCTTACCTGAAAGGCCTTTTTGACGAATTTTAATGGAACGTTTTTAGCGAGGAGATGCATGACACGCATACATAATTATTCATAAGCTATTATGTTGAACTGTGGAAAAACGAGTTAAATACTCTTCAGTGCTGATTGTATGATGATTGTGTAAAGTGAAAAACAGTGATTGTGGGGAACAGGTTTTCGAATCGCATTAACTCTTCTTGTGGAACATTTGGGTAATTATCGAATTAAGTGCTTTTATTTTGAAATGGGCCAATAGGAAATCAGTCGACAGTTGTGATATGTCAGTTGAATGAATGCAATCACGAATAATCCAGAATGCTTTTGCAGTGTAGGAAGCAACGCCTCCAATATATGAACTGTACACGATGCCACTCATCGGTTTCCCTATAAATTCCACGCGAACGACACAAAACAATTCTCGCATTTTAATGGTGGCATCCTCTCTCTTTCTTCGCCTGTGACTCTCCATTATGAATCCACTTACATTCTGAAAACATTATAAATTTTCAAGCATTATGCTCCTGGCTGTCTGGATCGATCCACATTTGTCTTCTCGTAATTATAAGTGCTAAAAGAAAATAATGACTCATAAAAACGAGTCCTCTTGATCAAAGACTAGTGAGCAGTGCATCCGTGGCATAAGAAATTCGTTTTTAATCAACTCTTCGGCGAACTTTTTAACCGTAACGTTATTTACTATTAATTTTATGAATTGTTACGTGTAACATTACTAACTTGCCATTTTGCTCAATATAGGAGTCATTCCGACTTGTCTATTGGCGGATTTCAGTACTTTTGTGCTATCAGCCGTTTCACTTCAATGAGGCAGATTTTCTTTCTTGAAAAATGCAATGCACATTCGACGTTTTGATTTCTGTAATGTATAAATTAACGTGTTTTATTAAGTAAAGAAAAATGTTCCTTGGTGAAGAGAGAATGTCAACGCTAACAGATTATGAACGGCGAAATCTCGTTCGGCGAAAAAAAATGGAAATGTTCGGCGCAAATTATGGACAAATTTTTGGATGTTATTAAATGTCTGCACCCCATTTCGAAGTTGGTGAAGCAACTAGAATGCAGGTTTGGGAAGTCACCGTATGGGGGCACTCCCTATGCCCGATTCATCGCATGATTCTAATTGCAGCTGCTTTCGAGTTTAAACAACCAGAGAAACTGCACGCACGGACACCCACGCACACACCCACACATACACGCGCGCACGCCCACGCGCGCACGCTTCGCGGCAGGATTGCGCAAGGCTATGGTCTGAAGCAACCCTCGCACGGACGACACATCTAGTGAAAAGCTAGGAGCACACTGATGTCTGTAACCAAACATGCTGTCTTTTTATAGGCACCACCTTTGCCTCAAAGCATTTGTAGACAATTTGCTTTATCCCGTGACCATCACTCCCCTGCTCTGCCCGACAGCAGTAGATCTACAACTTACAGTGTATTTCGCATGCAGTATACGGTTTTGCTGTCACTGCGATGAAAATACCATTTTGAAAGCGGTAATGGACGGCTATGAAGTCGGGCTGATCCACAAATCATTTGCATAGTCGATTCGATTTCCCCTCATCGAAAAACAAATTTCAGTCTTTCGTCGGTAATGAGCGAATGAGTGGTCCAACTTGAGTTGTCAATGCGAATGAATTTCTTGAGAAGTCTGACTATAGATTCTCGCATCACGGCTGGAAGTCATCGCATTTCTTCTTACAGTTGAGATGGTTTGATTTCTTTCAAATATTATTTATCAATATTTGTTTGGGGTGCAGATGGAGTACACAGAGTGAGCACTACTTCAGTAATCTTTTTTCAATGTTTAGGTACTTAAAGGATATCTGTTGGTACATCCATTATCTTACAAAAAGTTGCAGACATTTCCAGAAGCAAAAAATTGTGCATACTTGTTGCACTTCGTGTCACAGGAATATAGATCTTTTCATAGATGGTGCAATCATTTAGAATATGAAGCCATCAATGTAAATACTTAGTTATTGAGTGGTAGTTACGAAATTGATTGTTCACGTGAGTGGAATGCGGTAAGTGCCTATCGTGCCAGCTGCACTGGGACGCCTTGCTGTTTGTTTGATTAGTGAGGAACTCTTGTTAGCATATCACAATCTTGTTGGCAGTTCCTTCACTTTTTGCCCGAGGGCATGTGATTTGTTCTGTGCGGTCAGAAATTTACAAGTTATATTTTGATCGCTGTACAAATAATTGATAAAAAACATCTATGTTATTTTCATTAACGAACAAAATGCGATGCTGATTTTATTCTGATGTGCACAAACATCAAGACGTTTTTGTTATCTCTCATACACCATCTCTCAAGCGATAAGGGTGTGCTGAGGTGTTCGAGCCGCATCTTAACTGCCAAAGTTTATAGTTTCGGTGTGCAGAGGATGTCGTTCGATGTGGAGAAACAGTTTTCCAAGGTGGAATATCTCTATGATAATGCAACGATGCGTACAGCACGACCATCGAGGCCATTAAGCAATGGCAGCGAGTACGATCGTGGTTACTTGGACAACAACCCACTGAAGTCAACTCGAGACCCATGCAGATCCTCGTCCCTCCAAAGGAACGGTAACACATCCAATAGCGACTTAAAAGTAAGCTAGTACCTTCATAGTAGTCCCTTTGATGGACTTTCTTTCCATTAATACCTGAATGCAGCTGTTTAATACCCGTTTTCCTGAAAATGCTCGCAAAATGCGGCGTCCATTGGTCCGTAATTTGAAAAATATTAAATATGTTGAGGTCAGTATGAAGAAAAGAAGCACGAGCTGAATTCCGAAAACCTGAAGGTATCACGGCAAACGAAATTTTCGTTGAATAATTGGGTGTTGGCTTTTGAACTGCACGTCTATTGGCCCTACACTGAAAGTCTACGTTCAAAAAAATATTGCTGATAATTGGAAGCTTCCGTCAATATAAAAATCGGGTGAATTTTTGAACTTTATATAATAAGATTAATCTGAAATGATCTCTCTCAATAAATGCCAAATATGTGATGCTAGCAAGAATTCTGCAAATCAACCACTCGATATTCAATAATTCAAAAATCATACTGCTCAACTAGACTTCATTAATTTTCAATCATTCACCACGCTGCTATTCTTATAATCTTTTTCTTTTAATAAAATCAAATGTATGAAAATTTTTATGTCCGATATGCTAATTGCGTATTCAATAATTATTTGCAGGAATTGTTTTCGAGATTTGATATTGAATCGAAAGTAATTCCTTGGGATATAATTGCACGAACACGTGAGCTTTGCGCAAAATATTTGAGTGGATCGTGGAATAAAGTAACACCACAACGATTCCGATTGAAAGCGATCACGTGCGCATATCTTTTTATTATTTGATCACGCTTATTGGACTTTATATGTTTTTGCGAATTTGCATCTATAAGACGCATTACAACATATAATGTCTGTCTAATGTTTATGTGTATCTCTCTATCTTTTGGATGTTTCAATTCGGAAATCAGTAAAATTCGAGGAAGAAATTTGGTAGGTATAATATAAGCTAAAAGATATCATCCAATATTACAATTCACTTTGACCACAGACTTTAAAAAAAAAAAGGAACTTTGCAAGAGAAAAAGATTGTATGCATTTGCACTGATTGAGTTACAGAAAAAAAAGACTTATGGAAGACGTCTATGTGAGTATTATCAACGATAATATGATGGCGTTATTTCGTTTAGCTAATCAATCTTTCTTGGTAATTTATGAAAGAGTTTATTGAGGTGAGGGAATATGGAAGTGTAGTATTTGTGCTCCTTTAGGCGTAATTCACTATCTATTCATAGATTATGGGCAAATAATGACGTTTATTGCTCTCGTAAAATAGTGCGATAATAGATGCGTTCGTTTGACTTACAATTTATAAAAGTTTTATAAAGAAAATACATTGCAAATATCAAAAACGTAAAAGTTTTATATATCAAAATATATCGAAGTATATAACAAAAGATAAATCTTTACGACTTTTTCATTCTTTGAGCTTCCAAAACAGAAATCACTAATAGTGCACATATTGGACATAGTGAAGATTACTCAACGGCTTTAGATCCTAGGTTACATCGGTATTGTTGAAGTGACTCGAGTTTGAAGAAAATTGTGAAGTAATAGCGATGCTAATAAGTTTCACTGAACGGATGGAAGAATTTAATAAATAGTTAAAGGGAAGCGATGAAAAGTAGCTGATTTTATGCTTCATTAGGAATGGTTTATTTGCAGAGGTGGAATGAGCAATCTGTTGTTTTTGGTGGAAATGCCCGATGATATTGAACCAATATCGACAGAGCCACGTTCAGCACTTCTTCGAATCCATTGTAATGTCGATTTGGAGCATCTCCTCAACGAATCTGTCGTATTCACTTTGCTCTCCGAGAGGTTCTTCTATCTAATGAATTTTATATCGATCTTTTTACTTTAATTCCAGATGACTCTTAATTGTTTTGTTTTCTAGTGAGTGCTACTTCCAATTCCACACTGCATTTGCACATTAATTTTCTTTAAAACACTGTAAACATTTATTTCTTAGCACTTTCTCAAATTCGTCATTGCGGAGAAACGAGGTTTTTCTTGCATAAAATGGCAAACGGTTTCATTCTGCTTTTGCTGACCCAGCGTTTATTTCTTACGTCATTGTTTTGTACAGTTGCTTATCAGATGAGAAGATCAATTACAAAAAAAATTAATGTGCCATATATGTTGTCTTTAAATCATAGTAAAAAAGAGCTTTCAGATCTCTTGGTCCAAAGTTGCTCGGCGTATTTCCGGGTGGTCGATTCGAACAGTACATTCCTTCGCGTCCTCTTCTTTGCCATGAGCTTTCTTTACCGAGGTGAGATTCTCTTGGTTACATTTTTCATTTGGGGTGTTCTTCATATTTTCAGTGACTTTCATTGAATCTTTCTCTCGTTTCTGTACGAGTTTTTCTTGTACGAAAAGAAAGACGACAGAAAATCGTGTTTCTCTATATTCTTTCCACAATTATTCGTGACCGTTCACAGAGAAGCAGAGAGAGTGACGGTGAATAGGTGAAAATATCCTGAATCATGACGATATGCTCTCAACACATGCATCCGGAAAGGGAAGCTCTTTCCCGGGAAAGAAAGAGGGGCTTGTTATAAGAAAAAGGCAAAATACTCACAAATTGCATAATCCCATAAATTGACGATTTTTGATGCCACATCACTTGTGCCAAATTGGAACGTTTTTTCAAATCGTTTTCGTTTACAGAGAAAAAAGAAATAGGCGATGAAAACTTTTATGATTTGTTTATTCTTTTCGCTATTCCATTGCAAAAGAATCATAGTTAGAGCTTTAATCTTTGCACTTTATTATTCATTAAATCGCATTTGAACAACAATCAAAGCACTTTTTAATTTATAGCATTCACGATATTCATCGTTTTATGCCATTCTTGTCTACAAATCTTTTTTACGAGATTCTCCATTTCTTTAGAAAAATGCCTTTGACAAGTTTTTTGTTCACTTCTATTGTTCCTCATGTATTTTCACGTTTGTAAGCCCCGTCGATATACGCTCGCTGCCTTTCATATCGAACTGCGTTTCATACATTAGCAAAAGTCGTAAGACCGGCTTCGGATGTATGCTGCTGCCTTCAACTGCCCCGCTCGAAACCGTTCACCTAGTATATTGGCATAATGAACCTGTGGAGCTGTCAGCCATTTTGAGACGAAAGAACACTTTAAGTATAAAAACATGAACATTCCAATAAATACATGTCCTTTGCTATTCTCGTAGAAAACATTCCACCGACTACCCTCTCTTTCCATATTCAATTTGAGTATACGAGCGTTTACAAATCCACCATCGTCATAAAGACCAATCTGTCGAATATGCGTTCATTTGGGAGGTTTCAAATGCTACACTCAGCGGCTTATAATTCGAGAAGCACGCGGTACACGTTGATTTCGATGCTAACCTCAGAAAGGATATTTTTATCTAGAAAAAAGTGTAGTTAAGCACACGAAGCATATTATATTACATCCCTGAGAGCAGAAAATTACATAAAAGTTGATATTAAATATTACAAATTAATGCATTGTCTTGTATATTTAAACATTCCGATATTTGATTCTACTTGAGATCTCTATATCTCCTATGTTCTTTCTATATCTTTGCTGTAACACGGTCAATGTCAAGGTTGCTATGACGTTTGCGGACAAGAATTGAGAGTTGCAGCATATCGCGACGAATTGGATGTCTTTTGGCTCGAGTTCACGCTTTGGATGTCCCAATAATGAAGGAGCCGATGATCGTCGAAGTGGCCGAGGGATGGCTCGCTAAATTGCGCAAAGTGGAGTCGAAGGTCGCCCATAAGATGAGATTAAACACAGTGCAGGTTGATCTCAGCAAGGTGAATATTGATTTATTCACTTTTGCTAAGTGAACTCGATGAGCACATTTATGCATAATGCAAAATGTTATTTCCTACGCTATCACAGTTGCAGGCATAACATTCTCATGGATGGGGGAAGGGCATGAAAGAATAGGTGGAGCTTTTGCTCCATAATATGTTGGCTGTTATATACTGCCAGGATTGATCTTCCCAAATCCTCTCGTTCTCACATCTCCCCTTACTGAGAATTCTGCGACAAATAGCGTTGCACGGTATTTCCAGCTCATGCATTCATACTATTTGGGAGATCCTTGTCCGCTTGTGAAGAATGGGAGAGGGGGGGGGGGTGCAGCTTCATTATCACCGAAATTAGACAAATGAAATATTGAATGAACGTCTGTTGACACCCACCCCTATGTGTCTTGATTGTCATCGCTCAAAGCATCAGAAAGAATGATGCTGCTATTCTATAGAGAAGTTAGTGTTCACTCGTTGATTACATTTAAGAGGATGGGATGGATCCGGGGAGAAGAAGACAATGAATTATGATAGACGGAGGAGGAAGATTCCGAGAAAAGAAAAAGACTCTTTGGAGAATCACATCATACACAGCTATATTTCCCTATTCTGATAGGAAAGTTTAAAATTTTGTTTGCTGCAAAATCGGCTGTTTGTTTCTATGAATGATCTCTTAAATTCATGAGGTAAATGTTCATTTCAACTATGATGTTATTTTCGATTTTTCTGCGTCACGATGGCCATCTTCATATTCGTTATGTTTTAGTGTTTAAAGAATTTCAATGGTTTTCTTATTTCTCGTAGGGAAATTTGAACTGTAGTGAATGTTAGTTCTCAAAATATCAGTAGATGCTTCATTCATATGATGCCAAAACTTCGATGTTCCTTCAGATTCTTCCGCTAGATGCTTTCAATTTTTTATTGAAATTGTTGCTTTCGCATCATTTCATTTGAGGTACACTAGATTAAATATTGAAGCTAAAGATGTGAAAAAGCCTTTTGATAAAAATTTCGACAATAGGTTTAATAAAAACGATGGAGTGATGGTGATATTAAAGGAAGATTAATTCAGCAGATATTAGCTATTTGAAATTTTTATCATCATCGCTTTATTGAAATTTTAATGCCCAAACACCTTTCGAAATAGCTGCTGATTTTTTTAAAATATTTTTTATCCTTAAATATGTTTTGCCCCAAAAAATTTTCCCGTGAATTAAAAATTTAAAATCATTCAGTTCGCTAAATTTTTCTATTTTTAGTGTCCAAGTGAGATAACATGTGAACTACTTTCCGATGAACTCGATCTATTACGTGCATGCCTCGAGAACAGTGATAGTCCACTCGTATTTTGTCACAACGACCTTCAGGTTGGGCAACTTTTAAATTTAACGGTATTTTTACAAATGTTTTAAGGAATACTTTGCATTTAATATGAAATATCATCTCATTGCATGGCAATATTTAGTGGAAATTGATCCGTTGTTGGCCATCAATTAGCGATAGTGTAAAAACACCGGAATAGGATTATCAGTATCCGGCATCATGAGTTAAAGTGTCATATCTATTATGCGAATATAAGTTCCATTCTATTCTAGAAATAAATTTGTTCACTATCTATCTGGAATTCAGCGATAAAAAATAATTCATTGTTGGTTTAATAGTGGTTTGTTATGCATTCTTTAAGAAGATCGCTAATAATTTTTGTGTGATTACAGGAAGGTAATATTTTACTGCACAATAACTATAAAATCGACTCGGAAGGTAACCTGGATGTACAGGACGGAGAGGAGCCCCTTGTTCTTATTGATTTCGAATACGCCAACTACAATTATCGGTTAGCGAGTTGATGGTACACTTATCTGTATAACTTCTTTTTGAAACGCATTTTGAGATCGATGCGCCACTCAATGACCTCTAGTTGTTTTTTTGTTGGGAGGGGATAGGAAGGTAATGGGTTAATAATAGAACTTAATAGAGAACATCGAGCAGGAGACTGGAACAAAGGGGACCCTTATTTTAAAAACTGTCCTGTTACTAGATGGTAATGTATTTGTCACAAAATGTCTTCGATGAACAAAATATTTTTCTGGAAGTTTTTCCATAAATTTTAAACATTTCTAAGAATTAACAACACACGGCACAAACGCCCTTTCAAAGGCGCAACATTGTTGAATTTCGAGATTAATTACAAATGACAGCGTTATTCATCGAATCATTGTCGCATTTATTGAATATAAAAAAATATAATTCCAGTGGTTTCGATTTTTCGAATCATATTTGTGAACGAATACTCGATTATTCGGATAATAAACCGCCTTACTACTCAATTAAGCAACATCAGTTCCCCGATGAAAACGAACAGAGTGTTCTTTTTAATGCTTATCTCGATGAACTTGAACAAGTAAGGCTTATTTCACATTTCATAACATTTCTCAGTTGATTGAGGTTAGTGAATATTCATGTAAAATTCTCCTTTTTAAGCACAACATAGCTGTGAAAAAACATTATATCATTTAATGTGTTTAAGGGTTTAGTGAATTTCGATGTTTTAATGGTTCATAAGCCATTTTAATGTTTCCATTATTTCATTAAAAACTTTACCTTCCCTGAGATGTTGCCGATCTAAAGCAGTTGATTGATTAGTTATATTTCCCGAATCTTTTCATCGTCGAGATGGTTGATTTTAGATGATTAATAATGGCAGCGAGGATCGTCGCCCACCGTATTTCGTATGTGAACTGCCAAAGAGACGAGATGAGGCCGTCGAACAACTCCTCACCGAGACCCGTCGTTTTATCGCCGTTTCACATCTCTTCTGGAGTGTTTGGTCATTTATGCAGGCCGAAGAGTCGCCTATTGAATTCGATTATGTGAGTTATGGTCTCGACAGACTAGCGTTGTATTATGAACATAAATCGGATTTGCTGGAATATTTACAGTGAAATGATTCCTATTCGTATATATGAATGTAACTCTATATAACTATGAACTTTGCAAAGCGGAAATTGATGAGTAATATTGCTTTCTTTTTGGAGTTTCTTTAAGACAATTTTTGCAGATATAAAAAATATTGACGAATCAAGAATAAAGATAATTTATAAAGACGTTAAATGATATTCTTAATAGCTTTATTGTTATTGACATTGCTGCCGTCAAATTATCTCCCACCATTAGCGTTCTTCAACTAGCGTTTCCTTTCTCTATTCATATGTCGTATTTCGTTGAATGTAAACTTGCTGAGAATTTCCACTCTTACATCAATTTTCACAATTTATTCATTTGTTTTTCTATTAAACTAAATGAATTTTTTATTTAGAAAAAGATTTCACACTATACATTTAAGTGGAATTTAATATAAATTTGAAATAATTATGTAGAGTGTTATATATTCTCATTAATCATTGATCACATCGTTTTATTCATTAGACACTTCACTTTTCGTTTGACTCAGTGACTTTTTGGCAATCGCTCCGACGATTCGATTGTCATGTGGAAATCTTCGAATTGCAAGGATTGTGCCTGCATTGCCTTCTGCTAACATTTTCTTGCCTTTCCAAACGGACTAATTTTCATTGTTTTAATGTTCTCAGTGTTGTGTTTATTTGATGATTAATTGTTGATATCATACGCCTTATTTGCTCGTTTATAAGCGTTCGGCTTTCCGCATTCGCAGATTTTCAAATCAGAGTGTATTCGAAAAAATATGCGAAGAATATTATCTTCAAAGAAACGCACTTCATATTTTTGATGCTCACGTTTTTTGCCTTTAGGGGAGGGGAATTGAATTTTTGCTGGGAACTGTTAATGGGATCATGATGGTCCGAAATGTCCAGAAAAGATTTTTACTTAAGTAGGCTTATGAGCAAAGAAATACGGTATGGCTCTGTGCGAAATGGTAGATGCCCGCGCATCGAGAATGTGGAGGAGGAATGCAAGACTATTCAGCAGAGACCGTTCTTGCCCAGCATTAACACGATTAACGTTCACAATGTATATTAGTTTTCTGCATCAGTTTAGACGCATGGAAATTGCTTCGTAATGATAACATCTTTGGTCCTCTTTTTTGATGCAAGGTACTGCCTATCACGTCACTATCTCAGAAAGCATGTTTAAGGTGCACCTGAAAAAATGGTTTACCTATCCGACGTGTCCGCTTCGCATACTGCATTTGTTTAAGTGAATTGTTCACGTACATATATTGTAGAAAATGATCGTGAACTGCACGCTGTAACTAGCCGACCGAGCATAAAAATGTTGATTTTCATGCTATATCCTTTGACTCGTTTGTATATCATTTCCTATTGCTAATGGAATTGTTTGAGCACATATAGATAAAGGTAAGTGTGAATAAGAGAATGATTAACGATTACAACTTGCTGAAGCGTAGTGTTGTTGTTTCGTTTCTATGCAAAAATGATTCCAAAAATGTGATCAAACTGCTCGAGCACCTCAGTTTGTTGATGCCTTCTTTCTGTATAGTTCGATCTGCCGATAAAATTTGTTTATCATTCCACAGATCAATATCAGTTGCATGGCAAGGAATTTTTCTTTTGCACTTTTAAATGACGTGAGATGTTTTTTTTTTTTTGGAAGAAAGGGCAGCAATAGGGTAGCAAGGCGTGTGAGCGTGTTCGTCCACTTCAGAGCATGAATTTTTTACGAATGGTCCCATAGATGACCAAGCTCAAACACAGTAGCACGAAGATGAATGCTGCGGAGTTTTTATGAGAAAGTTTAGGAGGAATAAGGAGGAGGAGGAGAATTGCGAGGAGGAACACCGGCCTTGCCTGTGGAATTGCATGTGAGGACTGTAAAGATTACAGTTGGATCTTCGCTCGTTTTGTCAGGAAAATTCCCTTCATCAATTCTTGCTCCATCGATTTATTTCATTCGAACATTACGAGAGCATAAACATCCTCACTGTAAACATCTTTATAAACGTTTAAGGATGTAGTGGATAATCTATGAGCATTTCGGTAAGTAAATCTTTAATTTGATCATCGATGAAAAGTAGCCGAGATGGGTAAGAAACTTTTCTAATATTACTATTCGTCATAAAAATGCATTCGAAAATTGCGATTAAAATAATGAAAACATCTTGCGATGTGCTACGATGCACAATGAACAACATTCAACGAGTTGAATATCTCTTTGTTGCAAACACCACAAAAGCGACTATGCAATTCTAGAAATGTAACATCCCCACTTCTGTTATATCGTTTTCAAGTGCTGTGTTATGCCGAATGAGAAGTATCCTTCCCAAAAAGTTTAGTTTCACATAGAAATTAAATTAGATCAACCTGAATCCCTGAATCACTGGAACAATTGTCTTTATTTTATGCTGATGTGTACCAAGGTTGAAAAAAATAATGCCCTTCAGGCATGTTTACAACGAGTTAAATAATAAAACAAGCGCATCGTCGTGAAACTTGAAATGTTTCTATTCCGAAAAGTATTCCATACGTTGCTGTCAAATGATTGCCCACTTCCGAAACACTATCAAGGGCATGCCAGTCGCACAGATCATAGGTTTTGTCACATAAAATCCACATCAAGCAATAACTCTAAACGAAGGAATTTAATGAAATTTGATACAAAGCAATGGGACCATTCAGTATGCTTTTAAGTGATATGAAACATATTCATCAATAAAATGCGCATGAGGTAGTTTTGTGTCACCAAACGAGGTACCCTTCTTTGGGAATGAAATTTTAACTCAAGCTAGCAGATATAAGTTTACCCACGCAGTGCAGATGAACAGATGTAAGCTCATAGTGGTAAATCTATTCAAAATTATTTATAAATACATTATAAAATACAACTCTCTATATAAACATCATCAAGGAACTCTCATTGCCAACGTTAAAATAGTCGACCGATTGGGGAAAATCTGCACATTTTGCAATGAAACGCTGAGTGGTTGAAACAACTCACTCAGTATATTACTTTCATCCAATTAAATGTCGAAAAAAACTGCATAAATGACTCTATGCATCTATCGGTAAACTTTGAGACTCAAATGAGCCGAAACCAAATTCTTCTCAAATACGCATATCGTCTTTCATATATCCTTTTATTCATCCAAAATTGTCTATCACTTTTCTCGCAAACAATATTTTCAATCGACCGACCACTTAACTCCTAGATGTATATAGCTAACATTTCGAAAAGACACTACACTAGGTGAAGCGAATTACAATTTAAGAAGTTGTTTACTTTTTGGCGTATGGCCAACTGATTAACGGTAAAACAGCAACGTGCGTTCATCGCTATTGTTTTCAAGGTTTGTGATCTGGTTACAACAATTAATTTATAAATCACCACACCACAACCGCGATATGGCGATATCACAATTGTGCCATTCACCGCAACCACAATAAGAAAGTTGCTGTTGCTTACCGTCGTTGTCAAACATGGCCTTATGATGTGATCAGCAACTGAATGAATGAATTCAAAAGTGCTTTGTGTTTTTGGGTGCAACCGACTGTTTCCTCGCTTGTCATATTTGACTTACATATACGTTTATGTGTTTTCAGTATTAAATCACTCGAAGATCGACGTATTGAGTTATATTTAGTTTTATAAAACTTTCAATACTTTTTGCGATATTCTCCTCGAGGGGGACCTTTATGTTGACTCACCTGCTGGTTCCTTATTTGCTCACGATAGTCACTTAATGTACCAAAATTCAAAATTAAATTCAGTATTCTCATTTTGCATTATTCGTGTTTGGAAAATGCTCTCATAGTACGTTGTGTTCGTTTCATACTTACGACCTTGGCCACATCTGAGACCTCGATTTTTATTTCGATTCTATAATAGGTCATCGTTTCGACAGGATATTTCAACATTTACTCTCTATGATAATGCTTTTAAATAATTTTTTTAAACAAAAATAGTGCAAAAACAACGAAAATGCTATTTGCCGCTTAACTCTGCAAGCATCCTGCTAACTGTTAATACTATTAACTATGTAAAAATCAGGTCAGGGACTAAAATTTCATGGTAAGTTGGATGTAGTGAGCTCACAAATGTAGCAATCAAATTTCTGTGCTAGATATTCGCCCGTTTCAAATATGTAAATCTTCTAGGAATGGAAAGCGTTGAGTAGTGAGATGACGCAAATCTTGAGTGGTTTTGGTTTGCATTCCACAATCAGAGAATGACCTCAGGAAGAGTGAGCGTACTGTAGAAGATCGAAATCCAGGCAATGATAGGGTAACCAAATCTCGAGTGACGGGTGTGAAAGAAAGATTTAATTTTTCGAGTGCGTGAAAGTCGCAAATTCGTGCAATCAACTCATGAGCCAATATGCTGTTCCGCTCCACATTCAATCTTACCTGCAAAGATAGAGAAGAACATAACAGTAGCAAAAATAAAAACATTAAAATCAGTAGTTAAGAAAACTTCTTTAAATGTTGCAGATTTATTCAAATCTTTGAAGCGAAAATTCATTAAACGAGCATAACATAAAATTTTACGAGCGATAAATCGGAAGTGAATTTAATTCTGAATTGGCAATGTATTTCCCACAATGTAATAAAACATCAACATATAGCGTACAAATGATTTAAAAAAACGCCTTCATCGAAATATTCTGCGACAATATTGTGCATATATTGCGGATCTTTTTGGACAAAGTGGCCATCAACTTTTCTATTTAGATCTTCTTTTGCATTTTTGATACATTTGCTCTCTTCGTTCGCAAGTTGCAAATCTTCTCCAAAGCTTCTTCCACCTCCCACCTGAACCAATGTCTAAGGACGGTAACTTATGTCAACGGAGGAACTACTATAGATGCGCTATAAGTGAGCAGCTTCACATTGTGCAGGTGTCGCAGTGGAAAGTGAAACGTTGTATAAATGTACTTATGGAAAGCACACATTGCGCAAGTAGAGAAATAGAGGATCACACATTTTGCGAATGACACAACGGATGTCGGGGGGAAATTTACAAGTAGATTTTATATATACCTGTGACAAAAAAACGAATAAGCAATGTTAAAGTAGAACGTAAAAGAGACGAAAATGATCTAAGCACAAACCAGAGATGGAATTGTGGATAATGCTTGCACACACTGAGCCACTTGTTCGGGATCAGTGACATAAGGATGCGCTCCTGAGAGTGAAATGTCCTCCAGATGGCTCAATGAATAGAGTGAACAAATCAATTCACACGATGCGAGTGCTGAGGCTATCTCCAAACGACGAATATTCGGAAAGCTTCCTTAAAGAAGTCAGTTGTGTGAATTACAATCAATCGTCCACTACTGATGAACAAAAGGACACACTATGAATATAGGAAGAATCGACGTTCAAAAAGTAGAAAACAGCTACTATGAAACCATCATCTATACTTCCCTGCTAACGATGCTTAGTTTGAAATTTTCTCAAAACACAAGAAGTACAGTTCAACTTCCATATCTGTTCATTTTTCAGTGCTTTATCTTTCGCGATATGTGAAGACCGTCAACAAAGTCATAGACATTCGTCTGTTTCTTTTCTCTCATCCAGCACTTCTTTAGAAGTGAGTTTTTGATAAAACAACAATTCAAAAAACCATCCATTCCACTACAATTTTCTGTTGTTGCAGAAAATTTCCACTCGAATTGTCTCCATCCGGAAAACATTCCACATTCAGAATCACTTAAAAACTAGGGCATAGTGGTGGTTGCATGCCTCAGCTATTCCAAATGAAGATTTGGTATAAAGAGGAACAAGGCAAATCGGAAATTCAAGAAAAATGTTCTGCAACGATTTGTGGGCTCATGCAAATGAAGATGACAGCGAAATGTGGTCGCTGACAGAAGAAGTCAGAAATAATATTAAAAAACAAACCCACAAATTCGGGATGTACAGGCTGAGTTACACCAATCGCGCCGTCGATTTCAAGTATTCGCAGGTTGGGGAACGATCCGAGTCGTGAATGCATCGGAAACGTACATGTGAATGAAAGTGCATTTAGATTTGGGCACCGCTTCAGCACACATAATAGATCACGCCCCACAACCTGCTCAATCAATTCTTATAACTCACAAATAGAAACACCTTTACTGCATATTTGAGAATCGATCCCGACAGTCACATGCCCATAAGCCGTAGAGTGAAATACCCCAACTGAATCTTCACTCATCCTCTGTGAACTTCTAGAATCACCTTATTCATAATCAGTCATTCAAATTCCAACATAAAAATAGTTGGCGACAAAATGTTACCAAATGGATACAAAACCAAAGAAGTTTTCCTCCAAGAATGATTTCTTGCAAGGTTTATAATGCTAGAGCGCAACATTTCAGGAAATTCGAACAAGCTGCAGAAACGAATATTTGTTGAGCATAAGTTTTGAAGCAGCAGGAAACAGCAAATAGCTCCAACCTCTCTATCCTACCAAAGGAAGGAAAAAATGTTGCACAAAACGTTGAATGAGTGGAAAAAGAAGGAAACCTTGAAATGCTCCTTGCGTGCACATGTACATAAATATAATGTGTTCATATAATGTATGCATACATACATTTTTATTTATATTTATATATTTATATTTACATTTATGTATTTAAACTTTTTTATTTTTTAAACCCCTAAAAAATGTAAAGATGAAACTGAAACGTTTTACGTACCGGACATCCGTTCACCTTCAGACAGGTAAGTGAGGTTGGGATGGCGCCACTTATCTCCGCAAGGTTCACCTCCTGATGAAAACGCAACTGGAAAGTGTGCAAGTTCCGGCATGACTTCAAGAGCCGAATTACCTTATCGCTTGTTAAACTATCGCAATACCTCAGGAATATCTGAAATATTGATTGGCTTTGATGCTCAATCATTATGTATACATTTGTGCACATACATATTTCAGCATTATATATGCACTTTGTGCAGCAATAGCAACTCTCGTGCAAACATAAACGATCTGTACAAAAGATATCAGCTGATTCGATATCATATTACAGACGCTGTCTATTTATTAGATTTTTAAATATTCCATTAAGGTGTTGTTTCTTTTCACATACTGCCCTCTCAAAGGAAGACAAAAAGTGAAAATATATACGTCAAATAAACGATAAAACAAAATAACATAAAATTAGTGCTTTAATTGAAGAACATTCCACCTAAATAAACTTTTAAAATACGCTGAAAATAAACAAACAGATCAATAGAAATATGCAATATAAGCCAATAAGGAATATAAATTAAAAAGGAATGAAAATAAACGTCAAAATGGTGTCAATCTTTTCGAAATGACAATCGATTGCCGATATAAGAAAACGAACATACACAAGAAAGCGAAAGCATTCGGAGTTTGCGGCCGGTTTGAGCAATGAATTTTGCTAGCCATGGCCATTCGAGCAATCTGTATTCGATGGACAGCGAGTGCAGATTCTCACCGATACACTCCAAAAGCGCATTCTCGAGGCCATTCCCCATTCCATATTCGTTGACGAGGAATCGACGTAGTGCAAGTTCACGAACATGACGTCCCACACGACGGATCACATAAGAAGCCGCCTTATCGAATCTCAACAATAAAATAATGCCCCACTTAAATTAAGCAGATGATCCGAGGTGAAGGTATGAACATAACGGGAAAGAGCAAAAGCGGAAGTTGCAGCAAGAGCCTTAAGCAAGATAACTTTCTATGGAAACAAAAATAAACGAAAAGGATGTAGACAATGCTCATACTGCAGCTGTTAATTTTGTTCTCCACTGACTTATTACTACGATATTCCTAAGCAATGCAGGAATACCGTTAAACGGATGCAGCTATCTGAATATAGTTCAGCTGGTTAAACATTCTGTAGAAGAGTTGCAAGTTGTGCTCATGTCCCACCCATAAATGAAGCTATCAACCACCACGCACCTCATAGTTGTTGACAAGCACTCATACTGTGATGAAAGTCTCACCTTTCCGGCCGATCTATGCCATACTCGTAGTGTAAATAAGATGCAAGATCAAGCTTCTTAAATTTCGACCAATAAGCCCTGTCGACAAGTTGAGGACATGCGGCATCGAGACTAAGCACGTCACGACGCCGCAACGATTCCAATATTTTCGTCCACACTTCTGATGGTAGGCCTAATAGGCAACTGCTCTCATTCACACCGCATTCCGCACTTGTCATCGGTTATTATGGAGATATAAATGTTGGTGGCTTAAATGCCATGATTCCACTATGACTGCAATATAACATATATCACTGCAAACAACTACCAAGAAATTAATTCTATTCAATCCACTTCAGATCATCTTATGGCTATCACATTACGACAAGCAATGATTGCATCCATGCTCTGCTAGGAAAATTCATCGTGAGGAATTCAGCTTATCAAGAGTGTATTCATGGATAAACAATTAATTGCCTTTTAGTTATTTATATAATCTGCTACTATTCTAGCATTATTGGTTCTAAAATTTAATGAACTTTTTTTTTCATTGGAAAGTTCTGCTTATTTCAGTTATTTTTCAACAATTCATTTGTGGAACTTATAAATGCAATTAAAAGAACGTTATTGAACCGGTTATATTACACCTGAAATATCAGGTAAAGTGTGTTCGGTAATAGAAATGTTTATATCTATAAGAAGAGGTAAAGAAAAACGGTTCTTAATCCACCACACAATAAATCAAACAAACAAATATCAAATTATTTTATAACCCTTTATCTCATCAGATTATCGCATTATAATTTAACAACACCATCCATATATGAAACTATAAACGATTATATATAAAGTTACGGGAAATGAATAATCAATTACATAAATGAAGTGATAAATAATGTACCATTAATAATGTAATATTTTATAGATTTTATGACAATTTCATTTTGAAATAATTGATAATGATAACACTCATGTAATGCATATTGGAATAACTTTTCTGCGAAAAAAACACAAAGCAAAAATGAAACAAAAAATAGAAAAAAAAAACCATCGAAGTACTGAGAACAACCAATAAATGAAACAAATACAATCCCTAAACGATCCCATTTACAAAGAAAAAAAGAATAAGAGAATATCGCTATAATCTATGTCGTCGTTATCAATAATATCATATCAAAGAGAAAATATATTCAATTCAGTAAGCGAATAAAATGAAAAAAAAAACGTATCAATCAATTCCATAATTTATCAACTTTTACGAATAAATTTGTGGAAAAAAAAACGAATTATGCGGATCATAGATGACAAAGACGATAGATACCCCGTTATGTAACCTCACGGAGAACAAATCTAGGAAATTTGTGAAACTGTTATATGGAAATCGAGTTTTTAGGAGAAAACCGTATGGAATGCGATAGTTGAACTGTTAGGGAATTAATAAAAGACATTTTTCATGTAGTATCTATCGAAGGGAAGATAAATAAAACGATTGTAAGCTTGAAGATATCTTCGCAGATTGTTCAACTTATTGCTGCTAGTAATGGAAGGCTTTGAAGATAGTTGATGGGTGCGGTTAGGCTTACTTGAAATGATAAAAAAAATGTCTTTAAAATGTTTCCAAGAGTGCAAGGAGATAAGGTGGCGTTGATTCGAGAGAATACGAGAGAGATTCGAAGAAAAGAAAATTTCTTCCTCCCAACTGACATATAGCTGAATAACTCTGTTCATATGAACAAAAAAACAATCATATACAACTTCCTCAGAACGCTTCAGTGCAAAATTCCTCACAATTTTTGTAAATTTTACATGTAATATTCGTTAACAAACAAAGAATTCTCCTCTTAAAGAAAGAATTGGCCTGAGTGGATGGCTATTGTAGTCATATCTAACAATTGAGAAGAATGAGGGTGAGGTGTAGCCTCCTCCCTCCCACACCTGACGTCTCGTAATTAATGCTAACCTTTTTTACAGTACGTCAACCCTTAGCTTATAGAAACCATTGAAGTGGAAAGAAAACCATTCCTCTATCAGTGATAGTTGATTTCGAACAGAATAGTGATACCATCTTCCAAACATCCCTTCCCGAAAATTCATAAATAAAGTTTACCTCCCCATTAATGCCAATGCCAGTGCATTTAACCTGTAGAGGACGATCCTACGCGTTGCTAAAATGAGCAATATCATCGGTGACGTACGCGGAATACATGATGAAATATCGTTAAGACAGAAAAACCCGCAAATGTTCAAGTAAAAGAAAAATCACAGCGCCGTTGCAGAATAAATTGTGTGACTTCAGTCTTCGTCGAATGTGCACTCAGTATGTGATACTTACACGGCATTCACGGGCACAGACGCATTATCGACTTTCTCTTCTTCCGATATTACATGCACAGGAACCTATAAAAACTCTCGTCTTCATTTGATACAACTTTCACTTCTGAAATATTCATTAGAGGCGCTTATGGTATTTCACCGCTGCAATTCTTCAAATTGTTCTGTCGAATGTCAAGAATCCTATAATAAAATGGCCTTCAAAGCAGCTACTTAATCAATACTCTGTACAATATCAGCCAGGAATACAATGCTTTCCAATTATGACCCTATTCTTCGACAACTTGCAGTGCTTCCCACCAATCATACAGCTCCTCTTTTGAATAATAACTTATACAACCGTACAAGTGGCTTTGACGTAACAAACAACAGGTAGGAGTCCAATATCGCCAGTACTTAATGATAACCAGGAGAGTTCAGGACAGATTTCCCGTTTATTATTAATAACTCGAAATGCAATAATTAATAAGTACACTAATAAGACCAAAAAAGTAAAATGCAATCTCTGGCTCCTCCAAAGTTCAAAAAAAAAAAACTAAAAGAAATAAAGAAATAACAAACGTAATAAATGCAGTAAAAACCTCGAGACCAATAAAACTTCAAAAAGCGAAATATATTCACAAAAGTCTGCAACCATAAAACTTAATTCTATGACATAATTCGTTCATTACCTGACCTTTGGGAAGTATTATGCCTCTCACCGAAAATGTGAGGCGACAAGGATATTGTCCAGAATAAATCAAAGGATAGGTATGAGACCTGTTCAGAAGAAGATGGCGAAGGTGGTGCAAGTGCGGTTGATACTGATACATCTGTTCCTTGTGTAACGTCTTCGACATCCTCGATATCGGGCCACGAACCTGTCTCCACTCTCTGCGCACGACTTAGACGTTCGGTGAGATCACGCAGTGCCTTCTGACTGAAACAATCCCCAATGCTTCCAGAGACAACTTTTCTCATCCTTTCAGCATCAGTTCGTTTTAAATGCTAATACCATCACTTGTACATACACATATGCATATACATTCATGTGGGATTGGCCTTTACGTCTAAAACTCCAGATTTAAAATTTGCAAGTAATTTATGAGTTGTAGTGAATAATAAGTTGTCCGATCAGTCTTCATTTTAGTGACAAAACACTTGGGAATGCCAAATTCATACCTAACGCTATCCACTCGAATTAATCAACGAAACTCTTAGGGATCAGTCTGAAATGTTGCGCAATGAATGTTCACCGTGCAAAATCAATAAAAACGATACCGTCTCCTCTCGGTGTCCCTTGTCTGCAATCCAGGCAAAAGAATGTTGACTGAATCGAGCTGTGATACGTCGATATGCCTTACAATTGGCTTGCACATTCGCAGTCGGACTAATATCGAAAAAACGGTGCCAGAAATCGCTGCCATTAAAGGTTGAACTTTCGATGGGAATAACCTAAAATTAACGAAATGCTTTCTCAACTCGATCGAAAGAGCTTAAGCTGTCAACGACCAAACAATTCACTATTTCATACTACTTGTAATCAAACGTTTCATAATCAAACATCTATGACAGAAAAAGAATAAGACGAGCTTTCAATTGATGCAATCGTTCGTAAAATTTACAAAAGGAATGTTTCAGTAGGTTCTCGATAGAGACTTTAAAATTGGTGAAGGCAACAAGCTTAATCGTGGCCCCGGTGGCCATTTGCAAAGATCCTTAAGAAAAGATATTGCTATTAAGATATAAGCTTACGTAGCCCATGCGAAATGGTCACTGGAATCGCCTCTTGGCTCGCCATCCTCATGGCTCTGATAGAATCGAAGGTAGATCCAGCCGAACTGGATGCCCAACACTATCTGTAGAGCAGCGATCGCACGAATCGCACCCACTCCGGCCAGCAGACATGCCATCAGCACTGCACATGCAGGCAGATGGTTGTTCTTTATAAGACCAATTGGTGTCGTCAACAGAATTGAATCGGGCAAGAACTAAATAGTAAATACTGCTAATAAATACACAGTTTAGATGGATGTTTTTTGTTGTTGCACAATGTAACTTTTTGTGGATAATCCTACTTAAAAATGTGCACATGCAAAAATGATGCTTTGTTTGCAAGCCTGACCAAACTAAAGTAGCAATTTTAGGCATATACTCATGAATGGTGCCTGGTCAAATATAATCGTCGTCTAGCTAGACGTGGAAAGTATTATATGAATAGGAAAGTTCAGAATGCAAGGAAATTGAAAGAAAGAAGGGAGAGATGGAATGAACTGCTTAAAATCGAATAAGATATTTAATGGCCTATAACGAGATGAACAAGGTTACCAATAAAATAATTTCATTAAAAAATGCGACATACAACTCTCCATTCACTTATCCGACATATCAATAACAATAAAACTGAACAGAAATACACTAAACAAATAAATTAAAAATATTAGAGTGACCTGTTTAATGGCCACGTAGATGGCCGCACACAGGTTCGATGTGCCACAAATCTGGACATAGTAAAAGAAGGTGTAGTCCTTGAAGAGTACATAGGATATAAACGATATTAGTGTTATCAATAACGATGACGTCACCTGTAATTAGTACTCTATTTTGTTGAAGATATTGCCTGTCATTTAAGATCTCACAGTACATAGTACCGATGAAAAACAAACGAAATAAGCGAAGAGATTTCATTAGTTAATGCAGCTGGACACGGCAGAATAATATTAAATATGGAAGCTGTAGGTAACTTTGTTGCGATTTGGTTAGCGCACTACTTTCAAACATATCAAAAATGCAATTCGTAGTAAATGAGTGGAAGCGAAATCGCAATTTAACAGTCAGCGAATGAAACGAAGCAATTTCAAAATAAAGCAGCACTCTGTTCATTAAAAACAATGAAAAATATGAATTATTCAAAAAACTTAATGACAAAGTTTCGTTTTAATCGATTTTTGAAAGAACCTGCATAGTTGTCATGAACAACAAATATTTGAAAATAATCTTTTCGTCTCATATAAAACTCTTATAATGAGAGGGAAAGTAATCCCCGTTATAGTTACTCGTCAGCAACCTATCAAAAGTGATGTATCATCAAATGAAGCAATAAATTCACGAACTGGAAATATGCAGTCAAATATGGGATGAACTACGGTCGAGATGTTCCAGCTATTGAAAAACAATCAACTGAAAGGAGCGGGGGAGGGAGAGGGGAGGAGGTGGGGAGAGGGGAGGAGGTGGGGAGAGGATCGGCGAAAGGAGCAAAGTAAGGAAGTATGACGCATTTGTAATGCACACTCCTCATTTCGATAACGTAGTACTTCATTTTTTTCAATGAATAAGTAATGCGTAACGCCACCAAAAGAAGAGAAACAGATTTCTGGTAAGACTGCTCTAATAGATCGCAGCATTAGACCATCGACTAGATCACAGGACACAAATAAACAGCTGAGAGGACGATGTGACACGTGCTCTCTGTGACCACTTCGGGTATGAAAGTCAAAGAACAGTCAATAGGTCAGGGAAGTCATTTGATTGAAATAATGACTCACCTGCACGATGGCAAAATACCTAACAAGCTCGACTGCACCCCAAATAGGTTCGATAACCGAAGAGGCCATTCGGAGACACCACAGTGACCACAACAGCAATAATGGGTTACGTTCCACAATGAAGTTCGTTAGCAATCGCCACAATTCAAACCTAACCATCTGAGCACCGGTCATCGATAAAGCCGAAAAAGTTACATTGAAGAGCGACAACAGTGCACCTGAAAATATTAGCTACACTTTAAACTTTGAGGTACTCAGCCAATGAAGTTCATCCCATAGCATAAGGCTGAAATAAGTAAGCGACATCAGCAATGAACAGCAGACTGCTTACGTCTAAATGTGAATGTACTCATTTTGTGTCTCCCCCTCTCTCCCTCCCTCTCTACCATCATGCTTAATAAACTAAACCTAACATTACTTTTAAAGGAATTTTCAAGTGAAATGAGAAGGCAAGTTCAATGGCACGATATTCCAGCCTAACAGAAAGGTAAAGAGGACCTGGAGCAGAATGCAGTGAGGAGCTTCAGCGAGCGATGTAGACCTCTAATCATTAAGAATCTGCGCTTAAGTTCCATCAATTTCATCAGGTATCGGCAAAGGGAGGACGTTTTGGGCCCTTTTCAAGTTTTCCTCCCTTGAAATTTTCACACTTTCTAGAAAAGGTCGTAAAATGATCTAATGGGGTGAGAAAGTACAGCAGTGGTGTAGGTGGACGGAAGAGGGAGAGAGGGAAGGGGAGCAAGGTAAAGATGGCATGGGCTATTTTTTTTAATTTCATTTAAAGAAGAACGAGCAGATAATAATAAAACAGAACATTAGAAAATACCAAATGAAAGAAGTGTGAGTCCAATTTGAAATAATGGTCGCGTGCCCTTCAAAGAGCTGATGAGAGCATTGAACTGTGCAGATGCGGAAGACATTTTTGTGGTGATTTATATGCGGATGCAAAACAATTTTCGGCTTCGTGCAGTTCACTTTCCTCAATACTGCCACAACTCGAACACCTCAAAAATGAGATCATTGTTTATGAAAGAGATGATCGGTAACTCCATGAATCGACTATGCGTATAACTCATAGAATCATACAGTTGGAAAGCTTTAGCGGAACTTAATGAATGGTCTTAATCACGCGTATAGGGCTGCTCTATGCATAAAGAGAAGAGATCTCTCTATTCATAATCACCTAAAGATACATCAAAGAAATGAAAGCAGCAAATTAATAACATATCAAGCAATCGGTGCAATCTGCATTCTTTGCAAATTAACCTGTGTGCACAAAAGGGGAACTACCATTAGTGATTTGACGGCACTTTAAATGACCCAAGGATACTTCACTGTCTCTATTAGCCTTTCTCAAGCACGTAGAGTTGATGATAGGGTCTATCCAGAATAATGTAGAAAATGGTATGGGCAGCACGTCTATATGTCGGTAGCCAATTCAACCACGACTCGAAAACCTGACTAGATCACGCTTGAAGTAAAGGCATAGCTTCCGCCACGCATAGGAAGGACGTGATCAGGCCGGCTTGAAGCAGGAAATCGACGAAATGGAAAAAGGGACGCTTGTGACTTCCACCCCAACTGCGTCCGGTCACCTGAATTAAATTTTCAAGTCGGCTCCACCATGCATTTTATTACGTGGTTTTGCTGAGTCCAAATCTACATTCGCGCCATTGGTTGCAACCTCCTCCTCCTCCTTATCCCCTTTCAAGTCTTCGGTTACTACCTCCCCCTCCCTCTCCTTACCTCCTTGCTCAAGCTACAACCAGCGTGAAGCGCTGATACAGTACCGGTGTAGTGAAGCAATAACAGTTGGCTCTTTATGATATGTTCTGCAAACTATACTTAAAACAAAAAAAAAAAACAATGAATTCACTTCAGGTGACATTAAAAACTCAAAAATTGGAATTTTTGAGGAAAAACCTTCAGCTATAACACCTACATAGTTATGAATACCCACCAATTTAAATGTTGCACTCCTTTAAATAAGAAATCGAAACATCTTTAAAGAATTAAATAAAAGCATAACTCACCTCAATTAAGCATTGCACTTTTTCAACGGTGATTAGCGGAAATAGTTTTTCCTTTCAGACATCCAACATAGAGAAATGCTCGAAATGTGACCACTACAAATAGGCTCTAAATAAAGATAACGATTTCGATAATACCGTTGTGGATGTGCACCTCTTTCCAACTTTCTAAATGTAACGGTTTCATTGTTTAATGCAACATCAGCATTCGCAAAATCCATAAAAACATATCGAAGCTTAGAAGAAGAGAGAAATAAACACAACTGAAATAAATAATAGCAAAAAGAAAGTTATGAATGTAACACCTGCCAGAAAAATAGTGGAAGTGAAATAAAGAAAAGCGATTCGAAGGTGAGTCGAAAGACAAAATATAGGGCGCATGACAGAGATGGATAGAAGGGATAAGGATCGCTCATAAGTGGAGCTGAAATGAGAGGGAAAACAGCGAAAAAGGAGCAGTTTCAGTGAAGGGCGTTGCCATTTCGAACGTCTCTCTAACGATATGCGGAAGGTGTACAACAGGTTCCCTCCGAAAGAAATTTTCCCCTCGAAAGCGATGTTTTAAATGTTAAATTTCACAGGTAATAAACTCAATCTCTGAAACCATTGAAAAAAAAAATAACACTGCTACACAAAGAAGCGAAATACAAAGTGGGAAAAAAATTAATTGACAAAACGATTTTGGTGAAATAACTTCGTAAATTGTATTGCAACAAAATTTGAAGTGTATTACGGTAATGATATAACATCGCATCTCATACAAACACCACAATGCTTTCTAATAATAATTGAAGTTGAGGAAACGGAATGGGCGATCGAGGCATAGATTCCACGAGTAAATTCGGTCATTCGACCGATGCCGAAACCGTATTTAATCGACACTGTATTAAAGAATCTTTTTCTTTAGTCGGAAGGGCATATGCGGGATTACTGCAAGAGTGACCAACTGAGCATCAAAAGTTATAACAGCAATACACTTTTCATTGCGTGGTATTTCCTAACACCAATAATAGTTATAGTCCATTTCGATCCTTTCATTTCATGTCTAAATCGCCCCAATTCATACGTGTAAATGAACGAAGCGCTTCAAGAGAACAATAGCGGTCTTATAACGGAGTATTGTGTACGATGATCGGTTATAAAGCCATAAATCACTACTGTGCAATAAAATCAATTGCTAAATTTCACATCCTCGTTTGGATCGGGAGTGATTTCCTACGTTTATATGAAATTCTGAATATTTGATCTAGGATGCCCGCATTTAATTAAGACATGTTGTGGTCGATGCTACTGTGATTTTTGTTTCAAATATGAAACTTCCACTTTATTTCTGAAATTTATTTCGCTATTAATCGAATCGGCAAATAAGATGCCATCTGATGATACGACATATATTAAAATATATTGGTATTTATTGGTATTATCCATGATCATCGTGTTTAATCATGACAACCGTAGATAATATTTGCTAATTTATCTCATTTAATGAGTATATTACTTAATTTATTCAAAGTAGTGCATTTAAGATCGCATTATCGAAATAATATAATGCTGTAATGTTGGCACTATTGCAGAGAACGATGGCACCCCGCTTACGAACCGCGAACGCGGCTGCGTTCGTGTTCCACACCGCGTACGCACCACTACCGTACTCTGCACTTTGCAAGCTAATACTAATGGGCATCACAGAAAATTTGTAATAGAAACATGCAATTTTTTTTCAATCATTTAGTTCACAATGCCAAATAATGATTTGAAGGAGTGAAGAAGTGCGTATGACTTGCGGACACTCCGGATAGTCAACAGGAGGACTACGGAGAGTAAAAATAAACAACTTAAATTAAATGAAATAAGTAAGATAAACAAGAGGAAATAAATAAAATAAATGGAACAAAAGAAATAAAGTAAAACAAATAAAATACAATAAATAAAACAAATAAAATGAATAAAATATAATAAATAAGATAGAATAAGTGGAATGAAACAGATAAAATAGAATGAATAAAACTTAAAAAATGACTAAAAGAAAACAAAACTGAAAGAAAATTTAACTAAAAGGAAACTAAACTAAAGGAAAACTAAACTAAAATGAAGCTAAACTAAAATGGAGCTATTGGATATCATTGTATATTATGGTATATTCTTTTATGTTGTTGCATATATTGTATCCGATTGTATTATAGTGTATATCATTGGATATCATCTTATAATAATGTATATTATTGTATATCATTCTATAGTAAGGGATATTATTGGATATTAATGCATATTATTGTATGTTATTTCATATTATTTGTATATTTTTGTATATTATTACATCTTATTGTATATTATTGTCAGTTATTACAGTAATCACAGTAATATGCAATAACATGCAATTGTTTTTATATTTAAAATGAGGTTTTTGCGGGCTATTTTTTATATTTAGAATTAGTTTTGTGGACTTTTTTTTGTGTTTAGAATTGTTTTTTGTGGACTCTTTTTGTATTTAGAATATGTGAAACACCCTCAGATCCGGAAAGACCTCACCTCAACGTCAACCAACCACAAGCGGTATTCAATCGCCGATGTTTTGTCCGACCAAAAGTGGTGCGTCTAACTCAGTCGAAACTCAATTTTTCTGACTGAAGTCTTCTTTCGTTTCGAATTCATTTCAATGAGGAAAATTGAGTATGTTCGAGCTCTGCTCATAAAGTGTGACCTTTGAGAAGCAAATCAACCCCTAGTTGAAGTTCTAAATCTCCAACTTTATGAAATGCTAACTTTATGCTGCAATAGCATCTATTATACGCTAATGGAAAATCACCTAAGTGTTATTAACTTGTAATCCCGTGAGCCTAATCCTATAGACTCTGATTATGGGATTAGGTCATGACTTCGTTACTCCGATCAACACGACATCCAGTTCACAAAGGTCAGGCCATAGATATTGCCCGATTCATTCGTAATGCACAAACGTTGTCCCAGATAGTGAGCTGTAAGAGATTTCTTTTTGAAAATTCAAACGTTTGTTGGTGGAAATGCAGCGCTTTAAAGCTTCTAGCGAAACCAATTCATGCGATCCATGCTCGACAGATCGCAAAGTTGTTTTCAATCTTTTTTTTTGCCGGGGGGAGGGCAGGATATGAAAGGGGTGAGTGGGTTAGGGCGCCTGTATGAAAGAGGAAGTATTTCACTTCCATGATCGGCTCACTATTTGTCGTTTTTATTCATTTTTATTGGACGATTTATGCACATCAAATCTTTCTTGGCTTTAGCAGATGTAAGGAAATAGCATTCCGTCAACAACGGTATTGGAAGTGCGGTAAATCAACCTACCCAACAGGTGTACAAAAAAAGGTTTTCGCGCAAAGTGGCACAAAATACATGCGCTTATATCGCTTTAGAAGGTGCTTATACTCGTTCTCACCTGTTGTCGCACCTCAAAAAAGGTTGCCCTTTCTAGACCTATACCTGCTGCATATAATTGCAAGCGTATATTCGAGGGAATCGGGCATACCGCTTTGCGAACCTTTGTTGACGACGCGCTCCTTCACTCCCCGCACTAGTATTAGCTTGCTAAGTGCAGAGTACGGTAGTGGTGCGTACGCGGCGTGGAGCATGAGCGCAGCTGCGTTCGCGGTTCGAGAGCGGGGTGCCATCGTTCTCTGCAAAAGTACCGTAATGTTTTCCAAGCAAATGTATTTGTGCTTTACAATGTTCCAGGAAGTGGAGGAATTGTGAGTGTTTCATCGATGTCGTCGGGCGACGAGATCCGATCACCTGAACAATCCGGAAGCGCCATCGGCGAGAATCACATCGCAGTGAGGATCTCGACGATGACCGGTCATGAATGGATCGAAGTGATATCTCCAACAGAAACCGTTCAAAGTCTAAAGGTTGATTATACTTCAAAGAGTTGCTATTAAGAAGCCAAGAGTAGTGAATATCTTTATTGCAGTGGTATGCGTCTGTGATATAGAACTCGTTGTTTAGCGTTACTGCATCTTGTAACATTTTATATTCCTGTCCTTTCCGCAGTGGTGTGAGGTTTGGAAGGGTTGACTGTTGTTGAACGAAAGTCGGGGGTAGGTGCCTCATCAAGTGGTGCAGCATTACTAGCTCGGTGGATTGATTAGTATAGCCAGCACTAACCTTTGAACGAATTCTTCATAACTTCTCAACCTGTAGGATCGTAATCATAACAGTCATCGGAGATTGCCTTCAAAATCTTGTGTGGTCATATTCATCGCGTGAGGTTACCTTGTAGGAGAAGATCTGGGAGCGATGTGGCTTGTTGCCTTATCATCAGGGACTTATATTCTGTGGAGAATCGTTATCGGACCATTGTGGTCAGATACCGTTGCGTAGTTACGGTGTGCAGCAGAATTCGACGATTCGTTTGGTGATTGTGACCAGATCGGGTCCTCTCGCTGTATCCCTCCCCTCCAAACAAACGGTACCCATTGCAGTCCATGATGGCGTACCGATCGCCAGGTATTATCCTTTAAACTTTTTAATGTAACTCATTTTACTTTATGAAAGTGATGCAAGTCGACCACTTTGATCGGATATATTTAAATTACATTAACTCCAACTATTACGATTGGATTTGATCCCAGTAATGTTTATTCTTATATCTAGCCATTTATGAGGTATTTGATTGGTTTTTTTTTTGTAATTTAATCGGAGGGATTTTTTCGAATTTTTGATGTAAGCCAATGAATTTTGTCAACGTTTAAGTCGATTTTCAAAAGTTTCACTCAATTTGTTCTCTCTTTTTCATCATTTTGTGACTTTCATGAAGCAGAAATAACATGTTCGCATCCCAGCCTTTCTCTTTTTAGGTGCATTAACTACCATTATTGTTTTGACAAGACAATTCTTATTGTAATATAAAGAGTGACTTTAATTCATTTCAGTAAGTGATCTCCTTTCAAAGAATAATTTCAATTCGTTTAAATTAATAAGTCCCTCTTTTGTGAATACCACGAAATATCTAAATTGCTTCTTTTCAATAATCTCATCAAGGTTTCACATTTCTATTTTGAGCGCATCTATTCATTTTGTTTTCACCTCTTCGCATGCTTTCTTCACCTTCATTTAAGTTATTGTTGTACTCATTTATATTATCAATTCTATTCCTATCATTATTTCTAGTATAATGAGTGGAATTTAGTTACGATGAGGAATGTTGGCATGGAGAGCGTATTTTTGGAGAGAGATTCCTAGAGGAAAATCGACGCACTTTATTCAAAATGTGTGAATTGCGACGTCAAATGCGTCAAAATGCTATTCAACATAAATCCCTCAATGAACATTATGTAAGTACTATTGTGCTATTACTCGAATTAATTGTTTAAGTACTGTTTTGTTATTACTTGAGTTAATCAGAATTCATCGTAAATGCATCTAAACATCACATCTATGGAAATAGAGAGGTGTTAGATATGCAAAAGCAAGAAATAAAAACTCCAAAAAGAGAGTTGATAGGTCAATCGTAAGTGATGATCAACGAGAATTTAGCAGCAACGCAGAACTCGGGCATAGGAGATAATGAAGTTATGCATCAATTTTTTGTTGCTAATTCCTCATAAAACCATCTTCCAATCGCTTTTCGAAATGTTGATTGATGCTTGACGCCATGTGTTATTTTATATGCATTTTTTGTGTCATTAAAGTTGTCATTAAATCAATGTGTTCTTATGTCATCCTACCCGTATAGACGATGATTCAAGTGCTTTTGCGCAGTGTTTGTGCATATTAGGGACGGAATCTAAATTTTGATTTCCAACCTTGTATGTCATAAATCAGCTTTACGCTCAATTGGAGGACAGGTTGCTTATAGAGGGCGTGGTGCTCAACCACTTCAACTTGTAATCCACCGATACATTTCATCGTGGTTTAATTATGCTACAAATATTATCTGTGTTTTTTACAGGAAAGACGAATAGTGTCGGCACCTGAAGACACGAGTGCAAAAGAGAGCTCTGCAGGAGATACCGAATGCGATGAAGAAAGCAGCAGCGCCTATCCGGTTGCATCTGTGAAGGTACCTTCTTGACTCCTGTTTGTTTATTCCACTCCTATATTGATATCGAACTGAGCTTTGTATACCTAACTCTTACCTGTAAAAAACAATGTCCCGGTCTTTCCACATTGTTTTTTGGAATGCATTATTTAATTGGCTTTTAAACTTTTTAAAGTGCTCTCAGCTGCTTCATTCTATAAGCATGTTGGTTTTGTTTTCGAGAATATGTGCAGGATATTCGTAGGTTAGTTTGCTGTTGATATTTGACTGCTGCTTTGAATGGACTAACCACCCGTATTTAAATTCATTTGTAACGTATATTATGGATCTCTTTGATGATTAATGGTTTAATGGTTTGTGGCTTGAGTAAATAATTGAGGTGTAGTAGGAATGCCCCAATCATTTCCGCTTAACCGTTTTACCGATAAATGAGCATAAGTCACCGTGTATCGTTCCAAACCGGACTGCCTTTTCGATTGGAATATTATTATATGCTAGATGATTTGCAACCAATCTCAACGATTTCCTCTTCTGAAATATTCAGTCGTGGTGCTTATTGTTTGTTATCAGTAACACCAACCAAACGAAGCATTAACACTTGCAATTATCCTGCATCAAGTGCTTTGTTCTCGTGTTTTCCCAACTCTTACCTGCCAAGCACACTCCTCTCGTTCTAACTATTAAGAAAGTATCTTGGTAGCTGTCTTTTAGAAACACATTTAGTTATTTATGGCTTTATTAGGTAAATTATGTTGTTACTTTTTGTTAGTCGAATTATACTTTGCTTTGAACAAACATCTTCCTTTATTCTCTTTAATCGGGCGCTTTAAAATGATTTTCTTTTAGCTTCCCGAAATGGCAAATGCTTCGAATCCAAAAATTATTGGTAAAAGAATTCGCCAAAATTCAGTCAAAGGTATTTTTATGTTCAAACCATTACTAAATTCAAGTTTATTATTTTATTAATTTATCTTTCGAAGTGAATACTTTCTAGACGAGTTGACCATGCTAAAAACGAAGGAAAGGACCAGTAATTGCAGTCTCCGTTCATCGAATCAAAGGCAGCCTTTATCTTCCTGAGCAATGGCCATCACTCGAGAGTCCACCTTCGTTAACTTTGTTGCCTTATTTATTGCTCATTATAGAATATCTTTTTTTGTGTGATCTGCAACGATGAATGGTTAAAATTCGTCCCTCTTTGCACACCAATATTTGTGTCTGTATTATAAAATATCATTAGGTTGCTCCGTTTATAGTTCCCATAATATTTTCAACTGTATCTAGACGTCATAGTATTTTGTAGACATAATTTCAACAACCGTAGAATGCCTATAACCTATATTCAACATTAGATCGACATTCCAAATCTAATTTCTCCATTTCTGTTTTGTTGAGTTTCATGAGTCTTAAGCAGTTATTAAAAAGTTGCTAAACAAGCTTTACATTATTTTTTGAGTGTCTGCTTGGACCCTCGACCCATATTGATGATGAATAAAAAATGCGTGTAGTGCAAGTGTGGCTGCCTGCTTGAAATCAAGAGCAAGCTAGAGGTGATTTCTGCATATGTTGAAGGAGAGGAAGGCTGTAGCAGTGTTCGTGATGTTGTCCCGTCTGCCCGAGAGAGATTGCTTTTGTTGATGCACTCTCGAGGTAGTTCGCCAGCCACTGACGTTAATACGCACTCCGAAGATGGCTCCGAGTTCTCATCTGGTATGATCATCTGTGATCTCAGCAACGAATTTCGGAGGTATGTCCTTCGGCTTTATCAAAGTCGTTTTTGCGTTTATGCTGGCGTTTGTGTGTGAGGGAAAGCTGCAATGCTCGTATCCAGTGATATTGTTCGGTTCATCTCCACTTCCATCCCATCATCGAAGTTTGCTGACGGTATCATGCAAGTTGTCGAAATTTATTGGAGCACTAAGTAATAGTCAGAGTTTGTCTATCCCTAATTTCACTCTCCTCTCTACATTTGGGTTAACATTTCACCTCAATGAAGTCGAATTTGGTTTATTGTTTGAGCATTGAGGCGGCCTTTTACTTGCGTTATTTTGAATGAATGAGCATTTATAAAAAGAGGATTATTTATCGATAGTCTCTTTCAAAACATTCCCGTGAATGGCATAATAAATTGAAGGCTACGTGTTCGACGAAGACATCACGGCCCGGGTGGTGCATCAGCCGCTGTACAGAAGGCGCGAGCTAGAAGCAAACCGCGAACTGCACTATTCGCTTTCACACATCAACATAAGGTTCTACTCTGATTGTCTCTTCTTGTTTAGCTGAGGTGAAAGAGCAACAACATCCTACTAAAACTGAGAGAAGCTACTTAAAAGTCTGAAATCCTTAATTTCAATGCCAAAGTATCAACGAAGGATGCGAACATTCTGGAGAAGTCTGCATTTAATATTGCGTTTCAAAGGTTTCGTTGTGTTTCTATGGTTCCTTTGTGTAGCTGATTCAGTTAAGGGTTCTGACGCTACGTCAAGCGACGAAGATCGACCATGCATGCGTCGTGCACCGGATGCCACACTGCCCTCTTGTTCATCGTTACGCCGTCCATGGGCTCCGGCGCGTACGCAGAAAACCTTTACTGGTTGTCAGTCACAGCAACGGTGTTATGCCTGTGCTGCCAAACTCAACAGTTTCTCTCTCGCTTTCCAATGTCGGTTAGTATTACTCCCATTTGACTTCCGTTCACTTTTGACGGATGTAAACCTGTTGAAAAGTAATCCTCAAAGTTGGCGCTAAGTTAATCATAAATTTGCCTATTGAGTCATGAAAAGGCGAATTTAATATCTAAGATGCCCTCTTTGGAGAGCGGGGGGAAGGGGGGGGGAAGAGGACGAATTTGCGATGTACTTTTTGAAGAAACTCGTCGTAAGTCATCCCTTCCACAGCATGGAGGATCTATTTCAAACAATAAAGTGCGACCATATCAAGCTAGAATCGCAAATGAAATGGATAATAATTTTCAGGTGTGGTAAGACGTTATGTGCCCGACATCGTGCACCAGATATGCACACCTGTACTCGTTTACGTAAATTGCAAGACGTAAGTGATTAGCGCACTGATGCGTTCTATGTGCTGCATGTGATCGAGTGCACTCATAATGTGAATGTCAATACGCTATTACTCTGTCCCTTTTACTCTATCGCATTATTATTTGGAAACTAACTTATGCACAATTTTAGTGATGGAGGAGAGGGTCTGTCAATATCCAAGAAACCTTTTATAAATTCGAAAAAAAAGACGCTCTCCACTACAAACTTCGCTCGCAATACGGCAGTTGTAGGTCTCTTTTTCAATAGAAACCCTTCGCCTCCTTCGTGAATCCCATCTAAACGGGTGAGGGGATGTTAGGGGATTAAGTTCGTGACAGGTTTAAACGCAAGCTTAACAGCCTGCAGATTAACGCATGTTATATATGCGTTTGGGGTTCTTATATGAATGTACGGTGATGTGCTGTGTTGTATTTTTTCATATTTTTCATCATTTTCAATTTGCATTTTTGTTGATTTAATGCTGCTAGCATTCTGCATAACGATCCCATATTGCAGCGTTGTCTAATTTCTATGCGATCTCGGCAACGATTTTGCAGTGTTTTTTTTTTCATTTATTTATTATTAAAGGTGATCTTTACTATTTGTGGTTTAATGGCGTTTTATTCTCATTGCACGTTGTGTGATTTGCATTTCGGGCCAAAAATGCGATACTTTCGGCATATATCATTGCAGTGAATGCCTTTTTTCTGATGTTTCTCAGTTGTGTTGTTATGCTGTTTTCTGTAATTATCCTTTACAAGTTTTTGATGAAAGTATGGCGCTCATAGATTGGCTCATGCAATTTCATTATGGGAATGGTGACGTGAGAGTGGATCTGTTTTGATAAGCTCCACGTTGCTTTGCCCTCTTCCACATTGCAACTCATCAAAAAGTAAAATAACATAAATCTTCAGGTCTGCAATAGGTGGGGAGACTACTTTGGAGACAATTGCGAAATTAAATACACAAGTTTTTGCTGATAGATTCATTTATTCGGTATGTTGGTTTCATGTTTATTTTTTCGTATAACGATGATTCAGATATCGATACCAAACGATTTCTGGTAGGAAAAATGTATTCTTTAGCTTCCACATGTTAAATCTATGCTTTCTTATTCCCCTGCAACTATTTCCTTTACTGTCTGTCATTCGTATTTATTACATCTTCCATTTGAATGTTGTTCATATTGTAAATAAATAAACCACTGCGGGAAGTTCATTTGTTAGAGCACGATGAATAACGGCCAATATCCCACCCTAACAACCTCAATCCGGCGATCATAACCGTGCGTATACGAATAGTCCTGTTTTCATTGATAGTACCATCACGGAATCAAAGAACACGATATGTTATCAAACACACAAAACCATACCAATGAGTAGTATCTTCATCAATTATCCATGCAGGACAACGCTGATAGGTGTTTTTTTATTTTGGAGTATGCAACAACGAAACAAAGTCAAGGACACAAATAATAGCTCTCGCGAGAGGAGGTATCAGACACCATAACTGGGAGCAATTCGTCCCGTTTTTGGCTTTATGCAAAAACAGCCCGATGTTCGTCACCCAATGAACTCAAACAGTGAAGTAACAGAAAGATACAGGTTGAGATGCATCCTCTTCGTCAACTTTGGGTGGCAATCACCTCACGCAGTGCACCAAAGAATAAAAACCATCATACCGACGAAGAACACTGGATTCCATTGGAAAAAGGAACGAGCCACATTCGAATGAACCATCACTTTCAATTTTCGTTTATGTAACAAGAGAAGCTTGGCTTTTAAAAAGTTATGAACGTTGCCATTGAAAATAATTCGGCCAGTAGTTGGGTCCAAAAATCTTTGTAAGGTAATACAACGATAATCACTTCAAAATGGAGGAGGAAGGAACATCGGCGGAGGTACGGGGGTCGGCCTCACGATGACAGCCGCCGGAGGAGGTGGTGGTGGAGGAGGTGGCTGATCCTCTATCTGCGCCTGTCGTTCCATTCGGAATGCAAATTGCATGAAAAACTGAAACAACCAGTATTTTTTCGCCATAAGAGAATATAGCATACATCCGTTCAATGGAACAATACAGGATAGTTTCAGTTGTGCAGCCTTAACCACGTCACCATTTTCTAAAATATTAGCCTCAATCAGCAGTCTTTACAGCTTTAATCTTTGAGACGCATTCGAGGATAACGTAGAATGAAGGGACGGATTGAACGATTGGAAGGAAACGAAAGAAAATAATGAAAGTGGGGGGTGGTTGTAAGAGTTGAAAGTGGGTGATTAGGGACGGAAGTTAGATGCTAAGAAGTGTTACAAGAAGAGACCTGTTTGGTATCCTTATTCCACAGTGTCCAAAACTTATCGTCGCTTTTATCAACCTCTCTTGAAGGTATCTTAAAGGCGATTGTTTCATAGGGCTCAGCGGCGAAGAGCACGTATTGCCATCGCTTATCGGGAGGTTCGACCTTCTGCTCGTATGCTGACATAAATCTGCAAATAAATCAACGATTGGATGGTTCCTTACTTTGATATGCAAAAATGGAAGCAAATTAAACTCATTTTACGTATCGTGCAGAGGTGTAAAGCATGTATCTTGCCGTTGTAGGCTATTTGACTCTATAATCTAACCACTAAGAAACAGAGGTGTGGAATAAATTCATGCGAAGAGTTCTCACCACAGACAATGAACGCATAGAAGCTTGATGCTGATAAATTAAAAAAAAAAAAAAACGTTTAAAGTCTGCGTCCATCTACATCAAAGCTGTCCCCAAGTCGATAAGTGAAACCGTCCAGTGGTAGGTAGGATTGAAACTCTATAAACATAAAACTGCAGTTCTCACTTGAAGGTATCTTCCAAATCACATGATTTTATTTCTTCTTGGACTGATTTGTAGATTCGCTTTCTAACGAGCAAAAATTCATATGAACAAGATCAATGATTTCACCGTACTCGACAATTTTTTTCACATTCCCTTTCTTTTTCTTTCCTTTCACATTTTCTTCATTCATAATTTTGCTTTCTTTCTATTCAGTGAACGACTTCAGGAAACGGATGCATAAGATGGAAAACAACTTCCACTAAATAACATCCAACAAGAATATGAAGCAGTGGATAAGAAACGACTAACCGATGCCTTGGGGTTACACCTTCGGCTACCTCTGGGTAATCAATCTGAAAGAGAAGCGCTTGTTGACCAGTTGCTGGATCACGCTCCTTTGTCACCTGCAAACAGCACCTTTGGTTTGAACTGTTATAAAATCAATATCCGCTCTCTTTGCGGGAATTAAATCGCAGTGCTTTCAGAAAATTCCGGGGACGCTCGCTCAGAGACCACTTCTGGACATGCAGAAACACCCTATTTCCTGAAGTGACCCTCGTAAATTTGCAGAAATGAATCCTCCCACTCATATTTGTTGCGATGTGACGATTCTTTCTTCACCTTCACAATTTGTCTATCGTAAAAGTGCCTTGTAAATCTACACTATTTATATGTAGCAGATGAAAAGCATCCATCGTGAGACATAACCAATGAACCTTGTATCCTGGTCGCCCAATCTTAACGAACTTCTTCAGCTCAACCTTCGGTTGTTGCGGCACTGGCATATACGGTTGATCGCTAGCTTCTTTTGCAGCTCGTCGTGCCAGATTCGCCTGATGCTTCTTGCCTTGTGTATGCGCCAAATATGAACCTCAAAAAAGCATTTTCTAGCTAGTCCTTTAAACAACTCTCAAATCCTCTATTTAATGCCAAAAAAATTATAGTTTAATTAGCGTAACAACTATAGGTGCGATTGTCTCGTAGAAAATGCTTCAAATGCATGCCAAATGGAAACGATGAAGCAAAATTCCTCAAAAAAATGCCTTCAGAAAACTGACCAAACGTACGCTTATTTTAGCATAGGTCTAATATAAGCATTGTCATAATATTCAGGCGCACTTGAACGTTTTTGTTGACATATCCGATCGGAGGTTTCAGAAGCAGAGAATGTGTTAGTGAATGAAGTAAGAATAAACCTTCATTGTTGTGGAGTGTGAGACAGAGTTTGCATTCGTATCCACCAAGGTGATTCTTCATGAAGTAAGGATCCTTCTGAAGATCGATAGTCTCGAGTGCCAATTGCCGTAGCCGTTCACGACGGTCGACGTTCGCATCTGACCATGATGCCACACCACCCCCACCTGTCTTTCCACCTGCTCTATTTTGAAAGTCCATCCTGAAAGCATCAATTCTCTTATATGACCGAAGCAATAGCGTCAAATCAATCAACGAATATAAGAAACGCGGTTACTAAACACCATTCAAGCAATAACGTCATCCCGATTCCCGAAGTGCTTTCGTTGCTACATTCGAATCTCAGTAACTGTAAGATTTAACGATGTGTGTTTTAACTACAAACAATTCCTGATTATTGTTGATAAACTGCTTTGATAGATCGCTTGCAACAGTTCACCCGTCTATACAGATGGAAGAGAACATTAAGCGCTCATCTTATAAAAAATCGGTTTCATCGATAACTATCTCTCCTACCGGAAACCATGGCGATATAAAGATAAACGTAGCTGCTAAGCAAGTAGAGATTCAGACAACAACAACAGACACAGACAGCATTGCAGCGAAAGCACGCAATCAACGGAACTATTGAGAAGCAGTGAACAACCTGCCAAGAAAGACAATTAAATGAACAACTCGACAACATAATGGAAAGCAGCAAACGACGACAAGCTGGTGGTCACCCATTGAATCGCTAAGTTTGAATGCTATACGCTGCCGATCTGAGGGAAATAAAGCGTCACCAAAATGTGAAACACTGTTCGTTATATGTCACCACTATAACAATCACCTCGTCTAATCATTATATATAAAAGAAATATAAATTATTATTGCTAACGGTCAATTTGGAAGTAACCATTTTATCCACGTCCAAGCTAACGGCAATTCATGAGAAGATTAGCACTTTCTTTGACAATTCAACGTCTTTAAACAAAACGAAAATAATAAGATAATAGATAAAAAATCAGCTTTAATATAATCAGCTTTAATATTATAGGATGCGAATGCCAATAATGACTAGTAATTTTTATTTTTCGAAAAGGTTTTCGAAGTGTGAGAGATAATGATGGGAAAGGATGGTGTACAAGAGGTTTATGCATTTATAACGAAATCGATGATGGAAGTCGTAATTACTGCTTGCTGTGACATTTATTTTCCGTCTCATATAGAATACATCTTGAATGCACGATTTCTAATGATTAAATCTCAACCCACTAAAAACAACACTCCCAAACTGACCACACCAACATAAATCACCACTCGACCACCAACCACATCGATCAGGATCACTCGACGTCATTTCCAAAACCGAATGTGAAAAAATTTGATCACTTGTTGACGATTAGTCAACCATTAGCGAATCCGATCACTTGTATAACAATGGGAAACGAATGGCTCAAAGGTGTGCGGGAAGGAAAAATCTATAATCAACGGATGGAAGGTGGGAGGGTTCTTGTGCAATTCACGTTGCTAAATGGCATGGGGCTGTTGGTTTTCCTAGCAAGTAAGAGACTGCACAAATGAGACCAAAAGTGTGGTTCCCTCCTCTGTAAAAAAGAGCATAAATGCGATCCTCTAGAGAACACCTGTGATGTTACGTAACATTTTCGTGGATGCGATACGTTAGCAGATCGGAATACCCACCTCAGCCGAATAGCAGCCTTTCAATTGCAAAGCAAAGTGGCGTTAATATCATGCATCCTATCAGATCATCTTCCATACGAATATAAGCATTCAATTGTAGCAACAATCGTCAGCGCATTATGGTCGCGATGCAAGCAATCTCGTTCCACACAACTATTGCATTCATAGTCCCCAGTTACTTGCCACTTGTTTGAAATGTGCAAAGCTGATAGTTAGAAAGAAAAAATAAAAGAGAAAAATATAGACTTTTAACGATCAAAAGCAATGGAGTAGAATGTAACAATCGATTGCGACATGAAAAATAACTTAGAGGAGTGGGAAATGAATGTTGAATACCTATTACGCAAAAATCAGAGTGGCTAAAGAAGGTGTGATTTTAAAAATTTGTCACGGCTACAATAACAATAGTTCTTTCTACATATATTTTTTTAAGACACAATTCAAATCGATGAATTATTCAACGTTTGATTATCAATTTTTCTGAAGCAAAGTATGTTAGACAGGGAACCACTTAATAGCAGCAAATAATATATGCTATTAGATGTAAATTATATAAATCGCTTTATTATATTCAACGTTTCACATCGTCTCCATATGCAAATTATGCGTGAATCACATCAACTGCATTCATTTCTTTGCTGTCTTTAGTGCAGTTTATTCGATGATGGAGTTCGTCGATGAGGGTTACGTCTGAACGGCGAATCGGTGGGATTGCATTTGGTTGATCTATGTTCTGAAATGAACGATTGCCTCCAGATTTTTGCTTATCATATCATAATAACACGACACAGCATGTGCAATAGATGACCTAATACACTGCCACTATTTAGTGATAAATAATCTCTTATGAAGTTTTATGAAAACATCGAAAGAGGGCAACAGAAATATGAGTGTCGAATCACGAGTAAACTATTTTTAGCTTGATTGTATTCAGTGTTAGAATTGTCTGAGGTGACTTTTATTCTTTCATACAGTTGCTCCCTTAGCTTGTTGTTGAGTTATCAACACCTTAGTCATCTTATATTCTAATATATGTCATTGTATATCTATGCAATATTGAGATCTATTTCATCCAATGCGCCATGCAAATAGCCGAAATATCATTAAATAAGCGTAATCGTTGTTCAATCGCTCTGGTCCCGCTATATAAGTTGATAATAAGAACATTGAAGGGGCGCAATAGTACAATGCAGCATTCACTTACTCTTACGTTGTACCTTGCGTTGCATTGCAACTCTTGGTGAGGCAGTATTATATTCTATCAGGAAAGGATCTCGTATTCGCACCGTTGATATATCGACCAATTCACGATCTGAAAACTCAACTCTTAGTTAATCCTCCATTTTTATATGAAACTTTTACTGCTTCAAATTTCAAAAACGTTGGAGAAGCAACTAGATAAGTTCTCGAAGAGGATCCTTTTTTTCGACGAATATTAGCACAGAAGGAAAACATTTTGAGGTGGAAATTTAATGAATATATTTGGTTAATGCAACAGAACACAACTGGCCAGCAATGAATAATGCATTTAAGCGTTACTGCGGCTAAGTTCTATAGTTATAATCCACGGATGTTGTGGATTAGAAAGGCAATTTTTAATTCTTGTACGACAATTTCATTTTATGGGTAAACCATTGCCCAGATGTGATTCAAACATAGGCTGCAATATCTATCAAAGATTGCAGTGCTGATGCAATTAGAGGTCATCCACTGAATGATTTGCAGTTGCTTACCGCCTTGTTCGTTAACGTGATAAATTGCATGCTCTCCAAGCCAAAATCGTAATGGGGCGACTCTTTTTCTTGATGAACGTCTCAGACCATTTGATTGGCTCGGTTCAACTGAATATATAAACGAATACTTTCAACGTTGTTTATTAAACATCGAGATGATAGTATTTCCCCTTTTTAAGATTTTCATTAACAATTGTTATGAGGAAAGTGCATTATACCTTTGCAAAGGATTTACTCTTTCATAAAATTCTCAATGATTTCATCGAATGTCGTTCTTTGAACTTCTTTTATTGCAATGATATTCCTATGTTATTGGTTTCTTTGTTTTCTTTTATTGTTGAATTCATCGATTAAAAAATACAAAGAACAGAGACATTGAATAACAATAGAAATATTTTAGGTGATCGGAAAAAAAACGAATAAAAATCGATTCTAATTAAAATTAAATTTGTGTTAATAAGAAAGCGGTTAGTGAAATTGAGAATCTTGCTAGATGATTAACCGTTATTGTTTATTGCAAATATAAACAAACAAACCGATTGTCCTCTTCTCGAGTGTAGCAAATCGATCTCTTTTTTGCGTAATTGATAATATATCATTGCTCGACGAAACCCTTGAAGTGGACGTTTTTGACGCTGTGATCATCGTAGTTTCACGCCGTCCACTCAATAATGTGTTCGTTGGTGATATCATCATATGCGTTGCTGCATTAATACACTATTAAGTGAGGAAATTGAAAATAAAACATTCACAAGTCTAGGCAGGTTAAAACGATTTAGTCGTTTAATTGCTTAAATGAATAACTGCTTAGATCGGATAAAGTTACAGAGAACCCCAATTGCATTTCTATTATATGTGACGTAGGTGATTATGATTTCAGCGATTCTTCCCTCGTAGATGATTGATTTAGGTCATTTTATCAAATCATATAAAATTCGTATATGTTGGTAATGCCGCACCGGAAGAATTTGACTGCAAAGAAAAATGAAATTGAAAACTAAAACTGAAATGATTCTTACTTGTAATTGAAGGCGATAAGTGAGTGGTGAATATTTCATTGTCGTCGATTGTATCCGAAGCCAGTCGACGATCCTCGTCTCCAGCGTCAAACTGAATTCATACGAATCAGCATGCATGAAGTACGAACATCTTTAGGACTCAATGCTGATGCTATATTTGACGGTTTGTTATGGCTGTCAATAATTTATAAATAGAACTACTGAAACCTCAGTGTTTCAACTGACCGGTTCCCCATCGACAATGAAACTGATGCAATCGACGTTCTCCGATGCACATGATAACGATCTGTGGCTCAATAGTGAATTCTCGATAACGAATGATCGTCTGGCTACCGTCGAAGACACAGTCGAATTACATGGCGTATTATCCTGAATGAATGGATAAGCTGAAATTCTTGGATGACGGTTCAGCTTCACAATTTTCAGCAATAAACCTTCGAATGTTTCTCGTCTAAAGATACGCTCTTAGAAGAGTTGCCTATGATGTCTCAAAATTGAGTATTATTTGATTACTCGAGCAATGATGTCAAAAGATATACACTCGAGAAAAAGAAGAGAATATCCTTTTTTACATATTTTTTATAAGCGTCTATAAGGGAGCACTATGAGGGCAATAGTATAGAGATAGTTGTCTAACTGAGTTCTCAACCAAACATTCCGCCAGCTAAGGTTGTAAAATTTTATTCATATAAACTATATTCCATTACAACCATTCAAATTAATTTCCAAAACACTTTTGCTTTGCTTTAAATATATTGCTTTAAGCAATAAGAAGAGCGATGAACAAGTTTGTTACTAAATAAAAATTTATCAATTTCTTTATCTGAAGCAACGACTAATCATATTTTGACAGCGATTTTTCTTTACTTCTATTACTGTCCCCTTTTCATCTTTCGTTTCAATCACTTCACCCTCCACTATAAAGAGAAATTCTAAACAATTTAATATAATCTGCAAATTCTTAAAATAGACGTCTTTTTACACCGAAAACTGAATAATAAGGAAGAAATACCTCATAGTTTGTAAGCTGTCCGAAAGTATTGTACTCTGCGGTCACCGTATCCATCGATAAACGGGAAGCATTGCAAGCAGGACCGATCGCGGCTTTAATTTTAACGAACAATGAATTTTGCAAGGCTGGTTGTATTCATAATAGAAATTCGATTCATCTTATTTTATTCCATTCTATTCCATCCACTCTTTATAAAACAACAAATAGCCACCGTGTTTATCAATAAACGCATCAAATAAGTTCGTAATGAATTTCAATCATTAATGAAATGTGCAGAAAATGGCATATTGTTTTTTATTTATCGTTATTGAGGAAGTTTTTTGCATTATGAAAGTCGACATTCGATTGGAAAGCGCATTCAACAACGTTACTAATTTAACACATTCATCTGTGAATATGAATGTTTTAATGCATTTTTACGCATCAATTCATATGCACATTTCATAGCAGCTCATTTAAGAAATTCAATTTCCAGTGTTTAAAAATGAGAGAGAACTGAGATCACTAATGTTGACGTTTGAGACTCAGTAATTCGGCTACTCGAAAATTAGGCGTCCCACATGAAACTTTCGTTGCTCACTTACTCTTTCATTGGCCATGCAAAAAAAATTTGGCGATACTATGAATTTATATGCTGTGAATTGCTATGAAATGCTATGAAATCTAGGAATTTATATAATATTTCTACGTTTAGCTTGAGAAATCGCTATTATAAAGGACCTTCAACCACAAGAGGCCTCCTTTCGATTATCTCTTCGTATGTCATCTCAAAAGCAGCGTTCCTCTCTCCTTCTGAAGACAACCTTACACTCGTTCCAACGGTCCCCTCCATCTCTTCCTCTTCATTAGTGAATGAGAGCTTGCTGCTTCTCGACGTGCTTGAAGTATTTGTATATTCAGCTTCCGATGCTTCAGCGTTGACGAAGAGTGCAATGCTTTCACTGCGACAATCTTTCAAGTTCTCCCCAACAAGCATTTCAGTGGCGGTTACTTCAAGTTCTAAATTCTCATCACCTGAAAATTTTCGAGCTGGGATCACATTCCATCGTGGTCGTCAGTCTAAGCATCTGTCAATACCGTAAGCATTCACTCTATCGAATCCCACATGGCAGTTCTCTCCATCGAGATAGTCCTTCGAATGGAGTTTGGTTATTGCTTATTGCCGTAAAGAATTATTCACCTTGCAAAACAAAATCCACTTCTTGACATAAGCAGTCCATACGTGAGTGAATATTTATGAAGCCGTTTATTCGAATAAAAGAAAGCACCCACATACCGACCCATATTTTCGAATATTATTCTATGAGTTTTATATGTTCGTTAGTTGGAAAATAATGTATCAAACGACTAGTTTATCCGCATTCAATAGGTTTCTTATGTTTGGCCAACTGGATGAAGTATCTTGCATATTCGGACTGCTACAGATCTTTTAGGGCAAACCAACATTTGCCACTTTTCATGCTCAGTGGTGATGAATCGTCGCTAGTCGAATCAAGCATCGACCTCGAGACGTTCAGGTCGAGAATTGGAGCCACATCAGTTACCATGTTGAAATCTGGGAGTGATTCTCGCTCCTTAAACTGTTTGATAATCAACGTTGATCTAAGATTTGATCGCAAATTCAAGCGCTTTCAATTAAAAAAAAAAAAAAAAAAAAAAACTATTCGTGCAGCTGTTGCGATCAAACGAAATAACTTTCAATAAATTCATATAAATACAAGGATCCACTCCTTAAAATTGAAATATAATTCAAACCAAAAGCCTTATTACTCGCTTGAAAAAAACTGACAAAAACCTGCAATCAGCGGCAAGTACCATTGTGGCAGTCTTCAAATCTGTGAAATTTTTAACATATGCGACATTTGTCCACATTCGCTATCTGTTTTCACTCATAAACGATAATGCATTACGAAGCGATTAACGGAACACGTTCACTGAGAAAATTAATGAAACTTATATAGAATCACTTTGCGTTGTCGCCGTCGGATCGCGGTCCATAATTCGACATACGTCTTGCGTCTATTCGGATACTTTCCGGCTCGAACTAATTTAGGCGATGGTGTTTTGTCGAGATCCGATATCCCAGATTCGGCTTCCAACTCGGATGTCACCTGAGCTGGGAGCACAATCTACAAACAACTACAGATCAATCAATGGTTGCTGAACTCTTTGGAATCAAAATGTTTTCTGCGGTTTTTCGCTGCTCCAAAAAAAAAAATCTCAAATGATTGCATGTATTTGCAACAATGCCGCCGATGACGCAGTAGTAAGCAGGAAGCTGTAAGCATTAAGAGGCCTCCCCTCCCTTCCTCAAAACTCGATCGTTTCGTGAAAGCAACACGTCCACTCAGATCTAGTCGCTGCTTCTTTCACAAGTCTGAGCTGTCAAACGATGGAAATTGAACTGTCACATACAGCTAATCAATAGCAAATCTTCCTTAACTACTGGCACTGCGCTAACTCAATAAAAGTCATTTTTAAAGTGCTGAAGTGTTAAAAATTAGTTATTTTACTCGATCAAAGCAATGAAATTTAAACAAGTTTCATTATAACGAACACGGCCCCGAATAATGCGACGTGCAGGATGATTCGATTGATCCCGGGAAAGCGGTGCATTTGTTGCCAATGATATTCGATTGCTCATAGCGATCTTCAAATCGTCGAATACCTGAAATCGACAAGTTTTAAAGGATTTATGAAATGTTACTCGAATAAATTTGAAGTACGAAAATGACAGAATGGCGCGAATTCCTTTTGCGTTTCATACTCAACGTAAAGGTGCTTATCTTATAAAAGAAAAGATTATGTTGTATGTGTGCATAAAGGGTGCCACATTGAGTGTGAGTGTCCGATATGATATGCAATGTTGTCGATGCAATGTGTGCTGTGCATATATGCAAAACATTACAGCTTGCAAAGCAGCAAGCATGATCATGCCGTCAAATGTTATAACCAAACTTACAGAGTGTGAGTTTGGTTGGCTGTCCATCCAAGTGTATAAACATAAAAAGTTGGGCATACAACTTCTATGATAATCGATGGGAATTTATGCGCAAAGTGTAAATAAACTCAAACTTAAAGAGTTAAATTTTCCACTGCAATGCAGTATTTGTATGATGAGATAATTTAACTTACATATCTTCATGCTTTACGTTAAATATTGGCTATTTGTCATCTCAGTAGCGATCTCTGATCACTTAAGCCGTCTCGTTTCTCTCTTTATCAATTTTATTTTCATAATTCACTAGATCCAAAATATTCGCACAATTTTTTTCATTTTTAGACAAATACATTACAGGTGAAGAGATTGAATACGTCTCAAAGGATAAGGTCCGCAAAAAAAGTTTCGTCTGTCGCATATAGGATATTTAATTCAATGCTTTCGCTGAAAATCCTTTCGAAGAAGCGATCACTAACTTGCAACGTTAAGTCGGCATTCACAGCTAAGCACCATCATAATGGGCACGTGATGGAAGATGAAAGCCGGTCGCTGGGCTTGCGTAGCAGTGATCCTAACTTGAATGCTCATTGAATGCGTTTGCTGCGAATCGTTATGGCATCAGCAACTAAATCGGCACTCAAACGATCCCAAACACAACTGTCACCGAAATTGACAAACACACAACGTATCACCACCAAATGACTCCGCGCTCCACCCCGAAATATACCTTCAAAATACACTACCATAACCAGACGGAATTTCTTTTTCAGCAGCAGCTGCAAGGAGACAACTCCACAAAACGTAAACAAATAATGACAAGCGGCATGAACAAATGATATTAAATACCATTTTTGAAAGTAAAATTAGCATGTTGTGGGATTTGCATATCTCCTTCCATCGTCACTACAGTTTATCTGCAATGACTATTTTCTATTAATCGCTTTCCATTCTCATCCACTTCCATTCAACATTTATGCGTTGCTGTGTACTGAATTGTTCGCTGTGTATAATTCGATTCGCTGTTGATTTGTTTCGAAAGCATTCCGTTACACAGGGAGTGGAGAAGACTGCAATGAAGTGGTGGAGTATAAGAACAATATTAATGCGTATAGTCAGAAAGTTCATATCGAGTTTATAGGGACCACGAAACATCTTAGAGAACGTCTATCGGGAAATACTTATACATTTTTTTTATTAAATTTGAAGTCAGAAGTTATTTAAGGTGACCAAACGGGTGAGCAATATTCAATTAGATGGCGGCAATATGTTTCAAAGGCTTTTTATAGTAGTGTTCGACGCATTTGTGCTGCAACGACCGCAAAATGTAATTTGCAGTTTTAAACGCTCTCGAAGATATTTCAACGCAATGAAAATTCCAATGGAGTTTAGGGCTTACCAATACATCGAAGTCACGGATAGCATATTCCATCTATCGGAAGCGTACATTCACGTTGAGAGTTTATTTATAAGATGTGGCACTAATCGCGAGAAACATCTGATTGGCAGACACTTGACCATGCAGGAAGCATGCTGATACGATTAGTCAAATGGTAAAAATCGATAGCCGAATCGACGAGAGGCATACAGATTTTGTGCGTTTGCATCGACAGCATTTAAATTATCGGGTGATTGATTGTGCGTTTGCATTATAGAAGCACACAAGGGAGTTAGCAGTAGATGCTTTCCGCATTTCACACTATCGGCTAATCGGATCACTATAAAATACATGTAAATTGCAATATACCAACATATTTTCACAAGAGATCATCCAAAATAAAATATGCAAAAAGTGCCTCTGCATTTGCAATAATGCAACCATGCGAGCCTCCTCCAAGACCTGTTTATATGGTGCAATGCAAGAACTGGACTCGTGTTAAGTAGATTTAAGATTCTTTTCCTATTTTCTAATATTTCTAAATTATCTTGAAGTTGGTATATCATTGGCATCGATGGTACATTAGACCATTTTCATATAAAAATCACATATAGAAAATTCTTTGAATATAGTTTCAACGGTTCTCAAACTGAAAGAATAGGATGAATAGACAGAGCAAACACATGCCTTAGCAGAGACATATGCTAATAAGCGCACTTTCAGAGCAATTTTACGTAAAGAATGAGGACTCCAAATATATCCATTTTGCCTTAATGTCATACTGTTTAATTCCAACATTCATCAATGACCGATCGTGCTGGTAAGAACATAAATGCTCTCGCCTAATTTCAATGTACAACTCATTCAGAATCTCATAGATAGAAACGGATTCTGAAGCCATCTTCAGTTGCACCGATGTTAAACGCTGAACATGCATTCGGCACCGACTAGTAGTCTCTTCATCTCACTCCGAATGCAGACTAGTTTTCAGTTACCCTTCGAAATCGGTGCAGCACCACTGACTGCCCGCTCAATCCAGAAATCATCCGCGTACGCTTTAGACCGTTGCTTTTTTTGAAATGTAGATGAAAAAAACAGTACTTTCATCGCGATGAATAACTGCAAGTTCGCGGTTGACCTATCAAAATAAATCCTCCTTGCATAACTTCTCTGCAATGTTGCTCACTGACAGCTCCTACATCAAAACATCAGCAACCTAAAAGATCCCTTACGATAGCCTCTCATCATCGTCCAATAATCGAAAACCAATGTTAATCACACATATTTGCATCACATTGGAAAGGCACGACGAATAGATGCGTTATTTGTATGCAATATATAAACTGCATCGATACTTCGTCAGCGCACATCCAGTTGAGCCATTTTATTGAGGATTCCGTTCAACAGAACAAAAGGGCGTATAAGAATGAATAAAATATGAATATGTGAGTGAAGCCCGTCTCTAAAACAGTAACAGAACAAAGATAATGAACACATTCAGCCCACTTTAATATACAACTGGAAGATGGCGCAGAATAATGCTACACGATGATAAAACAAAGATACAGATAGCATATATTGCACCCTAAAACAATGAAAGCGGTATTGATTTTTAAAAGATGCAGTAAGGCTATAAAGAACACATATTTATGATGTATACGAAATGAAAATAGGTAAGAGAAATGCATAAAACAAATAAATCTGAACAACGAAAAAGGAGCTAGCCATTCTTTATCGCTTCCATGGCTGCACAGCAACCATAACCACAGACAAAAGAGAACGCTAATGCCCATATCAAATAAAACGTCACCACTTCACAGAACAAGCCACGGTTATACAATTCCGCCTTTTCCCTGTCATCATTAAAGAAACAACGCTTCGATGTTATTAATGTACGATGAAAAAAATCGTTAAAATGTAATTAAGGATCAAGAGATCAAAACATAAAAGGACGAAGGCAAGTGGACTATCACGATTATGCCCAAAACTTGTGCTTCAATTTTGGAGCAAGTTCAGCGCTTAAATTTGGGAAGAATTCTGGTGTGCCATCGTTGCCGAATTTACCACGCTCACCATCACCACTCGACATCGACATATCGTCATCCGCACTACTGAAATTAAACATTTTTTGTACCGAACACTTCACTCATGCAAAACTTATGGAGACCCCCAATGCTGCTTCCAAGTTTTACTTTCAAAACCTATAAATCCGACAATGATATGGGATCCAACATCTTTTCCACAGCAAAATACTGATAGGGTGGAACTTTCCTAGCTGACCGTAAAAAATACTATGACCACCTAAAGAGCCGGTAGACTTGAGAAGGACAAACCATCAAAACAAATATACATATTAGAGAGGAACAGAAATGGAGACTGCATTCGCCAATACCCACATTACACCTACGAATTTCTGAGTTCGCCAAATCACTTTACAGTACACAAGAAAACTAAATACCGGAAATAAGAGCCGTGATGCACCAGAAGGTCACCTAGGGCAACCACCTCCTAATCGAACACATGCTACTACAACCTCTGAAACCGATATAAGAAAGAAGCAAATAAAATCTGCATAAACCATCAAAAGCAGTGCTTACCTGGCTGCTTTCCAGTTGTTCCTGCCCCTTCTGGCGAGATCTCTGGCCGCGTAAAGATGGGCAGGAAGAGAGATAGGGGACGTTACGATGCCGTGCGCATAGCAGAGTGCGTTCGTTATGCCCTGAACCTCATCGAGACTCATTCGCGGTTTATCGTCCACCAGTACTGTGCAACGAATCGGACGAGCCGTACCCTAAAGTGTTAACGTTGCTCTCACAATAATAATGCCCTTGCAATTCCAAGAAATAACAATGATGCGTATGCTACAGATAAACCCTAAGACTAGGAAATATTTCGCTTAGTGTTGTAATAATGTCACGACTCCGTTCAGAGTGAAAAACCAATCAGATACTCTCAACATCGATTAAGCGTTTCAACTGTAACCTTCGTCGGAGTCTAGTTTGCTCATCAATCATATCAGCACTTTGGCTTATTTGGTCAAATACAAGTTTTCACATTTGAGGCTGAAGAACAACAACTCCGCCACGAAAAACACTCCGGAGCAAACTAGCCCCCGCCCGTTCCATCCCTTCTTCGATTTCTAAACACATCACTCACACTGTCTCTTCGATCGGAAAATCCAAGATTTCATCAACAATGCCATCGGATCATATCAAACTCGTGCCATGAAACAACGAGACAGAAATGTTCCAAAGCATTAGATCATCCTCAAAGAGAGCAGCTATTATATACTTAATGTGATCGTCTTCCCTTTCACACTACTTCCCGATTCACTTTGATATCCCCACAAGAAACAGAACAATTCTTTTATGATCAAAATTATGCTCATGAGACGCGTCTCATTTTAAATAGGTGCATACATAACCATGCCATTATAAGCTCTCAACCTAGCCACATCAAATTTTCTTCGTAAATTTTTCATCGTGCTTAAGCAGAAAACAGTAATGAGGGGCAGCAAACCATCATCGATTTGTGCGCTACGAGGATGAACTCGGTTTGCGTTGGATGAACGATCCCCGTGTCGACGCATGTGCCTGGTGGGACATTTTGTTGTGCTGCATTGCCCGTTGCGGGGACATTCTCGCGGAAAAGACGGTAGTTCGAGTTGGCCTGCACACAAATAATCGAAAGACGGATTTTAGTGCCATTATCTTCAGTAACCTCGTTGAATGCGTCACGAAATGCACCTGCTTCCTCGGACATCACCTCAAAAGAGCCATTAACTTTAAGTATAGTTTCCTTGCAATCAACATCACAGCATGACGCCTATTATCCTGCCCTTCAGTCAATAACAGCATTCACTGGGGTTGACATTCAGGATGTGCCATGCCGACACTGGCACTACATTGAAAACAACCGAAGAGGTGGTACACCTTAGCAGCTTCAACTTGATAAATATATCACCTTCTGCTAGCTTAGTGTACAAAGTTTGCATATTACAAACAGAGATCATCGCATTAACTGTAAATGACTCTCTACGGGACAGTTCTCAATCTACCTTTCTGCTGCCACCTGTGAAAGATCGATCTGTTTATCCTGGCTCGGCGATTGCTCTCCGCCCTTATTTTAACAATAAGGGAATTAATTTGCCAAAGTTGACCACTCTTCCGATCGACAGTCTCTTAAGCATTTCAACAGCCCTTAAGCATCCGATCGACAGCATTGCAGCATAAGGTATGCATGACATGAAATCGAAGAAAAATGCATAAATTCAGAAATCTGAGTGCAACACGCCCATTACAAAGTTTTTTCAAAACGGGACGAACCTACCTTCGCATATTCTCCTTCAGAAACGCCACCTCTGAACACAACGACATGCTCAGGGAAAGCCTTAACGCTTGATTCCTCTTTGAAGAAATTCAGCGCATTCACCGCATGACTTTTGAGACACTGCACTGTAGTGACCCTCGGTTCCTGCATCCAGTATTCCCCACGCATTGCAAATGGACCACCACATGTGAACGCCATCTGAAATGAATACCTCAACATCAGTTCTCAAATACAACGACATATATGCACTTGTATTAGAGAGCAACCCCCTTGAATCACCTTTCTTACATGAGACAGTGGCAGAGAAAACGCGTTCAGTGCTCTATGAAAATTCCTCTCGGTAGATGGAAATGCTACCGTCAAGCAAACTATCTTTAGTGGAGGAACTTGAAAAACACTGAGCTTTCAACTTCAAAGGTGATAACGAAAGATGAGTATGAAACCGGCATGACGTTTTAAAGACCAACTGGTGGGCAATACAGCCATGACAATAAACGACATAAGAGTTAAATGTTCGATTGCAACAAAAATTTTGAGTAACGACATACATCCCTCAATTGCAGTGAGCAGAGATGAGTGATACTATGAACGCCTTCTATGCGCACCCTCATTACAATAGAGACATGTAACCCCTCTATAGGCTGAACTTTTCTGATGAAGAAGAATCTCACGCCGATAACTGTTGGCTCGGATGGAGGGATGCCAGCCTGCCGTTCGTAAAGTGATTGAGAGGATGAATGCGACATATCGATTCCAACGAACATTCTCGATACTCGAAGCCATGTTCGTTCCCTAAATTGCATACGGTGGATAATATAAACACTAGGATACCACATCCATAATTCTGACGACCAAATGTTGCCGAGTAGAAGTAACGTAGCGCGGCATACGCAGATTTATTATCACCGACATCAATCACAATCCAATATTTCCCACTAAAATAAAAACAGTGAGCAAAAAATAGTATGCTTCTCCTGCGTATCATAATCAGCAACGGCCTGAGCATGTGATAGACCACCAACTTTGATCAAAGCAGTATGGAATCGAGAGACAATTTAGTTAACTAAAGGAGAATGAAAATTTGAAAAGTTTACAAAATGTGGCTTATTAGCTACTGCATAGACTATGTGGCCCTCGCTCAAAAAGAATGAGTATAAAAAATACATTATATTAGCGGCGAGTTGATTTGAGCGAAGGAACGGAGTCGATGAGGCTAGCGCATGTGATACGCCACCAAGCTTGAGATTCATCTTCATTATGAGGTTGTCAAGAGTCATCTCAGCACCGCGATTGCTGACCGCCTTCAATACTGTCTTCGAGTACACATGTTGTGTGACCACCGTCGCCACTATTTCAGAGAACTTCAGTATGTCTGCAATATCACTCATACATTTACAGTCATCTTTAATGCCGAGGAAATGGAAAAGAACGCATAATATTAACACCAACCATGTACAGGATCTCTTCTTTCCTTCGTGATGAAGAGCACGTATTCGACACCGTTCTTTCTCATTGTTCTCATCTTATCAAGCAGAAAATCCATATCAACGCGTTCAACGTTTTCCACACGTGATGGACGCTGCATTTTAATTCCGTGACTTTGCGCTCGTTCCATATATACATATAAGAAACGGCTGTAAATAAATTATTTTAAAAATGTTCGGCGCTTATTTTATCATGTAAAGCTATTTGCTTCACAAGAATCATGTGTTTCGCCCAGTAATATGAAATCCCTTGTGTGGATGAATAAGGTACATCTTAATAATCAAAACTTCTAATTGTATGAAAAAATGATCCGAAATGTGGAATGACAAGGATTTCTGTCATATCGTTATAAACGACCCAACATTGCATAAGACCAAAAACTTACTCGACATACGCTCTCTCAACAGCACCTTCGAAGATAAAAACCACCCAGCGACGTGGTGGGTTTGCCGGATGATAAAACTGACGCTGAGTCATACCACGGGGCACATTCAGACGCCAATCCAACTCCCCACTGGCATTCGGCTCAATACGTGCGCCTCCGCCATATACAATTGCCGGTGGGAAAAGAACCTTCGCATCAGCTCCACGTGGCGCCTCCGAAACGCGAAGCTGAAAAAGAATGCAACTCTCATCAAAGGAAGGACAGCGAAGCAAAGCAATATTGATATTAGCGAGCAAGTTTGCTCGTCAAATTTCTTGTTGCCTACGAAATAAAGCCTTCTTTGCCGTTTCAAACACTTTCCCTCCTCATTTATGCAACAAACCCACCATCTAAACACTGCACCTTCATTCTGCTACTTGGAAGATGTAAAAAAGCAACGCAAATATTCATCATAAAGAGAATAGAAATGAATAAAACCAAGCCATACACCGAGCTTATGAAGATATGGATTCTCGCTTATAATATGTGCTGCACGGCGCTGCCTCTCGTTCTCCTCTATCAATTTTCCAGGAAGAAGACGACAGCCGTTTATCAACTCCTCCACCTAAACCAACTACTTCGCAAACTGTTCATAAGAAGCCATTGCTGATGAAGTTGAATGTTTGTCAACAGGCAACACAGAAGCTGAATCTCCCATGGTGGATGCATCTGCGTAGACACTCTTAAAATGAATTATTTTCGAAATAAAACGAACAAAAATCACAAGGGTAAAAAGCGTGCACAACAAGATGACCATTTCCTAATCACCCCACTCATCAATAATGCCCCTTCATAGAAACACCTGTAAAGCAGCATAGAGATAAACCCCTTCCAAGTGACACCTTTTTGAGGTTGCAGCTGACGGATCACGGCCAAACAGCACAAACCCTAGTCCCTTAGAGGAAAGGAGTGTGGGCACTTATACATGCTAAAGACCTCCAAGCTCTACAACTACACCATATAATAAAGAAAAAAATTTTAAAAATAAACTAGTCAGAAACTGTGGGCGGAAGAGAAAGTTGAACAAAATCAAGCAAAAGTGATGAAAATTTACTAGATCAGGTGTCTGCTTCTTGATCTCAACACGTTGTCCTTTGATGACGTCAAGGCATTCCATCGGGAAATAGCTACTGACAGCTTGTTTCGAGGAAACCGATACGCGTCTTTCGATTATGCAAGGGAGATCCGGGTGACGCAGCCCGATGTTGTACTTGTAGTAGAAATATTCTGCCACTGATATCTCTTGATTGTCGACCATTATGATCACACTGCAAACAAAATATATTAACAAGCCCATAGATATAAACTGCAAAGAACATCTAGGTGACTTGATAGGGAGGCCAATTGGCATTCTGTAATATAAAACAACCGACCGTATCAATGGTTCAAACGAATGCAATATGCGCAAATCTTTTTCAAGAAAAAACGCAAGTTAGAGTGAGGCACTCTACAAGGAAGCTCCAACAATTGTTTCGCCACATGCTATGCAACTATGGTCTAGGAACGCCGCTCCTCTTCAACATCAGCCCATTCAAAATCTACAACCTTTTGAAACAAATTGTGCTAACAATTAAAGCTTACTTACTTAACGTTATTTAGTCGACTTAACATCGAGTAAAAACAAGTTAAAACACTTCCTAATATAGGTCGCCTGAACAACATATGCTCGAAGGAAGAATAATTTTTTGTGCAAGCAACCCTCCAGCTGACAGGTGTTCGCTGTGGAGGCAATATAACTTTTAATGCAAAAACAGAGAAAACTACGAGCAAACAGGAAAGCAATAAATCAACTCACTGATCTGCACTCTCCTTGGTCATACCAAATATACAGAAATCTCTTTGCGCCTTCGATAGATGATTGGTGCGAACAACAAGATCTAAATAACATTCAACGACATAATGTGTTTTTATGTTTAGCAATATCGCTAAGACAGCACCGTCAAACCATATATGAACACTCCATACCCGCGGTTCGTCAGAAATTAAATAATTCTCTCTTCATGTTTCTTTCAACTTCAAACTCTAAAAGAGAAAAGATTTCAAACCCAAATACGACAAATACGTAATGAAACGAATAAAAAACCGAAAATAAAATTATAACTTTCTAGGTTGCAGCTCATAGTTCAAATAACCTCAATTAATGAACATTAAATGAATCATTTAATTTTAATTTAATAACTTAAATCATTAATCATTTTCATTAATGAATGTCATGTACGATTCCAACTTCGTTCTGCCTGAAACGAGTAACAATACAGTCTAGTGAGTCCATGACATATTGCCAACACATTAATAAATGCTGTGACACTCAACTTAACCTAAGATTTGAAAATTTATATATTTAATGAGTCTATAAAATAAAAATTTTTGAAGTGAAATTACGAACTATAAAATTCAAGTGAAATTCGCATCATATTCATATAATTTCGCGATGGCACAAGCTGCTCCTTTCTGACAGAATAGCCTACAGTACTTAGAAAACAACTCTCCTTCTTTTATAATAGAGATGGTGGAATATTTCACACTCTCGATGTCATTACAATCAACAACAGAGACGATTCTCAAGGTTGTTTGTTTAAATTTAACCACAGAATAAATTCTGCACACACTTCAGGTCATATTATAAAGAGTAGGTTTGCAAAGTGGGCTTTATATCTTCAAAATGCCAACCTTTCAATTGTTTGGCGACCCTCTGACGAGTTTTCGCATCGGTTCTAATCAGCTCGAGACGATCACGGCAAAGTGTTGCCACCAACGACACCAAATTCTGTTCCTTGAAGAAAGCGGATTTCTTTGCTGAAAACAAAAAAAAAAGTGAAATGCCTATGTCACACCGCTTTGTATATCGAAGATGGCCATAATGGAGAAATAACAAAGCGTTTGTATGGGAACTACCAAATTGAAATACTAACCATCAATCTGGGCAACGACGACCGCATTCTCGGGAGAGTTACCAACAAAGCGGACGTTCTTCTCGAAGCCCGACTGCAGCACCTTACCACCGCTCAATGGTCTATCGTGACTACTCGGTCGGTTATAGGCCTTGTTACCGAAGATCAGGTGCTCTTGACTGCAAATATTTACCACGTAAGAGATTAATACGGGCATACTTTACTGAACGAAACCATGGGAGGCAGCTGTCTCTGATGTGGAAGCGCATTTTTTCACGGTCTCTGACTGAACTGGAGAATGCTGCGCAATTGCAGGCCCCCACGACCTCAGAAAAGCTGATTCTCTGAACAGTGCCTTCCATTTTAAGTTATGATTGTGTATAACAACTAAACCAATTAAATAAAAATTTTAAAAAAACGCTCAGCCGACAACATAACCAAACAGTGGTTGTACTCGATAAACCGAGAAATCGAATCTTATGATGAGGTACACGATCAAATAAAGGACACTTCCAAGGAACACTTACTCATGGAACATCTTCTGATTCAATGCCACTTCGAGAAAATGCTGCAGCGATCTCTCTCTTTCAGTGACACATTCGTTGATGGCCGCCGTGCTCTTCAGGTAAACTTCTTCGCAAGCAAGTAACTTCGCCACCACTTCCATCACCTTAGGACCAAGAAATTCGCGACTGTTCGATGACAGCTGCTCCTGCAACATTCGATTGTTAGAATCCCTGTTCGACATAAAGGACCTCACACTCATCATTTACTCTATATTTAGCAATACAAAAGAATATTTATCGCCAACAATGCTAATATTGCCATTCTTTTGTTCAAGCGTCGAAATGACTCGAATGGAATATTTCGACTGCCTTAATTAACAAAGCACAGATTATAAGAACAACCAGAAGAGACATATCGGTTGTCAATTATGTCCTGTCCAGCTTAAAGCAAAGAAATTAGAAATTACAAAGTCCTTTATGAAATTGTAACATCCTACAATCCTTCAGCTATCTTTTGCGAGAACGAAGATGAAGACTATCCAAGAAAGAAAGTGATCTGACCGGCTTCAGATGGAACTCCTTTTCGCCTTCACTGCTATCGAGTAGTTTATTCAGCGAATAGAAATTAATGCCACAGTCATAGAAGAACACTTTGGTGTCACTCCCGAAAAAGTCTTGGTTGCTCTTCAGCATTGTCGTATAGATTGACCAGAGAACACGACGCCGTAATGTCACAGCAACACTACAAGCAAAATATGAGACCAATATGCAACAAACATGCTAATGTCAAATCTCACAAAGGCTTAAATTCCCTTCACTACAAACAAACGGCACAGATCGAACGTGTTACCGAAACAATGCGACGACAAACGTGCCCCATATTTGTGTCTAATGAAGATGATCTATGGGGAATACGAATAAAACATGAAAACAAGTGGAAAGCTCGGAAAATTAAATTCGACCCGAACAATAGCGAATGGATGGTACTTGGATGCAGCTAGTAGTTCTCCATCCCTCACCCTCCTCTAAAGTGAGGTAATCAGATGTGACTAGTTTTTTGACCCTTAGTCCAGCCCTCCTCTCCCTCTGAAATGTAGTACCACAGGCCGTTACGATAAATTTATGAGCACTTACCATCGACCGAACAAATTAGCGAATATCTGAAGCAAATATAGTTCAAGAGAGCATATTTATTTAAAAGAACACAAATTTCCAACATGCATCAAAATGAGTGGCGATGCTAACGCATGAGAAAACAACTACTTTCATGTGATCCACTCACCCTTGACAAAATGTAAAGTCGAGTTCGCACACCGAAACTCAAAAGCAAAAATGAAAAATAGCACTTACTCGTTCTTCGGCCCACGGGTGAGATCCTTTTCCTTATTGTCCTTCTTGATTGCGATAAGCTTGAGTTCATGTTTGAAAATCTTATCTGGTGCTGTCGATAGGTCGAGCTCGTAGCCATTCATCAAAATGGGAATCGATTCAAACTGCTTTAGACGATTTCCTCCAATTGGCTTTGCTGCAAAATAATGATTTCAACAAAGAAACTCACAAATACGGTAAGAATATCAACTTTTTGTGTGGAAAATTTGTTGAATGGGAATGAGAATTGCTAAAAGAACCGTTACGATCATTAAATTTTATTAAAATATCGTTTGCATCAAGCAGTGATATTTCACATCGAAGCGATAAACTTCAAAAGGAGCAGACAAGTCAATCCTCGAATGGCACACACCTCCCTATATGGAATTTTATTTTCCACCTTTATTTCACCGAATTATCCCTTCATATTCACACAATTGAGTTGTTCTTTCTCGTCGAAAAGATGAATCAATGCAATGAAATCGAGTTATTTTCTCCATCAGAAATCCAAATTCTCTATCTTATCACAAAACAGTGTAATGCTACAGACTTGAGAACACATTATGGAAATCGATAGATTCCAACAATCTCCATTCTACTATACTGGATGATGTCAACTTCCTAACACTTTTTTCTTCCTGCCGATCCTCGTGTTCTCTGAAAGAAATCGAAATCTCGTGATTCTTCCCCACTTTTTTTGTTTTTAAACGAAGCCAAACAAGGAACTATGGGAAATCCAACGTTACCAAATAGGAAAGCTATGCGACCAAAACGGCATGAAACAACAAAGATAAAACGTTAAAAATGGATAAGACAATTGTAGTAAACAACCTGGCAACAGTAGTTCTTCTTTGGTCACCGCAGGATCTTCCTCCATCTTGCACACGTCTTTCGCTCTATTAGACAGTATTGATGCGTCTAGAAAAACATCTGTGGTCTATGGTGCTACCTATAGCTAACATAAGCCGACGCTGATGAATTAGCACAAGGAGATGTGAAATGTGTTACAACAAAGCAAGAAAACAATGCTAAAGAAAAACCACTTGGTGTGGTGCAAGTACTGCAACATGTCGCTTTCACTGATTTCAAACAGCCCTCTCAGGAGGTACTTTGTCGGAGCAAAAGAAGGGAATGAGCACCGCATAACAGCCCATTCTTTCTAACCTTAGAATTGGAAAGAATCATTCGTTATTGCACAAGCATAGGGCAGGTTATTACTAATCAACAGCGACATAAAATGCACATAAATTTTACTTTATGCCCATTACGACATGAGAAGAGCTTCACATTAAAAACAGGAAATAAAGGAAAAATAAAGTGATGAAGCAGACCTGCAGAGACAATCCTTCTGATATGTCGTTCTGCAATTCACTATTAATGCATCAAACAATTCAATACAGAGTAAACATTAGAGCATTTGCAGATCATTATAAGCAGAATTTCACGCGAAACGCCCCACACATAGAAAATAGTGTATGGATAGCCACATTCATACTCTCGAACAGGAAGACGTTCGAAAAACTTGAAGAAAAAACTATTCAGTTAAAGCTGCGATCAAATGAGCCATTGATTAACAAACTGTATAAATGCAGGGCGTATCAAAACTAACTGCTCACAATGCGATGTACCATGCTTAGTTAAAGTCCTGAAGAACCGAATAAAAAGCCGGAAAATAATGCGAAGAGAGAGAATGGGAAAGAAGAGGGCTTAACTGCCTTTGGAACTTGAAAAAACCTTCCTTTAGAAAGAAAAAAATCGAGCTCACCAACTAAACGGGAAGCTGCAGTGGCCTCCCACCGTCGAGAATGAAGATCGAAAACATTATGCAGTGCACCTTCCGTTTTCAACGAGTTCCACATAACTATAACGGATATTTGAATCATCGTGAGGAATAAACTCGGAATGACGAGGATGAAATAGAGATCCATCAGTATATGATTGTGTTCGGATAAACGGCCTATATAGGTGGATGATGCCCTTATATTAAACAAATGCATGCAACAGAACGCTCGGATTTGGTTGAAAGTCATGGAACCCGTGCTTTGCACCTCATGCTGCGGGCCCAAACACCGCTATGTCACATGACTGCAAGTGCCGTTGATTAGCAAATCGTATGCCAGCGCTTCATGGTGATTAACTTGTCTCTGGATTGTGTCCTTTGACTGTTTGGCACATTGAATGGACGTTTTTGGACTCTGTGCATCAAAGAAGGTTCACTAGATCAGATCTGAGCTGTACAACTTTAGAAATGGGCCTACACGTCTTTTTATATACGGCTCTGTCGTCATTGCACGTCCTTTTATATGCGGCCCTATAGTCACTCACTAATGCTGTTTAAAACCGCATCCCCTCTTTCAACCCTGAAAAAATGAGCACGTGGAGGTTCCGGTGATCCTGGAAGGAGTGTTTCGAAAGATTAACCATCGTGGAGGGATTATGACTGATGGCGAATTTCTAATCCATCTCCTGTTCGCTGATGACGTGTCTTTGTTGCCACAAATACTCCAGGCGTCCAACAGGATTTAAAGCAACTGGCAAACCTCTCCAAGGAAACCGGCCTGGGAGTGAACCTCTCCAGGGAAAAGTGGACGAGGAACAGCTCTTGCGCGGAAGGCGTAATACGAGTGGATGACGCCGAAGTCGAGGAAGTGATGGATTACATGTCAACTAGATCTAAATAATATCGCGGGCGACGAGTTCATAAGAGGGCCAAGAGAAGGTTGGATCGCTTTCAACAAAAATCGCGTTGCTGAAAGATCAAAGGTTCCCACTGAATGTCAGAGCTAATATCTTCAGGACGACTGTGCTTCCAACAATGCAATACGCTTGCAAAACAATGTCAACAAAAAAGCTTGATGAAGAGAAATTAGCATTGGCAGAAAAAGCAAAGGAAAAAATAATGTATGGCCTCAACCGAATAGATCGGTTAGGCAACGAAGAACTGCGACACAGAACTGGAATAAATGACGTGGTATCGGAAATTTTTGTGCTGCAAAATGGAGGAATGCAGGCCATTTAGCACGAAAATCTGATAACCGCCGGAACTGTCGCCTGAGAGACTGGAGAGAACGCGACCGAAAGCGGCTGCATGGAAGGCCGCAAGCGAGGTGGGATGGGCAAACTAATACGGCTCTATGATCAACGCTGGAAGCAGAAGGCGCAGAACAGGAACGAATGCAACTCGACAAATCCGCGCCGATCTTTGGTTAATGGATGGGTCATCAGGTGACCTGGTGATAGATTCCGGGTATTGGAATGAGGGAAGGAGGTATTTTCTCGTTCCTTGTTTAAGAAGACATTGTCCTGGCAGGACTTTCATAGCCGAATACACCAATTTATTGCCTCATAAGTGTATATACGCCTCTGCAATGACACGTTAGTGTATTTGGATTCCATGGACAAGAGAGTTATATAAGACATCGATTCCGGGCTTATTTTCAGTATGGGTTGATCTCGATCCCTGTGCGAGTCGCGATTGCAACTGGGTTGAAAGTTAACCTCATAAATTCGGCTACCAAAGTGTATAACCATCAGTTTTATGTAATTACCAACATTAATAAAAATGACAAATAATTAAACAAATAAAAAGCTGAAAACTTGTTTGGTGATCGTTAATTCAATCTGAAACACATATAAAGCGCTTTGCCCCCATCGCATATAAATGTTGGGTAAGTGAACAGCTCATAGTTTCCAGATTGCAGAGAGCGCGAATACAAGCAACATCGATGTGCAATGCAGTGTTGCACCTTTTTGAAGTGCACAGTACAGCAGCGCTAACGCCCTTCCCTATCAGATCTCTTCACGCCACATGCGATGAGCACACATGAATGCATATCGACCATGAAAGCTTTTCAACTCTCACCTCGAACAACCACTCGAGAATCTGCACTAAAGAGACACTGATAACACTACCCACTCACCGAGAATATATAAATCGATTACATAAAATAGCGCCATTTTGCCGCCAAAATAAAAAAATGCATATCGCACGCAACGAAACAAAAAACAAAATTCGCACAGACTATTCCGATATGCAATAAACTAAGTTGTTTTTGTTACTGCACGATATCCGGTAGAAATATCGATTGTGCCACGCCACAGAGGAACGTCCTGGAAGCGGTTTTATGAGTATTACACCACTTACTGCGTGGAGTTGACAAGGTGTCTTTCGATAAGACGTGCACACAAATATTCATTGCAGATTGGGCACTCACAAAGAGATGGACAATACAATCATGTTTGACTGATGTTGCGATTGGTCACGAAATCAGTGAACTGTGGTAATTTTGAGAAAAAATAAGAGGAATTGCTTGAGTGAGAAAACAGCAGAATAAATGCAAAATCTACAAAGTTGCGAAACGGCATGAACAGTTACGAAACAAGCAGAAGTCACAGCAGTAGGAGATGAATATTGCTGAAAGGCGAGCCGGAGATCCCAATGACAAGGGAATGTGACAGCGATGAAATCCGGAAAGTGGTAAAAAAATACCGGGTGGGGAGCAACCTAAAAAAACGATGCCGATGCACCGACGCCTTCGAGAAAACGCATGAAAGGGTCTAGTATGCGCGCTTCCATCTCAGCGCGTAAATGGAACAAAGATGTGCGCCTTTATTCTCGTGCACAGAGGAGGACACACGCACAACTCAGACAGCGACAACTGATTTCTAAGTAGTTAGCGAGCAGTATATAAATGCTTTCAAAATGCAAGAGAGATCAGTTGTATCAGTCTTGATCTACTCGCAGGAGGGGCTTAGTTTGATCCACTGTGGCGTCTATGGTTTATTGATCGTTTGAATTGGCCTTTATTTGATCATATCCATCGTCGTGTATTTACTTCCTTGAAGTTTGCAATCTGAAATCAGATCATGCCAATCAGGAATCGTAAAAATCTGCAACGAGAAATATAGTTATCACATTCCCAGCAGTTAAAATCTTTAGAAGAATGATTACCGAGTCGGTAAGTTGCACTAAGGGCCCACACATATCGTTTGTACTGTAAGTGAAATACAGTTATTACCAGTGATGTATGCTGTGCACATTGCATCATGTTTTGTGTGCCCATCAAATTAAATGTGCAAGTTACGCAATCGCTGTTATAAATATCAGAAGTAAATGTTAAATTACCCAGATTTGAGGTTCACACAATGGGCAAGTGAGAGGCGACGTTTCTGGAGAGGAAGTCGCTATAAAGTGGTGGTAACTGCGCTCGCTGCCACTCCTGAAACATATCGAACGGTGGCTTTCACGAGTCACTGCTCCTGTACAGAGGAAGCAATATGGCGAACAGGCGAACAACAATGTAGACCGTTCGTCAGCTGTATCGTATCAGTCGAACAATCGAACCCCAACTATGCAAGAGCCTGAAGTGGTAAACGGTGAAGCAGAGACAAGATTCATACTCGAATAGACGAAAGAAGGGCTGAAATTGATCGACGTAAACTAATCCGCAGGAAGTGTCTGGGAGCAACTGGGCAGATATTTCGACTAGGAATGGATTAGATTGTTTTTTGTTGTTTCTTATATAGTGCAATTTTGTTACTTTTGTTATTGATCGTTGGAGATTCAGTAATTTGTAGGCCTCCCAATCTGAGGTCGATACAATCGGTCACATAACGAAATGAAAATTCATAAAGCAGGCATTAACTAAACAACCAGATTTACAGGCAAACGACTGCAGATAAATCCGAACAGATTGGAAAGTGTGCCATAAGAGATGACATGAAACACGCTTTTACATTCTGCCCACCAGCTTTATATCACCAATAGTAAAGAAGTTGAAGGTAACGCGCAAGGACATCGTATATAAAGGGGGAGGATTATTCGCACTTACCCACAAAATTATCTCCTTCGTTGTGCACTTTGACGAAGAAACGTAACGCGAAAGCATCGCACGAATCAATGAATGTATCTATTAAAGGGCAAACATGCAAAAGCTTTTAACGTTGTCCATTCACGCGCTTATTGCCCGTCTTCTCTCCATTCATTACCTCCGTCGCGTTATCTGTCCATTCGTCAGTTCCCCGATGCATGTGTAGCAGACGCGGAACGCAAGCGGCAAACAAAACGAAAGGGTTTTATAATTGATGTTAAACGAGTGCATAAATGACCGGAAGGTGAAAATCGTATTGATGTTCGAATGAGGTCGAAATTACTGTCGAAGACGAAATTTGGATCGATCAGCTAGCAAAAGTCGAAGCGATGTCGAATAGAATCGAATTGCCCAGCGAAAGAATATCGAGGCGACTAATCAGTGAATATCGAAGCGGCGGAAATTAGTGAATAGGTTTTGAAGTCGATCGTCGGAAGAATATCGAAGTCAGTGAATAAATGTCGATGTCAAGGAGAGCGAATATCGAAGCGGATAAATGGATATCGAGGTCCAAGTCATTAAGGCCCAACAGTAACTGTAATCGCAACAACAACCGCAACTCCAATCGCAGCTCGACGCAACTCTCATAATTTGTTGTTTCATATCGTCAGGCTCTCGCCTTTGTTGGGTTACTCGGTTCGTTCATTTGGATAACATATTCTTTGTTAAGAAGTGAGACAATACATCATTTTTGGATGTGTGAGAGTTGCTAAGAATCGTCATTGTTTCGCGTTGACTCTCCACACTTCCAGTGGCGTCTTTGTCTGGTAGCGCCTTCGTTGACTCTTTATGCCACTATGAATCATCACTACATCGCGATAATTCGCGACAGCATGTCGCCTTCCCTGCCGCGTTTACGTATCTTTCCTTGCTTCGATGACAATTTTCTCACGATGTCCTAAGTGAAGTATGAAACTGACCAATAATGCAAACTTCATCACCCTCACGTAATAACTTCGTTGAGAGTTGATAGATTAGTGTGCTAAACAATAAAAAGGATTAAGACACTTATTCACGCCTCTAAATTTCCCTACGTCAACTTCATCAGTACTCGAGTTACAGCCTGTTCACATACACGCATGCATGTGCATATGCACCAACGCGACACCGCCATTGCGCCCCTCGTAAGGGGTTATTAACAGATTGTAGATCAACTTCTTTCAGGCAGAGCAGAGAAGCGATGAGCATAAGACACAGCAAACTCTCTGCAAAAGCCTTCGGGCATGGCTGCTGCGTATAAAAAGAGAACGTATTTGAGTATTTAAGTGTGCTTGCGGCTTTTCACTTGAGGTGCCGTCCTTTTGAGGGCCGGTTAGGATCATGGGGGTGAGCAGGTGACCGCGAATTTGCTCAGGCTTGCGGAGTGCCTGATGCTGGTTGGCGCAGATGTGGCAGGCACTATTTGTGCAAGGGCACTGTGGGAGCGACGTTCCCCCACCATCGTGTTATCCCCTCCATTTTACTACTGATAATTTTCTAAAGCTTAATAAAAACGTTAACCTCTTGTCTGTTGCCAGATCACAAAACATCTGGTTGAACCTCGAAAGAAAAGAAATTTGCGAATCCTTCAGGAACAAACTGAGGGTAGAGGGCCAGAACGGGTACCCTACATCCTTACGCTCACTTCATGAATGAAAATTTGTGGAAACCAATCGAAAGGAACGAATGACGACAGACAAAAATATGAACATGAACACCTTCTTTACAAGTTAGATGTCGTGAAGAGAAAGTCTTGAAAGCTGGGAAAAGCGATCAGTGAAGCCGTCAAGGAAAATGTAATACGATAAAGAATAATGGGTCCACTAAAAAGGGTGCGGGTGCAGCGAACACCCGGGAACTAAGGCGAATTAAGCAGAGAAATTGTCAGCTGAAAACAGGTTATATTTTCGAAAATAAGGACCCAGCGAATTTCTCAGCTACTTTATTTTTAGTTCTCTCGCAAACACGAGTTGTACAGCATACCTGCTCAGAACTGTAGCTCTGGCGAGGGTATCTTTTACTTTTGCTCATAGTTAGGAACGTCTAAAAAGGTGCTTCTGCGAATCGCAACTAAATAATCTGTCGAAGGAACTTCCACGAAGTACTTACATGAAAGGAAATGGCGAACACCGTAGAGAGTTTTGATGTTCCGAAACTGTTCTCCTAAAATCGCGCAAATCGATTTCCCACCGGTTGGTACAATAATATGGTGCGGTTATTGTCAGCAGTGGTGTTAATGGAAAGGACCCGTAAGTGTGGATAACGGAAAGGACGCGCAGGTGTGGAAAAGAGAGTGGCAGAAATGTTCTCGTAACAATGCCAGAACATTATAGGAAACGGAGCACTGTGTTGTAAGAGCGGGACAGTTTAAAAACTGTTGAGTCGTAATGATATCCTCACAATGAGAAGACAGAGTACACAGTACCATCATTATCCTTCAAGCGCGAATCACATGAAGTTTAGAATGATCTGTTTAAATGTTGATTTGAGTGCAAAGTTACCGATCAACTTATTTAGATTGAAAGAGATTGGCAGAAAGATGTTTCATGAAGGACGTTACGATCCATATGAATATTTGTGCAATTTAAAAGCTGTGAACTGGTGAAAGTAGAGTCGATGAAAACCACAACTTCTTAAAACTGTAAGTGCAAGTTGGCAGATGCAATCAGCGCTATGCAGGTCTAGGCTTAATTCCTTTAATGATAGAGCTAAAATGAAGTTGGAACCATAGATGGTCTAACAATGAAGCATAACTATTCTTACCGCGTAAGGAAAAAGAAGACACTAGAGCAGTGCCTAATAGGTTAACAGCACCTGCTGTTCGTACTTATCCCTCAGTGAAACACCAAGACATCAAGCCGCATAGCACAGGTTTAAAAGATTCATGCAGACATTGAATGCTAATGTCAGAGCGCACAGTTCAATCGATACGATGGCGACCGCACTGTTTCAACGAGTGCAGCAAGCGCTGTTTGGCTGTGTTCCGACAGTCATAACATCACACCGGCAATTCCTACATACCGATGCCCAATGGTAGCGATACATCAGTTATTGGCAGTGTTTCTGATTCTCTGCTTCTAATAGAATCACATCGTCATTGTGTTTGATTTCATGAAAATTATTTCGCTCTCTTATGCTTAGACCTAGATCTGGGCCAAATCAATCCCCTACTCTCTCCTTTACATGATTTGCGAAAGAAACGCTAATAAAGCGACGTCTTATGCACCGGAGCAAGATTACAGTCGTCTTCAAAAACAGAAACCGCGACTCTTACAGGTCACATAAACAACGATGGAATCGAGGTCAATACTAAAATTATTGTTCGGCTGCATACCTACTAAACAATCCCAAAAGCAACAAAACGCAGCGCTATTGCAAATGAAGCGCTGAAAGTGGTCAGCAATAGGAACATATATACGTGAAGGTGGTCAATAATAAAAATATAGGACACAGTTTGCCCCCCAAGATTCGTGAACAAACAATATAAATAAACAAAAGCGAGAAAATCACTATAAAAATTGAGTCTACATTCCTTTGTTGTTCGTTATCGACTGAACTGCGGCTGGCTTTCCGCTGTATGCTTTAGTCAGCTCCAGGTTGAGGCGTGGCGTTCTCCTGATCCACCGTCGCTTTGTCTTCTTTGCCCACTGGCGTTGATCCTACCACGATCACCGCTGGAGTCGACGCTCCCGATCACTGAACTCCCGTCTGCGACCAGCCTTCGTCGCGCTACTCCAAATATTGGCGTCATCTCGCTCACCAACGATCACCTTTTGGCTTCAGTCCCTTACCCAGGAATATTCAATTCACGTTGAGGTGACTCGTCTCATAAAACCAATGTCAGATTGTGCTGTTGCAACCAACTTGTGCACCTCTCCACTGCTGTGTGAACCACACCTCAAACTTGGGTAATTGAACCTTTGTTTACATGTTAAAACAATTAAAGCACGATAGAGAAACAATTATCAGAGACGCACATCACATTATAACCCGACTTAAAAACACGCACGTTTATTAAACACGCACATATCACAACACTGGGCAAGTATGCAGCTACAACGTGACAAGCAGATATAAAACAAAGAACATTGAAGGCGCAATCCCGATCCACGACGCTCAGTGTGTAGCAACTACCGAAACTTTGGGGTTCATTTATGTAGCCTTCTCGCTGATACCTTCTGATACTTATGGCCCGCCCCTTCTTTGTGGTCGACCCCAGAAGCTGTTTATGCACTATTTCGATGCGCATAACAACTTTTACGATGTCCATTTGCCCTAATTAGACGAGCATAATAATTTTTACGATGTGCTTATGCTAACTTGGCGTCTTTATGCGTTTGTTGAAGACAAAGCGCTAACATGCCCTCTTTGTGCCATTCGCACGTGCATTCCCCTTCTTTCGTGCAAAACATATCTGAGTGACCAGTCAACAAGCTCAACTCCCTTTGTTCGTTTGCCCTTATTCGATGTGCATAAAAACTTCTACGACGTTTATATCCCCAACTCAATGTGCATATCAACTTTGAGTGACCAGTCAACATCCCCAACTCTGTTTGCTTAATTTCACCATCACATACTCAATTCTGCACTAAATAATTCTGCAGCTTTATTTAGCTCTCAAATTTATTTACTCATTCGCGCGTAGCCGCGACAAGGGGAATGCAAAAGTTTATGCTTGAATAATGGAGAAAGGGAATGGGTGGGAGTGGTGGTGGTAGATGTTGAACGGTGTTAGTTGCATCTCCCAGGATAGGTTTTAGGTTAACTTCGTTAAATGAATGGCCGACATATCCAAGAAGCATTATAACCTGTGGCCCGAAGGTAATATTACCATCCCTTTTGGAAAATTCAATAGATTGTGTTATAATTGCTGCTTTGATACGCAAGCGCGTGATAATTGAAGCGTTTTATAGATGTCGCTCGGACTTTGCGGTATATCAGATGTTTTCAAAAACCGTCGTTCCTATTAAGTAACGTTTTGGCTAAGTGAGTTATCACCGTATCAGCTAAAAAAAAAAAACAATGAGCAACATAAGAATATTTCCACCACGACCTCATAGAAAAACACGGGTAAAGACAATGCAACAAAAGACAACGCAAAAGACGACACTTTCGAGACAACAGCCACAGATTTCTTAGTCTAAGTAGAAAAACACTTAAGAGGACCATGAAACGGTCCTTCATCGATCAACTCACCACCGTCATTAAAAAATGCGATCATCCAATTGCTGTCGTTGTTTGCTCTTCTCTCTCTTCGTTAAATCCTCGCCAGAAGTCAGTCATCTATATGATCATGTTATAATCAGTGTACTACCTGCCCCGATAACAGGACAGGTGACTGTTATTCTGAGGGTATATGTTCTCATGAATGTTTTTCGTGTCATATTACTGGAACATTTCATTGTCTTTACAAGCACACATTTGCGATGATAATGCCTCTGACCACTAATAATCCTTTAGCTGAGCACCTTATTCAAATGCTTATTCGCCAGCAACCACAAATCAAAGACATCACTAAGTCACACGGTCATCGCACACTAATCCACAAGACAGAAGAGGGACGCCTTATTTATACTCGCCGTCCACTCTTGAATCGTTGTTGTGGGAAGGCTTTTATCGTAAGAATTTATGGCCATCACCTTATATCCCCTCTTTGGTTGGTCGTAGCCTTGTGTTTACCTGTTTGCTTTTTAATTTACACTAATGATGGCTCAATGAGCCGAAAGGTTACCCAAGAAACAAGTTTCATGGAACACATGTTAGATTGTATACAAGGTTAACCAATATTGCCACCGTGATGTAATTACAAGAAAAGACTCAGTAAAAGAACGGAGTCGCAAAAGGGACACAAAATATGAAGGATACAAGTCAAAAAGCAAATGAGCGCAAAAGTTCCTCATGCTCACTGTCCTCTCCAGTTTTGAAGGATGTAGCCTGAAACATTTTGCAAAGGGTATGTATGAGAATGCTGTCGGACCAAGATGCTGAAGGCTTAAATCTTGCAGTAAAGGTTTAGGCTCCGTTTGGTGCTATTCTGAAACGATTCAGGACCTAACGTCTCGAAACATTAGACCCAGAAGTTGTTGGAAAGGCTGCCTTGGTAAGCTGTTGCTACCTTTTCGTTAAGCTGCATACCTCAAACACAAGGTAAAGAAGTAAAGAACTCGAGGATCGGTCGACATAATTTACAAAAACTTGTTGGCATTGTTCAAAAGAGTTGTTTTGAAAGGAGTTAAGGTAGACTAGCATTCGATGCTATTTAAGAAGTCTTTAAGCAGTGCTGTTGACAGTTTCAATTACCGAATATATAAATACCTACATTACGAGTAACATTGATAAGACAGCCTTCTTGCAGAATATTAATGTGTTGTCGAAGAGAGCACTTCTTCACCGAGTAAATCAACAGTTACCAACTGAGAATCAACATCCAAAATAATGCTTTCATTTATTATTTGGCCCGATTACTCGCATAAACTACAAAATACTCCTCATATCTCACCGATGTAAAATAAATAGCCAACCGGTATGAATTAGGTGTAACCTTTTTCTTCCGGATATAAACGTCTATAACTGTTTTTTCAATACTGATGGATGAGTGCGAAGAACTGCATGCAAACGTTCTAATATGGTGTGCATTATGCAACCAAATTTCATAACCCTCGATTAGGTTAAATCAGAGGTGCCTTAATGGTTACACAGACACATGTACATAAGCATTGACGTATAGCCATAAACCCTTTTGCAAGCAAGTTCGTGAGAAAGCTTAGAGAAATAACGTTTAGAGAAAAGCAAGCAACAAAAATAAACGGATGTTTTTGGCAACTTTTCAAACTAGGTGGTCAGGTGAGAGGGATGAAAAGGGCACATATATCACATCAGTATCTTTGGCACTCCCATCGACTTATAAGTGGTGTAGCAAGAATGGCGCTAATTTGCATCACTATACCTTCCTTTTGAAATTGTTGATTAGTCACCGCACTCTTTTTTTTAAAAATAAAAGTGCTGGCTAGCATCGTACTACAATGGCACTGCTGGTGCTTATCTTTCAAGTGCTTAATTACCCACAAACTTTATAGGCTTAATGAAACAAATTATAAAGTCTCATATGCGAAAAATATTGATAATTTTGACTGCGGTAATGTGACTCTAATGATCGAAAACGAGATTTTTGGTATTATCATTGCATTCAGTGAAGTGTGGCACTAAAGCAGTTTACATCAAAACACCTTTTCCATAAAACATTTTTCCTTAGGTGAAAAAAATACGTTGAATACAGTTGTGAACGGTGAGTTATAATGCTCTAACAAGAAAAAAACTTTGTATAGAATATGGGTGATTGCTCGAACATTTCCCATCGAAACGTCATCTGATGCACATCGATTTCAACACAATTCCCGATGATTCACGAGACATCTTTACGAGAGGAACACTCCCCATTCGCACACTCTCATGCTCTTTGTCGATCGTCTGCACTCTCTGATGTGCACGAACTGATCGTTGCTTGTGCATTGACCGAATCGTTGTGATGTACAGGTGTTCATAAGAGAGTGAATTACTTTTGAAATATAGCCACTAGTCGTTCATTCGATGCCATTCAAAGTATTCACGAGGCAGTGACGTTTATTTTCTTTACTAAGTGGAATCAGTGAACGAGTTCTCATCTGATGGCCAGTAGTGTTCTCAGTGTTTTTCGAAATGGTTTTACGCTACGTAGGTGAATATTTTCACGTTGTTTAGAAACGTTCAAAGACTAAATATTGTCAGTCTTTAGTGAAAAGGTTCACACTGAGATGATTCATACAGATTGCCGGTTGATTATTGAGGTGAATTAAAATACTTCTTTAATAATGGAAATTTTAGAGCGACGACCAGTGGGAAATTACTTGAAGGCGGGCAGTTTTGAGTGGTGTTTTATTAGGGGAGCGGTGTTGTACTGAAGTTGCGTAAATGCAGTCTCGATTAGGTTGTTGAGCACTTGTAGACTTTTTGTTGATGACGTTAAACGTTTTGATTACACAATTCTACGGGTTTAGACAACGGCGAATTCACAGAAAAATATGATGGGTTGCATGTGAATTCCTCTCATGAGGCATCTCTTCGAGGAAAGGCCGAAGATATCATTGTCATTTGTCGATGGTGTTATTGGGGATATTACTTTGCTGATGAGTGTTTTAATATCATTAGAGAATTTACTGATAGAGTTGAGGTTTCGCTTTCAATTGGACAGCTGCAGAAGTGAGGGACACCTATCCTTACCAGCTAACCTTACGTTTGTATCTGCGTTCACTCACAGGCGAAAGGTTTTGACCTCTTAGCTCCATCACGACTCTTTGTTGCTAGCCTTAAGTATGAATTGATTGCAGTTATCAGTCATATACTTATGCACACATATTTTATGCGTTTCTATTCATTTGTTAATTAAATGATTAAATTATTATTAGTGTTGCTCTATTTGGCCAAACCTATCTACCAAGCACCGCTACCCTTTTCAATAAGGCCTCGTTTCATTCTTGTGTAGTCGATAATCCTCCGTGATCTAATGTAACCAGTAATTGCCTATGGCAGTAGCGAGTGTAAGTGAAGGTTTTTTAGAGTAGTGGAAGCATTCTCGACGCCAAGTTCCTTTCTGTTGAAAGTCTGCGATTTTTCTGACCAGTAAATTCTTCCCGGGACATGCCAAGATCATTCTCACCCCTTCCCTTTCTCCACCACCCATTTACACTTCCGTCAATCTATTGGTGACTTTTGTAGAAGCTTTTCGCTAAATGTGTGAAGGTCATTGCTCACTCAACTTGCAGCCGAAAGCGATAGCTTCAAGGAATCTCGCCGTTCCGTACTATGTAAAAAATGAGTTAGTTCCACGACGGTCTGATGTAATGGTTGGGTGCCATTTTCATCGGAAATGAGCTTATCATATGATTTATTGGTAGCGTAGCGATGGCATGAATTTTATCCGTTTTTGTCTATGTCCGCGCTTTACTTATCTTTCGGGTTGTAGCCATGCGGCATTCATTGGAGTCGATTCATGACCGCATTATCCTACTATCGAGAGGTATATATTGCGAAACAAAACATATCTCGGAAAGTGAGCGGTCTGATGAGTAAATTTTGTTGTTTACTTAAATTAATCCTCCAAATACCTATAAAAATGCTTATAATGCTGAAGTTCTTTGCATTGATCGAATCATTCACTGTACAAAATGTTTTGCATGTGCACTGTACCTTTCGATCACTTCGCAAATATTTGAATGATTATCTAGAGAAATAAATACTGCACACTTTTATGTTAATTTAATCCAATAAAATTGCATGGATATGTTTGTGTTTGAACGTCGAGATTTATATATCTAAGTAAGGGTAACCAATAAATCCCGATTAGCACACATTAGCACAGGGTAGCAGTCTATAGGAATTGAACGCTTGAATATAGACTAAAGGGATCTATCCAACATTTCGTTCTGGCTAGGATGGTAAAACAATCCTATAAAAGTATCTAAACGCAAACCATTTAAGGCAATCACTGAGGCGCAAGTGCTCGAAGCGCAAACTGTCGTATCGTAGCACTATGCATTTCACTATTGGTTGTCGTATTCACTGCAGTGTGGTTGGAACATACAGGAAAACTGTGACTTGAGTACTTGGAAATGAACGAAGACTATCAAGGATAAAAATTCATAAGATGGGGGAGGGAGGGTCGATTTTAGAGTGTTGGAAAGTTTTGAGGTATTAGGTAAAGGCCTAATCGAGTTTATAATATGAGCAACGGAATTAATTCTGAAGAAATGGGGAAGCGCGCCAGGAGAGTTTTTACGATTCGTGTTTTTTTGCATTGCGCTTCTCATGCAAGTCATTTAATAAATTTTCAATAAATAATGCAACGGTGGAATAAGGTGTGGGTATAACGTGTTCGACAGCCCAAACAGTTCCGCCAAAGATTCGTTCTTATGAGCCGTTATTGTTCGCCTTTATGTGTGTTATATATCTGTGGATTTCGTGATTATCAGCGAACCATTAAACCCGAAGTGATAAAATTAAATCTATCACCTTGCATAAAATTTGTATATAATTGAAGGCACCAAATATATTTGTGTGTTTTTAATCGGTCGGGTCACGAAAAAACGCACATTTAACGGAAGTTTTGGCGATAAGCAGTCAATTCGGATATCGAATTCTTGTTTAGTTTTTATTGATGACTCGATAAACTGGTTAACCAGTTGAGTGGAACATGATGGTCCTTTATGTGCACATCGTGTGGCGTATGTCTCTAAATGTGTTGTGACGCATCGATTGCAAACAGCAATCCTGGGATGCGTGTGTGTTTTTTGGACATTTTTAATTGCCTGTAACACCTTTGAAGGTTGGTCGATCAGTTTATAAATTAGTGTAGGAAATCATCGAATAGTATGCATTAAGTCTTTAAAAAATTTATGAATTTAGCTTCAGTGATTTTCAATTGAAACCACCGAACAAATTAGTGAAAATTTTTCCGTGATAGTTTCAGAGGATAAATGATTTTTGAGTGTTTTGTTGACAAATTTCAGATCTCTCTAATGATCCATTTCGCATATTTCATGTATGAATTTGCAGAATTTATTAAAGATATGATTAATTTGCAATAGTTTTTTATTCATTGTCCAAGCAATTCACTCCACAGTTAGCTTATATTTGCATCGTATGCACATACTATCGTCGGAGAATTCACTTCATTTAAAGGGTTTTATTAAGAATTTTATGTTGCAGCGGAGTTGGGCGGTGAGATCAATTGAAAATGGCTACAAGAGAGAGTGCTTTGACTGGTGGAAATTTGATGTTGCATGATGAGGCGATAAGCAGTCGGGAACATCTTAACGATCCATCGATTACCTCACTTGAAGATGACGATTTTGAGGTTATATTTGAATATTTTTAATTAGAATGTTTTCATAGTGCTAATGTCAATACTCGAAACTAGCTAGCAAAGAGAGTAGCCAAAGTGAACCCGACTTGAGAACTTTTTTATGTATCAAATGGAGATGCAAGTGGTGATTAGTTTTCCCATACAGACTGCACTTCAAACACTCGTTAACCTTCCATCACAGACTCATCGCAGTCGTCGTCTATACTCAATATTCATTTCGGTTCACCGAGACTGCAACTCTAAAACGTTGAAATCGTTATTATAGGTTTTCTTTGTCTGTAAAACCTAAATAACGACACATTTTACCACCTAAATAAATTATGCTAATTATTGTTGATATTATTTTTAATTAGTATTACTAGTATTGCTTTGGGAAGTTACGTTTTAAGTAATCCTATGAGAGATCAACTCTACTAATGTTTGAACGACGGCTTTTTAAATAACAAAACTGCTAAATCATTTTAGCTGTATCAGAAAGCATTTTGAGGATTTCAGAAAAGATTAGTGTGCAAATTTTATGAAAAATTATTCCCGTTGTCAATATTTGCGTAAGGGAATTTTAATTCTCATAGCATCTGATCCTATCACCTAAAGTAGTCGATGAGATACCATCTTCTTTCATAATTAGTGACGTATTGCTGCATTTGTTGCCTTGTTTTAGTTGATCAGCAGTGTGCACGAAATAGACATACCGTCGGTGACACATCGTGAAGCATCAGGTGTTCCTCTAAGTGACCTAAGGATTCTGCCTATGATTTCATCATCGGGGATGCCAACATCGAATGTGCAACAGAGCACTGTCACATCGATGTATGCAAGTGCTTCGGAAGGGCATAATTCGGTGCATTCCAATGGCGATGGTGAAAAGACACCGGTGATGGATCGTAGTGTGGAGTTGCAACCAGGCAGACTGGCTCCAGCATCGAGTACTACTCTTCTTGATCAGAGCGTGCTGTGTAATGGTCATTCTGACCGCAGTACATCAGTCCACTCGTTTTCTGCCGCCGACTGCTCAGGTTTGTACAACATTCTGATTCGTCCATTTTTTCAAAGCTTCACTTCTGTACTACATGCTCTTTCGAAGGGTACTTTAAACTTGAAAATGAGGATGTATGTATCGAGTATAACTGCAAAGCTGCAAACTCTGCCCTTCTATAAGGCACATATGCCTCATGTAGCACCTTAGTCTTCTTTTCAAGGTTATGGCAGTGTCTGAACATTAGAATTATATGCTCTGAAGAGTTTATATCATTTAGCGATAGAATTAATATCAGACGGCAATTTATATAAAATATGTGATGGTGATATTTTATATCACTGAAGCAATTCTTATTTTCGTTCATCGCGTTTTCAATGAGAGCCTATTTGAAGACCTAATTTGTGGAAGTTAAGATAGAGAGAAGGGATATCGATGAATAATTTCAACGGGAAACATTATTATTAAGAGCAGAAAGCAATCATATTTGTTATATGATTTTACTTGCTATCTGAATATGCAAATTTTAAGTGATCGACCCGGTGTCAGCGATCGAATCGATTCGTGCAGATTATCATGCGGCACAAGATATGATGCGTGAAGAAATCGACCTTCTTAAGAAGACTTGTCTCGCGAAGCACGATGAGGTAATTGTTTACTCCCTTTTTAACACCATCGAATCTAAGGTGATTAAGTGTTTATCAGTGATACGGCTGTGTGGAATGTGCATTTGCCCTGTCATGCAATAGGTTCATGTCGTTCAACTGCATAGAACAATTAAGTTTCTTATCGATGTAGCACTGAATGATATCATTCGTATTTGTAGATTAAGGCGTCGCTGAAACGAAGGCAGTTAACCAATTCTTTTGTATTAAGGGAGAACAGTGATTCATCAACGAGTTTTGCAGCAATGTGCAGATTGTGGAAGCAAACAATTCGACGTTGGTTTGTAGAATGAAAAGAATTTTTGCAACGTATTTCGAATTCAACTTCTCTTCATTTTGGAGTAATGGAAGGGGACGAGGGTGAGAGGAGGGGAGGGGTAGGAATGGGATAAGTGGGTAGGGATGGTCGATGTGATAGAAAATGAAGCATTTTGTGAGCAAACGGATAACTGTATGAAATTGAAGTTTGTGCTAAACATGACAATGATTGACTGATCCACAGTCAATTTTCTGTTTTTTCTTTTTCATCTGTGTAATTATCTATTCACGCATAATTTTATTTTGGATTTATTTATCTCCTCATCTGAAAATTGTGTTGACGAATGTTGTTTGTCAGAAAGGAGGACGACTATTTTAGATGTTTTGAAACTCGTAAGGTTAAAAGCAAATTGCTGAGCCCTTTCAGTTTCGTGCAGCATGCTTAGCGCTAATTGTTGGTGACAGTTTTCGTACTTTTTCACAAATTCGTTCAGCGATGTCGTTTCCATTCATATGCGTGTGGCTGTCTGTGTGCTTGTAGTTTCAACTCGGGAGCTTGGAAACTATTAAGTTTAGAGCCACAAATTTTGATCCTGTCCAGTGCGAGTCATAGCAAACGAGATGGAAAGACCTGCAAGCATTTGGATGGCTCATTTTTTACTTTGCAAGTCGAGCCACAGCAATAACGAGTCTTTTGCTGAAGATTTTTGCAAGCGCCCATGTTAATTTGTACATAAACACATCACTATTCATTGGTAATCTTTGAAATTGGCCGATCATGCTGTGATTTGCGCTATACCCACTGAATTTCTTAACTCTGTCTTTAGTAGCTCGCAAAATGAAACTACTCGGCAAGCCGGCAGACTCACGCAAATGATGGATAAACAAGGAAATAACCAGCACTCTGATTAATCTAAGAGCGGTATCGATGGAATAAAACTTTTAAATTCTCGCGGTCAAATTCCATGTGAAGAAATTATTTTTACTGTGGTGATGTTTTGCAGTGGATATCTGTTCTTAGGTGATGGCACTAAGACGACGTCTCGATGAAGCAACTGATGAAAAGACACGTATGGTCGAGGAGCTTAGTAGGAACGAACAGGCGCTTAAGGAACTCAGGTACACATCATCGATATCTCGTTTTGTTATTTAAGGTTATAATGTTTCTCATGTCCTGTGCGATCGTATACCAGATATTCTCTGGTGATTTCATTAATTCTTGCTAGTGTTGATGCTTTTGGTTCAGAAAGGCGTGAAGGGGGGGGGAGAGGAGGGAGAGAGAGAGCAAGGGCATGTGGCTATTCCGCTAAGAGCGCCTCTCGGATGCGATGAGGTTGGGTTGAATCCCCTCGAGGCGGTTTCAGGAAATGCGAGCGTAATATTTCCTAACCGATCTTTCAATGTGACTCATACAGTGGGGGCCAGTCGATTCAAGATATTCAAAGTTGTTTTTTTTTGGATTTACATGCCATTTTAATAAGCTTCTGTTCCACAGTTTTTGCGCCATCTGTTTAAGACTACATACAAAGCTTCAAAAGGCAATTAACCAACTGGTCTAGAGCCGATTGGTCACTATGTAATTGTTCAGTAAACTATACTAAGTACTAAGCATGAGTACAACAAGGGGCTCAGCTTCATGCTAGGATACGAACATCTTAATGCTCGTATATTGCTATTTATATCCAAAAAAGAGATACTGTTGTTGTCGATTTGCATCTTTTTGGTTTCAAAACTGTCGATAAAAATCGAGAGGAATTGTGGGTTTTCGTTGAATGAACTATAAAAAGTGAGTCGATTAAAAAGATTATAAGAATACATCTCAGTGGATTTTTTCGGCGAAAACAATTACCACCTTTTTGTCGTATATGTGAGGCATTGATTGATGTTTACGTATTATCTGACTGAAAATGTTATAGCTGTGAACTAAGAAATTATGGATAACGTTATGTGAAAAAAGTTGTATTGATTGTTTACTATGAGATGGGCCATTACAGCTTGAAATATGATGAACTGACCGCAGAGAAGATGCAATGCGATGATGTCATCAAGGTGCAAGCGAACACTATTCAACAACTCAGATGTGACGGTTAGTTGAATAATTGACACATGTGGGAATGAAGTGCAGAAGAGAGGAACTAATACAGAGGTAAAGGGTGGTGATAAATCAGATGCTGGATGCATAGATCGTGACACGGAATAATGTTCATTTAGGGAATCTGCCACTTCAGTTCATCTTCTTCACTTCTCTATTTACATCTTCGGACGGGAAGATTATGAAAGAGGCTTTCATATTATATAGATATGATTATCGTTGGTATTTACAACTGCGCTTGAGGAGCACTTTTTCCGCTCATTGGCTTCCCCTTGCTTTTCCTCTTTAAGTTGGTCTCCCTTTCCTTCTCTTCTTGCTGGTATCTTTTGTAATCAAAGTGTTCTGGTTTAGTCGCTGAGCCCCATCTCCTGCCTCGAATGTCCTCCTTGCTTTAATCTTCCGCCCGAACAGCACTCTCACTTCGCTTATAGATCCGGCTACCTTGGATAAAAGATGTGTGTAATCTGAAGCAGCAGTGTATAGATTCGGCTTTGTGCATCTTTTAAACTTGTTCAGTGCGTTCGATTTGTTACGCTGCGGTTAAATGCTAACAAGAGAACGAATAAATGCTCTCCAGTCTGCTTAATGGTGTTACTCGGTACTTCTTCCCACATTCCTGTTGTAATCGATTCAAAAAATAATCGATTCGCCACAAAAAATTAATCTCACTAAGAGAATATTATTTGAAAATGAAAGAGATGTGTGTTACGTTATTGAGTTAAGCGTTCTGAGTTTTGGCGTGCAATCCGAAATGTTTGGAGAGTGCTGACGTTTTATATGCTTAAGGTAGTGGGAGCTCACTTCCCCCGAGTGTCATACACGAGCAAGGGCTAATGACTTCGCTGCAAGCAAAGGATCGCCAGATTGACGTTAGTCATTCTTTGTGTTAATGTTTTTTTCATTATTTTACAGTTCATGAAGTTGTGCTCTTTATTCCTTCAAAAATTTTCTTGATTTCTCATTTTCTATCTTATACCGTTTGTTTCTCTAAGATATCTTTTAAGAAAGTCGTCCAATTTACCCAGAAAGATGAGATTGGGAAAGTAATGTAGGAAGTAGCTGAATATATTTTAATGTTCCTTCATCGTTCCCAAGTGGCACCGTGTGAAGGTACTCAAGGTCAAATCATTGAGTAGCACTATTTTCTGTTCTGTGTATGTGTTCTCAGTGGTATGGCTAGCCATGAGAATTGTCGCTTATCATATGCTTAAGCAATACACCACATTCTATGAATACACATATATCTCTTAATTAAGGAGCTAACGGTGGAATTGGTGAATGTGAAGAAGCAGTATGAGAATGAGCGTGCGAAGGCTGTCGACTTGGAAGAAATCGTAAAGGTTATACTAAGCCTATTGCAAGTTTTATTATAGACGACAGATAGAGGTGAATGCTGCTAGATGTACGGATGGCATTGCGCTTTTGCATTTATAATTACTTTCGTGGAATAAAGCTTATGGCATGCTTTCATGCAGTTAATATTCGCCTATGAATGTTGTCTATTCAGCAGGCTTTCTGGTTGCGTGGGTTACAAACTGTTTGCAAAGGAATATTGCTTTGAATTGAAATTTAGAACGACTTCTTTGGTATTTTACGATGGGAAATGCGATAGTAACATAAGGAATTGTGATTAGGAGTAAATACATAGGTTTTCTTTATTTGTTGCTGCTCAGTTCATTCTGGTTTTCCTTTGTTATACTCTTTCACATGTTTTTATACTCATCTACAACAAATTGTTGCTGTATCATATGGTAAGGCTTTATCAGTTTCCTTTTCCGTTTTATGTTGATAGCATTGATAACGGCTAATGTTATCGTTTAGGAAACCTTCAGATGATATGCATTACTTTCTTATAAGAAAAAAGGTTTGAACTGAAAAGTGTGGAAATATGTAAGTTTCAGATTTTGCATGAGCAAAATGGTGAGAGTGACCAACTGCTACGTCAAGCACAACACGAGTATCGAGTACGTATCAACGAACTCGAGGCGAAAGTTCGTAGATATGTGGAGCGCGGTGAAGTCAACAACATCTGAAACTTAACGTGAGTTTCTGATTTAATATTCGTTGCTTCATATTGCGTGATCGGTTTTTGAGCAGAAATATATGCCGTTTGGTCACCCACTTTAATACCTTATCGAATTTTTATGCTATAGAACATAGTGATAATGAATGACTAAAATGCGATTGATGCACAAAATTATCCCTAATTATTGTATTTCTTTATAAAATAAATCGTTCTGCATTTGCAACCTTATCAGCAATATATTCATTGTATGTTTCGAGACTTGAAGATTTAATATCGAGGTTTGCCTATCGTTGAGTTGTGCGAGAAATTGCAAAGTAAGGGTTATCATTATGCTTTACTTCTATTAAGGTTGGCTTATTGTGTTTCTTTTATTGAAAGCAAGCATAAAATATGAAGGACATTTTTTATTTCTGCTTTAAAGGATTGCTGTTGCAGTTGTTAAGCAGAGGCTTCCATTGTCGAGGGCTGCGATTCAGCTGCGTATTATTGGCTACGTTATTCTTCATCACCAATTATCGTTACTCGTTTTTTTTTTCGTATGCAGTAATCCCACATTGCTTTGTTGATGTGGTTCATTGCAAATTTTGTATGCTACTGTTCAGTTATCCGATTTGCATAGATCCGTTGCATCTTTTCTCTCAAATATTTTCGCATCTTTACCGTCTATTCAGTTGTACTACTTCCTCTGCGATGTACACTTCAACTTGTTACTTTTTTCTATTGAATATTGCTGTGGGCATATTGATTATTCACTAAAGAAAGGCTTGAGGCTTGGCTGTTAACAAACTTCCAGCACCTTACTTTAATAAGTGACTTTAAAAGGAACATGGTATAAAATACCTTTGTATCTTTTTTATCAGTGGACAGGTCGTTGGTGCATCATCATCCGGTAGCTTTCATAAGGAAAAAATTTTAGGGGCAAGGTGGGGGAGGGGGACCTTCATCATCGGTTTGTGATGTGCATCTGGCCTTTTTGAACTTTTTGCACACTGACATATATACATATTCATCTATCTGTCTTGCCATCGGCGATACTTTTGCATTGTTTCTTCTCCTTTATGTCACATTTTTCACTTGCAATTGCGTGCAGTGTGTTGTGTATAATAGATAATGTCCGCTTTGAATGATCATTATGCAGGTCTCGCTCAGCTTGGTATGTCTCGTAGAGATTGTTTGCACACAATTCAAGTTATGCATTGCCTACTTATTGGAATCATTGTTGACAGGAAACTATGGAAGGCATATCCTTCAAAATTTAATGCTTCGATTGTTGCACTCTTTGAAGATTCGGTGATTTGCTCGAATTCTGATAGTTCTATGCTGCAGCTATCAAAAATTAATAGCCAGTTGAGGACGTCTTCACCTCTCCTTTCATCCTTTCCTCTTCCTCTCCCTTCAAAATTCCGAACTTGGCTATTCCGATGTGAGGGAGAGACATCACGTTATCGTCTTCACCGACCTGTTCCTACATTGTATAAACCGGATTGTAAATCTTCCCCCTTTTTTATTCTCTGTGAGTTGTATGCTGTGTGCATTTTCACGTTCGGTATTTTTATTGTCATTGTTTAGAGAATTTTGTATCATTTCGTTCTTGGAGAAGAGAGGACTTTTTTGTGTAGTTTTTGTTAACTGAAGATTTGAAGAGGTGCTGTACAGGAGGAGGAAACGAATATTTTTTAACGCTCATTAATGTTGAAAAAGGAATGTTCCATCTGTGAGAGGTTTACTTTTTTATTTGCTGACAGATGTTATGCCTTTAGACAGTTTTGTTGTTTATTTCCATTGAATTATGTGCTTACACATGGATCGATCGATAAACAAATGCCTCTGCTTTCAAAGATATCGTTGTGACGTTTACACTTCCACTTATGTTCACTCCATAGCGCAAAGCGCACTTATCTTTAAACCACTGATGATGTGCATTCATATTGGTACTAGTTATCAGATTCTGCGAAATAAGGTTGTACGGGATATTTGTCTTAAATCGGTATACTTGCTCACTGTAAGCGCCATTCCCGTGTTTATTACCTGCAAAGACTTGGAACAATGATCCTATATTCATCTCCTTTCCTCTAACCCACCCCAAAAATACCGTTTCTGTGTCTCATTGCATTTCACCAGAACTGTAGTTCTGCTTTTACGGTGGTAAGGAAGATGTTGCGGGGAAGTGAGACGAGTGTCATGCATAGGCACAATGTGTTCTACATATTACAATATTTTGAATCTTAGTGGCCCTAGGCAACCTCCTGCGATTGGCGACGGCGGCGTCGAGGGGGACCGACTATAGACAGAAGGGAGGGGCCAATAACTGTCTGTCGATGCCGATATGAGCGAGCACAAGCGAGATAGAAGAAGTTTATGTTGGAGCACCAAGGGAACCCAAAAATGAATAGGATCAAAGACCAAAGACATACAAACGGACCGAAGTCCGAGTTACATAGGCCCTAGGTACCGCATGGGGCGGCACAAGAGCATATGGATCGGTCAGTGACATTATGTGGATAACAATAAATGAAAGTTGGCTATACGAGTAAATGGAGTAAATGTGATCACCGCAGTGTTAGATCGCAAGTACTTCTCTGGGGTTGACTCTGTGATGCGATACCGAACACAACCTGCACTGGCTTAAGTACTGTGTTCCCCTATTTTTTTAAGTGGTTTCCCTGTCTGTGGGTATGGGCACAAATTTAATACCATTTCATCAGATGATGATAGAGGTTGATGTAAAGGAATTTGCATCACATTATGTGAAGTAACCGTTCACCTTGGAATGGATCAAGAATTGAAGTGTGTCTGGTAGTACGGTGGAGCACGTTGATGAGTTTTTAGTAGCAAGTGTGATGCTTTGATGACCGAATAGATTGTCAAATAAGGATTCGCAAAGTTTCTTTGGTGATTTCTTGCAAGTAACCCACATATTATGAATATGCCTTTCAATATAGCGTTTACTGGAACTCTCATCCACAGCATTTTTAATGTTCGTGATGATCGATGATCACACTTGTTGAGATGATTTTTGCTGGCTTGTCGCGCACAAGGGGGGGGGGGGAGGGAGGGGTGGATCTCGTACATAGTTTTATTCCTCTTAGTAACGTTTATTGCGGAATTCAATCGCAAAAGCAGTATAGTATGTTTAAATTACTTAATTTTAATTTGTTCTGTCCATTGCACTGATATGGTAATTTCATTGAAGAATTTTCGCCTGAATAAGGAATAAACGATATGCAGGTCGTTAATCTCTCCTATTTTTTTCGTTAATTTACAGCGCAATAAGTATTGTCGTTCTCATAATGACATCGGCTCACCGTTCAACAAACGCATGTCAATTTGCTCATCGACCAACCATCGGCTATGGTCATTGTGATCGGAGAAGGTAACTTTGCAATTCGCTTTTTATTTTTCTTGATTGGGTGACTTTTGTGGGCGTATTGCGAAGAATTCTTTTATATTATACACGCGTTTTTAAGCACGATATGAACCATTCGACTGTGCCATACGAAGACTCTAATGCCCACATGGTTTTTCAGTGTCACCCAGAATCCTACATAAGGTTATGTCATACCGGATTGTGTTTCAGACGTGTGGCTGTCGTATATAATGTGCATATAGTTGATGAAAGACAAGGAAATAGCTGTGGTGAAGAAGAGGATCGTGAAAATGGTGATCGGGCAGAGTTGACGCCTTTCGTCGGTGAGCTGCCCACCTGCTTCATTGAAGAAGTAATTACGATTCATTCACTTCTTCACCACTCATTTCAGTGTTTTCGTCGAGTTAGAAAGATACTTTAATATGGAGATAGTTGCCGAAGGTTCGCTTGAAAGGTGTTCGATATTCTTAAGTGAACTATGAGAGGCACTTGCTTTTAAATACCTCCCACGTAGCAGCTCAGTAAACCGATTAATTCTACAGTGGTCATCCTAAGTAAACGCACTGATCCGCAAACTTCATCGAAGGGTTGATGAGATTCAGGCGAACTATTTCATGTAGAAGCCTCTTTTATTGATGCTTATCATTCGCGACATAATACTGTTGCTAGTATTATTCGTGGAGATTTATTACTGCAAGATTCTTTTAAATACACCAGCATTTTATTTTTAAGCGGAGTAGATGAGATGCTGAGCTTTCTAGCCATGGTTAGAATCTTAAGGGAGTAGAGTTTGTTCTCCTTGCAAGATGCTGTTTTACATGCAATACCAGCGGTCAGACGGTTGAATTGATTCGATCGTTATGTAGACAGGTCCGGTATGGCAAGGTGCTGAAGAAGTGGTCGTTAGTGACTTCGATTTTTCGATGGACGAAGGGACAGCCGCAGATGTGAAGCAAATATCAGTTGGGCAACAACCATCATACGGAACATTCACTGCATCAGGATACGAGGTTGCTTACGTCACCTTGCTTCATAGTTTTAACACTAGTAGAGATGAAATGAGTGGCAATTACTAAAAAGGTAGACGAAAATTATGGGCGAAATGAGTTGTGTGAATTTTGTTTCTCTCTCCTTTTCTTCCCCCCTCTATCTCAACATTGATATCTGCTTGTGGTATATATGCCGTGGAGTTAAAATTAGCAGATATAAGAGTGCAGGAAGCGTAACTTCTCTATGTTGAGGTGATGTACCAAATTCTATTGAAGCAGTAAACTGGGGAGCTGCTAAGGTGAGGTATTTTGAGAAGTGTTTTGTATGCATCTTGTTAGATTCTTTCCATTTTAGATTGTAGGTTCATTGAAATATTTTTGTTTCAGTTTTTTGAGACTATCGATGATCTGCAGCAATCTGCCGTTGATGATGAAGTGAAATATATCGGAGTGGATCGCTCACCCGACGAAGAGATCGATGCGAATCATCAGGAAATCGCCTATGATTTATATGTTGTTAGTCAATGTTATCGTAATGTTGAAAAGGGAATTGATCCTACAAATCCGGTGATTTAATAGTTTCACTACGCTGTTGCAATCCTTTGCATTATGTCTTCAGCGCTCAGTTAACCGTCGTATCCTCATTATAATTCTGTTTTCCTCATAATTCGGTTCGTTAATATATATATATATATATATATATATATATATATATATATATATATATATATATATATATATATATATATATATATATATATATATATATATATATATATATATATATATATATATTCTCTTTTGTTTTCCTCTTCTCCTATCAGTGAATTAATCGATAGATTTTAATGATTTTATTTATTAATCACGAAATGATCGATGCCATTTGTGTTTTTGTTTCAGACATCAGAGCAGGAGTATCCATCAACTTTACCTTCGGTTAGCGACTCAGCCAATGACGATTATTTGCGCGCAGTCAGCTCTCTCTACCGTTCTAACCGCAAGTTTTTGAGACTTCAAAGGTAAACTTCGAACGTTTTATTTTTCCATATCTCTATCTAATATTGTTCATTTATCAATTTATCGTAAAAGGCTTGGTAATAGTTCAATGTTTGCGATCATTTGTCTTTTCTTGAGAGTTTGAAGCTGATTTTCACCTCTTTAAAACCGTTCTTTCTTTGTGTGCTCTTGTAGCAAAACTTCCTTTCGTCTCTTCCGCATTCCTTTGGCGAATTTATCGCGAAGTGTGATGATTTTGCAGCCGATCACCGCTTTTTCATTGAAAATTGTTCCTGCATTGTGCATAATCTGTGCTTTATATCTTTATACGATGCAGTAGAATGCCAGCTTCAGTTTCCTTTTCATACTCTCCATTACTTTAGGCAGAATATTTGAACTTTGTGGGATGTTTCCATTATTTTTTGTTTTCAAAACATTTTTGCCGCATATTTTGGCGTTTGGATTCTCATTCGTTTTCTTATTGAAAAATTTTCCACTTTTTTTAAATGAAATTATGTGCTATTCATTGCTGAACATATAGAGGATTGGCGATCCATGTAGCTGGCAATATTTTTATCTTTCCAAAGATTGCATTTTACCGTGAATATGTAAATCGTCGGCATGTTATGCGATGCTCTTGTAAAATTGCTTCATACTATTGTTGCAATGGACTGTCATTTGGGGGAATGGTGTATTGTTTTCTCTTCATGAAAATGGGAATTAAAGAGAGATGAAATAATTTTGATGGCCAGATGTAAATTTATGCATTCTGATGACTAGATAGATATCAGAAGTGAAGGAGGTGAAATTAGTTGACGGTAAGATGATTGATGACAGAAATTAAATGGTAAGATTCCGGGTTACGGGCTTCTAAAGACATTTAGAGCTTTTTTGAAGGGCATCGAGGCGGAAATTATAGTTTTCTACTCATCTCTTGGCAGATTACACGAACAAAATTTTATTTCCAAGGGTGAAGAAAGTTAAATTCAGTGATCGCAAGAGAACGATAACTAAAAAAGTGAAAATATGGATTATTGAAGGTGAAACTAAGGGGGGAGTCATTTGAGATTATACGAGATATATATGCTTTAACGTTCGTTTTTCTTCCTACGGTGAACAGAATTTCTTTTTACCTTTATTTTAATATCGAAAGCTCTGTTATTGTTTCATTTCCTAGTTCATTTGCAGACAAGCAAAGCGCGATGTGAGTGAAGAGACGTTCACAGGCTGTCGACGTTCTTCAGACGTAATCCTTTGGATCGTTTGAAGATTTGATGCTTATTGCTGGGAATATGACATAAATCAAATATAACGTTATTTATTTCTTTGTGAAAACCAAAAATGCATCCCTATTTCAGTATCGGTGTAAAAGGTAATGCAAAAAGCACAAATAGGCATTTTTTCAACTCCTATAAATAGCGCATGTGAATCTCCATTTTAACACCAAAGCAAACACATTTCTGTCGATGTGTTTTCCAGATCAACCGTTATTGTTTGTTATGAAAAATCTTGAGTTGATTCTCACTTTCTCATGTTGCATAGAATGTTTTACATAGTTTACTATTCCTTCCCTTTATATCGATGAATTTTTGCACATTTTTTATTTCATTGATTTTTGCTGTTGGAAATTTTTTTCATTTTTCATTTTTTTTACAAAGTTCATTCTCGCTTCTCAATAATAAAGTTTTCTGCAGCAATTTCTCGTTCGCCCTACGGTGAGATTGGAGAATGAAACGAACGTCATCCGTTGTGATTCATCCTCGCAATCTACATGTCGACTTTGTGGTCAAATTGTGCAGTTACCTCTAAGGATTCGTCACATTTATAGGTTATTTTTTGAAGATTTTATTTCACTTCCCAACTCTCTTAGGGTTTCAATATTATTATCACTTTCTTATGAATGATACTGCAATGATTTTCGTTTATTTCTCATTTGAATTATTTGAGAAGGATTTACTAATTTGTCGGTTTATTTAGATGTTTTCAACGATTTGTAAGTGAACGCATATTTTTGCCGTTGTTTTTTTTTTATTACAATTCATGTGGATAGTATATATTGAAGAGAAAAGAGGAAAGGTAAGGGGAGGGAATTCCTCGCATTAGGCGTTATGAAAGGTAAAAAGACATCGTAACATTGCTGAATAATGTGTTGTTTAAAGTCGTTTATCTAACAAACTCATAGGGAACATTTGGCAGTACCGATCTTCAAGTGTTCTTTATGTGCGTACAGCTCCACTTATCACCGCACAAATGTCGTCGCTCATATGAGACAGCGTCATGGCGTCCCCAGCCAGGTATCTCTCCACAATTTGATGCTTAGTAAGGGAACTATGAACGTCTTTGATAATATTGCCTGAGGTGGTCCAAATGGACTGTGAAAGTGACCGAAGAATTTTTATGAGCCACAAATGAAACATCGCTATGAGTAAGAATTTGGTTATGCTAGCCATTTGATTGAAGGTGATAGAATTCAGGTAGCACACTTGTTGGGAGTTCTGCTGAATTTACCAGCGTTCTTAATTATTGTTGATAAGTTGTTTTCTGTTATATACTAAACTTTGTTTGCAGGATGCTGTACCTCATTGCACGAAGAATGAATACCGTACGGAAGTAGAGGCTCTTCTCTACAGGTTCTACTTAACATTTCAGTTTTGTCTTCAAAAGTGACTTACCTTGTTGTCACCTTTCCATCAAATTCAATAAGTCTTTCTTGGAGAACAACTATAAATTAATTCATTTAAAGTTTTGTTTCTTGGCAACTTTATATTTTTAATTTCCATAAATCCATCCTCATCGTAATATGAGTTGACCCATTTCATGTGTTTCTAGTTGTTTTGGTGATACTCGTTTGGTGCGTTGCCGCAGTCCCTCAATCGTTGAGTGTGTACGTGATCTGATCGATGGTGTGTGCGCTCAGTCTTCTTCGTCCTCACAGGTTACTTTTAACTTTATTACAATTTTTTAAATTCCCTCTCTCGTATTCATCCATTGTTAAGTTTGTTCGAATCATTATAAATAAGGCAGTTTTTTGTTACGGGAATTGTTGCTGCTTCCTAATCTGTTTCCACTGCTCCCTCAACTTCTTGCATGAAACATTTATATTGCTTTATTCGTTTATCATTTTACCCTTTTTCTTTGCAAAGTTCATCCTATCACGGAGACTATCTTCCCATCTCGCTGCATAATTCATTTTCAGTTTCCATCGCGCAGATTGAAATAGAATTTAGAGATTATTTGCTCAGGCCCATCGTTGGCTTCAGTTCCAAAAGCTTTCTGTTCTCTTTCTCCGATTTCTTGGTCTTGTTTCTGGCCCTTCTAACTTCTCTGTTATCAAAGCTGTCAAGTTTAAGTCTCGCAGAGCGAACATTTTCTCACAAAATATATTTGCTCTATTATTTTATGTGCATCTGCAGTTGGGGAAGCACTCTTTTTATATGGTCTCAGATCCTGTGAATCGAAAGCATAATTATTATGTTTCATTTCTGGAAAGTCCTCAAACTAAGTTTTGTAGAGGTGAAATGGTATTCCTGGAACTTGACTTTACGAAGCGAGTCAGGAAGTGCTGTCGTAGACGAGGTCAGGTAGCACCCCCTATGTTGAGAACACCCTTCAGATTTGATCGGAAGCGTTTTTTACTTGCATATTGACTACTTAGCACTGAAGCTCATATTTTGCATTGCATGTAGTGCATTTCTGCACTCATTTAAGACTGTTTTGCACAGTTCCATATTATAGCACTGGTTTTTGCGTAAAGGAAACGTTCGTTTACTTCAGATGTTTGCGGAAAACTTCTAACGTCTAAATAAATGCAGTACAAATTTGTTTAGTCTCTTTTTTGTTGACCTTTTTCTCCTTATGGATGATAAATAAAGAGAATTGCAGCGAAAGAGTATTGAGAGGAGCTGCGAGAGTGGCGATGCAGAACGATGGCCGATGGCTGCCGATTTCGTTGACAAGCTGACTGCTTCTAGAAAACGCAGAAGTGTTAGCTCTTCGACGTTATATGCTTCATGCTGCGCTTTATGTCAATTATCAGGAATTCTCCATCGAGAGCGACACGTATTACAGGTTGCCTGTTTTCTATGATTTTTTCATTAATAGCTCAGGAACAGTGGTTGCAAGTCCTACAGCAACATCTGACGATAACCATTAATCAAAAAGCGGTTCAAAAGTCGATAAAATCCTCTCTGTCCCTCTCCGCTCATAGAACTGTTACCTGTTTACTGATGCTCATCACAGACCGTACTATGCCGAACTAACTTCAGAGTGACTTGAAACATATCTGAAAAATGGTATAGATGCGTTGTTGGAAAATGTCATCTAGCATTGATCAAGATTGGCATAGGGTTGTGATAGTGGTGTCTTCTTTCATATGCATTTGCTTCATGCAGATTCAATAAGGATTTTACCGTTTTTAAAGCAGAAGTTAAGAATGTTTTGGCGTTGTAAGACTGGATTATGGAAGACTAAATGAAAACAATTGAACATTGATGAAAGATTCTGGAACAAGAATTGTTGTTCAAGGAGTTTTCAAATATTGGCTAAAGTTTTTTTGATGCAGCCACATGGTTTTATGGTTTTTTGAAATTTTCGCTGAATTTGCTTCCCTATATTCAACGTTCCCGGGAACCGGAATTTTCAGATCTTTTATGTATTCTGTCGTTTGTTAGTTTCTTAATCTTTTTATCGACCAGTTTCAGCCTTTCACGTGTAATAGCTTATTTCTAGCTAAGACTAATTAAGCTTGCTTGGTGAAGCCAATAGGGTTGATTTTATAATGATAGGGATGTACAAGTTGAGTTTACTTGCCTCGAATAGCCGTCCAACAGTTACTGCCTCAGTGTTGTATTAATTGTATTCCACATTTGCAGCATCATCTCAATGAAGACGTCTTCAAGTGTCCATGTTGTAATTTCTCATCGTATTACGCGAAAAATTCTGTTAAGGTATGCTCTCTTCAACTCATTCAACCCTTCTTTTGCTTTGTTATCATGCAGACGTCATTCAATCGTTCTACTCGGAAGCTGATTCGAATTAATGGATCACACGATCAGAACGTAGTTTGTTATATGAGTTGGAGGCAGCAGTGGTTGTCATATAGTATATTCTTCGCACTGTAATTATACTTATACCACGTATCATGCAACATTATAACAGATCTGACACTCTAAGCGCCATGCAAATATAGCGTATTCTGATTTTTTAAGATCGATACGACTGCCAAGTAGTGGCACTACTTAGAAAAAAGCACAAGTATGTCATACCGTATTCTGACTGCCTTGGAGTTGCTGCAAGTGGCGTTGGTCTGAAGGACTGAAGTTAGCTGGATGGCGTTCAGAAATCAGTGCACTGATGAGGGTAACACGGAATTTCAGGAAAACGGCTAGCTGCGGAAGTCTATATAACAAAGCGTGGTGTGGATTTAGTAATGACCGATAATAGTCATGGAACTAACTCTTCGTGCGATGCATCAAAGCGTTGGATTTGCGTCAAGAATGGCGTCGTTGAAATAATTTCCCTCATTTGATATGCTGAAGTATTCTTGAAATAAAAGGAAACAGAAATCTTCTGCGTGAAAGGCTCTTTAAATTATCCATCCATTTCTGTCGTCTTGCTTATGCACATAAAAAACTAACGTACGGAAAGTACAGTGTGTATGAGGGTTGTATTTTTGGGAATCAAAATACTTGGCATTATAACTCACTAAATCTAGAGCCTAAGTACAGTGCAAGTACACTACACCCGTTCTTGAAAAATGATGTAAGTACATTATTGTGTCATATTGGAGGGAGAAGCAAAAGTACACTATCGTGCTAGAAATATTGTGCGATGACATCATTGATGGGCGTATCTTCAGAACACTGCAGCCTCAAAGAGTGCAGAGGCCAGACTTCGAAAGAAGGTGATCTTTGCTGCTTGAAATGACCTGAGTGCGTTTATGGAGCCGAACAGATCTCACTATCAGTCGTAAACTTTGCTGCTTAGATGTGTTCTTGAAATGTATTTTTAATTAATTTTTTATTCCTTTCAAACGAGCCTGCAGAATGGCTGTATTTGTTTCAGGATCATATTCGCACTCAGCATCCACACATCGTCTCGGCCGTGCCGATGGATCTCAGATCACAGTTTAGAGATCGCATAGATTATTTATATATGAAGTGCTTTCTTAATGGCTGTGATCAACACGATGGTCACGCGTATCCTTGAATAGAAATATCCTGTGCGTTATGGTAACACCGATAAATCTCTATGGCTTTGTCATAGCGACCATTGCATTCACTTGAAGTGATGAAAGCTTCCTTTAGGAATGTATTTATGGGTCGATGTATCAGTAAAGAGGGTTTCAAAGTATGCACGTCAATGAGGCATTATTGCCTTAACAACAAAGCATGCCATTGTTTTCCATATGTATATTAATAAATATGTTTGTGACAGATAATTTGCATATTGTATTTGTAATTAATGTTTGATGAATATAGGCATCGGATTGTCGTTTTGTGACTTTTGTGAGTACACAATTTTTTGTCATGAAATATTGTAGTCGAATGGAGTAAAAGATTGTTAGCACTCAATATCGAAATCGTATTGCATCAAAGTGAAGAAACGTGTTTGATTCAAATATTGAGGTCATACAATCTACGAAGAAATGTTCTGTTTAGTCGTTATAAATGCTTATCACCGTTTAAGAGACATTTTTCTTAATTTTGTAACTATTTATTTTCATGTGCCCAAATTTTGCATCGGATTGTTTGTAACTTTCCACTTTAAAATTAAACATAAAAAATGATCAAAGAATTTAACGGTGACGAGTTGGTTGGTTTAAAGCAAATAATGAAACATTCGCATAAATGTGTTCATATGTCATCATGAATGAGATCGACAGTAAATGCTGTGGGATACAGGCTACGTTATATAGTGCAAGTTGAAATCAGTGCCATTTTTCCGTTTCGTCGTTTACGACAATTGCAGCTCTGATCGACTCCGCATGCTGAAAATAGCACGTTTTAGTATTAAGAAATCGAAGCTGGAAAGTGAATGGAGAGGAGGAAGGAATTATGCAAATCTCTTGGGTATGTTGACAGCCATGACTGATTTTCGCTGTTTTTTCAAGAACAAGGGAAAGGTCTGTGATGTTGTTTCCATTGATCAAAGGATGTCGCATCAGATTTATTTATTCCACTTAAATTTTCTAGTGTTTGTTCATATAAACTTGTGCATTCACAAAGGTTGCAAAAGGCAAATATGTCAGCAAACAAACCATCCACATGCTTATTCGATGAGCATTGCTTAGAGTACTTCGTTAAATGTTGGTCAAAGTTGCTACAAACTGAGTATGAAAAATACTGTAAGAATGAGTAAGACTATGTCATTGTGAATGATTGAGTGTGGCATTTGCGTTGATAGCGTAAATTAGAATGAATAGACGGCTATTCCACTTGCAAAAGATCACCTCTAGAAATGTCTCAATTTATGAAGAATGAAGTAAAAATTAACAGACAAGTTAATCGAGTGTAAAAAGTTATCTACTATCGTTCCACATCCTTCCTTTGAAAATACATGTAGTTTTCAATATTTTTGAAACGAAGGCTTACATGCACAGTTTATTCGTGCTATCAGAGCGATTTCTTGAAGCGTGGTTTCAGACTCATCATTAGTTTTCGTCTGAAATGAATAAAACAGATTTGATTAATTCGGCTTCGTCAAGCAGGTGTGCTCCAGCTGAAGGAATAAGGGAAGGTGATAGGCAGATATTTCCATAAAATCCAGCAGCAAATCATTTATTTAGTTTCAAAAGCTTTGTGGAATGTGCTTATTATAGCAAGTAAATGGCTCATCATGCTGTTTCCTCAGCTATGTACACTGTGGGGTGGGTATACTACCAACGATGTCTTTTAATTATGCGAACTTCTCCGGCAGTCGAAAATCTGTCTCCTAATTCGCTCGTTGCATCATGTTACAAATATATAACGCAAACACTTAAACCCACTTGAAAATACTTGCAAATATTTGTTTGCACCTCAGTGCATTTATATGTAATGGTATGAGATATGTGGAAAGTAGTGTGTGGTGTGGCCAGTAGTATGTGGTATTTGTTTGTTGATCGATTGTAACTTTCTTAGCAGTTAAGTGGTAGTTGAATGATTCCACCACTTTGAAGCTTCGTTCCAATTTTATTCGATTATTACTGAGGTTAGTTATTCTCTCATTTAGATATTTAAATAGGTAGAGGGCGTTATATTTAAATAGGTAGAGGGTGTTTATGTGATAATATCACGTTCAATCTCCGACTAGAGAGCATCCCACCGAATTATTAGTTGGCATTGTTGCAGTTGGGTGCTAAGTTAAACGTTACTTTGCACTACACATAAATATGTAAACGTTGTTGTTTATCGGTTGCGTCTAAACAATCATATGTTTTTTTCGATGTTAAATTTTACTTGATTTTAATGTAATGGCTTACGTTCTAGTAAACACAAAGAAATGCTCCATAATAGTTTTACTCATGTGTTTATCATTTAATTCATCTTTTCAGATCACTGAAACGATGTGAGTGCAGACGAAGTCTTATATTGCTGCAACTAGGGGTTGCAATTAGCTCGTTAAAAAGTTACGCTTCAAATTTGTAATTAATGCAATTTTGCTCCATAATAATAATAACAAATATTGGTCTATACGAAAGGACACACGACAGAAGTTGCATTTTCCAGATAGAGAATGTAGTTATTGAAAGGAAATGCAATAAACTATCTGCTAGCTTTGAAAGACGATAAAAGATGAGGGCAAATTACAAGTTGGCCATATCGCGTTCATTGACATCGTAGTCGCGTCGGAATCGTGGTTTGAGTCGTTGCATGAGTTGTTGGAGGAATGCTCGTTCATTATCCCTTCGTTCCCTGCCGCCGAATAGTTCATCGAAACCTTCAAAAAATTCATCGAAATAATTTATGTTGTTAATAAAATTGGCAATAGTGACGATATTGATAATGTCAGTATTATTATCATCGATATCATTAATAGTAATAATGCCAATAATACTATCACTGTTACTATTAATTATCATTGTTATTATTACCATCATTACTGATAATATTTGTCCTTATCATGACTATCGTTATCAGTAATTGTTATTAATCTTATTGTTATCATTAGCAGTACCACTATCACTATTGTTAAATCACTTGCTAATCACTATCGCCTCATCACAAATCACTATTACCGTTGTTGTTACTAATTACTAATAATTAATACTCTTACTAATTACTTACTCATTGCCCTCACTACTACTACTAATATTACTGTTATTGCCGGTATTATTGTTATTAAAGTGGTTGCCATTACAATTATTGTTGCTATGACTATCGGACTGCCACTACTACTATGACTGTTACTATTACTATTGCTGTTATCAGTGGTAATATGGTTAACGTTCTTCATTTAACTATAATGTTGATATTCACAACTACTATCACTCGATTTATTTCTTCTGTGCAAAATTTTACATGACATGGTTCTTTTGAAAATCATGTTCACCACTCAGTTGATTCCCAATAGCTCTACTCTTGCAATTTAGACTGCTGGAGATCACCACTCAACCCCACGCAAGTCGAATGAATGGGCGGTGGAAATGCACTGAGAAGCATGCAGTTCCAATCATATTACTAGCCGACGCGGTGTGAATACAAATTTATTGGTCCTGAATGAATGGCTTTATAAACGTTAATAAATTTTTGCACATAAAACATTCTGTCGTCTACAATTTCGAATCGATATTTGCTGCATATATTGCACCGAAAAATTAAAGGTGGCTAAGAATGTAGTGATGAAATATGTGGGTTTTCAACAGGTACGATATGAGCAAGGGTGCTGAACACAGCATTTTATTTTGGCATTGTCAAACCCGTATAAGATTGGAGGATGAGATGCATAGTGATCCGCTTCCTTATTCTGAGGCGTGCACGAGTTCAGCTCCTTCCTTTATCGAACAAAAGGCTTCCACTATGGTGTGTTCTCACTGCGACATCAATGCTTATTATTTTAGCATATGCATCTCGCAGTCATTAACGAGGAGAGGTATCTTAAGTGGCCCAAAGGAACTCAAATCCGATAAGTCGAGCAAACTTCAGCCTATCTACGATTCCTGATGGATATAAGATTATTGCCCTTATAATGTGTCGAAACCGGGAAAGGTACTGTAAGAAAAAAAAAACAACTGAAATTTCGATAGAAACTAAAGAACTTTTGCTAAGAAGAACAAAAAAACGTATTTCCTGTATTCACCCCGGCGGAAGTGGAAGGAATATTTATATCTCTATATATCTGCGAACTACTGTTAAAATTCTTAACTAATCATATTAAGAGGAAAGAAAGAAATTCTTTTCAGATGTTTCGAATTGTTTCGTCACTCATACAAGGATTCGGTATTTGCCGTGTTGGAACACTTTCATTTTGTGATAAATTTGAGCAGGTTTCCTCTATTGAATTGCTAACTGAGCTTGGAAACGTTGGCAATATAGATTGATCACAGGTTGTGTAACTTATAAAGTGTTATCTATTCTAAGACAAGTGTATCCCTTTTAGGTTACCTGTTGCACCACTAATGATCATAGCGATGAAGCCTTTTTCGATAGCCTTTTCGATAGGCCCATGTTGAGTCTCTTACGGAAATGTCTAACGAACACTGGTTTCTTTTTTGAAGGATGTTTTCGTTTGAGGAGTCGCATTGGCTTAGAGTCATTCTAGAATGCATAAATCAAAAATGCTTCTGCGAAACAATCAAATCATATCCTTACAAATTTAATAATTGGATTTACTTTGTGCCAATCATGCGTTGTCTGCCCTCGAGTAGTGCCCTATCAAAACTTATTTGCATAATGACCATAAAAATTTTGATGATTCCCACTGTGTTTCATAATGAAAAATGATTTCTTCGTTTTGTTGTAATTTGACATGAGAGCGATTACGATCTGCAGTCTTCAACTATGGTTTTAAAGAAATTGTTTCAGCGTTCTTAAATATTACCTCGAAGGTAATTTTCACCGAATTGTTCCGAACTTGCACTCTCCACAACGTGCAAGATAATAGCCGTGAGCACGATGAACGATGCGTACCGGGGCATTCTGTCTAAAACACAATTGCTTTCACTCGCGTTCGCGCTCTGATATAAGCAAGCGCAACATTAACGTTAGTAGCACCGCTAGATCCGCGATACTAGTGGGCCGTGAATCTCCAGTTAGAGTAGCCCGACGAATTTTTCTACTCATCGACGAATTCATTCAGAGGAATAAATTTTTTGCCTTGACAGTGTAGCTAGAGAAATTTTGCTCAGGTCGTCATCGCTTCCACAAGCTTATTATTTGCAATGATTTCGGTGAACTGGTTTAAGTATGAATTTTAACAACGCTTAAACTTCTAGGAAACTATTCAATTTTCCCAAAGTTCCTTACGGAAAATCCTTATGGTAATTGTTTTGGAGTAGCGAATTAAATGCGACTGTCTCCGGCAAGGATGTTCTGCGATAGACCAAACAGACATTTTTGTGCAGTGAAATTGATAAGAGTTTCCAGGGAACACCAAAGAATAATTAGGCGTCTGCAGATGTTAATTCCAAAAAATCACTGCTGATCTAATTAACTCTGAATAGCGTTTTTCCTTGCATAAACGTGTTTTACTCGATATGTACGTACTACTGAGCGGTGTCAATCGTTTGTACATTAAATGTAGCATTATTAGTGGCAATAAAGGATCGACATTTAGGCATCCAATAAGATTCGTTGCAAAGAATATAGCAATCAATACCTTTTGCGAATGTCACCAACTAATAACATTCGGTCGACTACCCGGACAGCATCTGAATTATGTAACGTTCTCTCACGAATCTCTGCCGTTTTTTAACTTATGAGATTAAATTGCAATATTTGTGTGCAATAATTTGCTCTCCATTGCTATCACTTTACAGTTAAAACGATGTTGTTTGTTTGCTTGATTAGCCGGCCGTATTTTCTAGCAAACTATCTGTACGTAACATGCATAGCCTCTTCGCTACTTGCTAATAGAAGCTACTGAGGACCGCAAAGTGGAGAGGATGTTCCGCGTGGAGCAAGATCTCATACAGGACGAGTTTCCGAACAAAAAAAGATCACGAACCTGAAAGGTCGAATTAGAAATTAGCTTTCAAGAAGCGAGGAAAGAAAGGGCACAGGAAAGACAACAATGGCTAAATGAAGTAGCGACGCAAATCTGAATTTCTATTGTTGATTGATTGTTCTCTATTGATGCAAACAACACAAAAATTGACGCAAAGAACAAGAAACAAATTTAATATATCAACATAAAGTACTTTTCACTGACGATCGCATAGTCATCTCAACAACAAAACGTCGAATCCAACTGGAGCTGCTCCAAAGAGAATCAAAAAAAAAGGATTTGAAATGAATATGTCCATAACGAGACGATGTGCATTCAGTACAGTTCTGGACTATACATCATTGTTGATAATCGAGAAACCGAAGAATTAAAAAGTTACATCTACTTTGATCACCATTTGAACTTATTCAATAGTTTTAACGCCGAATATAATGGACGAAGAAAGCAACACGGACGGGTCTCAACCGAGTAAGCACTATGCTTTTTGATGATCAAGTCCCCATGAACATAAAGGTACATCCTTTCAAATCCATAGTCTTCCATACTGTGATATACGTAACTAAGTGCTAACTTTCGACAAAGCAGCTAGAAAAACAGGCCACGAAGCGCCGGATGTGTACATTCACATACCTTTCAAATAAACTTTATAACTAACAGGGCTTGTTGGCATCTAGGAAACATGTACCCTGTTGATGTCTAGGAAATATATGATGTGGGTAGAGGACTGGCAGGACATGTGGCATAACTTGAGTAACGGATGCGCCTCCAGATCCACCAATTGGGATAAAATGGATTGAAAATGCCTATTAGGCACATCGAAAACGAGGTATGCAGAACGAGTGGTGTTTTTGAGTAGTCATAGCAAGCCCAGCGCCGTCCCATAGCGAGAAGCGGATTTGCGCGGATATATAACACCGCTGAGCGCGATTCAAACGAAGTTGACATAGGTTATCTACGGAGACTAAACGGAGACTAAGTTCAATTCTACTTGCAGAGCACCTTTACTCTTCAAAGTTCAAGAATTTGCTTTGGGAAGCTTTCGGAAAATTTTTTCATTCGACATGATAGGAGAATCCGTGCAGCCTCACACCTTCGTGGAAGTCGGAACAGTTTGAAATTCAGAAAAGGAAGCAAGCTCATGGAAAACAAAGAAGCTGCTATTAAACATTTTGTTCAAAACGGCACCTATTAGTAAAAGTTAATTATAAGCCAGCGGTCAAATGTGGCAGATGAAAATAATATCGTTCTTTGCGCCCTAATTCGAACTGTGGATATATGTGCAACGCTGATTTGAATATCATCGTACTTGTTTTCAAACTTTGAGTCAAATAAATTACGATAGAATAAAAAATTGTGTCGTCATAAGAATCAAATATAGCGTTTCCAATAAACAAAGCAATTTTACATTGAATAAACATTAGTTGCGGTTGAATTCGATGCATAAGCTAAGACGATTACCAAAATAAAAACTGATAGAAACAAAAGTGCTGAAAATGCCTCTGATCCAATGCAACTTGTTTTTAGGAATGGCGTAATTGTTATTCGATAGGTAAACTCCTTTGATGAATCGGAAGAAAAAAAGATAAGAACCCAAATCAAGCAGTCGAAGTGAATGAAAAAAATGACTGTAAGCTCTAACGGTGCGAATTTCACTTGATTACTATGTGTGCCGAGCACTGAAAAACACGTCGAACGCTAAAAGAGCGTTTATTCTCCTTGGGAAAATTTTACTGTTTAGCAATTCCCTTGTGCATATAATTTACGCCATAAAATTCATTAAATTTTGTATGCACAAACAAATCGAGAGAATCTGTTGAACGATTTCCGAAATACAATTTCATAATTGAGAGCTTTATTTCTAGAATAAATATGCGTGTCATCGACAGTTAAGACATGATTTGCTATTAAAGTATTGCAGATTTAGTGTGAATTGCTACTCAAATAAAAAACAGAGAATAATAAATTTTAATGTATGTTTCTTTCGAATGCTCGTAATAGCAGTGCTGCTGTAAAGATCTGAGGTCATTAAGTTGGCGAACAAATAACAAAAGCTCGAGATCGTTGCTAAATGCAAATGCTAATCAGAAGAAATCGTTGGTGATCGGCCACGGTAAATATGCCGTTAATAAATGGCTAAAAACGCCAACGAGATAGGTGTTGAGTTGCACGTAAAGTTAATACGATACTTCGCCAAATGAGGGTTGTTGAAATTTCAGTAACTTCAATTCATAGCTAAAAATCTTGAGTGACACAACGAATTTGCAATGTGCAGCTGCAATACTCATATAGCATTATTGGTTTGCTTAAATTAATTTCGTTAATTAATGTTCATTTAATCGAAAATAAAATCAATGAGAAACATAATTCCATTCAATGCCTAGTAAAATAGAGATTTATTTCATCATTACACACAGTGCTCATCTAATATCCGTCACGTTTTAGAGATAATAAGTGATTATCTTCGAAACTAATCCAGCTATTGAAATAGGATTGTGAGTGGGAGCAAAACTTCGACAGTGGGCAAATAGTGTCGTTGAATTTGTCGCATAAACGATGCTCTGAGCAAAGAGTCAGAAAAGATGGAAAATAGTGCCGAAGAGAAGACCAGCATAAGGGATGGGATCTAATGTAAATAGCTGTACTACGTCGGAATGCTAATCGTTTTTTTTTTTTTATGCGGCCAACGTTGATTCCGACTACTCACGGTCATCTCATCTTTCAGCACTTTTGGCAACGGCTTTTGAAGCATACAACGTCTTTGAATAAATCTTAAAATGAAGCGATCATTATTATCGAATATTGCCGATCGTTCATTTAATCGTAAGTAAAAGATTTTCATTAAAAAATTCTTTGAAATATTTTAATTCGAAATATTGGCTTTAGTGAAACATCGTTGTCATCATTTGTCAATAGTTAAATTAATTTGCAGCTTAACTGGAGCTGCCCTTGTTGAATAAGAACAGGTGTGTCCTTTAACTCCCTCCCTTTCATGTGCACATAGTATATCGGCTGCACCGATCCACTTTACAAAATCTTTGTCATCGTTGTAATTCATTGATAAAGAAAGAATTAAATCGACAAAATTAAGATAAAACAAGAGAATTACTGCAGATGCATCAATAAATAATTTCGCATAAGGCGATATAAAAAAAAGTTCTCCGAAGATTTTTAAACGATGCTGGTGAATTGAATGCGATACTGCAAGCAACACTAATAGGAGCGTCCATTCAGGCTAGTTGGCCTTTTCCTTCAAAGCATATATTAAATAAAAAAATAATCTCGCATATTTTACAATCCTTCAAGGTTTCTATTCTAAAATAAAAGCATGGAACGAGTGGAATTTCATTTATAGATTGCATTGTTTACATAAGATCAGAATGAAGCCTCATTTGAAACGGTTCTTTCGCTGCCTTTCGGACGTTCATTACAATGAATTAAAGGATGAAAACCTTTAATCTCGAATATATATGCAACAAATTTTATTCTTTGATATTGAGCTTAGATATTTGCAGAATAGTTTTATAAGGATCCAATATTGCTAAAAAACAATTGAGAAAGCGAATTAATGGTGGTAACATTTACTAATGGATAGCATTGCTATGTAATCGATAATTCCAATCCTGTACTCCAATACTAACTTAATAAAGTAATGTAAATAAATAAATGAAACTTAAATCTAAGGGGTCACGAAAGAAACACCCTAAATATTCAATTAATCTCACTAAAAGTGAATATAACGCCATTTGAACTGCATTTGATAACTTACATGTTAAATAGTGGAATGACTGTTAAAAAGCGTTAAATTCAACAAGTGCATAGAAAGCATTCAACAATTGAAGGCAAGAAACTGAAATAAATGCAGCAACAATTAAGGAATGAAAACCTCATTAGTGTGGTCACGTAGAATGTCCATCTGATTGAACGCACCTAGTGTGGGTCACTCCACCCGTGTTTTGATTAATTAAAACAACGCATTGAGCGCTAAATGCTAATCGCCTTTTGAAAGAACTATAAATGTGTGTAGCAGTTAGTAGTTAAGTTTTTGAAACCGCTTCATTTGGTGTTACGCAAGTTATAATTGGTGGATGCATAAGTTGGTTAAGTATTTACGTAACTTGGTCACTTGATTGGTCACTTGGTTTTTTTAATGTAACCTGGTCATTTGGTTACATAAGCTGAACTTGAAATAGTTAGAGATGTAAGCGTGAAATGGCCGACTAACCCATTGGTTCGCTGACTGCTTCAGAGAATTCCTATGAAATGATTTTGATGAATCCAAACAAAAACATTTTCAACTTTTCGCTGAATGCATTATTACTATGAAGCAATATTTCGTTAACCAGAGCAGTTTTATGATCTCTTAATTCGGCAACGCTTAAATCAGAGATAGTTAAGAAACGGAATCTCATTCAGCCATAAGAAACGAATTGAACAGTGATTTTTGGAATATTCACTATCGTACATATCAGCTAGCATACATTTCTTCATAATACTCGATGAATGAGGTTCGTTGAGTAAGTGGTCATCGAAGCTCTACTTAAATATGCAGTTCATTCTGATGAAAATAATCGAAGAAGAGGAATGAGTGCATTTAGGCTAAACGAATAGATTAGCAAATTACACTTTCAGTCTTATGGCAATCTAACAAAAAATGTTTAACTATTTTTCATTGACGAAAATTATTAGCAAAATTGAGCAAGCACACCAAATGAATATCTGGGAAAGGAAAACTTCATGCGAAGAAAATCTTTCAAGCTTCTACGCTAACGAGACAAATGTGCCGATTTTGTGGATGGTTTGCGGAGATGAAGAGCCCAAAAGAGGCCAAAAGCAAATATTTTTTACTTTGCTTTTCATCGTTGTTGCTCTTCTTACGATGCTCGCAAACAAAGTAGACTCATTTCTATACGCTTTGTCTGGCCGTTATTCGGCTCTAAGGTGCATTCTTATATTCTCTTCTTATGTGCTTTTGTAAATTTGCATCTTCAAAGCGCATTGTGCGCTAATGCCACGTCTGTGCCTGCGCGTGTGTCTGTCTATTAGATTCAAATAGAACTACCAAATTCTGTGGGGATTTTTTCTTCAGTTATGTCACTTCATATTTTTGAAAACCACATATTTTGGTTAGCCATTGGTGCATAATTGGTTACGCAACCAGCGATCAATCGGTCACACTATTTTACTGACACGTGTTTGCGGTCGATCGGCCGGTTGTTTACTTACAAAACTTGAAAATTTCCCTATATTACGAGCGCTAATCTTTTCAGGTGTTCCTTTTTGTGCTTGAAATTCCTGGGCGAAGTCAATTGGCCGGGTCTCATACGGAAACTCGATAAAGACAGGAAAGTACACAGTAATTCCATGCCCTCATGTGGTATCGTATATTCAAACCGAATACAGGTTACCTCATTTTATTGATTTTGTGTGTGGATAAATGAAATTTCATTGAGGTTTATTTAGCGAAAAAAGAACTCATTGAAGTAATGGAACCCTTCGGATGTAATATCGAAAACAGCCACCATGGTTATTAATAATTGGTTATGATGAGAATAGGAGAGCTAGCAGCCTTGCTGTTCTATTCAATGGCAAAAATATGTGATTATGCAAATTACATCTATATAGTGTTTATACTCCCAATGAGTATAACTCGTCGATTTCACGTGTATAAGTTGTCTTCGTCTTTAAACAACTTATCCCTATTATAAAGTTACATCGACTACGAGTCACCATCATATGCAAAAATCGAATAATTGCAGGATGTTGCGAGCCATTAGAAAGCACTCGGAATTCACCTATACTCAACCAATAAGAATCACATCTTTTCAAGTGAACCGTTGTAGTAAACTTCCTCACTAACAGATTAGATGACATACGTTCCTGGCGATCGCCAGTTCGTATATGGTCGCCAATTCATAAATGATTGCTGTTGCGCTTAGTCGTTTCCTCCTTTTTCGAATCGAACTCAACGACCGTTGATTAACTCATAAATCTAATCCTTTAGGAAGGAATTTGATATTGTTATGACATATTGAGTATTTGATAATATTTGCTCCCGACTCTTAGTACTTAAATTTAGAAATCATTTGGTAGATTCATGGAAATTATGCTACAGCTAAACTCATGGATGGCATGAATTTATTGTTTCCGTTATATGACAGCTGAATATGATTGAATTTGTAGAATATGATAGAACACTTCAAGTGTTTGAAATGCATAGAAAACTCTTTCTCATAGAAATTTTTTATTTTTAGAAATATTAAAAAATAATTAGAAATATTAAAATAGTTAAAAATTAGATATATATGTGCATTAAAAAAATTAGATACACAAATTAGATATATGCAAGAAATTAGAAATATTAAAAAAATAATATTTTTTCATCTATAAAGCAATACTTTCATTCACTCAATAAAAGAGAACGGTTAAAGCATACATAGCATCAGACTGTATCATTTTCACTGAGAATTGTTCATATACTAACCCATCTAGCAAGAAAGAACATACAAATCACATGCGATCAATGGCGCACGAAATGAATTTCAAGGCGATAAAGAGCATGCAGAGGTGACGAATCAGTCGCTGTGCATTTAAACCAGACTGGAACGCTACTTCCTCAATCCTTACGCTACAAGGAGTGGTCACTACCTTTCTTGTGGTCAAAATTTCTTTCTTCTCACCCGTTTACTTTGGGTACGGTTTGAACAAATCAAAGAATTTCATCTTTTGGACTGTAAAATTACAACTTCGCGAACACACAGGGAGAGAACCCTATTGTCCACCAACATTCGCATTGCACACACATATTCATAGAGGTAAAAGAAGCGCTTTTATAACGTACATCTGAATGAAATGAGTGGTTTATTTGAGTGCAAATATTTGAAGACATGACTCGTTGAGAAGTAAAGTCATATGGCAGTGTTAGTTGATTGCGCATGACGCCAATTTTCGTTCTTCATTAAGGTGAGTACGTATATCGTCTCAAAGAGAGCGGATAAAAGAACCGACTAGTCGAAAACATTACACAACAATCAGTGAATGAATTATAATTGAGAATTTCCGTATGCAATTACGCTAGAAACTTTCTCATAAGCTAAACTTCCCCATGACGTGATTTGCATGTGGATGTTAGCGCACTTCACTCTAAAAACATATTCGATGAAAAGCTGCTTTACGATTGACTTTGTAAATAGATTTAACTATATAGAGATATATATCTGGCAATGATCAAATCTCATATGATCGAAGGCTTCAAACATTTTTTCAGAAAGGGACACTTCGCTTTATTGGCCAATATATGTGGCGCTACTCTGTTTTCCACTTCTTTTACTGACACTAGCAAATAATAAGCAAACAGCTGATTCTCAGCATTGGCTTGCAGTGAGTTGCCTCTCTTTCCTTCGGGCAATATGCACTATGCTAATGTATCTCTTCTGCACCCATTTCCTGCAACTTTCTTCCAAACTCATTCTATATTTGCATATATCGACAACAATTATCGAAGTAATTCAACACTCAACGCGAATTTCCCCTAAGCCTTTTGGCTACTAAATGATGACAGTTAACAGAGGCTCCCCTATAGTCAAAATAGCATTTTAGATATGAGAGCATCATCACAATCATCGATCATATTTTATTGAAACCAAAGAGAGAAACAATCTTCCGGTAGGATTACCTCATGTATTAGGTCACTTTGCCGGAAGTTTTTCAAAATTTTCCTTCTCGAGAAATTTCTTTTTCCTCAAAGTCACGCAATGCATTCATTGTTTAGTGACCACAGTATTTCATTCTAAGCGTCATATATAGCAATCGAAAATGTATCCAAATTTAGTCCACAAAAAGCTGATCTACATCATTTGCACAAATACTTCAAACCAATAACGAAAGCTTATCAAAGGCCAAAATTCCGAGCAATTTCGCATATATTCTCCTCAGCAATTATTTTCCGATGCAATTATTTCAGAACAATTTCTCATCTTGCCAAACTTTTGATTAACTACAATGATGCTGACACATGAAGTGTGTCTATCGTATTTTTATCGAAAAATCATCAGCTGAATTTTTTTTTCAGTGTTTCCTTCTTAAGTTTGAAATTTTCGATTATTTTTGTTGAAAACAAAACGATTGAAAGTAATCACATATTTTCGTAATATTTTATCGCCTAATTATTTGACGCAAAACTAGCGTCTCATTATTTTTGAACAAAATTTTACGATTTACTAAATTGTCAGCGTTACAGAGACAATTTTCCAAAGTGAACGTGAAAGTTAAGCTATAAATTTTTTGGAATTGTCTTATTTATGTGTATTCAATATAATCAGCCTTATGCTATCCAAAATAACTCTATTAAAAATTACGCTTTGAGATAAACTTTTAGAAAATATCAGAAATTTCAATGCCTTTTCAGCGATTTTTATTCTCCTATTGTTTATTCTAATTTTTATTCTCTTGCTGGTCACTCCCAATATTGCACTTTGCGATCATCTCTACGTCCCTTTTGGGAAGGATTTTGAGTGGAAGGGGAGAGAGGGATCTTTCTCATGAGTGATTTCAAAGCTCAGAAGTCTTTACAAATGTGCCAGCAGAGTGATGCCATACCCCAGAAAAGCAGTATTTGATCGAAAGTCTCTTGGGCCCTTGACTTTTAGACCACAGTTTGCAAAGGTCCGATGCGCGGCCTCGTACACCTGCACGTTACGTGCAGCGAATTCTGGCACAATGGCCACTTGAAATGGATGGATTTTCGAGGGGAAACTCCATGTATTTTCCAACAAAAGCGTTATATAGATAAACGACTTCTCAAATGCGTCAATCTTATTGAGATTAGTATAATAATTTCCAAAAAGAACTTTCATAGCGCACAAGCATAAATATATTCTCAAGATGGGGTGGATGTTTGTGTTGGCTGAGGAACTTTGTTACTACAATAATTAGTTATGTCTGTGCAATTTATGGCTCTTTTAATCTCAAATGAACTTTCTTCCGCATTGGATTATCGGCAGATTAGCAGATGCACTGCTGATGATTTGCTTGGGAAGAACGCTTGCCGACGATCAACGTAAAATGGGTTGAATCCAGCAAGTCACGTCGAGTTGAGTTGAAACATTCAAGCTGAAATATGTCCTATGAACTTAACTCTTCACAGTTCTTTATTTTCGCATAAAATAATTAAAACCACGAAAAGACTTTCCAGTTTCATTGCAATATCTGCATTATTACAGAGCTTTCAACCACTGCTGCCGTCCTCTTATTGGTTCAGAACAGATATTGCTCCTTCGACTTCAGGAAGGGAGCCGTTGAATTTCCTGGAAGTGTCTGCCTATGCATATGTGCGTATGTATGTCTGTGTATGCGTGTAAGTGCGTCGTCCTGACTTTATGTTTTGCAATACCGGAGCAAATGAGGAGTTGTTGGAATCGTCTCAAACTAAAGAACTGCCCTTCCTAACTGAAAATTTTCGTACAGCCAATCAACTTGCTACAGAAGTTCATAGCCTTCCCATATTTGAAGCTGAATTAAAAAGTGAATTTTTTGAGGATCGATTCGCATGGCAGCTCGGTGGACATAAAGAAAACATGAATGTATGAACGATCTGTCCCTGGAAGAACATTTTTTGATTTGTAAAATATAAAGAATCATATGATGAACGCTGCTTCCCTTTCAAATTCCATTTTTAAGTTTGCCTTTGCCCAGCTATATTTCTGTTTCTCTTTGTCCACAAAATGGAGGTTCTTCTCTTCCACTCAGCCTGAATAAACATTTGTTTCCTCATTTCTTTCCAAAATATCATCCACCCGTAGCATCTCTTCTGCTCTCTCCTTAGCTATCACTTTGTTCATTGAAAAAAGCAAACGCCCGCAAATCATATGCTATTACCACTCGCCCAGAGTCATTCAGTTAATAGGTAACCGGACCTAATGTCCAATCCATGCAAGTGGGAATCCAAGCTCCGATGACCAAATATATGAGGTCAGAAGTTCAAACATCAAATGTCCTCGACTTTATATTCCATGCGTTACAAAAAAAAAACTTGCACAAATAAACAAAAATTTTGCGGTCCTTAGATGGAGGAAAAATTCGTATTGGTAATCAAATACAGAATAGCATATGGCGCAGTCGTATTAGCCGTCTAGTTCAGTAATGAACGTTGAAAAGCGGAAGAGTGGCTCGAAGTGCTTAAGCTGCGCCCTGTTTTTACGCAGGTAATGAGGGGATTAAAGGCGAAACATCATTTCTGCAATTTTATTCTATTTTATTTCTTCATCACACTTGTTCAGTTTATTTCTTGATTCAACAACCTTTTCGTTCCTAGCGTTCCTCTTTCACCTGCTTTATCTTCTACGTCGGATTTCGTTCTTCTATTATCATCATATATGTCAATAAGGAGTAAGTCCCTTATAATTTTGAGTTAGGGGGAGGTATACCTCAAACAACATCCCACAAATTGCAAAAGAGATAATTTGCAGTGGAGTTGAAACAGCCATCCTCCTATACATAATTTGTCCATAGAAAGTAGCAAAATTTATCAAAAACATTTTAGCTGATTTCCATCCTAGCGTCTTCATTATTGGACAACGAAAGAACGTTTATACATTCATTGCTGGAAAATAATTAGTGACAGAGGAAGAAACATTCTTTGGTCGCTCGAAAGCTATAGACTCGAAAGCTTAACCCATCCAGGATTCTTCACTTCACATCATCTACATTGAAAAGTTTGAAATGCCTTGAGGAGGGCGATTTCGAATCCCGTAACAATGACCATTTGCACTATAGCGGCAGGCGATCATAAAATTTCTTTAAACGATAAAGGGAAGTTGACGAGGTGAATTTACAAACACATTTCAAAATGGCTTTAAAATATGGACTCGCTGAGAAAAGGCGTTTCTATTGCTACTCGATTAAGCGTTCCACCTGCGCATACTTAACAAGGCTACATATTCCACTTTTAGATATTGCGGAATGCAGTCAGAGACGTTAGAAATTCATAATTCCGAAGGTATATTATAAGCAAGCTCTTACTTTTTGTGGAAATTCATTGTTACACCACAAGAGAGAATATGTTTTTAGATAGGCTCATCAAGGGTGAATTTTTGACACAATTGCCAACATCTTTCAACACGATCACCTTTCTTCATCTTCATCAACTTTCGCCATTTCTTAAAGAAAAACAGTGCCAATAAACGGGTGCAAAACGCCATAAATCTCTGGTGAGGGGATAGGGGGGGGGTTAGGAAGAAGGATATATAACATTTTGAACGATAGGGATTATAGTAGATCTTTTCGGTCACGTCAGCACTGAATAAGCGCCGCTAATGAGTTGACGCTGTGCGGTGAATGAGGCGTTATGAATAATAGAGGAGGAAATATATTAGCATATGTTATAAACGATAATGGCACTATTGACGAATTGAATGGTATAATTGAATGAATGTTCACATAAGTCCAGTATCGATCGAATTCTCATAAATTAGTGATGAAAAAACAATAAGAAACTACGATGCTTACTTAAGTACTGATAGAGAAATTGAAAAAATTATTGATGAAAAAACAATAAGAAAGTACGATGCTTACTTAAGTACTGATAGAGAAATTGAAAAAATTATTGATGAAAAAACAATAAGAAAGTACAATGCTTACTTAAACAGTGATAGAGAAATGAAAAAATTGTTTAGAATTTACTTCGAGTTGGGTATTCGAACTTTGCGTTCTCAGTTCAGAAATCCGATTGAATTGTTCGTTTAGAGAATTTTATGGAAATAATTTCGAAAAATACACATCGGCAGTTGTTCAAGATTTCTGAATGGTAATGTTTTTTTTGATGGCGTTTACTCAATTCTATTCAGTTACGATACGTAAACAGCGAAAATCTTCTATAGAATTGTAGATACAGCTAAATCACACGCAATGATATCAGCTAAATATGTTCATGTGAACTATCTCTAATCGAATAAAAGAGACTCATGCTAGCGTACAAAATGATTGATGAATAACTTTCATTTTATTCATACTCAAAGAATATAATATGGGCAAAAGTAATGAGTTTATTGAAGCTCAATGACAGCTAAAGTACTGCCTGTACTTTGCACTTATATTTTGATGCAATTGAAAATCGTATTATTGTAAACGGTTGAAATTATTAGCTAAGTCTACGGTGTGTAGAAATTCATGCTCGCATATCCCACGATCGCGGGATATGCATCTGAGAGTGTGTTCTTAATTCATCGAATATTTACGCTCAGCACATGATACGATGTCTCTATTACTTATAAATAATTAAAGGAACTCGTTTAATTAGCCTTAGAGTGTTTGATTTTTAGTGGTATTTGATTGATTCCATGTGAAATAATATAATGATATAGAAGTGAACTCTACTGAACAGACACTTCTTTGCAGTATTGTTGATAGACCGAACTGAATGAGCTAGAATCCAGACGATATTTGCTTTCTTTGACTTAATCAAAGTGGCCATGAATTAACTTAAATTTATTGAAAGTGAAAGCGAAATTAGCTGGAAGGTGCTTATTCCTGAAAATAGGTAAACAGCGATGAGAAGGTGGCAATGTTTCGTTGCGAAGCGGCACTCAGAAATGCGCACATTCGAAAGTGGGCGGATAAACTACGATAATAAAAACCGTCTCATCATATTCTGGAGCTATTTATTACTTCTGAAGACTGGTTCGTTCGCCTGCTTATTTCAGTCGGCGAACGATAAATAGAATATACTATATATTGAGTTGTCTATTCATTTTCTTTAGCCCAACAAGCAAACAATTTTCGCCTATATATTACTGAATGAGTGTGCTAGTTAACTCTATAAAGAAGGAATTAGCGTTCGTCGTTTTCTAAGGCATTTATGCGAATGGCAGTCAAATGACAACTTGAGAACCTTTCATTCGATCACAGAGAACTTGACATTGTCGGCTTTTCTTAAATTCCTAACAAGTTGGGAAGAACTCTCTATGATTAAACATAATGCACTTTTTTGCAAAGTAGTTCACGGCACGCACAGATGAACAATGAAAGTGTTGTCTGATCCCTCGATGCAAGACTTCCCTCAGTTATCGTCACAAACGGCATTCCATACACTTAGCTTCGTTAAAAAACACACTAAGGATATGCTTTACATAAATGCGTTGTGTGTTTGCATATGTCCATCCTTTTGATGACTTCAATTCGCAAACACAGATTTATGATTGCTCAGTGAAATTTGCAAAAGGAAAGTTAGAGGTACATTTGACGAAAATGGGCCCTAGCATATTTGAATTTTGAATGTGCGGAACCTCGAGAGCATGAGTAAAGCATAATAAATCGTTTATTTCATTGTTCACCCTGATATTGTTGATCAACTATTGTATGAACTGACCTAGATAAATACATCTCGAGCCATCTTATCTTGTGCGTTTCTGCACATGATCTGTCTCGTCTAAGCGCGACAAAATGAACAGTAGCGAGGAGGGCTCGCGGGCTTTTGCTCACACTACACCGAGAAGGGTGACTAAGACAGATATGGAAGTTAAGAACATTTAGTAGGAATGACAACAATGAGAGGAGAAATAGAATCCTCTCACAACAATGTGGGGATTCTATGTTTCCTTTTCCAGCAAATCTCCAAAAATTCTTTTTCCCAGCAAATTTCTATTCATTTCGCTGCAATTTTATTTTGTCTTTCGCCGATTGACAGAACATGGTCATTGATAAAGATGAAATGTTTCTTCCCATCAAGCCTTAAAAGTCGCTTACTTGATACGCCAAAGACGTCGGGTCTAACGCTACAACTAAAGACTGCCGCATTATTAGGAGTGAATACTCCTAAAATAAAAGTGGATGTTGCAATCTGAAAGCAAGTGCTCCGGAAGAGATTCGGCGAGTAAAACGATTCAGTGAAGACATTAGGAGGCGTCAAGTTAAAATTCATTAATGCGAAAACCATTAGAAGGCAATAATTCGATTTCAGTTGAGATATGTTGTATCCGGCTTTTATAATAAAATCAACTCTCATCGTCGCAGCATCATCAACTTCACTTAACAGCTAGAAAGATAGAAGGCTTCCACAAAAAGTGCTGTAGACTCCCTGACGTATGCGCTAAAAGACGATTGATAAATTGCTAAGAAGGCAATGAGCCAGCAATAAATCTTTTCCTTAGCGAATTCTAATGATAGTCGAGATTGACGTAATCCGAACGCGATACATCTCACGCGAACGAAATTTGACGAAAATGGAGTGTCTTTCTATCGGTTAAAATTGTTTGACTGCATGACCACCATTAATAACTCAACATTGCTTACAGACTACGATAAGTTTCGTTTTTAGAGGTATGCTTATTTGACGAGAGAACAGTTGTTGAACAGAGCCCTTTGGATTCATTTTGTTCCAGCTCTTAGGTTCGTCACCAACGAGAAGATACGTACTGAAAACAATTTATCTCAGTCATCAACAGAGATTTGGCCTTGTTAAGCTACTATAACAACGATATATTTGAATATTAATAAAATTAGCACATATCTTTGTCTATGCGCTTCTGAATTACCCAAAAATACTCAATACCCTATAACGACAAGAAATCAAATATGGCGTATTGGTCAACACGGTATTGTTATTTTGTTTTCCTTATAAATTTGCTCACGGTTTAATCACTTATCATCGTTTTTATCCACATATATAGCTAAGCACTCATCGATCGTTTTGAAACATTTGAATTGAACGAAAAAAAGTAATTCGGAACACATTGCGAATTTGCATAGTTTCTGGAAACGATTATATTATAATGATGAACGGACTATCGAAAAGCTGAAACCAAGAGGCATTCATTAATATAGACAACTCCAGTTCATCCCATCGTGAAACACATTCTGAGATAGTGAAGGTAATGGGCGACCGACCAATTTAGTTTCGAAATTCTAGAGCATTGATGTCGTCCACTAGTGGTTAAGATATTAGAGTCACGAAATGCGAAAATGTCATTTGACCACAAATCAGGCTCGGTAAGTGATGACGATTCCACTAGTGGACTATGAATGAATAATGCATAATGTTGCAACCACATTCAGACTTATGCAGGTGACGGTGAAGAAGGGCACTATGCAAATTACATATTTGGGAATATGGCTTGATAGTTATAGCAGCAGCCTGAAGACGGTCATGAATTTGAAATATCGGAGAGAGGAGTAGATTGTTTGCAATATGTCGAATACCATTCGGAGAAGGAAAAGATCAACACATATGATGGAATAGAAAACAGTGATTGCGATAAACGGATGTCATCTATCATCATGGATGAACGCACAGGTATGGAGCGCAAACGTAATGAATAATATAGCCTAAAAAAGCACGCTGATTCTGCTTTTTGACTCATCGATTAATTGTTTTATATTTGAATTAATACTACTGAACCAAAAATATGAAAAAAAAATGCCAATTATGCAAAGAAAATGATAAAAAGATTTGTGAAATGGGGCTATCAATGGGAAAATATAACGTTCTGAGAGAAGTGCTTGCCCTATTGAGGAACCAAGATTAGCGTTATCGTCATCTAATCACTTCGCAATATCACTTAGGTGGATCAAAAACTTCAATTTTATCAATGTTAGAAAAGCAAACTTCCTGTGATGACAGCATCAGCGAAGCATTTCCAACTAGCAGTGCGATTGGAAATGTTAGATCCTATATAACAGAAAGTATACATCCTCCCCCAACCTATAACGCGGAGAATTTAGACAAAAATTTGAGTAGAGAGATTTTAAGATTTATATTTGAAATTGAGCCCATCATCGCATACGTATCCCGTTATCGTTAAAATGAGCTTATGTTAATATGACGATTATTGACTGCTTTTTCATGGCTGATATAGCCCAGTTTTTTAGTCTTTCTATTCATTAAGTTTGCTAATATGCTAGAAGGCAGTAAATGAATTGATAAATAAATAAAAACTAGAATAAAAATGACCAAATAAAAATAAACAGACGAATCTCTGAATGATAAAACTTATGAATAACCAATTAGCCAATAAATAAACGAATATACAAATAAACAAATAAACAGGTGGTTAAATAAATGAACAAATGAATAAATGAGTAAATAAACAAACAAATAAAAAAGCAAATACTAATTAATTAATCAAATCAAGCAAAAAAGATCAATAAACAAGTTAATAAGTTTGGGTAGATTCAAGTGAAAACTAAATTACTGACAAAAAATGTGCTTCTTGCATGCATCCAGCTGGACTGCATCGTCATGATGTGCATCATCATTCTGGACTGCATTGACAATTTTAGCTTGATGCAATAAGCAACTCCTTTTTTTCGTTACTCGCATTCCGAACTCAAAATTCCCAACGCATCCAATGTGATATGTCGATATCCTTGCAACTGAATTGCGGTGAATTAGTGCTTTACTATTCGTTTGCTTTGCATTTTTGTTGCACTCGCAAAGAATCATACTCAGTTATTGAACTCAAGCAGTGATAATGCATTATGATTGAATATTATAGAATTGCTGTTCATCGTAATTGATTTATTCACGTAAAAGCTTGGAAACTCACCGCTTACGAATTCCATGCAACCGACCACGGGCTGCTTCGCTGACTATGCTCTGAGAGCATAGCATGCGTGGGACGCAAAAGAGATTCGCCGGTCAGTGAACTGTCTGGGAAATCTCTTATGGATAGCATGTACTATGATATTCTTCGGTAATTGGTAAACCTGGATGCCATACATTAAGGATATTATTTTTTAGAGACCTATGGTAATCGAGTAGTAAGGAAAAGATTTGGAATTAATTAAAAAAAAAAGAAAACTCTTAAAATTTGGAAAAGACGTCTGTGGAAGTTGTACAACATTATGGATACGATTGGAAGCAAAGAAATAGGAGAGGGATAAGAAAGGAAAGAAAGCAAGCCAAGCGGAAGAGAGTGTCACAGGAGATTCCATAATACGGGCCCTCGCAAAATCATTAATTAGACCTAACAATTTCATTAATGAACAACAAATAACAAAATATTTCAAAGAACTGCTCTCATGTTTAAATCTGTCTAACCGCTTGTGCAAGTCGTTTTTTGTGACCTAACCAAATGTAAATCCGACCAACTGCGAATGTGATGCAAATTTTTGCGCAACTTTGACTGGACATAAATAAATCCTTTCAAAATTGAGGTATCAGTGTGAAAGTTGGCGGATATTGATTGAGCACATCAAACTTCGCAACTTCACGGGACCAACAAGTTAAAACTGTCTAATAAAACATAAAAACGTGCATATGCACAGCTCATTTAAAGATACAGCCAGGAGTTGCGTTAATTTATTCAAGCGCCTTCATGAATAAATCTCTTTTATAATTGAGAAGAGAGCATTTGCACAGTATGGATGTGCATCCATCTCTCGCTGCTCCATTATTCTCGAGGAAATCACAATAGTTATTGCCTTTGTGCAACGAACTTGATGCAATAAAATTTAGCATATATAAGAAATTTTTTGGTAAGTTTTAAGTGACAAATTATTGATCGGCTTGTTAAATACTTGTTGAGATTTAAAATAAACTTGCAGAAGTATTTAATATTAGCAAATTAATCGTCCCATTTTCAGTTCCTTTTAGAAATGAGGAACATCGTAGACAATAATTACTGAAAACATATTTATTTCAGCGAATTATTACAAAGCAATTTCTCTGAAATTCGTAACAGCGACTTCTATTCTTTTGTTGGATTTTTGCAGTAATTTTTTTTTTGCAGTAATTTTAGAGTGTACAATTAATTCCAACAACAGAGTGCTTGAAAACTACATGGAAAGCAACGAATTAACTTTATTAAGAGATGAATTACTCTCATTTCGAAGAGAGCTGTTTCGAAAAGCTTTAGAAAGTTGATAAAGTAGACATTTATTAGTTCAATAGAGCAAAAGTGTACAAACAAAAATATCATAAGGTTGTTTATTTACTACATTAATATCAATCATCTTTACTCAGCGGTTATCCAAAATTCCCACATTTCCAATGTAAACTCAAAGAAATCACACAGAATTTAATGTCCCTTTCAAGTATTTGCTGTGAGTGCTCGATCTAATTGGTTCGTTGAATACGGATAAAACGGCCAAGTCAGTTGCGTCCCTATGGATCAGTTGTAGCCGGTTCAAAGTTCGGTCGCAGCTGGTTCAAAGATTCAAGATGTTCATTCAATATCGAGTTTGGCATTCAACCTCTCGACAGCGCACCATTCCCATGCAGTGTGTAGGTTCATGTCATCCACGTTCTATGAGTAGGTACGTTTATGACCTCATTTCGACTTCAGAAAAAAAGTAAATTGATTACCCGCAGAGGATTAATAAAGTGGGCGAAAAGCTTTGAAAAGTATTTGACTTCTTCCGGTGGCTGTAAGGCGTTCTTCAGATACATGAATGATGAAGTTATAACTGACGACAGCTGTCCTTCTCCAATGATTATGAAGAGTCGGAGCAATTCTGCTCATTTTTTTGAACAGGTTTTCAGGAAGGACAACGATGTCCTCCTCTTCCCTTTACTTCATACATGCAACATCATATGACAAAATCAGAATAGACTGAGGCATGATCGGAGAAGTCATTTCCCAGATTAGTGATGAGATATCGTTAAGACCAGATGGTATGCATCCCCGATTCATTAAGAAAGCTGCAGCTACCCTTCGCGTTTTCTGTTCAAGCAGTCTTTTACCGGAGACTACTCTGAGCGCTTGGAAAAGTGCAGTTATGGTATTATTACCGAAAATCCCCCCTTAAACTATGTTCCCAGTTATCTCTGTACTAGCCTCGCGTCAACGCTTTAGAGGATGCTTGAAATTTAACTGCGAAAACCACCTTTGAGCCATCTCAGCTTTTCTAGCATCAGCAGCAATAATCAGCACGGGTTCTCCGAAGGAATAAAAGTTTACAGTCACAGTTCTAATGATATATCCTACCACAACTGGCATGAAGCCCTTAATAACGGTTTCGAAACATGTATGGCCGTATTCACTTTGCAAGTTCTGACTTGGTGACACATGTGAAACTGCAGCCGAAGTCGAAGGCATTTGAGATGGGTGGCGCTATCTTGGCCTCGTTTAAGGATTTTTTGTGCGAGCGAAGTATCAAGGTGAAATTTGGGAATGCCTTGCCGTCGCTTCATCTCGTGCTAGTGGGCTATCGCCGGGTAATATTCTGTCCCTCTTCCATTTCTGTTTTATTTAAATGACCTTCTAGAGAGCTTGCTAAATAATCGCAAGCTTTAGGGTACTGAAATGGATATATAAAGAAGACTAATGTTGAATTCTCATTTGATTACAAAATATTATTTCAGTTTGATCAAAAGCATACATGGTTTCATTGGAAAGATGGTCACAGTTATGCGAGCTTGATATATCTGCTGAAAAGTGCCTCGTCTTACATGTAAGTTTCTCGGCCGAATGTCCTCTGCGTTAGTGCTGTCGCCATTTTCCCACAGTGAATGTGACGAAGGATTTGGGTGTTTACGGGATTTCGTGTTTGGAAGGGCCCCCGTGGACGGAGTCCCTGGGATGATGAATCTTATCACCGCAGGGGGGGGGGAGCTTGTCGCCCCTATGTGGGCACTCGCTGTGGGGTTGAGTTCTCAGGATCCCCCGCGAGCGGCGGGGGAGGGTTTCGGAGAGTATAGGACGGAAGGTTGGAAAATGGCTGCTTCTGTTACGAGACTTTTCAAATCTTTTATTGTTGTAAGTGTGACTACATAACTGTGCCCCTTTATATGGAAATGAGTTTGTTTAATCTCTGCTGTGAAATGTTGAGAAGAGTAACGAAACCGACTATGTGGAGGGAATACCGAGTCCTCGAAGGTGACAGCTCGACAGGTTTCATCACAATTCATTGTGCTGTCCGCGCCTTCTGTAATACCCGGGTTTCCTGATCGACAATCAAATTTTACCCACTGTGTTCGACTACACCTTTACATCCACGTTGATAGGGTTTTGCTGTTTAAGCAGGCCGTGTTGCGGAGACATCGATCTAATGGGCATCAGACAGTGAAGGCATATTCGAAAAATGGACAGATGCAGAATCTGTCGAAGGGAATGGTCGTAGAAGAAGAGGAGCACTTGAATTTCCTTTTTCTACATTGTTGAATTTGTGATAAAATATGATTGTAGAATCCAAGGTTGTGTTTGCCTCAACACTCAGGTCTTTGATGCTCAGGAAGCTGTAATACACAGCCGTTGATTAGAAGTACATTTTCAGGGTTGACTAATTGAATGAGACTTTTCTTTCTTGGGGCAGATAAACAGCCGTTTAAGTGACCAGAAATGGATTTGAAAAAGTTTAGAAAATTGTCGTTATTGGCCAAAATTTTGACATCATTCAGAAAAATGAAGCATTCGCATTCAGGCAGGTGGCACATAGTGGGGTGCCATTATTCAGATAGGTGGGTGCAATTGTTGCAGAGAATAAATAGATTTTGAATGGTTTATAGACATCAGCAGTAATGATTTCAACTTAGTCAAGAAAGATGAAGTCAGGGACGGCAAGAGATGTGATAGAATACACACTATTGTTATCAGCTGTGTATACGGACATGAAAAAGCTATGGAAAAGGTGAATGCGAATATTGCTGTCGGTGATGACGTTGCACGAATTGTCACGCATAGGGTCGATGTCATCGTTTGGTTAACTTTTCCACTGACATATCGACAGAGGGTTTGATGGTGACGTGTTTGGCCAAATGATTCTAATAACAGACGTTCTGGTGAAATGTGGCTCTCCCGGGTTTTGGTTTAAACCTGTTGTATAGCCCGAATCCGATCCAACTTCTTCACCCGCAACGAGGTATAAGAGCAGTGGCGAGGTTTTTTATTCGATAAACAGTAAAATGAGTGCCGATAAGCAGCGCTATGAGGAATTGCACTATAAATTGATGCTTGAACAGTGTTCACAAATGCATTATAAGAAATTTCAACGGAGATGCAAGTCAAGAATATGTAACACTAGTGCATTGAGGCAATCATCGCAGCATAAAATAATCCCGGTGCCCTTTAACAAGCCCCATTTTGCTCGCAGCTAATGAACATGTCAAAGAGCACTACGCGGTGGTCGTATTTACAGAATGGCTCTTCACTACGACATCTCGTGGATGCTTCAGCATTAGAACACAATGCTAATTTCAATGTATTACTTTTGTTAGCAGTCATCCAATATCCTGAAAAGTGGTGTGAAAACGTTTTTAACAAATAATCCAGTGCATGCAATTTTCGTTGTTGCCGATAGAATTGAATGAGACTGCTCCAGTAAGTCGCTGCATAATTAAAACCCCCACATTTTATAATCGACTCGTTGTAGAGAGAAGTAGATGAATCGAAGAGTCAATTCGCCGTTTTTTAAGAGGCCAGGAGAAGATCGGTAAATACATGCGAGCATAACTTTAAACTTCTAGGATGTGCTATGGGAGGCAACCAGGACTGGCGTGTAGCTTGACAGATATACCGAGTTTATGAAAGTGAATGGATTTCGTTCCTAATAACGATGATCACACCTACACCATAATTTAAGTCTACACCCTGGGCACGATGAATGAAAAAGGATTTGCTTAGGTAGCTTAAACACGACACATGCATGCTTGCCTCCCTACCTATGCTCCCTAAAGCTGTCCGAAAACTGTATAGTTTTTAGAACCGGTCGGGCTGCATTTCACAGCAGGTGTGGTTCGGAATCTGAATCAGTTCGATTAGAAGCATGGATGCGTTGTTGCGCTATGATATTCAACCAAGTGGTGCGATGAGCGGAATTGTGAGGGAAACATCATGCGGTTTAGAATTTATTGCGGAATGTTTTTGCAGTGTGCTAAATTGAAGGAAGCACAAATCGTGTCGGTATCCCTTGCTTTCCCACCTGCTCCAATAATGAAATTAAATAGTTGGCATGTCATTTTTACATTACATGTGTAATGTAAAAATGATATGTACCACATATTTACATATCTGTACGTACTGCACACAGAACTCTCCCGTTCACTTTCAGTATGTGACGTTCAATGAAAGATCCATTAAAAGCCGACTGTTAAATTTGCTTAAAGAGAAAAAAGCCGACATGCGCATTCGGCTGGCTATAAAGGTGACTTTGCAGCGAGATGCGATCGGTTGCTGGCAGGTCAGAATGTTCCTCCATACTGTCGTCGCGTCATGTATGATCGTCGCCGTCCTCAGTGCAACACGTAAGATATGAGCGAGTCATTCCCTTCGCCACTCAAAAAACTTTTGAAGTATTTTGCGATATTTCGGTTTATTACCAGAGCACTTCTCTTAGATTTTCAATACATAGGCAGAGATCCTCCCAACGTCAACCTAACGTTGCCAAACACCTTCGATGCGGTCTCTGAATAATTTGAAGTGCTAGTGCACATGCTTCCGCCTGAAGCACAGCTAGGGTCGACATCTTTATCCATGCATGGGTTGTTTCTCTCTCAGTTCGTACTCCGAACAACGCTACAGCTGCTAATTCCTTTTTATTGTTTGCGATTGGGACACAACTGCAGTTTAACTTAACTCCGGATAGCAATTTCTAAAGAAGCTCTGGAAACTCAGATTCCACGTATTTCAGAATAATTGTGGTCTATTAGAACACGCGTTGTATGTCACGCTCCTTTCCAATTGCCTTTGGGCGCCTACAGACGAAGCACGTAGAGCGAAAATTTGATCTAAAAACTGCAATGAAAAATCCTCAATGAATCAACCCTTCTGAATTCTATCCATGTCTTCGGTAGGAGAAATAGCCCTCACATCAACAAAACTCCTCATCATTGCCCCTATCTGTTCCATCATAAAAGCATAAAAAAAGAAGTTTTAGGAACTACTGTCAATTTTGGCAAAGTCCAAAGAACTCTTCCGTCAACGGGTCTTTCCTTAGCCTGAAACTATTGAACTGTATAGACTTGCGGAGTTTTATCTGAAAGTAATGCAATAGGTTGTTGAAGTTGGCAAACCTTTGTAGAATATGCCTCAACATTTTGGATATTTCCATAAAGGATAAGTGGGGATGCATGTCATAAATGGAAATCCTCCTGCAGAGACTACTGTCATTGAATACATTAGGATGGAGAGAGGTATTTCAGCTTGTCAAACGGATGACGACTGCAAGAACTCACCGGACGGCAAAATGTGTGGTATTGGTGGAATGCAAGTTTGTGGAAGTGAGTTTTAACATCTCGATCAATTGGGTCGTTCATGAAGAAAACACAAAATTTACTCTAATTTATTCAGCAAACCATTCGAAGAGACATATGTTGGGGTAATAATTTTGGCCTTGAGGCAGGAAACTTTCGAGTTTTCTTTTGGTTCTTTTAGCATACACGAGAATTTTCGAATAATTTAATAACATTTTATGCTCAAAACAAATTTAAGACTTGCTCTTTCATTACAAAGGCCTCTTAGTTCCTTCCCCAAGATAGCATCCTATGAGGGAGTAAGGCTCCATACTAGATGTCTTTTGAGTGCTTTCGTGTTTTAGAAGTTGCATGCCTTCGAAACACTTTGTTGTTAATCAGTGCTTGAAATGCATCGCAGCAAAACTATGTATAAATTGATAAAATTTAAACGTCTTCGATAGAGTGAAACTGGAAATATGCGACAATTTACTGAACAGTCGTATAATTCCAACTACTTGCATACGTCTCAAGTAGCATATACTTTAAATATTCGACCATAGTGCGATGCATCAACTCAAAAATTATAGAGTCTCAAGCACATCGTCAGTGGAAGAGGGTCGCTTTATAAAACGCTGTTTTAAATAGACGCACATATATCTGTTGCGAAGGGAAGATCAATTCCATGATATAAAAGCAGTTTGGTAGCATTGAAAACGATGAACTCAAGAAATACTATAAAGTTAATATGTATAGTGTGTATTCCGCAAATCACGTGTCAACAGCCAAATTCGTGCATCGACGGATTATGCGTTGCTCCTGCACAGACGAACACTTTTCAAACGCAGCCAAATAACACGGCAAGCCCAACGACATCTTCTGCGGTTGCCGCATCATCTACGGTTGCCCCGTCTTCCACGGATGCCTCGTCATCCACGGTTGCCCCGACGACGACATCGACAACAGCTTCAAATTCGAGTAGGTGCTACTCTACTGCAACATACCTTTGTTTATTTCATATCAGCCACCTTCGTCCCCTTCGATGCCGCTGAAAGCTTCAGGAGTAAGGGCATCACGCAGTGGCCAAGAGCAATGAAGATAAATATTGAAGAAAAGTAGGTCTTTATCAGTGCATCCACTTGCCCGGTGAAAAGGCTGCAAAAAGACATCGAGAGAATGAACGAAGGGATGGGTCTAAGCGCTTTCTTTTGCAGGTAACATTTTATGGTCATAGGTCGCGGATGGGGGTGCAAAATAGTCCAATTGGTGTGACGAAAGAAAGCAGGTGAAAAAATGAGGCAGGGATACCGGCTGGCACGATGCAGGCTTCCGCATTTCAACACACCAGTATATCGGCTGGTTCTTCCACGAGACTCATCAACTCTTTATCCGACTCAGCCAGAAAAATTCTTTAGATCCATATCGGACTCAAAAGAAATTTCCACAGGCAAATTCACCACCAAATTCTTGGGCAAATAACTCATCTAGAAGATAATCAGGAACAGATTTGATTTAGAAGATTACGCTGTTGACAGCGCCCATTAAATTTGACAATCACTTCCGAATTTCGCCCATTAAGACCAACCGATGAGCAGAGAAACACACAAAGAAATATGTTCTTTCGGAAACTTGCACGAACATGAGGCGTTTATATTGAATTTTTGCAGAAGCTTATAAGACCTTTGTTGGTTTTACGGTAAGGTTCGCAAGAAAGTCGATCTCAGAGTAATAAAGTCACAAAATTTAAAATTACTGGAATTGTGAACAAAATTGTTGAAGTGAAACTTGCAATCGTTATTTAAGGTTCATGCAAAGATCTCGCCGGCAACTGCAAGCAGCTTTCCAATATGTGCCAAAACACGTTCTATAAGGATTTATTGAGCAAAAATTGCGCTCAAACTTGTGGGCAATGCTCGGGAACTTCGAGTTGGTTATTATACTATTTTCTTTTATTAGCGATATTCATTTAGCATTTAGCTTGTTTTTTTCGGAATATTCGCATAGCTTCACAAATAGAGGATCTGACGCTGCAATTTCCCACATTATAACCACGAAGGAGTGCCAAAAAACCATACCTGGTGGAAATGTCCAGAGCTTTGGCTTAGAGTTTTCTTCATCGAAAAAAAAAATTACATTCGCATCTATTTCAAACAGCTTGAAATTTCGTACTGGATGAAGTATTTTTAGTGTAATGCTCGATAGCACATATGATGCTGGCTACAACGAAAACATTGACTACCGCTTCAAAGTATGGGCGAGCTTGAAACTTTCTTTCCCCTTTAGAGAACTTAATTACGTTAGACAATGTATGCACCATCAATTTCCTCAAAAAAATTCTGTACTGTTATCACACCATTCCAGACATACCGTTAATAAAAAAGACGGGCAATAAAATTTCTGACATAAAGAGTATTTATCGAACACTCATCTGTATGGGCAGCGGGTTTGCCCGCTGTATAGCCACAATGAAATTTCTATTGTTTCAATCTTGATCTTTATTGCAATTTTTACTTACCATTCAGAAGTCGCTAAAAAATTAGATGTCATTAACCCTTTATCCTCTCAATTAAAAAAGAAAATAATAAGCGCATGGACACAAACAGATATACCAAGATCGAATTACGCCATGTAATTATCTATTATCGAAAGGCACACTGCGCGCGACATTTTTGTGTAGTTTTCCCTCAAAGTTTCAAAAACTGTGCACTTCTGCAGTATAATCATTGCCGAATGCTGTGAATCGTGCTAGCTCACAGTGCGCATCGTTCAGGACTCTTTCAGTCCGTTCAACGGCTGCCATTTCATCACGGACATCAGCGCCAGATGCGTTTGTTTGGAAGGGATTTGAGTCCTTGTTGCTGAAGAAAATTATCTTGTTTAGATACGTGTGTGGATGTCGCTGACAATTGCTCTCAACTGTCAGCCTTCTGTACAAATGCACTTTACGAACAAATGTTGAGACAGAACTGTGCCAAAGCATGCTCATATTGTGGTTCATCCTCAGGCGGAGCAAATGGCAATTCAGGTAAATATCAGCTGATATGCTGAGATGAACTATGAGTTGTAAGCGATTGCATGCAATGCTGCGTTAATTCATAAGGCAAAACTTGCGTTTTGTGCACACTGCTTTATTTCAAGTGAAATCTGCAGGCTGCGAGTTCTCAAAGATTCTTAGAGATGTTTCATAAAGATTTGGATCTTTTTTCACCTCAGAAAATTTTGTAACAGCAATATATAAGATTTCAGCTACACAAATACGAGTCTTCTTTTTTCGAGTGAGAAGCTTTTTAATAGGAAAGATTTCGTTAATTTAGCTCATTGTTCAATTCCAATAGAAACGCTGCTGGATGATCATCACTATAAGAAATTGCTGATGTGATTTCCTCGTTTCCTTTCTAAAGATTTAAGAACAGCCGTATAATCGAAACTACAAGAACAATTAGCTGAGTTTGCCGTTGAAACCAAAAACCGTTTCAAGGATCAAAAGCTTCACTGAGGGACTGAATGACATGATAATCTTCAAATGTTCTGAATAGGGCACACAAAGTTCGTAATGACATGATCAAACGACATCGTCAAATTGATTCACAAAAAAGATTCGTAGGATTGGTTGTAATTTTGCAATTCTTCCCGAGGAATTCAGTAAATTAGAACGATATGACGTATATTCGCTGAAATCCTTTCTGGTGCATATATCGATCAAAATTTTCAGTTTTCTGGGCAGATGACTGGAAAAGCTAATAATTACAAGGCATTGAAGATCTATTATCAAAGTTTGCTAACAGTTCGTGAATAAGTAAGTAAGCAACCATAAGTGTGTTACCCGTGGAAAACTCAAAGCTCACTTGTGTGTTACAAGCAAAATTTGACCACTTTCTCTAAAGTATTGTCTAGTCACAAGCTCAAAAGTATATGGAAGATTAAATACTTTTAGGACGAACCATCTTGCATCCAGGCAAGGATCCTCTATCTTCTCTCCTCTCCCACCACTTTTATTGAATCGTTTATTTCATTACTTCGCTAGATAGCAATCGTTTCAGGTAACGGATGCACGGATAAGGCAGATAACTGTGCTCAAAACGCGCCACTTTGCAACAATGCGGTATATACCCAAATGATGTCTCAGCTATGCGCAAACACGTGCCGCAGATGTTAAAGTGTTTAAGTTCCGACGAATTGTCATCGTGCAGTCTGCTGATAATGATTCGTTTCGAAGCATCAACTCTCCTAAGCGACCAATAAACGGACAAAGTGCTTTTTTCTTATCTATTACCCAACACATCTCTGCCGGCGTTCGATTTCGAAACATTCTTATTTCTCACCATTCCTTTTGGATGCAAACTTTTGCAGCTAATTTCTACCAGTTGTTACAGTTAAGAGTTTCAAACACAATTCTGTTGACATCTTATTAAGGAAGATCCTCAGCAGCTTCTCGACGACTCCTACTCCATAGGAGAGGCGTTCCCTAACGACGTGATTTCAAAATGAGGTTAAATTTTCAGGTATCTTACAATAACAACTCATCTTCACTAGCACGACAACAATATTTTCGTTTCAGAAAGCAAAATGAACGAAAGCAAATGATCAGCCATCGGTAACATTGCATCGCAGGGAGCAAATAATTGCATGTTTCGGCATTTGTGCGTAAGCGCAAATAAATTAGCAGAGATGCACTGAAAATTTTGAACGAAAGTATACTTTTTTCATTGAGAAGAGCCAAATACAGTTCTTCCATTGCATAACGTTTGAAAATTTATATTTGCGCATAATATGCAAGACAGAATGTGAGAAAAAAGTCTATTATACAATTATATAAAAAGTACTAAACAGTAAGATATATGCATTGGCATAATCTGCGTTCGGGAAATGGACAGCATATAGGTGGATAAAGAGGTAAAATCGAGGATAAACCAGTCAATGGAACAGTTGAAAAAGTGCTTTGAAAGCAAAGGCGATGATGAATTAAAACGCCTCATGCGACCTACGGATTCAAAATTTCAGACAACAGCACTACCTCATCCGATACAAGAAGCCGCTGACTAATGGTGAGCGAGCTAAGAAAGAAATAGCTGAGACGAAGTTTCTATTAACCAAACGCTTTTCATCGTATCTAATTGTGGGTTAAAAGCTGCCAGCATCCATCGCAATACGAGGTTAAAATAAAGGAAGTTTAATAAGCTGCATAACCTCAAGATAACCTTCGAACCAACACAAGAAATCAAAACTTGATAGCATCGAAGAAATGGGATAGAGAGTGGCGGCACGAATAGTGCTGCTAACGAATCTTACTGATTATAAAATCCCTTGATCTCTGGAATTAAATTTTCAAGTCTCAGGGGAAGGTACGATATTTTGGGTGAAATTACCTAAAATAAACCAGTGCAGATAATGACGGCAAACGAGTCATCCATGTTTTCGCTTAATGAGGCCAACGTTATATCTCAGCCATCGTTTTATTGCTTTATTTGTACCCTCAGCCATAAGATTGTTTTAAAAGGTACATACAACCAACCTAAACGATCAAAAACGAGGTTGAGCAACAACTGCTGCACATTGAGCCAGTAAGCAAAGGCAACATTCACAAGTCCATTCTCTAAGCTCTTCATGCACATCGCTTGTTTCAGCTTGTCGCGATCAACGCATTTTAGCAGCGAGGCAAACAGTCTAGTTATTTATGTAGCGCTCGTAAGAACGTCATCGATCGCTTTAAAACTCGCTATGTCACCTGGGGCGAAGGGACCGAGTGAATACTTCAAAGCCTGTAATTTGACTTTGAATAGCCATCACCTGGTGTGATGGCAGTGCATTTTGGAAGAAACCTTGATATCAATTTGGAATCAAAACACTCGTTATGAAAGTTTTATGCTGTTATGCGTTCAATTATTGGAAGCAACTGTCACTCCGAAGCTGATCATGAAAGCTCTGAAATCAAATGAGATGCGAATGCGTCTTAATCAATCAACCAAGGTAATCAAGTGCATAAGTGCACGCACTTGAGAAGTGCACAACAGAAACCAGAAAACTATAGTAAAGTCAACCGCTGTTTTTCATTGCCACGAAAACTAATGCAAGTTTATACCAACAGCCTGACTAACACGTAAGAAGTGGGTCTAGGTTAAAAGAAGTGGGCCTCAGTCCTTGTTGCGATCAGAGTCGAATTAAGCTCGGAATCCAGTAGAAAGAACATGCCTTTAAAACGCCGACATTTGCATATTGCTCTTGAGATGCAGTGTGCACGTTCGGAACAGTCTTCATCCACCACTTGTGAGAACCCCGCAATGCGGCGGCGGAAATGCTGTTCTTCATTGCTGGCAAAATGTTCATTCCTGGCAGTCACAGCAGATATAGTGCGATGAAATCATATCGGATTAAGAGAAATCCAACGCATGCTTTGCTGAAGAATAAAAAATAAGGTAGTGGTGGATCCTGCATTCACCACTTTATTTAATGCCACATTTAGTTTCGTAATTTGGGCCAAGTGAACTTGTCGAGCTTTCTGTGTGCCTATGTGCTATCATTTCTTCGATCGTTTTGGTGACTGCAAAGTTTCATCCCATAAGTACGGATAGCATCACTGATAGGAATGCAACTCGCAGTCAAAAGCAACGCTTATGTCAAGGTTAGCAACACCCTAGGAATCCAATGATGCTACTGTCATTTCTGTCATATTCCAACAATTTCAGGGATACCATCTATTGTTGTTGCAGAGCATGATCATTATCGAAAATTCTGCCACTTGGGAGGCCAATATTTCCAACTTTATTAGACAATATTTGATATGCAGCTTGGAAGTCAAATATTCAAATTTAATAAGAAATTCCATATAGCAGAAAGAAGCGGTAGGTCCCCACAGTTTTTCATTGTGTATTCGTCTCAGCTGGTTACCTTGTTTTTTGGGATTCTTTTCCTTATCATCCAGCAATAGTTCGAAGTTAGAGAAGGAATAATCAGCTGTTCATCTGGAAGGTTTCCTTCAGGTTAAATATTTACGGCTGAGTTGAAACAGATGCATCATAACCATCCTTCCTTAAACATTAACTTTTTGACGACGATTCTGTGAAACGATTTCTAAGTATTTGATTGCAGACGCGCATATCCCGAAAGATGCTTTCACCGGCCACCAGCACGCCTAGTTGGCGATCCATTGATTGCGCGTACTCTGTGGTGGTGAGAACAAGCGCAAAGGAGAATGCTGCAACAACAGCCAACGTCTTCGTACAGGTAACATAGTAGACCACCACATTTCTTGCATTTTTGCACAATGAATCATCACTCGCACCCAACTACCCCTCCCCCCACCCCCTATATATCTTCAGGATGAAGATGATGGACTGCTTGTAAATGCAAAAGGAGTGAGACTTTGAAAGCTTGATAATTCGTCGTTGCACGGAAGATTTTGGAATTTGGTAACGAGCGATGCTGAAAAGAGGAATATTGGGTCCAGCTCTATGTTGTAAGCGATTCACGAATTTTAATTGAATTGCCATGCTGATGCATTATTTTCGCAGAAAATTGTGTTATAGTATGTTTTTGACGCTCCAAATAAATAGCGCTCCTGCACTTAAAATGTTTGTCGACGTGATCTTCGAATCAAATTCTTCATGAAAGCGGAAAGACAAAACAATGTGACTGAGACCTCAAACGCTCTCACAACACATTCCAACAACTGTTAACCGACAACATCGCCATCAAGATAACCAGCGGCTATGGATGGGAACGACGGATCTCGACGTGGCTATAAAAGCAGCGCGACAATTCAATCGGGGTCCAGAAGGAGAGCACACTTCGTATAGCGTAGCGTCCTCTCCTTCTGGACCCCGCTTGAATTGTCGCGCCGCTTTTATAGCCTCGTCGATATCCGTCGTTCCCATCCATAGCCGCCGATTATCTTGATGGCGATGTTGTCGGTTAACAGTTGTTGGAATGTGTTGTGAGAGCGTTTGAAGTCTTAGGCATATTGTTTTGTCTTTCTTTCGATGGTCATGAAGAATTTGATTCGAAGATCACTTCGACACTCCCGGCGGACAATTCTCTTTAGTTGGTGATTGCACTGCTTGGCGTAAATTCCGTATTGTCGATGCGTCGTTGACCACTTGTAGACTCCAACGGAGAAATGCTGTTGTGCAGACTGTTCGCGTAAGCTGAGAATAGTAGGTAGCGTTAATGGGTATGAGTCGCCTTTGATAAAGGGCACACAATGTGTTGTCCAACGGTCCAGCGCTCGTGCGGTACAATTGATTGACCGAGAAAGTCGAATGAACACACCGGAGTGTTGATAAGGAGAGATTTGCACTTGCATTGATGCGACTGCTGATAGCCCGATCACGCTAGGCTATACGAAGTGTGCTCTCGTGCGGCACAACAATGTTGTTAAAACAGTATAGCATGAAAAGTTGGAAGCAAAACTAATTAATGAATTAAAATGCAGACGCTTGAATATATGCATTTGAAGCATTGTAGCTGACCGATGTGGAAGGTCAGAAGACGGATAAGATTCGTTTGAAATGTTCGATCAGTCACAGGAAGAAGTTCCAACGTGGCCATGTAACCATTTGCTTTTTCATCTAAGTGAAAAAAAGACCATATTTGTGCGCAGTTTCATCTGAAAGTAGCAGGTGATACTGTAGTTTTTAAAAATCGATTTGTCAATTGTGATGATTCATTGCATAAACGTCATTTGTACGCTAGCACAATGAAAGGGCATTAAAAGGATTTGTGCTATGAAAGGCTAGAAACCATCTGTATGGAAATATCAATAACATCACACTACATTAGGGATCGTCTCTCATTCAGTACGATAGTTAGATGAAACCTCGTACAACGTTCTCCTATTACGTTTCTCTGCCAATTTCTCACACTCAACAATATTGCAAAAGCCTTTTTAAAAATTGTTCACTTCCATAGGAAATTGAGTAACTGAAAGGAGAGTGAAATATCGGCGAACAGAAATTTCTAAAATGTTGAAAGCATATCAAAACTGCTCATTATGTCTTCATTCACCAGCTAATCTAATGCTGTTCTCTGAAAAGAAAAGAAAAACTTTTCAAAAGTGCTTATGCAAAAAAAGAAAAATTCCCTATTATTTACAAAATATTACCACAGTGAACCATTTTAGTCGGATTTGTTTTTGTTGATCGACCAGACGCCATTGGCCGATCTAAAATCTGTGGAAATTTGGCATGAGAAGAAAGGCGATTGCAAACCATGGCTGTTGCATTCAGTGAATGTCATCGAGCATATGCACCACAAACTCTATCAATTCCCCTGTGGGAAATGGCTGGGTGATGATCCAGATGAATTGGTTTGTTTCATATTTTATTCTTAGTTTTATTTTGCTTAATGGAAATGCTTGCCACCTGAAATAAATTTAACGGCTAAAGCTTTTACGTTCTCATTTCATTTCTACTAACATGTCCTTTAATAAGCTATTCTCACCTTGCTGAACGAATTCCTTACGAAACTGACGGATATATATATATGCAATTTTCCATCGTGTTCAGTATTATTTGCAACAATGCACCGTAAATTATTTGAAAATTGGCCCATTATTGACCGTTTTCCTATCGAGCAACATTTTATTCTGCTTCTTTTTTGCTGTTAAAATTTAGTTCATTGCATTTTCATAAGTACTTACAAATGCAGCAAAACGGATGTCCTTGATCCCCGCAGAAAATAATCACGAAAGTTGTTCGATTTGCATATTGCGAAAACACTGTGAACGGTTTACTAGTATACTCGATGGGTAATGCATCCCATAGTTTGTTGCTTTGCATTTGCAGGTTTCGAGCATCAAGTTGGAGGCGGTTGGTGTTCCACTTCAAGTGCTCAAAGAAGAAGATATGGAATAAAGTGGAATCTGATATGTCAATGCTCTTCCTTTAACGTAAATGTCAATAATTTAAGATGCAATTGGATCTCTTCTGTTTCTTTCAAGTCGAAGCAATAAAATATTTACATTTTCAAACTTATATTAGAAGCTGATGTTTATGATATTTCTATACCGATATAACCATTAAAACATCTCTACAGTGGTTCCATCCCGGCCTGTTTCTGCTTTGGGCACTTTGTAAGCTGAGACGTTGTCATTGCAATTGCCATTTTGAGTCAGGAATTCCTTGCCATTTTGTTTCGTAACAGCACTTTCATCTCGCTCTTTCACGTCCAACAGGTGCACTCCAATCCTCTTGCTCACATACATGCACATCGGGCTTTTATCTGAAATTTTCAAAGAAAAGCACTCAGAAGGAAGTCTTCCTGAAACTCACGCTGTTTCTAACCATTTCTTCATCTCTGTTTCTCATCGACTCATCTGTTCCTGCCGTATCCACCAAGAAAACATTCCTGGTGGAATTGGCAGGGATGGAGGATTCGATCCCTCCGTCGTATATAAGCTTCAAATTATCCTTTCATCGAATTACCATTCACGTTTCGGGTGCATGAGGAATTCAAATTTTCATCCCATGATGGTTAGTCAGAAATTAATAAAAATGAGCTAGTCAATCGTTGTTCGCACCGATTAGTCAGGAAGCGGTTGTGTTCAATATGGAAGCAGCTTCCGAGGTAAAAAGCGAAGTGGCCACCGGAGTGCCGATGACGGAACCAGCTAGAGGTACAGCTCGAACATTTTTTAAAACGGCTAGGGAATTACTCCTGCACTGCAATATGTGCCTTCGATAGAAGTTTTGCGTCGTTCTCTTACTTCTTCTCTAATATTGGGCAATAATTTCAACCAGGATCTACGAAAATACCGTCGATCACACTCGACCAGCTACATCGAATCGTGTGACACCATCTAAAATACGTGCCTAGTATTCTTTGATCTTTGAATGCAGTGTATTTGAATACTACGCCAGCTGCCTGATGTACATCCGTACCGCATGAGCATCTCAAGAGTATAGCACCTACGTGATTTTGCTATTATATGTTGGCCACTTTCAAATGAACAGCGTGCCTCTTGCGGTGTCTCTAAAGTGTTTTTCTTTGTGATAACTAACTATGGCTTCTGATCTCGCAATCACATGTGATGTGCTAGAAGGTGGGGATAGAGGAAGAGCAGAAGGGGTGGAGGTTCTAGATGCGATCTATTTCCGCTTCAGACACGTCTGCACCGTGTTGCTTACAAATTATAAGTTGAGGTGCGTCGATGAAGTGGACATCTCAGCAAAGGATGTTGCGCGATGCGCTCGTTCTAATTGTTGTGCTCATTTCGGCCTATCTCCTAAATGGCCGCTATGCGCAAGCGGTATGCAACCTTTGTACCGCTCTACCAGCTTGCATATTCTCATACGTTCAACTTTCTGATCGCTCGACGCAGTTATTCGCTTTCGTAAGTCAATTTTGATGGTTTATTTCTTTTCTTGAACATCTATCCCCCTAGTAACCTTTGTAAAAATTTATTTTATCAGTGTTCTTTTTCCCTGTCAAAAATTCTATGAAATATTGATAGCGTTATGTTGTCGTTTTAATAATGGCGCTACTTAACTGTGGTGCCCGCGCCACATCTGATTACGGAAATAAATTCACCCAGTAATCTTTTCTCATTAACCTACAAAGCTTTCTTCTTCGTCTTTTCCATAATGTAATTCTATCTTTCCAATAATTTTAGGGTGCAACTGGAGGACTATTCTTCCAACCTCTATTGTTTTTCAATTATAAAACTGCAGATGTGCACTAAAAATAATTTTTCATCTTCACAGGATTTTTCTCAAAAAAGAAAGATAAGAGTTCAGTAACGTTTAAAATGAGTCAGATTTGCTCATATTTGGCTGACACACTGGTGATACCATTGTTTACTTGTACTTTTGTCTGGGCGCTGTTTATTTGAACACATTTTATGCGCGTCAAATCACTTAGTAAAGACATTCAACATTTTGTTGTATCCTCACCCAAATGATTTCTTTGCTTGAGAGACGTTGGTGTGCACTCTTCAGTCACAGTGCAATCAATATTTATGAGAAGATTTGCTCGTGAAGGTGCCACACAGCATGTAATTAGTTACTGTGTACGTTTTCTGAATACAGTAAATTTAAATTGACTGATTAACTGTTTTGATGGCTAACGAATCGTGAATGGCGAAATTTTTCAGAAGGCAACAATTTTCTATTGGATAATCAGTGGGGTGTTGATCGCGAGCGATAACGTCTTCGTTGATTCATTCGGCTATTTCTTCGGCAAGTTCATCCTTCTGACGGCACTCTTCTTCAATGCCGTCCAGCAGCATCGAATCGGTAAACGCATCGGTGAACGACAACAGTACGGTGCACGCACTGCTGCATCAAGGGCATCGCTTTTTACTGCAGTCACACTTACTGATGCAACCCAAAATTCTACTATGGTAACATTTGTCGCGCTATTGTTCCTTTCAGCGTCGAGTTGCTATGTCTCTCACGGTGTGTGCATGTACGTCTGTCTCTATTTAAGGTTGTTTAAATTCAAAACGAGGAGGTCATCGCGGTCCACTTCAACATTCATAACATAATATATTGGTTAAGGCAGACCATAAACGAAATCTTGTATTTATCCATTAGGTTATGCATCATTTCCTAACATCCTTTCCTGCAAAAGCTTTCGTTGAGGTTTTCTACTTCAAAATCGGTTTCCGGAGAGGGAAGCAATCTCTGACTATATGTTTCACAACGTCGTACTATCCACCAAATTTCAATGAATTTCTCAATGATTTGGCCATGTCATGTCAGTGTGAATCGAAGTGAAGACTGTTTGTTCTATACAACAGTTCATAATAAAGATGTTGTATGTGAGAGAAAAATTGGTACATTATTCTTCTTATGCTTCTATCTTTCCGAACATTCATATGACCGTTTAGGTTCCTACTGTGTCAGTGCACATCACGTCAACCAAATAATACTCCTCTTTATTTCCTAGTCTACTCGAGAAACGCAACTTTCCTTCATCCTCCGCCCTCTCTCTCTTGCAAAAAACGTCCTTGAAAAGATAGATTTCAGGTGCCCTATAGGGTAAAGCGAGTGATACCTACACGTTCGGTATCAACTGCCTTGTCGAACAATGTGCGCAGTCCAGAAATGACCGCCTTCTCGGATCCTGTCTATACGGACACGGCGTCACTGTATTCTCTTGGGGTGACAACTGCTAGCGGTGAAGGAGCACTCGACACAAGAAGTAGTAACGAGATGCATAAAGCTGGCGACCGAGTCAGTATTTTCCACTTCCTGCACTCATATTAGAAGTGTTGAATAAAATTCAAGGCTTTTTTCTTAGATGATTCAAATTCGACGATTTCCTTGATCTTGTAATGAGATGTTCGCTGGTCCTTTCATCATTTATCAGTACTGGAATCTTCCCTTGTGAGCGTGAGTGAGCCTATTCACCGAAAAGGTCGCAATTTAAATTTCGGTTAGCCTAATATTCATTCCATTTACGTGTAGCAGTGACATGTAGGGAAAGGAGGGGATAGAAGTGAGGGATGTCACGGGGAATGACAGGGGTCCTCCTCATTGTTTTCCATCAAAAAAAGAAATGGTAGATTCACCTTCTTTAATTCCTTCTCTTCAACCACTGCATCCTCGCATGACTACAGTTTCGCATGTTCAACTCGTTCTCTCGTTTGCTAGGAGTTTATAAAATATGTTCGCTTCTTTATAATAAATTTTCATTTGTTTATTAGCAAGACGCATTCTGCAATTTTCAACCTCTCCTATAGACGTTGGTGTCAGGCTGCGCATTATTAAGAGATGAGAACCCATAACGCGATGAAATCACCCTTAATTCCTCTTTCCTTACTCTTATAAGCATTTAAGGCTTCTTTGGTGAAACGTTCGTTAGCGGAATCGACCGTAATTATCGTCGATGTTGACGGTAACATCCGTGTGGAACCGAACAAGAGTGTAAGCTGGATACAATCTTTTTACATGCATCTCGGTTTTGAATTTGCTTCCTTTCTAAAATTGCAATATATTATTCATTTTGGAGGTGCTTGAAAATAACCTGACGGAAACGTACGATATTCTCGCTGATTTAATCTAAAATAAGGGTTGCACTGTGAGGACGCTGCCTCGTAGCCAAAACATGGCGGCTTGGGGTTTATGAGATAGGCCACTCTCTCGTGGTTGTTGTGGACTAGCGTTTACTATTGGGGCTTCTGCCTTTCGTGGCATTTTGATTATCCCATAGATTGTTTTTTCTCAACTCATTCAGGACATGGGATCACTGTGAGAGTTACGCGCATTCCTTTTGTGCTATCTGTTGCATCATTTAATTTTTTTAAAATCTCCCTAAATTTCAGATGACGCTTAAGGCGCCATTTATCGATCCCGCTAGCGTTAATATAATAAACAACAATGAGAGGGGCATAATTTGGGCGTTGAGGACAAACGCTGTGGAAAGACTCGTCGCACAGCCAACCTCAGGCGTTATTCCTGGAAGAGGCAGCGCTGAGGTTTGTCACGTCATTTTATTACGACTGGTCCGTCCGTCGAACTTAGTGTTAGATAGAAACGTTGATGTTTTTAAGCAATGACTTCACTCCAGTAAAGTCTTTGCTCAGAAACATAAGCAACGAACTTCGAGAGACTTCACTACTCGATATTCAGTTGATAGATATTTTATACTTTGCAGGATTAATTGCCCAGCTCGCTTACTGCTGCGGTTTTATATTTCGAAGCTCCAAATGAAGTGACTTACCGACTCAATTTATGGATGTATTATCATTAAGCTGTTGCGATCTCCTTTAGAATTGACAGTTTCGCGCTCCAAATGTGGTAATAGCGATATGACAGATATGCAAATTCCATCAAATTCAAAGATCCGCGTACGTTTGGCCTTCGAAAATTGAAGTAAAATATGCAAAGTTGGGATGCAACTTTATATAAAATGTGACAACAATGTTTTCAGTTCAAAGTAGGTCTGGTTGAAGCTCCTCCAGCAAACGAATCCGTATCGGATAGACTGGGAATCGACTACAGCTTCGTTGACCGTTCAGTAACAACGTTCGATCGAGGCATTCTTCAAGCCGCTAATAATGAACACAAAAGGCTGAAAGTCGACGTTCGCTACGAATACTAGAGTCATTTACTTCACTTTTCATCTCAGTCTTCGCGGTTCCATTCTTCAACACCTCATCCCCTAACCCTCACCCTCGTTCTCCACCTTCGTAATATGATCGCTGGAGAGCAATGTGAATAATCACCGATCTCAAATGAATTGTTTCCTGTTCACTAGCCTTCACCGCTACCGTCAAATCCCTAATATCTTCGATTGTCTAAAGTGTACGTTGTGGGAACTGCAGAAAAAAACCAAAGTGTCTACTTTTCACATATAAACGCTTCGTGGAAATTATATTGCGACAAAGCAATTTAAAACGTCATGTGATGGCTGAAAAAACAACTTGGATGGCGAATCGATCTCACAATTTTGCAGTTTCGGCCTCTTATTTCAGGTGTTGAAAGGAATGTTAGATACACTGTTAGTAAAATGTAAAGATTGGTTTCTTTTTTTTTTTTCTGAGTGTTAGACAACACTTCAAGATTTATGACGCATTCTCATGGTAGAAGTGGTTATTTTATCAAAGGTTTTTTTATGGACAGATGATAGATAGCGTAACATTGAGAGAACTGGTTCATAGAGTAACAGCTAACTAGCAGCAACATGATGCAGACAATCCACTCTACTTGAATCAAAGACTACACTCTGGCCTTTAAACACTATTTCAGCGTTGTTATCGTCATAAAACGTTCAGTGTTTTACCTCACCTTTTCATTTTACACTGCAAACCTATATTACGCCTTAACAACCTGTCATATTCAAATAATTTTGGTGACAGTCCACTCATATATACATATCAAATGTAACTCCGCATCCGTTGAAGCATTCTTCATGGTCACGGCTAACGATTTTAGTGTGCGATTAAGCAGCATCACAATGACTTTTTTGTGGAATGATGAAGCAGGATGGCCATGAAGACACCAAGAAATAGCGTGACCCTCATAGAGAGCACAAAGATACGGCCTTTCTATGGCCATCAACGCTTATTCTGCTATGGAGAGACGTTCTGTTGCGCAGAAATCGAATGTGTGAGATTATGAAATCAATAAACACAACGTTGCACAAGCATCGTTTAAGCTCGAGTTAATCAAAACCCATATGTTTTCATTCATCGCTTTAAACCATTCTTTATCGATGAGCAGCTGATATCATAAATGAATTCGAGTGGGAAATCGCATCTACGACTTCATCATACGATTGTTGTGCTTTAACAGCAAACTCAAGCATGAAAAGCGAGTAAATAAATACGCTTAAGGAGCTCACATTATATGCGCTTCAATAAGTTGATTCATATATCCAAGTGCTCTCATATATTACCAGCGATAACTGAACTATATCGAATAATGCTTTCGCAGCTGGAAAATTGCCGTCGTGATCCTCATAAAAAACTTTTTTTTTCCTGCAGCAAGATTGCAATGTAATAAAATCTGGTGGCAATAAATGTATGCCAATTTTTACTCTTTTAAATGCCTGCAACTTCTTCTTGGAATTGATGAACTGAAATGAATCATCGGATAGGGGATAAGTTATACTTGCCCAGGATATATTATAAATACACATTCGCAGAAAAAAGATGCAAAACTGAAATAATATGATTCCACGAAATAGATTAGCGAAAAAAATGGCAGAAGAAGTTTTTTCATGGGATAATTGTTAATGGAATCGTTGCAAAATTGATGACCTTCAAACGCTATTCATTCGCTAATTTGCAATCACTGCAAATATCACAAGCAATTAGCTAAGTCGAGAGGAAGTAAGCTAAAAAACTGTTGATTGCAGTTTGTCTAAATAGCCTTGGGATTGAAAGCATCCTTTGTGAAGTATTTCATATATTTTGCGCTGCAAACTTTTTAGAACTGAATGTAAAATACCGCAATCATTTAAGTGTATATGACTTGGGGAAAGCAAAGAAGGCAAAGAGTTCAGTTGCACCAATAATATATCTACGAATGTTTTGTGAATGGTACGCATTCAAGCTTTTTTCATTGATGAATATTTTCCTCCATAGTAAAACACAAAAACGAATGGTGTTTATAACAGCGCAACAACACTGTTGCGATCTTTGCGTTCTCTCTTGTCTCATGGGATATAGAATGCGCTGCTCGCTTCAATGCTACTTCATCTTCGCAGCAGCAACGGCAATCTTAAAATCTATGCAATAATAAATAAAATAAGAAACTGCCATCAAACAAAACTGTTGGACAATATGCCATACGTTACAGCACTGGTTGAGGCAGATGTCTGACAGCAATCTGCTTGTCGCAAATTTTGACGAGTGTAGAAACGTGCCAGAGCAATCGGTATGATGTGCACTTTTGCAATTCCTTTCACTAGACTAACCAGTTTCATAAATGCGCAATAAATAATTACATATATACAATAGTACCTTCATATTTGAACTGAGTGAACCAGTCGGAAAAATTTCTAGAAAAAGTTCTGTTTTATGCGCTGTTGCAAATTTGCTTTGCTAAAGCGATTTATAGTGATTTCGTATCTATGCACAAGCAGACGTGTACGTGCATGTGTATGAATGTCTGTCTTCCACTAAGTTCAGCTCTACTGTAGCCCGAGTTGCAAGTTTTGATAGTATTCTTTACTACATTTGACTTTATTCTTTCGCCTTCCCGGTGCACTTCTGCACTTGTCTGCCATTCGACCGATTGCAAAATCTTTGCAATTTTTAGCCGCTCTTATATTTCTTTTATATTTTCCGAAGGTGATGGAATTGACTGAAAACATTGGTGAAGGAGATCACCTGAGTTTCTATTATACTGACCAAATTTCATTGCACTAGCTTCACTAGCTTTCTAGTTGAAGCTATTAGACCGACGGACAAATAGTTTATATATATATATATATATATATATATATATATATATATATATATATTCATACAAGAGATTGAGATGCGACGTATTGCAAAACATATGTGAAGAAGAAAGTATGAAGTGAATATTTTTGCAATTTATCTCATTTGGCAATCTCATTCAAGTCAAACGGCCGATATTATTTTGCCCATTAGGAATATAACGAATAAGGCTGATATTGCTATGAAAACCGCTTTCTGTCACCGATAAACTTACTCGTATCACTATTTCAGACTTGATTACACCCTAGCTGAATGGACCTTATAAGCATTCGATAACAGTGTCTTTCGAGCTATGACGGGGTGCGATGAAATCTCAAATATCCATACTTGTCAAATATCTACAAAGAACAATAACCCCCTCTCCCCCTTCGTGCATCCTTTACGATTACACTTACCTGTTTATAAATAACTGAAGTTGCATAATAGGTAACACTGCTACAGTCACTAAGAACCGTCCATCAATTTCGAAGGTCCGATTACATGTGACCATTAACCTTCTTTCCAACGATGAAAATTTTCGCTATTCACTACTTTCGACGAAATTTTGGCTCAATACATTTAAATTGGAAAAGCGCCACAGAAAGCGGAAATTTTAGCTTTTTAATCAATGTTTGCTGAAAATTATCGTTTAAATTCATTGCATCTCAAATATATTAAATTTCCAGGTGACTCCTTCGTAACTGAGTGGATGGTTTTATGTGCTTCTGATGTGTTTTAGAAGACTTTTCAGGATGTTGGAAGAACTTCGAAAGAAACGTAGAGTGCCAGAGGCTTCTCAGCAGCGGACCTTTCACTTCCAGCTGCTAGAGAGAATAATATCTGCTGGATTTGATCGATCAACCTATTTGTTCCACATGGCACATACGATTACATTTAACATGCTAAAGGCGGAAATTCACGATAGAAAATCCTGCTATTCCATGTGATGTGGCGAGTGATATCTCAAGGATGACTAGATGCGCTTTACAGGCAACGCGCGACCTAAACATGCGAGCAAAAACCTTAGAAAGCCTATCGTGATTAAAGAAAACTCAATAAGTAAATGCTGAGCAGCACACACATTTCAATTGTGTAGAATTAGTGTTTCATGTAGCTGTTACTACGATTATTGCATAGCTGTAAACCTCTTTACTCACCACCCAGTTTGGTATTACGTGCTGACTTACTCAGCTTGCATAAAAGGCGCTTAGTTAACGTCATTCACCTCCCATAACTACGATCGTTCAGGGTATCTTACGCAATGTGGCGAAGAACAGGGATGCGAAGTCCGGCATTTCCGGTTTTGAAAGCTTTCCCACTCTGGGCGGCAGCAACACGAGTGAGCGGAGGCGGCAGCGGGGGGAGGGGCGCTGGAGCAGTGAAGAGCGCGTCGCAAGCGACAACGCGCCGAAGACGTTCCGGTGAGGTGCTAAGGCTTGTCGTGTGATGAACATCAACTGTCCTTCGTGCACTTTCCCCTGTCCAGCAAACAGTGCTTTTCAATGTTGGCTCCGGCTGTCAAAATTATTACTTTGACTGGCAATATACTTTTAACCGTAAGTTGCAAGCTTCTTCGTTGCATCTGGCCCTCCCAATCTTCAAAACTATTTCCCTTCACATTTCAACGATCCATCAGCTGTCAGCATCCTTGGTCGTAAACCATTATTGCTTTTTTATCGTTGTCATTACTTTGCAAGTTTCGAGTGAAAGTTTAGAGCGCTTTCTCATTTCAGCTGTATCAAATGAAAAACTACTGATTTAATGGTGCATCGAATTTCTTTTTATTTTAAAAAAGCTTCAAATTCACATATGATAAATTCAGTAAAGTTGTTGTTGATTTAATTTGTTATTATTCCAGCTGTTATCTATTTTTTTGCTGGTAATCTCCGTTTTTGCTTGGTTTAAGCCTCCTAATGCGTATATTTCACCAAATCCGATCTCGGAACACCATCAGGTAGGAGAACATTATCGACTTAGAATAGTGTTTAAGATTAAATTACGTGATTAAACTGATGCAAATTTTCTACTGTGAAAACACTTAAAGCAACAAGAGTAATTAAACAATTGATGTCTAGGCATTCACTTGTATGTGCGCCTCTTTCGTTAATGATGACTTAAGCAGATGGTGTTTACAACAATTCATAGTTGAAGAGCTTAGCGTTGATAGACATGTTTGTTAGCGAACGCTAGTGGTTTTTTATCGACACAGGGCACCGCTTGATGAATGTGCATCGCTGGTTTAACCAGTTTTATGAAGACACCAACACACCAACATACCTTAGTCATTTTACCTTCCAAAAAACACGGTATGTAAAAATGCCCTCATGGTAAATCATAATAATGCATTTCGAAGCCAATAATGTGCTCCTCAATTTATCGAATTCTGCTCACTCCTCAACGCTTTTTATAAGCGTATTTCCTTCAAAAACACTTAACAATTGAAGCAGCGGATATACTTTTTTTAAATATTATCCTCATTTATTCGAGCAGTATCTTCAGTTACTAAGAAATAACAAGTGTGCAAAATCATGACTTTACGGTGAATTTTTTCAACTTTTAATGTTTGTAAAACCTTTATATTGATGAATCGAAAGTATATAGGAGGTCATTCTATGCTGCATTCATATTCATGAAATTTATTAGATCTAGCGTCAGTGATTACTGAGTTGAACCTATCGAACTGACACATATAAGACTCACTAATATGGTCTCACCATAATGCACTTTTGCAAAACTAATATAAAAGCACTTAACATTCAGACTAACCTATTAATAACAGCAGTTAGAATAAACCTGTTCAGCTGCTGAAACTTTTCGAAGAAAAATCTGCAAAGAGAACACAGAATTAATTGCTTGATTAGCGTCTTATTTATGCGCTTAACAAGTGCTTCTCTAATCAGTTGATATCTCACTGCTACTAAGTCAGATATCATTTGATATCATTTGAATCAAAAAATGTGAAATCTATTGAAAATGATGTCTGAATGCTTTATGTCTCTGTAATTAGTTCTCTAAAAAGATTCGCATATATCAGTTGAGAGGTGAACTTTCCCCACTGTTTTGTGATCAGTTCTTGTAATTACTGAAAGTTGAGGGTTAGCAATTGCTTTCTATCTTCAGGCTGATATTGATATAAGGTGATGAGGCCATCGAACATGCGGAATTTATAAATAGGCCTGTTAAGTGCAATTGTGGCCGTGTTGCATGCTAAATGCGAAGCGTCATTGCACTACGCTTAAATGAGCATCCATCGGCTGTGCACTGCGATGCACAAACGTCAACCGATAAGAAAGACGATAGGCTAACATAATCACGATCACAGTCCATGAATTTCTGCTTTAAAACTATTCTTCTTAGGAATTAAAGATCGTCGATAGTCCCATAACTCATTCACACTTTCCTCTTCACGAAAAGTGATTTATATAGCGTGAAATGTATCCACTTTTAGAACATTGCTGCGGGTTCTTATGAGAAATTACTAAAACTTTACCGTCTTACACATAAGTGAATGAAGAAAATAAATAAGCAAACAAGTAAGCGAATAAATAAATAATTGAATAACTAGATAAACAAACAAATATATACACATATATATTTCATGGAACCTACATTGTTAAGATAGATGTTATTTTTTCATTTGTGCATTGGCTCGAGGTGCTCACAACTGAAATAATCAAAGGAAATGGTTTTGGAGTAACCAGTGTTGTTTACTATACCCGAATGCTTGGGTTTCATATAGCTGCTTTGATTAACTGCAATGAATACTGGGAAAAAGCCGTATGGACGAAAAATCAATATTGATTTCTTAATTTGCAGGTGTTTAATACTGCTGAATAATTGATTCATAATAATTTATTATCACTTGTTGTTTAGTAGTAATGAAATAAAAGTTTTGATGAGTTAAGTTAATAATTCAGTGTTTTAGGTAATAAGCAAATGATTCGTATTTAAGCATTTGTGAAGCGCAGTGAAACACTCGTTTTTCATTCAAGACTCGAGCTGTTGTATTTTCACTCATAAGACAAACGGTGTAACGGCTGAGCCAAACACTTACTGACCTCCAATATTTTATGGTTTCCTTTGTCCCACCAGTGCACACAGGCAGCCCAAGTCTGAACCGGATTGGAACGGAATTTGTTGTGAACATAAGTTCCGTATCTAATTTCTCGATACTGCTTAATAATATAAATATCTAAGTGATTGTTGAGTAAAGCTGAAGCTGATGTAAAGCGCATGGGTCATCACTGAATAATATGAGCGCATAGATATTAATTAAACATAAGCGTTGAATATATATATATATATATATATATATATATATATATATATATATATATATATATATATATATATATATATATATATATATATATATATATATATATATATATATGCAAGTTGTTTGCTTTCAGTATTCAGTGGCGGTTATTTTTTTGTTGTTAACAAGCATATGCATATTGGGACTTGCTGTGCTGGGTATCGCCTCTATACTTCTATGCAGCTCCTTTTTCCTCTCACTGGTGAGCTTCTGTTCTTCTCTTCCTCGCTCGTTAACAACACTGATTCATTTGCACTCTGTGTTTGCTAAACTTTCAGCAACTGCAGATGTACGACCTGGCTGGGAGCACATGATGAAAGCACAAAGAGCATGAAAGAGCTAAGCCAACCATGTATCTGATACTTGTGCTGTATTTATTCTTGCCTATTCCTAATGAGGCGAACTTTTCTCGGCAGATGAGAGCAATTTTGGCAGTCAATCCCTCTCCGCTCCTCTTCCCAGCAATTTTGGCAGTCAATCCCTCTCCGCTTCTGTTCCCAGATCACCACCATTTTCAGTAAATATTGCGTCGAAACCTCTCTTTCCGAAATTAGCTGCTCATTGTTTTCATTTACATATGGAAATGTTGTTCTATTGAAGACAAATCCGATTTTTGAAGAATATTCCGTAAAACTATAGTAGCACGGGAAATAACGGTAATTAGATCGGTGTTCAACAATTTGCGTATTCTCTTTATTTCGTTATATCGTTAATCGAAGTTAACGATTCTTCTTAAAAGTGATTTCATTAGTGGAGAACGATGTGTGTCGGTTGCACTTCTCTATTCAACATTCATTTACAAGAGCTTATCGTTTCACATATTATCTCTGAACTCCATTCATAGAGCTCAAAAGCAAAAAGCATCAGTTTTTGGTGATCATTAAGAATGCATTTCACATTTTACAAATTACTTCATCAAAATGTTCGATAATGATTGATATTAGCAGTGCTGTTTTCAGTATATACTCATATTATTGGCACAGATCTCTAGTCAAGTTGTCCTGTCTGCATTTGCAATTGCAAATCGCGACAAGGTATGCATATTGTTTTCGATTGCCTGCTTGAATGATGCTTGGAAAAGTTTATGCGAAATGGAAATCCCCTTTATCGGAACATTCGGTTTTATTTTTCCTATACGATTCCAATTTCCATGAATTCATTCTAACGACGCTCATTATGCGGCTTTTTCGAAAATGATGAAAAGTTACTCATTAAATTAACATTGAATTCTCGAAAGAGCTGATTCTGCTACGGGCGTTGATATCAGTCAGTTATTGCTCATCACTGTTTCTAACTGGTATCCTATTTCTAGTGAGTATAACGTTTATTATAACTTTTAGTCTATGAAAGGGTCATATTTATAGGATGCATCCTCTGAATGAGTCTTCATCCCTCGATTAATCAGTGATCGGTGAACTGACTCAAGCTGATGAAGAATAAATCAGGCAAATGTCAATTCTTCAAAAATCCAAGAACTCAAACATTATCACAGTGAAAAAAATTGCACTATAGTAATGGAATGTAATATAGTTTTGCGGTGTGGGAAGCTTGCCACATGTTGGCTAAAGGGCGGTTTTATTTTCGTTATGAGTGAAAAATTGTTGGGAGCTTTCTTGTGAACACAATCTACGCAACGAATTCTTTTCTTTGCCCAAAGAGCCAATAGAATTAACTTTCGAGGATTTCTTTAGAAATACAGCAATCTATTTTGCATCTATGCTTCGGCACTGAGGAAGCTGCTTAGCAAGTAACCGAATATAATGTATAAATATTTCACATTTTGGTTATGTTCTATGCAACACAACCATCTCCAATAGGATTCAAAACTTTTTCAACTTGTTGCCAACCGCTTATTGCTATCTGTCACTCGCTTGACTTGTCACTAGATTATAGATTTTGATTACATAATTTCTCTCTCCTCGTGTTAACGAGAATAATTCCCTAACATTTCTTTGTTCATTTTTCAGATCCATGCGACTATTTTATCTCAATGGAAGAAAAAACTAGAAGATGTCGCTGTCGCTATCGAGTGTACACATAGCAGCACTCTTACAAAGTGTGGCCAACCGCTGGCCGCACAGATTAAAGCTGAACGCTTTATATTCATTTTATTGTTGGTATTTTTTGCATATCAGGCAAGTGCAAGCAATTTTTATGGAATGGTTGCTCGTGCTTCATTTTTCCAAAGTAGAATTGATGGATTTATGGTCGTAACATTTTTGAAGGAGTGATTAGATAAAAGTTTTCGAAATTTCATTTGAAAATATCTTGTGCAAAAATGAGTCTCACAGATATTTATTCTGGTGAGAAATCAGAATCGTCAAAAGCTTTTTTTTCTTATGGAATATTTCATAAGAAATAATTTTTACTGCATCTGACAAAAAATAGCATTGAATTACTTATTGAGTGAAATGTTTCATCTATGAATTTGTTGTGAGCTTCGAGTGGCGAAGCAAAGTTGCATTCATTAGATTTGCCACTCACCTCTATATTTTCTGGATTCATCTTTTCAAGACGCGAAGAGGGGATACGATCTCATCTATGCGTTCTTTTATGCGTGAACTTGCTGGACTAGCGTCTTATTTGTTCACATATCCAGTAATGATGGCACAGCGCATTTTATGAGAAAGCACTTCAACGAAGAAATTTCCAACCAACGAAAAACATCTTTTTAAAATTCTTGATCAGTGGTGTGGAACGGCATCGGTAATATAGGGAGTTATTTGTCAGGATGAAATGGAAAACGAGAACCGCTTCGAAATTTTAAATAAAACCTAACAAAGTTTATTGCTCTTTCCCTCCAACTTTTATATTATTCCCAGAAAAGATGCAAAAAAATTGTGGTTAAATATGGAAAGAAACCGACTTATGCAGAAAGTCGCTGAAATGTAAAAAATACAATGAAGGTCTGAACTGTCTGAGCTGAGGTACGTTCGTATGCCAGTGTGTTGATTTTAACGTATGTGGGAAATTTTACACCTGCGTTACCACCCCACGCAAGTCATCAGCAATCCAATACACTCCAAATGGTGACCACAATTCGCCATACTTTACGTCCTCTATTTTCTGCGCAATTTCGATTTCAGAGTGCTTTCATTTGGCATTGATAATGAAGGTAAACTAGTATATATAATACAGTAAGTTACTTCACTATGAATAAATCGATGTGGTACACCTTTTTTCCTCATTTAAATGAGTTGGACAATTTATTAATTTAGCTGCTTGTATAAATATAATCATGGGTTAACAGCAGATGGTGCATCTGTGACCATACTTTCAAGTCATTCCTTGTTTGAGCACTGCTTGATGAAGGTGTTGTAGGAGTTGTGAGATGAGTAAATTGCAGGTAATAATGCTGTGCCTCAGTTGTTATTATTGTGAAGTTTTAACAAAGAAGGAACGCTGTGAGGCAAACGAGAGGGACAACAATAATGAGCAATAATCTCACTGAAGGATGGAGGAATTCGGAGTTTCTTAACGATGAAGTCATTAGCCAATCACTCGATGGATATTGACTTCTCGAACAGAAATAATCCCTTCACATTCATAATTTAAATGTACCTATTTCAGGAATACGTTTTGAACAACTACCTTACCCCTGCAATCTAATCAAGCATAAATATTGCTCTAAACCTATAAATTGGGGCGATCGCTTTCGCCTCTTTCCAACTCTGCTGTTAGGTGAATCATCACCTCATTGTAAGGCGGGACAGATGAGAATAGAAATGATATATCGATGTCGTTTGTCAGTCAGACAGTCAGTATAGTGCCTTTTATTGTATTTGTGTTGACTTAATATGAGCACCTTTTCTTCAGGAGAAAGTATTTATTTGTATGTGGATGCTGTGCAAGCAAATATTGTTGCATAGTCTATAATAGGTTCAGAATTGCTGCAACAATTTTCGTAGTATGATTGATAAGATACTGATAACAATTAGAATGCTGTCCTAACAACGTAAATCCGCCTTCTAGTGAAGCCATTACATGCATAATTGCCTATATGAATGAACATTTTCTCCTCTGATATATGCGTCGATCGTTGTATCTATATATTAATGGAATAGCAAGATATTAGTTATGTTTTGCCAGCATTATCCGTCATATATGCAACGTTGATATGATGAAGCAAGTAAAGAAGAATAATGAAGAGGAGCGATATTGAGAATAAAATGTGGAACATTTTCATTCGTTGGACAGCAATAGGAAATATCTTCAATGGAACAGTGAAAACCGACGTGAAAGTGAATAGTGTGAATCCATCAAGCGATATGATTGCAGATGTTCGCATCGAGCAGAGGATTGGCCTTGATGGTTAAAATAGCAGCCCTACTTTCCATCTTCGCACACGTTTTCTTTTATTTTGTTTGATAAAAAGACCGAAAAGGGAACGTGTAATATGGTAAGTGGAAGAAACCTAGTGATAATAATTTAAATATTGAAGTCCGTGCTAATAGATATGCTATAGCATAAAGAAGTATTGGTGATCACATAAGCCGTTTAAGGATCAGTGAAGCTATCAGGTCATAATGAGCTTTCTCTCAAATGATGAGACAGTGTGAAACCTCGAAAGCAATCCTCCAGCCTTATATGCCTCATTGGTTGCAAAAAAGTTTAAAAGCGAGGTAGTATGGCCTCGACAAGGGATCGGTTTTCGAACTGTTATGGTCTGTTTAATCAATGTCGTAAACTATCACCGTGCCCCACAGACGAGATGCATCGATGTAATCGAATTTGCATGATGTGATGCCATGATTTCGTTTTGAACTTTACAATAAAGGGATCTTCAAACTTGGAATATGAAACATGGTGCCCTGAATGTTATTCGCCAATACAAACAATAACGCTCAAAACGTGGGCAATTGCATCATTCTCTGCAAAAATGACACTTTCATTTACGATGCATAAAACGAAGAGTATAAATGTGAGCGAATGTGAAATCCAGATACTACTATTCGCGTTCCATCTTGCAGCAGTGTGAAGAATAAGTTTTCTTTGAACTGAAGTTACGTTTATGTGAAACTTTTAGTGGTAAAGTTACGTTCAAGTGGTAAATTTAGGAGATTATAAGGTCCGTGATGTCAATACACCGCATGTCGGAGACCTTGTTTTAATGCCAAACCAGCACAGTGGCTGTTTGCGATCGCCGTATTTCAAATAGTACTCCCTGTGTTTGAAGGCAACCCATGAGATGCGCACTTCTGCAAATACATTGCCAAAGGCTTGTCACTGTATCATTTGTTTCTTTTACGTTAGTAAAGAAGACTTCCGTAAGTTTTTTTTTCGGCTAGCATATTATTGGGCCTATGCATTAGGAAACATAATTATACACACATGAAAATTAGTTGGAAAGGGTGCAATGCAGATATGATATATTTTGATTATGCCAACAATTCGAGAAGCACTCAACGCCATTTCTTATACTTTGGTGAAGCATGAAGAGTTGAGGAACAATTCGAATAAGACACTAGAAGTAAAGAAAGAGAGATGTGAAAATAGATAGGAAAACCGTTAAGGGAACGTCAAAGAAGGTGCGCATAAGAGAGTAACACATGATTACAGGTAGCTAATATGTTTAAGAATAATACCGTTGCTTTTTCCGCTTCTTTTAATATTTACTATAATCTGAAGGCACGAATAGATTGCCTTTATTCTGTTTCAGCCAAAAGAAATAAAGAGGGGAAATGAAGAGAGCAAACGCTTATGCGAGTGATAAATTAAGTAGCGAACAATCTAAAACAATATGAAATGGAAGCGCAGAAAGTTTGCAATGGAATATGGAATATGAGCAATAAATATGTTATCTTTGTAACATGAAATTTCTTCATAACGGCCGTGGTGCGCTGCTTATCTAAGTTCTCTACAGCCCTCAGATAATTATATAAATCAAAGCATTCATTATTTTATCAAAAATTATCTCCAATTTTCTTTTTAGTTAAATTCATCATGAAATCTCCCTCAAATGTGAGCAATAAAAGTGTTCCTATAGCGCTACTAATATTTATCGATTTGCAATAAGTAAGCGTTATTTATTACGAATGAATGCACTCGATTGGAATGTAATTTAGCAGATTATTTAGTAATGCTCATTTGGCATGAAATTCGCCAATATATATTTGCAGTTAAAGCTGTTAGCGTTAAACCAGCAGCACCATTCAATAGTGACGAAGAGCTCTTCCAGCTGGGCAGCACTTATTCATTCGAATGGAAAAACATAGAAGCAAATAACTTTACCTCATGCAATAGGAAATCACATTAATTCAATGCAAATGTGCCCATCACTTTTCGTCATAAAAACTTACAAGCAAAAAAACTAAGTGACTGCCTACTGCAACTAAAACTTTTATAAATAGAATAACTAAAGTGGAATAACGGTACCTTTTGCAATACTTCCAAGAGAATTTGCACTGTACATTTTAAATAGGAATGCACTCGATAAAAATTTAATCTAATAGATTTTCGAAGAAATTTTTTTAAACAACGGGTGCGCCTCTCACACTTTCAAAAAGACATTTTTTAAAGAAGTCTTTGCACCTCAAATGATAGAAGTTTTGAGAAGTCGTTGTACTGACCCTTCGTAAGTGGTTTCGTGTTTCTCGTCGGTGATTTATACAGTCGTAATTTTTCTGCGTTTGAAGTTGGCAAAGATTCAGCACTCAGGGAACAATATATATTACCGTTTTTAACAGTTTTTTTAAAATGAAAACAATTCCGATTAAGCTGTTTCGATAAGAAAAGCAAAATGAATCATTTTACAATCGTTCCTTTCAGCGTAGTTCATACGATACTGTTCTAGGTTTGCCTCATCTTATTCTATGAATTTTCAACTCTGCAAAGCACCCGCATCGTTTTTAGGAGGGACATGAGCTCAGGAGGCTACCGCATAAAGCCATTTGTAATCCTCGGCAGTTGAATGAAGGATGAGCGAGAAATTTGTTTATATCACAGCGTACACACGGATTAGGAAGCGTGGCCATTGGGGCGCGAATTTGGTTTCCGAATGTCCCTGGCGAATCGATCCGCTAGTGAAGAAGGTAGCTAAGCTAGCCTCACAAAATCGAACCCCAACATGTGCCACCAACACTCTAGCTTGCGCACAACCACACAATATTTGCTTCAATATTTGCTTTCATTCTTTTTGCCCTTTCCTATTAAATTATGCAGCTAGTCAGTCATACAACATCACCAGAAAATGATTTCGTTGTGAGTAATTCAAGCTTCACACTGCGCATTACGCACTGATAAAGCATTGAAAGGTGCATCACCATCCGTTGAGTGTTTGACGTGAATGCGTGCCGATATTTTCGAGACTGTTATATTAACTATGCGAGAAGCATTCAGCAATGGAAGCATGTTTCACTTTCCAAATCAAATTCCACCTTAAACTGCAGTGTCTCTTCAGCTTTTCAGAAATTCCTCCACCCTGGAAGCCATTTATAATTGAAAGCATTCTCTCACAGGCTATTAAAATATTGCTCCGGAACATCTGAAGTTCGGGACTTGGAGAGGCTCGTGGCTCTGAACCATGGGAGTCAAAGGTTTAGGCAATCCCTAATTACGGCACCCAAAGTAAGAACAGTCTCAATGAACAGACTAAGCTTTACTCGAATTGATCCTATTGCTGCCAAATGGTAAGGAGTGCTGTCGTGCTACACGTGGCATATGATGGGAGGGCTTTCATTTCAGTTCCCGAAGTGCCTTGGAGCATCTATTAGCACTTGTTCTGCTAATAATATTTCGATCGTTAGATTTCATAGCATGCTGCAAGTTTTGCACCGATTGCACCCTCTCATAGTTAAGCACTTATTTATTCAGCTTTTCTGTATTTTTGAAATCGGCTAGTTAAGCCGCTGAACCTCCAAAAATGCATTACATTAGGCCCGCTGCTTCCTGTTCAAGATTCACACTTTATGCTCCAGGAATAAACGCGAACCTTATTAGAGATTTAATTGACAGCTGCCATAGTGCAGCCTTTTAATAAGCTTTACTCTGAACAATTAACAGCTACTTAACCGAGACATTTGCGCTCATGGCATGAAGCCTTTACTTACCTAATGCGCGATATTTTAGGTTCAAGTGAGGTGGCCGCTTCTTCTTCATGGGTAGGCATCGAAAGCGTTCTTATACAATCACCAAATGCGCGAGGAGGCGGGAGAGTGTGCTTGCTTGTGTGCGTCAGCTAGTCTTCGCAAAGCGATTGTATCAATCGGGTGCGGGCCGCGTAGCCAAAGCGCAGCTGCAACGTTATCGGTCGCGGATGTGGCGTCCCCCATCATCGAGTACGCTGATTGCGTTAACGCGGTGTTTCGTCTCGCGACCACTACAAGCCAAGCCAATCCATAAAGGTCAATAGGGTCCATTTTGGGCCGTACGTTTAGCACTCGTCTGCATCTAAATTCTCTGTTCGCTGTTACGCTTAAATATGTGGATATCGATACGAGTTATCCTGACGGTAGTGGCATTCTGCACGTTATTCTTGAGAACAGGTTTGTTTTGAAACGCTATCCTCACACTCTCATATAGCCTCTTAGAAATTTTAGTTGTTTGGCTGACAGGAATTGCATCGTTCATCGTTTATCAACTATCTCTATTTCTGGAAATACGTGCATCGATCAAGCACAGCGTTTATTCATCTTGAAGTCTGTTATGTTTATGATTATCTGAAGCCTTTTTTGAGGTTTTTGCTACATAATGTAACTATTTTGGTGAGCATTTAAAAAGACTGCGGTTCCTAACTCATATTTAAGAAAAGCTTTGCTTTCATTAATAATAACGAAAAATTAGCACTTATTTAGCAAGGGACAACAAGGACAACATTTTTTCGTGAATTTATCAGGAAAGACGCTCATAATGTGCTGACTTTTCAAACAGCAAGCATTTTAATGTTTATGAGTCATGTTGTATTTTAGAATATCTCTTCGCATCCTTCAATAATTATAGAAAGATGCCGGAGGAAATGGCACGGCGTACGCTTTTGAATCCCATTCATCAAGTCAATCTATTTCATGTCTTACCTATAAACAGCAAAAATGCATTCGTATTTTACTCAGTTGACGCCTTCCTCCTTCTCCCTCCACTCTGACCGATAGTGAATGGAAACTCAGCTGATGTGAAATGAATGCAAATTTTGAACACCTTTAAATTCTGCAACTCTTTTCGAAGTTGACAAATCCACGTGAATTCAGCAGTGCGCACTGTGCCCACCAAACATCATAACCCTAGCTTCGGTGGTTAATAGGTTGAAACAAGAAGTCGGACAGACAAGCAAATATATTCACATACGTGCAGACGTGAGACTGACATAAGACGAATAGAAGCTTTCAAGAGCACACAAAAAATTCGCTGCAAGTGTGTTGCGCACGTTATGAGAAGGTTCTTGTATAACAATCCCTCCCGTTTCCATGTTAGCATCGAGAATAGGAACAATGCCGACGAGAAAATAACAAAAGCATGTGAAATTGATTTGTCAAAAGAAAACGTAGCTGCTGAAATGCATGCATATTAAGGAATTTCCTTTGTCACGAGAAGGATGTTTTTTTGATAGAAATGAGCCATCGAGAAGACACACACATACCTTGCTATCTGGTTAGCACATATGAAGCATCTATATTCATTCGTTTATCGAGTACTCAAAAATCCATGTTGATTTCACATTCCAAAGTACACCATTTACAGCGCAGCGCTAATCGTTTTCCATCCTATTCAATCTTTAAAGCATAACGCCGAGTGAGCTGCTAGCAATTTGCGCATTTGTGCTCGATATCGCTCTGCGGTAAATGAAGGTTGAGGGGAAGTGGCAACTATATGTACTAAACACAACGAGCAAATAACGAAAAGCTCAACCCATATGATTTGTGCTGTTCAATATGGTAATGGCTGAGGAGGACGGAGGAGGGCGGGGGGTAGGAATTCCCATCCAAAGCGGGATGTTGTGATAGATTGCTATTCAGATATAAAAAGTGAGATAAGGAAGTGCAATGAAAGCAATATTTGGTTCATACATTTCAAAAGGATACTGAAAAAGAGGCTGAAGACAACCGCGCCTGCAGCGATCGTTCCCTTTAGCAGGAAATCATCAAGATGAGGCTTGAGTTTAGTTCCAGATTCTGGCTTAAGCCATTTCTGAACACTGAAGTTTTAGCAATAGATAGCATTTTAATAGTTTTCACTAGCACGTTGTGTGCCTATTTCCTGGAGGTACGAATGCAGCCGAAAAGTGTGATTAAAACTTCGCGCTAAACGTTTCACAATAGAAATTGTAATCGAACTTATCCTCTTCACAATTAATTTTATATGAACAAAGCTCTTTAATGCGGAAGAGTTACCATTTCAATGGTCATTATTCTCTGAACAGAGTGGGTATGGGTGAGGCTACAACGTAAAAGGAACAAGTTGGTACTCCGCATATTACAATTGGTTCCTGCAAGGGGTGCAGTGTGTAACTTCGAATTTGTTGAATCAGGCGAAAATCTCTGTTTCTATTGATATCTTAAGATCTAGTAAATCTATTCAACGAAATGATGGTGTCTTATCATCTCTGTACAAATGATGTGAAATATTCTCAAAAATAACATTGAAATGATAATTTGAATTCATATGACGGTCGCAAGAAAACTCAGATGAAATACATGCGAGCGATTCTTTAAATTTAAACTCGTTGATGGAAATCTTAAAGTAACTAGTGGACCTCTTTCTTTGAGAATTGTTGCAATATTTCACTCGAAATATTCTGCGACAATATAACCAGCCAACAGCATTTCAGTGGAATTTTGAATGCAGTAACATCATTGATGCGCACTTTCTGGATCAGCTCATAGTGAAAAAAATAAATACGATATAATCTGGTCTACTTTGGAATTAACATACATCTAATTCTTCTAAATGGCTAGATCTATGAATATAAATTGCTTTTTCGAGTACTGAAGCATTCTGATCGCTGCTATTTTGTTTTTGTTAATTATAATCACGTTTTTTACTCAGTAAATAACCATTGTTCGCATTGATTTTTTGTTGGAGTTCATCGTTGTTGATTTCAGTGAATACACTCGAATGTAAAGAGTTGAGCTTTTCTTCGTGGAGTACAGATCTTGGATTAGTGCATACACTGCAGAGGATAGCTATCGTTGCACCGTTATCGATTTTTTATGTATATATTGAAATAAGCGACGATCAGAGTTCAAGGAAACAGCTGCATTCGGCTGGTGGTTCACCGTTGGTAGGTCGCATTGAAAGCATCCTCTCTGCAATACTTATGACGAATAAGAAAATGAAAAGAATAAGACGCTAATAAAATTGCCCACAAGATTTCTTCTATATCTAAAGTTGCAATTGAGCTGAATCGATCCTCTCTATCTCTGCTTTATATTCCCATTTTCCTCTGCAAATAGACGGACTTCTTATTGCACTCTATCGCATCGAGTACCAAATTATTTCCTACCAACAAACTGAAAATATGTTCATCATAATATTCTCTTCTTATAATGTGTTCAATCGATGCTGACCATATTAGTGGCCGCATATAATAATTATAAATTAAATCCTTTAAAAATCATTGCAGATGATTACCAAAATGACTAGAATTTCTCTTCTGCGAGAGGATTGATGGAGTGATTGTGGAGAGTTGCTGTAGTGTGTTTCGTGGATAGACCTATTTCATTACCTCGTTCGTTGATTATCCAATAGTATTTAATCCTTAGAAATGCATTTACAGGTAATTTATTCATCATTATTGCCAACATCAGTTGAATGGCAGTCTCTGGACGTTATCGCCAAAAGAGTATTCGTTGAATCAGTATATCCTTCAGATACCGACTTCACACCAACAGTAATGCTAACGGCTTGTAAATACGGTACATTTCAATTGTTGCGTAGGGATGATGTTTGCATCCGGTAATTGAGATCCACAGATGGGGTCATACAATGCGATTATGGCGAAATGTTAAAATGTTAACTAATTTTACTGCGTTACTAAGGTGTTGGAAGGTAACTTAATCTAAATGTTAAGCCGAGCCTAAGCCTTATATTGATGGTTACTTAGTGGGGGAGGGAATATTCATGCGAGGCGTAATTGTCGCAATGTCATTATAAAACTATCTTCTTCTACTGAAGAAGATGGTGTATCTTTTGGTCGACGAAGCCGGTATGCGATCGCTTGTTTCTGCTTTCACGTGTAATTCCATTTCATCATCTGTAATTTCTCCTTTCCGATTAATTTTGACTTGTTTTTTTGCTACCGTGCTGCTTAGTTTATTCTTTTGGAGTTCGGGAAAAAAGACCATGGCAATTGGCAGCACGACGCCGCGGCCCGGTCCTAACGAATAAAATATGGTCGACTGCAAGAAATGAGTAAAACGCGTTTCACATCTGAAATCTCTGAGAAGGTCTGAGGTTGGAAGTCGCATTTTGTTCATCTCTGTTTGAAGGAGACAGAGTTGAGTTCCCATTCGTGCGACGACACACCCAATTTTTTTAATCTGCTGAAAGTCAGGATAGTTGGCTTCATTGTGCGCTCATGATACAAGCGACTCCCTGAAAGCTATCTGCTTTCAGGGAGTCGCTTGTGTCATGAGTTGTAGCACACGGATTACCCACCTTCCTTGATTGCCTATATTCACCTATTTCTCGGCATAAGTCAAATACTTCATGCCATTTCTGTAAACAGTCTCATAGGAGTCCATTGCGATCTTCTTTCGCGTCGTCATGCCACTTTGGATTCTATGTTCTCTGAAAGGTATTGAAAGCGCCAATGCATATATCCTCTTTCGTAAGAATATCCCATCGAGGTATCGTTCATCGTTTATATTGGTGAAGTCGGGCAATAAAATTCTACTGCGAGTTCGACCTTTTGAAGTTTTCTGCTTGTCGTATTAACCAACTTAAGGCGTTTATCGTCACGCAACATAGCCCCCTCTTATATGCAATTATTATAAGAAATTCTGTGTGTATGATCAGTCAGAACTTAATGAGCAATTAATCTCCGGAGCTTTCCTTCGCGGTCACTTCCAACTGTCAGGAACATTCCCACTTTCAAACACAAACTCAATAAACTACCCACAGTCCCCTCCTAATGTGCATCTGCACAAGACGATTTCATCTGTTCAATGATTTTTGTGTCCTTTCAATTTTCTTTTTATATCTTCCTACATCTTCATCAGCACTTTTCTATACATTATGCACATTTTATCGTTCACCGTGTTTACGTTTTGTTTTCCAAGCAATATCAGTGTTTCGTCTCGAAACCTTCGCGTGTATGTTCCTTCATTCCGCCTTATGCAACAGACGACTTCAATCACTTGATTTATCAAAATGTTTATTTTCACGCAATATGAAACAAGAAAATGGAGTATTTGCAGCTCTTATATAGTTTTGTATGCTTTCGGCAATTGTACTTTCATCGACTCGTTTCTCTTCATCAATGCAGCTGACAATCTTCTTCCACGCACCTCGATCCTACGCTTAGCGCATCCAAGTGATTCCACTTGAGCACCGAAGCAGATCCTTCCACTTCAGTGACGGCCTTCCCGGTTTCCTTCAACATATCGTAGACAAGATTCAACAATCTGCTTGGTCCATCGATTGTCATTCATCCTTGCCACGCGGTAGCCCAGCTGCATTCCTTGGCATCATTTCGATGATGTCCTGAACATCAAAACGAGATCGCTGGCTTTCATATGAGATTTTCTGTAGCTTGCTGATACCCACCATTCGTCATTCCATGGCACGTTTAGCCACCGCTAACTTCTGTTCTTCTGCAGACGATATATCCCAAGTTTCGCATCCTTATAAGAACACTGGAAAGATAATGCTACCGAACTTGGCTTTTACAGGCAGTGGCGTTTCCTTATCTGTGAAAATAAAAAAGTGCTTTTTGAAGGCTATCCGCGCCGTTTTCCTTCGTCTGCTCAGTTCTGCACTAGGTTGTCGTCCACTTGTATCACTTGCCCTGATGGACATAGCTATCTGCAAACTGAATATTTTGGTTTCCGAGCTTCATATCAAACCCAGAGCAATGCACATCCCTCATCTATTGCCGCTGTCGGATTTTAAGCGCATTTTTCTTCTGTTAAATTCTGTAACGTTTATGAGTTTTCTGCAATGAACATCACATCGTCTGCGAATAAGAGCATTTGAAGTACTTCGCCGTTGATGCGAAATCGCTCTGTCGTCTTCATATTCCGTAACACATCGGGTGCACGTGTGAAGGAATCGGGATTCAAATGCCTCCTTACTTCACTTCCCTGCCGATTGTTATTTTTATTGACTCGTCAACCACGGTAGTTTGCGTGTGCGCTCTTGCCAATGAATCTTAAATAACTCGCTCACACCGCATCGATCTCTTCGTTCGATAGTGTTACGATGTGCCGTATGGAGTCGAAGGCATCCCTAAAATCAACACTGACAATTTTGGTGCTCTCTGAACCGTTCAACGAACTGCGCTAACAGAATGATGTGAGGCTTCGAGATACTGCTTCAATATCCCACCACATATCTTTCAGTTCTCCTCCACTTTCCTCATTTGTGCGTGGCGCAAATGTCGGCTGGCCTAGAACACATAATTCAAAGCCGCATTGCTATTAACTACTTGATGAATTAATAACATTCTTGAAGGTTGGTGATGTGTTCTTCTCTTACTTGATTAAATTTAATGTGATAGTGAATTTATAATCAACTATTTTGCAGATACATCCATATCATATTTCAATGATCATGCATATACAGTCGACACTGACAATGCGGGCATTATGTCGATGTATGAGAATCAACTCAGTGTTCTTTTCCGCACATTCGAGAATGGAATATTCGTCTTTTCGATGGCTGATCAAGGGGATTTACTCATTGCACAAATTGTTCGCGGAACAGTGCATGTCATTTTTGATTTCGGTTCGCTTTTCTTCTACCGTACTTTTATCTTTCTCAACCTCATGGGGTTCAAAGCTCTTCGCTCGACTTGCGTCGGTTATAATTTCAAAACTGTGCAGTCGGGCAAAATGGGTGTAATGTGAAATATCCAAAGTGATATAATTTCTAGAATAGGCAAACTCAAATTTCACCGTGAAGATGTGGAATTCCGACATGACAACATGGCGCTTCAAATTCAGCCAATAAAATGTTATAGTCCACGTAGGAATTTCACAATTTCTTCCATTACAGAAAAATATTTGAGCTTCCTTTTTTATTCGAATATAAGTTGTGGAAGTATTTAGTGTTTAGATCTTTCAAAGGTTTCGCGAGCAGATTGTTTTTCATAAGTCATCGCTTCACGTTTCGCAACTCAAAAACTACGGAAGCAATGGTACCGATATCTGTAAGTATAGTTTACATACTTTTATATGATTAACATCCTTCGTGATCGGTCAAATTCGATGAGCGTTAAAAATTAAAATATCGCTGCATTTGTTGCTGATATAACATCGTTCAATTTGAAGGTTCGTTAACACATTCATCCATCTCGGGAGGAGTTGCGCTGAACGATGGGGAATGGCATGAAATGCGCTGGGTGCATCAGTTTGATTCTGTTCAATTGCTCATCGATGGTGTGGTGATGAATACGACAACCCCTTCCGGTCTATATAGGAAACTCGACTTCGACACACAGGTCCGTCTTCGTGCATTAACTAATTTCTAAAATATTTCATCAAAATTTTACAGAAATCCACCTGCTAGCACTCTAATCTAAAAACGCAATATTTCTCGACTTTTTCGATAAGTGGGAGATTAATGGCTTGGCCTACCCATATTGTAGCAGCTGTCTAGTCTAATTTCTTAATGTGCACTTCTTAATCGTATGCTACTCATTTCTTGCTGCGTTTTCGATATGATGGTAAATTAATGTGTAGATTTGCCGAAGTAGAGGATTTAAAATGCGGTAAATTTAGTCGCCTGCAACAAAGCACTATAACATATAGGCGCGAACAGCTGTCGGTTGTCAAGTGTAAGGTACGCCACTTTTTTGTTCGCTAAGCGCGCAGCTGCGCCATAACGATACTTCATTGCTTTCCTTTCATATGTCCTTTGTGGAACTAGCACATGTGCTGTTTCGCCTCCTCATATTGGTGCGAAAATCGAAGAATTTTGAAAAAGAATTGAGGACATTTTTTAAGGACTTTCTAAAACTTTGAAGCTGAAATTTCAGTTAAGCAGTAAAAGTTCTCTGAAAGAAATTCGCGACAATGAAACTGAACAGCAGAGGTTCTATTAAAAGAGGGTAATAGCATTCGTGGAAAACGTTTTCAGAGGGGCATCGAAAACGGATTCTGACGAACTGCACCTTTTGCATTCCTCTACAGCAAGGCACTAAGAGTAGCGAGTTTCCTTTACGGGGAAGATAAGATCCCTTAGTGATCTTATCTTGGAAACTAGTGATCGAGAAATGGAACCACTGCAGTTCAAAAAAGTTTAGAATATTTCAGTTCGGATTGTTTGAACTATTTGGGTAGATGATATGAGGTCTCATCATTTTTCTTCCGCAATATTCACTGGTGAAATTTTTATTAAAAACTCGAAATACCTCTTGCAAATTACACGATTATTTGCATAATACGATTGCGAGTAATTTGCATTGCATCTAAGCAGTGCAAGAGCGTATCAAATTGTGTTCATTCAAGTATAATTATATCACCGAGTGACTCATCTCTAATAATAGAGCGTGACACAATGAAGTGGCCATCAGTGAAAGCTTTGCTGTCATTCACATTCAACGCACACTACATTCAATAAAATACCGCCAGTGATGCATCACTCATCGTAATAGAAGCCACTCCGTTGTAGATGCATTCATCGCTAATGACATCCTTTCGAAGCGATCAGGAAGCCACCTGTTATTGCAGTTCTTTGCTACATGTTAATTAGAAATATTGCATGTGTGTGGTAGAGCTGCTTGTATATCCTCCCTATAGAAATTGCTCAAAAGTCTCATATAGAACAATTCTGTCTTCCTCTCTTCCCTCCTCCTCAGCCTTTCTATCCTTCCCACGCTTTTCTCCATCTCCTTGTGGTATGGCACTGAAATTCTCGATGGAGGGGCTCGATGGATTATGAACTGTTAAACGTTTTCAACAATGGTTGTGACGAAATTTAGACTTTTTCTTGAATGCGGTTGATCCTCTAGGGAACTGAGGCCGAGATCGTATACAAGACCTCAGTATTGAACCTATGGAAGAGGAGATTCACTCAAGTAAATTTTACAGGAATCTTGTCCGAAGCAATGGTCCACTTCACCTTCATTCGATTTGCCAAATCTGACTCCATGAAGCCTTGCACGTATAGAACTTGCACTATCTAGTCAAATTCACTTCACTGAGCCTTTAGCCATTTCTCATATACCAAACAAGCATTTCCCATTCACGTTAATTTCAGTCTGTTGCCCCTTCGTCGATATTTGAGCTTCGGTGTGATCTCACCAGAGAATAACTAGATCGCTGAATGAAACAAATTTTCCATTTTTTTCACCGATATATCCATCTCCTTTTCCCTTCATTTAATAGTGTTTCTTCTACTACCTTGCGATCTCAGCCTGAAATCTGGTCATGCGACGTGCGACTGTCATCTTCAGGAGTATCATAATTTTCTACCTTGGATCTCTGAAGTGACGACTTTTCTGCTATGGTTGATTCTGTACAATCATTCAACATCTTTCAGATTTTCGAGAACAGTTATTCAAATATTCTATCGTTTTGCAGTTCACTGATATTTCTTCAGCAAACGTGCAGTTTGCGAAGTGCATTAGAATATGTGTGCTGCAAAAGTTGACTTAAGTGTTGTGTAAATAGTCGCGGAAATGTGAGAAGGTTGCTGAGCGAAATGTTTAGCCGAAAAGAGAATGTTGTTGTTGCAGTTGCAGCGCAAAACGCATTTGCTGCTTGTTTACATGCTCTATTCGAAGCTGTCTCAAATGTTTGTTTACAGTAGCAGATGGATTAAAGCTGCACAACTATGCAATTAGTTATGTTCTTTCTATGCCCTTCGCTTTCATCGCTCTCCTTCCCTAACGATATCTTTAAAAAGTTCGCATTTCGCTTATCTTGCGTTTTGACGATCATATGATGAGTTGGTTGGTTGGTGAATAATAACGAACTTCATCTCAGTTTCCTTTCCCCACCCTCCCTCTCCCCTGCCTCACGCACCTCTATGAAAAAAAAAGGATAGCTAAAGAATCTGCAGTTTAACGCTCTCACAAAAATATTCTTATTTCAGCCGCACTTTTTTCTAGACAAATTCCCAAAAAAATCACTGTTTCGCTATTGTGATCGTGATTCGTGATAAGTTCAAGGAAATACTAATAAATAAAGCGATATGTACAAATGACAATTTTTAAAGCTGTCGGTCGCGAAAGATTTATTCCTTTGATCACTGAAAGGTCGGCGAGTGATTGCGATTTATGAGTGCTGTCGTTTTGACATATCACACCGCAAAATTTGAAATGCATTCTTGATCAAAAAGAATTGCGCCTCGTCAACAATATGTAATCATTGCACTCGAAAGACAGCGTAACGAAGGGACAAATATTTTTTTCTGGAGAATTTAGTTATCGGTGAGGAAAGTTAACTTATTATAATGTTCCATCTTGGAGGGTCTATGAAGGAAGAAAATAATATCTCTATTAAAGAATGACTGAGGAAATGAAATGAATCGTGTCAAAAGCGGCGTATCCATTTTGAATTGTCAATTGGAACCCTCTCGAAGACATCTTAGTTAAGAGTCGTTGATGGGTAAAGTTAGTTATGATGAAAGAATCTTGTCTTATTTGCAGATTCATATTGCGGGCAGGCCTCCTGATGATATGAGCGATGGAATAGAGATATCGTTTCATGGATGTCTTGCGAGGATTATGCTAAACAACGTCGACCTGCTCGCCAAATTGCCTTCACATCAAAGACGCGAATGTCAGGTAAATCATTCTATTAACTTTTTTTGAATTATTCGAGAAAGTAAGATACAATTAAAATTTTTGTCGTGTATGTGATGAGAGATAGGAAGCATTTAGGGTAAGGTTTTTTAATAATCATTCAGGAAGAGGATCCATAAAGGTTTAATTGAAATGGGGATTTTAATCAGGCTAAAATGGCATGTGTTGTGACTAGCGACATGCGTCCTCATTTGTCACTGTTCTTTTGGCATTTCATTAAGCGGTTTTTTTTTTGTAAAATATAAATTTTTTCAGGAAGAATAAGTTTTTTTCTATTATTTCCAATCTCTATCCATCGATAAGGTGATATATACATTTAATGTTGTAGTCTGTACATAATCGATGCATTTAATCTATAATTATCAGTAATCTCTATACATACGTTACATGCCTTAATCAAGTGTTTCTACGCAATTGCTGTAATTGCAGATGCCGAGGCCACAGTTAATGACGATTGCCCCAGGAGGATTCGTCGAGATTCCTTTCTCATTTTTGCCCTTCTCCATCGAATTTCGATTATTGCCTCAGGCATCGACGATTTTAATGTTGAGTAATGCGAGAAACGAATCTCTTCTCCAAATAAATGCCAACCAGAAGGGTTATCTCTCACTTACAGCCAACAGGTCACGAGTGGAGCAAGTCTCTCATCCAGGTCTCTTAGCGTTCTTTGAAAACGTCGCTTATAGCTTCTATGAAGAAACATAATTTTTAGTGCAAGAGTATTTCGGGTTTATGCTTAAGAACCATCTAACTTTTTGAGATGAACTATGACTACATTGAATAAATTCAGAAATGCGTGGAACACGATACGATTCGTTTCTCATCCAGGCATTACGTTGGCTTCGCCACTTTTGGGTGGTTGGCGTTATCCTTCGTTACCCATACATTGACTGCTATTAATTGAAAAGCCATTCGCATTAGTTGTTGCTTCCGTAGAATCTTAGTTTTGTGCTTGGAAATGTTTTGTTAGCATAGTACTGGATGGGATGAATGGAGACCTTGCCTCCCTCCCCTTTCCTCGCTCGCACCCCATGAAACGATCAAATTTTTGTCTTAAATTTCTTTCATACTCGATTTTATAAAAATTTCCTGTAGTATGCTATTAATCGATCGTATGCAAGTATGCTAGTATACTATTGCCTGAATTATTATTGTTTAGAATGGCGCTTAACGCTCAACACTATTAAGGTATATTTTTCGCTTATGGCTGCTAAAACGTAAAGTGTTTTGGAAATTGAGAAAACGATCATTAAATATTTCATCGATAAATTTTTGGGTCGTTCCTAGGTATGCCGTTTTCAGCGACCACTGTGGGGGATGGTTCTTGGCATTCAATGTCACTGATGATATGGGGTGCACGGCTGCATGTCGATGTCAACCGCTTAACAGTGATGTGGTTGGAGGGGAGCATGGTGAGGAGTATCGCTAAGGAGTTGGCACATTTTCATTTGTCAGCTGTTGGGTGTTATCGGTCGGCGACAGTCGCATTTCGATCGGCCAACATCTTCGGGGACGTATCTTTGGATAGGTGTAATTATAAATACAGGTGAATATGTTTTGTTTATGATGTGCTTAAAGTACCACCTAAAAAGAACCAGATTCATTCAGTTCAAGTTGTGCGGGGCTCTGCAGAAGGGATCTAGATAGGGTATTTGAGAAGGTTCCCATGTGTTCTGTTAGGGAAAATCTTTCCCCGACTTTTTGATACCGTGAGTAAGGAACTCTCCTCCGCTGCGAAAAGCATAAAAAGTGATTTACATCCGGTGAAGATTCCTTTGTTAGTGAAGCTCCTCTGTTTTCGCTGTTTTTTCGCTGCGGCCATATTTTATCAACAAACGCCTTTCATTACTGAATTATAATATTCGTGTTCATTCCAAATGCAATGAAATAATTTTTTCAGGTGTTCTCCAAATCCATGCGAGAATGACGGTATTTGTCGACATGTGACTCTTACTGACTTCAAATGTATATGTAAGGAGAACTACGAAGGCCGAACTTGCCATTCATGTTCGTGTTTTAGTTTTGTTTAATGAGTTTGTGAATGGATATTTCACTGCTGGTTGCATAATTCTGCATTCAATCTCATACATTATTATCTGAGATTGCTGATTCATATTAATAGGCTTATTGGAGTATCACACAGCCAAACTTTGCCTCTCCCATTTTTGGGGTTTTCTTAAAATTGTTTGCCATGTTTCGATATGGTGGCAGTTACTTAAGGTGCATTTGCCAATAGCTATCTTGCGATTTGTCTTCTTATGTATTAATGAAGGTGAAAAGGAAAACATGTTGTTTATAAATATGATATCATTCAGTAAGCGATGTATTTAGCGGTTTCTTTAAGAAAAACATTCGTCTTTTGGATATCTGCATGTGGAATGTAACAATATTGATTTACCTTTTTTATTAGTGCGCACTTCATTGATTATCGTTGCTTAGGTTAACGTTAAATTGCTAACATCGTCCATCCATCAACAATGTTGAATAATTTAGAGGTTGTGATGCGTCTCATAAATGCAGTGTTTATCATCTACCTCATGCGAATATTGTTTGCAGCTCGTCTACCCCGATCGTGTGAGGAATTTTTCATGCAAGATGAGAAATCGCTAGTAAAGAACGTCTCATTGGATGTTGATGGAGGACATGCATTGCGTCCCTTTAAAGCTCACTGCAGTCTCTCAAGGGATCACGATGACGAACTTATCACAACGACTGTCTTTCACGATCTTGAGCCATCAGGAATGTTCGTCACTGGTCCTACCGACCCAGGAACTATTCGAAAAACGTTACGATATGGTCTGCATATAGATCAAATAGATCGTTTCATTGATGGTTTCGAATCCTGTGAGCAGGTTGGCTTTATCGCTTTATGTATTGCATATGCTGATTGACCATGCTTACGCAAAGATGAAAGATTTTGATGATGTGTACGTCATCAAAATCTGCCTTCTTTGGGACCGTATCTTTAACACCCAAATTTCAAGGAGATCTATCTTTTCCTACCCACCCCACCTTATCTATTGTGTCCATGTCGCTGACTTCCATACAGCGGCGTAGAAAGCTATTGTCTATACTTAACAGTATTGCAGAAAGCGAAGCGGGGATTCAGGACAAAATCACTGTGTGTAAGATTTACCAAGCTTGTGCATTAAAAAGAATAAGGCTTAGAGATAAAGGAGGTGAGGAAGGATGAAAGAAGAGGTGGGAGGACGTAGGAATGTGCGACGGTTTCTGGCGTCTGAAGAACCTCATCGAAGCAATGAAGCTCCTTTATTACGAGCAACAACACTTACGAGACAATAAGAAAGCCTACAGTGTTTTGCAAGCAAGACCGCAGCCTGTTTACGTCTTTAGCTACGCCTGCGAAAGCATGGGCAGGTTAGAATCGGCATGCGGAAGAGATCACACAATGATCAACCCAAATGTGGGCTAAACAACTTGCTGTACAAAATGAAGGTCGCCATGATCTCAGTGATCGAAGATCTTGTTCGATCATAATGGATCGGTCTTTGACAGAATGGATAATCAGAGCTGAATGCGGCCGTGTAACACTGTGCTGATAATGTTTTTCAGCGCTAATTAATTTTCCTCGGGCTATTGCGTTCTATTTGCAGTATATGAGATATCAATGCCGTGGAGGTGCAAAGTTGATGACATATGGTTATGAGCGGAGGCCTTCATCCTGGTATGGGACGAGAAATGGGCAGCACGGATTGCAGTGGGCTGATGCCCCTCCCTACTCGAGGATGTGCTCATGTGCGGTTAATTCCTCGTGTATTCACAATCGGTTCGTCTTCTTCATACTTTTATTTCCTGTTTTTTCCTATGCTATCTCAAGGGCGAAGACACAGAATATCATTAAGCTAACATGGATCTCTGAATCCTACCCAAAGTAGAAACGTTCCAACCGGCTAGAAAGGAGGGGAGGACTGCATTGAATGGGGAGGAGGCACAGACGAAAAGGATTGGGGCAAACAAGCGCCTCCAAAATTGTATGGCGAGGAGAAGGAAAGAGGAGGACCCACCACGAAAAGGCTTATGAGGACTCCATTTCAGAAATGCTCAATTTAAGGGCTAGCGACTATATGCTGAACATTGCGATTTTTAATATCATTTTCTCCTAGTCCTCGGATCATGTTCTGTAGCGATGTTTAAAATATTCCAGCAGAATATGAACACATTCAGTAGGCATGCGTTTTCGTCTAGTTTTATGCACAAACCTATTATAGAACAATTATTATATAAGTTTTCATCGTTTTGCCTTGTCTATTGAGCGGTCAGTTGTGAAGCTCCGACCAGAGTGTTGGCTCCGCTCAGCCGAGCCACCCCGTCCAACACCCTCATCGGGACAAGTGTGGCGGAACAAGTCCCGACAGTCATAGGAGGAGCGACGGTGAATCGGCTCGTCAGCATCCGATGGGCAGGAGACGAGCCTAAGCCCTAACCTTCACGCGACCGACCTGCAAGAAGGAGAGGCCGACCTAAAGACCACAGAAACCAACTGGACTAGAGAGGCATGGGGTCAGAGCAGGCGGAAGTGATGTGAAGAGACATGTATTCATAACGAATGCTGTGTTCATTGAAATAAATAAATAAATAAATAAATATTATATAAGTGGAGGTATTTACTTCACAGTAAGGTAAGCTATCATCTGCAGGCTTGTCCACTTACTTGAAATGAAGTAAGTGCGCTCAGAAATGTCCATCTACACTGAAATTTACCTGAATATAATTTTAAATTTTAATGACGATTTGTACGACTTTCCAGTAATACTTATCACGGAATATTCAATCGCTTGTTTATAAAAATTCATTCTGCCTTGTCATTGCTGATTATAACCGATGATGAACGCTCAGGATGTGCAATTGTGACAGTGGTGAGGATGCAATTGACGATGGTTATAACCCACATATGCAGTTGCTTCCTGTCATGAATCTCTACCTCGGCGGCACTTCGCCCACATCATCGCTCAATGTCACCATCGGACCTCTTGTCTGCGCACAGAGATGTAAGTTTGATTCACTTTGCACATTCCTTGGCACTCTTTTTCATTTTCGATAGAAATGCGTTAATAAATAATGGATGCTTCACAACGTTTAATATTACAGGTTTTTAATCGGCTTTTATAGAAATAGGAGATATTTGTTGCAGTAGTATTCGATGCCGTTTCGTTTCTGAGCCGGGATGTACGTCTGAGTGGATCGCAGTCGTTTCTTTCCTCAGTTTTTGACGTCGCATTGCATGTGCGCTTCAGTCATCCTCGAATGACAATATTCACATGGGAATCAGCAAATGGTCAACGGTGGTTCCAACTTTACGTCTCGGGTTATTTTTTCTCTTTATTCTCTCTTTATTCAGAGAAGATGAGGGGTTTTTTCATCGAGGGTAAGGAATTCCTTGTTAGAAAATCTTTTGTAGTTTGACGATGTTATTGCAAACTGACATTTTTATTTTTCCTAAATCGTTGACCACGACTTAACTGTCAGTTTCATTTAATACTTTCTAATCCGCGCCTCATGAAAGAGGAAAAGTGAAGAGGCGATGAAGATAAGAGAGCGAAAACACATTTCTCATATCTGGATAAATCATTTCTTGTCTATTTACAATTTAAGTAATGTTTTAAAAGAGTTGAACCTTGGGATACAGAATGCATTTGGCGATTTCGCATGTTTATCTCAAGGGCGTTTATTGATGGGGCATCACATTTTGCAAGTTTACGCATCTGGGCAATATATATTCTTTTTGTTGATGACGGTGAAGAAACATTCGAACATATTTGACTCGGTATAGATGCAATGGTGATTTGAGGTTTAAGCATATTTATTTTTATGCTTTTCATTATATTGTAGATTGCAGGAGGAAAATTAATTGGGCAACTTGTGAATGGTGGAAGCGTTTTCGAGGTCGAAGGCAACACTCAAATCAACGATAACCATTGGCATGCAGTTTATTGGGAAGTGAATGAAGATGGCATGCTTCTAAAAGTCGATAAGGCGATCAGTTCGATCAACATGTCTATCGTATTGCCATATACCTACACGTGGATTATTGGTTTGTCTCTTTTGTAACCTTGATCGTTGCAGTGATTCTGCCTCTTCTTGTATCGGCGATTTAAGCTTCAGTAAACTTAAGAATCGTTCAGCATGAAGAGATCAACTAAATTTGTCCTATTGTGCAAATTAATGTGCTAAATTTTTTTCATTTGATGTACATAAAATATGATGGGTTGTATGCATTAATTGGTGGAGCACGTAGTTGAGCAATTAACCATAGAGATCGTTCACAAAGATTTGTAACGATTTCTATGTCTCTGGTAGCCGTCTAAATGCTAAAATTGTTGAACTCAGTATTTTTGCTCTTAGGAATTCGCTTTCTCAAAAAATAATATGAGTACTGAATTGAACACTCGACGTTCCAGGTTCACGCACGCAGCACGGCTTATCAGGATTTGCTGGTATGGTGAGGAATGTTTACCTATGCGGTAAAGAAATCGCACTCACGTCGTTGGTACGCAAACTGCACGGTGGACACTCTGAAGTTCGTGTTTTTGACAGCTTATTCTTCGACGTATGTCTCCTTAGAAGCCGTTAGACTATAAAGGAGTTTCGATGGAATTGGATGGGAAAAGGGTAGAGGTAAATTTTCTGATGGAATTTGATAAGCAGGGGAGTTGGAGAATAAGATGAATAGGATTATTGTCTGCACAAAACGATCTTTACGAAAGAGGAGATTTATACCCTGAAAAGGAAGCTTTTCAGAAAGGATAGACATTTTTTTTCATTAAATATTTAGTTTTGGAAGCACTTCTCAATGAAAAATTCGCATAATTTTTGAAAACACTAAAGTTTTCTTTCTCTACCTAGTCATTTGAGAGGGCGTATCATTCATTTTTTATTCCATATTCGTTGAAGACACTGAAGTTGAGGCTTTAAAGCAGTATTTGCAATAAGCGCACGATAGCGGTGTATTTCAGTATGTGGAGGCGGGCGAGCGAGGTGCATGCAAGAGTGGAAGCTGTTCGAATGGTGCAAAGTGCATTGAACTTTATGATAGTTACGCTTGTAACTGCTCGATGACACCATTCACCGGACCAAAATGCGATCAAGGTATAGTCCTGAAATTGGAAACAACGCAGTGCACACTTTTGCACTCAAAAAATGGTCATATTATTCTAATGCAAGAGTTTGTAGGTAAATCTTTGTTTGTGGCGTGGTGTTGACAATGCGCGCCTAGAACTAACCTCATGTAGTTAATAACGAATTGCCTGTCTTAGGTTTTCTTATATTATGCTCGAGTTTTCGTCTATGATTTGAGCCAAGAAATATTTGACTCCATAAGCGGAAAGTAATCGATATATGAAGCGTTTTTTTGTAGACGGTGAGTCGGCAACGTTATGCTCGTTACGTTCAGCATGCTGTTTAACTTCCGATAGGGCCTCTTTAGTTCAACCCTTGTACCTCTTATTCCCATGCACCTTGAAGGATCAGTCATGCTAAGCAAAATGTTCACACTAATCAACCGAAAATCTTGACACTACGTTCCGTTTTTTTCGGCTACAGACTTTATTTTGCAAAGCTCGAGTTCTTAGGATGCATAATTTGCTGCGGAATAAATACTACATTAGTGCTCTTAAAAGTGCCATTATTAACATCTCAGCTTCATGTTCAAAAGTGTACTTTGCAAGACAGGTGTGTGAATTTGCTTACAGATGTGGGTATGTCCGTTCCACAAGGTTCCCATCTGTCAATTCCGTGGCAACATCCTGCACATGTCGCATCTTGCTTTCGCATAGCGGTGCAATCCCACTCGTCGAATTACTCGCTGATCCGCGCGAGAGCGCTCTTCGCCGATTCGCAGTTCAACCTCACCATCAATGACAAAGGTGTCACAAGGATTTATTGTTGCCCTTATCAGTGGCTTTCTGGATAATCAGGGTTTGCAGACTTGCTGCTGTAATGTCTATTCTTATTTCATCCCTACGAGTCAAACACGTATGGACAATGGTGCGTTGGTGTTCAGATTACAAGAAACAAAGGCTTCAAATTTTCGATCCCTTATAAAATCTTTCTTATGCGCTTGTTTTTAGCTGATTTGAGGCTTTCTGCTGTCGCGCACTAATCTAATTTTCGCGTTGTGGAATGGTGCTACATGATAAAGGCAGATTTTGAATCCCAATGAAGAAATTATAAAAAAGTAAGTTGGCAGTCGCCATAAGAAGTGGAGTTTTGCTTTTTTCCTACCATTTTCTGTTGTAATATAATGTAAGAGATTTCCACAGACGGCTTCCTGGAAAGGTCGTGGTTTTCGAAAATTGCAATGCACATAGTGCGTGCTCTGAACGTTATTTTTCTATTTTCCTATGAAAGAGATTGGATCGTTGCACATTCTTTTGACGAATTGAATGAGTTTTCAGTGAACTTTGTTCACTTTTCAGGCTATCTGGAAATGTCCGTATTCGATGGTTTTTTCTTTCATCACAAAGCATACGATACGCGTCATCGCATCGATCAAAATGAAATCGCCGATATCGAATTTTGTGCTGGCAAAAAGGCTTTTGACCTTTACGTATGATTTTTACTCCTCATAATATCTGCATCGTTTTATGAAATTAAAGAAAACTAGTCACATTTGGTACATCCAACATTCAACAATGTTCACTTTCTCCGCCTTTTCCGTCCACATCTTCGTAACTTTCCGACAATAACTTCCGTAATTATTCCAGATCACTGCATAACTGTTTTGCATGCAATTCTCTTGGCGTGTTTTTACAGATAAATAAAGAGCCATCGATATCAATTCAGGGGAATTGGTCGTTCTTTGCTCAGCTGAACGTATGGAATTTTCTAGACAAAAGTGAGTTTCGGTTGTTTTTTATACTTGCGTACTTGTTCAATTACATATTCCGAAACCAAGAATATCCACCAAATCGGCTTCGTGGTTTATCGACTTGGTCCGTTGAAAATTTCGCAAGAAATTGAAGGATTGCTGAATTCGCTTTTTCCCCTCCAAGAATGCTTCATTCATCCAAAAGTTTACCTGATGGCGTTTGCCCACTGGGTAGTATTCCTTGCAAGGTTTGCTTCATCAGATTTCGATCGTGGAGACAGTGTCTTATCAGAGATTGTTCACTGTAACAAATAACGTGATTTTCAGCAATATTTAACTCTTAGTGGCTTTTCCTTCAATGGTTGAATGCATCATTATTTTAGATTTCACTGGATGCATTACGCGCCTCCAGGTGGGTAGTGGATTTCCTCTGAAGGATCCCTCCTCGTCACGACTCTCTTACAAAGGAGACATACGCTTTGGAAGCTGTCCTTTCGACCAACTGTGAGTCGATTCTCTCCACTCTCCCGAAAAAAATGTTCGCTGCAAAATATTCGTACTGAAAAAGAATAGGCTGGTCCCTTTCATACGGGGCGGAGGGTAGGGACAGGGATTCGCCTAAGGAATGGAGGAGAGCATGTGAAGTCAGGAAAATGAATTGATTTCCGGTTGTTCAGTTATCTGACCTGTTTTTATCTACATGCCGCATTTCTGAACGGAATTTTCTTTCACGAAATTAAAGCTTTTTCGAAAAATCTTAGTTGCTCTTACAATCACTTCGAATTGGAGCTGCTACTCTTTTAAATCTAAACAATTATAAGTGCAGATTTTTGAATCGCAACTTCACTAAAATCAATTTGGACCCGCTGTGTTCAGAAGAAAATGAATTCACTTTATTAATTATCACATCTGTTTTTATTTCTCTAAATGATTTTTTGAAATCAATTCTGTATTAAATTTTTACAATTTTATTTTTCTTCTCACCAATAAGACCAATTTTTTTCAATATTCAGATATGTGAAATTATAGGATGTTTCCATCAGACGACATCGATAGCGAAGAGGAGATTTTTACAGAAATACAGATCCACGCGATTGTCGAACATCGCAATTCACTTATGATTTTAACGCGTATGCTTTACTTCTTTCGCTTCCATTTCTGTCAGTCATGCAGCTTATCAATGTTACACCAAAGTTATTCAGTTATAAATTTCTATAACATAAAAAATGATCATAGTTTATGATTTTCGTAGAATACGTGCACGAATTTCGCTTTTTTTGACATTTTAGCCTAGTTGGCGTATAATTTGGAGACATTAAATTTTTCTTGCATATTCGCAAGTTCTCATTCTTTATGTGTGTTGCGTTTATGGCGGTTGATATGTTGCATGTATTGGCCTTCATTCGCTGGCATAACTATGCTAAATATATAAAGCGATCTATGATCTATCGGGCTGAGGGACTGCGTTTAATAGAGTTGAAACTTAATTGAAAGTTGATGAAAAATTTTCGATAAAACGCTAAATTAGGCAAACATTCGTGAATTGTCCACTGCAATATCATAAAGAATCGATGCACTGATAAATTATAACATCTTTGTAGAATAGAATTAAGAAGCAGTTATCATACAAGGTTGTGCTCGTTGATTATTTCAGTTATCGATGTTCAAAAAGTTTCAGCAATAATCGCAGTTGTAACCTCATGTGCTATCCTATTGTTGATCTTAACGATCGTTTGTTGGATTCGAAATCGACCGGATGGTGTTTATAAAACAAACGAGAATATACTCGCCTATTGCAGCCCAAGTCGATCTGAGGAGCCTCTTGTTATCAACAATTTGAATAAAGAGTACTTTTGTTAATTGAAGTGCCAAGAATTGGAGAAGTGCCTTTTTCTTGAGGAGTGCAGAGGATGTGCTAAAGGGGATTTTTTTCTTCCCCACTATACTAAAATAGGCTTGAAACCCTTCCTCATGCTATTTTTGCAAATAATTAATGACGTCATTTGCGGAGTTATTCATTATACCCTGGTCTGGACTTGAATCAAAAATTTAATTCTTTCTGCTGTGTTCCGATCAGTTCTGCGGTGTTCTCGCATCAGGATCTTCTACTGTTATTGACTTCCTTAGGAAAAGAATTGCGGAGGCACCAATTTACCCTCCCTTTGTTTTATTTTTCGTTGTTTTTTGCGAATTTTTAAGTGTGGGGCTTACTTGTGTCAAAGAAACGTCTTTTTTTCTTATAGCTGCAGTCGTCTGTTAATCCTCCAGGACTCAAAATGAGTGGTCGGAAATCTTTTGCACCTGTTGGCGGAAACATTTAACCACAGAGAGCCAACAATGGCGCAAATCTTGGCACTTCTATCAAATAAGCTGTTTAGTTTTATGAATATATTAGGTATGTCTTATATTGTTGGAAACTGTCAAATGTAAATTTTGCACTTAGTGACGTCAGCATTATGCGAGTCATGATGTGTTTGCTATTCGAGATGCAGCCATTAATGATATCTTCGATCTCATCTTGTATTATAGTCATATTTCTTTGGTATCTCATCAAAGCATTCTGCTGGCAGTGTTGTTTCTTTTCATTAATTGGGCTATTATCTTTATAGCTCTAATGAAAGAGAGGAACAGCGAAATGAATCGCAAGAAATGTTTGTTTCACTCGCGAAGTTACCGAAAACTATTGATTTCATTGAACGGAGAGGAACTTTTCACTTATTTTCTTGTTTTAGCACATCGCAGAGAGCGGCAAACGCCTCTATTATCATAATACTATTGAGCGAATCTCTTCCAATATTACTGCTAAAGATGGCATCTCTGTTGTAAAATTATACTCTGTTAACAGAATAAATATTATTCTTATTTCGCACTTTTGAAGGACAAGACATCTGACACAACGCAGTCATCACCACTGAGTCGTTAGCGATCTTCGGATTTTATGCATTCGCAGTCGATAATTCGAAAAATTTTACCCGTTGTTTGTAAAGAGTTGTTTCATTTTAGCCCTCCCACAATCCTCTGCTTTTGAAATATTGAGGAATCTTTCATTTTACTCATCTCATGCATAATTTTGGCTGATCTGTTCTTACCTGGATTAATGTTGTAGGACATTATGAGGATATCAATAGAATATTTATTCCAAATATGAAGGCAATCATGTGATTTAAACGATTTCCATAAAGCATGGCAAAGAATAATCCTTAATATTCGTGTCGTTAAATAACCGATGTCGAAGCACATCGGAAGAAAGAATTGGTTTTTTCATTTTAAATAATCATTCATCATAGTCATCGCAAACTGCTTTTCTTAAGAGACAGGTTCTCACTGTTGTCATTTTGCATATGCAAAGAGGAATTCATTTCGCCTGCTTTGATGTATGCGCAATACTAGATGACTGATTACCCTGGCTTACTTCACCATGACAATAACATCTACAAATCAACTTATATGATGATTTCGATGGAGCTATGTCGTTTCGTTCATCTCGATGCTAACATTCTTTACTGTGTTGTTCTCCTCGGTTCCACTGCCCTCGAGGCTGAAACGTTTCTTTCTTTTAGCCCTTAAAACCACACTCGACCACAATATTTTTACTCATCGGATCACCTCAAGAAGTATAGTGAACAAGAACCATCATATTATCACTTATTTCGCAATACGAAGTAATTAAAACCTTGCTTCTAGTATTCTCTCACTCACACTGATAATCGTTATGCCCAACATTTTAGAGCCCTTCTTACAATTCAGGAAGGTTTGCAAGAACAAGCCGAATTTCTACGTTCACCTTTTGTTCTCCCTGAGAAAGAAACATCCTATTTTATAAAGCACAAATACAACAAGTTACTGACTATAGCGATATTGAATAATGAAATGTCTCATTGAATAGATTCATTTCAGACTCTCAAATTTGCGTTTTTCGTCGAAAATAACTGCAACAATGTATTTCAAAGAACTACAAAAATAGAGGAAATGAACGCAAACTTCACATTGGAAATGAAATGCTTTCGAGATAACAACTGGAACGCTAAATGTGGGAATATCTAAGTTTTTATCAATGTGAAGATAGTTTTTTGATAGACTGACCAAAGATTGAAATTATCTGATTAATTAAAGAAAACAAGAGGTAGGTTTATTGTTTCATTGGCCTTGATAGCGTACAGTGATGGCATGCATGTGCAAAAGGGCGGATGAATCAATCGCAAACCAGTGGACAAATCGCTGCAAAGTGCACCAAACCTGAGCGAGTTTTTTCACTCTCTTCCAGAACGATAAAATTTTGCCTTACTTCCACTGCTTATTCGAAATAGTCGATGATGAATCTGTACCAGGACTATCCTTCCGCCTGAACATGTCGGATCGGATACGTGGGGAGAATTGCTTCGGTGGTGGTGTTCCAACGCTTGGCATGTTCGGCATTTCCAATGATGCGAGCACATCGGCTCCACGAACGATTCGCCTTGCAGTGCCCCTTTCTACAGTCATCGCAGTATTTGTGGTTGTGGCTACGATCACTGAAAATACTCTTTAATGAAACAACCATAATGAAACCTAATTATCGCGACAACTGCCGCTTTATTTTATCCCACTCACGATCAATAGTGTAAGTGAAGTGTGTTGTTTTAATGAATTGCCAAAATTCACATATCCTACTGATGCACTCGTATACGATTGCTAAACATGTGATTTTCATCCCATAAAATATGTGATAATATTGATTTATAGCCTTCTTCTTTAATAAAATTTTAAAGAATCATTGTAACTCCACTCAGCATCCATGCAGGAAATTTTTTTTTTCTGTTTGCTAAGAACCTTCAAAATGTTTTTTAAACCGCTATAGTTCTTTACTCCACTACAACAGATGTGGCTCACTGCATTCTGGACCAGTACTATCGCTCTTTATCGATGCTGGTCCGGAAACGTCAATATCGCGTGCTTCCTTTTCTGCCAACGACAGTTGGGTCGTTAAGTCCGGTCGAACCGGCTCACGTGCCTCGTTCTTGCTTTGTTCTCGAGCATAGTCGGACATCTCCGATCGCATCTAAACATTTTATAGGAGGGGATGAGAAGCAAACCAGTGGGCATATATCTTGGAGAGGCAACGTTAACATGAATGCAATTGAAGCGTATTTCTCGATGCATGCCAATTTGACGCGTCTATTTGCGTTTGTCCAATAGATTTGACTCGTTATCACCAAACTCATGGAATTGTGAGGATCATAAGTTATTCTTATAAAGATTCAATAAAAATAGGCTCCTCTATACTCAACCCAACTAAAGGCTATCAATATGTTTTCATAGTCGTCACGCTGCCAACCCTATGGCGTCTGCAAATAGACCGTTGCAGTGGGATGTGTTTATCAGCATGCCCCTAGATTTCAAACCGCAATTGGTGACAATGAGTAAGGTTGGTAATACATCTTAACTAGCTTGTTCCAGCTAACTACAACACTGAGCTGCGAGTTAGGTACATCTGCTGTATATTCGCTGCCTGTATATGCAATTGCAGGCGATCCAACTTGAAGCTTATAATGCGATCCGACATGCTGAGGTGGTAAGGAAGGTGTTCTATCCAAAAACTATTTCTTTGCCCTCTTAACTAATGAGAAGATATCGTATCTTTTCCCATAAAATAGAGTATTTTGGGAGCGTATTTTAAAATCATGCAGCGAAAATCACCCGTCCTCTCGTCGGCGGCATTGCCGTATCAGCCCTCCGTAGCAAGACTGATGGTTCGTCGATGAGTCTTTCGTGTGAATGAAGCAACTCTTTCGCATGATCCACACCAAGTCGATCCACTGTATGAATCACCTTACGACCTATCGTCTGAAAATGCCACATGTGAGGGAACTTTTGTTGACGCTTAATATTTACTGAAATAAAATCCCACATTTGCACATATATTCATCATAGCCTTTGCTGAACATTTGAAAATTATTCGGACGATTTCCCTACTATTCAAAATTGGATGACTGAATATTAAATTAAACATTTCAACTAACCCTACCTTAATGTTCTACTTGATCGGTTCAAACATAATAGTTTATTCAACGATCGAGTAACAATGCTGAGGTCACATAGCGGAATTGCTATCGAATAATGCCCACGATATAATTTTACTCAAAAAATTCATTTTAGAAATATGCATTTTTCTTTCCATGCATTAGATTCGCATTATTCTGGGTGAAAAAAATATTGGCATATCATATTCATCGTTACGGGACTTATATTACAAATTAGCAACCAAAACGGTCGGTGATCCTCAGTGATTGGTGGTACAAATGCAGCGTGATGAATCGTAGAACGCATTAGAGTCCATCAAAGGTCACTTATGTATCTTAAAACATGAAAATTCCATCTATCGACAGCGGGAATTTATTGTTAGCATTTGGCAATTTCATGAATGGTCCCTTACGAAAAATATTTCGATGTAAAAGAGTGATAAGAGCAGGTGACAAACTACCTTCCAGTTGGTGATCGCTTGTTTGCGTTGACGGGCACGTGTTTTCTTAGTCTGCTTAATAACCATAAGACCACGTATTTCCATACCAGCATCATTCATTTCATTTAAGCGAATACTGTATTCCAACTGGCAAGCCGCCAGCTTTTCTTTACGCACTGATCTCTCAAGTACCATGACAATTTGAGCATACTATAATGAAATGAGGATAAGTGAGTTTCAAATAAACGGAATGAATAATAATTGTTAAGGTATATATTTGGTGAGCTTAGGGGAATTTTATGTAAGGAGAGAAAGGAAAACTTCAGATAAGGAGAGAGGTGAAGCAGCCAGTCTTTGAGGTTTTCTTGACTTCAAAGCAGTGAACCATTAAGGTTGTTGACATTTTATGCAACAATAAGTGAACTAGAACAACAGATGCGTACATAAAATATATAATATCAGCGCTTCAGCCATCACGAAGACATGAAAAATACAATAACAAGCAAAGAAGAGCTATCAGTCTTACATTTTTAACGACGGAAATATCATCACGTTATTCGGTGTGATATTCGGGAACAACAACAGCAAATTGTTCACTCAATAAACGATTATGAATATATGAATTTGGAGAATGCGAATGAGGCAAGTAATCCCAGTAATCAGCAAAAATATGGTCGCTTTAATCTGAGGCATGCAAAAAGGTATACATCAAGTTTGCTCACCTGTTGTCTCCATGCCTTCTCAGCTTGAGCAATAACCGTCGTATAGGTATTACCCATCATCGCAATAAGGATATTAATCATCATAATTGGCATTATAAACATATATAAAACAAAGAGGATCTTTGTGAGCGCTTCATAATTCGCGCACGCAAATTCTTCATACTGTAATCACATAATCGTAATATCTGCTATTATAGATATATCCGTCAATTACTACGATATTTGAATCTTTTTAATTTACATAAACGTTTGTTCAAACTTAATTTATGCACTGTTTCAATGTAATATTGCTTCTTCAATCAAAATCTTGTAGCCAAATAATTGAACATGCATCCGAATTTCAGTGTTAAAAAAAAAGCAATTAACTCATCCGCATGAAGCATTTCTATTGTTCACTTAATGCTGATTAAACTTTCAATGGAAGAATAAACAATAGAAATTGTGACAATTATGCATCTCCTAAGCAGTGGTATTGCAACTAGGTAAGTATTCATTTCGATGAACAACAACACAACATCAAGAAGATAAATTTAAAAAATATATTCATTAGCGTTAATGAATGGAAAAATATGGAGATATTTTTATGAAAGCAAGCATCTTCCAAAAAAACTGCACTTCTTGGAATGGTAGAGCAGCTTACATCATAGCCGCCCATGCTAGCTCGGAATAGAGTGATGAAAGTCTCGAGGAAAGATGAATATGTGAAAATTGCATAGCCGGAAACTGCACAAAAATCAGTATTATTTGGACTCAACAATTGCTTCGCGTGCATGTCCTTGCCGAGAAAGTAGAAAACTGCAACAGATAGATATTGTTTATTGTTTACAGAGAAAGCGAATTTAGACAATTCATATTTATGTACTATATGGAGGTGTGATGTAGCATCTGTTGATTTCAACTGAGAGGAATAGCCGGTAAAAAAGTTTTCATAAGTTCTAATCTTTTCGTCTCGTAGCAATTAAACTTTCGATTTTTGTGCATCGTAACACCTCGAATTGACGTCATTCCAAGAAAAGCCAACCCATTGCCCCTTCGGCATGGGAATTCATGAGGGCGAGGGCTCTAGCAAACATCTTACGGTGATTTCATATCCATGCGAATATCAAAATCGAATAATCGCCAAGGAAATATTTTTCTCATCACCAATCAAATTACTTCTGTCATCAACGAATTGAGGGAAATGTTGAGTTTTTACCGATTAGAAAAACTGCGAAACGTGCCAATAATGCGCAACGCAACAACATCCTGCAGTTATATAAGGGTTGACAGGACGAAAGCACTGACCACTGGCTCAATAAAATAAAAAAAAAAAACGAGTGAAACCTTGTGAGAATGAAACGAGGAATATTGCTGAAATGATTGCAAAGCGAATCATATCACCCGCAATCATACTGTAGATCATCTGCACAAACGGACCGGTTAGCTTGGCACTCCTGAAAACATGCGTTCATTAGTTCAGTTACGAAATAGATCGTCGATTGAAATTCTATTTACGAGAATATAACCTTTTGTCCTTTCTTAAATAATTTTTCCAGAGAATGAAAAACGGCCAATTCGTGCAAATACATTCGTCATTTGTCAATAAATGCGATTATTTCCAAATGGGTGGTAGAGGCATTCTTGCAAAGTCATTTGCAAGTTTGCAAAAATAGAGCTGCTCACTGATTTAAATCTCAGGTTTCAGGGAATAAGGGGGTGATAATGAGTTTCAAGGGAAGAAGGCTTGAGCGATTATAAGGCAGCGGCTTATAATAAATGTGCATTAAAACAAAACCCACCTAGCGAAGAAGAGCAAAAATATCCACGATCCAGGCAGGGCAAAAACAAGTAGCGCTTCTTCTACTTGAGTGTTGCCCAAAACTCGGAATGGTACGCACGCCAATATGCAAATGTTCGCACCAAGGAAGACGATCTTCGCCGGTGCAGTTTTCTGCAACGTTAAGTGGAGAAGGATGCCAAACAATCGAACACAGTATGGGAATTTGCATTTCGCTCCCCTAACCAGCGAAATTCAGAAATAAAGTGTGCACTCATATTTTAGATCATCCGACAGCTCACGAAAATTTTTATCTGCAAATTTTCCCCAACCTGGTGGATCAATTTGAAGGCTGACATAGGATGTCATGCTACTGTATGCTATAAGCAACAAATTTTCTAACTTTGCCTCCTGTGACTCATTGTTGAATTTATCAAAGGGATGTATACATATATGCAAAGGGACGATAAAAAACTACTGAATGTTAAAAAACAAAAGCCGATTACTTAAGCAGTGAGTTTAAAGTGCCTACATATCTTGTAAGGTGACTATCAGTTTATGAATTTTTTGAATTATTCATTCTTACTCGTGTGATTTTGTGGAACTATGTATGGAAGCATGAACAATAATCAAACAGCAACTAGAAAAATTCAACATTCATTTGAGCACTTCATAATACTCATATAATTCAGAAATATTGTGAACTGAGCAAAATAAAATTTTCGCCTTCATTTCCACTTCTTCCTTCTATCCTCACTTCGATAGATTAGAACCCCTTCTGCTTACCTTGACTCCATTTTTTTCAACAAGTTGAATTAAATAGAAGTATAGTTTCGTAAAAAGAAATGTGTAAGTTTTGGCGATCTTTATTTTAGTTGTGCACTGTTGGTGATAATAATATCACAAAATAAATAATTGCTACAAAAAATGTGTGTGTTAAACAATTAAAAAACATACCAAATTTCTAACATAACCATAGAAACCTTGTGTTCTTAATTCTCCCAATTGTTGAAAGAATACGAAAAAAACGCAACTCGCGATTGTCATTACTTCAAAAAATAAACGCAACTGAAATGCTTCCGATGAGGGCACGAAAATATTCATTTGTTGGCATATAATGTAAAGAAATATTCTCATTTAAACATTTCCCGAATTAGCGATTGAAGAAGCTATCAATCAGAAGGAAGCTGCTAAGGAAGGGAAAACTCTAGAAAGAGGAAAGTCGCAACAAACTAGAACGCTTCGTTTTATTTCTATTTCAAGGTAAATGCTCATAAAGAAGCAGTTACAACGCCAACGTTCAGAGCCCTTTTCAACTCGTATTTTCCCTGAATATAGGCAGTAAGTACTTTGTCTTGCCAACTTTGCATGTGTTCTCTTTTTCATGAGGATGATGAATCACGTGAAAGTGGGCTGCAAAGATTAAGTATTTGAAATTAACAATTAAATCTAATAGAATCGATGCAAATAAAAGGTGAGTGCATTAACTATTGAACTAATTCTTTTTTAAGTGAATGGAAAAATAGCCTCCGTGCAGATGGAATCAATCCTTCAGAATGCCTTTAAAAGCATTACAAATGCTTATATTAAACTGACATTCACAAAAACTAAAAGCATTCATGTATAAGCGAATAAACATCATTTCATAGCTGACATCGAGCAAGTGGATCGGTAAAAAGCTAAAACCTTATCACTCAGCGCTATTGAACGTTGACGTTCTTGCCACTCACCATTTTCGCAGTCATTCGCAGCTCCGACAGTAAATTCGATTTGTGAGGAAAAGCGCAGGCTGAAAATTTGAAAAGCACTTATAGTGCTTTAGCGCTATAGTTCTATTGTTGTTGTGCGGATATGCCCGAGGCGTTCTACCTCCAATGTGGCAGCCTTAGATGACTGAACAGCTCCACAACAGGATCGACATTGTCAATTGTTTTCGGCAGATGTTATGCATGCACGCTACGCGCTGTTAGTTCATTTCGTGACAAAGAAAGACGCCATGCTACTTTCAGACGTTAAGAACCGCATGTGAGGGAATGAACATACCCAATCAACCCAGGAGGTGTAATTCCTTTGATAGACAAGTTTCTCTGGTTCGGCAGGCCTTAAATAAACAACAAAACATAAGAATACGAGGTGAAGAGCAAGAAGACCCAGCCTTTCGAATAGCTTCCGCTGAAAAAAAAGGAAAATTTCATTGATAGAGACAATGAAAATTTTTTGATAAATGTGAAGAAAAATGTTGAAGATGCATGATATGTGCACTAAACTGCAGCCTCTCTCGAAATGTTTCCCTTTTCAGTGAAAATAACGCCACTAAATTCACAACAACGAAAGCAATAGTCGTAAAGTACATTTAGGCATGATTCGTCAGTGAGAAGCAAAACGCCATTTCCGCTTCCCTGTCACACATTTTCACTTTACCAACTCAATTTATATTCATTTTTGTACAGAAACCGCCACATTTATAGCCTCAATGCCTTTTTCTAATATTGCGTAGTTGATAACCCTTCCGATATTAATTGATTACAGTAATATGTATAATTCTTTAACCGAATAATATGACCAATATATCAAACTCGTCGATCATAAGCCTGCTGCGAACAGAGGCTTTGTGAGAAATTTAAATTACATAAGTTTGAAGTGATGGTGACAATCACAAAACTTTGTAACTCTCGTGCTTTCTTAGCAAACGCATCTATCAATTATCCTACTGCTTCACGTTTCGGCTAGTTTCACTGCTCACTTTACTGCTCTTTAACCGAATAATATGACCATTACCAATGTAAATGCTGCAGTCAATAAAATTTGAATGCCACGAGAAAAACAACTGCAAAAGTGCACAAGAGGTAATTCGGCACCTGTTATGACATGACCTAAGAATCGTTTCAGTGTCTTACTTGCAAATCGCTGGGCTTTATTATTTTAGTGTTGTACAGTTTCGACGGCATTCTTTCGAGTGTATGCTTATCTAACTAATAATAAGAAACGCACTAGAAAATAATTGAAATTATTGAGAAGAGAGTAAAAACGCGTAGAAGCTATTATTTGGGAATTTAGTTTCAAAGGAAGGCTCGACGAGTGGTAGCTTTGTGATGATGAAGTGACAGAAAAATTCAAAATTACAGACAATGGTAATTATCGTTTTCAAAAATCATTTGAAAGTTCGAGTGGCAGTGATCGTATCTAAGTGTGTCGAGACATAAAAATGCAGAACATTTTTCACTGCCGTCTACTTTGCTTTATGCATGCATATATATATATATATATATATATATATATATATATATATATATATATATATATATATATATATATATATATATAAATTAGCGAAAATGAGAACAAACGGATAAAACCGAAAGAGTGCCTACCGAAGCGAAAGCTTTCCATTTATCGGCCAAAAGCCGTTGAATTACTTCGCTACCGATCATATCCAAATGCTCAGCCGTACTTCCGTTGATAACGGTCATAAGAGCGGAGTCGTAATCTTCAACAATGCAAGTAGATTCACTAATAGACCAAACGGAATTCCTAGCTTTGGATGAGCAGAGAATTTGTTAAACAACAGCTCTTCAGCAGCGATGAGATGCGCTCATTTAGCAAATGTGATCGGTTTGGAAAATGCCTTATTTATGCAAAGGTATTATGAATTACCTTCAAAACCCTTTGCTTACAAAACGTTAACCGTTTCGCTGTTTTATGCGCAATTGGTCTTGCGATATTGGTAGGCTTAGTACATATAAAATGTTATGCATAAAATTGATCTCATTTATGCTTAAAGCATCAATCTGTCTGATGTAATAAAAGTGGAAAAACATGACACATTACAACAGACAATAAAGTACGTGCAATGACGCATTTCAAATCTGATAATTAGTGAGGGTCTTACCGTGTCGATTATAGGGACCCAATTAGCCGCTTTAGCTTAAGCTGTTCGGATTGAAATTACCAAACATAGATTCAGACAGACACACGCATACATACATACATACAAACGCCACCATAATGCGCTTAGGAAATGCTAATTTCCAAAGCACACAAAAAGTCGAAGGTAATGACTGTAAAGACTGACTGGTCGAGCCGTCCGGACGAATAGTATCCAATGCTGTCAAAGGATAAGCACTGCACGTCATATCGCTAAAACGCCAGAACTCCTGAAGTTTAGGAAGTTTATTTTTGAGTATATTTTGAATGAATGCTTGAAAGATGCACAAACAGGATTCATCGTTAATGCGGTGCTATGAACGTCGTTCATTTCCACTAGTTAAACACAATAAGTCTCAATTACTTAATGCAAAATATAAAATTTAATAGAGCATGGATTTTTGGAAAACACACAAACATCTTGGGATCTATTTATTCGCCGTTATAAAACATGATGAGCGAAACAAAAACATCAATCTTTCTTGTTTTTGTCTTAACTATCCAGCAAGGCTAACGTTGGAAAATTGTTACCGGTTGATAAGTAACCTTGACAAAACTGTGACTCTGGCTCCGACTTCATAAAGAAACGGAATTGACCCTTGCTGACTCCCACCACAGGAGAGTCAACTTCTTATACCGACTCGCCACGCAGCAAGTAGTCGACCCCTGGATTGGGTCCAGGGCCTCACTCCTCCTTGACTTTGCTTTCACAACTTCACATGCTAGCTGTGATTGATGCTATTTATTAGACGTTTTTCATGGCAGACATTTTCTGCACAAGTCCGGGATTCCCTGCTAGGACATGATGGCAAAAACTATCGGGTCCTTTGACAATGGCCCTTCTCAAAGAATCTTAGAAAGCAGTTTGTTGTAGACATATATTTCTTATTCGGATCAATGTTCTAGTTATAAAACAAGCAGTCAGAAAGTTAAATCGGAGTGACAAATAACCGTGACCTTGCGATCGACTTCCAAGGAAAGCAAGTCCAGTTCAGGAGAATAAAGGAGTCAACTGATCTGGGAGCCTGCTTCCACTGCAACAAGGAGCTTGCTCTCATGTTCAGCTCCATGAGCAGCACAAGGCCGATCCCGAAGTCGGGTGCTTGGAGGCCAACTCTCGCAGTCATACATCAATTGTGACATTAAAAGAATTTAGACGAAGATTATAAAAATGTATTCACGAACAGTCACGCTAAAAGACGAAATCATCAAATTTCGTTGCAGAAATATCCGCGAGATTTAGCATTCATTAGAAGGAATTCTCAAAAATAGATCACATGATCTATATGCAACCAGTAACAACTTACCACTTTCATGAGTTCAAGCATTTCTTCGAAAATATCCTTCCTACCAAGTTTCGTTGCCAATGTTAATGGGGTTAGTCCAGCCGCATTCACAATATTCGGATCTGCCGGTTTTTCCCAATGTCGCACTGCGTAACTGTACATCGACTGAAACGTATCAACATTCATTACAAACAGCATCAATTAGCATTAATGAACAGCAGAATATTTCAGTAGAATGCGTGTAGGTTTTAAAAAAACCGCACTTTTTGAGGAGCATGAAACTTCTTTTTTCATTAAACGGAAAGCTTCTATAGCAACCGTGCGTCCAATGCCTCGTTGACTTAAATAATATAATATATGAAAGTCTGAACAACTCACATTACTATAGTTGATGACACACATATGAAGGATGGTATTGCCATAGATATCCTGTAAATTTGGATCAGCCCCATACTGGATCAGGAGATCATAGATATCTTTATTACCAAAGCATGCCGCAAAAGCGAGAGGATATTCACCATAGTATGCATATCCTGAAATACAACGCCTATAATTGCTAAGTGCTCATTCATTATTTTGATTGTAAAGTATTTATTTTGTTGTGACGTACACGAGCTGCATTGACGGTGCCTCCGTTGTTGTTGGCTGTAAATGCTTCCCGACGCTAAGCAAGCCCTTTACCCAAAAACTGACAATCCCTTGAAGAGATCGCATAGACGGAAGGTCGGTGGAAGACGATTGATGCGTTTGTTCAGTCAGCGATGACACGTTAGCAGGATGCTAAGACATCGTTCTCGAAAGCGATTGGTTCGGAGAACAGAAACAGAACGAGCAAGTGAGCTCATCGAAATTGAAGGACACACATAGATGTGAACAATGTGGTCGTGAACCTTGATAATCGGAGATATCTTCCGGGATGAAGAAAGCACCACAGGCACGAGCGTTGACATCAGCGCCATTTTGAAGCAACAGCTGCACGGTTTCATAATCGTCATGCACAATCGCAAGATGCAGGGAGCTTTGGCCTGAAATTTCTCATTTTAAAATGTTGTTAGGCGTCGACGTTTGGTCCTGTTCAGAGTTTAAAGCAGCAAACCTTCTATTCTTATGCATCCCATTTTAGATCGAGGAGACCCAACTAGTAAAAAAAAAGTGGAAAGCACAGCTAAATGAGTTATTAAATGATGTCTTCTACAAGGCCGTCAGTGATTTGATTTTTTGAATGAATTGGTATGAATGAAGTGAAATGAATCGACAGCACTCTTTCCCCTTTTGCAGGCTAAGACTTCGATTATAGGTTTGACGCGCTGAAAAGCCCTCAGAATTTTTATTTCCTTAAAAGTCACAGTCACTTCGACATGAGCTCCTTAACATTTTTATCTCTACGTTTAACAAGGTTGTAACCATTTCCACCATATACAACTCAGAACTGTTTCACACTCTGGCTGCACTTTATCCAGCCCTCAACAACTGCGCGCGATAGGATTCAAACCTCATTCTTCTTACAGCTGCCAACCACTGACCGTCATTTACCATTCATACGATTTCCCGCTGCGCGACGTATGTAGTTCTGAAAGGTATGCCATCAGTCAGGTTTGACCATAAAAATCCACCACTCTGTTCCCATTAATACCAATAGTTTAAACGAGAATCCTAAAGAAAGCACACCGAACATTTCGTCGCCCAAATAAATATCGTTCGCTAAGCCTGGATAGCGATTAATGAGTATTCTTGCAATCTCACTACACATCGGTTCCTCTCGATTCAACAATAAATGCACGATCGTTTCGCCTTCGACACCTCGCTTATTCAGCTTCCATTGCGCTAGATGCTCACGAAATTTGCTCTCTGTTGGGCTAATTTCAGCACTATCGTCCGTCTTCCCAAGTTGTACGTTCTGAAAATTTCGATTTTTCTCTTTATTCTCAATTTCTCTCGTAAAAATTTAAACTATTCATTGAAACCGTTTTGTTTACTAATAGTGCTAACTCCTCTTTGAAGTTTTGGTGTTTGAAACCACGCCATTCGGCGGTTACTGAAGCCCACTGAGGATAGAGGTTGCAGTACTCCCCAGTGAAGTCCCGTTTCGATAGCTTTGGCATGGAATTACGCTCTCAGTGACTGAATAAGTGAACAGAATTACAAAAGATGTGTTTGGGGATGGTGAGCGAAGAAGCTCGATGCTAGGACGAATGCTGACCATCTCTTTTTGGTTCTACATCCGAATGCTTGTACGACCGAGCATGTTTTGACCTGGAATTCAAATTCTTTGAAGGAAGTGCGACCTATTTATGTGTGGCATGGTGAAATTTATAGTTCATCCATCGATCCATCATTGCGTAACGAACTTATATAATTAAGGCTGCATTATAACTGGCAAACTTTTGGCAGTCACAGTCAGTGATTTGGACGAATTAAAACTCATTTCCTTCTCTCCCTCTCTCTCTAGCTTTACATGTTCGATTACCAATGAAAAAACTGTCCATAGAGACATACAAACCTGAACCTTCCACATGGCAGACAAATGCCCTGCTAGCGAGATGCTACAGAGACTTCTGTAGTTCACTGTAGCAATCGCCAGGAAATGACTAGAAGCCGCAGATTCGCATCCATCTGTGGACATTGTTTTCATTGGTCATTAAATAATGGTTATCATCTGAGTCTAAGCCAGACTGAAGAGCGAATGTCTTCAACACTTTTTTTTTTTTTCAAAAAAGCGAATCGGAGACTCCCATAGACTGAGTGAAGCACTCCACTTATTCCTTTGTTTGCTTCGACGACTGACCAAGACAATCCTTCGGGACAAATTTTGACTTTAAAGATCATCGCATCACAAGCACTACGAAATTTTCATTACTACTTACCACTGTTTTTTTCCACTTTGCATAATCTGCAAAACGAATTTGCTGGGGTGTCTCTCCATCTTCATACATCATTGATATAAGCTTATCGTTTGCGAACCGCAGAACACCATCTTCACCGTCTTTTTCGAACGCCGATATCAGCTCACCGCCTAAACTCAATCAATAAAACGTCTATTCCGAACAAAACACAACAGAAGTACTTTCTGAGCTTATGGACACTTACTCTATGCATCAATCTTCTTTTCCTAATCTAGTACGCTTGAGACGATATGAAACAACTTTTCAATTGTGATATTCGTTTTGGCATTTACCTTGTTGCTGCTGTTTAAATTCTAAGCCTTTATTGTGAGCATTTTGCACTAATATTACTAGCAAATAAGAATGCTGCATAAATCAAAATCATTTTGTTTCTAATTCTTCGCGTAAATTAGTACCTTGAGGCATAACAGTCCTGACTAGTCGGCTCAGTAGTTCTATATCGCTTGTTGCTTCTTATATCACTCGCAAATAAAGCGTTTTATATTCCCTAAGAAGATGGCCTTATGACAGCCACACTCGTTGTACTCATTAGCCTCACTTTGAAGTCGAACCTGTTCGGACGCCGACCCACTTGTAGAGATGATTCTTTTCACGTTCACGGTATAAATTCGACCATTTTTCATCGGGATCGGCTTTAGCGAGATTTGCATCACCATCCGATCTTAGAAGTTTGCTCTTCAGTTGACCCATTATTGCTGACACACACTCTGGTGCATTGAGGCTGCAAAAGACAACGATCGATGATGATCGATCTTATGATTGGTCATTGAGCAACACTGACTTGATGGAATATTTCTTTGAGCTAAAAATCGAGTAGTGAATTCTATCAATTCTAAGATTTAACGACCATAAGATTCGATCCACATCCTTCTCAGTAATCAGAAGAAACCAATTCCGCAATTTCATCATTGGCGAAGAGTAGCACTGGTAACGAAGTTCAAGAGCTACGCAGCAAACAAATTTTTTCCTGGACGAGCTATCGTACTTTACTGTCACAATAGAAAACTGCGCGCAAATCAAATCTATGGCTTTGTGATATATGGAATGAGCATATAAGCAGCATTATCCAGCAAAATTACATGAACTTGCACAATAAAATAAAATGAGCAATCTGAAGGATCACTTGACGGGATGTAACTTTTCATCGCTAATTTTACGGATATGAAGCAACGCTGTTGATTCACTACCTGGACTAAGCTCGTTATAGATGAAGAAATCATTGTGGAAGAATTTTCACACAACCATCAAGAAATTATTCCCTTTTAAAACGTGAATGGACGTAATCTTTGATTGTTCATCGCATTCGACACTAATGTTCCCGTCATATTGCCATTTCTTTCAGGTGCATGTTCTGTAGTGAAGAAATATACACGTAAATGCACAACAAGAATATTGAATACATAAATACAGAGAATAGTGGCCCAGAGAGGTCGAACTTGGTAAAGCTCTTAATAGTATCAGCTTCAACTTTTGCTGGGGAGTAACTATGCATTTTCGAGAAAAAACCAAAGAACCCTAAAAGAGTCAAAACTGCAAAAAGCGTCGAAGGGAGATCCCATTAGCGAATTCGCGACGGAAGATCCTTGCTTAGAATCTTATTTTCCAATAACATGTAAAGGAATTTTGGATTTGCAAGAAAAGGGAGGGTCTGAAAACTGCTAAGATCTTGTAATAATGAACAAATAACTCTTGACTGCTGCAGCCAATCATTTCAAATTAAGCACGTGATTTTTCGAAATAGGCCATTACGAAGCACCGTGACAACATCGAAAAGAGTAGGGAAGAGAAATAGAGAAACTTAAGCTCATACCAATCACATCGAGGGAATGAGCTATCGCAAGGCATGTAGCTATTGCTGTTTTACGAACGTGTAACCAAAGGAATATGCAAAAAATCCGTTATTAGGATCTTAGTCAATCATTTATCACTTATTAGTTGGCTTGTTGGAATTCTTATGCGGGAATTTTTCGCAACATTCCGAAAAATGGGGTGCTTTTTGACCCCGTAGAAAAGCACTTCTCCACTTCATTGATTTTCAATGATGTTGAATGGCATTTCATGATTGGCATATTTAAAATCTGTCGGCGAAGTGCAAAAGCAACATGGCGTTGAACTTTGTGGTGATTGCGAAACAAGGAGGCAGCCTAAGCACAAGCCCTCTTTCCTCTGTTAATCCTCTCATTAAACCTAATCCTCTCGCATTACAACATCACAACGGTTTCTGATTGAAGCGTGCGTGCATTTATGTTCGCATCTGTGAATCGCATTGATTTCACGTTCGTTCATCGTTGTTTTTCATACGAATGCGATCCATAAGTTGTGCTGTTGAAGCATTAAAAAGTTGAATTCTTATGGCACTTCGATGACGTCACTACCACTAATGAAATATGGTATTGCCAAGGAAATGGATCGCAGCCCACATTCGACTTTTTCCAACACGTGCAATTTCTACTTTAATTTGAGTTCATACTCAATTAGCGAACATATCATATAATATACAGTAAGACATAGTCAAAAGTGAATGCGGAAGCGATCTAGAGTTGTTTTGGTAGCCGCTTGCAACGAATATTAATTCATCGCGATAAATAAACAACGGAAATTTCCGCCGAAACTCCATAAGCATTTGTTGAACCAACGAACGCCTCTCTCTGGTAGGTGGAATTAACCATCCGTTATTGTCATATGGAAGTTCATCAATCAAGAGCGATTGAGACGATAAAATTTCATGAGCGTATCAATATGGACATATTGAATCGGCCAAGAAAGCGAAAGAAATGCAGCGAAATGACTAAGAAAGTAATGGGAAGTGAAGGCGCTGCTGTTGCCGAGGAGACTGAATTGCGGCGGCCTCGTTTCTTTTACCGATTAAGGCCCTCCAGCCAAGTGTCAGTGTGCGTATGTGTGCAGGAATTGTGCCTCTTACGTTGTCACCTTAACCGAGCCAAACGAACAACTAACTAACCAACAAATCCCTGTGCGCTTTCTAACGCACAAATACGATATCGATTCCCGTCGTTTCTACAACCCATTTACTGCCAGCTACAGATGCCAGCTGAGGTCTTGTAATAACGGCTCGTTTACTATGAACGACATCGCATACAAAGTTGGTCGTGAAAATCATACTAACTCTCCATTAACCGATTCTTTGTGATCATTATTGTGGTTATTATAACGGAAAACTGTTGTAGCCTCTCAATGGAAACATTTAAAACATTTCAAGGGCAAGGAGAATAATGCATGAAAGTGTTTAAGATAGCCCTTATATCCCGAGTTGTTGGCAGATTTGGTCAAGAAATCATTTACAAAATCTAGGAGGCAGAAAAGAAAAATGTATTTGTGATTTTTAAGCAAGTGCAGAGAGAGGAGAGGTGGACTTAGAAAAAACTATAACGTAAGAAACATAAAGTGTACTTGATCTGGGCAAAGGTAAAGGAAAAGGCATAAATACGAGTTGAAAGGCAGTAACTGCCCATTGTTTCAAAGACGGCCCTAAATAGCAAATACAGTAGAATCCGCAGGATTGTTTTAATTTAAAGTCATAAATTCAAGGTTGAACTGCAAAAATATGAGATTTGAAATAAATTGTTTCCTGACGAATTCTAACAAGAGGTATTCTATACGAGCTATGGTTTATTTGCAGGAAGCGTTTCGCTGAATGAAAGCAGACAATGAGGCACAGTCTGCGAGTTCCGATTCTTAAAGCATCAGTCCTTCGGGATTCAGTCCGCAGTGATTCAATGAGTCATTACTTTCTGATAGGAAAAAGGATCGTCGTCTGATGTCACTATTGCAGTCTAGAAATGATTCCAGTAATATGTGCCTATGATTACTGTTTTCTTAATCATATGAAAACGAAAGAAATTTAGCATATAACAGATTACTTAGACAATATTTGAAATAATTTTTGTACCCCTTATATGCAATGAATAGCCTCGACTTTACCATTACCAACATCGCTTAACCATTTACTATTTGTAATCTAACGTGCGGCGATTTTATCGTTAATTTTATCACACTCTATTACCGAGTAATTATTTAAATATGAGGGCATTGGATATATACTAGACAGTTGATGGTTGTTTGAGCGTGATAGGTTAGTAGCTAATAGCAGATGGCAATAGCGACATTCGTCTGCTCATTTCTATTGTTGTCGCTGGACGGCGGCTATGTAAACTGTTGGCGTTGATGTGCTCTGTATGCCGCATCGACGGCAGCAAGTCAGCAATGCAAAAAGCACACCATTCGTTTGCGCAAACTTATATTGCGTGCTTCTTGTTCGCTGGCAAATCACTTCACTCCTCGTTGTGCAGTTTCCTTTTTTCTCCCTAAATTGTACAGTTTGCTTTGAGTACAGCAATTTGCTCACATCAGTGGTAGCAGAATTAGAAATAACTCTACGAAAGATAAACAAGCGCCAAGATATTTGATCTCCCCACCACTTTTCGAGGAAATGACGAACGCCGATACAGAAAATTTGTGCCATATCTTTTTTCTTCTTATTGAATTTATCTGTTGATTACCTCCTATCGCTCTTCATTGAGGACTATGAGGTCAGTTTTGCCCGAAACGAAATTAAATTCCATGGGAACTGCAGTGGGTGTAAACCAATTTGCTGTTAATACATGGGATGTGAGAGAAGCGAGTAACTGCAACTGTTTCACTACATTTTCGTTGCACTTATAATGAAGGAGGATCCCAGCATCGTAAATGTGAAACTTCTAGTAATTATAGAAGTGCTTTGAACATCGAATGAAACATCGGGATGGTGACGGAATATGTAGTGTGAATGATGTGGAGTTGTGTTCGATTATTGATTGAATGGGAGAGGCAGCCGGTCGGGTGCACTGAATGGCACGCTCACCGATTGTGTTCACTGTGCCATGGTGAACATCATTCAACTCGCAACCACCTCGTAAATCGTGCACATGTGGGCTTCTATAACTTTCTTCATATTCCTACGGGAATGTTTTGCAATTCTGCACCAATCTGCCGAATGGAGTGCAATGAAATAATCGTTTTTGTCTGTTATTATTTATTTCGTTTTCACTTCTTTCAACTCATCGTTTTGATAATATAGTCATTACAGATTTATATGTGATAGATTTATTATACTCGTTATGAAGCTAGTCACTCGAGCGATATAAATGAGACTTATGAGAACGGTATATCTGTCCCAAATCTTAGAAAAGAATACTTTCCGATATATGTGCACGCCACTTCCACATACATAGGCAGATAGGAGAGTATTTTATCTGTGATCAATTGTGCGTTTTTATCTTTGCTATATATTATAACAGGTAGAAATCTAATGGGAGAACGAGTGTAGAATCTGGCACAATATGTTCTATTGCTTGTCGCTCACCTGACCGACTTTTACATGTTAACTGATCCGACAATTCTTGCTGCTATTCAGAAATGTTCTTCCTTGAACAGGTCGGCGTAAAATGATAGTTGGGCGAGTGCAAAAGACATGCAATTCCTTTTAACCTTTGAACGCTTAAATAAACTTTAAACTTACAACCTTTAAATAACTGCAACTCTATGTCACCCTACATTATATAGATTACACCCATCAGATTTCTCGATACCAACTTCAGCGATCCTGGAATTCCAGCTACTGAAGTTTCATGCACCTCACTACCGTTCAAAGATTGTTGCTATTACAGATATGGATTTTGTTACTCGTTTAGTTATGACTAGCCCGTCGTTAAGTAGTTTGTTTATTATTTAGGGGAGGGGGAGGTGAAGCAGGTGAATCCAAATGAATTTGAGGGGAACTTAAATCTTACTCATCGTTTGATCACCTGACTTGAAATAACGCATAAAGTATTGCTTAAAAAGACGAAAAAATCAGTGGTTTTGCTTGACGCGATGTTTAAATTTATTTTCGGTTGAAATAAACCTTTTCCAGAGATATTCTGCAAAAATGTATTCAGCTTATGAAAATATGTTTCTTCAAAAATGAATTTGCTACAGCAGGTACGGAGACAAGCAATTCTGCAAGATCACGTTTTGTTCTGCACAGCAACCTTTTTGATTAATTCTTATGCGGAATTTTTGGCTTTGGAGTTAAGTGTGCAAAGAATTTTTATAAGAGGTTTTATAGAAAGCGTAATTGTTAGAAATTTGGACGCTGCTTTGATAAGCTGTTACGGTATTAAATTTCGATGCTTTTTTTAAATGGAAGGCTTAAAATGAGGTTTTCATGAAACCAGCGGGGAAATTAATAATTACAGTTCTTTTCTTAAATCCATCAGTTCAACAATAGCAGTTGTTCTTTCAATTATTGCAGAATCGGTGATTAAATGTCCATTGATGGTGTTATATAGGGGACGATCATCAACCATAGCACATAGGAGGCAGTCTGCGTTCTTTTCATCTGGCCTATGAATGAAAGAACTAGTGTAGTGCTTATGGCGATACAATAAAGCACTGCAACAGATGAACATTTCTAATAATCGCACAATTCAGATATTATTGATGTTCGTTAACAACTATTTTCGTTGACTATAATTTCTCTGTAATGAGAAATGCAACTTCTAATCCCCGAGGAAACCATTACAACGCTTAAACTTTTCATTAATTGATAAAAACTTTACTTATTAAGTTTATTTAAAATTAAAGGACGCATAGCGAGAAGTCACGATGAATGTTATTGAAATACTGTGAAACGTTGAAGACGACAGTCACAATTCATGTTGAGTCTTCTTTCATTGTGAATACAGATAAATCAAAAGAAAAGCTTGTTTTAGGTGCTTAGTTCAATATTTAGGATGTTATGCATTCAGCATCGGTCTATTGCATATCGATTTCAAGGTGTAATAGTTCTCTATCATTTGTGTTGTTTGTACTTTTCGGTTATCGAACAACGACACCGCAAAAACGTTAACTTGCTAGCCGTTCTAAGCAATTTAGCACCACTATAAACAGTCGTGCTTGCTTCCAACAGGTTTGTCCCATGTTTCATATTTCCCCTCTTTTATTTTTCGCTTCATTTTCAATGAATACCATTCGAATTCATTTCCTATCATTATTTCATCATAATTTCAGTTCATTATTCTATACCGAAATTATTCTAGGCCCACTCACCGCTTTTTTAATCGGAAGTTTGTATTCACAGCTGAAGAAACACTGCTTATATTTCGGTTGCTACGTAACCAGATTATTCAGCCATTCGATCATCTCGATATTCGTTTTGCGTGCAGCCACAGTCACACATATTGCATCATAACTAAATGTCTTCCGAAATATTTGCGATTTAATGCGATGAGGTAGCTTCTTTTTTGTCACGAGCGTTTAGGTAGAATAACTTTTACGGGAAGAATTTTGATTTGTAAGGCTTCTCCGGAAAATTAGATAGTGAGCTGTGAAAGTTTGGAAATTTCCGGAAATCTTCATCAGTCGAAGGCTTCTCCAGAAAACATCCATATTTTGCTGGATCTGTTCCCAGGCTCTAATGCCCTTAGTGTGCATCAAATGAACGTGCACCGGCATCCTTGGCGTGCAACAGAAATTGTTGAAGCGTTCGATCGATGTGGCACCTGAGCGTGATCTCGATGTCTCGCAAGTAGCGTTTGTTGTGGCCCTTGTCTTGGGCCTCTCAGATGGGATGGTGTAGATATGACGGCGGTCCTGGCAGCGTACCAGCGCCTCATCGAAACGAAGGTGCCTAGAAGATGAGCCGTCACAGCATTCGATCTAATATGCAAAACGTTTCTCAAATCTCTTACTTTCAAACCAACCGCTTCGAACCCGATCGTTAAATGTCCTGAAGAAGATCTCATCGTTCGACTGTTATGCTCACTTTGCTGGAGGTCACGAACGTACTGGCGAGTGAGCGTAATCAGCTTGGCTGTAGCTGAGTTTTAATTCTCTTCAATGAGCAGAATATTGATGCCGTTCATAATATTGTCTTCGAACGGTCGTTCTCGCTTGGCGAAGGTGGTTTTTTTCAAATCTGTATGGTGAAGGGCAGGTTTTGAGCCAGTTTCATCTTCTCAAACAACCATCCTTGCGTAAACATGTAATTCATCTGTAAGCCTCTTTCGCAGGCACAACTCGTTGAGCAGCGTCAACTCGTTATTCAGCTAAAGAGGCGTGCAATAAGTGTGATTCTAATTCGGTTCTAACAAGAAAAGTCGTTCTCCGCCAAATTGGCCTCTAACTGCGACATCTAATGTTTCTTCGTGGTAGGAAAGAAACCTGAGATGCTTCAATTTCATTTGCTGTTATACACCGACTGAATGAATTATGCGATTTGAATGTTCTGCTGAAATATGAGCGCCCCGATGTTGTTACAGTGATTGGACCCGTTAAATGATGAAAATCCAGGCGCTTTAGTATTACTAAGCATACGTTGTTCTATATTTTATAGTGACGGGTTGCCTGTTGAGAGAGTTGGCGATGTTAGCTGTCCAGAGAGGCGGTGTTTCTATTTTGGGAGGAAGGGAATTGAAAGCCTCGATGTTAGTTTCATAGACTTTTCTCTGTGTTGATGAGAACTTGTTGATCTGGAATCATTATGTGGCATAGTTGCAGTTCATTGTGCTCTGAGCTACCACATGGATGACTCTGCCGAGCGTCTCAAAGCTCCGATTGATGTGTTGTCGAGTTATCGTCAATGCAGGTGGGTGATTTGAATTACGCTTCAAACCTCACGGATGAACGTTTAAACCTAAACAAACGATTTAGTGTTTTTATGCAAAAAGCAGCCTTATGGACTTAATTCATGTGGCAAGCAGCGGCATTAATGTCAATGATTGCATTCTTTGAAATGATTCATGCCGGACATATTTTTCCTGTGTGCAAGTGGGTTTCTCTATTTGCTGCTATAATTCGATTGTCCTCATTATTACCTCTGCCTACAATAAATCGATATTGATTGCCTCCTAGAACTTTTCATTCAACTTTTCAACTCTTATGTTGGCTGAGGTAGACATTTTAGACCGTTTTTAATGCACCATGAAATATACGATCATTTTCTTGTTGAATTCCTTCACATGATTACTCATAGAGTTCCTTAATGGAGATGATTTTAATACGACGCCGCATCCTATTTGAGATAGCTTATCGATTAGCGTTATCGATTGCTTTTGCAGCATTCTTTGTTTGTGGATTGTTTGTTTGCAGCAATCGATTGATTCTTTATGTGCACGCAGTGTTACCTCAGGTATGGGAAGTTTTTGCAGGAAATGTGCAAAGAATAATGAGAAAGCAACGATTTACTCTGACAATGCTAAATCGCTTAAAAATATGTTAAAGGAAATTTGAAAATTAAAGAGGCTGTTGGGTACATTTTCGATGACATTATCAGGTGCAGAGAGGGCTGAGGTTTCAAGTGATCATTTCAGAAACTCTCTTTGCAATTGGCGATGACATTTTGCCAGATCCTTTCGTTTATAGCATCGGAACATTTCTTGATGGCATGCCGACAGGTTTGACCTGGACACGTAAAACTGTTGATCATTGAGAGACAAAGTTCATTCTTGCCTTTTACATCTGAAATATTCTTTCCTTTCTAGAACATGTTGCTGAAGGTCTTTGCCATTCTTCAATCCTTCTTATAATCTTAATCTTCGATGTTGCGCGATTCTGTTAACTTGGAAAGCCGCCATTGTATCTCTACTTCTGAAAAGTCTCCATCTACAGTTTTTTTCTGGTTATAGACATGTTTCCCTTGTATCTTCGATTGTCAGTATATTTGAAGTTGTCGTTAGAGGTTCTCTCTACGAACACTTTAGACGTGGTGGTTTCTTACCGAATTAGTTTGGTTTTTGAAGCGATAAATTAGAACTTCACAACTGACTTCATTTTGCAGTGATTGGTTAAAAGCTTCGAATGAGTACAATCACGCTGATGTCGTTTATATTGATTATGCAGAAGCATTCTGTACGATTAATCACTGAAAATTTTTAAATATTATAACCACGAAGCAGGTGTATTGCATTGAATCAAATTCCCTTTGTTCAACCGTTCGTTCATTCGGAGTTGAAGTACGTGGATGCATTTCGGAACAACATGTAATAATCAGTGGCTCGACTTAAGGTAGTGAGTTCGGGCAATCTCTGTCCATCATATACGTTATTAATGTAGCATGTAAATTATTTGAATACTTCCTAGCAAGTTACTTCAACGAGGTATTCGAATTCCTGTCTGAATGATTTAAAGCGTGATCAACTCGAATCAATAACTATATATATATATATATATATATATATATATATATATATATATATAAAGCATCAGTTCCAATGTTGAACATCTTATCTCGATGAATTATTACAGCTGTCTGCTAACCGAGAAGCAGTGTTCTTGAACGTTTCTGTTTGTTGCTTCTGAGATGTCGTTTTTTTGATTCATTGACTCACAAAATGGCACCTCGTTTCTTAATGACTGCATTATGGTTCCGGACCAAGCTGTGCATTCCAAAGCTACTCAGCCAATCAGTTCTCCTTGCTGTACAGCTCAGCGTCAGTCGTTATGTCGTCTGAATGGCTGTCGGTCTATGCAAAAATAAGTGCTGCAGTTTCCATCAATAATTAATTCAGTTTATCATTTTTGTGTAACTCTCAACTCAGAACGCCTTTTTTTTGTTACTATAGCACGAGATTTCCTGGATGGCAGGCTGTTATTAAAGTTGAGCCTCAAAATGATTAACTAAGGTCCAGCTCAAGGAGTGTGGGAATGTCAAGATGCTAAAAGACACTGAAAGTTTCTGCCCGGGTGGAAATATGAAACGAAGTTGATAGGCGTTTACACTTTGCTCGGTTTTCTTAATGAGTCGGAATGTCGCTTAAAATTAATAATTCGTCTACAATTATTGCACCACACGTCGATTTCGATTAAATTCAAATTTCCTTTGTAACGATAGTTTAGAAGCATTCAAGTAATGGAAATTCATAGATAATCGCAATGAAAAATTCTGTATTTATTAACTTCCTGTTATGCTAATTGCTAATAACTGGAAGGGGAAAAAATTTTTGTTTATTCACTCGTATATGCTAATCATGTGACTGTTTCGATCAATGACGGCTAATTATTATGAAATATTTGAGCAATAGCTTTCTCTTTTTTTTTTTTCATTTCTTACTGTCTGTTTGCACATGAAAAGCACGTGTAGTCCATCAACAAAGAAATCGATGAATTGCAGGTGAAGTATTCACGAAGAATCTGATTAAGCAAGAATCGATTCACAAGTCTATTATCTATACTTACTGATCATAGTCAACTTCAAAGTTCATTAAGCGCTGACTCGGATCAGCTTTCAACCAGAAATTGATGTTTTCCTGCTTCTGCTTGCATTTTGATTTACGCAGTGAGTCGATCACGCCATCTGGGAAACTTTATACTTTCACTTTTAGAACTTTCATTTACATTATAATCAAAAAGAATCCTCAAAACAATGTCGCATCGATTCATCCCGAGTTAGTGTCAGACAATAGTTCCTCTCATCTACTCTTACTGTTCTCGAAAGTTGCTGTAATGGGCGTGACTACGGCATTCACAGAGATTAGTCAACTTAACCTGTTTGCAGTTTTTTCGATGATGATATGACGAGCGTGGTTGTAATTTTTGGGATATTACGTCACATCGTTGCTTGCCTTTTTCTACTTAACTCAGTAATTCTACTTAAAGATGTAGCAAATGCTTTCCGAATCTCAATCAGTGCACTCTTTCGTGATCCTATCTTATATCCACTATATAAATTTTGGAATTACATAAAAGACATTCACTAATTAAATTTTTATGCCTTGAAACAAATAGTAAAAGAGGTACGAAGGCAGTATAGACTATGATGTATCGAAGAATGAGAGATGTTTCATTGAGTGTGTAATTATATTAATTTGATGTTTAAATCGATTTCTAAAGATAAACTATACTAAAGTTACTCGATGAAAATTTGAGCGTTACAGTCTTATGATACTTCACTTATGAAAACGTTGTTTAATTCGAAATCAGTATGTGCTCATCATACGAACATTTTTCTAAGCAAGAGAAGCCATTAGGTAACTAACTGACCAGATGAAAAAAAAAACGCAAATAAAGGAACTGCAATGAAACATCGCATCAATATAAGGGGTGGCAATTCAGTGACAAAATATTGTCTAATTTATGCAACAATTTTTATGATCGGCTTGATGAAAAACAAAAAACAATTCGTTGAAATCTATAAACATTTGCTGCTTCTTTGTATTTTTATACCGATTATTTATTCTTACTTAGCTGTGCATATTCATCAATTCAGTATTGATTCATTATTATTATTAATCGTTTTTAATAATTTTCCGTTTTATAAGCATCGAGACAGTATGACTACTCAGCAATCAAAATATTGCATTCATGCATGTTTCGACTTGGAATCACTCTATATTTGACATTGAAAAATTTCTTTCCACTCAACAAGCTTTCCCATATGAGTGTGTTTCGTTCACTACCAACAATACTTCATTGCCTTTATGTTGTACAGGCATGCAATAGCTGCAAAATGATTTCCATATTTATGATGATCAAACATGAAATTTATTCTACTTAAAAATGTTACGATGAAATACTCGTCAGATAATTTCCCTTTCTTGCATACTCATCAAATGGTAATAGTAATTAAAGCTTAGTGGTAAGTCACTTTGATTGCATTAAATGCTTTTGAACGGTACATATTTGCCGTTCCCACCGTAGAAACGTCGTTGTTAGCGCTATTTCATAGTAGCAACGAAAGCCAACGGCTTAAGGCGTTGTATTTTTCACTATGAATAACTCGGATTGTTGTAAAGTGAAGGGCATATGTGAGTGATGTTTTATAGCAATATCGGAAGCAACGCTCATTCTTTTAGAGGTGTATTCATCCACAGCAACACGTCGACATATTCTCCACTACGGAAGCTCGCTAACACCTTTGAATATGATCAGTAGTTGATTGTACATTGTGCTTTGCGCTTAGTGATCCGTTTTCTACCAATTCTTTTATTAGCGTCATGCTTTGACCAATTTCGTCAAGGCCACTGCCTCATTTTGCATTAATTTTCAAGCTTTTGATTAATTATTCAATATCTCTTTTCATATTTTTTGAACTCAAATATTACTTGGAACAATTGCTATTAGAAATTTAAATAAACGATGTTTCTCTTTCATAAATTATTGTATGATATATGTGCCATTGCCATAACTAGACGATGCTCTAGTCAATGAAGAGCAAATAGTGAATATTTAAAAAAAAAAAAGAAAATGGTTATAATCAAAAAGAAGCCAATAGTCAGTATATTTCACACAGTTGAAGCATAAACAATGTCACAATTTTCACTTGGATTTAATCACTGCATAGCGTGATCATAATAACTCGCTAGCAATTGAATGAAATTAATTGCAAAACAATATTTAATTTATTTCCCATTCATCTCTCATCATCCTCTAATCGTCATTTATCTACCAATAATCAATTAGAATAGTAAGTGAATCGAACATGGTGTCTTTAAATCAATCCGATCGCGATGTATTTTAATCAGTATCGAGACCACTGGCTAAGCAATTCATCAGCAAATTACCCTTATAGCCATCTACCTGCAGTATCCTCAAAAAATGGATTTGTCGAGTGTGGCTTTGCACGTCGATTCATTCATTCATTCATTATGCTCAATCATGGCAATGACTATCGCATTAATAACCAATCTGGCGTTGCTCATTTGCCCTTACCTTGCTATAAATTGGCTATTGTTGGCATTGTTTCGAAATACGCTTTTGCTGCATTGTCCTTATAGTACCTTCTCAACTCTTAATTTATATTTTTGTTTTTGCTTCCGGATAAACAGTGCGAATTTATTACTTCCTAATGTATAAAATAGGGAAATGTGCAGCATTGCAAATACAAATTACACTTTAGAATGTTAATGGATGCGCCGGATTCATTTTTTGCAGAGATGTTATGTAAGAACAGAATATTGATATGATTTCGTTCTTCGAGAGTGTGATTCCATTGCGCCTTTCTAGCAAAGTCGTGCTCACATCAATAAGGAGCCGCAGCGGTATTTTTTTTTTTTAGTGTTTGAATGAGCGTGCCCAGCTAATGATAGGCTAGGCGAGAGAGTGTTCGAGAACATGCACGCATCGTTGAAAGAGCGCAGAAAGCACAAAACGTGGGTGATTTGACGCCGAGCGTCCGCGTTCGAGAATCTGAAAGCGAAAAAAATTGAAGTTCAAAACGATGGGGAAAAATTGAAAATTTTATGAGGCAAACTTTAAAGTTCAGTTTTGGGAAAGTTTTATGAATTAAAAAGTGAGATTCTAAATTCTAAAACAGAAACTTCCCAACATCGGTGAACTTTTCTCCTTTTGTTTGGTCTGAAACTGTAGTATTGTTGGTCTCTAATTGAAATGCAGAAATCGCCAGAAAATGGTCACGTTTATTATCGTTAACCGAATCCCTTTTGGCATTTATGAATTACGAGAAAGTTGAAAAGTAGGTGCATAAAAATTCACGTTGGTGCATGCAACGCCATTAATTGATGCATTGGGGCTTTGTGCACATTATATAGGCGCTGTAGAAATCTTCACCTTAGCTAAGGACTAGCAGAGAGCGCTGATTCGAAGGACTCTGATCTCAAATAGGATCGTCACTCTTTGTTGTCGGTCACTTTACTGGCTTCCTTTTTAAGCGGCTTTCTGTGAAAGTTTTCAGATGTTGATTGCTGCATTCCATGAAAAAATTCTATCAAATGAGGAAGGCGATTTTAAAAAATCATAATGGACGACGGGGTTTATAATTTCTTAAAAATAGCTTTTTCAAGAGGGTGCGAATTCCTTTTTTCTACCATCATTTTCATCGACATAAAAGTCGCATGACTGTTTGCTTTTCACGACGTTCCTTTATACGGTATCCTAACGAAGATCCAATCGATATGAGGTGCAATGCGTTTCATCGGTCGCAATGAAGATCACCACAGCAACCGTCGTAATCAAAAATCAGGCAGCTACCTGTCTTCAGTGATGAAGGCTCTCTTTAGCTGAATTTTTAATGCACGTTTGGCTGTTGTACATCAGCGCATGTGCTATCCACATACTTAGTCATTCATTTCCTATTAGCTCTTAACTGCTTTAGCTCCCGCTTCTTAAAAGTTTAACTCCATTCATATATGAGTATGATTGTCGAGCAAATACAGAACTTTTCCTACTATAGGTTTATTTCCTAAACTCTGCTCAATCGGTCTCAGTGGCCGATCATTTCAATAGAAAATGACGAACGATTTTCGCATGAGATCTGCTTGCAGAGGTAAGAATTTATATTCAGTGGATTCAAGCATTTAGATTACTACTAAGGAACAGACTTCAAATAAACGTGTATCGCTAACTGAATTTTGAAGTGAGACAGAAACGGTTATGTCAACTGCCTTAGCATAGCACTGAGCATGTTGGAGTATGCTCGAATGCCTTTATTGCTCGGCTTATTGCATGGTGCCCATAATTCACTGTGGCGATCACGTCTTCCGATAGGCGTCGACCGCACACTGCGCAGCGTCCATCCACCCACTGGTAGAGTGCCATACCACACGAGGCCTCTTAACGCTGCTATGTCGACCGGTTCTTCACGAGAAGTCACTCTTTTCATTTTTGTTTCAAGGATTACATAAATGTTCATACCTACTCAACTGTTAGGTATTCTTCAGCCTAACCTTGACCAGATGTGTCAATCAACATAACTTTATGCGTCTTTTAGAAGTTTATGCTTGGTTAACGTTGTGCAGCTGTCTATTTGAGAGTTTAAATATTGCGCTGATTGCGTTTTTATCTTTCAGCTCTTACACGCTGTAACCTAGTCATCGTCACAGCAAATGATGAAACAATAGTATGACCTAGGAAACCAGTAGAAATTTATTGTTGTACGCATGACTCATAACAGTTGTTACTTGAGGTATCAGAACGCTTACTTTTATATCCACTGAAATAAATTCTTATCAGCATTCACTGTGAAAGTAATGAGTCCTATGCTATCGCCTATGTGAATGTGGAAGATCTAAATCATCAGAGTATGCAATTTTTAAGAGTATTACTAGAAATGTTGAACCATGGGATGTTCTCGAGCTCTATTTATATGTAATGCATCGGAAAGACAGCCTCATTTGAATTGTTTGTCATTATGGTTTTTACATCATACAATATACTGTTGATTAATAAAAAATGTCATTTACTATTACGTTGGAATAGTACCTAGTTATGTGACAATGTTTTTTCCCGTTAAAACGAGCAGAGAATTCTGTCTTTTTTGTTGCATCATGAAAAGAAAAATGACTGCAACTTCATGCCACTGACTCTTCTTGATTATTGTTCATTGCAGCACGGACAGGCGTGCCCAGCAAATCTCCACGTTCTTCTCCAGTTACGTTTACGAAAGGTTTGTCGCCTCTAAACCGACTATAACACGGAATGTTTTTATATGTGAATCATTTTATTACTCTTTTAAAGTTTTCAGCTTTCTTATAGTAAGCTGTTGGTTCATTTAGGCTTAACAGCTGTCCCGTAAAGTGGCTCTCGGTGCGATCAAAAATTCCACAACGGTGATGTTTCAAAAACATGTTCATAACGTCATCGCGATTGCGTTAGTATTCGGCATTGGTAGTGCCGTTGGTAATGCTTCTGGAACCGCATCAGAATATTTGTCATATGTGAACCCACTGGAACATTTCCATTTCTGGGGTGCCCATAATCAGATCCTGCAGCGATCGCCTTGGTGGCCTACTTTGTGCTTCAACGTTGTATTTCTGAATACGATATACTAAATGGCTTATCGAAATAGCCATTTAGACGAAATGAAGTAGTAAGATGACATCATAAAAGCGTGTTCTTTGTTGTTATCTTTGTTCGACATAAGTTGATAGTAATACGAGTTTTGTCGCTCCATTTAAAACGTTTTTTGAAAGTAAAGCAGAGTTTCGATTCTCGCAATATCAAAATGATTTTTAAACATTTTTCGTCATTTTCGTTGTGTTTGTTCGTCCGTTCAATCAATCCCCTATGAATGTGTCACTCCCGTTTTGTTTTTTTTTTGTTTTTTTCACCACAATTTTGCCGCATAAACCACAGCTCATGCATTGCTGACGCGCTCACACTTCTCTTAGTCATTCGTTCTTCTCATATTTTCATTTATTCTTCGGATAAGTCATCATCTTTTAGTACTACTTTCGGTATCTTCCAGGGATAATCGTCTGGGAAAAAATTAAGATTCATTTTTGCTCGAAAGGTTATATAATTTCACAAAAAGATGGCTGGAAATTTGGAAGGTTATAAGATTGCATATTCTTTTTAAACGACTTTCGTAGTTGCACGTTGAACGTTCAACTAGGTTTTGTATTCAAACTCCTAAACGCTCCAGTAGAGGCCTATATAGGTGGTATATAGCGTTTTATATTTATATGTCAAGGAGCGATTTGTTGAACAAGTGGGAAACTCAACAAACTAGATCCATTGTGTGATGCCGTAAAACATCTGTGTAAACCACCTTCCATCTCAGCAGCAGTATATGAGGGATAAGTAAATAAAACATTTTTCCTCTTCAGACAGGTGCAGTTTTCATAGTGTTTTGAAGCTCATAAATTTTTCCACTATATCATTGTTTTCTTAGCAGACAAACCTTTAAATGAAAATGTGAAATGTGGTGGATGTGCCGGCTATATACATATGCCCATGAGTGAGGTGACAGTAGAATATGCGTCCTTCTATTCTAGATAATAATGAGTGCGGTGATTAGCGCTTTTTTCTTTCTTCACTACCGTTATCTCCAACTTACCCCCTCCTCTCTCCGCCACTCTTTTCCATAACAGACCAGTATAGGTGATTGCGGCGGTCAAGTGTATTGTGGTCTTCCAACCAGCAGATAATGATGTGTCGGGCACGGCAAATTAATGGATTTGCAACCTGCTGTGTCGGCAACGACTGGGATTCGATGTTTATTTATTGATGCTCTTCATTTCTACGGGCTTCTCTTTGCGTTATTGACGAGGAACGTCACTTTGGGAAGTGCGGCGTTGTCTTAGTGACTCTAGCCGACTGCTCAATTCTTAGAAGTTTTGTATAGGATGCGCTGAAGCTGTAGCATGCATCACCTTTATAGTTCTTTTTTTTTTCAGTAGGCGGACCTTCACTGATCCCTCTGGAGAAGAGCCAATGCATATTGTTTATTAAATTTTCCTACCATACGGATTTCAGCTCTCTACGTCATATGCGAGGGAATGAGTGATTTCATCGCCTCCTTTGCCTGGGAATGAGGAGAGAAGAGAGGAAGTGCCCGAGAATCGGAGATTTGGAAGTTTAATTTGCTGCAGCCTGTGCTCTTCTCGTGAATCGAGATTAAGTTGCTAGTTTTATGCTGTGCATGGCAACATAAATGTTGGAGCATTATTGCAAAATTCTTTAGTGTTTATTGTTGGGCACTCCTCGAATATTGTTGCTCAACTTTGGTCGTCATCTTTTCACGTTGACAATAATGTTGTAGATATTCAGAAGTATTTCAAACCTTTTTGCCTTTCGTAGCACTGAACATCATTGATTGCACAGCCTACAAGAATATTCAATTAGCCATCCTTTGCTGTATAATTATAAAGCGTTCCTCTGTCATTTCTTTTCATGTAATATCAACGTCGACTTGCTTCAAGATTAGAGTGTTCATGGTCTTCAGGTACTTCGCAACAGTTGCAAATTCGCATCTTCCACTTTAAGTAGTCGGTAGCGAAAAATACTCAACCGTTTTTATGAACAGTCTCCATTCCATTTCCAATTTATTGCGCAGTAATGTGCAATTTCTGTTCTCAGTAAATGATTCTTATATATATATATATATATATATATATATATAATGTATATATAATGTATATATAAACGTAATCCAATTCTCGTCATCTGCTATATTGAAATGGTAGCCGCGAAAATTTCTACATGTCGTTTCTTTATTTCGTTCTTTTCTTCATGCTTATTCGCAGTTTTCTTTCCCATTTCTAACCGATCGTCTCAGGACCACTGTTTTTTGCATCAGTAACCACATTTTGCTATTATTCGGAGTTGCAACTCGGCGTGACGGTATCTGACACTATTTACGTCGTATTTCGTGGTGACATTTCAACGTATTGTTCACTTGGCGTTACCTATACTTAACAACATGAGTAGCAATATTTCAGCCATCTTTAAGTAAGTTTGTTCCCCGCATTTCGCTTTTGTATGTCAATGGCAATGATTTACGCCTCTGACAAATTTTTCCATTGGTATGCTGTTGAGTTTGGTCGATTTTAAAAACTTCACTGTAAGAGTCGATGCGGATATGGAGTGAGATAAAGAAAGGATAGGCATGAAGAGGGAGTCTATGGATTGTTAGTTTCAGCGAATCGCTTTCCCTCGTCAATGCAATATCGCAGAGTCCGGCAGACGTTTTTGCTGACGCGTGAATAGACAGGACGATTTTGTCCGATGTGATGGATGAGCACAGATGAGATGACATATCCCAAAGCAATCGATCTTTTTTGAAACTCTTTGAGTTTCGTTGCTCCCTATTCGATATGCAAGGATTTTGTGAAGCGAATCATTCCTGATGGGATTTTAGCTGGATTCTGAAGCTTTTCATTCACATAGTACGGCTGGATTCATTGTTTATTTGTCTGAACGGCCGAGTTATTTTTCTAAAGATTATATCCCCATTTCCCAATTTTGTTTCGACTAGAACTATTAAAAAACTTGTCTCCGATTTCATTATTTAATACGTTCGATTGCATAATAAATGCATTCAAGCATTTTTACTTAGAGTTTTGCCTGCAGAGTTGTTCCATCTTCTATTGCACTTCTCAGTGAAACACTCTTGTTGAATTCAATAAGCGCAATGTTCAATTTGGACATCGTTTGGTGCGCACTGCCGTCAGCACTTTTTAGGTAAATTTTAATGTATCGAAATCCATATCTTTGCAAAACAGAACCTTGAGGATATATTCCCAGTGGAAAGATCCTCGAGTGAAAGATTGCAACCTTTAAAATCTCATCCAAATGCAAAAGTTTACGAGAGGGATCAAAAGCTTGTGGAAAGATTGTTTTCGGAGGCTCATTCGATATGTGCGATTAAGATCGTTTATTGAAACGAATTTCTGCAATTTTATGGTGAATCATCTGTTGCGAGTGAAATTGATTCCTCAACAATGTTATGTATATCGCATTTGATCAGCTATGCATATTTCACTATTTGCTTTCCATTCTATACGATATTGTGTAGCGATTGTCTGAGGAGCTGTTCTTGTTTTTATCGGTTCCGGCGGAAAGAAGTTCGATCGGCTTGCAAATACAAACACGCTTCTACTTATGCGGCATTTCATCTGAGAGTCTACGCATCCACATCAGCTTTCCAGGTAACGATGCTTTGAAGATCCGCTCGAACAGTTTTTGCATTCCGTCTCCAATTTCATTAGCTATATCAGGCCATTATTGCTTGCACTCGAAGCAGAGATTGCAGGTGATCCATTCTTGAGAGCACTGTATAAGAGTTTAAGTTTGTAGACTGATCCAATTTGCCTTTCATTAGTGAATAAGCTGTGAAGCTTTTCCTCACAAACATGTCAGAAAGTATTCGTCATCACGATATTCACGCACTGATGTATTTCACTCGATCTCGAGACCGTGAACATTTTATGCTGATGTTTTTAAGGGCATAATATTGACTTCATTCCACGAAACAGATGAGCGATGCTGACGGAAGCATATTGTCCTAGGCAGCTGATGAAACAGCACTGAGCAGTGCTCAAAGCGCATTCATCGGCGCATCATCGAGAACGGTTTTGTGCGGCTTCAAATCCAAGCTAAACAGCTTCCGTTTTATGTACTTTTTATGAAAGTACGTTTAGATGAACACACAATTAGTACTGCTTAGTATGCATGGTTTTCAGAAATTGTACAAGGCGGCTTCTTCCACCTAGACGTCTGTAATTTTCGTTTGTTCGTGACAGCCAATTCATTCTCTGCTAATACTATAACTTTTCAATCATCACTCCTGGTCTATTAATTATGTCGTTTGAGAAGCTTGGTGCAATCACAGTCTCATCTTTCTCACGTCTATTAACATTGTCTGGCTTCAATGATGCTGTTGGAAGCATCCTAGTGCATTCCTGATTTGTGTTATTGATTCAGATCGATGAGTTTTAGTGTCGATTTGCACTCGAAATACCACGAAAGAATCCTTTCATTTTTTTCTCAGCATTTCGATGCATTTAATCCTAGTCAATGACAAATTGTTAGCAACAAATTGCATTGAAGTTTGGTGAGAAATTTCGAAATTAACTTTGCCACTAATTGATCTTTGATCACTTTCAAATTTTTGCTTCTTTTCGCTGCACACTTTTCAGATCGTACATTTACCATCTGCACTAGTATTTGAATATATGAGAAACACATGAAAATTTGATTTTGGTGCGTTTTCCAACATCTATGCATTTGGATTTTCTCATAACAACTGGTTGCTTGTTGATGTTGGTTTTGGATGGATATCATTAGATACGAAGCAGACCAACTTTTCTTTTTTCTCTCCACTCTAATCTACTTTTCTTGTGATCATAAAAGCTGACTACCAGAAATATGCTTTCTTCTATAGGGTACATGGCGGTCCTTCTCTCCAAATAATCCAGTGCAAATAGTGCAGCTTAAAGTTGCGTGAGTGGCAAGAAGCAGCAGCAAGTGGTTGCTGCTTGGAAGAATAAAGTTCGGATCCTGTCGAATATCATCACGGTGCGTGTAATAAAGCGTAGTCGTAATTTGAAATGTTAATGTGCTGCACACTATCAGAATAAAGACGCATTGCTGAGTGCTGAGGTGTTACTGCAAAAAGAGATTATATTATCGTAATAGTATTTCTTTCTCAAAAACAACTCGGTGTAAGCATCTGATGTTATATCGAAATGAAGATACATCGCTTGAGCTATATAAACGTTTTGTTTTGACACGTTGTTCACCTTTTCTGATTTATGATTCACATATGTTGTTCACAATGATGATGGAAGTGCGGCATGAAGCCACACGTTGCACTTCGCCTCATTTTCGATTTCTACTGATCGCCCATTTTTTCAAAGGCTTTCCAGTCATTCACAATCGTTGCCGATTGCCATTGCCCATAATTTGCGTAATCGCATTCAGGACCGTTCGTAGTGAGGCGTCTGTATGCAATATTGTTGACTTCAACTCTTGCGGGCAGTCACTGATGCTACGTGGCATCTGCTTTCTATTTGTGATCACATCAGGCGCATGTATTGCATTGTGTGTTGCTATCTTTTTATATCATTGAAGGGGAAGGAGGGGTGAGGAGGGGCATATAAAACGATTTTCGGGACTGCCATATGACGAGACTAGATTACATCTGCGATGATGTTTTCACTCCTTCACCCTCGTCCATTCCTCTTTCCAAGAAAAAGTCGCTCGATTATTGGTTTCATGAAATGTTTTACGATATGGTATGTACCACATCTTATGAAACATTCAGTTAGAGCAGTATACTTAAAGTTGATTTTATGTGAATGATATCTTGATAACATATAGAATTCAACGAGAGAATATGGCTTTTTGATAAAATTCAAGAAAACTCAAACTTCATAATCACCAGAGAGCTAAAATATCTCCCACATGAATTATTGAGTACAGGTCCTCTCCGGATTATCGGGAATTCCAAATTTACTTTTTGATTTATAGTAAAATTTGTGCCATTTTCATTTGTATATCGGTGGCAGTGAATATATAATGATCATTTCTAGAATGTTCAGAGTTATTCCACTCGAAAAGCCCGACTTGAAAGGGGCAATTGATGAATAAACGTACGTTCTCCCCATTCAATCATAACTTCTTGTTCAGTGTCGCACAGTAATGTCGTTCATAAAGCAGCTTTAGCGTGTTTCCGGCAGCGGTAGCAAATTCTTAAAGCGTTTTCAAAAGTTCACTTGCTTTGCGCATAATGAAAGCTTTTGTGGTATTTTCAAGGAATTAAGGAGTTGTCAATGTAGGCCATCGAGACACACAAAAGTATCCTACCTACTGAATCATTTTCAGCTCTACTGTTTACGGCTATTGATCCGAAAATTTCTTGAACTCCAACTTGCTTGTCGAGTAGGTAATTTTCTGTAGAAATAAACTTATGTAAAATCGTTCTGCTTCAGGAGTAATGCGATGGTTGATGTTCATAGTGTTTCGAATATGTGGCAACCGTTTATTGGCCAGTATCATATGCAAATTGAGCATGTGTCATTGCCTACAGCGCTTTGAAGCTAAGCTTGACTTCAGTGGTCGAGTGAATAATATCCAGTAATAAAGGATATTACTGCTCTCAACAACCCCGCAGCAGTTTTCTGCGATGGCATTGAAAATTTAAGACGATTTCAAAAATGCGAAAGCTACTGCCAAAATCTTATAGTGCCTGCTTATCATTGCGATATGTAATATAACAATGATGACGTTGATTCGCATCGTTAATTTGCATTGATCGATGGATTTCGACGCTTCGGTGGTCTTCGTAGGAGCTCGCCACTGTTGCGTTCAAGATGAGAGAGATCGTCGACATTCAGATGAGACAGTGCGGCGACCAAAATTGGAGCGAATTTTTGGGAGGTCATCGCAGAGGAGCGCGGAATGCAGCCAGGTGGTTCTTATAATGGTGATTCCAGCCTTCAATTGAAGTGCATCGATGTCTGCTACACTGAGGGGAAATATGCATCGTATGCGGCCTTGGTAGCCCTTGGACTGGGAACTGCGGATGAGATCCGTGACGATGCATTCGAACCTGTGTTGCAACCAGATAATTTTGTTTTCAGCCACAGTGGAGCACGCAACAGCAGGGCGAAGTTATACCGAAGGAGCAGGACTGGTCAAGAGCATGCTCGAAGGCATTCGTAAGGCTTGCAAATTTTTTCAAAGTTTCCGGCTAGACCGTTCGCTCAGTGCAGGAGAACGGATTGCAGTATGGGAGCGCCGTTGATTAGGAAGATTCGTGAGAAATATGTGGATTGCCCCATGAGTTCCTTCTGGGTCGTCTCATGTCCAAGAGTTCCGATGTCGTTTGGAGTCTTACAGTGCAACGTTATCTCTGCATTAATGCTGGTTGAGAACATTGCTCATTAGCTTGTATTAACCGCAGCGATAGTGAGGCATCCTATATTCAAGAATACTGGTGTTGTTGAACCCCACCAATGGAGAGCTCAACTGCTTTGTATCTCTGGAGTTACCTGGAATTACCATCCAGCTGCATTTCCCGAGTCAGCTGAATTGTCGTTGGAGATATTAGCCTTGAATGTGGTGCCCTTTCTGTGCCTTCATTTCTACCCGGGTGCGCCGCTGTCTGATCGAAGAATCGACACGTACAAAATACACAACATCGCTGAAATTACGCAGGAAGTATTTAATGCAGGGAACATGATGACAGCTTATGAACGTCGACGTGGCCGATGTGTCACTATGGCGGAGATATTCCGCGAACCCGTGTCTATGACCGAAGTGAGCGACCAAACCATGCAAGTCCAAAACAAGAATTCAGTATATTTCGTTGATTGGATCCCGAACAGCGTCAAGACGGCCCTTAATGATATCCCTCATGAGGGTTACAAATGAATATGACGTCTGTTGGCAATGAAGCATACAGCATCTGTTTATGCGGATCTTGGAGCAGTTCACTGCAATGTTTTGCCTCACAATTATATGATTCTGGTTGGCAATTAACTATGCTTTTCATCATTACGTTTCATTTGCAAATGCCTTTTCTTACCGGCTAATATGATAATAGTGGCGTTTTTTAATGACCATGGTGCTTATTTGAGCGGAAGTGGTGTTTACGGGTTTTACAATCTATATTTGCCGTCAAACTTTATGCAAATTTGGCGCTTAAGGATTACTCAGGATGGGCGTAGGGCAATACGTTGAAGTCTGTTAGCGGCTCTTGCTATTGATTGTATGCTATTGTTCAAGCTATCGAGTTGTTTTATAGTGGATAGGATTGTACTCAATGCCGCACAATTCGATATTAAAATTCGCAGTGCAGTGTTGATGGAAGTTTGCTTTTCGTTGGGAAATTCATTGAATATTAATTAAGTATGAGAAAAATTCATCGCTATTTTGTCCCCCGTGGCACGCCACCTGCTCGTTCGTTTCAATGCTCTGTACGAATAAATTGTTTCTATTCGATTTTCGGCGTTCAATATTTTCTTTGAGTATTTTCCATCGGTTTTTTAACCTCTGACTTTATGACTTATCTTTATAGGTGTTAAACGCAGAATATCATCATTTTTTTCAATTCATCTAATGAATTATGCTTTCACCAACTATTTGATTCGCCCAAAAGTTAGGCAGGGAAGTTAAGATGTTATGAGTTTGAAGTAGGCAATATCAATGAACTGAATTTGAACTGCTCATTTGTACCATCAGAGCATTTCACAGTGAAAGTTGTTATCAATGCTCTCCACTTAAAGTTTTTTCATTAATAATAGGACCTGATCACATCACCTTTCATCTGCTGTTTTCTTTGTCACGCAGCCGATACGGATTGCTTGAGGGTTGGCGAATGCTAAAGGCGCGCCAAAAATGACCGTTGTTAAGGCAACGTTCGTTCAATTTACCGGTCATGCTCACTTTTTTGGTGCCAATGAAGTGAATATAGTCGAGAAGTTCTGAAAAAGTTTCATTGAATGAGAAGCCTCGGGTAGTTGTGATTTCATGGGAAATGATCGCAACTTCACTGGTAAAGGTTTCCACAGTTTCTTTATGATGTTTCAAGGCTCTTATCGTCGCATCGCAAAATATTGCATATCAAATTTTTCTCCCATTTTCGAGTGTTTCAAGATTCGCCTTCTTCAATAAAGTGATATTTTTGCTACTCACAAACAGTTGACGTACTAGTATTTTGCGTATTCTATGTTATAACATGCGTTCATGTTTATTGTGTATGTACCCTTCGGTTGTCTTCGTAATGGCGTGATTTTCCACATAGTGCGAATACTGCGTAGTGAATAGGCTAAGAGAACGTTTAGTTTCAGGCATACACCTCACACTGCACCATGGACGAGGCTAAGAATATGGCATTGCTGTTCTTCATGGATCATTTGATGCAAAAGAACGGTCGCCGAACCATTCACGATCTTAGCTGTCAGTTCGGCGCACGCGGATTCACTCCAGAGATGCGTGATGCGGTTGGGACTACACAAGAGGGCCTCACCGATTTCTTAAATCAGCATCCATCGCTATTTACCGTTGAGGGCGATCAGGTACATTCGCGCTACAAAACTACGTGCTTCTTGTTTAAGTCACTTTGATAGAAGTGCAGCCTGGAGTACAATGAGCACTGAAGCAAATCTCCTTATAATATTCGGTCGTCTTACGTTCTCAAAGATTACCTTTCAGAAGAGATGCTAAAAACATCCTGTGAGAACAAGCCAGATTTATGTTGTTCGCTAAGATCTCAAGCGTTATTTAAAAAAAATAAAAATAAAAAAAAAACAACAAACATACAAAACAAACTACGGTGTCTAACTTAGTTTGTGAACGGTGGCAGATATCGATGTTTAGAAGAGGATGATTTTTCAGTTGTTTTCTTTAGCTCGAACTGTGCTACGTCATGCGCATCTCATCTGTGTTCGAATATGTTTCAGATATCATATTCATGGAATGGGCCCAAATTCCAGTTTTGATCAAAATAGACAGTTCTCTGAAGGAATGCACTTTCAGGTTTGCCTGAACGGGTTCGGCGATATTACAGCAAAAAATAATCCTTTGCTTCAAGCAACTGCAAATGGACGCAATCGCGATTACGAGAAAGAGGCAGTTCAGTTCTTCGAAGCAAAATTGCAAAAATTTGGACCCGAATTGCAGGTATTACGCATCATAAATTTCTTTCTGTGAATACCTACGGGTTTCTTTCTTTATGAGTTAAAGTTAAATTTCACGATTGGAATGAATGCTCGGATTTGAATATTTCGTAGTGCCATTAGAGTTGTTTTGCATTTTCACCAATATCACTTGTAATCACTGTTTTAATTCGATATTCTAAATGAATGTATTCAAATGAATGTGATGATTTTTATGATATATGATTCTTTTAATCTCCTTTTTATGTTCCTTGACCGAACGTCATTTTGATATCATCGGAGAAGTGTTTTCATTAAATGAGGTCATGTAGTTTATCTCTAAGATGAATGTAATATTGGAGATAAAAAGTCTGCTCGGGCATCGTTCACAAGCGGCACCCGAAGTGCGATTGGTCTCGGGGCGCCATCTGAAGGATTTTTGCGAATTTCTACAGTCGCAGACAGAATATTTTGTTGTGGAGGGCGATCGGGTGCGACTGAAAAATATGCCGGAGCCAAGCAATGCTGGGGTCGAGCTTGACGATGAAGGCAAACCGTTAGCCGGAGTCAAAGCGAAGCAAGCTGCGGTTGAATATCTCAAGAATGTTGTCGAACAGGTTCTAGCTTCAACACCCTCAAATGATTTAAAAGACCATTCTTATTGTTTCTTTTTTTGTTTCGACGGCTGTTTTGAAAGGAAGTTTTGTCAGTAAATAAAAACGCATTTCGCAGGATTTTTGAAATTTCCTGAAGTTGGTAGTTCGAGAACGAATGGAGGTGTTTTTGTTGATTCCGTTAAAGCATACGAACATTCGGAAAGTGGACAGACTGTGCTATTTTATTTTAAAACTGCTCTTTCTGCCACAATAAGGCTTTTTTTGCACTATAACACCATGTTATAATATTATCAAGGAGCTTTCATAATGGGATTTGTGGACTGCATTATTCACCACTTTTTTTGCGATGGCAGCTGAATTAAGTGGGTAAGAAGGCAATTCGGGTGGCATTTCAGAATGAAGACCAACCGATACCGATGGATATATTCTATCAAAAGTTCTGCGATCGCTTTTCGCACACCGTGAGACAAGAGGTGGCTACAAATCCAAAGGAGCTACTACAATTTCTTAAACTTAATCGTAACGTGTTCTTCATAAGATCGAACAAGGTTAGTCTCTTTACTGGTGATGCTAGTATATGAGAGCGAAACATCTTTTTGCAAATCATTTTGTCATCTGAAATTGTATCGGCGACGTTTATTGGCATTTGCTTACTGCCCCACTTCATAGTTGCTCTGAGCTAGCAACTTGTGTTATATGAAAGAAATCCCAATTTACCAGAGGGCTATTTCTGGGTGTAAACAAACTCTTCATTTATCACGTTGAACTTTCACAAAGAAGCTTGCACTTTTAGGTTTCTTTGGTGAAAAATCGCACCTCGGAGGATGGTTCGGAAACAGGCTCGACAGAAGGGTCAGAAATGGAGAACACTAACAACAACGGAATCCTCACTCAGAGCGCTCTCAACCGCATCAATCTTGTTAAAGCTCTTAAACCTGCCCAGGTTTGCTTTCCCTTCAGGTTTGTTCCTATCTGCTTATTAGTGAACTCTTGCGCAGTGTTTCCTCTTGAATCTTAAAGAGGAGAGAAGAAAGAGGCAAGGAGTTGTTGGGCATAGGACAAAAGATAAACCTCTGAGACAGCAATTTCGAAACTTGTAAAGTTGCTCTTTCATTCGGTGTGTTTCACTCATTTTCTATATAGGGCACACCTTCGATACATAATTATCGTTGTGAACGAGATGAGATTGCTGTTTGGTTTATCTCGATTATCGGTGATTATGTATGTTGTGGAGATTCTATCAGGAAGAGTATAAACAACTTCATTCATTTGGAAAGTATTACTACAGCACAGTTGATCGTAACTGTACTGCTTTTGGTGGTGATACCTGACTGCGAAGGGTTGCACTGCCAACGATTTTCCACTCTATGCATAGAATTTAGGATGAATAATAAATAATTTCTCAAATTACGTCTCACCTGTTTAGATGACGAGATCGCCGAAGCTGCTTATTTTCCTTGGCGAATTCGTTGCATCTTTCAAAGAATTGTTAAGCACTGTAGCGGAGTCGCTGGAAATGTTCGTTATAAAGAAATCGTTGAAGCTTTTATTGTGTTTAGGAGGCGATTAGCTCATTGAACGGTGAAATCGATGCGATGGAGGAGAAGGTGATCGGAGTCGATTTCAAGACGGTCACACTAGGCATCCAAGGCGAGGAGTTCCTCTCGCTCGTGGTTGTGGCTACTCAGAGCCAAATAGTCGTATTCGATCTCGTTCACAGTGATACAATTTTACTTGAAAGTGGGCTGAAGGAGATTCTTGAATCAGAAAAAATTATCAAGGTGTGCTTATATCGGTTGTTTTGATTTCAACTTTGTTAGAAAACCATCAAATATATTATTCCAGAAAAAATTGATGCATTTATTGCATATTTAAAAAGCTAGAAAGTGTCTATCTCTACAAAGCTTAATGCCTTATTCCAATATCATCTACGATGATGCCATCCTATAATACAATTATTGTATGTGTATATCCTTGAATACCCTACTGCGCAGTTGTATAAACATCCACCATCTACATCTCGCTGAATATTCTTGTTTATATCGTCGACGGAATTTATGAAAATTCTATCTTCCAGGGATTACTTGATCCCTGGAAGATAGAATTTTCATCTATCCCTCATTTCCGAAATTCCCGATGGACAATTTGTTTTCTGGTCGACTGCGTACTACATCAGTTATTTATTATTGTTGAATTCTTAAAAAAAACTTGAATTACAATGGGAGAGTATGATCACTGAGGATACCCGACGCTGTGGCTACAATGAAGAGCAGTGCATTCGAGTGATAACACAACGCTGAGTTGGTACTACACATTTCGATGGAAATTTGTTCGCGAATAAAGAGTATTTGTGAAAGAAGCGAGGTGTAGTCTGAGCATATTGAAGCCAAAATTTCATCCAGCAGAGATGTTATAAAGTTAAATCATATGCGAATGAAGTTAACATTTTTCAGGCAATGCATGAGGCAAGGCGTGTTGCAACACTGTTGGCACATCGTTACGCAGTCAATCTTAGGAAGGTGTTCGACACGCAGGTAAACAGTTTGATGAAGGCAGTCTACCCTCTTTCGTTGACAAAAGCCTACTGTTGTGTGGCCTATCAATATCTTTTCCTTAATTTCTGTGAGTTTCAGGCACTTTTCTTTCATGTAGCAAGCCGGTAAGTCCAAAAGAACTTCGGCTTGCTTGGATAAATTTTGAGGAGCGAGGAATATAGGGCATAACAAAGGAATTCAACAAAGTGATGCCATGACTAAATCTTTGAGGGTGGGGATGAAATTGTTTGGAGAAGACATCCATAATGCCAAAATTTGAAGTGGGATAAAATTTCTGATTCTCCCCGTCACCTACGAATGATTTAAAATGAACGTACAAGCTATAGTCACGCGTACATAACCGGAATATGCAAGAACACTTTTTTAATTTTGCGGATGACGTGCAGAGAATACTATAGGTGGCACACGCGGTGCTGCAGCACGAGAAGTTCGGTAAGGCACTATCGGAAATGCGTTCTATCTCATTCCTGAATCTGCAGAGGGTTTACTATCCACAATCGATCATGATGTCAGATGCAACGCCCAGAAAGCTGTCACAGTCGCCGAGGTGAATGTTCTCCTCCTATCCTTATCTTCATTGGATATGCACATGTATCGCTTACTTGTTTTCATGATCACATGATCATTTAGAAACATTCAACGATGATTTCACAACTCTTGCCTATTTTGTTGCATTTATAAACTAAGGACATTCTTTCTACATTGATCTGGGTATAGACTTGAAATAGTTGAGTACAAGTATAAATGCAATGGCATGGATATCAGCACATGATTGCAAATGTAACGGTGTGTTCAGGAGGGAAGGAACGTAAAGATAGGGTGGGAAGAGAGCCAGTCAATTTAAGGATGACCCTTGACCTTCTCGAAGTTTTTGCGTATGCATTTTTCTCAAAGCTTTGAAAAGTTACCGTTTAAAAAAATAAATGAACGTCTTCTTATGCAGTCTGGCTTGTTTTGAAACATACCCAACAATATGCCCTTCCCTTCTTCTCCCGGTTCTTTTCCCTTCACTCATCCCCCCATCCCCCCTCCCCCACCTTCCAACCCTTCTCGCTTCTTGTTTACTCATAAGTTCAATTCTGCCATGATCACTTCCCAGCAGTGCTGTCTTCAGACTACAAGTGCTGCTAGAAAAGAAAAAAATGCCACTTGCTGTTATGCATCCTGTATTTGCACTATTATGCTTCCGTAATAACGAACTGAGAAATGGCGTTTTTTGAGTTGGGGCCAAAGGCCGATAACGGATGAAATGCTGATGACGGTGGTGGAAGAGGCGCATTGTCTCGTGACGGTACTGTATCGGATGTTGAGCAATATGCTACCGAATCATTTGCGACCACTGTTCGAAGAAAAATGTGTGGAGGCACTCATTGCAAGCCCAAACCGTCCACCGCCCACTGCAATGCAGGCGAATGGTGTCCAGTATCGCAATCCGCGACGCGCACTTGCCAGTCCAGCGAATAATAATGTCCAGGTTACTCGTTCACCATCACCGCGTCAAACATGCGACGCAACCACACAGACATTCTCAACCGGCGAAATCAACGTTATTGACATATACTATGATAGTTGAGTGATTGTGATTCGCTCAAATATTGTCGCGGCCTTATTTTATTCGTTTCACATCAATGCTGATATTAATAATGATTACATAATTGTTATTGTGCTTGGTTTGTGCTTCTGGAACGGGATGGCTCTCTCAATGTGTCGCTGCTTGGCAAGCTGTTGTAATGAGCTAAAGTTGTATTAAATAAACATTTTGTCTCCAAGGAAGAAAATGTGATGCTGTGGTACATTAAGTTCAGTAACAGCACTGCACTGACAGTAATATTGGTTCAGTAATAGAGATGATAGAGAAACAGAACTTCGATTTCTTCCTACATACTCGGAACGCGTAGTTGCCCTAGTCCATGTGCCAGCTTAATGTCCCCTACAGAGGTTAACTACGGATATTTTATGGTCAGCGGACAGCAGCATGAAATCGTAGATAAAATAACATGAGCTACGGAGAATGGTTCTTGAGCGGAGTGCGGTGGGACTGGGAGGTGAGATTTTTCGCAGATATGCGGGGAATGATTATAACAGCTTTCATTTGCCTATGAATAGTAAACAGCCACCAGTTGTCAATTGTCAAAGTTATCAGGGGCATGACCATTCGAGGAGAAATACTCTGACGATAAGAACTAGATTTTGAAGGTGTTTTTCGCTTTAATGCTGATGTTATACTAAACGGTCGTTTCGAAAGCAACGGTGCATTTGACTGGTGAGGGAGTTAGAACCCCTTTTCCCTCATTACATCACTACACGCACAAAATGTGGCAAGAATATGCTATGGTGTGGCAAATTATTCAACGCCTTATTAAATTCAAAGCAAATGCTGTTTCCGTTAGCAAGATGAGGTTAGCGTTTTGGTCTTCCTAAGAGCAGCTAAATGCCGGTCAATGCAGCCGGTAACCGTTCGGGACTCCGTCCTACATTATTCATACTTCTGCTATTATGAAAAATGGTTGAGATATTGTGAAAATCTTGTGAAACTCATTACCAATTAGTTATGAGTAAGGGATCCGGAGTCGAGAAGTTTTCGCGGCTCCTTAAGAGTTCACATTTTCTCAATGATTTTAGCTGTTCATATATTAAAGTTTTCCCTCCTGTTCACATATCTACAAGAGTTCGCAAATTCAGCTGATGACAGAAGTGACAAGATCCAAATGGCTTTCAGGCAGAGGCCAGAAATGAATCACAAACCACTATCATGCCTGAGGAGTGCTTCTTTAAAAGCCGATGCGGCAATTGGAATGAACATTTCCTAGGAACCATGGGATTGAGCATTTTACGAGTGGGAGGAAGTGTTGAAATTTTCATTTCAACCATATTCGAGGTAGGAGTAGGCTCGGTTAGCTCGAATATCACATTCCTGCTCGCTATAAATACTCAGATACCTTAAACACTCTAAACGGTGTTTCCTTTTTCTATGCGGGTTAAGAACTTAATCTGCACTGGTTCTTAAGCGTCAGTATTTAAAGTTTTCCTTCCTTTTTACATGAAGTCTTTGATGCATTCAGCGAATGACAATGCGGATTAAGATGGAGCTGAAAGCAGTCAAGAGGGAAGGATTATTTCATCATCGCAGGAGGTTTTTGTCTTTATTGACTCTGAAGCGATATTGTCAAAAAAAAAAAAAAAAAACATTTTCATAAATAAATAAGCGAATTATTCAACATGAGAAATGTAGGCAGCTGTGTGTACTAGTGAAAGCTTTAGTATTACCACTTTATTTTGATTATTCTATTTGATTTGCCTGATATCTTCATCAAAACTGATATAATTTTCAGCGAACTAAGAACAATGGAGCCATTCAAAAATCAGATCTTATTCGAATGCCACAAACAACATATAAATCATTGTTCAACATCACTCTTATGCCTGACAATTCTAGCAAATATTCAACACCAAAACTACATATTAATTGGCAGTCAACTTGCTAGGCAATTGACGATAAAGGAATAGAGTTGGCAGAGAAGGGGCGCTCCCCTCAGATTGTATTAACCTTTTGACATTTTAGTTGTTGCAGTTGCAGAATGGGTTATAGTGCTTTCTAAACAATGAACCACGGACCAGTTAAGTGTTAGATTCAGAAACGCTTGACTCCAAAATGGTCTAGCGCTGCTATTCTTCAAGCTTTAGAGAGTTATTACCATTAGCATAGTTATAGAACAGCTCAAATGGTCACTTCTCAGAGGTGCTGTCACCATAAACTTGGCAGTTATTCTTATACTAACATTTATCAAAAAATTTATTAAAATGGTGGTTTCACTAATAGCTAGTGAGAAAACGTCTCAGATGAATTGGCACGATATACGCTTTTGCATTTCCGCATCAACGTATTTCAAAAATTGCCAAGAAATAAGAAACTCAAGCAGTTCGTACAAGGCAATTCCACAGGGAAATTTTTTGTATTACTAGAAACTCTGAGATTCAACCTGGCCAATATAAAATATCTTATCAATAAGAAAATTTCTGGGAATTTTTTGAGTGCAATTAAATCCTACCGAAATAGGTTGATCAACTTAATAGTGTAATTGGTCGATCGGTATCATTTTACCTCCAAATGTTTACCTGTTTACGACCTGAACAACCCCCAAATTCTACCTTATTTGCACTAATTGTACACCACAGCTATCTAATTTTATATCTCGAACTTCACTTGTTTGTGAGCCGAAATCATCAAACGAACAAATGAAAACATACACACGAAGGGGGAGGATATCGCAAATGGTCCGCTTGCAACAGGAATGGAAGCTTAACTGATTGAATGCGACGGAGGAAATAATCGAAGTGATAGAAAAAGTTGGGAATATTAAAAAAAATTTCCTCGGTGTTGTTTAACCGTAGCTCTTCAAAGACATGCCATTAATCTTTCTTCGTAGACATAGCCAATAAGACTGCTGCGGTTTCCTATTAAAAGAGTCGTAACTTTTCGATTCAGCACAATGATGCATGCTGAGCAATAAGCATACCCGAGCAGAAACAAATTGCTTTATAATGTTTTTTCAATTATTAGGGGGATGGGGAGTATTAGTTGACGAGTTCGCAAAAATGTTCATGGACGGGGAAACGCACATTGGCAACAAAATTAACAAGATAGAGAATGCGGTTTCCTGGCAAGTATAATATAGCGATCTCAAGAGGTAGGAATTTCCAGGTATCTGGAAATGAGATACCATCTATGAGACAACTTCATAAAGGAGAGGGAAATGGAGTGTTATTCATAAACAAAAAACTAACACACTCAGTGAAACGTTTCGTGCTCACTTTGCTTGCTCTTGTGCACTGCAGACTGCAATGGAAGTAGGCATGCAGTATTCACCTGTTTATGTCCGCTAGCGTTATACATATTCCGCTCCTTATAAAGTTATTCTAAATTATAAAAGTCCTCATTAATATAAGTTTCCGTTATGGACTACCAGTGGAAATATTTCCTGAAAGACATCATTTGGAAAAGGATTTTCCACCTAAAGTATAGTCCCGATTGGCGATTGCATCAATTAGTTCATAGGTTCATTTAATTTTTGCCCATCCCTGTATCAAAAGAGAAACCTTTATCATCATGCCTAAAATGAGGTGCATATTCATTGTTGGAATATGTACGGTTCAGCGACGAGACGAACGAGCCGAATAGTCAACCATTTCGGAGTCGTCAAAATCGAGATTCGAATCCATGGTCGCCGACGGCTCGATAGTCTTCGAGAATACAGACGGTGTATCGGTGCGATAGTGCAGCTGTGGTCTCGAGAGTTGATTATCGTTACGTCGCTTCTTTCTTTTCAGCAATTGCATCGGTCGCCGATAGAAGAAGTACCATGCCATTTCACATATCAACTCAACAATTTCCATCACTGGAAATAGGGAATAAATTTTCACAAAACAACAAAAATATTAAAGCGTTGTGATAGATAAAGAAAAAGCGGAGAAAGGAATGCAACTAGGGTGAAGCATTGTAAAAACTTTGAAACTTCTGTGTTTACAAATGAGCTCGAGAATCTGCGGTGACTGTAGAAAGAGAAAGAAAAAAGAATGATATAAAAGTAATGAATACTTAAATTGTGATGTTTCACAGAAAATTCGAGGAAATTAAGTGAATTTATCTAAACCATTGTTGGGAACTCAACTGCTTAGCGTAATAGGATGGTGACGGATTGCGGCCACTTACTTGTAATAATCGAAAAACCGATCCAAAGACCAATATTACCACCAAAATCAGAGAACAAGTTCACGATCTGAAAACTAATGGGCATGTGCAATGTAATGATGCAATGAAACTGGTTCTGCAAACTTATGAGAGCTGAGCCGATGAAATGGCATAATCATAGTAAAGCATTGCAATTCTGAAAAGTGTTCATTAAAATGCAATACATTTTCCGGTAACTCAATCAGGATCATATAATCAATACATATGCTATTCATGTACTCAAGGTTAATGAAGATGGGCGAATAACGATGTGGAAATTCTATACCGAGTAGCCAGCCGTCTCCTTCAACGATTCGAAGTTGAGCTGTTCATAATAAATTTCAATGTAGGCAGTGTTCAGCCTGCAAATAACTTCAACTTTTAATATAGCGATTCAGTTGCGTGTTCTATTTAACGAACTTTCACCATTCATCATCATTCACAATCGCACTGTTATTATGCACATTAAACCTTTAAAAACACAAAAATTGAATCAGTCGTTGTAAAAGATGATAGGCTGTGGTATAGGCCAAAGTGTGGATGAAGTAGTAAAGGGCATCCTCGATTACGCTTATGAAATGGTGTGCAACTCACAGTGTACTGCAGTCACTTTGGTGAATGTTGCAATATGCTATGAAAAATCAACGTTGAATGAATTGAAATCAAAAATGCACTTGCGAGGTGACTTCATAGACGTGCATGTAGTGACTCCATTAATATTAAGAATTCGTCCATCGAAGAAACTCCGTTTATTTGCTTCCTCATTTGGAAATCAACACGTAAAAGTACCGTAATTACGAGTGATACCATAATATGTTCTGAACACAGCTAATACAGCAAGAACCACCTTAGAGCATATTTTTACAGATTTATTAGAGGCACGATGAGCATCAAAATGAATGGTTGTTGTTGTTCAGTATCAAAACATTAAAATATTACAAATCGGCAAACTGCTCGTGAGTAAAACGCTGAGATTTATTTATGATTTTACATGACTGCTGCATAAGCAATAATTGTTTCTGTTCTTCGTGGCACTTTCTCAGAGGGCCAAACAATATCTATCTATTTGAGAGGCAAGACTGCAGTTTTTCGCAGCCAAATAATGATAAAAACACAGCGCCAGATGGGTTCAAATGCTTTCATATGCAAATATGGTTTATTTGCTTGCTAATAGTCAAAGAGTTCTAAACATGGTTAACCTGTAGTACTCAGTGCATGCTTTCGAATCATTGTAAATGTCGAAAACCGCAGGACAGTCGACACCAATTTTGAAGTTTTGAGCTGGCCATGCTGAACAAGAATAGGCTGTCTCAAAGACATTCTCATGGCACGGTTGCACGCAATGACAATCGTGTTGCAGATGATGGAATCCACCAGTCTGTCCAGTTAGATTGCCCAGACAGTTCCCTAAAAAATCAAAGGAAAAATTTGTGATTGTTTTCTACGACTCTGCGAGAACGATCTTCGAAGACTCTGAAAGAATGAGTTTCTATGACTTTGGAAGGACAACTTCCTAGTGTTCCAGATGCACGAGGCGCGACTATACGTAGGCAAATAACTATTCAGAAGCTAACAGAGAAGCATATTATAGGCAAAGAGATGTGTCTATAGAACGAGCTGCAACGAGGATAGGCAAAAGAGATCGATTCGCATTAAATGTTAAGCAGCAAGCAAGCAACGAAATCAGCCGATGTTAGCGCGTACGCAAACAGCATTAAGTCACAAATAGGACATCAACTATGGCATAGTGGGTGATTTAATTTTATTTAAGTTTATTTAAGTGAGGAAAGCCGTATGATGGGGAGTGCTAGTTGAGGACGAAGGTAATATTACTTTCGATGAGATTCTTCGCATCGCAAGGTCGATAATCATCGGATGGCAACGGAAAGCGCGGATCACCACAACCACATTGAGCAAGAACCATATGTTGAAAACAATTGCGATAACAACCCTGAAATTCTGGGTTTTTTCGCATTAATGGACAAATATCACAGCATCATTTGGCAGCTAAAATTGAAGAAATTTTACCTGCTTGAATTTGTAGTCATATTAAGTTTGCATCCACCCCTTCCCCCTCTGCAAAATACATTCACTTGTTGCTTTCATTTCAATTAATGGATTTGCAGTGCTTTACTCAGAGAGCCCAAACATAAGCAGTGAAATCCAGTAGAAGCGTCGTGTAGCATTTAAAAGTTTAGGTGGTTAGAAAGAGATAAATAGCCACTATTTAAAACGATTCGATTTCGACTCATCAAAAGCACAAATGAAAGTGAGCACAATTTAGGCATCTAAGCACAATGACTTGGCTGAATTTTTTCGTCAAATGTTGGGTATGGCGCCGAAGAGCCAACCCAAGATATCCGATCGTGATAAACATTGTAGTACTCGGTTTGCACTTCTTTGTGTGTGTGACGTCGGGTATGGCACAAAAGAGCCAACCCAAGATATCCCGTTGTGATGAAACAGTGTAGTAATCGCTTTGCACCTTTTTAGTGGCGAATCATCACAGTTTCACATGCACTTGTTGAGTGGCCTTACATAATGCCGTTGTCTGTCTTTGTGCCTTTGACGGTACCTGAGGCCTATAAAAGGCGGCTCTCAGCCCGTCAGATGCAGTCCTGTTCTGGTGTACGTCACGCTCTCCCGTCAGTATTCATCTGTATCGTCTCAGCCTTCCTTCTCCTTTGCTTCATCTTGGAAGCCAATTGTATATTTTCCCAATAAAGTGCTTATACTAGCTCTGCCTATCACTCGACCTACCTATCGTCGTCGCAGCCGACACAACAAACCGCAACCAAAATACAACATCAAAATGACTTGAATTCACCTCGGGCGAGTAGTGTTCCTCATAGATGTACCCCTCCGGTCTGAACGTATCGCTGCAAAGACCGTATGGAGCATCGAGACGATGAAGTACCTTCTAAAAACGTTTTGGTTTCGGCACAGGCATATGGGAAAATTAAAGAAATTGGTAGGGAAGAGTTATGAGATGGCACAAGATTCTTCACTTTGTGATTATACGGGCTCTATGCAGTCGATATTTCTAGCCATTATATAGCGAGCTTTTTGACTTGATGTTGATAGTTAGTGATGCAATTCAACTAGCTGTGAATCAACAACGAAGTTGATGCTGCACAAAGCAACAAATACATTTTAGCCGAAGTGATTGATTCCGATTATCGTCTGATTTTGGCCACAACATTCAAAAGATGACATCATGTATCGAAATCTACGAAAATCTGACGTACCTTTTTCGCAAAAAACTTACCGTTTTGAGACCGAATGAGGAAATGAAGCCTGTTGGAGCACTGTACCCAAAGGTGTCAGGAAACGGTTCCTGATCCTGCAAAAGCAGTTGTCGTCAGTTTAAAAGGTAATCATCTGCAGGCAAAACAGTTTTGCACCAATGACACTAGCAAAAACCTTTATGCGATAACTATATTCCCAGCGAATATGTAAACAATAATTTTCCATCTTCGCAATAATGTGCCAACTTGACGATATTTATGGGTAATTTGACCTCAGTGATTGGATAAAAAAGGCACAGATCACCGTGAATCACCACAAACCTGTTCGTGTACAACAAGTCGAACACCCGCAGCCTCAGTTGTTGGGAGGTAATCGCTTTGGTTAACGTTGAGAAGCAAGCGCAAACCATACATGGGACCTGAAGCAACCCTCGCTTTAATCATTTAGATCGTCTTCGGGACAAACTTTTCGAAAATCATCTCAAATATTGTTCATGATGATGTGATCATATTCACTGGCACAACATCAAGCGCATTTATTATTTTGCGTGTTGAACATTGACACATGCCTGTGGCTTATTTAACTCCAAACGAATATAAAACGGGAAGCTACTTTTCGATGGAATATATGATATGAGCCTCCATTATCAACAATGATCAGACATATCAACAAATCCAGCAGTACTTAGAATCTGATGGCGAATATTCATTTCTAGCTCATCGAACTATTCTTTCCTTTGAAATAGCCATCAAACTCATTGTTATGTGAACAGTCCGATAAGCTTAATGAGAAAAAAGCTATGCACAAATTTTAATTGAAGACATTTACCTGCACGACTGTTCTTCAATTCAACAGAGTCATTGAAATTGAACGTGTAGCAATTGCCGTACTCTGGATCCATATGAAGCTTGAAATCCCTATAAAGCAAGAAGAAATAAACACCCATCAGGCGAAGAGTGCAAAAGAAAGAAAAAGTTTCGCAGCTACAACCATGTCAAGAGAAAACTTTTCCAAAGTGAAGTAGGATCTAAGAAGCGCTATTGCTAGCGTGAAAAAAAAAGCGTCTTCTCTTCATAGGGACGTAGCCAAGTTCTGCAGCTGTGTGTTTGCGCAGATATCAACAAAATTTCCAAATAAAAACAACAACCTCTCCATATTGCAGTCTTCACTATTGAATGAGCATCGCAACACAAATTCATGCAAATTGTATGATATATTTTTGCGCACTTCTCGCGGTAACGCAGCCACCATGAAGATCAACGTCTCTTTTGCTTTCGTCGTGATTGCAATCGGGTCTTTGCGATCCTGCAAGCAATGTCTTTGCTTTGTTGGGAGCAAAATCGACCACAGAATTGAGGTTGTCATCTTGAGCTTTCTAGCCGAAAAGTGAAGTAGTTAAACCAATAAGCATGCTAAATTTGAATTTATTAAGCACTTGTATCGTAAAAGTAACCTTCATATCGAAAGCGCCGACGAGTTCTGGTGACGAAGTGGGTGGCTCGGTAGCTCGTAATATGGAGTAATTATTTGGATTCCACCACCTGATTTCTCCATTCTTTGGCATCACAACGCAATTGTGCGATACGGACTGACAGAGACATTTCGACGAGTTGCTCGGTTTCCTCGTCGCAATCGCATCTGGTCTATCAGGATCGTCACATGTGTTCGATATGGAGCAGTCGAAACATTCCTAAGCACCCATTGAGATTTGGAAGAGATAATATCCTCCATGATTATGCTATCGATCAGCATTATTTGTAGATGTGCATGTGAAGCAAACTTTCACTTTCTTTCGCATGTGAGGAGACACTCACAGTGGGAAAAGAGCCGTTGAAACAGATGTGTATAGATCCATCATGGGCATGTTATCGATCCATTTACTCAGATCTTATGAGAGATAATTGTCGCGACATTCTTGCGGTTCATTGTTTTTTTAGCAGTATTCCCAACTGAATCAGCAATGCCAACTATTCTTCGAGCGTATCATCATGCGTTGGAATTATGTAATGCGATCCTCATGTGGGGTAATATTATTTGACAGCTGCGATTACAGCATTCCATACAGCGAACACTCTACCTTCAAAATATATTTCCAATAAAATTTTGGCAAATTTTGACAAAATATATTTTCAAAAAAGAAATCGCTAACAAAATTGAATTTATTTTTTCGCTCCGGTCAGCCGGCCGTAGTTCCTGGAAAATGGCTTAAAAATTAAATTCTGGAAAGAGTGAGACATAAATGATGCATATATTGGCTTCTCATTACAGCAACAATAAAATATGGTCTTGACACCCGAAGAGACTCTCAGCAGCCGACATGTTTTCTAAGGAAAATTGAGAGTGCAGCGGTACAGTTGAGAGAATTGATTGGAAGTACAACAATGATAACTCACCTTTTCGGCCCATATCGTAGTGGGATAGCAAGGCCAAATATTACCCGTGCTAATGTCTTCGAAGCATATACAAACTGTTGTGTTCCTCTGCAATTGTAAAAATTTATATGCAAGTTATATAACTTAAGCCAATTCGACATCAGATCTTTAAAAACTTGGAAGCACAAATCATGGGCATGGATAATGAGTACAAATGATCGCCATCGGTAAATCATAGTGATAAAACAACTTTTTATTGAGTTTTCGTACTGAATTGAGTGATAATTCTCTATGTGGATACTCCGTGACAAAGTAATACCAATTGTCCGCATAACGCACAGTTTAATTTCGAGGCAAGCAAGAGGATTCAAGCAGGATGCACTATCTGCTGGAATATAAAATGAGTGGGTTGATGTGCCAAAACGAACCTTAAGAGGATTGCGTTGTGGAACGCATTGAGTATCAGCATGTAGGCAAGTGCATCGCACAAATACTGGAGCATACTCAACGCCACGCTTTTTACGTAATTGAATGGGTCCAGCAGTCCTTATTCGATTGATATGCTCTTCCCACATATCCAACTGCAATGCAAATGTTAATTCTAATTATTATCTCAAATGATAGGATCAAGCTTAAGAATGAGCTATTTTGAGCTAATATGACATAAAAGGCCAATATTAGAAGTATCACGTCCTCGGGCAAACTGCAACTATTCTCGTCATAAAAATATTGGTTAAAGGAAATCATATGATTTTTTCAGTATAATTTTAATTTTTTTGATATTCTTTGAGAGACCGAAATTTGAAAAACAGACCACAAAACTTAGGGCGATTACTAGATTGTCTTTTGCACAAGCATTCATTCAAAGTGTTAAAGATTTATTCGTGCATCAAATAAATTAAATGAGCTCAAAATTTCCATCAACGTTTCTATATAGCATTCGAAGCGAACTACAGCCTCGTTATAAATAGACCGATATATTCATAACAGCATATCCTGAATGTCATAGAAAAGGAGCCATTGTGAGCAATTAAGTGAAAACGAAACTTACTCCCTCGGAAATTTCACGATATTTCCGTAATTCGCTATTTTTAAACGCATTCAAATTGCACACCGTAGCGGCAGGAAATGGAGCTGAAAGCGAGGAGTGAAATTAATAGAATATAGATCCGAATAGTACACTTCTCTTTCTTGTTGAGCAAAAAAGTGTTAATGACGAGGGAACAATTTTTACAAAGTTGATTTATGCATCTTACTTTCAGTGCACTTCTCAGAATTTTTCGTTTAGCTACTGTGCTGTGGAAGAAAAATGGAAGCACCAGCTAAGTGCAAATAAATGCAATGGATTTAGTTAAGTTCAAGCCCCTCTCCCTTATCCGTCAGTTGCCACCCTCACTTGCATTCACGAAGTCACTCCCTCAAAAAAAAAAACAAAAAAAAATCGAACAAAGTCAAAGAATTAAGGTTGTGATGTGCTCTGAGTAGATCTTTTGGAAATATTCTAAAATTTCTATACGGATTTCTCGAATTTTCTTCAAAGATACATTGCGTTTCCATTACTGCAGTAATCTAAAACATTCATCGCAGGGAATGAAGTAAATTTTGCTTTAGCCTACTAATATTATTTTCTGCCACACCTATCAAAGGCTGATAAGATAACGCATAATCATTATATTACTGGCTTACCAGGTTCAAATTTGAGCTGCATTTCGATTATGGTCCTATATTGAAAGAATTCAAAAAGTGTCCAGTAAGTCTGAACAAGGAAGAGCACAAAGCACAGTAGAGTGATCACAGTCCATACGCCTCGATTAAAAAACGCCGGCTCTCTGCAATCATCACTATTATGAGAAATACATGCTGAAACTTTTCATCCTTATTTTGTTTCCGCATTGTCGCACAAATCAGAGAATGAGTTATAGAAACAGCCAATTGAGGTTCGCAATGCCTATATATGTGTGTATAGTGGCAACACCCCACAGCTGGAGGGAGAGGGGGTGGAGGGAGGAGAAGGGAGCAGATCTCATGATTTCCTGGTGTAAGGACAACATTCAAGTGATCGTATTCCAAGATGATTTGCTAACGAGGCTGAGGTGTACGGTTGCATTCAACAAGTACAACTAATATTTAAGCATTTGTAGTATGATTATGCCTAGTGAGGGGAACGGTTTAAATCGTACAAAGAGCTAAAGTAGGCCATAGAGAAATATTGCAGTGTCACAATCATAGCTTCTACCGTTCCCAAGTGAAAAGCCTTAACAACTGATGACTCATGTAATCGATATATGGGATGAGAATATGAGTAGGAGCAGAAGAATTGGACTGAGCGTAGTTGATGGATACGAGACTTTTATCGTTTCGAGTGGTAAGCACTGAATTCAGTTGTAGGATGTGGGAATCTCGTTTGGACGGTGTAGCGGACTTAATGTTTGGATCGGATGGGAGGGGGTACAGCCTTAACTGGAACTCTGGCGGAGTCTATCCGTGAGGTTAAAAGGTCCCTATAACGTTGAAGGAATGCTATAGAAGGGAAGGAGCGAGGAGGCAAAAGAGAGCAGCGCAAAGAGGAATTAGGTATGAAGAACATGCTCGACCAGTGAAGTGAAGAGGCGTACCCAATGAATGGTATTCCATGTGAGCTGGTTCGATTGCAAAAATCCTTTAGAAGTGCGCATGCCGAACTATACCTCTCGTCTGCTGAACTTGGAAGCCGCGAAAGTCTGTAAAAATCTGTGTCATGTTAGCCATGAAGGTATTCCATACACGATTTAAAGACCTAGCTGTTCATTATTTATCTGTAGACTTGCTGCAGTTGTTATCAAACGAACGGCTAAGCAAATGTTAATTTCAGATACTATGACTAAGTGAGCCATCAAGAATAGCGCTTCGATCTATAGGCTATGAAAAAAGCGAAGAAACGCTTCCTATGTATGAATTATTCACCACGTAAGAAAAACAAGAAGCGTATCGCTAATGCAGCAAGACTGCTGTCTCAAAGGGGTCATAGCAGTTTATTTAAATGAAAGAGACCTCGCTGTCGGTGAATCCTTTTATTCTCATATTGATTAGTCTAAATTACAATTTACTTCTTTATTGCAAATCAGACTTGTCTAAATAAGCGAGATTCTTGTAATTCAAACATTCTGATGGCATCTAATTTGATCAGGAAGGAGATGCACCTTCGCAGCGAAAGTGAAGAAGGCCTCCTAGGTTTTGGACTGCCGTTCTCATCACTCGAGTCCTTGCACTGGTGCGCTCCCATGCATTCCTCTTAAATGCAGTGCACTTGACAGCGTTTCACCATTCCTTCTTTGTGGCACGATTTATGCCAAAAGAATTTACTTTCTTACTGCTTTTGTGGTCAATCAAACTGAAAAAGATGATTTCAACAATTTGCTGTCGAAGTAACACAATTGCAGTCTAAACAGACATGTGCCAACAACGGCGCGTTAACAACTATACTGCAGGTTGGCAAGTTTTCAGCACCAACAAATATCGCTGATATGTGAATTCGGAAAGTGGTGTGTGATAGCCATGTGCACATTTATGTGCATGCATACATTTTGTATTGGCTTAAACTCATCCTGCAGCAACGTATCACCATGAAATATGAGGGTAGAACTGGTGACGTTGCAATATCGTCTCAAAATTTATCGCATTCTTATTGATCATGCATTTAGTAGAATGTAAAAAGGCAAGCAACAATTTATTTAGAGCAAAAGTCATTTATTGGAGCTTTTGATCCTTCTTCCTTCGGAAGTATGCAACTGCTGCTTGTGTATTTGTATTTCAAACTTCTCCATAATCATTTAATCTGTTGTTAATGAGCATCAAAGTGCCCATATCATTCCCGACGTGCTTTCCCGCTTGCGATATTCACCTTTCCCTTACGTACACATTTATCATCCCTTTTGCAGCAGACCGCATAGTTAGATAAACGAACTCTTGTCACTACTTTTATTGCTGGCATGAAAAATATCGGGAATGCAAAGACATAGGATATTAATAGTTCTTATAATTTAATGCGTCTTGTCATTAGAGCAACGTTGCGTCTGTGCACATCTATATGTGCATATGCCTGTTTCAACATTACTTTCAACTTATCAACCACTAGAGATAGATATAGGAAACGCGGCTATTATAACGTATAACGTGCCTTCTATACCAGTTTTCGATTTACTTTACAAATTGGTTAGATGGGTGGCGAGTGGAGAATTATACACGCTATGTGCTTTTATAACTGAATTCACTAGGGCCACTGATTTCAAGCACTGCTGTGACTTTTTGTTTTATTTCAATATTTCGAAGTAGAGAAACACACAAGAGTATGTGAGCATGGACAACAATAAGTAGCAAAATGCTCACAAAGCGGGAATTAAGGCGAATGGACATTTAATAAGTAAGAATAGTAATAGTTTTTCAAAATGAGACGACTAAGCCGCAGCTTGAAAGGTGAAAGAGTGGGTGCATTAACGATATCGGCCGAAGACGGATTCCAGATTCGTGCAACATAAAACTGTAAACTGTGCAGAACACTTTCTTCTGCAACACTTTTTGGCCATTTGAGAGCGATGTACACGTCGCGTAAGAAAAGGAGCTGCTATTGGATGATTTCTGGATAATTTAAGAGGAAGAATCAAATCAAACTTGAGGCTGCAATTCCAGTGATTCCAGGTTGAGCATTTTTAACCGTTGGTGTACTATGGGCTGTCCAAATCACGATAAATCCTGCAAAAAGTTATATAAGAGAGGTGCTTCTGGAAATTCTCTAACAACTGATATCAGAAATAAACTAAGGAAATCATGCAAGGATTCAGTGCTGCAAAATGCATTGGCAACAGACGATAAAAGCATTTTGATAATGCTCAGTTCACTTGTACTGCAAAACATGCACAATGTAGTTTATAATTTTATATGACTTTTCAACAGTAGGGAAAGATGCACTCCATAATTCAGTCATCGCATTCGCTTGTGGAATTTTCTGTGGAAGATTTATTTTTTCACACTCGAATGGAAAATTCGGAGCGTTGCAAAATATACGCAAATCTTAGAGCGCTTTAAAGCGACTACGATTTTTTGAAATTGAGACTCTATTTTGAATGTTATTAGATGAGACTGAAGGCATCGTGCACTACGTAGAACAGAATTCGTAGTTTAGGTGCTATGACCCTCAACTTTTTCTCTCTAACTGCTCCTCCTCCTCCTCTCCAATCTTCCTCCTCCCTTAAGCACTCGGATTTGCAAGGGAAGAGCTAGAAACACACGTTCGCACAGATACGCTGCTACCATGATGCGCTTTACAAGTGCAAAATCGAAAGCACATAGAAACTGATCTTATATAAAAAGTTCGTATCAGCAATCGGATCAGCCCAGCAATGATAAATCATTGTGCATGGTATTTATGCAACTTGATGGGTTTGTCAACGCAATCGCAGCAGCACATATGCTGCAAGCTGTTTCAGTTTATTTCACCATGTTTTAATGAGAGGAGAAAACAGCCTAATATCTGCAACTGTATCAGAACAATCGGCAAGTTTTTTTTGTAAGATGCGAGCTTATGAATGAGTTTTTGACGTCGAAATAGGTCTAGCTGACCGTGACATTTTTTAACCTTTGCAATGTACATTATTATTACAAAAGCATTAATTGCAATATTTTCACCATTAAATCCACTATTTTCATTGACTGTCCTACTTCGGCAACTTCATGACTGTTTTGGGTTTCAAATTGGTTAGTTACTGGCAAAGTTTTTTGTTGCGATCTCTGTAGCAGCTACTATGATCCATGCTTTTTTCTCATACTTGCAGCATCAGCGAAGCCAACTTCTTTCGAGTCTTATTGTGAGTCTTCAGGTAGATATAAGGAGGAGGATGACTTGTTGCTGTTGAAAAATCCCAATCATATATAACATTTTCATCATTGAAGTCGCCATCGTATTAAAAAGCTATAAATCAACATTCCAAATATAAAATGATCTTTATGCTGCAATTTCGTGATAAAAACAAGAAAAAATTTGTTCACATTTCTTATCAAAATGTTTAGCGTTACAAACGAAGTGATGCAGAAAAATTTCACTGACAAAAGAGCCTTGCAGCCATTATTACAATGCATATTGTAGGATACTTTCTTTGAAATGCTTGCGCGTTCTATGAATTTATTTTTTGTTCACTCAGAATTTTTCTCAGCAAAGGGTTTTTCAATTATTTTTCACTAACAACTTAAATTTTTCAGGAGAGAGGCATAATTGCATATAAAGCTTGTAATGTTCGCAATCCATTAGAATTTTAGTGTAATTGAGCATATTTGTTTAGTATGGACGATTTTTTTTAAAATGAGAATGGCACTGAAAAGAGTTATGCATAGATTAGTGGTAATGTGGCTTTCCATGAAATGCATTGGCTTTCCGTTACGTATTGCTTTCAACATATGAAACACTTGGTAAACGAAATACCACTTTTTTGTTACTTCCGAGAAATTGTCAAATGCCAAAAATTATCAAAGAAGCGGGAGGTAGTATTCATAGCGCATATTCTTTAACGAGTTGAAATTCTAATTTTTTCCCAGTCTGGAACGTTTCTTCTTGATGAGTTTAATTCTTTTAGAGATTTCACTGCAAAAACCTATTTAAACTTATCACTCTCTCGAGATTTAAGACAATAACCTCATATGAATGTTTCATTCGGGAATTTCGAGCCGACTTCTATAATGGAGCAATTCTAGCTGAACATAAGAAAAATTTATTGCATTAGTGAACTTTCACCCTCAATTCTCATCTATCCTCTGAGAAAACGAGGCATTTTTATCACTTCCGCACCTTTAACACATGCGGCTTACGTCTGTTCAAATAACTAACATTGCTTTGTCGGTTTCAGCAAAGATTTCATCTTACAGGTAACACCTCTTTAAAAATTTGGCAGTAACAGGAATGCTACCTGGTCTCTTTCTCTCGCGGCACTCCATTAATGAATATTCATTAAAAGGAACGCAAAAGTGGGTGGAGGGGGACAGGAAGGGGAAGGAAGGAGAGGGTACTTCACTCTCGTCGGTTCGAAGTGACTAAGCAGGATTCGATTCAGCTCCCACAAACTGGGGAAATGAGAAAATGTTAACTGCTGCGCCATTTCATACGGTATTTGCACAACACTGTACGTCGAGCAGCTAGCTGCACAGACGAATTGGGTTCCCATTTGATACCAATATAGGTCCGCTTTCAAAGCATTTAAATACCACAGCGCCAGCTCTCCTCATATCAATTTATTCGTTTACCTTCCATACCTCAGCAATACCTACAAGTCACAGTGCATACAGAAATTTCCAGAACGAACGAAATCGCCGTAGAGTAGGAAGTAAAAATTACCATTCTCTAGTTCTGCTTTGGGTCAGACGGTCAGATCCGACCAGGAGTGGGTGTAATGTGTTGTGATGCATTGCTGGATAACTTCCGCTAAGTGTTGTGATGCAATGCAGCAGTAATTGGAGTTTGACAGTATTGCTGAAGTTCAGCAGTGAAATGCGTCGATAAACGAACATCTCGCAGGGCACTTACATTTCCTATCTTTATGAGGCCCCTTGTCCATCTAGTTATTAATGGGGACATGAGGAGGGGGAGGGTGAAATGTAATGTATTTGAACGGTGCCCTAATTCGGGATGGTGGCGTGACGGGCTAATAATCGACTGACGCAAAGTACTTACTTACGCACATATATATATTCGTCATCACGGTTGCACGTTCTTCAGACAGATATTACAGCTTGTGAGATAAACAGGTGATAGAACATGCAAGATCAATAGCTGTCAATTTCGTATGGCTTCCCATGTGGTCCGGACTACAGTAGCCGATTGTGAAGTTTTCTTTAGTAAAATTATTCAACTTACTCAACAAATTATTCAGCAACATCATGCGTATAAGATGGCGCGCTGGACAAATAAAAAACGAAAAAAGTAGAATAGAAAGCTATCATTCTTTTGAATTTTACTTGAAAATTAGCTAACCAGATGCGAAGTTGCACTGTGAGGAAATTTGAACCGAATTCAAGTGTACCGCCATCGCGGGACGATTCTGGTGTAAAGAAGATTGAAATTCAATCCGTCCCCCAAATTTTCAATCTCTTTGCTTATTTAATAGAGTTGTTCTAGAAAAGATCGCATTTATAGGAAAAGTGCATAAGCGTTGAAGAGGGAATTGAGATATAGCAGTTGTTACGAGGCTCATTTGTTTTTATGCAATGTTATATAAAATAGTATGCACATAGAGGTTGGAATGAAATCACAAAAATTAACATATATATGATGAAATTCGTCTAACATATTTAGCATTGATTCTATAATGTTTAGAGCAATAAATTTTGTACAATAAAAGTTGTGAAATTGCGAAATTTCACAGAAAGGTAAGTGGGAAAGTGAACATTGGTGTCGATCACAATCAGTCAACATGGAATCGTAATAGTGCATAATCACTTACATTAATCATCTTATTATCAGTTCATCAGTTTAGTAACTCAAAGATAATATCATTATTCAACTTGGCGAAGACCAGCATGCATAGCAATCGAGAGGGAACTCTTTTCCAATTGCGCAGCTAGTATTTCAAGCAAAACACCCTCATCTCTGAGTTGACATACCTCTGACGCTTAACCCCATTTAGCAGTGGGCTGAAGTATGCGCTGCATTGATGGCTTTAGTCGAACGCTTGAGCAATAAAAAAATCATTTAGCGTTGCTGGCGTCAAAACTTAACGTCCATCACTACCTTATAATACATGATAAGGAACGGTTGGCAAAAGTGACTATATGTGATGTTATAAAGGTATTATATAAGAGCATCTAAACTATGATTTCACATGCAAAAACTGGCTGAAAAATAACTCATCGATTTTTTTATCTCTCATGACATTCTTGGAATCACTTCATCCTCCTTACTGTCTTCCACTGGAAATTCCCCGATGAAGAGTTATCTCTCATCATCATAATATTCCTCATTGGAATTGAAAGTCTCCGATTTTTCATCACGAAAGCGTTAAAACGGCGACGAATTACTGGGCTGTAAAATGCTACTGAAATGATGTGGCTGGCATATATTTCTGCTTTAATTGCTCAGATTATCTAGGCATCGTCATATGCGTTGGAACCTAGCTCTAACTAAACGTGTTACATCACCTGGAATATGGTCTTTTTCAAAAGGAAGAAATATCGCTATTATGAACTATTCGCATAATGCAGAAACAGCGACAGCTTTCTATATTGGCAGTCTTTATACTACTAATTTGAAATGTGCAGTTCACTAACGGCTCGTTAATCACTTCTCGTTGTCAGACATTCTTTCCAAAATGTTCTAAATGACATCCATCCAGCAGCACTATCTTAGTCATATGCAAATAGTCTAGCCAATGCTAAGCGCATCGCCCACGTATCACATTTTAAAGTCGATGGAATCGACTGCAGTTGGGCAGCCGTCTGAAAAATGAGGTCCATAGTTACTCTTCATTGTGGACATGTGCAATGGCCCTGAAGAACTAAGGGATGAAGTGTGGTCAAAAAAGTTGAATGTCTTTGGCATTGTATACGACACACACACATCAGCACATAACGCAATAATGCGTAAATGCAATAAAGCTTTTTTTTTTCTAAAAACAAATTATGCAATGTTTGTGCAGTCACACAGAAAAGTTCTTGGTTCCGATGGAAGAGATTATACATTGTTAAGCTTACTCGGAAGCATGAAGAAGTATCAATTACCATTACTTTACTGAGATGACTTAAGTGAACACATATAAGAACAGCGATATACATATGTCTGTTTTGGCCAATGTTAATAAAGAATGGCTAGATTCTGGCATTCGAGGAGTTTGCCACATCCGAAAATGGATCAGTTTAGGCACCAAGGGGTGTGTATGGTCATCTGCGATTTCGAACCCCTTGTAACTTCGTTCCAACCTGTTTTTTAGTCTTTTCCGATCAGTTCACCGAAGGCATAAAACGACAACATTATTCATAGTGATAAGAACTGAAATAGAAACAGTAATGGCATAAGTAGCAGCAATAGTGTTAGTAGTAATGATAAGAATAATCAATTAATCTAAAATAATAACGATAATTTGCAATGATATTAATGATAATAACAGATGATAACAAAGAGTGATAATAATAGTAAGGAATAAATAACAACTATTTATAATAGTACTGATAATGAGAATAACAGTGATAATCAATAATGACAATAATAATTAATAACAGTATTGGTAATCTTCCATCCATTTAAATTTCGGTAATCAAAGACGTTACGCTAGCCAGTCACGTACAGCATAAAGTATTCTATAGCTGAGGGGACTTTATGTTGGCCATCACAGTGGTAGCAGGATGTGCCCGACCATTCGTCATTCTACCGCCCATCAATTGCCATCCTCGCGGTTAAGAGTTGAAGATAGTAGTCTTAATAATGGTACTATGGATAGTGATGTTCAAGAGGATTGCGACGAAGCTAGCAAAAAATTTGATGCTATGCTTTCCAAGTATAACGCGGGGTGATTTCACCATCCAATTAGGCTCATTCCCGACCACCGCCACCAGATCCCTAAGAGCCCAAACTCGATTTGAAACACTCTAACCACTCTGGAATTGATGAAGTTCCTATCGCAGTACTTTAGCATCAAAACCACTGTTGAATCCTTCATTAGGAAATGTGCTAAATACATGGCACTGAGTGGAGCACAAACTATGACTGAGCTTGGCGCATAAAGTTGTGAGCAACTTACAAGGAAACTGAGGCATGAATGCCTATTTGCATTTTCACATAACATTTGTTTTCAGCATTTATGTCATTGTAGCCTTTGCAACACCAATACTACTAAGCAGATTGTGGCAGACAACCTGCAAATTTGGGAGAATTTTCTTGATCGCTTAAGAAATCGCAAAAAGGTTTAGCTGTCTGACCATTTATGAAGTTTATTCTTTGCACCTTTATAATCACTCACGAAGACTTGATATACTTTTGTTGGGCAATTTGCAAAGCAATGCTTCTAAATGACAACGAAGTGATAGCTGCATTCCTGATAGAAAAAAACGTTGAACTTGGAAGAGACGCCCTTTCAGAAGCCTTTCAAGGGAAACATAGCAGAGTGCAATTGCTACAGCCCCAGTAATAAAAATTTACGACTGTACATAGCCAAGCAGATATTTCTATCAAGTTAGCATCGCAGCAAACACTGTTGCCTTTTAATCAATCGACCCCCTCTAATCCGACAAATGAACTCAGTTAATAACCTTCAGAAAATGTAACTACCACATTAGAAAGGAACTACGGTTTAGCTGGGACAATTAGGGCTTGCATATGAGCCTTACTAACGAAGATTTTGAGAGTAAAAGGATTCAAGGACATATCACGCCTATCACAACAGCATAGTTCAATAGTGCTATACTGAAACAAAGAAACTGCTGCATTATCATAACGCTGGGTTCTTTTATTCGTTAAAAGCATATTGTTACTCCCATGTATCAGTACACATTCTTGTATTGATATGTCGTTTATAGCCTCTGGCGTGAGCCGAAGAGTTCTGAATTTGCTTATAAGCATTTCTGGCGTAGTTCATTACAAATTTAATCAACAATCGGAAAGGAGTTTCCATTAAAGACAATTCGGCGGTATTCGAACTGCAAACACATCCCACGTGCTTCGTTTGGGACTTAATAATAACGTTTCTTGAATGTCTTCTAAACTTATTACCGTGAAAAACTCAAGATTTTTTCATGCAATCTATTAAGTATGCCGCATTGCATTTGTTACATCATACATTGAGCGTACACTAGTGAAAAGTTTCTTTTTTCCACGGGATGACTATGTTCATTATCTGCTCATCGATCACTGTGAAAGCCACTTCCACGTAGGACATTGGAAGAAAAGAAAATTTCAAGCCGTGAAATGCCAAAAGAAAAACATTTATCTTCAACCTACAATGCGTATCGATCTGAAGTGTTGCATAAATCACATCAATTGGCCTACAAGACTCAACGAGGCATTTGCATCAACAGATAGAGGTGCGAATATAAAGGAAGGGCATTCACAGTTCACCCTCGGCAAACATTTCAATGATATGCTTGAATGAAGCAGCACATTTATCGGTTAGATCGGTTAGACTTATCGGTTAGATCCGAGTTTATTAATCAACAGCCGTCAGTAAATAATATTTGACCAAACTAGCTCTGTGGGTTATGTAAACCGGATTCGTGGTCAGGATTGCACGACCTTAATGCTTTACGAGTGAGAGATTCAGCTAAACTTCCACTCCAGGCAACATAGCCGCATAGTCTCAATCGCAGAAGCACGGAAGTGGCGTATTTTATTCGAGCATTGGGTCGGAGCTTGAATCGGCATATTCGGAAGCTTGAAAATCAACACCGCTTGCAAATAAAATGCGGATTGCATATATCGAAGAGAGCAATCGTAGCATCTACAGTAATCAATTGATAAGCCAAACAAGAGCAATTAAATGTATCACCGAGAAGGTTGTACTTGTAGTACGCTAGAGAATGTTGCAAATTTAGGAGCAGTTGAAAAATAACGAGAAATCAGTCCATTGAAGCGTTCAGCAAGAAACTTCTTCAGCAAGCGTTCAATAATGCAGCTGTGACGTGCATCGCTCATCAGCAATGAACAAAAAAGCACCATTGATGACTGAGGCGCTCCCAATAATTTTTGGTTGGACAGCCGATCGCTACTAGTTGCGACAATTGCGTTCTAGGACGCAAACCGACAAAAACGCAAGCGCATGCTACAGCTGTCAGAAAAAAAAAAGAACGATCATTAGTAATTATAGATGGAGGTGGAAGGACATTCTATAGTTCGTGTAAGGTGCAGCAGATATGTGATCGAAAACGAAGCATTCATTATGTGGATCATCAATGATGAAGAGGAATAGCAGGATTTTGCAGCTGCACATTTAATGGCCTTTGTTAGGTCAATCTCTTGCGAGCCATAAGCCTGTCACAAAGCGTTGGGGAAAGAGTAATAAGTTCATCGTTTTCCATACATTAAGTGAAAAAATATGAAGCAATTTTTTAAAGATGCTCCAAACTTTATTCCTCTGAAAAACAACCAGGTGCATCGATAGTGGCAGGTTCTCTACGACCAGCATCACATAATTCATGTCTTAATCAGCGAGTTTCCTACCAATTCTACAACCAGTTGGTTCAACAGCAGTCATTGATGTGGAAAGTTGCTTAGTTTTTCTGAGCCACTTTATGCGGAAGCGCCCGCAAGGTCCGACAAAGAAAAACAAGGATCCGTTCGCCATCTTCGCTGATGGGGAATCAAATAACCGACATAAGAGAGCTTAGTTTCAAAATGGCTTCCTAAATAGATTAAGCGCTTACGGTCGTGATGGAAAACAATGAACGGATATGGATGGCTTAGTTCTCTTCACGATGAACGGTGTTTCAGTGACTTTAAACTGGTGGTTATATTTCACATTTTAGGCCGAATTAAGTTTCTTTTTTCCGTGATTATCTCGCCGTCACTGCAATTCTTCTTCTATTATCTAAATTTTCATAAACTGAGCATCTGTTTTGCTCAATTTATGAAAATTTCTTTTAGAGTTTATTCTTGAAAGTAGAATATGAGAATGATGTAATGATATTTTCAACTGTGAATTGAGCGCTGCATTTCATGAATTTTCACAAATTGGCAGAAGTGAAAATATTGAACATCTTTTTCGACAGTTTATTAACGTATCATATCCAAAGATAAATGTGAAGTATGTTCTACAAGCGATCAATAAAGGTTGTTAAAGCAAGAAATCTTCAAATTAAGTGAAGATGAGCACAATTTAAGTTGTCAGTGGGAATGTGCTTGTGCATATTGCAACAACAGTTTTGGCACTTAAACACTACCACTAATCGTTTTGCCTTCTGAATGGGAATAGGAAGTATTTAGAGCGCATAGAAAAGCATCAACGAATGCAAAATTATGACAACAAATGGTTTTAAAAATTGATGAGACAGTCGAGAATATAAATGCGAAACAAATTTTTCTGAAATTTTTCTCATCATCGACATCAGCAAAAAGTAAGCCAAGAAAACGGATGCAGAAGTGTGCAACGGGAGCTGGCGCAACGTGCACGTTTGCATATTGATCATCTCACCAACCGCTCGCATAAATTGCTAGAAGTAGTAAGATGTATGTTGTAATGTTCCTGTTTTATTAATCTGACCCTTAAACAATTTTGCCACTGAAGATTAGAGTATTACAATCTGATCGCAGTAAAGTTAGGCATAAAATTTTCGACAGCTCTACATGTTTGCAACACCTTTCAAAGCCTATAGGTCAACGTGATTGCTGCTCTAAGAAGTCTCGCTAGGGCATGCATCATACTCAGTGAATTTCCTGGCGACATTAATGGCTGCCGGTTGAAATTATCGGGCAGACATATATACACGCATGTATGAGAAGGCAAGATATTGCTTTGCGAACGAAAATTTTCCAAACGAAAATCAAAGGCATATAGAAGCAGTTTCTGTTTGAAAAGCAACATTGCAAAATGTATAACTGGTAGAAATAAAATGCTTATGACAGTAATATGGATTAATCTGCAAGGATGCACTTGCAAGCTACTTAAAAACGGATCGACAGATAGATGTTTGACGTAATCAAATTCAAGTAGCCGCTTTCCAAGAGTGAATCAAGCTTGGTGCAGTTCAAAAGTTGAAACAGCCACGTTACATCGGTAACGGGAGAGAATTTATGAGAAGCGACAAATTTGAATGAAACGACAAAAATGGTGGATGCTTGGTGAGCACTGCAGATTGAATAGGAAGAACATCAGTAAAGAGTAGTAGTTCATTGGGATGAGATTTGCGCCTGATATGGAGCTGCTGCGAAACTGGGCGATTTCGGCAGCCCAGAGCAGACGCTGGGGACAGGGGCGGGACATGGTTGGCTAATGGGTTAAGAAGCACGGCCTTATCGCCACATACTCGGCTCCCTTGGGATGGCTCCCAACATCGGCCAATATCGCCATCTTTGCCTCATAACGCCTCATAATACCTGAAAGTTAGTAGTTGTTTGTCAAGTAGGGATTAGCAGCAGCTTGCTTCTGCATTCTAATCGAAACTTCTCTCGCTTTTGCTTCGATGAATGTTGCAAGCACTCGTCAAAATACGAACGCAGTCTAAAACACTAATGCCACTAGTGCCTTTCCCCATTGCTCCCTCCTATAGGTCATTCCACGTAACTTCCGCTTCATATTAGAACGGTGCGCAATATTAGGCCTCTAAGAGCAGCGAATTGCCAGAGGAAAGAAATCTACACTGATAAGTTGCTCGCAATGTCACTAAAGATGCTTCACCTCACAGTAATTTAGAGCACTACCAAGATGCATAGGCGGAAATCAGCTTCTATGATGTTGTACGGCAAAGATAATGAAGTCGCCATGAAGTAGTAACTGCCTAAGATGAGTGCCATGTGATTCCTCGCTGTGCGTTTTGTTGAAGTGAACAGTATTATCGTTCAATCGAATTTTGCGGCTCAAATGTCTCCCGATCGTGAGTCAACAGTGAACAGCATGATAGGCCCATTTTTTCAATCCAGAGTGTAGAAAGCCTGCATGAGATAATTTCTGTCTGAAGAGTGCACTTCATTTGGTTGCTGTCGCCTCATCGCATCGACTAACACGACCAGATTTACCTCTTTGCAAGGACCACTTCTACATAATCTATTATTTCGTTGTTATTGAAAAGAAATAGATTATAAAACTGAGGGATAGAGGTGCTTACAAGCAGTAAGAGAAAATATTGCATGGTATAGGTGAAAATCTGCGGCACCGCTCACTTCATGATACACATCAACGCGTTAATTTCTAAGCTGTTACTGTTGCTTAACTGTTTAATGAAATACATCACTGTTTTAGCCTTTTCATTATTACTCTCGCATCGCAACAGATCGTGCATACGTATAAGAGCTAAAAAGGTAAATATTCAGACAATTATAGCGAATGTTAGTCCAATTTCCTGTAAATGCTCTCTACTACACGCTCAAAACGTTATTCATATTCAATATCTCCTAATATATCATTGCAAGTATGCAAATTATCAGTACAAGGTGGACGAAGCATGTAAACAGTACTGCTCAAGAGCTGAAGCGTCATTACACGGCGATTTGAGCGCAAGAATGCTTTGTGCGATAATTTCAAAGGGCCATTTTTATGAGTTTGCGCTCTGCAAAATTGCCCTCCGATTGGCGCTACACACATGTGGCCACTGATTACTTCAATTCAAAGGTTTTTTTGCTGGGCACGAAAGACATAGCATTTAGTGGGAAGCAATGCCCTACAACTTTCTTCCTTATACTCACGATTTCGACTGGACATCCAATAAAATTTATGTTCCAAATAGTTTGAACGCAACTTCTTGCATTCTGCCATCACTATCTAACATATCTAATCATAAGAAGAATTCAAAGCATAGTTTTTTGTCATCGCCCCCATACAAAACTTTTCCTTCAACGCAACGCGAATACAACGATATTGCAGCAACAGATTGAATTGAATAATAGCTAATGCTGCTCTAATTGCGATTTCGCTCTAGACAGTGCGGAGAGTGAAGCAATAAGTGAACACAAGTTCTGAACCATATTTAGTTATTATTCAAGCAGGTTCGCATGCTTCAAAATCTTTAAAATAAACAGAAGATGCTCATTCCTAACAACTTTTCATGCCGAACACACCCCATTTTGTTGAGTGATCGCGTCCTTCTCATCTGAAATATACTATTTCCTATGACAACATGCAATAATTTGCAGTAATTTATAGAATGTCATCTTTTTAAAGCCGCTCACTGTGTAAGCTACCAATTTTATTTGAAGTCCTAGTGTGGGTGCGATCTGTGTACAAATATATTGCATAATGTTTCTTCTGCATATCAGCATAGGCATTCGTTCGGAAATATTGAGTCCATTACTGTCTCGTCCAGTTTGCTTCATCCGATTCACGCATTTTCAGAGGATCACCGTCCAATTAGAAGTGTTCGCATTTTGCAGACAGAGCTTGGTTGAAGATTTGTTTTCTATATCGGTTGTTTAGAAAAGCGGACACTGATTACTCCTCCTTTATACTCATCTTCGAACCTTTCTGTCCCTCACTGCCTCCTTCCCCCTATCTCCCTCCCGCTTTAAGGTTGATTGCCTTCATTTTCTTCATAAGTGACGCGGTCAACGCTCAAACGCTGTTTAAGAATTTGCTGTCATGACTGTCGTGAATAGCAGTAATGCAAATAATTTCCAGTCGAATTCGCATTTCCTTCGAATGTTCAGCAAGGTGAATCGATGTGCGAATTCGAATGTTATACTTAAAATGTTTGTTAGTGACTGCTCAATAATCATGCCATTAACTTTGAAGCAAAGCTGTCCAAAGAACTCGCCGTCATCAGAAATACACAATGGGAACCCCACTGCTCAATACCTTTTAAAAGTTCACCTATTTGTTCAATGTAGAACTTGGTTGATTGTTGCGAAATTTACTTCAACGTTTCCATTCATACCAAGACCACCGACGTTTATTCGCCTATCAAATCCACTTGCTCCTCATATATAAATTGATGCGCCCGTTAAAGTACACTGGACTAAACTGTATCTTGTCTTTTCTCAGTTTCAGCCAGAAATACTTTTTTCGTTCATTTGAGCGTGAAATATGGAATCATGAACAGCAAATGACAGTTTGCAGTAGCTTCCTTTGAGTAGGTCTATTGCTGATTTTACTCGAATGTAGGAGAATCCAACGGTCAGAATAAGAGAATTCACTACAGTTTGACTGTTGAGACAAAACGATAACTAATCAACGGGGTCGTGCTCTTTTCTGCGTTGCTGGAGAGGGCAGAAGGAATGGCAGAAGCAAGCGCTCACTGTTTTTAAAGATGCAGCCAAAAATGATAAAAATCTCCTTGCTTCACAAGTGTGGTCGAATATCGGATTGCTTTCAATAAAGTTTTTTCGCGTTCTATTCCGGGTTCTGTCTTTCGCGGAGCATCAAAATGGAATCTCCGCATGAGGTAGGTTGTGTTTGACATGTATTAAGCTTTTTCTTATAGGCAGCAAATTGACTGCTCACGTATGAGCGCAATTTCAATTAGTTAGCAAAAAAGTGTCACCGTTCTCATGAGCCTGGCGTAAGAAGGTCTGATTTCGAACGACGCCGGATTGTGCTCATTGCAAAGGTGTTTCAAAGCCTCTTAGAAAGGAACGTTGTGTTGACATCAATTGCCCAACACCCGATACACTCATAGTCGATGGCACTTCGATCCAGAATTTGGTTAAACCGGACGCTGCAATGGCATTCTTTTCTTGTTCTCTTTCCCTGCGCCTATAAAATCAGAGTTGATCTACTGAATATCTCCAAGCTAGGTCTAACAGCACATGTTTGAGCTCGACGTCCACCAACATTTATTGCATTAATCGATTTACGCGAGGAATTAACAAAAGGAAAAAATCAGCCTATCAGGGAAATTCTAATCAGATATGCAAATGAATATGTCTGGGGTTTCCGTCACTGATGCCTAATAAGAGGTGTTAAGGAACTGATGAAGTTCGGCAGTTTTGAGCAAATCAGCATGAATCCAATCATATTTTTTTGCAACGTGCCTTTTAATGATTGATTAAGTGTTACAGTAGTCAACGAACTGTTGCGACGCAAAAACTCGTTATTGGATAGCGAAGATTGCGCTGTTTTACTCTTTTCGAAATAACACAACAATTCCGTATCTGAATGAAAGTGCACAATCGATCGTCGACTTACGAGCAAAATTTGAAGATTCATGCACAACTAAAACGGATTTGAAATACAGGGCGTGTTGCATACCAGAGCGAATTGAACATTAAAACTTACTGATGAAACTTTTCGTTTAATTTACTAGCTTGAGGAGTGTATTGGTAGAAGGCTCTCAACACGATCACAGCAATAGCTCTAGCGTTGAAATTGTTTGGTGCATATAAGGCCACCTAAACATAGATGACACTTAAACCTCCAAATTGAGCTAATATCATCAACGGATTGAAACAATGAAATGAAATTGAGGGCGAAGTTGCTAACTGAACACTAGAAGCGGCAACCATAATGAAATATCGCGAACAGTGGATAAGAGTAACATGTTTTCATTGAAATACTTTAAGCAGCTCATCACTCTAAAACACTTTGGTTGTGATGAATTCCATTGCTTGTTTACGTACGCACTCAACAAAACGGCTCATGATTGCAATGCAGCAGGGCAAATACCCTGTACCTTAATTATCTAGTTCCACCGTTACTGTGAACCGTTATAATTTGCGAACACGACGTTTTCGGCACATTGTGAATTTACTAGACGACTGCGCTTTACAACAAAGTGACGAGAGCTATACAAAGTGCTAACGTAGGATATAAAATTAACTGGCGATAAAATTGACTATGCGCAACAATGAAGCCGATGGCAGATACCAAAATCACCAATAGGTGATATGGGGGGGGGGGGGGTTGTAGCTCAAACGTGAACTTTTTGGAAGCTGCTAGTTCTCCCAGCTTCATCTTTTATCAAACAGCATTCTGCCAATGTTTGATATATTATTTTATGGATGATCAATTCTGCCGCCAGAAACGACATATTATGATATATCGTAGTGCAACTTGCTAACTGTTTGTGGCGCGGGCACCATCTTTAGCTCAGTTTCCACTCATTATAAAGGCCATTTCAAGCTTGTTCTGTGTTTCACCGACTTTTTTTTTGCACAACAGCATAATTGAAAATATATCTAACATTTCTTCAGTCGCACCACCCTCCAAAATTTCACAGTTACAGCTGATCTCTTCCTTCCCGCTAGGCTCAATTATCCAATTTTATCTAGATTGTCGTGGAAAACGATAAAAATGCCACCTTCCCAAATTGCTGTTCACATAATTATTCTTTGATCATGAAATCTCTTTCCTCTATCTTTAGAAGGAAGAAATACTACCAACAGCTAGAAAGACAGCAGATAATCAGATATTGGGTGGGTAGTGATGTTGAGGTAGTGTTTTCACTATTAATAGAAGAGATCAGCGGACTAATCACATCAAGGTGGTGATTCCGAAGCACCACGTCAATGAGTCTTCACATAGCAGTAACAACGGCACAAGTGGATAAGAACTAGTGTTCACGGTTTATTTACCGCCATCCCCCCGCGGGGGCCCCCGTATTAAGATGAACCATAAGTTTTGGACCGTATGGCCAACGCGGGAGCAAAAGGTTCCGATGCCTCAGCGGGGGCATGATTCATCATTTCACATGGCGGGATCAATGCCCCATCTTCCAAAAAACCGAAGAGAAGCTAAATTTTTGGTCTGTGCGATAAACCAAGTAAGAACAACGTCATGACTTCATGCCAAAATATCCATGCCAGAATAAATTGCTTTTGTTCTTCGTCAAAGCATACACATGTAAATTTCCACAAACAGCTGCGTTGCATCACTTCATTTTTGTTGTTTCTGCGAGTTGTGCTGTTGGCGTGGAGTTTGTTCGTTGGCGGCGATGTCTCAATTACAAACGGTAATATGCGGCAGCAATGATTTCCGTATTGACTGCCTTTTTTTTGTTTGTTCGAATTTCTCCCGTCTTAATGGTTTTATGTGGAACATATCTTCGGTTTTCGATCAATGCCCCATCTTCTGGAGCAAACAATTTGTGAAATTGTTTTGGCTGTCTTTTGCAGGTTTTTTAATTCTTACCCTCAAATTTTGCATATATTCATCCGAAGGTTCTTTACAGCTGTCTAAGTGCAGTTCTGAAGGGACCTAGCAAAATTCTGTCCTGGTTCCGGCAAGGCCTGTTTTAAACCACTATCTTGTGGATGTCGCTCATACCCGAAATCGGCCAGCTAAAGCCGAACGCCTCAGAGGTTGCGATTCAGTAGTGAGAGGTTAAGCCCAGTCGGCTTGAGCACTATATCAGTAGCTGTTTATTTAGCGGTTTTCACGTTCTGTACATTTTCCCTTCGACATTTCTCGTTTCCACTAACGTTTGGCTCAGTTTTCGTTGCAACGCAGTTCTGTTCTCAAGTGGGGTGCAACTTTTTTTGTTTATTGGTCTGCTAATTGTTCATTTTATACTTGGAGGCCGCATAATTTCTTGGAATTCTGAAATTCATCCGAGAAAGGGTAAGAGGAAGGGTAAGAGTCAGAAGAATTGTTGTCTATGCTTTCGTTTTAAAAGGCACACTTATAGAAGGAACGGGAATGCCTAAGTTTATCGCAGCACAGAAGGAGTTTGCCAACGGTAAAGCGCTCAAGGCAACGGTCCCATTAGAAGGATTAATTAAGTGGGATGTTTGTTGAGATGCTGCTTGCGATTCTTGAACACACGAAGCGACAGTTATCGTCGTAGTTCGTAGTATTCAATATGTTCATGTAATTGACGTAAATAATGCATATTGTGTGATAAAAAACGAGGATCGGTGGCATAGGTTTCGCGTACTTTTCATCGCAACCAGCAGCAAAACTTTCCACGAGTGTAATTTCCAAGAAATCGTCATTTTTTCGTAGAATTTTTTTCATCAAAATATTTGTTAAAGCTTGGAAGGTTTTTTTTTTTTTCAGTCAAACAGTGAATGGAGAGTTTTGAATTCCCTTATAGATGCTTCTTTCAAATGCAGTTGTGCATCATTCATATCATTGAAGTTAGGGGTTGTCAATGAAACTGTTACTGTTCGAATCATATCAGTGCCTCCTTGCTCACTTTGTTTTCTCACAGTGGTTCTACTAGATGATCGAATTCATGGCACGATGAGTTCAATAAAAACTGTTGTTCTTATCAAGCAAAGAGCACTCATTATCAAGTTCCTACAAAAGAACACTCATGGTGTTGTTGTGATCGGTCATTGAGTATTCCGTTGATACAGTATCACCTGTTGAGGGGAACAGCGATCAAGACCTCAACAATATTAAGAGCAGCGGGTTACACAGTGCAACGCATATCTTCATCTTTTTGCAGTTTCCAAACTTTATGCGCTTACTGTTCGTCATAAAAAATTCCAGGTGATATAACATAGAAATATGCTTCAATTCGGAGTAAGGAACTCATATTTTAAAAGGGTGCAGTATAGATTATTCGGCTGAGCATTAAACTTCAGAATGGAAGTTTTTTTTTGAAAAAAAAAATTTGTCTCTTCAGCTATAGTTATTTTGCACATTGTATTATTCAGCATTCAACACTCACTATTTATATGCTCATCGACTAAGAGGAAGTATTGATGAATTCTACTCTTTTTGACATTTGACAGCATTTCCAATGCGGTCATCTATTCAAATGGTGAAAAAATTGATGACTGCAACATTATGCGCTTTGTTGTGATAGAACTTCTGGTGAAGCGAGACTTCAGATGTTCTCTTTCGGTTGCAGTTCCCAATTTGGAGAAGAAAACGATTGACAAATGAATTGTTTCTGCCTTTTATGCTGCAGTCGATGTGCTTGCAATCCGTCCTCCTCCTCTCCACAAAGAGCTATTAATTCCCACTCATATATGCATTGTGCTTGTCTCGCTCAGCACTGCGGTGCTTCGACGCGTTCCTTGGAGTCGAAGATTTGGCATTCTAGCCAATGAGGCTTGAATCGAGGCAAGAGCGTTTCGTTCTATCCTTCGCGCTGTATGCGCGAGTACTCTTGTTTTAAATGTGCTCTTTTGTGTATCCCAGTCCAGTCAACAGACCGCTGGTGATTTATAACAATAGAGATGGGGGAAGGGCTTGGCCCAATGAGAGGAGGACTTTTATTCATTTTCTGTAACTTTTATTCAGATCACTTCTACTGGAAGCATTCAGAGAAACTGCGAAATCTCGCCATATCAGAAGCGTTGTCACAGCTGTGCATATGAAGCGCATAGAGTTGGGTTTTTTCAAACAAAGGGATATTGTTCTTGACGTATCCAGCTGTTGCAAGCCCAATAACTATGTAAATTGATGTGGTTGAGGCCTTAACCTCTGTTTCTTTGAAGAGGATAAATTGTGTTAGAACGGCTGTCAGCTATCATAGCACAACTTTAGTGCTGATCACTGATCAACATTGATAATGAGTGCTCTAGCTTCATTAAAAATAACTGTTCGTCGCCGAGTTTACGCTGCTTTGAAGCGGTTCCGCATTTCTGTGGAAAAAAGAGGCGAATTTGGAGGCTCTAATTTAGCTTTATTTGGGAGTGATTTCATCGACAACTCGTGAACTCTACGAATTCACTTTGTTGGTGTCAATCACACATATTGACACTTGACTTATAACCCTGCTCATGACTAAATTTTTCGAGTCTTAGTACAAAAAAACTCGCTTCTTTTTAGCTCAAGTTTTTTCGTCGAAATTTCTTCAAGTCATTCCCATACTATTTTCTTGTTGCATGCATATGAATGTTGGTCGACCAATGTACTTAATGCTCCTTTATATTCCAAATCAATACGTATCGAAAATAATTTCTATTTCAGAAGATTTTATATTTTAGGCATTTCTGTAAGGCAATTGCCTGTAGTGATGCAGCACGTGCTAACGTGCATATCCACTGCAAAAAATAGAAATGTGCCGTCTGCCACCGTTGAATTATCAACATAAGAAGCCATCATGTATAGATACTTCATGAAAGTTGACATATAAGTGAACTGAGACTTTTCTAGTGAGCAGAACTTTGATTTATTGGGATTGCGCAAGAGCTGTTTCTCTACCGAATTCTTTATAAATGGATTCTAAAATGCAGAAACTTCGAAATAAAATAATGAGAATAGATCACTTCTGTGAAAAGAGTGATGATACGTGGTATATTACTATATGCAGTGATGTATTTCGAGACGTTGGTGGCAAAACTGGAAGAGCACAACCAACTCTCGCACATGCTCTCTAAGAGAATTGAGGTGAACATATTTCTGCTGGAGGTACTTAGAGACAATTTGATCGATAGCGGTCAACCACTGCTAAAGCGTTCTGAGTCCGACAGTAGTAGTGGGTACGTCCTCTGAAGCATCTAATAAACTTAAACGCTTATTTACGAGCGAAACTCGCACTTGATAAGAGAAAGTGGCATTTAATTACGTGTGCAACGCTTTTGTAGTGCTTATTTCGTTACATGTATAAAGATCATCCGAGCTTGAACTGAGGCATATGAAATTCGTAAGGGATACGTATTCGTCGTGGACGGATATTCGAGATATGAGTGCACAGCGGTGTGCACTATACCACCGTACTTTTTGCAAACAAACGTGATGGACCTGCGAATTTCATCAAACCAAGACGAACTCTTTTCCTTCCGATCGCTTGATATGGGGTGATGACACTCAAAACATTTCCCAATACGCCCAGCGCTGTACCTATGTATTCTCCAGAATGTGGACCGCTCCTATACAGGAGCGTTTGTCTCATAAATTATCTTCATGTTTCAAAAAAAAAAAAATATATATATATATATATATATATATATATATATATATATATATATATATATATATATATATATATATATATATATGAATATTACCATATATTTGTATGTTCATGAAAATATTTTAATACGAAAGTACGTATGTTCCATTGTCCATGTACGTAAAACTTAGAGGGCACATATGAATTGTGGAATATTTCGGTAATTGCTGAGTTGGTCTATTCAGATTTTCTATCACACATTTAACGAAGCATCTGTTTCTTGGGTTATAATGCATTTTTTCTGCGACTTTTGGTTGTTTGATTTTCACGTCCACCGAAGGCGTTTCGCATACTTCAAACAGATGGAGTGATGTGTTCGATTTAAAAAGCAAACATTTTGTTCTGTGATGTGCTGTAGTATAGTAATGTCATTTCCATTTGCCTTCTGTAAACAATAAGATATGATTGTATTTGAACGAATGCTATGTTTAATTCAATTCGAAGTGATAGAGTTATTTGACAGGTGCTGGCCAAGTGGAATGATCTGTTCATTATGTTAACGTTTCGACAATGACAACAGCCTTTTTTCTTGCTTAAATTTACGGTCATTACGTGAGAGAAATCTCGTGAAGCGCTTTGTGAAAATTATGAAATGCTGCATAAAAGATGCACATCTACGATTGGAATAGCGGAGGCGGCAAATTAAAGAATAAAACGAGCTCCCACATCATGCCAGTAAATGCATCATTTTTGCGGGGCCTAGCCGGATTGCTGTAGCAACTAGTACTTAAGGTCAAGTGGTGGAACTTCAATTATTTTGTGGCTTGTAAGTAAAATTGACGTTCCTTATATGTAGGTAGGCGCATCTAGAAGCTCTTTATTTATATTTGCTTTATTATATGCAACTGGGAAGGCAAACTATACGGTTCTGTCTACATTCTATGAAAGAAGCGAAATGCCTCAGCTCAAAAAGGCAAGCTTTCTCAAAGATTTCGAAGATCGCATCCGAGAAAATGCAATTTTTAAATGTGGCCGACCGATTAGTGAAAATATGATCTATCAAACGTCGATACGAATAGCCGCGAGCTCTTTAATGCTTCACCTGGAAGGGGCATTGAGGAAGTTCCAAATGGCGTCCTTGATATGTGTTACTTTCTCGCTGCGTGCTTCCCTTTAAGAAACGCTTGAAAGCATTCGTGAAACGCTCTCCTGTTCAAGATGAGCACTTGTACTAAAACGTTATGAATGAAATGGAAAGTCACTGCTGAAAGACAGAAACATCGGACGGTCTACGACTGTAGCTGACCGACCTCGATGACCTCATCGAACTCGTATCGAAACTCCTGCTCACACTCAGGTAGGACCTGTAATCACATTAAAATGGTGACATTTATTTAAGTATGAAAACATGTACCGAGAAAAAAGGAACTTGAAAAGGATAACTGCATCATTTGACTGGGAACCAAAAAGGATACAATGATCGCTGAAAATGATACGCATCATTATCCTTTGACTTGTTAAATGCTTGTGGGAAACATTCGCACCTTCAAGGCTCCATTGACTATGACTGTATAATAAGCAGCAGAAGTAATGCTTTTCAGGAGGAAATCTTATAGAGGAGTAAATCTTATGGAGGAAAAACGGCTAATCTCGAGGACATTATTTTGGAAGTGAGCTGAAGATCTCAACCCTTAGTCGCTTCCTCCCTTCCACAGCTTCGGCGCGTTCTTTGAGGAGCGGGCTGTTATAGTGAGGTCAGCTTCTACACAAAAAACGAAAAGGACGGCTAACTCGATACGATGCTTTATATTCAAAAGAAGGGCTATAACAATTTCAGCTATGAAGCAGTAAATGAGATAGAGATTTGCGACGCACTTCCACTGCAATGGAACATTACAAAGACTTCAAATTTTCCAAGCTGAGCGTTTGGCGCTTAAAATCATAGCCACAAAATGACGACCCTCGCTGGTCGACGATGTCGGAAAGAAACTGAGCAAACTTCCGTTGAGAGATGATGAACGAGTTGCATCGATAGAACAATACGCAGGACTTTTCATAAATACTGGAATGAAGTACACAGTAATGCGTATTCGGGGGTGATTTAAATGTCTTGTCACATACACCCGCAGAGATGCTACGATGCACATGTCTTGACAGGATCCAAATGTGTCGACAATTCAGCGTATAAGTATTTTGCTTTAAGCCATCACTATGGACCACGATGCATCGTCTGCCCGTCACCATCCTACGATGGCATATGAAAGCGCGGGATAAATGAAGCCGCCTACCTTTTATTGCGTTCATCGGTATCGCGAAGAAGCATCTCATTGCCTCCTTCAGTGCTACTGAAAGACGCATGTGAATCGCCCACATCAATGTCATCGTCTTTGACGACCACATAGTACGCAGTGAGTAATGCACAGTTGTTTGCCGCTATTGTTATAACAGAAAACAACGGCTGCAGATGCGCGAAAAATGCAGATATTGCAGAAACTGGAAAAAAAGTTCAGTTATAAATCGGCGGGCTGCATGAGACATTTGTTTTCTCCTTCAACGGGATGAGAATAGGTTATGGATTGCAAGGAGTCGCACTCACGCTCAAAGCGCGACAACTTGTGACAGCAAAACTGGAGAAGGCAGTTCCGCCATTCTGGCATAAGAAGGCCATGACGCCAGCGACAGGACTGTGAAGGACTCTGGGATCAACTGCAACATCGACCGGGGATGTCTTGCGTCCTGGTCCCAAGGTCATTTGACTCAGAAGCTCTGACAGTCGCATCATCCCAACTGTAAGCATGTTCTCAGAAACCTCAGTACCACAACCACAGTGTTCTTCCACTCAGAAGAAAGTGATGACCTCTCTCTCAAGAGTCCTAAGCACAATTTCACCCCGGCCTTAGCCTACTCTCTAATAATTGGCTTGCAGCACAAGTATGGAGTCCTGAAGTGGCGAACCCGGTTCTGTCAGTGGAGAAACGTATTAGTCTCTTTTCTGAAGTTTATTCTGCGGTATTTATGGCAGGAAGTAGCTACTGTTAGGGAATCCACATGTGGGGTGAACTGTGGCCAGACAAACTTGAATATTACGCAAAGAAGTAATGATGACGGTTTCAAATATCAGACATTCTTTCGGGATTTCTAGAAATTAGATTGCTTCTGCTATTTTGGACTGTCTGCAGTAGACTAAATATCCCAAATCTGGAAATTGACGACTTCGATGAGGAATTTTCCAACCGCGCAGTTTTTCCAACAAAAGTGCAAAATACCGTTCTAGGGGCAAAGGCAAGAGTGAATATCAATGCTTATCGAAGGAAACGTCGGAATTAACTAGGGGTTCCTTGTGATTGCAATTATGGAGTAACCTACGAAGCGAACTATCGTTGAATTGGTTCACTGCGAGTGAAACTGCAGTGAAAATTGCCGTTGGGATTTGAGTGACGAGGAAAGCGACTGTTACGGCACTGATAAGGATGCGCGACTGGTCACGTGGCGTGCGGCCAAAACGGTTGCTGAAACAATTTTAGCCTTTAACAGAGCGATAAAAAGAAATATATAATTTTTTTGCTAATATTAATAGGCAAAAACAGGGGACGAATGGGATTTTGACATCTTTAAGCATTGGAAGCAATGAAATGAATAAAGAGCTTTTCAGTGTACTTGATTATGTTACCTAACACTTCAAATGACAAATGCATGAACTAGACTGAACGCTTTGGAAAATTGATCGCGCTTACTGAGTATCGTCGAAATCAATGACAGGTTCTCGAATAAACGCGATATGCAGCATGATGAGCAAGAAACCGGGTAATATAAGTTGGAATAGGAATTCTGTCAGTGGTAGGGCAATCTTCCAGAAACGGCGACTGAGTACCGTTAAAAGCGCACCATCCGTAACCATACATCGGCTGGCCCAGTATGGACCCGGCTCCGTATCTGAATGAGCAGCATTCATCACCACCACGGCGCTATTTGACAAGCAACAAGCATTAGAGGCTTTAAACAAATCAAGGAAGAGGACGCGTTGAGTGAAGTTTTTAAATAAGATAATGCGCGGAAACTGCTCCCGCCGCCTATTTATCAGAAACAACAGTAAAAGGCAGTGCGAGTGGCATTATCGAGAAATGCTTCTCAAACTCGTTGTAGCGGTCCACTGCACATGCTGTGCTACCTGAGCATACAAATCTATCTGGGCAGAAAGAAGTAAAATATAAAATTTAATCTTTCTAACCAATTAGCGGGCATTTTAGTATGTCGTTCAGAGCCGCATTTGCATAAACTCGACATCGGACATGCAGTAGATGTTAAGATGAAGAAATGTTTGTTTGAAGTGCAAAGATTCAAAGTTGAAAACACTCCAACTTTACAGCGCTTTCGAATATGCTCCACGTCTGCGCTTGAATTTGGTGCGAATTCGGCAATTTTTTATTCTCCTTCTACATTTCCGTTCGCAGTATATTAAATTAGGGGTATGACTGTTGCACTTTACATATTCAGTTGAAACAATTCAAAAAATTAGAGTATTTTATTTGGCACAGGAATGTAAGATTTGTAAACAGCAATGATTGTCTCTACGCCTATATCAAAACAAATATGAAACGATGTGCAAGGATCCTCACCGAGGCAAAACTGATAGACATCAGTTCCGTGCTCAAAGAATCTTAGCACTCCAAGCGATACACAAACGAATATTATTGTCCATATTGCCCTCGAGAAACGTTCGATCGTACGGAGTTTCAGTGCACTCCGATGGTATTGCGTGAGGAACCTGGTAAATTATTACCTATCTTGTAATTATAATCTGAGCAGCCATGCACATCCGCCAGCAACGATGTTGGAAATGTGTGAAAAAATTAGAAACATTGAAAGCAGTATAGCAAGCATATTGTTATACGATTTACTTTGATTCGCGTCGCATGTGTTCTACTTATGTTCGACGGATAGGAGAATAAATTACCTCCATACAAAGTTACGTTGATATGCCTAAGAGTGTGCTGGAATGTGAGCATAACATGATTTTTTAGTTCTGTCATCTACTGCAGCTTCTCTTCATGTGACAGCAAAAATGGGAATTTATTGCGATCTTCCGCTTCAATCTAAAGGCATCATACGTTGACGCTAGAATGCAGAAAACATTAGAAGGAGAAACTGAATGAGACAAATAAGCTTCTGATTTCCTCTTACTCAGATGTCTGTGTTTGTTGCTCCATGATGCATCGCAAGCAGCCTTAATGGCGTGACCGAGTGCCGGACGGAGAGAGCTTGGACAGCGCGGAGAGTGGGTGAGGAATGGTCCCGAGAAGGGCTCAACGAAGAACTGTTTTAACCTGTTGTATTCCTTATTGTGAAGAAATTGATAAAAATGAATAATGCGCCGAGTTATATTTTCTACGCTTTGCCGTTATTAAAATATGTGGGTTTGTGTTTTAGCTCCCTGCTCCTGCAAAGGCGCAAAAAAATTGTACATTCGAGTTCGCTCTCGACTGCAAAATTTCATACTCCACTGTTTCGCGTATCCAACTTGATGTGACGTATTCGTTGAAAACTCCTTTCGTCTCTTAGGATTCGAATCGCTTGGTAGCTTTGTGAGGTTACAGTCACAACAACGACAACATCTGTTGTCACAGCAACAAAAGGGAAATATAAGATAAACTAATGGCTCTATGTTAAGAATTTGACGAAATGAAAAATCGGTGCTGGTGATTTATTCTGATCAAACGAGTTCTTGTGATCTCTGTTATCGTGTTGATCTCCATTGCGTAACAGGTTGTTTTCCTCACACTTGTGTTGACCTTGATGTTAATCTCTTCCATGTGGATTATGGTTTGCCTTAAGGGCCGTAGCCGAGGCCTTAAATAGCTGCGATCTTGCTTGCTAATCGTACGCTTCTTATCATTTAATCATGTAGTTGCTCGTCACGAACAAGCTCACTGCTTCGGTGAGCTTCTTCACACGCCACAGCGGCCGCGCATACCATCATAAAACATATCCTTGTAGTGAATTGCAGTCATCGGTTTCTTTCAACAAATATATATATATATATATATATATATATATATATATATATATATATATATATATGGTAAGAGTTGTGCTGAAAAAAGTAAGAAATTGTAAATGAAGCAACAACCATCGAACCTGCCACCTCCAAGGAGCACATTAAAGAGGGTCATCATCGTGTCGACTGTATTCGGTACAGCCTCCATCGTCGTTCGAAAAATATGACACATAATGATCGACTGATTGAAGCTCCTCAAATATAGCTTTATCAAACAATCTTCACCTGTTTGCGCGGCGATTTATCACCAAACACTTATTTTTATAGCTACCACCCCTATACAAGCCTGAATGAAACTTTGCGATAGAAATTTATCTGTTGACTTGGGTATATCTTTTCTATCCGGAACTCACCTTCACTGAAGCAGATCCTACAAATAGCCGAGATCAGCGTTCATGAGTGTACAGCCCCCGAGGAAAAGATTACACTCATCGTATTAAGAAGTTTAACTTAATTGAGGAAAACGACATACAGACAAATGATTTTATGGCAGTGGAGCACTATCACAATAGAACTTCGAGCAACATGAACGTGGAGTTAGAATGCGAAATGATTTACCTTGTTCCATCACCAATGATGTAATACCAAACGGAGAACGGCAGTGGTGATAAAAGGCTTACCCAACCACAAAATGAGAGCAGCCAAATCATCTGATAGAGGGGATTAGGCTGAAATAAATCCATGAAGAGTAATGAAGTAGCATCCTAGCAAAGTATAGGGGATCTATAGCCGCCACGAATCAAGCACAATAAAGTGCGATTGCTGTTGATCAGTTTAAATCAAGTGCGTGAGGATTCATCAAATGTTGCCATATTCGTTTGAATTAGTATTAAGAAAGTAGCATTTTAAAGCGACTAAATGCCAAACATTAAATGTTTACCTGCATCGACGTTGTCTTAGTGAGTCATCCGAGTGCTTTCCTATTTAAATGTGTTTCATATCTTTCTATGCAATTCGAAGAACACAAGAATATTTTTCATATATTAGGGGAATTTTATAAATGTGCAGTGACGGGTGATTGTATTGGGGGATGTGTTTCGATTTTCCTTTTAAAAGATTAGCTGTCGAAGTTAGCAGGTAGTGGAGCGCACGTTCCAATCGAACTCATCAGCTGAAGAGGCATCTAGTGAAATATTAAAATGGATAACGACTGCGCGCAAGGATAACTTCAAGTTCAATTGCAGGCGTTAAGTCATATTTCGGATGGCTTAATCGGTGAGGTGAAAAACATTGTAACGTAAATATGCCCAGAAGAGCACTTATCGAGGACTGAGCAGCAAAGAAGGGGAAGATTAAAAAATTTCATGACCACTAGTTCTGCATTTTCCTAATCACCGTGCATTGTAAAGGACTTAGTCGTCATTTCGGTGTTGTGAAGTTTTGTTGGCGGATTTATTCCATATAATGAAAAATCGAAGCACGCACATATCTGCGATCTCCCTCCCTCTTTTCACGTTTGCCCATTCCAAGGAGTACGGCACAGAGCGGTGCGATCATTGTTATCACGAGCATAGGATAGGCAAAACCATAGACAACCATATGCGACCAACTGTTGTTTATACGTCCGAACATGAAACCGACGTTCTCGGAAACTTTGCACTTTTTTGTTGGAAAGTCATAGAAGAAACCGTCACCGCAACAACACTTCGAAGCCTGAATATGATCCTCATCAAATAAAGCAATCACAGCTCAGAAATTTGAATCACACCACACCTCCTTTGAATTTCAGCATAGTGGATGCCATTGACACGTTTTTTGGTTTTCATTGTGGGGATCAACCTTCCACTTCCACTTGAGCTAATGTTTTTTTTTTTTTTTTTTTTTTTTTGAAATAGAAATGGGGCTACTGAACTAACGTCAAACAACATAGCCATCAAACATCTGACAGCCTTTCCTCAACGGAAAGGAGTTTGTTCTTGAAAACACCGCTGTGTGCATGTTTATAAGAATTTTATTTCCGTAGGACACTTCTGGCGTATTACGTCCTCTTCTTTTATGATTTCCTTCATTCCAAAAAGTGCAGAAAAATATTATGCTGCTTCAATTTCCTCCTATGTTTTCCCATCTATGGGACGAAAGTGACTGGCAATGTTTCGACCATCTTTTTTTACCACGATGCAGTCCCAAATAAAAGTTCAGGGCGCTTGTTTTTCTCACTGCCATTACAGCATGCCGCACACTTTAATCAAAATGGATTTGATAGTTCATAACGTTTTTCTGCAATAGTGAGCAATTTAAAAGGTGCACAGATATGTAGTGATTTATTCTTCTGAACGATTCTAAGACATATGGTTGTTGAAGTTATGAACAGCAGAACTGATGGCGTAAGAAAAAACCCGCAAAATTTTCATACGAATGCCCAGAAAAGGAACAGAAAGGCTTTCAATCGCATGGAACTACGCTCATATAGGAAATGCTCCAAGTGATTGAAGTGGTTAAGATCTAATATTTAAGCATAATTAAGTAATAAGTCTATGATCAAGACGGGTATGAATTGCAAAGAAGCGTTTATTTACCCGCTGGTCGTCGGTGGCACACTGATCGGAGGGAAGAATCGATATATTAAGTATCGTCAGGTCTGCGTCCCCATCGATCGTGACTAGGAACATTGAACGTCACTGCCGACATACGTAAATGAAGATTTGCCTCAAAATAATTCCTAGCGAATCTATTTACAGCAAGGTGTGATGGAATAGGAAATCGCGATAGCAATGAAATTTGGAGATCTCAATGTACGAAGGAAGCGTTAGGTGCAGTAAGCAATTGTGTGTTGTGGCATAAATATGTTATTTTAACAGGAATATATCATCGCAACACAACTTTCAATGTGGTGAACACATTTTACCAGCTCAGAACAGCATACAGCAGCCAAATTATGATACAACACTACATACTGAATCAATCGTCACAGCACTAGATGGTAAGTGCCCAGATTGCTGAAGAAACTTCTCAAGACATCAACTATAGGTAAATACTATCGGCACAGCTACATTCATGCTAGCATAAGCAAATCACAGCTTTGACCTTTGTTTCCCTATTTCTTTATGTTTGCTTTTTTGTAAAACGTAGGTGAGCCTTTTTAAATAATTGATGAAGAAGAATACGAATGCATGATCTAATATCTAAATTATCTTCAGAAGATTTTAGTAACCGGAATAGATAAGCAACAGAATAGATAAACAATAGCACCATTTTGCAGTGATTGTTACCACGGTTTCGTAACAAACGATATGGTTCGTCCGATGGAATTTATGAGTTCAGAAATGTGAAAAATTAAGCGGTCCAACGAGCTCGCTCATAACAACGCTTCTGATGCATTCCGTATTTTCAATTATGCCAGTATCGCCTCAAAGACTCTTAGTAATATTGATAGGTATGCCAATGAATGCAGCATAATGTTTGCTCAACGAATTTCATCAGCATATCCAGCGTCATTGCAGGACACGCAGATACGCATATCCCTTTATAAGTTTACTTGAGGCAGTTTAGTAATGCGATCAGCAAACAGCTTCGAGCTTAGGTTGAATGTTGCGAAGCCTACTTCCTAATGATCTTCGGTATCAATCCAAACTAGTTGTCCGGGCGTACACCTATTGGCCAAAACAAGCATCTCTTAGGGAAAGTGTTTGAAGTGGAAGGCAGCACGCGTTACAAACCTTTGAGATTGGATGAGTAGACTACTGCCAGTGACTTCCAGCAATGAACCTAATTCACACCAGGTTAGGTGGAGCGCACAGTAGTTGAACGGAAACTCGCTAAATGGCAGCAGCTCACCTTCCTATACAACATCAAAAATGCCACATCAGCCACTAAAAACATCACCATTAGTTAAAGAGTTTCTCAGTGGTTCTTGCCGCTTCATTGCGCACCATTTGGCCATAATCATATGTAATGCTCTTTCGCTGTATTTTTTCCTTGCCAAAAAAAAAAAGAAAAACCCATTGTGGAAAGAGCAGGTGCGTGCCTTTCATGATGGTGTTTATGCGTCTGCGTCAATCTGCGAAGTGGTTCTTCTCTTAACTAGAGTATTACATAATTAAGTCTGATAGACAAAATGTTTGATCGGAGAGGCTAGGAGGAGGGATCGACAGAAAACACTTCAAACTTTGGACCTGTATTTCCATTAATCTTCCAAATAATATATGACTACAATCGTAGGCAACGAACAATATGGTCTGAAACCATTGTAGAATGACCAAGTTAATGGGTACGGACATATTAAGCTAAGGCGATATCAGCAAAGGATACACGAACAGCAGTGTTACTTTCTCAGGTGCAAAATTCAGGGCGGACGTCCCATAACGTCCTCAGTCGAGGGAAGTTTGGGGAGGGGAAGAAGGTTGAGGCAGAAATTGTGACAAAATCTGATCGGTTTGGAGCGAGCATGGCATCTTTCATTCACTCATCGGTGCGCCAATGCGTGAAACCATCGTTACTTAAATTTAATGAAAACTCTATAGAATACTCAGTTTTCATTAAACGAGAAATACACAAGCATGTACTTGGAGATTACCACATCGCAATAGTAAGAAAAAATTCTATTAAGATCTATCGTGCAATTAAACGTTGCGAGAAAGACAAAGGAGCCATAATAAGACAAAAGTCATAAGTAGCAGTGAAGCACCGACCATGACTTCAGAAAAATGGCTTGAAAAATTCAGTAACGATCAGTGATGGTGAATATGGCACTTTTGTGTGAGCCCCCATTTGTTCTTACCCTCTAGCTATTTCTAGTTCAACTGCTGTTTGCGCCCACTCAATATTCTTTCTTCATTCAAGTGCCATAGAATTAGAAAATAGAATCTCAAATGAGGTTACTGTGGACATAATGTGGAGTAATAACAGATTGGCCACGACCGCACCGCCATTATTCCTGAGCGATCCTTGGTTTTCATGATTTTTTTCCTTGCGCGATTTTATCTGAGAGATTTATTTATGTTGATGAAGATGTGTGTTGTAAAGATGGAAGAGTTTGAAGTTTACGAAGTTATACAAATGTTAAGCTCTACATTGCAAAGGCCAGTTCTAGCACAATTGGAGAGCAAAGAAAGGAAAAAAGTCCCTTTAATTTGATACGTCAAAAATTGTCCTTCGAGACTGCGTCAGATTTCAATCTCATGTCTTTATTACTCAGCGGTCGCGTTAATTATTGAGTGAAATTTGAAGTTGCGAGCTAAGAAGTATATATAAAAGAGAAGAATATCACCGCGGACAACATCACTGGCTTCTACAACAAGGTAAATTTATATATGCGTCATTTCTAGGATGATCATTTGCACGGAATACTGCCACATCATCTCATGGTAAAGCGAATTTACATCTGCATCATCTACTGAACGTATTAAAAGAAAACGTGCAAACAGCTATCTTTGAATCGAGCAGCGAATGCTCATTATTTTTGACCGTTTGGCACAGATTCTTCACGTATGCGTCATATAAGCGCAACAAACCACGCTTACATGCTAATTTACAAATCGATTCTCTTCATTTTCAAGTATTAAGAATCTATGCAAACGTTCTTCTCTAGGATTATTAATATTCATCCGATGCTTCTTCATAGGGCAAAGATTTTATTTTCCTGGAAATGTGGCTCAAAGACATTTTTTCCTCGCCAGATAGGTGCATAAACAGGCCTTGGATTTTCCAATTTTCCAAAAACTTTCGTGGAAAGAATCAGTGAATCTTACACTTAGTTAGCATATTGTATGCCCACACAGATCCAGTATGTGCTCGGATATCTGAAAAGAAAGGAAGCGAGTGCAATAGAACACGGCAAAGTGCATTGATTATGGAAATAGCCGATGAGACTTTCCTTTTTTATTTCAACATCTGAAAGTGGGAAAACCTGCAAAAAAAAAAAAATTAAGCAGAAACAACGAGGAAAGGGCAAAGTTCACAAAGGTGAAATGCTAACAAAGAGACTTCAATATGAAAGAGCGGCAATAGATTTAAGCATGAAACGACTCAGCCACAGTTTAAAAGGTGAAGGGGAAGCGTGGGTGCACCGACGACATTCGATGAAGTAGATTACGTACTCTTTCAACGCGAAACTGGAAACTGTAGAGAGCACAGTGTTCGTACTGCAACATGCTTTGGCTGATTGAATGTTACGCCTATTTCGAGTTATAAGGGTGTGAAACTGAAATATTTTTAACAGTCAGAAAAGAGCACATAAATTTATAGCAAAAAACAATCCTAATGTGAACACACAATTTGAATCCAAAGATTTCCGGGCAGGGAATTGAATTTGAAGAGTATAGACCACGATAAGTTTTGCAGAAAACAAAATTGGTACACGGTAAGTTATGAGGTAATCAGCAAAGAGCACGACATGGCTATAGAAGCCATCAGAAACATCGTTAACGTACCCGAGGAAAAAATAGGTTCGAGAAAATTTCTTGGTGAAAAATCAGTAGGAACTGAGTGCGGAACAGAATATGCCTCTAATTTTTACTTGAGAACTTCGTGCACAAGAGAATGCCCTGACACGCTTCACCAAAAAGACAATGACATCATATCTTTTTCACTTTCAAGAGCAGCTTTACGTGATAGACCACACCGAGGGCCTTTGCACAATCAATGTACACAATTTTCCGCTGAACTCTCTCATTCAACGCAGAAAGCGAATCGCGGAAACACGAATTAATTTGAGCCATATGGATCGACTAAAGGGAAGCTCGACTGGGCGGGATTGAAAATGTGGCTTCACGTAAATGATCGATTTGTGCATCTTGGACAGCTATTTCAAAGGCCTTACAAATAAAGGAGGTGATGCTCATTGGACCGTAGTTATCCACTGAGGAGCGGGTGGTTTTTTGAACGAAAGTAAGACGAAGGTCGCTTACAAGAAAAGGCGAGATATGAACAGGGAGGAACGTGGGAAATTATGCTAAGCGGCCACTACATTGCTTTTGCAGTGTGTCTAGAAATAGTGATGGGACAGTGCCTGATGTCGGAGAAACCTTGTTACCGAGCCTGTGAATGCTGAATGGACAAATACATAAAAAAACGCAATTGCTTGTTGCAACAGGTAAATCCGGGAGCATACCATAGCCTTTCATAAAAACATTTGAGTAGTAATCTGCCGACATGTCATATCCTAGCCGACTATGAACAACTAAAGAGTCACTGTTGATATTCATTGAGACGCACACCATATAGCGCGCCCTCAGTTAACTATTAATGTATTTGTAAAATGCTTTAGCGTTTCTGTCGCATATCGCACTTTTCTTACGTTTTTTAGCAATCTTTACGCACAGGATTCTGCAGTGTTCATTATGCATCTAATCCGGTTAGTTAAAGCGCTCAAGCCAGACAAGGCGTTTTCTTGCTGCAGGCGCTGAAAATATGGTCGGAGTCGTTTTGTCTCGATAGCCTTTTCCTTCGGTACGGACGCCTCATCAACATCATGCACAAAGTTCAGAAAGCGGGTACAGCTTTGTTCGACAGCGGGTAATTTGTACAAATATTCACTTCAATTGTACTGGGCCAGCATAACATTAGCCGTTTCTCAGTTACATATCGTGACATTTCCTTCATCCTCCTTATTTGTTTCAGTGAGAAGATACCAATTTCAAAACGCATGTTTATGTGATCAGTAGTCGAGAAGTTCTCTCCTACGAAAACGTTGGAAATAAATGATATGTCGTTTGTCGCAACTAAGTCAGGAATCTAATCTCTGGGAATGAGACGTCGAACAAGATTAACAAGATTGGTGCTTCTGAAAAAGTTTTCCAGCAAAGCGGTTGGGGGGAGGGATGGTTTCACAAGACTCCCTGGAAATGGAAAACTAAAATTCAGATTACTTGGTATCAAGTTGCATGATCCACTATGCGCAACTCGCAAATCGCGTTCAGGAAATTTTCCGAATTATATGTACAAACATCATATACTCGGTAAGCAGAAATCAGAAGGGGAGCTTTGTCAGCAACAACGCCAAAGCAGAGCAATCGCAAACGAATTATTTAAATGTGGCAGCAATTTTAACTACCTTATATAGCCATTCAGCAGTACGGCTACCCCGCCTCCTCTAGTGTTCATGATCGCAACGGAATATCTGATAGGGTCCGTTTACTGGGACGTGTGAATCAGGCGTCGAAGATGATAGCCATCATTCCCAAACAACAGCAACATCGGGCTTTCTTTCTGTAAGGAGAACTTACAGTTCCGGAAATTCGTTGACTGCACTATGCACATTGAACTAAATATAAGGATGAGCTCACTAAGCTGCCCTGCATGCACTTTGACCTTGTCAGTTGGTGCTCGTTGGGGAAGTTCACTCTGATCGAGGAAACGCTTTTGAATATTTGTAGGGATTATGCTGCTATGCTTTCACCCCAGATCCCGCCAGCCGGGTGGTCAAAGCAAGAGGATTTGTGAAATTCTTCGTCTCAGATGGGCTCCATTCGCTTTCTTCTGCAACCGTCTCTGCTTCCTAAGCGTGGACCTATCAGCAACCTGCTGCTTATAAATGATATAATCAATTCTTGGACCGGACTTTCTTTTCTTATAAAACTCGTCAAGAAGGCGCCTTTCATGGAACTGACGTATGAAAACATCCCTCAAGCGTGAAGAATCTCTCAAATATCTAACATGTTTCAAAACCCGCGTAACATCATGAATTATCACAGGACCGTAGCATTAAAGCACCATAACGTTTACAGGGCAGCATTTGTCCTCATCGCGCAGATCTCCACGAAATACTTCAGGAGTAAGGACAATCTCTAGCTCCTCAAAGATTTTGATACTCATAGTACTATCGGCAGCGACGTGGTCCCGACCCATTATGAGCAGTAGCCTCTTTTACCGTAGAAAACACAGCTGAGCGCTGCCGGTTTCCTGAAACGCTAAGAAAGCATCACCTCCAGAGACAGGGATTGGCTAGCAAAGATTTTTGTCAGTATATCTAAGTCCAGCATCTGGCGAATAGTTGTTCTTGCATTGTGAACATCTGCTTTTGTAATTGTAACATTTTCTCAAATATAGTCTCACAATCGCACGATTTAGCCACTTCACCATTTCCGCGATTACGTCCATTGAGACGCCCGTACAGATGTCAAAAAGTGAAACACATCGTGCAGATGAGCAGCTATAAGCCGAAACAATTAGAAAAGTTGCAAAAATCCATTTACACATCGAGATTGTTCTTTATTCCTCGGACGAACGTTTTCCTTTGTTATCTCAAAATAAAGGAACAAGTGCCTTGACGAAGAAATTTCGACCATCAAACAGGTCGAAAAAAAGCTTCCAAAGGAACTTTTTGTCATTTCCATCACTCGAACAGCCAGCAAAAAACAAAATGATGGAAAGGATTCATCATCTTGCAAATAGACATCAACAAAGATGGCAAGTGTTAAATGGCGCTATGATTTGACACGAAAATTGGAGTGCAAAGTGGAACTAGAGAAGTTAATTTATCTCCATTTATATGCAAAAATCGATGGAGTGAAACCATAACCTAGGGACAAGTTGAATATACTTGCGTGCACGTGGGAACACATCACTCATGCAAGAAATTACTTGCGAAAATAAGGAAACAGTTTTATCACCGCTGACAATTCTTGCAATCAATTAAAAAATGCCGACTGGAAGATTTCCTCAACAGTAAACCAAACTTTAAATCGGTGTGAAAACAAACTGCACTGAGTTTGATTACAAATGATAAAAACATATGAAAGTATGCATTGCAAAGTGCAAATGAGATGCAGCTTTTTCGGTACTCAATAATTCGGGAAGAGTTCAATAAACGACAATTAAACTGAACAAAATTACAAAGTATCCTGCGATGTACATTACAGCCAACAAATGTCTTCTACAGAGATTTTACAGGCAAAGTTAGTCGCCGCAGAAGTTTGTTGCTGAAATAGGCGAATGAACATAATGGCCGACATATACAAGTGTGTGGACATACGCACATGACTGCACCATTATTATCCGGCGGACAGAGTCCAAGCACATGCATTAACACGAACCTACTTCTCTGCAGAAGCATACAAGAATGAAGCAAAGAACTAGGACTTGCTCAACCTGCGATTTCAACAATATTATTCAACAATATTCAACAATGTTTCATTTCATTTTACTCTTCTTTAATGGCGTTTCAGGATTAGGTTGGTAGATTATACACTTTTCAACATTGTCTTACACAACATTGTTGTGTTTAGTTGCCATAATACTATGGTCATTTTATCCCTTCCGGCAAAGTTCGATAATACAATTACATAACTTATCTTTCCACGTCATATGTGTCGCCAACGAGAAAACCTCGTGAATAAGTTCATTAAGGCGAAAGCGAGGCTTACAGCATATGTCCTATGAGCCAATGTCCTTGTATATGCAAAACCAAATATGGCTTCATATGAGCAAGGAAGCATTTCAGCAACTCTAACAAAAAGTTTGCGGGAATTAATGTTGCATGTACACGCATTATGATGTTGAAATCAACTTAATGCTCTTCATTTCTTGATGGCTTATGCAAAACGGGCTTCATCTCCCTAATAAGAGGACAAACACAACATTTCGTGATAAAGCGGCTATCTTCTGTTCTCACAATTATTGATTCGTAGCTATGGGAATCCTCTGAAAACATAGAGAATGCTTCTAGTCTTGCAGCTGGGAGGAAATCTTACATACAGCCGAGGCACTTAAAGTGTTGCTGGACTGTACCAGAAGTCGTGTATCATTCCGCATTCCAGAATTGGAAAGTCAGCTAAATTTCCATTTCGCCAGCATATCATATGAAAGATTATATTTCGAACGTTTTCTATCGGTTTCACAAGCACAAAAGCAGTTGGGTAAAATCAGAACTTGTACAGCATTACGATAATGTTCAATAATCGGGAATTCTTTAAAAAGTCGGCTTTATAGCGAATAAAATGATGTGAATTTTCCAAGAAAGCGAAATGCTATGAAGTGGCATGAAGTCTTCACAAATTTAAAACAACAATAATGATTACAAAGAGCAACTCGAGAGGCGACGAGTTCAGAAATTAATTGCCGAATATTTGCAGCGATAAGCCAAGTGAGCGTTATCTATTCAAGAAAACGCTTCGAAACAAATTCCGTTTTCGATAACCTCTAATCTAATGTTCTGTTTTCAATCGTTCTCTAAATAGCGCTGAATTCAATTGTCTGAATATTTACAACCCTCTCGACAGCATACATTTACGTGCAACGATAAATCGCTTCTATTACGCGCCGTTTGATTCTAAAAAATCCTGACATATATAAAATTGACTCATTTGAAATATATTCAGCAAGGAAGCAATGATAAGGGAACTTAGCGATGTCAATCATTAGGCATTTCAACTGCGGATTCCGCAACATAATAGCTTTCGCTACAGGGGAGAGCTTAGCTTTCCTGAAAAGAGAAAGAGGTTGTCTCACCGACTTGTTGTTCACGATATTATCTTTAAACACACCATTCTAGTTATCAGTATAAGTGACGCAGCATGCACGAAGACGAGAAAAATCGAGCGAGTTCACTATGGAACTAGTAGTTACACGTTCGCTGCTTTCACGGCTATTCAGCAATAAATTTCAGCCAAGTTTGAGTTTTGGCATGAACACTACAAAACAGATGGGTTAATAAAAGTTTAGATTTTTGGCGTTAGCTCCGGAACGAATGTTCCGCCGGAAAGAACTCTCCACTCGCATGCAGATCAAATATTTTATATGACGTGAAAATCCCTCGACGATCGTTTAGCAGTTAAAGGAGGATATCTGCGAGAGAATTTCATGCACAATCGATAGTAGGAGGACATGCTCTGAGCTAGCCCTAATCTGCATGCCTTCCAATATCCAGCACACATATGCTTGCTTGTTTTAAGCTTTACAAAAATACATTAACCAGATGTGACCAAAAATACACTGAAGAATATATCATAAATGAGGATTGATTTATGACATACTTATTTCATGGGCAGTGATGTGGTAGCGTGTGCAAGTTATAGCATTTTCCAGCATAAAATCTTTAAAACTGCACAAATCCTGGCTCAAAATATCCACAAAAAGTTGCTGATTTCGAGGTCCTTTGCAATAATCTTAAAAATACTGTGAGCCGTACTTCAAAGATCAACACGTTCTACACAGCGCCATGTTGTTACTAAACGCCACCGTAGCCGAAGCACTGCGGCATGACGTTGAAGATACTACGCTAACGATATGTCTTAGAAGGGCAACCAATCAATACTTTTATTTCACATTAAAACTACCCATGTATTCCACTTAAACGGTGTCTTGCTATGAAACGATATTTGCAATGAACCTGTCGAAAAGGTTAGAGGCATTTCTAAGAAGTGTGGTGTTGTTAAGTGAAGCAATAATTGCTGCAGCATCACAAAGCCGTAGATGAAGAAGTGTTCTAAGTGCACTTTATTAATATCTACAATCCTTCAGAAAGTGCACCTAAACATTAATTTGCGCAATGCTTTATCGAACTCATTCACAAGTGTAATTCTCATAAAACATATAACCACTTTCACAAATGCCCAACAAACACGTATGTACTTATCTCAACGACGAAGTGATGTTCAACATTGCTCAGCTGATGAAAGACATCGGCATTCTTCACCTTATCACAATTTTCGCTGTGATGCATCAACAATGTCTTCAGATCATCTATGATCAGATCGCTTCAATGAGCGAATATTAGTGCTTCCAGATGATATAATCATAAAGCAATAATATTGTGAAGTGAATTGCCTCAAGGCAAGGAAATAAAATGCAATATTTCCTTCACATAGATAACCCGTTCCCTCTCGTTGTTACACTCGTACATTACTACTTGCATAAAATCGATTAAAGCGTCATAAGGCCTGCAGCAATTCTGGTCAACTCATTTCATGAGACTATCATCCTGCCTTTGATATATAGAAATCTGGAAGATATCGCAACAACAATGCAAAACTTTCGACTGATACATTGTAGTGCGAATGCACCATCTTCTCACTGGCATTAGCCAAGCAGCAAGACAGTCGTGATAAAAGGAATACAAAGTGCAGGAAAGCGAGTTAGTAGGGGATGCATACAGGAAGTTCGTGCTGCTTCGAGCGATTTTTGATGGAACAACATGAGGCATTCACGCATTCAGTGGGTTCGTTGGTCGATGCCCGCAATCAGAGCGCAATAGGGAAAATGATCGGCTCGCATTGAAAGCCGCTGATTAGCGTTAGCTAAACGGATGCGATGTGCACAAATTCGATGGTGTTGCGATGAAGTCGAAATTCGAGACAAACGTCAACTACTGGTTAACCAACTGAATACACATTAATCACTTCCCGATGATCAACGTCTATTATTTTTATGTGACTTTCTATCCTCTTCAGTGACACACGCCACTTTGACTGTGAGACATGAGCACAGATGAAACAGATTGTTAATGTGTTAAAGATAAATTGAAAATAAATTCCGACTTTGCTGCAACTTCCGGATTCGGTGGGTGACAAATTGCTTCTAACATTTCGATTATAATCATTCGTTAAACCATCCGTAGTCACTGCTTCTCCATCTCCAAAGCGTATCTACGATAAGCGAACGCAGGACGAACTATTCGAAAAGGGTATCGAACAAATGGAATGTATCACTGTTAGTATCGAGTTTCATTTTTGGTGTCGTTTGAAAGCAAAATATCATTTTTCATCATTTTTCACAAGAACTAAAAATAAAACTTCAAACAGCACTTAAGATAAAGTAACGAATTTGGTCCAAATTTAGTTTCACCTTAACTGATACCAGAATTATCTAGAATCTGAGTCAAGCTTCACCATCCCCGTTGGCAACATGAATGTGAACCAAGTTTAACCACATCAAGGTGGGCAAAAGGCGGTTCACATCCCAGCCGGGAGACCCATTTTGGACAGGTGGAAATACAACAAGCGCCAAAACCGAAGCCGCGAGAGCACAACTGTTCAGTGGGTGAAAGCGCAACACAAGAGACAGGCGGAGGGGATGGGCTGGGGTAGTGCCAATAAAGGAGCAAAAAGGATGAAGGCATGCAAAACATAGCATTGCTAAGCGTATTACCAGCGTGCATCATAGATACTGCAGTTTTCCGGCTATAGCAGCGTACGAATTGCACCCTACAAGAATACCGCCCAAAATGAGACAGCAAATATCGTGTAAGCAGTGAATGAATCGCATACACATGGATGAGGTGGACTAGGCTCTCTGTCGAGTGTATGTTGTTGCTGACACTATTGTTTTGGCCCCTCAAGTCGTCCAACTTTCAACGTTTATAATCCTCAGTGATTTGCTCAAGCGCATGAGCATGCAGTTTGGAGTGTTCCCTCTATCGTTCAAGTGCATAGTTCCAAGGAACCGACCCGCCCTCTCGAGAATTCTAATTGCGTTCATGGAAGACTGCTTTTATATGCCAGCGCTCTTGAGCTGCGAAAAAGCTAGAGAGCCCTCGATTTATCGCTGAATAAGATGAACTTCTGAGCCTCCTTGCAGCAATTTTGGCACAACGAGAATGTATAAGTGTTTTCATCATCAAAGTTTTGCTGCTTCGGTTGTTAAGTGGTAAAAATGTTCAGTCGGGAAACCGCTTCAACGTTGCGTCTACGAAACTCTTGTTGCAACAAGAAAATCCGAAATCTTTTAATAGGCGGTAGTTGCACTTGCATCTGAAGCGATGCCGTATTGCAATATTTACCGTCCTTTGGGCTTTGTTGACATACAACACATCCATACGGTGTTGCTATTATTCGATACGGTAGCAATGAACATTTATGACGAAATGCTCATCGTAACATCTAAATTTTTCATTTTGCCTATTTGTTGAGTTGATTGTGCCGTTTATTTGAGACGCAAATTTTCAGGCAGCAGAGCTTTGTCTTATTTTTCAGTCACAGTTTGGCTGAAAAAATTTTATTCTCAGGAAATCTTTCGGATAGACAGGCGACGTTTTAGTGAAGAAAATGTTAGGTTTGTTTATAACTTTTAAAATTAGAAATTTTAATCCATTACTGAAGGCTCCAATGAATGTTGATTTTATGGCTCATTCATAGAAATGCTCAACAGCTTCGTCCATTCCTTCACCTTTCTATAGTAGGGAAGCATAGTTCCTTCCTATGAAAATTCGGTAACTGCACAGGATCTGAATTACATTATTTATAAATACATTGAAAAAAACAGCTCCATTACATCAAGCGTGAACGAATTTTGTTCACTGTTACACCCTCAGACCATTTTGCTGCCCAAGTTCGCAGTTACAGTGATAATTCCAAAATGCATTGGGATCGTAGCGGATGAATACGTTCACATTGTGGTATCACAAGAAATAACATCGCATTAAAAGGTTTGTCATCTCCTGTAATGGTCAACGATCTCGTTCATTATTGGCCGACTATTTGTTACCACGTGCGTCGCAAGTGGGACGTCATAACCACCACTAGACATGGGATGTTTAAGGGGCGCAGGCGCTAAAGACGCTGCAGTGGAACCTGATCCTCGAGATAGCGGGTAATTCTCCTGTCGTTCTTCATTTCCACAATAAGTTCCCGCGCTTGAACAGCAACTTCTGGAGCATTGGCAACAATCTGATGTATGCTGACAACAGGAACAACATTCCGATTGTTTTGTTTCAGGCATGCGTTGTACTTGCGGCTGATATACTGGTTTTGGCTCTGGTAGCAGTGGATCGGGATTCACCTGCAGTGGCCGTTGTCGTGGTGGTGGCGCTGGTGGTGACGGCAGTGAAATCCGTTGTGGTGGCCGTGAAACTGGAGGCCGCGCGACTATACCTTCTGCACATTCGCCTTTCATGCATCCTTCGCCATTCATTCTCCCTCCACCCATCCACCCATCCGTGCCATAGCCACCACTTGCCGCTCCCATGTTCCGCCCTCCTCCATAGCCGTTACCACCCATTCCGCCTGTACCTCCATTGCCGCCACCACCATATCCTCCACCTAAACCAGCGCTTCCACTCACTCCGCCTCCATACTCTCCACCTCTGCCACCTCCACCCATGTTTCTGCCGTTTATTCCTCCCATACCCAGTCCTCCTCCATAACCACCACCCATTCTGCCTCCACCTGCATTGCCGCTACCACCATATCCTCCACCTGAACTAGCGCTTCCACTCACTCCGCCTCCATACTCTCCACCTCTGCCACTTCCACCCACGTTTCCGCCATTTCTTCCTCCCATGCCCAGCCCTCCTCCATAACCACCGCCGCCCATTCCGGCTGAACGTCCGTTGCCACCACCACCATATCCTCTGCCTACACCAGCGCTTACCGTCATGGCGCCTCTGTAGCCTCCACCCCCGTAACCCGTGCCCACGCCACCACCTCTCAAGCCGCCTCCTCCATAACCTCTGCCTCCCATGCCGCTAGCATATCCACCATGTCCAAAACCTGCAAAGGAAATTGGTGTTGCATTCCGTTTCGATGGGTCCTGCAAAGCAGTAAGATTCTCCGTATATGCTTATATATATATATATATATATATATATATATATATATATATATATATATATATATCGTCATTGTTCACTCCTGTGCGCATTTGAATTCAGGCCATGGCCGATTGTTTATTACTGCGACTCGAACTTAGCAGATTATTGCGAAATAGTGTCTTCCTCCTTTTTAGACTTTGGCCGCGCAAGAAAGGTGCAGAGTCCTGCACCTTCACAAGCAAACTAATATGTCATGAGAACTGACATCGTAAGGAATAAATATTCCACGACGTTAGCCTGAGTTGTGAGGCAGCAAATATCAGCAGCAAAAAATTTTTATGAGGCAAAAATTATGGGTGTTTGCAGTGCTATAATGATATAACAGTGCATTTCATAGATTTACGAACAACACTGTTACCAAGAGAATGCATAGATTTGGGCTTTTCACTGATTTCTTATATTTTCTCAACAATAGTGGTGAAGGCGCAAATTTCTGAGCGAAATACTCGCGACGACCTAGTTGGTGAGGTCTGAAAAATGGTTATATTGATTGTGATATGATGATTAAAAAGAGGGGGACATCATAACTAAATTTTCATACTGATCGCCAACATTTTCGCGGAATACATAGTTGAAGAGGAAAGCGTGCTCTGCGGAATTGATGAAAACAATGTATCATCACATGGTAAGGATTAATTTCAGTCTTCATTCTTTGATCATGAAATTTACACGGCTGAACAACTTGATAGCTAATGCTTTTATAAATACATTAGCAAGTGGCATGAAGGAATATAGTGGTAGCGATGGGAGATTGGCTTACCAGGTGCGATGTTGTATCCGGCCATCGCGTGTGATACGGCGATGATTAAGAGAAATACTTGCATACACGAAGTCATCATGAGTCAAGCTAAAATAAATCATATATTTTACAGTCTTCGAATTTCGCAAATTATTAGCACCAGGTGAAATGATTCCGTCACCGAAATGGATTTTACCATTCCTTAAAAAAAGCTATATGAAGACGGCAACTGAAGGAATCAAGAAAAAAAAAATCAGTCTTACGGCAGCACCCATCGTATGTAATATGCTCCGAGGCGCTTATGAAAACCTTCCGATCTTTGAATTTTTGTGAACTATAGAATCTAAGGAGTGAACATTACGAGGCTTTTGTCATCTACACTCAACAAAATTATCCGCATTTACTGCAGGTGTGCGCATATAGGAAGCATATTAAACAATATTGGAAATGCGCTTTAAAGACGATTTCGTACAAAATTATTTCAAGTTGGCTCGAGATTGGAAGCGTAGAAGAAAACAATAAATGCAATTCCTTATGCGTGGGAAGGGCGAAGAAGCAGTTTTTAAATCCATGCACTAATTTCATTACGGAGAAAAAATCTGCGAAAGGATATTACGAAATTTGATAGATGCGAAAGGAGTGAAGCTTCAGATGAAGGGATTTCACCTGGATTTAATCTGTACAGAAGAAGTCCACTTAATTGTTTGCTGATGATTTTCAAGTCGTACCAACTATCCTCTAACCTCTATCACACACTTTCTTGCTAACAAAAACTCTTAACGGATTATCTATTCTTCTTCACGCACTAAGCAGATTGCTTGTTACTGATAGTCAGTGCCCCCATCGTTCAAATATGAAACTACCGTCATTGAGCTATGGAGTAAATATTCGAAAAATGGATATAACCCTCTACCTGCACCTGTCACATTTCAAATTAAATGTCACTCGTTTTTTTTCAGTTGATTTCGGCTGTTCAAATGGGAAAATCAGCCGACAAAACGAAATTTAAGAAGGATTTCTGTTTTTTATTGACTGGTTCAAATGCAGTAGAACAAGCCTCGAATCGGTCCATAAGCGCTGAACTAAATTCCTTGCAATACACCATCATTTTCGTTTAGGAGTGAAACGGCATGTAGAAAAACGCGTATACAAACTTTGTTGAGAATTCTTCCCCCAGAGTATGCTCAGTTGCACGAGTATCTGCTAATGGGATAGTAATATCTTTGGGGAATTGGTGATAAGCAAAGCGGGCATTTGTGTTTTTTCAATGGAAATAGTTTGGAGACATACGTGTGAGAAGAAGCTTTTCAAAAAACGCATTAGCTGCATAATTCTTTTTTAATGCTTCAAGCGATCAAAGTTCAAAATTTCTGAGCAGCATCAATTATGTGAAAACCTAAGAAAAATATATAAATTCAATGGGTTGTTAAATTATCGTGAAATTCCGAGCTTTTCCGTACATTAACTTCGTGCTGATTGGTACTTAAGAGCGTGAGTTGCTAAAATATTGTGTTCACTGAACACAAAACGTTTTCTGAAAAGACCGACCGAACGATTAAAGAAGAAGCGGAAAAATGAGAGGCAAGTACCAGCAAATATTTGCAGTTTTATATATATATAGACAGAGAGAGAGTGAGAGAGAAAGGGAAGACTCACCGTTCCACACAGCTGGCTGCTAGTTGCTTCAGTTATGCCAGTGCGAACCTTTATAGGAGTGGCGCAAGCATGCAAATGCGTTATCGTAAGATGAAAAGAAAAAGTGCTTTTCAACCATCGCTGCCGATGTTTCTCCCGAACGACTGCAGTGTGACGGGTACCGTGGAACGGTTAAAGTAAATGAATAGACCACTGTTTGTGCAATCCATTTTAGTCGTATGATCATTGGGCAACTTCGATGATAACAATAACGAGCGGGTGGTCCGCTGGAATGGCCAATACAAAATGTGCTTTCCGCTACATCACTAATCAAAGCAACTACTCAGTAATGCTTAGAAAATGTTATACAATAATTTATCCTTTTTCATCAAATTTCATTATATTGCATTACATTGCGCACTCAATAAGCCCTCCTACTTCCTTCAGTTTAAGTTAGCACATGCAAGTCCCATATCACATAGGGTCCCTTGCAAAGCATGTGTGAAGGGGTAACCAGTACGGGTAAAAGTGAGTCCAAGAAATCGCCTACAGCCTATTGTTCGTTTGCGAGATTTTGTCGCTCTAACTCACCCCAGTGGTCATTAGCACTTAGCATTCAAAAGGCATGCACACATCACTCAGGCATATATATATATATATATATATATATATATATATATATATATATATATATATATATATATATATATATATATATATATATATATATATATATATATATATATATATATATATATATAATGTCCCTCAAGCCATACTCCACCACCTCTTCGCGGTGCGGGACAGTAACGAGTTCTGCGGGCTATATCAGCAAAACGTTATGCTCTGTCAGGTCCTACTATGCTGAAAAGGCTCCAGAAGGTCATAATGTGATGAGGAGCGTGCCTGATCCTCAGTGATCATCCCGGCTATGTGTGGAAAGGAAACGAGGGCTAGCAACCGGAATGTCACTATCGCAACTCTCAGTCGCTAAAAATTGAGTGCGAAACTCAATGGATCCTCGCCGACCCTTGGCGAATGGACGGATCGTCAGGTGGCCAGGTGATATAATTCTGTGCATTAAATGAATATATATATATATATATATATATATATATATATATATATATATATGACGTCAACCTACCATATACTTGTATTATTTTGCATTAGCGCGTTCACAGCTTTGACGCAGCCGCCAACTTCGCACTCATATAAACGCCTATAAATTTTTCTTTTTGCAATCACCGCGCAAGTTGGGGCAAAACTTGTCTTTTACTTCCATGATTTTTTTCCAGTATAAGTGAACTGAGGTGAGAGAAAATCATGAATATCAAGAATACTTTCGTGAATTTAAGTGCACCACATTTTATTTCAATTCAGGTCATTTTCAAAACAAGTTTCTGGAAGACGAATTCGCTTCATTCTTGTCTACGTGACACAGTGTTCTAAAATCAACTCAATAAGACAGAATTTGTTCCACAATTACAGGGAACTGCACTATTCAGCATTTGCATAAAAGCAGTCTGGATATATGATGACCATGTTGATATCGTCGATGCCAGTTGCTTTAACGAGTGGATGATCATAACATTGCTTTTACTCGTGCAAATTTCTGCGTATGTTTATTCCGGAAAAGTTATATAGCATATTAAAACGTGTTGCTTAAATCAATTCGAAAGTCGAGTTCTTTACGTATCGCACGATTTGGGGAGCATTCTATGTCGTTTATTGCTCTTACGCGCATGCACCCTGATTTCCGATGGGTGAAAATGAAAAATGTGGAGGCGTCATACTGTCGTGAAAAGATGTCCTTGACAATGGGAAATATGATGTCGCTGGCGCTTCCATCAGGACGAAATTTTGATTTATTAACATTGTTTCCGACAAGACTCTAATTAGTGACATACTCTTTGCTGATGACGTAAAAATTTACCGCCACTGCGCGATCTCATGAACACGATTTCCATATTCTGTGGATGGACTTTGACGCAGTCATTAGCTGATCGGAATCATGGAAGATAGATGTTTTTCATGAAAAATGTCATGTGGTTCATATTAACTCTCGGCACGAATGTTTGCTCAGGTTAGGACCCAACGTTCTTTCTACTACAGATGTGTTCGTGATCTTGGTAATGCAACCGACTTCAAACTTCATTGAATATCACAGTGTCATTGTTGCTGAAAATCCGTCGATAATTGCGAACTTGACAACATTCTTTGAGCACTGCAGAAATGCGTTGATCACCCGATGCCAACCCAATTTGGATAAACGCATTGCTGTATAGTCTCGTTATTTGATTTCTGACATCAGGTTTCTGGAGAGCGTTCCAGAAACACTTCACTCGCATTGTTTTCTGCAACATTCATCACGTCATCCAAACGCATTGCTTTCTGCAACTTTCTGCAACATCAGCCAAATGATGCAACCATGCTAGAGTTCTTTAACCTGAAATCATTCAAATATCGCAGGCTCAATTTTGACTTGGTTCTTGTTATGAAATTTTGTTCCGCTTTCTTGACATCCCGTTATCAGAGATATTTCAGTTTGCTCCTCCCCACCCCCTACTCCTCATTTAGTCAAAGTGCACATCAGCTTCAGCTAGCCGAAAAATGCTGCAGTACAATATTCTGCACGGTTTCTGGCTTCATGTTGTACGAATCTGGAATCTGCTCCTTGCAGATACCGTTAATGCACCGATTTCTTCAGCTATTGAGCTGCGCATGTCTAAGTGACCTATTCGCCAATATGCAGTTTTGCGAATTTTTTATTCCTTCTTCCTCTTTATGCTTACTCTGTATGTTCTCTCGCTCTGGAGCAAAACAATGGTGGCAAAGCTTCACAATGGCGATTTAGATTCTAATATAAGAAAGGGTTGCTAATTAGGACAATCAGTCATCGTTGCTTGTCATTTTCGATAATATGTTCCTGTGGAATTCGAAAAGCTATCTTTATTGGAAATATGCAGTTGCAAAGAAAAAACATTGCGCTGTAGCAATCATTCAGTGCTTAATGAAAGATGTTAAATCTTCGAATCTAATGAATAAGCATTTCCTAAAAGAGTTTCGTAGAATCGTTTCTTTTCTTTGAAACATGTTCATCGCAAATTATTAAAACATCTTGTTGATGAAAGAGAAATGGGCAAATTTCTGTCACGTTAGTGAAAGGAAATATTTGTGGCAAAGTTTCAAAAGAGTGTAATGTGAGTGTGCATAATCGAATGCTTCGTTAAACTGGTTTAAGCATAGAACGATCGCGAACCAAAAACTGCTCTCGTGAAGATGCAATTATTGTCGTACGTTTAACGTTCGTTGACAGCAAGTTCCTCACGTAGTTTTTATTCACGTTCAAGGTGAGCACTTATCGAATTCATTGCTCAGGCATACGAAAGAAAATACGCAATGTTGCGACAATGATCAGTGATAGTGCTCAATGAGTATGTGCGAACGTTGAATGAAAGCCACTTCGATTTTCTCCAAATTTTGAAAATATTAGGATTCGAAGCACAGATTCTCAAAACTTCACAGAATTAAAATTTTTAACTCTTGAACTTTTTGCAACATAATCGGGTCGGTCCATTTCTTTTGCATACGTTTTTGCAAGTTTGCCTAGCAAAAGCCCAGTTTCCAAGGTGCATGTGGAATCTTTGAGATGCGAATGCTTTGCAGGCGTTTTGGATCAAGAAGTTTTTCATTTTACAATGATCAGAATCTTTAATGGAAGACTTATGCAACCAGCTCGGTTGGTCAAAATATGGCACAGTAATCTACAAATTTTATTTTCCTTGGTAAAATGTGGAACTGTTCGGGAGGGTGCTTGGTATCCAAGAGTGCATATCGGACCAGCTGCAATTCATTCCAGTGAACTCGCGATATTGGCCACAGAAAATATTCTCTGACAGCGATACGATGACTACGACCAGTAACATCGCGTTCCTACAAAAACAGTGGGCAGCTGTAATGCAGATGTGCAGCACATCAGTTTGATAGCAAAGGAAAACTGTGCAAGGTATGGGGCATTAGTTGTTTTTTGCGTTTCAGCATCAGTGATTATAGCGCTGACTACTGAAATGGGCAGTCTGAAAACTGACTGCGGAAGTCTGACTTCACTGGTAATTCGAAAATTCTTGACATCTATGGAGCCAAAGAGACTGGGCTCTGCGGTTGACGAGATCTGAACATCGTGTATGCGGCAGAGGTCTTTCAAACTTCTGCTCATAGAAGGGTGGATAGCTATGTTTCAAATTTCTTTCTAGTCGAGGTGAAATACGGAGGTGAAATATTCGAGGGTGGGAATTAAATAACAGACACACAATCACCACCTCGAGGTTTTTTTTTCGGGGAATGCGCGCAAAAACTACTTTATAGCGTACGCCAACTGTGGGCTAAACGGTATCTTGCACGCATCGTCGAAAAAAATGATCACCTTTTTTTCGACACAAGTGAATTCATTTGACAAGAAGCTGTGACTTCAGATATCCCACATGCAGAAAACAGATGTATTATGCGTTTATTCAATGAATATTTATGGCATATTTATTTCACAGTTATTCCACACTTACTACGTATTTACTGCAAATTTCATGCGTGTTATTGGAAACTTCTTATGTATGTATTGTGTAACATTTTGCTGAGAATTTGTTGCATATTCATTGTTCACTATAGCATATTTTGCATATACGTGCAGCATTGTTGGAGCGAATGTTTTCATTTTACAGAATTCAACGTCTAGCTTTACCGCATTTATATTGAATGACTCGTATGAAATAATTCAGCACATCGCCCATAAAATCACTGTTTTGCTGCTATTTGATCCTTCATGTCTAATGGTTTGCTGGAAACACTGCTAAACCTCATATTAGTCCTAAACTTCCAAAACGTGATAAAATGAAGGACGGCTGTCTCACACTAGAGCAAAGCACATTTAAAAAATCCGATGGGGTGGTGTCTACAGCGATTATCCTGCAGATCTGAAAATGAAATAAATGTCAGCATGTCACCGTGACGACGGCCATCTCCCTCGTTCCACTTCTTTGTGAATACATTACGCATTGGGAAAAAGTTGTATAAACAGTACCTGTTGTGAGAATATAAACCGTGAAGTCATCAGGTCAGTTTTGTTCATACGAGGAAAGTTCCTTTGCGACTCCGTGAGACAGTTCTTTAGCATCGATCCTTTAGTCGCTGTTGGAAGTCCACAAAAAATATAATCGCCAGCTCTCCTGCGCTTTTGCTCATGTATTCAATAAACTGTTTCGTGCAAGGTGATGCAATCGTGGAAGGTGTGAAAGTGAGGGCACATCCTAGCATTCAGTGGACGAACTTTGTCTTCGGTGCTTTTCGTCTGGATCGGATATCAAGAACGGATTGAATAACGTTAGGCTATGTAGTTGACTCGTTCATAATAATAATGGAAGAAATAACAGCCAAATGTTAGATTTTTTATCCTTTGTGAAGCGAGTTAAGAAAACACGCAACTTTTATGCAGCACAAGCGGTCGACTTGACGAACGCAAAAAGTCATCAATCTCAATATTTCGTTTGTGTATTTTTACTAAGCACCTACACAAGAACATATCATGAAAACTCCTCTAATATAGTTTCCCGCTTGTTTTATTCTCCTAATTGTGCAGAAGTGTGGATGAAATATTTTATATTGTTTCAAGAAAACAATTTGAAAGAAAAACAAACAAGGTGTTATCCGTTTTCATTAGCAGAAAAAACGTCATGCAGATATCCTCAATATTTACATAAAGACATTGAAGGCAGTGATATGAAGGGAACACTTTCTCTTTCAACTCTGCTATCTTTCGTTTAGAAACGTAACATTTATATGTAAAGCAGCAACATGCTTTCCGCTGCGAAACAAGGGACACTATGATCCTCGCAATGGAGTATTTGCCGGTTTTGATAGCTTCATTTGTTATAGCCGCTCGAATAACTTCCAGCGTATCCATTCCCCTAAAATATGTTTGTGATGAATCTTCTGGCCTGCGTCAATGACAACAAAAATTACAAATTTTAATAAAGTATTAACGTTGGGCAATGATTCCACCAAAGAAATTATTTTCAATGGCAGAGGTTTGAAATAGTTGAATCGAAGAATTTCGAATGCGAACAGCGTGCAAAGGGAGCGCTCCAATGCGGAACTCATTTCTCTTTTCATTAGCTGAGCTATATTAGTCACTTGACAAGGCGTTTAGAGTAGTTCAGCATATAGTCATATCACACTTGTTCGGTCAGTCCAAAGAGTTCATTGCAGAGAGTTGAGGCTAAAGGCCCGAGGGAACAGTACGAATAATGAAAAAAGAAAATGCGCTAGTTTTTGAAACATCTGATGAAGGACTGTTGGAAAGGTCATTTTTGAAGACAGTCGGTTGCGCAAAAAATCCATTGACAAAAGCGCCAGCATGTTCTTTAAGCATCAGGATGTACAATACGTCATCTATTAACTGACATATGGGCAGTGCCGCCTAACGCGACCAATGAAGCCAACCGCTTATGACAAAAATCTAAAAATGCGACAGTGCCTGAAGCTCCGTGCAGTGGTTGTTTCAGAGGTGCATTCACCTGGAATCGGTCTCTGAGTTCCTTTGTGAATATGCAGCAATTGCACCAGAAGCAAATTTTTAAGGAGAACCGATATTCCCCGCCCGCTACATTCCTGCAGGAAAAATATACTATTCCTAAAAATTGCATGATTGAATTCATAAAACCCATGCAATATCATTGCTCAACAACTTGGAGGCAAAAAAGGAAGCACTTACTTGTGCATATCCACCATTAGAAACAGATGGGTAACCACCTCTGCTACGGCTTCCGACACCAGCGTCATAAGCTGGTGCGCCTCGATGTGGATATTCGTATCCGTTAGCTCCATTAGCGGAGGGAACTCTAGAACTCGTGTCGTAACCTGGGCGCGCATAGTCACTGACGGAAGCAGCGGAGGCACCAGAAAGAGCACCGGGCCGCGTGTAAGACGCCGCTGCTGCAGGATATGAGTCTCTGGCTGGCATCGTACCTGCGTATCCATCACTAGAGTCTGCCACGTCTTCAGGTCTTGCATAGGACCCACTGGAACCAGATCCACTGTAATCCTTTGCTCTCGCCGAATCGTAGTGTCCATTTCCATTCCCATTGCCGGTAGTGTAAGCAGGTGCTGAATGAGAATAGTCGGTGCCTGTCGAAGGGTATGCTGGCGCACCGTTCGCAGACCCCGATGTTCTCCCATATGAACCTTCACGCTGTCGTGTTCTGCCGTTTGCAGCACTCCTGTAACTATCGTCGCTTCTTTGCTGTGTATAGCCGTTGCCGGCATAATTTGAATAGGCCGTTGAGACCGACTGTCCAGAAGTGTCGCCGAAGCCGCTGCTAACTGGCCTTGAGAAACTCGTGCTTGGTGCTTTTGGGATCCCGTTACCGGCTCGAGAAGCTGGAAACAGTACAAGGTTTTAAAGTCGTAATAGGGTGCGAGAGCTTTAGTGATAAAACTATCTGGTCATGGCAATGGTGTAGACAACAGTGTTTACTGCACTACCTATTTCCACCCTGAACTCACAAGATTATTAAGATGCAGAAAAGGCTTTTATTTAACGGAGGAGCGACGTGCGAAAAACGAGGCTTATACTACTCTTACTGTTCACAACTTTTAAAATAATGTATATGTGAGTGGGAATGGATGAGGGAATGAGACGCGGATATATGTGAGAAATACCGGCGAGCATTTACACACTATCCCCAGAGTTAACGTGTTCGGCCCCTTGGATCTGCTCGTGGTTTTCGAACTCAGTGTGCTAATGTCGAATAAACAGATCCATTCGTAACTTCCCGAAAGGGAGACAAATTCGATGGAGTCCGACATAACGGGTGGCATATAGGAAGTGCTTTATGAACAGGGAAACGGAACATGGACATTCTCTCATTCATTGAAGGTCATTTGCAATATGTTCGACGGATCACATCCCATGAGGGTTGCGGGAACGTTGGAGGGTGAAACGACGAATATTTCATAGCCTGTCGAACAGTACCACGTTTGTCTGACGCATTGCATACTGACCCAATGCCACGTTTCATCGCTTCACTTAAACACGTCAGTAAAATTGTAAGATACCGAATGAAATGCCTTTTCCCATGAATAGTGCAACGGTAATCTTTGACAACAAAGCCGACAAAAATTAATGTCCTTCGTATAATTAAAACAAAGAAATAATGCGTGCAGCAAGGAAACTTGTTTGTTTTTACTTAGCGTATTTGATTCAAAACTCAAAAGCAACCTGCTGAAAGCATTGGTGTGCTTTCTGGAGGCAGTGAAGTTTAGAATGTAACTTTAGAACGCGCCTGTATTTTGCTTTTGTTAGAGTACTTTCAGGGTATTTAATACTCAGTGAAGAGCGTTCCCATAAACAGTTGGGATTGTCGAAACTTGGCATGAACCTCCACACACATTTCGTGAACAGTCGTTTTGAGACTGTAGAAATCGGAATCCTATTGCTTACCAGCTTGTTCACAGCCGCCGCTGCCATAGTCGCCACCACTCGCACCATTGCATCCAGTTGGCTGTCGACCACCATCATGGCCATTACCTTCAAATGTTGAAGAAGGCGGTGCACTTTCGTGATAGTCTGATGAATGATCGTTTCCACCAAACTGCCCATTTCCTTAAAAGTGTGCAACATACATCGTAAGGAAAGACACTTCGCTGTCTATTGGGAGCTCGTTTTTCACGGCCACTTCGACCTGTCTCAGACGCTCAGCGACTTATCCAGAGGCTACCGACGACGACAGCCGGCAACTCTTCTGCTCTACGAGGGAAATCGCCACTGAATTTTGTGGTACAAATGATTATGCTGTTCCCTTTTGATTTCCTCGACATAGTTTGTAATAGTCTTCTGTTTAATCCTCATTTAATTATTGCTATTTTGTATTCCGCGTTTATTTTGGGTTTTGGGGGCAGTCAGTGGCATTCCAAGAGAGCGATGCTTTTCGCTTCTAGCAGTAAAGTGCAGCTAACCGGCCGAAGAAGGGCATCCGCCAGCGTGTTGGCTCTGTCCGGGGCATCCGCCATCTGGCTGTGAAACCGCGAGCTGGCCGTCTCCTTGGTATCCACTATCATACGGCGATGGATGTGCAGTAATACCACCATCACCGTAGCCATCTGCTGGACGGCTGGTAAGCTGCGGACCGCCTGGAAGCGAAGTCATCAGCAGCATCGGGGAACCAATTCACGTATTTCTGTCACTAGCAATATGCAGCATTGACGCTCAGTCGTTGAACATTGTTGAAATAGCAGCCCATCAGTCGGCGCATCTTCTGCGAATCGAAATGCACTGATTTGGCCTCCCAAGGGCAATCTCTTTTCACTCTCCACCTTACTACTTGGCTCTATCTCACCAAAATTGCTTCCATCTGAATTTCCGTGTTTTGAGTGGAAGGCAGCTAGGAGACACTTCAAGCGGAAGGCTGTTTGAATATTAACAGATCTTCTTCTGAACCTCACAAATGAGCTCTACGGTTCCCACCGACCTAAATTCTCACGAACATTGTCTTAGTCTTCGATTATTAAAAAAATATCGCAAAGAATAATCTGCATCTCTCTGATGTTCCCTATTTTTGTAAATATGCAAAGCTGTTTACTGTAACAGTAGGGAGTGTCACGATTATAAATATAAGTATAAGTATAAATATAAATATAAATATAAATATAAATACAAATATAAATATAAATATAAATATAAATATAAATATAAATATAAATATAAATATAAATATAAATATAAATATAAATATAAATATAAATATAAATATAAATATAAATATAAATATAAATATAAATATAAATATAAATATAAATATAAATATAAATATAAATATAAATATAAATATAAATATAAATATAAATATAAATATAAATATAAATATAAATATAAATATAAATATAAATATAAATATAAATATAAATATAAATATAAATACAAATATAAATATAAATATAAATATAAATATAAATATAAATATAAATATAAATATAAATATAAATAAATATAAATATAAATATAAATATAAATATAAATATATACATATATATATATATATATATATATATATATATATATATATATATATATATATATATACTTCACATTCGAAACACCTCTAGTATGTTTCCTTGTGTGACAGTCACTTCCTCACTCATTGATATAGGAAACTATGCGTTTTGCACTTTTTCACTCATTCAATGTCCGTTCATCCCTGTTTCACTCAACTCCTGCTTTTCTAGCATTTTAACAGTGCTTATCGCCTTCGCCGTGATCGAGTCGGATATCATCTACGTCGCATTTATGCGGAAACATCCGCTGTTATCCGTTATATTAACGGAGGTTTTCCGTCATGCTGTAATTTCATCGTTCCTGCCTCGTTGCGCCCTTTAGACGCACTCGTTTACGCAGTGGCCTTATAAGGCGAAACTTCAGCAGCATATGTTATTCGTTCACCATGATGACAGCTTTCAGAGATGGATCTGTTGATCTGTGGCACCGTTTTCGCCTGCAGGACGCCTTTTAAATCATCGATTGCCTACCGTTTCATTCAAATGTTTCAGTTAAAGTTGAAGGAGCACCTGATGTATAGTTCAACGCATAGCAGCTCACCTCCTGAAGGGCATCCACTAGTCGCCGACTCCTGTGCTGTGCACCCAGTGGTACGATCACTGGGCACGTGTCCATTCCCTTCATACGGTCGCGTCATTCCAGCACCGCTTTCATATGTGTCCGATGGATAGCTCGGATACTGTGCACCATCTGAAGCGAAGACAGCCCCGTATGCTCATGCTTTCGTTCATTACTATAACTTTTCGAGGAAAGTTTCATTCATCATGAAAATGGCAACATTTTATATATTCTTGATTATTACCATTTACTATGCTTCTTTCGTCCACACATTTTTTTCACTGCTAGTATGTGGTAAAAATGGTAATATCAACAACAAAATAGTAATATATGCGCTCTCTCCTCAAAAGGACAGGCTTGTAGTGCTATCAGAGCTCTAATATGGTTTATACGACCAGTAGAAAATCATTGTTTTTGTGCTGGCTATTAGTTCACACGCTCTATTTCTACTCTCTTTACCTCCCAAATTGTACAGCTTTCTCTTTAAAAGAAATCGCAAAATCTGGCTTCTCTCGATTGTCTAATGAAAGAATGGGGATAGGCTCACTTGCTGGCACAGAGGGCGCTTGAGCGCCATTGTGTTCGCCACCGCTGAATGGCACGCTCGCAGGTCTCGCGTAGCTTGGAGCTCCAGCTCCGCCAGCATAGCTGCCCGCAGCAGGATAACCGGAAGGAGCTGTGTAACCACCGTATCTAACACCATTGGCTTCACCGCCGAAGCTAACGGGTTTCCTTTTCCCGTTACCCGCCGCTGGGTATTGACTACTCGCGTATGATCCTCCATTGCTGTAGGAATAGCCGTTGGCTCCTGAAGTTGGCTGATACCCCCCACCATTAGCACTCACTGATGCGGGTCTCGCATAACTAGCTGCGGTTTGAGCATGCGCGCTTTCTGAGGCACCAAACGCAGATCCTGATCTTCCATTATCTCCACCAAAGAGATCTGCTGGTCTGGCATATCCACTTCGTGTTGCGTATGCGTCCACAGCCGAGCTGCATAAAACGAGAAAGGCGCACGTGATGGAAAATAGTACTCCGGGGGGCATTTCAATGTTCACCGATTGGAACCTGGAACACGAATTATTTACAGTGTTCCCTTCAATATTAAAGCTGTTGACAGTGAACATGAGGAAATCAGCAGTGATGTACAATAAAGTTATGACGAGCTAGAAGACATGATGCGCTCTCAGGTTTTTTATGAAGCCCTGCCTCAGTGTGCTTCCACTTCCACAATTTTGTTCTTCCGAAATATCTATCGTTTGGGAGAACCATGAGATACATTGTGTGAAAACATATCGGTTATGCTCATGACCAAATATCGTGGTTTAAACGACGCTTAATGTGCTCTTTGTAAGAAAAGGTCACTTGGGCATTAAATCAAAGGATAGTTAACATTGCAGCTACTTCCGGCACATCAGAGCACTGAGCCCCAACACATATCCTATATGCGAACATCCCTCAAGACTCCGATAGATCTTGGTTATTCTTGTTGACCGTCGTCCGAATACGATGGTCAAACATGTTATAAAAGGAACGCATTAACCAGTCCAAAATTGGCTTTTAGGTAATAATAATGAGAATTACAGTGAAACGAAGTAAGTTGTACTCAGTTAGTTAGCAGCACTATTTATTGAAGCCATCGCAGTAAACACCTGAAACATTCAACAGTACACAATAATTCTGCGACAGTGATCAGTTTGAGTGAACCTTCAAAATCCAAAGTTTTGAAATGGGAAAAGGAAATTTGCTGGGTTTATTTTGAAAGAAATGCGAAAGTGGCATCGGCTGGTGCCTCATCGGTAACCTAGTGCGAAGCGATTTGAGAGCATTTCTCGACCCTAGGAATTTATATACTTAATGAAATCGGCAACTGACAGTCAGTGCGCCTGTTTCATCGACGATGAAGAAAGCCGCACGATGCGTCTCTTTGCTAAAGCTCGTTCTTCCTGATCGACAGCAGAGACTTACGCTTTTGTTGAAACTGCGAGTGCTAGATGAATAGGATCGGCCGTGTGGATTGCATTTCGCACTAAACTGACTTCTAGTGATTTTCTTACTGAAGTTCTTTAAAAAGCTAACCAAATCGCCTATTGGCATTCTAAAGATGAATGGGCCATGTAACAACTCAACGAAAAAACCAACTCATAACCGATTTGATCATGAAATGTACGCAGCAGTGAGAAGGGATATTACTTGACTTATTGGTGCTTTTGAGGTCAACCATAATACATTCAGCTTGAACGCGTGCATGATGGGACAATGATGCATGCGCATCCAACTTTGCTGTGTTTCCGCTTTGCACTGTCTTAAAAGTAGCCCTTGTTCATCGCTTGAGAGCAAACACCTGGTTCGAATGCTGCAATGCATTTCATGAATAGGGATTCGATGACCTAGCGAAAGGAAACGGCAAAATCTGTTCACTTGAGCTAGAAATTGAACAGCGACTAGAAATTAGTGAGGGGAGGAGAGGTGTGTGCAAGGAGGGTCACTTTGCTTTAAACTTTTGCAAGATGTGCACGAATTGTAGCAAAAGCACAGTAGTAAAATATGTTTCAAAGGATAGGCAAGAACATCGTCATGTTCTGTTATAACTTTGCTCTGCGATTCAAAAAATTTTCTCCAATAACTTCTGGAGAAAATCCAGCGCAACCTTGAAATAACAGGGTGGTTGGAAATAAAAAATATTCAATCGCCACATTCCTTTAAAAAAAAGGTTTTGCACATTTGCTATGCCAGGTGATATTCAGTTCTGTCGTTCAATAATCTACCTTAATTTAAGGTTATTTAAACCCTTCCATTGTGTATTACGAGATTTAACGAACAGCGTTTGGTAGGCAGTAGGCAGCAGATATCGCTGTGAAATGGGCATATCGATTTTCCACCCTAACAGACTCTCTTCCAACTAGAAAAGCCACCTATGAAGTTAAAAGATAAATTTTTAAAGTACTTTTCACAACTGCGAAGTCGAAAGGAAGTACGGTGAAATGTTTTATGACTGAATGAAAAAGCGGCCAGCGGAAAGATGTTGAATTGATGGGAGAGATTTCAAAAATCGCGATTGTTTATCAACGTATCCATCATGAGTACATGAATGTGTGCTTTGCTAAAAGTGTGCTTTGGCGCAGTTGTTGATAGCGACCAAAAATCATTGTGACCGTTCGTGCTGTGCCAATATGTACCAAATCACCCAACGTTTTTTCGCATGTTTGCAAAAAATGGCGATAATCGATGGCTGGATCGACGAAGTAAGGCGTTCGACTTGGATGCGTCAGAACAATTCTCACTCGGTGGTCATTCCCATTCGAAAAGGAGCAGAGTGCTCAATTTGGAACAGAATCGTATACCAGAGAAATTGTTGCTTGCTCGAATCATATTCAAAATCATCTCATCTCTGCAGTTATTAATTACGTAGTGGAGTTGAGGTTCATTAAAACTTCCATAAAAAGTTGCCCTAGTGACTGTGAATAAAATTGAAAAAATGCAAGCTTAATCAATAAAATCCATTTCCGCTCGCCATATAATATATAACCAAAGAAGCTCAGCGAACGTTTGGAATGAAGTGAGCGATCAGAGGTGCGACTTCCTTACTATAATGTAGAGTTGTCTGGTTCACCATCTTAATGTAGAGTTGTTTGGTTCACCATCTTTCATGGGCTTCCTTTTAGAAGAAGCCGGTTGCAGGCTGTACACACCGGAAGTTGTTCTAGTGTGATTTATTACACGCATTCGATTAGCGGTTTCCAGTATTCTGCAAGGTATTGCCATTCTCTAATTTGAAACTGATGACAAGTAGCAACAGCATGCAAAGTACCATTATTCAATAAGTCAGATAAGATTACTCTACAGAAAAAACTGTGAATTGCAGCTCGTTGATTTCTGATGGTTTTGGTGCATGAGAATTTACTATTACCCTTTTCTATAGTTGAAACAATTTCGTTCGGATTTTACAGTTTATTTCTGCTTGTTCTTAGTGAGTAACTTCTTTTGAGCAATTAACTCCAATAGAGAGGAGATATTTCCCCGAAGATTGTTGCAGAGAACTGAATTTTTTTAAACTTTAACAATTTTGATAGAATTTAGGTTGCAAGATTTTCGTAATTCAAATATCTTTTCACGGCTAATAGTCAGTACGAAAATTCGAAGAAGAACGGAGATTTTGGGATGCTGTTTGCAAAACAATTCTGTTTGAGCAAATCTTTATTGCCAACAACAGCGGCATTATGGGAAAAGTTTTTAGCTGAATTTACTCATTGTTTCAGCTTGATTTCCTCCTCCCTACTGCAAAGCACATTTCGAAATGTTCAAATGTTCGTTATGAGTGCTCTATGCTTCAACTGTCGCGTGCTATATTGTACTTGAAATTTAAGAATTCATCCATTTTCTATACGTGCGCTTGCATCTTCTATTTTGCTTTCTCGCTTGGTTTCTCCCATACATCTTCGCTATGTGATTGTTGCTCTTCAAGCGACTTTCTAACAGAAGTTCTAAAGCTGTTTATGATCGTTCATTGTCATTTCAACTCGCTTCCTTTCTCCATATGGGAACGAATTCAATTTGCGAGACCCTAACATTTAACAAGATCACTTTTCAAGCGCAATAATGCATGTCGAGAATAGGAAAACAATCCTTCATAAGACCTTACGATTGAACAAAGGATACAAGGAGCTGGTGTAGTTACTTGCAAACTGTGGTCTTTTGCAGGTCTTACACATTTCCACTCATATTGCTAGTTCATCACTGAAACGTTGCCAACTGTAAGTAATGCTATTAATTATTTCTTTACATCCAACGTTCACAGTCCTTACAGATATTGTTGGAGGTGTTGATTTTTTTCGCAAACTATCATTCCATAGAAATTCATCCACAGCAAGACGGCAATTCTTCATCCAGTTAGCCTCCACATCAGCTACCTCGTGTATTCCATATAATTTTGGGGCAGCAGTACATGACGTTATTGAACAACGCTGAGTATGCGCAACCGTATTTTTCACTTTGTAGAATTTCGCACTTAACGTAATATGCGCACTTAACATAACGTTTACCAAACAACAGCTTTTTCCTTTATTAACATAGTGGTGTCAATGTTTGAAAAACATCCAAGATGGGCTGAAATGTACTGAAACTTTACAACTAAGACCGCAAGAACATAATCAGTGTTGTAGTGCAGCAGGTACTGTACTTTTTATATTGTTGCTATGGATTTGGGAGTGTGTCCTAGCGGAGCTGGAAGTAGGAGCTTATTCTCATTCACAGGTCAATCGTTCCATTTGGTAATATTTCGTTGCGGAAATCACAGTAGAAAACATTATGGCCTGAGCAACATGGGGAGCTTTCCCGACTGATCGCTTTGTTTAGTGAACCTTTTCCTGACAGCGTAAAAACAACAATGATTAGCACTTAATAAGGACCGTAAGACTTTTCCGGAAACAAATCTTCCATTTGACTGGCGGTGCTAAATCGCGACCGCTTCACTTTTCTCATATAGCATATTCGCTTTGGACAAGCAATTTAGCCGACGGGTTATTCCCTTAGATGCATACCAACTGATGACGTGAGACCACAATGACGCTATCTACCAACAAGTTCCGTGGAGGTTGAAAATTCCTATACTACATTTTGCAATCAAAGTTGAAGCTTTGCGCCCAATCGTATTCGGAATTGAAATTTCATCTCCCGCATAATTTCATGAAAGTATTTAATGAATTTATGTTTCTCCATTTAAAAAACATCACATTTAAAAACGACCGTTTTAAGGGTAAGACCTGAGAATGCTGGAAGATATTTTGTCGATTCATCTCTGCGGGTGCTCTTTTTAATTAATCCCTCTAGCTAATGTGGAAAGGCTACTTCAGCTTATTTTCGTGAATCGAATTGTTTCGCGCTATCGATGAAAATTTGATGCTTCAGTTGCAGTGGTATTTTTATGGGATGTGGGGTATGTTTATTTGATTTTTTTCTCACCATTGATTTTTGTTGACTGATTTTCGAGCGGCACTAGCTTCTAGTATAAGTGTTTTGGTCGTTATTTTCACCACTCTGGTAAATAGCTATTGAGGGAAACAGTACATTCACTATTGGCAACCCGGTCTGTTACTACGAATATTCTAGAACCCTATTTAGGATTAAAGGTTCAGTTATGTTTCGCTGTACTGATTCACGACGAAGCCCCCTACATTGAAAGATTGTTTACCGTGTTGTATCGATTTTTGAAAAATATAAGTGAATCGATATCTAATTTTTTTTTGCGTGAGGGGTTGGAAAAAACTACTTCGGCATCACAGAATTTTAGGGTTATAAAATGCGTATTTAGCGTTTAAACAATGCGCAGCTCGCCTGAATATGTGCAATTCTTTTGAGCACGAATCCCCATTGTCAAACCTGCATTCAAAGTCTGAAGCATTTGCAAAGCGCTTAGCAAATGAATGTTTTGCACAATAAACGATGCATTATAGGAATTAATTTTTTTGTAGATGCTCATGCGGAAATCAAAATACCTTCTTTGGAGCCTATAAGTTCCACGTTAGAGAGTTCGGTGAAATATTTCTCCAAATTAGCAATGTTTTGGATGTAAATGCGGATAAAATAAGTGTTTCTGCGCACTTTTGCAGGCATATCTGCTCGTCCATATTCGGCAATTTGGCAAAAAATAGCAATAAAATAATCAGTCTTTATCCGATGTCAATGAACATGTTGCCGATATGAACGAATGTAAAACGTTATTTACAATATAAACATTGTTTTCGGATTTACAATCGATAGAATACGCCGTTCTTGTAGTGAGTGGGCACTCCTCTTTCTGGTATCAACTTCAGCGGCACTATCCGTCTATAGAACACCAACAGAAGTAGAAGACCAATGAGGAGCATTAAAAAATGAATCACTGTTGGCCATAAATAGCCGGATGCTTCGAATAGGATCCTGCAATAAATACTGTCTCACATTGCGACAGTCAGAAAATGACTAAATGACCGTAGAGGCATAATGGCATCACGAGATCAATCGAATCTATCGCTGCCAGATTGAGAACAATTTATGTTTTCTTATTTAATTGAATTAGCTTGAAATAACGTAGAATGCTTTATTAATTGAAGAATCTTCTTTCACCGATCATCAAAACGATATTTCGATCACTATCAATAAACAAGAGGGTTTTTATCAAAACAATTGATAGCAAACACTGCATACGTTAAAATAATTGGCGCAACGCATCTCGCAACCGAACCGCCGAACTCGAACACTCCTTGCATCATTCCCTGCAATGTTCTTTGTCGCAGTGTTACTTATTAGCAACCTGGCTGCGTTGTCTCTAAACATACCACTTTTTATGCCCCAATATTAATTATTCACTCAAACTCAAGTTCAATAAGAAATCAGTACCCCTTGCTAACGCATGCCGTCTTTCAAGGTTCATATCATCATACAATTCGACTACGAAAATCCATTTCATCGGCCAATTTTAAAGACTTAAGAAGGTTCATTCAATCTAGCAGCGGAATGCTCCTGTGCGCGCAAACCTATATTAACACCTACATTAGGTTCATTTGTGACGGAAAAACCTGGGTAGCAACTTTAATAACAGCTTTCAGGAATAGATCGTGATATGATTTGATCAGCGTGCCAAATGTCAGTTTAAATTTCCGATAACCAGATTTCATATGTGCTCTGCTATCAACAACATTTTCGTCATCCTGACTATCACATTTCGTGTACCCCTGAATGGCAGGAAAAAGTTTGAAAAAATAAGAAGATGGAAGTGATAAAGAGCTACACTTTTTAACAACACCCGGTTGATCCAAAGAAAAACATCAAATGATGAGACATATTTGTTGATTTGAGACGATCCATACACCTCGATCGTGGTGCTGCTTTTGCGAATATATTACTGGCAAGAAGGATGAATTCCTTTCTTCTACGAATGCTATATAGTTAGCAAGGCTCAATATACTAACACACCTGCTTCCTTGGACCCAGAATTTCTGAGAAAACTGTGCCCAGCGGAGCAGCCAAGAAAGGAAATGCGAATCCGGAAATAACGACGACACTGAATGCATAGATCGGCAAGGGTACCCGTGTCGTATGCGCGCACCATTCGTACCTGTGCAAGCATCCTCCGGATATGGAGATGTCGTCAACTCCCGAATCTGTTGCAACAAGAGCTTTCCAGAATACAAATAGTAGAATTATTCTTGAAGGAAAACATTTCCTGCTTACTAGCGAATGCATAAAAATTGACCAGTGCTGAATCATGTTCACTGCATACTGAGAAAAAACTGATTACTGTATGCTGCGATTTTTTCACGGAATATGTGCTCCCCCAGGCGCTGCACACATTTGAAGCCTAACAGAGAACTGAGGTACCAGCAGAGCAAAACAAAGAACGGTAAAGGTAGGCATACAATAAACTCCCTCTTACGCTACGTTACAGGATGTGGTACTATTGGGGTTCAAATAAAACCGATCGAATACCACATTTGAAAGCGATTTATTCTGCCTCCTAAGGTTACTTGTGTGTTTAGATAGAACGAACTGAAAAGATGAAATATTCGGTGATTATTGAGTAGAAATTTTAGCGAATAAAACTATATAAGGAACATCGCAAATGACACAGTTTGTATTGTAATGAGTGTTACCGGCTGGGATGTAGTCGAGAGGGCCATCATAGAAGGGCCACGGGAACGTGAGTATGTGATGGAGTATGAAGCACAGCACACTGAATATCAACAGCTTTCTCTTATCACTGAAAAGCATCTTTATGGAGCAACGACATTTAGGCTCTCATGGATATGTATTAGTCGCACCCTGCTCACATGCTTAAAAATGTTGCCTATTTCACGCGTTGTCTTTATGTCACTTTATCTCTCACATCTCCCCCCCCCCCCCCCCCCCCGCCTTCCGCGAACGTAAGTAACGAAGGAGCAAACTTTTCGTAGCAGATGGCGGAAGACGGAGGACGAGTGGATAAGGTTGGGTGATCAAGATTAACAGTGAACGTCAAAGGAGATTCCAAAGTCTTGCAAAGTTTTTTGCAGCAGCATTTACTAAATTCTAGCTTCATTAATATGGTTGTTTTGTGACGAGGATTAATTGTGTGACTGTGTACAAGTGGCATTGAAGCGGCCAACAAACAAAGAAATTAAAATTGCCGTCAAAATTGATTGCTTACTGTGAATTTTTTAATGCGATTTTGACCACAACGAAATAGGAATCGAAAGACTTTTAGATTGTGCCTCTGAATGCTCAATGCCATGAAAGAAACTGATGCAGCGGCGACATTCGCAACGATTCAAAAGAAATACATTTTGCCGATAGGTGTAATGCTTATGATGACGTAATTGATAACATCGATACAGCATCCAAGCCACTGCATAATGCCGTTATAAAATACAGCTTCCTTCTCGTTCCAGTTATAGAGAGCCATCGTGAACGGTGTAGAGATTCTGAAGTAGACAATACGGAAGTTCTGCAACATCGAATTCTATAAACGTGGAAATTTTGGCATCAAATTTCAGACTAGATAAATCATTTAATTAGGTCTTTTTATTTCTTTGATATATCATAATTGGTATTTCATATTTTATTCTTATCGGCCATCGGAACAAAGCATTCTGCCAGGAAGTATTTACCGTGCCGAACAAATTGCATGAGGTGTATTGGACGCTAGGTTCGCATTAAAGTTTTTTTATACGTTCAGAATAGTCTCTATTGTGGGTTGTAAAATTATGAGCACGGAGTCTGTGCCAATGAAATACAGCGAAAGAGCACCGTTACTCACATCTCGACATTCGTCGAAATACTTTGCATCATGAACCATAAATATATACATATGGCGGCTGCTATTCTATCGAATTTCGGCACCACGACGAATGCATCTGAACGAAAAGATGATTGATTCTTCGACCCACAAAGTCTCATCAAATTGCATAAACGAACAAAATTCTCTCTCACGTAAAACTAAGTGAAGAATACGAAACTACGAATTTATTACATAAGAACAAGAAACATGTTCTTGCTGTGCTGCAAAGCGGTATTGCGATCACGATAAACATGGTTGAATGGCTTTTCCTGCTCATAAAGGATAATCGACTCACAGCCACTGCCCATATGAGATCACTAATTTTCGCAGTGAGATCACCTCTATGGGGAATCGATTAGTTTGCTACGATCATAGCAACCAACTACATCATCAAAAAGAATATTGCAGTACCCAGCAATTAGGCTCTTTCCATCTCTACATTTGCTGTTTATCAAGAAACATGCCTCGTTTTTCGTCGTCGGTGATAATCCCCGCATAAACTTCTTCGAAAACAACGACGAGTAGATGGAGAGAAAGTAGTGAAATAAAAATCATAAGGAATGCAGGTGTTGTATACATATTGAATGGAAGCGCAAGCAAAACCACACCTTCGTTTCCAATTGGAGTGAACAGCGACTGAAATATGACCATCAAGCTTCATCCAAAATACAATACTTATTCCGCCCTATTTCACCAACAACCTCAAATATTTCACATAACGGAAGCTAATTTACAAATTATACATCTTAAAACAACAGACAAGAATTTCAACTGAACTCGATGTTTTCCTTTGTTTCCAGTAGACGTTTCCCGGAAAACTTTCAAATCTTCGAGGGATAGAAGAGGACTAGAAATGGAAAGAGAGAGATTGGTAAACTTCTTCCCAATTAGGTAACTCCTAGCTCACGAAGGCGCTCAACTTTTTTCGTGAGCAAAGAGCGAACACTTTTCCGAGCCATGTTCAATATGACCAATTCGACATAAAAAACTCCCATAACTTCCAGTAACTGCAAATGCATGGTTCAGAAAAAATAACGAAAAAAGACAAGGATCTATCGACGGTTTAGAAGCCTTTATTCGTCACCACTATGCAACCTGTTCCATTACTTCGGTCCGAAGCACACCTGGAGAGCGGGTCCAAGTGAGAGGCCGACAACGAACGCTCCAGCAGCTAATGACATTGCCTTGCTTCTATCTTGTCGTGAACTTGCCATAGCGCAATAGGTTCGTAGAATAGTTAAGTTGCCTGAAAGTGAGAGGATAGGAGAAGAAACTGAAGTGACAATATGAAATTATTGCCTACCAGCAATTAAATAAGTTGTGAATCCTCAAGCAAATTACCTCTGCAGAGAATAACTATGTATACACCTGTTTAGGTTCAATGAAATTTTACCTGCGTAACATACCATTTTGCCATCTAGCATCAAAGTTTTCCTTCAGGAAATCAAACACTTATTGTTCTCTTCCGGGAAGGATACAAAGAAATTTGAAAACATTAAATTTCTTTACCGGACCCAAATCCAACGAGCAGCCTTGCGAAGAGCATCCACAATGCATGACGAACAGGTAATTTCGATAGTGCACCATATATTGCATTGCCGAAAGCCATAAATGCAAGACCACAGCAAGCAGGCCATCGCACAGACATCGTCCGTTGATTCCAGTACCCGAAGACCCATGTAGCAACCATCTGTCCTATGCTGTATGCCACAGTGATCCAACCAAACATCGACAGATTCACACTTGAATCTAGCTGCAGTCCAAAGAGCTTCATTAAACTTTTTAGGAAAGGCCTGCTTACGTTTTTCTACGAATTTATTCGTCGTAAGGGACAGTTGTTTAAAGCTCTTCATCAGTCGTGATTGCTGATCAATCTGATTGCACGAGATAGTGAGCATGATAACACTGGTTCGATGCCTCCCTACAAATCTCGAAGACATGCTGAAGGGAAATTAAAACTGATTAGTTGTAAAGCAGAAATAAAACAGAAAAAATTTAATAATATGGAAATGCCGTGACTATACGTAGATATGCATGAGTCTGTAGCGTAGTTTCAGTTCAAAAGTACCGAATGCTAGTGTCTACATAATAGGTGACATCCTATATCATCATCCATGCTGATCAGCCATTCTTGAAAATATTAGCAAATATTCCGATTAGCAGTAAACTACAAGCATCTTAGATCTGGCAAATTTCTATTTTTCATCCGTTCTGTTATAAAAAAAGAGAGTGCAAAACTTGTAATAAGTGACCGATTAACTAAAGATTAAAACATCATCTTGTACATTTTATTGTTTGTTGTTTATTGATGAATTTCATTCATCAGCAACCAACATCAGTGCCGACATCAGCTAAGATTCATGAGCAGTTTCATTCGCGAAATAGGCGAAATGCCAAAGAACACTCGTTTCCTGCAGTTCACCTCTCGCTTTTCACTATACGAGTGGAAATGAGCACACAAACTTTTCCTTTTCCATGAAAATATCATGCCCCAAATTTGACGGATCGGTAAGTTCACCGGTTGCCACGTATATAAATGACATCACCGCAGTACTCATTAGACAACGATATGTATTCTCCACATTCATTTACTTCCAATCTTTCGATTCTAAACGAGTAAAAGTACACTCGACCGCATAATCGTGAATAGGAAACTTTGTCGACCGTGATCGACGAATAGTTTACTTTCGGCACAAAAATGCAAGCAAACACTGGAATAATTCAGATGTTGAATAAAGTGTCACATTAAAAAGTCGCAATTTTCTGGTAAATTTTCTATTCTCATTTATGTTCAGTTAAAAGGTAATACGTTAATGACGTCATCAAAACAAACTTTTTCCTTTATCAAAGAGGTAGGAGCACAAAGTCGAAAGGCATGGATTACTAACAGTCATAAGGTATGGCCACATCGACGTGAAGTATATGGAATATTGTATACCAGTCATCATTTGCACCAAATAGCTAATCCATAACGATCTCCATGGCGTACCCTTTTTCTCCAATACGTCAGCAATATCGACACTAAACGAATAAGAAAGTTGTTTTGCACAATGAAATCATTTTGGCGCATATGTCTGCAATCAGAGATATTTCGAATGATCCTCTCGAGGTTCACATAATCGACGTCAGGATGCAAAGTTGTACAAAAGCCACTGCTTGTTTTGAGTGCATTCACAAATCTGCATTCACAAAGCAAATCAGGGAAATGCTTTGTCTGTGTGCATGCAGGTGATTTCGTGCTGTGACTCGTTTTTGCATGTGGGAAAATTGCCCAAGTTAGCGTTGTGAAATATGCAATATTGAGCGACATTCTATGAGAATGATTTATACATTTCACAAGGAATTCTAGCCATCTAAGGGCGTGAAAAGATTTGGATAAATTTCATAATCAACTCGGTTATCATATCCCTATCATATTGTATAAGCTGGGCCCCGAAAAAGTAAAGTTTTATGTTGCACGATTGATAAGTGCCTTATTACGCATGTTTTCTAGTTTTCAGAGGAATCATGAGGGTGATTGGTCGGCTAAGCGGAACTGCTGAAGCTCATATCCCGCCAGACCTTCTAACAGTCTTCTTCATTTGATTTGATACTGGGCATATGTAATACCGAAGTAGATGTTATTCTCGATAAGTAAATATCATTGCAAAGAAGTGCACCTACAATGGTATTAAACTTTGTCGCATATTCGATAAATCGTTGAAGCACGATTCTATTAGCTATATACTATCAAATCGCACTAAAATCTGCCATGTTACAATCTCAAAGAAGTCACAATCTTGAGAACGCCATTTGTGCAAAAATAATTTTTTATAGGGAGAAGCAAAACTATGAAGGAAACGCAGTAAGTAATGAGTTCTATAAATATCTTCGCAATGCAGCACTGCAAGCTGTAACGATCATGCTGTGGCTACCAAGCCTTTTGGTCAGTAGCGCTATGGTTAAGAAGCAGCAAGCAAATAGAATTTTAAAATCACATCTGAAATTAATAAAAACACTGAAGAGAAAACTTACGTCTTTATAGAGGGATGAACCTTCATCGAATGCCCTGATGGCAGGTCGTCGAAAGAGAAATGGGCACCGTGAATCAGGAAGACAGACAGACAAATGTTTGGACGCACGAGTAACAAGAGAGCAGTAAAGTTGCTTTTATATACTTTCGACAGTGCGCAAATGTTTGGGTGCTTTGTTCTTGGAGCATGTGTGTGCTCACAACTGCATTTCATCATTGCCATTTAACTTTGTTGCCGTTATGTTTGCATTTGAATTGTGTGAAAATTAAAGAAATCCTTCGATGGGCTCATATGTCTAGAATGACATCCTTCTAAGCAAAGGGAGGAGGAAGCTGCAATTTTTAAAGATAAACGTCCTGAAAGGAAACACCTCAGCGATTTGAGTGAGACCCCTTATCTCGCCCTCCTAAAAAAAAAAAAAAAAACAAACAAAAATCACCGTTCCTGCCACACACAGATATGTGAAAGCGATACGCTCAACACACTCTTTTAGATCGCACAATCTTCATTAGTACACTGACCGTGAAAAAAAAGCTGCACTTAATCTGCAGCAAAGCTAATTGTTACGCCGAGAACGGATGCAGTTTAAAATTACAGCTTCTTTGTTTCGAATGCTCAATTGTTATGTTGAAAATGTGTCTAAAGCTGCAACTAATTACACGTTCATTTCTTCAATGGTCATCGATCAATCGCTGGAACCTCTTGATCTCTCTGGACATATTTCCGGAACCACAAAGACGTCACTTTAGACACTTTAAACAGGGACTAACACAGAAATACACACGATTGCGAGCACGAAAGTAATTCCCTATTGAAATAGTCTGAGAAATGTTTTAGAACTGCAAGCAAATCTCATAGTGTATCATTAGAGGTAAAAGAATTTGTGCACATCGTTATACTTCAAAAAAAGCAGATTCGGTACCTATTCTCTTGTCGCCATAGACATCCTAAATGCTCTTCGGGTATCAATGTTTCTTTTTAAAAGAAGATAAATACGCCCAATCAAGGGCAGCAGTACCAGTGCTGTGCCTTAATCTTTATTCACTTCTGAGCCGGCGCCAATACCTTGTTTCACCGGAAACTGTTGCAATGTGATTATCGCATTTTGAGAGCATTATCATGAACGTGTCTACAGTTAATTGCCTGGACGCATTAGTGCTTTTTCTCAGGAATTATCAAAACATTTAAAATGAATTGCCCTAATCTCATGCGAATGACATTCGTTTCATTCAGAGGCACGAAAAAGAAACTCTCCACCATAAAAATGTGGCATTCATACGAAAACGATTTCTTCTGGATGCAAAAAAAACCACAAGTATGAGTTTAGGCGGTTAATAGTGCTGAGGAAGGACATTTTAACGCGCCTAATGCCGCAAATTTTGACTCTGTTTTTCTCAATAGTAACTTGCTACAGGGAATTTTGCATAAAAATCTGTTCAAACATTCTAAGTACATTGCACGACTGTTTTCTTCAAAAATTTCTGTCTGCGCAAAATGCAGTGCTATATGATCCATACAGAACTTAAAGAAATAGGCTGCAGAATCTGCTAAGGAGGAAGAATCGCTCAAAAAATCTAATTTCGCACGTGAAAGTGCGTAGTGATTGCGGGGACGCAAAAAACGCAACGTTACAGTCGTAATTAAGGAGACAACGTTACAGCTGTCAACAAAGGAAACTAAAAGGTTTTGGGTCGCATGATGTTGGTGACTTTCGATAGCAGATACATTTCGGCGTTACTTGTATAAAGTATGTTGTTTTTGAAATTTTCGACAGTGCAGTACTCCTCACATGACGCATTATGGAAACTAGCCAATGCAGTAGTGTCATCGAAATGTAGTCGCTATAAACGATGAATTTTGTTGCATCTTGGTTAACCTTTCACTAGTCTATAATTCTACCTCTTATACTGAGAGTGAAGTGGGGAGGTAACGGAAAGTAAGTAGATATATTTACATGTCAACAAGGACATAAGCTTGGAATAATCTGATTTCTGCAGTAATTCTTACGTTCTTATTGCTGAACAAGCAAGTTCATTGTTCGGCAAACGTGCACTTTTAAAATGCATCAGCAATTAACTGCTATTATTGATTAAATTCAGTTATGTAGCAGGCACGCAAGCTAGTGATGATGGGGTTTTAAGGACACCAGCGAATTGATCCCGTCACTTTAGTCGAGGGCATCGGTTGCTGGGGGTCGCAATCTATGGTGGTTCATATTTTAACGTATGGTGAATTTATTTTCAATCCGTCCACCGTTTTATCTTCACTGTGCTTAAGACTCGGTCATGAGAGATGGCTGTATTGGAAATGATAAATCAAAGAAGTGAGCAGCACAGCGGGTAGAAAGTGAAAAAAAAAGGAGATAAAGATAGGGTGAGAGGGGCGGTTGTGGGGATTATGAGAGCGGATTTCGAGTGATGATTTGCGTAATTTCTATACGATGGGATATGCAGACTATTATCGAAAGTGTTTACATCTGCCACATTTTTTTCGAGCAAATGATGTAATTTTTATGAGCAAAAACGAAAAAAAGTTCACGTTTTCGTTTTAATAAAACACGTCATGGGCACTAATTTGAGTGCGACTGAATTCGCCGCATTCATTTATTTTTGGTGTTTATACACAATAGTGATACAAAATGCGCGACGCTTTGGGCATTTTATCGTTAAATTTTTCCCTCATTAAGTCGCTAGAAGGATTTAATAGAGTACAAATCGGTGACAATAACCGCTATAGCTATGACGAGGAGTTGATGCACCACCGAAATGTGCTTCAACGATAGGGGTAAACATTATTGCCAGAGCATCAATGAACAATCACCAAGTTATCAAGAACTAACTGACAAGTGGGACCCTGCATACAAACACTGAACAGCAATTAATCACCGCCAGCAATAAAAAACAACGTCGGAAACGAAATGAACCTACAAGAGAAGTTTAAAGGAAAATCGCCTGGAGCAGTAAATCTTCGATGCTTTTAGCCTCTTTTCTCACCAAATTTAGTGAACTGCACCAAAATGAGACACTCTCCGATAGTAATCAAAACAGGTATCACGGAATTTCCGGAAAACCAGAGTTTCTCAGTCTATACATGATCAGAATTCGTGAACAATGCCCACAGCAAAATACAGAGGTAAGAGTTCCGTTTATCCAGCTACATTGTGACATGCTCTGAAACAAGTTGTAGCTGACACGCTTCTGTATAAGTAGGATTGCCATCCGTGCCGAAAAATACCTTGTGGATTTGTTGAATTGGACAAAGCTGTGAAAGAGGTTCTTGTGAACCTATCACGGTCCTGTTTCATTACAGATATCTGTGGAATTCTCCGTCTTTCGATCCCATTTCCTGGTTATCATGACCATTCTTCAATTTTGTACCTCTCTTCTGTCTGTCATTTTCTGTTCTTTTATAAAGTGGACCAGGTGGAATATCGAAACGAGATCCCATTTTGTGCTCTCGAGAATGGAAGCTTATTCGCTCCTTCTGGAAAATTTTATTTCCACCCGGCAGACATTATCCACTGAGACGAAAACGTGATGACAAAATGATATTCATTCATTTTATTTTTCTTCATGCATTAACTGTTTCAATGCGATGGTCATTTTTTGAGATCAGTTGAAGTGCCGCTTTCGGAATTGAATCTTTTGCACCAAAATATATGGCCAATATCAGTTCTTTTCCTTTCATCGCCCACTCATAAACTAAAATTAGTTCAAATATTTTCTTTGTATCGTTAGCAGTGTTCGGGCTGGTTGGTTTTATTGGGATGTCTTTGAGTTAGTGCTGTGCAGATAAGCTTCGACAGAAATGGAGCTGAAAGCGTTAAAACTCTGCACATAACAACAATGTTATCAAAAAATCACTATAGAAAATATGAAAATTCGATATAGGAAATACCTGAGTTGATAAAAATAGTAATGTTTTCGCCGAAGCCAAAGTTTACTGTACATTGCTTAAAGAAAAGGTGCATCTTCTATTGTCGTGCGATTTTCATTCACTTTTCTTCTAAGTGCGTGAGACGATAGCTGAGTGATGCTTTCACTATGGTATATAATTGTTTCATTGTTTCATCCCTTTCTTATTCCTTGTTTTAGGTGGTTTAAAGCTGGTATTGAGTTTGTCGCTTTCAAAATTACCCTAGTCTAACAATTCTCAAGCTTTATGAGTTCTGAGGCTTTCTACTAACTCAACCTCACTCTTGAAAATCATCTTTTTCATTTGTGGTGATAACTTTATACTAAAGATTTGTGTCAACTTTGCGCTACATTATTAACGGTTGTCACTGAGAACAAAATTTATAATGGTGTAAATTGTTGATATTGGGGGAGCGTTTCTTTTGATTACTGATTTCTGTTCCAGCAAGATGCCATTGCCACAATACAGATCCACTCTCTCAAGAGAAATGGTGAAACGTGTCCTGTGGAATAATCTTTTTCTTTTTTTCATTTCGTTGGCTATAATGAACGGATCTGTATCTTCGGTGCCAATAAGATCAGTGCGGCTGGACAGGTGTATCGGTTTACTGTATTTTTTTCAAAGATTTTCAAACATTTTCTATCAAATTAAATGCACCGAATCGGAACGTAATGCGGTGCAGAGTGCTTATAGACTGCAACTAAAAACTTCGCTGTGGAGATTTATAAAACCAAAGTTGAAACCGTTTTGTAGATATGCGAGATAAACATATGCAGAACCTGATTTCCGTTTAATCAATATATTATGTAAACTCAAACGATGCAGAAGTTCTTGCGTATTTTTTGGCCAATCCTTGTGGGCAGAATATCTATGATGCGGGAAAAGATTTAATCACCTAAGCAGTGAAACAAAATGAATGGTCAAAGAACACTCCATTTGAGCATCAAAAGGTAGAACTAAGCATACCAAATATAAGGGAGAAGTGTTCATCAATTTTATATTTTTTGCGAAGAGATGTAGCCGAATCAGTGAAGTCGTGTTCGTAGTTCATGGCCACCTCTCCCCGAAGGGCCCCAATGCAATACAAGGCTGAAACTGAAGGAGAGAGGGACAGACAGACATGAGTGCATGTGCATTGGTGCAGCTTTTCCATAATGCATTCCATAAAGACGAACTTTCGAGCTCTTGAAGATAATGCCGGACCAGTTGGTGCACTATTTAGCTTATGATTGTGCTTTGAAAGCTGCTACCTCTGCGATATCCTCTCGATGGATGAAACCATCTGCTCGTCTATTACTTCAGGTTGCGCAGGATTATTTTAATAAACACGACAGGCCACAAGCTCTTTTCTTTCCTTGCTCAGTTTTCGCTTGTGACTTTTTCCACCTACTTTTTAGCGTTCTACTAAGAGGTATTGATTACTGCTATGTTGCACAAGGCATTTAACTTTACCAAAAACTCACATGGCGTGCTTATTTAACTTATAGTTTTTACCGTAAGTCCTCCATCCACCACCCAAACCATTGTTGCATCATTTTAGAGGCAAGATGCTGAAGATGTTCTGAATTGGGATCATGACCAACGAAACTGCTTCTTCTTTGGGATGATAAATTACGCATCAGTCCGCCTGACAAGCTTACCTATTTGTTTGCTTATTGCGTATTCTAGCGAAGTGCTTTTATTCTCCAGTTAGTCCCTATCGTGTTCACTTCAGCCGATATAGTACTTCTTTGAACAGTTATCATGATCCTTTTGTTCTCCACTCCACTCCTCTGAATTAGTACTGTATTTCTCGGAAGCCTTTTCGCCTTCCTTTGTATCGTCAGCATATTTCTTTAAGTCGTTAACGAAGACATGTGAGTAGGTTATCTAGCTACCAGAGGAATGAAATTGAAATGCGTCTCAACGCAGCAGCTCACGAAATTATCAGATCCGACATCTTGCATACTTCAGTAAATCGGCGTTGCCATTGGTGTGGAAGTGCAACTGCCCTACGTTTGTCAACATTATTCGGTTTTATTGTTTTACCCTTTGATTCATGTTTTCAACTTCCTTATCATCATTGGTTGTCAATAAATTGACGCTTAGCAATCTCTTTGCAATACGTTTGCATCTTGTCCGTTAACGCGTCGGCAAAATCTACCTTCGCTATCTGAGGCCACGTTTTATGATGTTCTTGTGTCCGTTTCTTAGGTCGCGTTACAATGTTGTTTGAAACTATACTAAGTTTTAATTTGAGGTGCCGGGCAATCGCAGAGCTGAGGAGTGTCCCCCGAACATCGTGATGAAACTTTTGACGAACCAACCAAGAAGTTGGCGCACATTGCTCGAGAAAAGGATGGGCACAAATGGCCGAGCCTTCTTCGGATCAGGCCAGTTTGCTCATTAAGCACATTTATATATCGTTCCCTTGAAGATCTCGAGCAGTTCCGAGTGCAGCAGAGAAGCTCAAGAGTATAAAGATGGAAATATCGACGGTCCAAGAAAAAAAACTTGAGTAAGCATCTGTTAACCCACTCGTTAGGCACTTTTGGTTTGTTCTTCTTCAGATAGCCTATTAGTTGGCACGGATGCAATCGCGTGACACTCTTTTCTTGTTAAAATACTTCTACTGAACTTCATTATAGTAAACCCTCCATAATTGACAGAGTTGCCGCATCGTAAAGCAGTTTTATTGCCGACATAGTGCACATCGTTTGCACCTCCGAAAGTGATTTCACTGCGCTCTATTTCAGTTATTGCTCGCAAATCAAGTCGTTATAACTGATCGGTTGCGACACAAAAAGCGAAATTTTCAGATTGCGTAACATGTCAGTCTTGCGAATCAATTTTGAATCTACAAAATCCATTAGAGTTGGGTCACTGCGGGTGCCGCATAGATCTTCGCGTATGCATGCATTCGTTCTTCTCTGCGTATCCAGTCTGCTGCTGTTACAACACAGAAGCACTAAGCAAGGAATCTTGAAACTGGCTTAGATGAATAGACCTCTGCACGAATTTTCGAGGTGATTCATTGGTCCCTACCAGATTCACGCACGCACTGAAGTGTGCCGAGACTTACTTGTCTTGGTAGCTGATAAAGCAATCTCTGGCGCCTTTCGAGCCACAATTTTAAGCCATCGAACTAAGGAAACTGTTTGATGGATTGCGCAAGCCATCTCTTGCTTACTTTTACGGAATATTTCATTTCATTTTGTACCGCGAGCGTCCGGAAAAACTAAAAATGGTGAAAAACTAGTGAAAATAAAAAAATGGGACGAAAAAAAATTTCTTTCCTTGAACGCTTTTAAACATTTCCATTTACAAATTGCTGTGTACCAGTGTCACGCATAAACGTATTTATGTATGCCTTTCTTTTCACTCACTCGCTGGTTTCGGCTTGTAAGTCAATGAATGTAAACTTCGAAAATTCGGTGGTTCTTTCGCAGAGGATGGCTTGATCGTTTTTGTCGAACTCCGCATTGATCCCGTAGCGCCCCACGGAGGCTGGGTGAATTTTAATAGGCGAGAAATTCGACATACTTGCTTTTTTTATGGGGAGGTTTTTCATCTAACACTGATCGGGAAAGAACTGAACCGGTTAGACTGGTGGGGTATATACACCCTTACTGTCCTGACCTCTGTGACAAATTTGCCTATTTGTTTTAGGCGGCTGACGACCTTCAATTTCCAGTTGCTTTGTTCGTTTCTTCACGGGGCATTTTTTCCAAACGTTTGCATGTCATAGATATGAACGCTTTTTGAACAACATTTTGAGCACTTTGAGCACACACCTGTCGCAAATTCCTTTCGGCTGCTCGAAATTAGCCCACTTCATGAGGTTTTTGCGTGATATCATCAGAAATTCTCCGGGATATCATCTTTCACCATTCAGATCTTCCGAGAATCGGTAATATTGGTTTCTTTTGACACCGCACGATCTTTTTTATTCATTTCTGTCCAGTGCACCTGAAGACGAAAGTGATGTGGACTTCGTCTTTAACCAAGAAAAACGCAACGGTTTCATAGCATTCTCCCAGAACCCACACAAGAAGGCAAATAACTGTGTGCGGAAATCGGATGCTTACTGCAAATAATTGCATCAAGAAGGCGCATGTTTGCTGCATTCTCTGCAATCATGCAAGCAGATCCCTTCGTTGTGGCATCACTTCTCCACATTCCGTTAGAAAAGAGTTATGCGTTTATTTGCCTTCCTGTTGTTTTGGCTTATGATGTATTGTTCAGGTGCGTTACATTCACATGAGATCAATAGGATAGGCGTTTGCAAGGATTATTTTACACTGTAACATAACCGATAGCATAATCTTGTTTATTTACTTGTCTCTGTTTCTGCAGTTGAGTGGGCTGTTATCGCGTTCGGTGCCAAAACGAATCAAACCTCTCCAGCGGCTGATATTTTATCCCTTCTCAATGATGCTGCAGTGGGATCCATTCGCATGACAATCTTTTTATTTCCTCTCGGAGGTTGTGATTTGGATGTATGAGGCTCAAACAGTGTTGCTTGTTAAAAAAAAAAGTTCTGAAGGTCCTTCCATGCACTTCATCCAGAACATTTTGCAGCATATACCATTCCCAAGCACTTAACGGCACTTCGAAGGAGGGCCATGTACAAGTGGGATTTTTATTCACTTATTCATCGATCCGAGATGACAGTCGGCTCCCGCAGCTGAGCCATGTCGGACACCTCCGTGTCGACTGATACGGAAAGCCTTTGCTGTTCAATTCCCTGAAATTAATCCACTAGTTTTCAGCATCTTTTGTTTGCTTGTGGAGCGGATCTGTAAGAAGGATCAGCTAATCCAAGACCAACTGCTTCGTGCAGGACAAAAAAAAAATGACACGCAGATCGAATCTTTGAGTCGCGCTGTCGGGTGCTGAAGCTCTCTACTGCCGGCCTCCCCTCCCCCCTCTTCTCCTCCTTCCTTTCTGCTCCTCGTTCTCCTCGTGTCTCTTTACTTTCGCTGAGGGTTTAATAAATCTGATAAGGTTTTAAGAGAAGGAAGGTTCTATGCGGTCTTGAGAGACCAGATAATGGCAAGCAAGCACGGACTCTTCACCTTCACAGCCCGTTTTCCACTCCTCCGTCCCCACTGTCGAAAACTTCATGAAACGCATCACCGAATCTATCAACATCAATGGATAAAATATTGAGCATTGGCTACGTCACCAACGTTTCCTCCCCGCTGGTTATGCATACGGAAATTTCCCAAGTTGTGGATTGTTCTGTGCGCTGTAGAGCAATGGTTTCCTCGAAAAACGTCATTTGAATTTTAGTTTAACCTAATTATCGTGAAATAATAAAAGAAAGAAGCGACCTATGAGTTAGATAGCTGTCTTTTGCGGTTGAATGTGAAGTGACTTGCAAAATAAGGCATTGCAGATTTTACGTAAAGCAAAGAAAAATTTTCGTTTCATCATTACTGCTTTCCAAGAAAGAATTCCCTGAAGCATAAAAAGCGCGAGGAACAGTTTTTTTTTTTTTTTTTTTTTACATGCGCGTATATGTAGTTTGTTCACCTATGGATTCACTAAGTTCCTTTGTTGTCGATATGGCGCTTCTCATCGCATCCAGTTTGCACAGTGATTATCAATTTATAAGGTGAGAAATTGGTGACCGCATGCAGGGATCGCATCCGAAGGGATAACATGTAATATCAAACAACGAAACATGCAAATTTTCAACTGTGTGCCTGCACGCTAAAGTCACTTTAAGCATAGACGAAAGCAGCGAATTATTTCCTGAATATATTCCTCATAACGTTTGGTTTACTAGTGAATTGCGGAGGAATTTATCGTTCTTGAATCAGTGGCAGTTTTCGTTGCATGAAGCAGATTCCTTCACACCAATTGTTTGTCTTTTATTCATTAGGGGTGAGCAATGTAATGCTTTTTTTTTCTGTAAATGGAATTCGCCCTGAATGCCATTAGCGTGAAGTTACACTCTCTAAAGGATTTCGGCTGCCCGTGACCGTGACGCCCAAGATCTCACAATTGCTTTCATTTGTGATTCACGAAGAAATTGTGTAAGGCACTGTTCCAAATACTGGGATAACTGCAAATGCGGTATCATTGCCGAAAAAGCCTCGATTAAGCCGTGTTTGCAATTACCGTCCCATTAGTCATACGTCATCATTTTGCAAGGTGCTTGAAATTATTCCAAGAAAATCAATTCTGAGTCAGCTTAGCCTTTATAGTGTAATCAGTGATGACCAGCACTGCTTCCTCAAGGGAAATTCTGCACTCCAACGTCCTAATTCCACTGGTATGAAGCTCTCAATGGCGGTTTCCAAACAGATGTCGTATGTATTGATTCTGCCAGGGCTTTTGACTGGTGACCAACCTGAAACTGTTATTCAAGCTGAGGACCCGTGGAATAGATAGCGCTGTCCTAGCTTGTTGAAAGATTGTAAGCGGACGAAGTTTCAGAACGAAAGTTGGAGATGCCTTGTCTTCGCTTCATTCTTTGCTCAGTGGAGTCCCGCATTGTAGAATTCTGGGCCCTTCTATTTCATAAATGACATCGCAGAAAATTTACTAAGCTCTTGCAAGCTTTATATTGATGATTTGAAAATGTACATTTCTGTTATTGAGCCCTTATTCGGGTACGTTATTTCAATGCAAGGTTTTACTGGAAAAGTGGTTACAGCTATGGCAACATGATACATGCGCTGAGAAATGCTTTGTCGTGCTCGTAAATTTCTCGGCTTCATGTCCTCTGCGTTTGTGCAGTCTCGGCATTCCTGCAAAGGAAGTATAGAAGGATTTAAATGCTTACATGAGCTCCAATCTAAGCTGGCACAATCAGTGTGTTGAAGTTTCGCGGAGGGCTGCTGAAGTTGCCAATTGTTTTTTCGTGCAGTGCTATACATTTACGTAGAAAAGTGTCGGAAAGGTTTCGCTGCTTACTGTAGCTTCATTTTTGGCGTACTGTAGTTAGGTTTGGTCCCCATCAGTGAAAAAAAGATATCGGGGTAATTAACGAAATTCAGTGTCGCTTCGCTAGCGCGGCCCTCGGGAAAGCTTTTCGTGGATCGTTCCAGCCTAATTACAAGCAGCGCCTTCGTATTTTTGATTAGAAACCTTTGCGGCATCGCAGAGCTCAGTTCGACTTATATTTATGCTTCGAGACTGTCAGAGGTTTCGCAGTTATTCCGTTCGAGAGCATTTTCTTTTTACAAAGTTTGCACCATCTTCAAATTAAAAGGAGTCAAAGAATCGAAGTGATGCACTTCGTTGTTTTCCTTTTCGTGTTGTTCCAGTCTGGAACTTCTTACCATATGTGGTATGGCTGGTAAGTTTTCGTGCGTAAAGCGACGTTTCGAGCAGCGTGATCTGTCGGCGATATCCGCTGCTTGCCGGTTGCGACTAAATGTCACATGTTCATTTCTGTATTCCTATGTGTCTCTTTTCCTCATGATGTCTGGTTTTTTTTTTCGTTAACCGCCTTTTGGGTTTTTAAACGTATGTGCAGCTTTTATACGCATGCTTTATTGCTTCCGTGCACGATTCCATGGTTTCTTGATTCTATAAATAAAGATTTTTATTATTATGTGATGTTCATGCTATAGAGTCTTCCAGTTGATCGTGAAGTACCCGATTATTGCAAATAGCGGTTTTCAAGATCTGAAGAGCGATAGGAAGTTGCACAGATGAGCTTTGGTTTGAATATTGCAAGAACTGTTGAAATTCAAGAAAATAAAGTTCGCTGCGCGGAATGCAAATAGAGAACCGCCTAGTTGTCCCGCTATGTCACAAATATTGTACTCCATCATCGCGATTCGCTTTTCAAATTTTATCCTTTCGCTCTGTCTTCAAACATTTATCTTCTTGAGAATGGCATCACCTCCACGACATTCCGACCTCGGTTGCTGCATAACCTTGCAGAATTTCATGTATTTTTTTTCAGAAAGTAGCTTTTTTATTTATCACCTTTCATGAACACCGTTCTATCATCGGCATCTGGAACTACCAGACTGCTGCAACCAAGGCCGACGTACCTGAATTCCTACTGTGATGTTCACTGTGTAATATTGTGCGGAACGGAGAGCTGAATAGCACCATAAGGTTATGAAAATTTGCTTCATTCGAGGATGAAAAAATCAATACGCTGTCCCTTGAAACGAGCTATTTCCCTCCACGATCTCGGGTGGGTAACGCACAATATCTCAAGCACATCTGAACAATAGCGGTTAAAGATCATCGCTCATTCATCGCCGAACAATCTTCCAGTTATAAAGGAAGCAAATGACAGGTGAGACCTTGCATACAAACATTGACAGCAATTAATCACCGTTAGCGATAAATTAAACAAGGGCGTGAACGAAGCGAATTTTCTATTTAATTTTAAAGAGAAATCGTCTGAGGCAATAAATTTTCGATGCTTTTGGCGTCTTTTTTTAAACAATTTTACAAATTGTGCCGAAATAACTGACTCCCGATAGTAATCAAAACAGGTATCACGGAATTTCCGGAAAACCAGAGTTTCTGAGTGTATCATGGCCAGAATTCGCGAACAATGCTCACAGCGAAATAGAAGGAGTACAATTCCTTCTTTCCAGCTACCTTCTGATCTGCTCTGAAACAAAAATAACCCCGCGGATGTGCGAGTTTGACAATAAGGTGTTTTGAGCGAAGAATGAATGAAGTCATGATGAAAACGGTGGTGTGCCGTTCGCTCTACATCACCTAAAGAAGGGATGCATCTTTTAATTCCGCGCACCCGTTATTCAGTTCTCTTCTTCTGATAGTGTGTGGGGACGATGGCTGAGCGATGCTTTCATTATAGTATATAATTATTTCAATTAGTTTCATCCATTTCTTATTCTTTCTCTTAGATGTAAAAAAAGGCTCAGATCTGTGTTCAGTTTTTTGCTTTCAAATCACAGTGATCTAAGAATCCTCAAGGTTTATGAGTTCCGGAGCTTTCTATTGCTTCAACCTCACCCTTGAAAGTCACCTTTTTCACTTGTTGTAATAACGTTTTACTAAAGTTTGTGTCAACATTGCGCTACATTATTAACGGCTGTCACTGAGAACAGAATTTAGAATGGTATAAATTGTTGGTATGGGGGGGGGGGGGGCGTTTTTTTGGTTACATGATTTCTTTTCGGCAAGATGCCATAATACAGATCCAATGTCTCGAGGGAAATGGCGAAACGTGCCTTGCGAAATAATCATCTTCTTAAATTTCGTCGTCTGTTTCTTGTTTCTTAGTGTGTTTTTTGGATGCCAATGAGATCAGTGCGACTATGCAGGTGTATCGATTTCATGTGCGGAGTTTTTAAAGACCTTATCAAATCAGATGCACCGGATCGAAACGTTATGCGATAGAAACTGCTTATAGATTGCTTAAAAGTACACGAAGCAGACTTGTGAAACCCAAGTTGAAACCGCTTAGGAGATATACGAGATAAACATATCCAGAACTTGACTTCCGTTTAAGCGATATATTATGAAGCTCAAACGATGCAGAAATTCTTGCGTATTTTTTGGCCAATTCTTATGGGCAGAATATCTATGATGCGGAAAGGGATTTCATCACAGGAAAGGGCCCTTCACTACCCTCCTTGTCCCCATGCAACTTGCATTATCACAGCGCCTTCTCAGTGATCACGAAGTGAATAACCTTCCTTTGGAGCAGTTGCTAAAATCTCACTGCCATAGGCATTTAACAAAGCATGCAAGTGTTCTTGGCAATAAAATACATCTTGGGCTTCAGTTGCAATTTCTATATGAAACGAGTTGCCAAGGATACGCCAAGACTGCACCTTTTCAAAAATTCTTCTTGTGGCAGCTTCCCATGAAAACAATACCGCACAACATCATCAACGGTGTGAAAAGTCTCGCAAGAGAAACGGGCGTTTTCACTCTTCCGCCTCCCAGGGATTCCCCCCTTAGGAGCTGCGCCAGCCCTCGCGGGAGATTCTGAGAAACTAAATCCCCCCGATGGGGGCGCTCACCGCAGTGGAATGTCCACCATAGAAATACGATTCGCCATTTCACATGCCGAGGCATTCACTGGGGCTCCTTTTACGAAGGCCTGCTTATGAGCACTTTTTTTGAAATATTTTATTAAATATTTTCAGCCATAGCAGCTTTTTGGTGGCTACTTTTTGTTTCCTAGAGATAAAGTGATGAGCTGTACGCACCTCTTATGTATTATTTAGCGCCCTATGAGATATTCGCTTGCGTGGGTCTGTTTATTGTGCTCATATCCGTTTATTGTAGTAATTCAATTCAGCAGAGGTTGTGTTTTAGCTCAGGCGAGGAGATGAAGATCTTGGTGACAGGCGCAGCTGGATTCATCGGCAGCTTTGTAACCTTAGAACTTCTGAACGCTGGCTATGAGGTGGTTTGCATCGACAATTTTGTCAACGCGGTGCAAGTTGCGTTTAATTAAATATATTTCAAGCTTTCAGCCTTGTTATGAAATGCGCACGTTAAAAGTTGCTGTGGAAATATCACGCGAATAGCAATACCTCTCATGTCTATTGCAAATTCGATAAAATTATCACCCGAAAGACGTGGTCATTGTCATCAGCACGGCACATAAGAAATCTCATATGATTGGTACGATGCCTCTCATTAGCCAGTGAATCGGATCAGTGAAATCTCCAAAAGGAATATGCTGCGTGTTTTACAACTTTCATTGCCCGAATTTTCGCGCTTCGATAAAGTTAAAACCAAGGCGTTTTATCTAGTGCAAGATGCATGAGCCTAGGGAAGTTAAGATCAAATGCTCGCTATGAAAGACGATTCCTCCAAGGAACTATTCATAGCTACATTGAAAACAGCACAAAATGAAAACTTGACTGCATATCTTACAAAGCAATTCGGCGAGAACATAAAGCTGTTAATATTGATTTGTTTACTTCAGATGCTGACGGAAATGCAGCAAGTTTGAAGCGCGTCGAGAAATTATCTGCAAAGCGCGCTCCATTTCAATTTTGCGATCTCTGCAATAATGCGGAGCTCGAGGAAGTTTTTCGCAAGGTTTGCAACTTGTTCAGCTTGCCGCTTTTCCTTTCCTCTGCCTCGTCTTAGGTAGAAGGTGTTGAAGTCGTTGCAAGTCCTTAACAAGGCATCACGATATATCTTTTGTTCTTGCTGAGATAAGTTGGCACTGCAGACTCATGCATTTATCTGAAATGACTAGTTTCCATGGCCAAGATGAGCAGAAATATCGATGTACTTGGGGTTCGAGTGTAGTGCTTACAAAAAAACTCAAGAGAGGCTTTCCACATATTCAGAACCCAATCCACCTTGTCCGCAACTAGATGAAATCCCGGAGGTTTCTCACTATATGATTGAATTACGTGAGTGCTTTGTTTTTTTATTCTTTCAAACAATACCTTGACATTATAGAACAAACCTTACGCCGTCATTCATTTGGCAGCCATCAAAGGCGTCGGAGATTCGACGGAGCGACCGCTGGAATTCTACAAAAATAATTTGATTGGTTCGATTAATTTAATCTGCGTGAGTTTCTGCGGTTTGCTTACCTCTTTGGACGTTAATGTGAATAACTGGGCATATCAGCTACCTTACGCAGAAATCTGAAAATTCCAAAGTGGTGACTGTCCAGCGAAGCGATGTGTGAGCGAAATTCCCTTGCAGAAAACTCTGTCATTCCGGGGCCTGTGTTCAAGACTCAGCTGTGCATTTCAGATGTCGAAATAATACATAGCACACCGTGATTTCTCAACGCTTCTATGGACACACAATAATGCTTAAAGATTGGAGCAGATGCGAATAGATGAAGGGAAGGGGAAGGTGAGCCAAATTGATGTGGAGTTAAGAAATAGATGCATAACTAATAATTCATTTTCATGAAAGATCAGACAAGATGATCAGTTCCCATGGTGCCACTTACACTTCTCTCACTAAAATAGTGACATCAGTTTACACACCGAACATCAAGAACAACTTCCCGCCGTACGTACGACTGCTGTTAATTCGGTGGAGTGCCGTTTATACTGAGTATTTTAAGATCAAAGATCGCGCTAGCAATTACCCTAATAGAAGAATACTACGGCGATGAATAAAACGACAGAAGTGTTCCATAGCTGAAAAGGTTGAAAACGTATAGAAGAAATGTCATAAACGTGATACAACCGTCGTCATTTTCTAACGGCTCAACGTTTCTGGTTTCATTATAATAAAAACTGTTCAACAGATAATGCAAGATTATTCAATTTTCTATGATTCAGTGAAGTGGATGATTTCAAGTTTGTATGTGAATTTCAGCTATTGCTTCAATTACGACATAGGAATCACACTTGTGGTATTTGGCGAGTGTGCTCTTCGCCCTAGAAAAGATAGGAAACCGTTTTTGAAAGAACCAGGTCAACTCTTCGATTGTTTGCTGCATGCCCGTCATGTAACATATAAGTTTGTTTCAGCTGTGCAAGAAATATGACGTGAAAAATTTCGTTTTCTCCAGCAGTTCAACTGTCTACGGCGTCGGCGAGACTTTTCCTCTCACAGAGACGAGTAAAACAGGGAGCAGCATCACGAATCCATACGCACAGACGAAGTACATAACCGAGAAGATGCTGATTGATACGGCTGATGCTGAGAAGGTAACAGAAATGAGTGGATTTTGACATATTTGACTGATCAGGAATCGTTGGGTACCGCCTTCTTGCACAATCGTTCGCAATAAGCCGTTCCTCAGATCCTGCTAACTTCAATGGATCTTTTTCTGCCCTTGTGCTTTACATGAAATTCTTCCCTGCCTCGTCATACACGATCGTCTTCGTCACGTTAATAAGTGTTGATGCACTTACTGCCTTGCTCACCTCATATCCTGGCATGAATATCGTGCAGGCTGTGGAATGTCGAATGTTTCAGTATCCCATCCCCACCCCCCGCTCCCTCACACACAAACACACGCACATAGGACCACATGCAAACTCTGGGTGCTCCCTTTGAAAATCTGTGGAAGGTTAACATGGTATTTAATAATTCATTCAGTGATACTTAAGATTAACAAAGATGTCTTCAGGACTGGCACGTTATTATGCTACGATATTTCAATCCAATCGGTGCTCATCCGTCAGGTCTTCTCGGCGAGGATCCCAGAGGTGTTCCTGTGAACCTTGCCCCGTACCTCAGTCAAGTTGCTATCGGAAAATTTCCTTATCTACGTGTGTTCGGCAATACATATAATACACCAGATGGTGCGTTCGTAATAATGCTAAACTCTACGAAGGCCGCGGAGTGATTGCAGTTTTTAATGCAAAGAACAGAAAACCGACAACATGGTAATCCAGGAGCAATAGTATGCATGATCAGTTTATTCGAGAAACGTTCGCGGCATTGGTGAAGGGGATCAACTGCAGTTTTTTCCTCCTCACTTCTGTCGAAATATGCACAAAATAATGTCTGTGCGGTGAGGGATCTTAAGTCATTAGCGTCACTCATAACAAGTGAATGTTGTCGCTGAAGTCGCAATCATCTGAACGCAGTTATTTTCAGGATCGATGGCAGCACCAAGATAAGCTGCGCGAATGCGATGGATGGGCAGTTCTTTCCTGCCTTTAGAGAATACATTTCGCAGTGTTCGGGATAACGCTTTGACGGGGGGTATAAAGCATAGGCAAAGTGCCCCTCTTTTTAGCTTAGAGTTAGCTGTGTTCCTGAAAAGTGAACTAAAAAGTCCGCTCATTTATGAAAATGTAATATAGTTTTCAGGAACAGCCATTCGTGATTTTGTTCATATAGTCGATCTTGCACAAGGGCATGTTGCTGCCCTTGATCGAATCAGGAAAGAGGGGAATATAGGATGTGAAATTTATAATCTCGGTACGGGACGTGGCCGTTCGATACTGGAAGTTGTGGAGTCGTTTCGAAAGGTCTCCGGAAAAGAAGTCAGAAGTTTTTTCAGTAGAAAATAAATTTTTGCCTCATTGACTACTGTTTCATGAGCCGCAACTCCCATTATTTATTCGTCGTTTGCTCTTTAGATATCAGATTACTTCACAGATGTTGTTCGCGGCCAATTCATTTTCTTATAATGATACTAATCATCTAAACAGTGAACCTCAGTTCTCAACGTGTTTAGGATGCTTTGCTGACACTGTTCGAAGCTTTTTTTGTTTTCTCTGCATTTCCGTGAATAATTTCCCTCAACATTTCACATTTTCTGTGTATATTGCTGTCGAAAATTACATCACTTCAGTACTTTTATTAAGCGACTATGAAGGGCATGTTTAATACAAAATGAGCAAAACTATCGTCTCTTTTATTTGCAGATCAAGTTGCAATTCTGTGATAAGCGTGCCGGTGACGTGGAATGTCTCTACTGTGATACATCCCTAGCTAAGGAGAAGCTCGGATGGGAATGTAAATTCGATTTGGACGATATGTGTCGTGACATGTGGAATTTCCAAATGAAGAACCCAAACGGCTATGGCGGTAAAGAAGCAAATGACGGTGATGACAATAATAGCAAGAAATAGCGATGTTCTACCACAATAACGTGAATAAACTGTGAATGTGAGTAATATTTAAAATACCACATAAAAGAAGCCAGCAGAATTTACATTCAGAATATTCAGTATAGCTACTCACAAGGTGCCAAAGGTGGAAGAATAATAAGGCTCCACATCTCCAGGCTGAATGCATAAGGCAGCTTTCGGAAAGTAGTAATACATCAAGTAGTGATCTCTTTCATTGTAAAGGAAGCCCTTGTCCGTTGTCTGTGGGGAATCCCAATTTTGAGATTTTAAATGCTGCTGGAGATGTTTCTTGATGTACCTTCAATATTATGCGCGTTGTTAAAGATGCCTTTAAAGTTATTAAAGATTGTTCCCGAATCGACAAAAATTATATTCAAACTTCTCATTCTCATACTTAATTTAATACTGGACCATATATCAAAAGGCAGCATAAAAAACCATTAATGTCGGGGTCACCACGGTTTAAATTTATCGAGTAAATGCTCCAAAACCTTTTCATATGGATCTTCGTTCTACAACATCGTGACTCCTCTCGTTTTCGTTCGATTCTACTAAATCCGTTGCCTACCTGCTACATGCTAAGGCTATAGGCCGCTAATGCGCCAATCACAGCCATTATTATTACAACCTGGTCACGTTGACAGCTTCAAACTTGATCCCAAGGATATTTCTCATGTTCTCAGGTTGAATATTATTTGTGAAAGCAAGTAGCATTTTGTTTATCCGTGCTCAACGAACTATAATAAAGTGTCGAATTAACGTCATCAAGGGGGGAGTCCTCTTTATATCCACCGATGGAGATGGTGATCGATGAAATGTTTTCACGATATCGATGTAAGTGAGCGGACAATGGGTTCTGTTTGGTGAATCTGGTTCAACTCACTGAACGCAATAACCCAATTTCAACACAAACGGCCACCAACCGAACATTTCTTTCTATTCGTCCTCAACTTACCTCATAATCGCTTCTGACTTGTTTTCATGGCGACAAGTCTAGCTTCGTCGATTGTTTAAATGGGTGTAGTGCAGTGTGGTCACAAAACAATCCCTGCCTTCGTCACATGAAGTTATCATGAAGTTCCGCGTCTGCTTTGCTTGAATGTTCAAGGATATGCGAGAGGATCCACCGTCGCTGTTGAAGTTCCATGATCGCATTATACGTCCGAGAAGTTATCGTATCGAACCAACGAAATTTTTGATTAGCAATTGAAGTGCACAAGCGTAAAAAATGATGTTGGCCTTCGTGCAGACCAGTCAACTTCAGAATTTGCGCGCATTTACCGTCCATTGTCACACATTCGACCATCCAATCGCCACTATTCGTTGATCGCATCCCCTCGTAACTCGGTGCTAGATTCCCTTGTTGCAGCACCATATCGACTGCTTCTCCTATGACTTTCATTTCTCATCCTCTGTCTGAGTGCACTACATACGCAGCCCTGAGCAAAAAGGAAGCAACTTCCCGAATTTTATGTGGCCAAATCTTATTTCACTCCAACATAAAGTACAGGATCAAATGCGCGGCATTCGGTAGTCGGTGCCGTTAATGAACATGGGAGTGCATCATGAGCTTTAGCAAGGTATGCGGTTTTTTGAGCTAGTGCGTGTTACTAACAACATCCAATTGCAGTAGAAGGCGCTGTCGAGAGAGTGAAATAGTGTTTGATGCGCATCGAACAAAAGCAAATATCTCTGCTTAGGAATTACTCGTTTTCCAGATCTTATTTTAGAAAGGTAGCATTTGGCAACCAATTTTCACATCGAGTTCAGCCGTAAGGGGCGTTTGCGGAAATAATCGGATCGATACAAACAAACATAACTCAAATGTCACTTACTTTCAGGAAATGGGCCTAACAACGTCATATCTCAGTCGTTCAGAAGTTTCAAAAGGCATCTGTAAGTAATTTCGTAAAATCTTGTGGTCGAATTAAGAAAAGCTGCAAAAATCCCTAAATGATCTGTCTTTGAGAATCATTCTCGAATAAAATCTCTAAACAGGAGCTTATTCGATATCCACGTGCGCATCCCCAATGGCTAATTCACAGGTATCACTCCTGCATTTTAGGAGCGAAATCTCGTGTATAACTGCAGTATCAGATGACACACCGTTCGGGTTGGTTCACTTTATAAACAGTAAAGTTACGTAAGAATTTCTTGCCGTTCATTCAAGTAGGATGGCACCTTATGATTCAACGGGTTTCAAAAATCTTCCCTTTGTGAAAGATTACTACGAGCGCTAGGATCAGTAAGAGTGTCAATGCGCTGTTGCAAGCATCAATATTTCGGTCAATTTATTAAACAGATCGATCCGATAAATATGAGCCACTTTAATGCTCCGACTATAATAATTGTTTTCCACACACCATTGCGAGTTGTTTCGATTGAGATCTACCTCAAATATACTTCCTTGAGACATCTAAAGTTAATTGCTCGGTGTCCACGAGAGTTGCTATGTTGATGTTGTTTAATTCGATTTTAGAGAAAACCTTAATTTCGTTCCACACTTCTCCCATATACTCAATAATATCGTATTAGCGAATCGCTACTTAAATGAATGTGCGATTTCATCTCTTGACGTTGAGAGTTATGATGGTACGCATCGCTGTTTACAACGTTGGGAATGCATCTAGTAGTACCTCTCGAGGTTCCGTTCATAATCCATATCCATTCCTCATGCTTGCAAATGACCTGCCTAAATACCTCCCTATGTGAGGCTTCTACTATGGTATTCTTCACAAGTATGGATGTTGTCTGGTCCAAACTGAGGTAAGTGCAAAAGTGAATTTAACTGAAGGCGTTCGAACAATGCTGAGCGTCACCTAACGACTTTTCCGAAATTTCCACAACCCACGCGCTGGTGTTGATCGTAAACTCGAAGAGACCAGTGTCCTTTAGGAAGATGTAGGTATATCCAGAATATAGTGAAAAAACATGGAATTCTTTCCCATCCAAAATCGCAAACGCCATCACGCTGAACTAAACGACCAATTTGTTTAAAAGGACAAAGTTTGCTTCGCAATACTGCATTGTTTCAAAAGTCAGCTTTTGTCGGCCCTCGAAATATGCTGCCTTTATGACGGGAAACGATGAAGAAAAAGTAATCTGTGGAATTTATCTTCTTCGTATGAGTGAATTTTGCAGCTTGACGCTGCACGTAATGCAATTTCTGCTTCAAAGCGCCATTCAAACAGTCGTTGCTTCATTAACCAATCGTATTCAAAGAGGTGGCGTCAAGTACGTCTTCGCATTCAGCCTATCTGCCAGCGGCTAGTAACCAAATAACCGGTAAAATGGCTTCACTTTTTATTCATCCGGCGGCTACCCCAGGCGGCTCATATGAATGATGTTTTTCAGTTATAAAGGATTATTTTCTTCTTAGCAAAGATGTTTACCTGCCGGCACGAAATGTACGATAGTCTTGCACAATTCATGTTTGCAGATCCTTTCAAAGCGTTTAAACTAATGCAATACAAGGCTGAAACTGAAGGAGAGAGGGACAGACAGACATGAGTGCATATGCATTGGTGCAGCTTTTCCATAATGCATTCCATAAAGACGAACTTTCGAGCTCTTGAAGATATTGCCGGACCAGCTGACGCACCATTAAGCTTATGATTGTGCTTTGAAAGCTGCTACCTCTGCGATATCCTCTCGATGGATGAAACCATCTGCTCGTCTATTACTTCAGGTTGCGCAGGATTATTTTAATAAATACGACAGGCCACAAGCTCTTTTCTTTTTTTGCTCAGTCTCCGCTTGTGACTTTTTCCACCTACTTTTTAGCGTTCTACTAAGAGGTATTGATTACTGCTATGTTGCACAAGGCATTTAACTTTACCAACAACTGACATGGCGTGCTTATTTAACTTATAGCTTTTACCGTAAGTCCTCCATCCACCACCGAAACCATTGTTGCATCATTTTAGAGGCAAGACGCTGAAGATGTTCTGAATTGGGATCATGACCAACGAAACTGCTTCTTCTTTGGGATGATAAATTACGCATCAGTCCGCCTGACAAGCTTACCTATTTGTTTGCTTATTGCGTATTCTAGCGAAGTGCTTTTATTCTGCAGTTAGTACCTATCGTGTTCACTTCAGCCGATATAGTACTTCTTTGAACAGTTATCATGATCCTTCTGTTCTCCACTCCACTCCTCTGAATTACTACTGTATTCCTCGGAAGCCTTTTCGCCTTCCTTTGTATTTGAATTTTTTCTTTTTGAATTTTTCTTTTTGAATCTTTGAATTTTGAATTTTTTGAATTTTTTCGCCTTTAAGTCGTTAACGAAGACATGCGAGCGAGTTATCTGGCTACCAGAGGAATGAAACTGAAATGCGTCTCAACGCAGCAGCTCACGAAATTGTCAGATCCGACATCTTGCATAGCTAGTATATCACTTCAGTAAATCGGCGTTCCGATTCGTGTGGAAGTGCAATCCTCCTACGTTTGTCAACGTTATTCGGTTTTTATTGTTTTACCCTTGGATTTATGTTTTCAACTTGCTTATCATCGTTGGTTGTCAATAATACGGACGCTTAGCAATCTCTTTGCAATACGCTTGCATCTTGTTCGTTAACGCGTCAGCAAAAACTACCTTCGCTATCTGAGGCCACGTTTTATGATGTTCTTGTATCCGTTTCTTAGGTGCCGTTATAATGTTGTTTGAAACTATACTAAGTTTTAATTACCCAAGTTTGAGGTGCCGGGCAATCGCAGAACTGAGGAGTGTCCCCCTCGTGATCAACCTTTTGACGAACCAAGCAGGAAGTTAGTGCACATTGCTTGAGAAGAGGATGGGCACAAATGGCCATGCCCTCTTCGGACCAGGCCAGTTTGCTTATTAACCACATTTACATATCGTCCCCTTCAAGATATCGGGCAGTTTCGAGTGCAGCAGAGAATTGGAGAGTATAAAGATAGAAATATCGACGGTCCAAGAAAAAAGCTTGAGCAAGGATCTGTTCACCCACGCGTTAGGCAGTGGTCTGTTATTCTTCAGATAACCTATTAGTTGGCACGGATGCAGTCGCGTGACACTCTTTTCTTGTTAAGATACTTCTACTGAACTTCGTTATAGTAATCCCTCCATAATTGACAGAGTTGCCGCATCGTAAAGCCGTTTTATTGCCAACATAGTGCACATCGTTCAGTCGCACAACTCGCCCACGAATCCTAATCGTTTCTTGTAATTCTCGTTGTTCTATTTGCTGCTTTCATACTGTTGGTGTTTGAAGGCCTGTATTGCTTGTAAGTCTTATTCCACGTATATCTTGACTCTTAACCCTGTTGTTCCTTTGTCTAATAAACCAGCAGTTTTGCTTTCTTGTCTGTCATGTACATACGACCCGCAATTTCGCTTGGTTCACGTCAACCTCCTTCCTCTGATTTATCATCGCGTTGCTGTGAATCGCCACCAATAGTGTAATCCATGAACGATGGTGATTTTAATGCCATGCTTTTCACTATACCAAACGTTCTTACGATTCATTTGCTGAATTGTTTTTTCGTAATAACGCGTAACAATTATCGGTTGATATTGTTGGTGTCGCCCATTTCATTTCAAAAAAAAATCGCAACAAAACTATCAGCCGCGAACATGTTAATGCGCCTATCGTTTCGAATGTTCTCCATGAGCTTTTTTCCGGCAGGAACGGGTTGAAGGTAGTTAAATGTTTATGCGAGAGAGACCTCCGAAAGTGATTTCACTGCGCTCTCTTTCAGTTATTGCTCGCAAATCAAGTCGTTATAACTGATCGGTTGCGACACAAAAAGCGAAATTTTGAGACTGCGTAACATGTCAGTCTTGCGAATCAATTTTGATTCTACAAAATCCATTAGAGTTGGGTCACTGCGGGTGCCGCATAGATCTTCGCGTATGCATGCATTCGTTCTTCTCTGCGTATCCAGTCTGCTGCTGTTACAACACAGAAGCACTAAGCAAGGAATCTTGAAACTGGCTTAGATGAATAGACCTCTGCACGAACTTTCGAGGTGATTCATTGGCCCCTACCAGATTCACGCACGCATTGAAGTGCGCAGAGATTACTCGTCTTGGTAGCCGATAAAGCAATCTCTGGCGCCTTTCGAGCCACAATTTTAAGCCATCGAACTAAGGAAACTGTTTGATGGATTGCGCAAGCCATCTCTTGCTTACTTTTACAGAATATTTCATTTCATTTTGTACCGCGAGCGTCCGGAAAAACTAAAAATGGTAAAAAACTAGTGAAAATAAAAAAATGGGACGAAAAAAAAATTTCTTTCCTTGAACGCTTTTACACATTTCCATTTCCAAATTGCTGTGTAGCAGTGTTACGCCTAAACGTATTTATGTATGCCTTTCTTTTCACTCACTCGGTGGTTTCGGCTTATAAGTCCCTGAAGCTACACTTCCAAAACTCGGTGGTCCTTTCGCAGAGCATGGCTTGATCGTTTTTGTCGAACTCCGCATTGATCCCGTAACGCCTCAAGAAGGCTGGGTGAATTTCAATTTGCGAGAAATTCGACATACTTGCTTCTTTTATGGGGAGGTTTTTCATCTAACACTGATCGCGGAAGAATTAAACCGGTTGGACTGGTGGGGCATATACACCCTTAGTGTGCTGACTTCCCTGACACATTTCCCTATTTGTTTTAGGCGGCTGACGACCTTCAATTTCCAGTTGCTTTGTTCGTTTCTTCACGGGGCATTTTTTGCAAATGTTCGCATGTCATAGATATGAATGATTTTTAAACAACATTTTGAACACTTTGAGCACACACCTGTCGCAAATTCCTTTCGGCTACTCGAATTTAGCCGACTTCATGAGGTTTTTGATCGTGTTAACATCAGAAATTCTCCGGAATATCATCTTCCGTCATTCAGAACTTGTGAGAATCATTAGCATCGATTTCTACTGACACCTGCAGGAGCTTTTTTATTCATCTCTGTCCCGTGCATTTGAAGAAAAAATTGAGATGGACTTCGTCTTTAACGATGAAAAATGCAACGGTTTCATAGCATTCTCCCAGAACACCGACCCACAAGAAGGCAAATAGCTGTGTGCGGAAATCGGATGCTTACTGCAAATAATTGCATCAAGAAAGCGCATGTTTGCTGCATTCTCTGCAATCACGCAAGCAGATCCCTTCGTTGTGGCATCATTTCTCCACATTCCGTTAGAAAAGAGTAATGCGTTTATTTGCTTTCCTGTTGTTTTGGCTTATGATGTATTGTTCAGGTGCGTTACATTCACATGAGATCAATAGGATAGGCGTTTGCAAGGATTATTTTACACTGTAACATAACCGATAGCATAATCTTGTTTATTTACTTGTCTCTGTTTCTGCAGTTGAGTGGGCTGTTATCGCGTTCGGTGCCAAAACGAATCAAACCTCTCCAGCGGCTGATATTTTATCCCTTCTCAATGATGCTGCAGTGGGATCCATTCGCATGACAGTCTTTTTATTTCCTCTCGGAGGTTGTGATTTGGATGTATGAGGCTCAAACAGTGTTGCTTGTTAAAAAAAAGTTCTGAAGGTCCTTCCATGCACTTCATCCAGAACATTTTGCAGCATATACCATTCCCAAGCACTTAACGGCACTTCGAAGGAGGGCCATGTACAAGTGGGATTTTTATTCACTTATTCATCGATCCGAGATGACAGTCGGCTCCCGCAGCTGAGCCATGTCGGACACCTCCGTGTCGACTGATACGGAAAGCCTTTGCTGTTCATTTCCCTGAAATTAATCCACTAGTTTTCAGCATCTTTTGTTTGCTTGTGGAGCGGATCTGTAAGAAGGATCAGCTAATCCAAGACCAACTGCTTCGTCCAGGACAAAAAAAAATGACACGCAGATCGAATCTTTGAGTCGCGCTGTTGGGTGCTGAAGCTCTCTACTGCCGGCCTCCCTCCCGCCTCTTCTCCTCCTTCCTTTCTGCTCCTCGATCTCCTCGTGTCTCTTTACTTTCGCTGAGGGTTTAATAAATCTGATAAGGTTTTAAGAGAAGGTTCTATGCGGACTTGAGAGACCAGATAATGGCAAGCAAGCACGGACTCTTCACCTTCACAGCCCGTTTTCCACTCCTCCGTCCCCACTGTCGGAAACTTCATGAAACGCATCACCGAATCTATCAACATCACTGGATAAAATATTGAGCATTGGCTACGTCACCAACATTTCCTCCCCGCTGGTTATGCATACGGAAATTTCCCAAGTTGTGGATTGTTCTATGCGCTGTAGAGCAATGGTTTCCTCGAAAAACGTCATTTTAATTTTAGTTTAACCTAATTATCGTGAAATAATAAAAGAAAGAAGCGACCTATGAGTTAGATAGCTGTCTTTTGCGGTTGAATGTGAAGTGACTTGCAAAATAAGGCATTGCACATTTTAGGTAAAACAAAGAAAAATTTTCGTTTCATCATTACTGCTTTCCAAGAAAGAATTCCCTGAAGCATAAAAAGCGTGAGGAACAGTTTTTTTTTACATACGCGTATATGTAGTTTGTTCACCTATGGATTCACTAAGTTCCTTTGTTGTCGATATGGCCCTTCTCATCGCATCCAGTTTGCACAGTGATTATCAATTTATAAGGTGAGAAATTGGTGACCGCATGCAGGGATCGCATCCGAAGGGATAACATGTAATATCAAACAACGAAACATGCAAATTTTCAACTGTGTGCCTGCACGCTAAAGTCACTTTAAGCATAGACGAAAGCAGCGAATTATTTCCTGAATATATTCCTCATAACGTTTGGTTTACTAGTGAATTGCGGAGGAATTTATCGTTCTTGAATCAGTGGCAGTTTTATCGTTGCATGAAGCAGATTCCTTCACACCAATTGTTTGTCTTTTATTCATTAGGGGTGAGCAATGTAATGCTTTTTTTTTTCTGTAAATGGAATTCGCCCTGAATGCCATTAGCGTGAAGTTACACTCTCTAAAGGATTTCGGCTGCCCGTGACCGTGACGCCCAAGATCTCACAATTGCTTTCATTTGTGATTCACGAAGAAATTGTGTAAGGCACTGTTCCAAATACTGGGATAACTGCAAATGCGGTATCATTGCCGAAAAAGCCTCGATTAAGCCGTGTTTGCAATTACCGTCCCATTAGTCATACGTCATCATTTTGCAAGGTGCTTGAAATTATTCCAAGAAAATCAATTCTGAGTCAGCTTAGCCTTTATAGTGTAATCAGTGATGACCAGCACTGCTTCCTCAAGGGAAATTCTGCACTCCAACGTCCTAATTCCACTGGTATGAAGCTCTCAATGGCGGTTTCCAAACAGATGTCGTATGTATTGATTCTGCCAGGGCTTTTGACTGGTGACCAACCTGAAACTGTTATTCAAGCTGAGGACCCGTGGAATAGATAGCGCTGTCCTAGCTTGTTGAAAGATTGTAAGCGGACGAAGTTTCAGAACGAAAGTTGGAGATGCCTTGTCTTCGCTTCATTCTTTGCTCAGTGGAGTCCCGCATTGTAGAATTCTGGGCCCTTCTATTTCATAAATGACATCGCAGAAAATTTACTAAGCTCTTGCAAGCTTTATATTGATGATTTGAAAATGTACATTTCTGTTATTGAGCCCTTATTCGGGTACGTTATTTCAATGCAAGGTTTTACTGGAAAAGTGGTTACAGCTATGGCAACATGATACATGCGCTGAGAAATGCTTTGTCGTGCTCGTAAATTTCTCGGCTTCATGTCCTCTGCGTTTGTGCAGTCTCGGCATTCCTGCAAAGGAAGTATAGAAGGATTTAAATGCTTACATGAGCTCCAATCTAAGCTGGCACAATCAGTGTGTTGAAGTTTCGCGGAGGGCTGCTGAAGTTGCCAATTGTTTTTTCGTGCAGTGCTATACATTTACGTAGAAAAGTGTCGGAAAGGTTTCGCTGCTTACTGTAGCTTCATTTTTGGCGTACTGTAGTTAGGTTTGGTCCCCATCAGTGAAAAAAAGATATCGGGGTAATTAACGAAATTCAGTGTCGCTTCGCTAGCGCGGCCCTCGGGAAAGCTTTTCGTGGATCGTTCCAGCCTAATTACAAGCAGCGCCTTCGTATTTTTGATTAGAAACCTTTGCGGCATCGCAGAGCTCAGTTCGACTTATATTTATGCTTCGAGACTGTCAGAGGTTTCGCAGTTATTCCGTTCGAGAGCATTTTCTTTTTACAAAGTTTGCACCATCTTCAAATTAAAAGGAGTCAAAGAATCGAAGTGATGCACTTCGTTGTTTTCCTTTTCGTGTTGTTCCAGTCTGGAACTTCTTACCATATGTGGTATGGCTGGTAAGTTTTCGTGCGTAAAGCGACGTTTCGAGCAGCGTGATCTGTCGGCGATATCCGCTGCTTGCCGGTTGCGACTAAATGTCACATGTTCATTTCTGTATTCCTATGTGTCTCTTTTCCTCATGATGTCTGGTTTTTTTTTTCGTTAACCGCCTTTTGGGTTTTTAAACGTATGTGCAGCTTTTATACGCATGCTTTATTGCTTCCGTGCACGATTCCATGGTTTCTTGATTCTATAAATAAAGATTTTTATTATTATGTGATGTTCATGCTATAGAGTCTTCCAGTTGATCGTGAAGTACCCGATTATTGCAAATAGCGGTTTTCAAGATCTGAAGAGCGATAGGAAGTTGCACAGATGAGCTTTGGTTTGAATATTGCAAGAACTGTTGAAATTCAAGAAAATAAAGTTCGCTGCGCGGAATGCAAATAGAGAACCGCCTAGTTGTCCCGCTATGTCACAAATATTGTACTCCATCATCGCGATTCGCTTTTCAAATTTTATCCTTTCGCTCTGTCTTCAAACATTTATCTTCTTGAGAATGGCATCACCTCCACGACATTCCGACCTCGGTTGCTGCATAACCTTGCAGAATTTCATGTATTTTTTTTTCAGAAAGTAGCTTTTTTATTTATCACCTTTCATGAACACCGTTCTATCATCGGCATCTGGAAGTACCAGACTGCTGCAACCAAGGCCGACGTACCTGAATTCCTACTGTGATGTTCACTGTGTAATATTGTGCGGAACGGAGAGCTGAATAGCACCATAAGGTTATGAAAATTTGCTTCATTCGAGGATGAAAAAATCAATACGCTGTCCCTTGAAACGAGCTATTTCCCTCCACGATCTCGGGTGGGTAACGCACAATATCTCAAGCACATCTGAACAATAGCGGTTAAAGATCATCGCTCATTCATCGCCGAACAATCTTCCAGTTATAAAGGAAGCAAATGACAGGTGAGACCTTGCATACAAACATTGACAGCAATTAATCACCGTTAGCGATAAATTAAACAAGGGCGTGAACGAAGCGAATTTTCTATTTAATTTTAAAGAGAAATCGTCTGAGGCAATAAATTTTCGATGCTTTTGGCGTCTTTTTTTTTAAACAATTTTACAAATTGTGCCGAAATAACTGACTCCCGATAGTAATCAAAACAGGTATCACGGAATTTCCGGAAAACCAGAGTTTCTGAGTGTATCATGGCCAGAATTCGCGAACAATGCTCACAGCGAAATAGAAGGAGTACAATTCCTTCTTTCCAGCTACCTTCTGATCTGCTCTGAAACAAAAATAACCCCGCGGATGTGCGAGTTTGACAATAAGGTGTTTTGAGCGAAGAATGAATGAAGTCATGATGAAAACGGTGGTGTGCCGTTCGCTCTACATCACCTAAAGAAGGGATGCATCTTTTAATTCCGCGCACCCGTTATTCAGTTCTCTTCTTCTGATAGTGTGTGGGGACGATGGCTGAGCGATGCTTTCATTATAGTATATAATTATTTCAATTAGTTTCATCCATTTCTTATTCTTTCTCTTAGATGTAAAAAAAGGCTCAGATCTGTGTTCAGTTTTTTGCTTTCAAATCACAGTGATCTAAGAATCCTCAAGGTTTATGAGTTCCGGAGCTTTCTATTGCTTCAACCTCACCCTTGAAAGTCACCTTTTTCACTTGTTGTAATAACGTTTTACTAAAGTTTGTGTCAACATTGCGCTACATTATTAACGGCTGTCACTGAGAACAGAATTTAGAATGGTATAAATTGTTGGTATGGGGGGAGGGGGGCGTTTTTTTGGTTACATGATTTCTTTTCGGCAAGATGCCATAATACAGATCCAATGTCTCGAGGGAAATGGCGAAACGTGCCTTGCGAAATAATCATCTTCTTAAATTTCGTCGTCTGTTTCTTGTTTCTTAGTGTGTTTTTTGGATGCCAATGAGATCAGTGCGACTATGCAGGTGTATCGATTTCATGTGCGGAGTTTTTAAAGACCTTATCAAATCAGATGCACCGGATCGAAACGTTATGCGATAGAAACTGCTTATAGATTGCTTAAAAGTACACGAAGCAGACTTGTGAAACCCAAGTTGAAACCGCTTAGGAGATATACGAGATAAACATATCCAGAACTTGACTTCCGTTTAAGCGATATATTATGAAGCTCAAACGATGCAGAAATTCTTGCGTATTTTTTGGCCAATTCTTATGGGCAGAATATCTATGATGCGGAAAGGGATTTCATCACAGGAAAGGGCCCTTCACTACCCTCCTTGTCCCCATGCAACTTGCATTATCACAGCGCCTTCTCAGTGATCACGAAGTGAATAACCTTCCTTTGGAGCAGTTGCTAAAATCTCACTGCCATAGGCATTTAACAAAGCATGCAAGTGTTCTTGGCAATAAAATACATCTTGGGCTTCAGTTGCAATTTCTATATGAAACGAGTTGCCAAGGATACGCCAAGACTGCACCTTTTCAAAAATTCTTCTTGTGGCAGCTTCCCATGAAAACAATACCGCACAACATCATCAACGGTGTGAAAAGTCTCGCAAGAGAAACGGGCGTTTTCACTCTTCCGCCTCCCAGGGATTCCCCCCTTAGGAGCTGCGCCAGCCCTCGCGGGAGATTCTGAGAAACTAAATCCCCCCGATGGGGGCGCTCACCGCAGTGGAATGTCCACCATAGAAATACGATTCGCCATTTCACATGCCGAGGCATTCACTGGGGCTCCTTTTACGAAGGCCTGCTTATGAGCACTTTTTTTGAAATATTTTATTAAATATTTTCAGCCATAGCAGCTTTTTGGTGGCTACTTTTTGTTTCCTAGAGATAAAGTGATGAGCTGTACGCACCTCTTATGTATTATTTAGCGCCCTATGAGATATTCGCTTGCGTGGGTCTGTTTATTGTGCTCATATCCGTTTATTGTAGTAATTCAATTCAGCAGAGGTTGTGTTTTAGCTCAGGCGAGGAGATGAAGATCTTGGTGACAGGCGCAGCTGGATTCATCGGCAGCTTTGTAACCTTAGAACTTCTGAACGCTGGCTATGAGGTGGTTTGCATCGACAATTTTGTCAACGCGGTGCAAGTTGCGTTTAATTAAATATGTTTCAAGCTTTCAGCCTTGTTATGAAATGCGCACGTTAAAAGTTGCTGTGGAAATATCACGCGAATAGCAATACCTCTCATGTCTATTGCAAATTCGATAAAATTATCACCCGAAAGACGTGGTCATTGTCATCAGCACGGCACATAAGAAATCTCATATGATTGGTACGATGCCTCTCATTAGCCAGTGAATCGGATCAGTGAAATCTCCAAAAGGAATATGCTGCGTGTTTTACAACTTTCATTGCCCGAATTTTCGCGCTTCGATAAAGTTAAAACCAAGGCGTTTTATCTAGTGCAAGATGCATGAGCCTAGGGAAGTTAAGATCAAATGCTCGCTATGAAAGACGATTCCTCCAAGGAACTATTCATAGCTACATTGAAAACAACACAAAATGAAAACTTGACTGCATATCTTACAAAGCAATTCGGCGAGAACATAAAGCTGTTAATATTGATTTGTTTACTTCAGATGCTGACGGAAATGCAGCAAGTTTGAAGCGCGTCGAGAAATTATCTGCAAAGCGCGCTCCATTTCAATTTTGCGATCTCTGCAATAATGCGGAGCTCGAGGAAGTTTTTCGCAAGGTTTGCAACTTGTTCAGCTTGCCGCTTTTCCTTTCCTCTGCCTCGTCTTAGGTAGAAGGTGTTGAAGTCGTTGCAAGTCCTTAACAAGGCATCACGATATATCTTTTGTTCTTGCTGAGATAAGTTGGCACTGCAGACTCATGCATTTATCTGAAATGACTAGTTTCCATGGCCAAGATGAGCAGAAATATCGATGTACTTGGGGTTCGAGTGTAGTGCTTACAAAAAAACTCAAGAGAGGCTTTCCACATATTCAGAACCCAATCCACCTTGTCCGCAACTAGATGAAATCCCGGAGGTTTCTCACTATATGATTGAATTACGTGAGTGCTTTGTTTTTTTATTCTTTCAAACAATACCTTGACATTATAGAACAAACCTTACGCCGTCATTCATTTGGCAGCCATCAAAGGCGTCGGAGATTCGACGGAGCGACCGCTGGAATTCTACAAAAATAATTTGATTGGTTCGATTAATTTAATCTGCGTGAGTTTCTGCGGTTTGCTTACCTCTTTGGACGTTAATGTGAATAACTGGGCATATCAGCTACCTTACGCAGAAATCTGAAAATTCCAAAGTGGTGACTGTCCAGCGAAGCGATGTGTGAGCGAAATTCCCTTGCAGAAAACTCTGTCATTCCGGGGCCTGTGTTCAAGACTCAGCTGTGCATTTCAGATGTCGAAATAATACATAGCACACCGTGATTTCTCAACGCTTCTATGGACACACAATAATGCTTAAAGATTGGAGCAGATGCGAATAGATGAAGGGAAGGGGAAGGTGAGCCAAATTGATGTGGAGTTAAGAAATAGATGCATAACTAATAATTCATTTTCATGAAAGATCAGACAAGATGATCAGTTCCCATGGTGCCACTTACACTTCTCTCACTAAAATAGTGACATCAGTTTACACACCGAACATCAAGAACAACTTCCCGCCGTACGTACGACTGCTGTTAATTCGGTGGAGTGCCGTTTATACTGAGTATTTTAAGATCAAAGATCGCGCTAGCAATTACCCTAATAGAAGAATACTACGGCGATGAATAAAACGACAGAAGTGTTCCATAGCTGAAAAGGTTGAAAACGTATAGAAGAAATGTCATAAACGTGATACAACCGTCGTCATTTTCTAACGGCTCAACGTTTCTGGTTTCATTATAATAAAAACTGTTCAACAGATAATGCAAGATTATTCAATTTTCTATGATTCAGTGAAGTGGATGATTTCAAGTTTGTATGTGAATTTCAGCTATTGCTTCAATTACGACATAGGAATCACACTTGTGGTATTTGGCGAGTGTGCTCTTCGCCCTAGAAAAGATAGGAAACCGTTTTTGAAAGAACCAGGTCAACTCTTCGATTGTTTGCTGCATGCCCGTCATGTAACATATAAGTTTGTTTCAGCTGTGCAAGAAATATGACGTGAAAAATTTCGTTTTCTCCAGCAGTTCAACTGTCTACGGCGTCGGCGAGACTTTTCCTCTCACAGAGACGAGTAAAACAGGGAGCAGCATCACGAATCCATACGCACAGACGAAGTACATAACCGAGAAGATGCTGATTGATACGGCTGATGCTGAGAAGGTAACAGAAATGAGTGGATTTTGACATATTTGACTGATCAGGAATCGTTGGGTACCGCCTTCTTGCACAATCGTTCGCAATAAGCCGTTCCTCAGATCCTGCTAACTTCAATGGATCTTTTTCTGCCCTTGTGCTTTACATGAAATTCTTCCCTGCCTCGTCATACACGATCGTCTTCGTCACGTTAATAAGTGTTGATGCACTTACTGCCTTGCTCACCTCATATCCTGGCATGAATATCGTGCAGGCTGTGGAATGTCGAATGTTTCAGTATCCCATCCCCACCCCCCGCTCCCTCACACACAAACACACGCACATAGGACCACATGCAAACTCTGGGTGCTCCCTTTGAAAATCTGTGGAAGGTTAACATGGTATTTAATAATTCATTCAGTGATACTTAAGATTAACAAAGATGTCTTCAGGACTGGCACGTTATTATGCTACGATATTTCAATCCAATCGGTGCTCATCCGTCAGGTCTTCTCGGCGAGGATCCCAGAGGTGTTCCTGTGAACCTTGCCCCGTACCTCAGTCAAGTTGCTATCGGAAAATTTCCTTATCTACGTGTGTTCGGCAATACATATAATACACCAGATGGTGCGTTCGTAATAATGCTAAACTCTACGAAGGCCGCGGAGTGATTGCAGTTTTTAATGCAAAGAACAGAAAACCGACAACATGGTAATCCAGGAGCAATAGTATGCATGATCAGTTTATTCGAGAAACGTTCGCGGCATTGGTGAAGGGGATCAACTGCAGTTTTTTCCTCCTCACTTCTGTCGAAATATGCACAAAATAATGTCTGTGCGGTGAGGGATCTTAAGTCATTAGCGTCACTCATAACAAGTGAATGTTGTCGCTGAAGTCGCAATCATCTGAACGCAGTTATTTTCAGGATCGATGGCAGCACCAAGATAAGCTGCGCGAATGCGATGGATGGGCAGTTCTTTCCTGCCTTTAGAGAATACATTTCGCAGTGTTCGGGATAACGCTTTGACGGGGGGTATAAAGCATAGGCAAAGTGCCCCTCTTTTTAGCTTAGAGTTAGCTGTGTTCCTGAAAAGTGAACTAAAAAGTCCGCTCATTTATGAAAATGTAATATAGTTTTCAGGAACAGCCATTCGTGATTTTGTTCATATAGTCGATCTTGCACAAGGGCATGTTGCTGCCCTTGATCGAATCAGGAAAGAGGGGAATATAGGATGTGAAATTTATAATCTCGGTACGGGACGTGGCCGTTCGATACTGGAAGTTGTGGAGTCGTTTCGAAAGGTCTCCGGAAAAGAAGTCAGAAGTTTTTTCAGTAGAAAATAAATTTTTGCCTCATTGACTACTGTTTCATGAGCCGCAACTCCCATTATTTATTCGTCGTTTGCTCTTTAGATATCAGATTACTTCACAGATGTTGTTCGCGGCCAATTCATTTTCTTATAATGATACTAATCATCTAAACAGTGAACCTCAGTTCTCAACGTGTTTAGGATGCTTTGCTGACACTGTTCGAAGCTTTTTTTGTTTTCTCTGCATTTCCGTGAATAATTTCCCTCAACATTTCACATTTTCTGTGTATATTGCTGTCGAAAATTACATCACTTCAGTACTTTTATTAAGCGACTATGAAGGGCATGTTTAATACAAAATGAGCAAAACTATCGTCTCTTTTATTTGCAGATCAAGTTGCAATTCTGTGATAAGCGTGCCGGTGACGTGGAATGTCTCTACTGTGATACATCCCTAGCTAAGGAGAAGCTCGGATGGGAATGTAAATTCGATTTGGACGATATGTGTCGTGACATGTGGAATTTCCAAATGAAGAACCCAAACGGCTATGGCGGTAAAGAAGCAAATGACGGTGATGACAATAATAGCAAGAAATAGCGATGTTCTACCACAATAACGTGAATAAACTGTGAATGTGAGTAATATTTAAAATACCACATAAAAGAAGCCAGCAGAATTTACATTCAGAATATTCAGTATAGCTACTCACAAGGTGCCAAAGGTGGAAGAATAATAAGGCTCCACATCTCCAGGCTGAATGCATAAGGCAGCTTTCGGAAAGTAGTAATACATCAAGTAGTGATCTCTTTCATTGTAAAGGAAGCCCTTGTCCGTTGTCTGTGGGGAATCCCAATTTTGAGATTTTAAATGCTGCTGGAGATGTTTCTTGATGTACCTTCAATATTATGCGCGTTGTTAAAGATGCCTTTAAAGTTATTAAAGATTGTTCCCGAATCGACAAAAATTATATTCAAACTTCTCATTCTCATACTTAATTTAATACTGGACCATATATCAAAAGGCAGCATAAAAAACCATTAATGTCGGGGTCACCACGGTTTAAATTTATCGAGTAAATGCTCCAAAACCTTTTCATATGGATCTTCGTTCTACAACATCGTGACTCCTCTCGTTTTCGTTCGATTCTACTAAATCCGTTGCCTACCTGCTACATGCTAAGGCTATAGGCCGCTAATGCGCCAATCACAGCCATTATTATTACAACCTGGTCACGTTGACAGCTTCAAACTTGATCCCAAGGATATTTCTCATGTTCTCAGGTTGAATATTATTTGTGAAAGCAAGTAGCATTTTGTTTATCCGTGCTCAACGAACTATAATAAAGTGTCGAATTAACGTCATCAAGGGGGGAGTCCTCTTTATATCCACCGATGGAGATGGTGATCGATGAAATGTTTTCACGATATCGATGTAAGTGAGCGGACAATGGGTTCTGTTTGGTGAATCTGGTTCAACTCACTGAACGCAATAACCCAATTTCAACACAAACGGCCACCAACCGAACATTTCTTTCTATTCGTCCTCAACTTACCTCATAATCGCTTCTGACTTGTTTTCATGGCGACAAGTCTAGCTTCGTCGATTGTTTAAATGGGTGTAGTGCAGTGTGGTCACAAAACAATCCCTGCCTTCGTCACATGAAGTTATCATGAAGTTCCGCGTCTGCTTTGCTTGAATGTTCAAGGATATGCGAGAGGATCCACCGTCGCTGTTGAAGTTCCATGATCGCATTATACGTCCGAGAAGTTATCGTATCGAACCAACGAAATTTTTGATTAGCAATTGAAGTGCACAAGCGTAAAAAATGATGTTGGCCTTCGTGCAGACCAGTCAACTTCAGAATTTGCGCGCATTTACCGTCCATTGTCACACATTCGACCATCCAATCGCCACTATTCGTTGATCGCATCCCCTCGTAACTCGGTGCTAGATTCCCTTGTTGCAGCACCATATCGACTGCTTCTCCTATGACTTTCATTTCTCATCCTCTGTCTGAGTGCACTACATACGCAGCCCTGAGCAAAAAGGAAGCAACTTCCCGAATTTTATGTGGCCAAATCTTATTTCACTCCAACATAAAGTACAGGATCAAATGCGCGGCATTCGGTAGTCGGTGCCGTTAATGAACATGGGAGTGCATCATGAGCTTTAGCAAGGTATGCGGTTTTTTGAGCTAGTGCGTGTTACTAACAACATCCAATTGCAGTAGAAGGCGCTGTCGAGAGAGTGAAATAGTGTTTGATGCGCATCGAACAAAAGCAAATATCTCTGCTTAGGAATTACTCGTTTTCCAGATCTTATTTTAGAAAGGTAGCATTTGGCAACCAATTTTCACATCGAGTTCAGCCGTAAGGGGCGTTTGCGGAAATAATCGGATCGATACAAACAAACATAACTCAAATGTCACTTACTTTCAGGAAATGGGCCTAACAACGTCATATCTCAGTCGTTCAGAAGTTTCAAAAGGCATCTGTAAGTAATTTCGTAAAATCTTGTGGTCGAATTAAGAAAAGCTGCAAAAATCCCTAAATGATCTGTCTTTGAGAATCATTCTCGAATAAAATCTCTAAACAGGAGCTTATTCGATATCCACGTGCGCATCCCCAATGGCTAATTCACAGGTATCACTCCTGCATTTTAGGAGCGAAATCTCGTGTATAACTGCAGTATCAGATGACACACCGTTCGGGTTGGTTCACTTTATAAACAGTAAAGTTACGTAAGAATTTCTTGCCGTTCATTCAAGTAGGATGGCACCTTATGATTCAACGGGTTTCAAAAATCTTCCCTTTGTGAAAGATTACTACGAGCGCTAGGATCAGTAAGAGTGTCAATGCGCTGTTGCAAGCATCAATATTTCGGTCAATTTATTAAACAGATCGATCCGATAAATATGAGCCACTTTAATGCTCCGACTATAATAATTGTTTTCCACACACCATTGCGAGTTGTTTCGATTGAGATCTACCTCAAATATACTTCCTTGAGACATCTAAAGTTAATTGCTCGGTGTCCACGAGAGTTGCTATGTTGATGTTGTTTAATTCGATTTTAGAGAAAACCTTAATTTCGTTCCACACTTCTCCCATATACTCAATAATATCGTATTAGCGAATCGCTACTTAAATGAATGTGCGATTTCATCTCTTGACGTTGAGAGTTATGATGGTACGCATCGCTGTTTACAACGTTGGGAATGCATCTAGTAGTACCTCTCGAGGTTCCGTTCATAATCCATATCCATTCCTCATGCTTGCAAATGACCTGCCTAAATACCTCCCTATGTGAGGCTTCTACTATGGTATTCTTCACAAGTATGGATGTTGTCTGGTCCAAACTGAGGTAAGTGCAAAAGTGAATTTAACTGAAGGCGTTCGAACAATGCTGAGCGTCACCTAACGACTTTTCCGAAATTTCCACAACCCACGCGCTGGTGTTGATCGTAAACTCGAAGAGACCAGTGTCCTTTAGGAAGATGTAGGTATATCCAGAATATAGTGAAAAAACATGGAATTCTTTCCCATCCAAAATCGCAAACGCCATCACGCTGAACTAAACGACCAATTTGTTTAAAAGGACAAAGTTTGCTTCGCAATACTGCATTGTTTCAAAAGTCAGCTTTTGTCGGCCCTCGAAATATGCTGCCTTTATGACGGGAAACGATGAAGAAAAAGTAATCTGTGGAATTTATCTTCTTCGTATGAGTGAATTTTGCAGCTTGACGCTGCACGTAATGCAATTTCTGCTTCAAAGCGCCATTCAAACAGTCGTTGCTTCATTAACCAATCGTATTCAAAGAGGTGGCGTCAAGTACGTCTTCGCATTCAGCCTATCTGCCAGCGGCTAGTAACCAAATAACCGGTAAAATGGCTTCACTTTTTATTCATCCGGCGGCTACCCCAGGCGGCTCATATGAATGATGTTTTTCAGTTATAAAGGATTATTTTCTTCTTAGCAAAGATGTTTACCTGCCGGCACGAAATGTACGATAGTCTTGCACAATTCATGTTTGCAGATCCTTTCAAAGCGTTTAAACTAATGCAATACAAGGCTGAAACTGAAGGAGAGAGGGACAGACAGACATGAGTGCATATGCATTGGTGCAGCTTTTCCATAATGCATTCCATAAAGACGAACTTTCGAGCTCTTGAAGATATTGCCGGACCAGCTGACGCACCATTAAGCTTATGATTGTGCTTTGAAAGCTGCTACCTCTGCGATATCCTCTCGATGGATGAAACCATCTGCTCGTCTATTACTTCAGGTTGCGCAGGATTATTTTAATAAATACGACAGGCCACAAGCTCTTTTCTTTTTTTGCTCAGTCTCCGCTTGTGACTTTTTCCACCTACTTTTTAGCGTTCTACTAAGAGGTATTGATTACTGCTATGTTGCACAAGGCATTTAACTTTACCAACAACTGACATGGCGTGCTTATTTAACTTATAGCTTTTACCGTAAGTCCTCCATCCACCACCGAAACCATTGTTGCATCATTTTAGAGGCAAGACGCTGAAGATGTTCTGAATTGGGATCATGACCAACGAAACTGCTTCTTCTTTGGGATGATAAATTACGCATCAGTCCGCCTGACAAGCTTACCTATTTGTTTGCTTATTGCGTATTCTAGCGAAGTGCTTTTATTCTGCAGTTAGTACCTATCGTGTTCACTTCAGCCGATATAGTACTTCTTTGAACAGTTATCATGATCCTTCTGTTCTCCACTCCACTCCTCTGAATTACTACTGTATTCCTCGGAAGCCTTTTCGCCTTCCTTTGTATTTGAATTTTTTCTTTTTGAATTTTTCTTTTTGAATCTTTGAATTTTGAATTTTTTGAATTTTTTCGCCTTTAAGTCGTTAACGAAGACATGCGAGCGAGTTATCTGGCTACCAGAGGAATGAAACTGAAATGCGTCTCAACGCAGCAGCTCACGAAATTGTCAGATCCGACATCTTGCATAGCTAGTATATCACTTCAGTAAATCGGCGTTCCGATTCGTGTGGAAGTGCAATCCTCCTACGTTTGTCAACGTTATTCGGTTTTTATTGTTTTACCCTTGGATTTATGTTTTCAACTTGCTTATCATCGTTGGTTGTCAATAATACGGACGCTTAGCAATCTCTTTGCAATACGCTTGCATCTTGTTCGTTAACGCGTCAGCAAAAACTACCTTCGCTATCTGAGGCCACGTTTTATGATGTTCTTGTATCCGTTTCTTAGGTGCCGTTATAATGTTGTTTGAAACTATACTAAGTTTTAATTACCCAAGTTTGAGGTGCCGGGCAATCGCAGAACTGAGGAGTGTCCCCCTCGTGATCAACCTTTTGACGAACCAAGCAGGAAGTTAGTGCACATTGCTTGAGAAGAGGATGGGCACAAATGGCCATGCCCTCTTCGGACCAGGCCAGTTTGCTTATTAACCACATTTACATATCGTCCCCTTCAAGATATCGGGCAGTTTCGAGTGCAGCAGAGAATTGGAGAGTATAAAGATAGAAATATCGACGGTCCAAGAAAAAAGCTTGAGCAAGGATCTGTTCACCCACGCGTTAGGCAGTGGTCTGTTATTCTTCAGATAACCTATTAGTTGGCACGGATGCAGTCGCGTGACACTCTTTTCTTGTTAAGATACTTCTACTGAACTTCGTTATAGTAATCCCTCCATAATTGACAGAGTTGCCGCATCGTAAAGCCGTTTTATTGCCAACATAGTGCACATCGTTCAGTCGCACAACTCGCCCACGAATCCTAATCGTTTCTTGTAATTCTCGTTGTTCTATTTGCTGCTTTCATACTGTTGGTGTTTGAAGGCCTGTATTGCTTGTAAGTCTTATTCCACGTATATCTTGACTCTTAACCCTGTTGTTCCTTTGTCTAATAAACCAGCAGTTTTGCTTTCTTGTCTGTCATGTACATACGACCCGCAATTTCGCTTGGTTCACGTCAACCTCCTTCCTCTGATTTATCATCGCGTTGCTGTGAATCGCCACCAATAGTGTAATCCATGAACGATGGTGATTTTAATGCCATGCTTTTCACTATACCAAACGTTCTTACGATTCATTTGCTGAATTGTTTTTTCGTAATAACGCGTAACAATTATCGGTTGATATTGTTGGTGTCGCCCATTTCATTTCAAAAAAAAATCGCAACAAAACTATCAGCCGCGAACATGTTAATGCGCCTATCGTTTCGAATGTTCTCCATGAGCTTTTTTCCGGCAGGAACGGGTTGAAGGTAGTTAAATGTTTATGCGAGAGAGACCTCCGAAAGTGATTTCACTGCGCTCTCTTTCAGTTATTGCTCGCAAATCAAGTCGTTATAACTGATCGGTTGCGACACAAAAAGCGAAATTTTGAGACTGCGTAACATGTCAGTCTTGCGAATCAATTTTGATTCTACAAAATCCATTAGAGTTGGGTCACTGCGGGTGCCGCATAGATCTTCGCGTATGCATGCATTCGTTCTTCTCTGCGTATCCAGTCTGCTGCTGTTACAACACAGAAGCACTAAGCAAGGAATCTTGAAACTGGCTTAGATGAATAGACCTCTGCACGAACTTTCGAGGTGATTCATTGGCCCCTACCAGATTCACGCACGCATTGAAGTGCGCAGAGATTACTCGTCTTGGTAGCCGATAAAGCAATCTCTGGCGCCTTTCGAGCCACAATTTTAAGCCATCGAACTAAGGAAACTGTTTGATGGATTGCGCAAGCCATCTCTTGCTTACTTTTACAGAATATTTCATTTCATTTTGTACCGCGAGCGTCCGGAAAAACTAAAAATGGTAAAAAACTAGTGAAAATAAAAAAATGGGACGAAAAAAAAATTTCTTTCCTTGAACGCTTTTACACATTTCCATTTCCAAATTGCTGTGTAGCAGTGTTACGCCTAAACGTATTTATGTATGCCTTTCTTTTCACTCACTCGGTGGTTTCGGCTTATAAGTCCCTGAAGCTACACTTCCAAAACTCGGTGGTCCTTTCGCAGAGCATGGCTTGATCGTTTTTGTCGAACTCCGCATTGATCCCGTAACGCCTCAAGAAGGCTGGGTGAATTTCAATTTGCGAGAAATTCGACATACTTGCTTCTTTTATGGGGAGGTTTTTCATCTAACACTGATCGCGGAAGAATTAAACCGGTTGGACTGGTGGGGCATATACACCCTTAGTGTGCTGACTTCCCTGACACATTTCCCTATTTGTTTTAGGCGGCTGACGACCTTCAATTTCCAGTTGCTTTGTTCGTTTCTTCACGGGGCATTTTTTGCAAATGTTCGCATGTCATAGATATGAATGATTTTTAAACAACATTTTGAACACTTTGAGCACACACCTGTCGCAAATTCCTTTCGGCTACTCGAATTTAGCCGACTTCATGAGGTTTTTGATCGTGTTAACATCAGAAATTCTCCGGAATATCATCTTCCGTCATTCAGAACTTGTGAGAATCATTAGCATCGATTTCTACTGACACCTGCAGGAGCTTTTTTATTCATCTCTGTCCCGTGCATTTGAAGAAAAAATTGAGATGGACTTCGTCTTTAACGATGAAAAATGCAACGGTTTCATAGCATTCTCCCAGAACACCGACCCACAAGAAGGCAAATAGCTGTGTGCGGAAATCGGATGCTTACTGCAAATAATTGCATCAAGAAAGCGCATGTTTGCTGCATTCTCTGCAATCACGCAAGCAGATCCCTTCGTTGTGGCATCATTTCTCCACATTCCGTTAGAAAAGAGTAATGCGTTTATTTGCTTTCCTGTTGTTTTGGCTTATGATGTATTGTTCAGGTGCGTTACATTCACATGAGATCAATAGGATAGGCGTTTGCAAGGATTATTTTACACTGTAACATAACCGATAGCATAATCTTGTTTATTTACTTGTCTCTGTTTCTGCAGTTGAGTGGGCTGTTATCGCGTTCGGTGCCAAAACGAATCAAACCTCTCCAGCGGCTGATATTTTATCCCTTCTCAATGATGCTGCAGTGGGATCCATTCGCATGACAGTCTTTTTATTTCCTCTCGGAGGTTGTGATTTGGATGTATGAGGCTCAAACAGTGTTGCTTGTTAAAAAAAAGTTCTGAAGGTCCTTCCATGCACTTCATCCAGAACATTTTGCAGCATATACCATTCCCAAGCACTTAACGGCACTTCGAAGGAGGGCCATGTACAAGTGGGATTTTTATTCACTTATTCATCGATCCGAGATGACAGTCGGCTCCCGCAGCTGAGCCATGTCGGACACCTCCGTGTCGACTGATACGGAAAGCCTTTGCTGTTCATTTCCCTGAAATTAATCCACTAGTTTTCAGCATCTTTTGTTTGCTTGTGGAGCGGATCTGTAAGAAGGATCAGCTAATCCAAGACCAACTGCTTCGTCCAGGACAAAAAAATGACACGCAGATCGAATCTTTGAGTCGCGCTGTTGGGTGCTGAAGCTCTCTACTGCCGGCCTCCCTCCCGCCTCTTCTCCTCCTTCCTTTCTGCTCCTCGATCTCCTCGTGTCTCTTTACTTTCGCTGAGGGTTTAATAAATCTGATAAGGTTTTAAGAGAAGGTTCTATGCGGACTTGAGAGACCAGATAATGGCAAGCAAGCACGGACTCTTCACCTTCACAGCCCGTTTTCCACTCCTCCGTCCCCACTGTCGGAAACTTCATGAAACGCATCACCGAATCTATCAACATCACTGGATAAAATATTGAGCATTGGCTACGTCACCAACATTTCCTCCCCGCTGGTTATGCATACGGAAATTTCCCAAGTTGTGGATTGTTCTATGCGCTGTAGAGCAATGGTTTCCTCGAAAAACGTCATTTTAATTTTAGTTTAACCTAATTATCGTGAAATAATAAAAGAAAGAAGCGACCTATGAGTTAGATAGCTGTCTTTTGCGGTTGAATGTGAAGTGACTTGCAAAATAAGGCATTGCACATTTTAGGTAAAACAAAGAAAAATTTTCGTTTCATCATTACTGCTTTCCAAGAAAGAATTCCCTGAAGCATAAAAAGCGTGAGGAACAGTTTTTTTTTTTACATACGCGTATATGTAGTTTGTTCACCTATGGATTCACTAAGTTCCTTTGTTGTCGATATGGCCCTTCTCATCGCATCCAGTTTGCACAGTGATTATCAATTTATAAGGTGAGAAATTGGTGACCGCATGCAGGGATCGCATCCGAAGGGATAACATGTAATATCAAACAACGAAACATGCAAATTTTCAACTGTGTGCCTGCACGCTAAAGTCACTTTAAGCATAGACGAAAGCAGCGAATTATTTCCTGAATATATTCCTCATAACGTTTGGTTTACTAGTGAATTGCGGAGGAATTTATCGTTCTTGAATCAGTGGCAGTTTTATCGTTGCATGAAGCAGATTCCTTCACACCAATTGTTTGTCTTTTATTCATTAGGGGTGAGCAATGTAATGCTTTTTTTTTTCTGTAAATGGAATTCGCCCTGAATGCCATTAGCGTGAAGTTACACTCTCTAAAGGATTTCGGCTGCCCGTGACCGTGACGCCCAAGATCTCACAATTGCTTTCATTTGTGATTCACGAAGAAATTGTGTAAGGCACTGTTCCAAATACTGGGATAACTGCAAATGCGGTATCATTGCCGAAAAAGCCTCGATTAAGCCGTGTTTGCAATTACCGTCCCATTAGTCATACGTCATCATTTTGCAAGGTGCTTGAAATTATTCCAAGAAAATCAATTCTGAGTCAGCTTAGCCTTTATAGTGTAATCAGTGATGACCAGCACCGCTTCCTCAAGGGAAGTTCTGCACTCCAACGTCCTAATGCCACCGGTATGAAGCTCTCAATGGCGGTTTCCAAACAGATGTGGTATGTATTGATTCTGCCAGGGCTTTTGACTGGTGACCAATTTGAAACTGTTATTCAAGTTGAGGACCCGTGGAATAGATAGCGCTGTCCTAGCTTGTTGAAAGATTGTAAGCGGACGAAGTTTCAGAACGAAAGTTGGAGATGCCTTGTCTTCGCTTCATTCTTTGCTCAGTGGAGTCCCGCATTGTAGATTCTGGGTCCCTTCTATTTCATAAATGACCTTGCAGAAAATTTTCTAAGCTCTTGAAAGGTTTATATTGATGATTTGAAAATGTACATTTCTGTTATTGAGCCCTTATTCGGGTACGTTATTTCAATGCAAGGTTTTACTGGAAAAGTGGTTACAGCTATGGCAACATGATACATGCGCTGAGAAATGCTTTGTCGTGCTCGTAAATTTCTCGGCTTCATGTCCTCTGCGTTTGTGCAGTCTCGGCATTCCTGCAAAGGAAGTATAGAAGGATTTAAATGTTTACATGAGCTCCAATCTAAGCTGGCACAATCAGTGTGTTGAAGTTTCGCGGAGGGCTGCTGAAGTTGCCAATTGTTTTTTCGTGCAGTGCTATACATTTACGTAGAAAAGTGTCGGAAAGGTTTCGCTGCTTACTGTAGCTTCATTTTTGGCGTACTGTAGTTAGGTTTGGTCCCCATCAGTGAAAAAAAGATATCGGGGTAATTAACGAAATTCAGTGTCGCTTCGCTAGCGCGGCCCTCGGGAAAGCTTTTCGTGGATCGTTCCAGCCTAATTACAAGCAGCGCCTTCGTATTTTTGATTAGAAACCTTTGCGGCATCGCAGAGCTCAGTTCGACTTATATTTATGCTTCGAGACTGTCAGAGGTTTCGCAGTTATTCCGTTCGAGAGCATTTTCTTTTTACAAAGTTTGCACCATCTTCAAATTAAAAGGAGTCAAAGAATCGAAGTGATGCACTTCGTTGTTTTCCTTTTCGTGTTGTTCCAGTCTGGAACTTCTTACCATATGTGGTATGGCTGGTAAGTTTTCGTGCGTAAAGCGACGTTTCGAGCAGCGTGATCTGTCGGCGATATCCGCTGCTTGCCGGTTGCGACTAAATGTCACATGTTCATTTCTGTATTCCTATGTGTCTCTTTTCCTCATGATGTCTGGTTTTTTTTTTCGTTAACCGCCTTTTGGGTTTTTAAACGTATGTGCAGCTTTTATACGCATGCTTTATTGCTTCCGTGCACGATTCCATGGTTTCTTGATTCTATAAATAAAGATTTTTATTATTATGTGATGTTCATGCTATAGAGTCTTCCAGTTGATCGTGAAGTACCCGATTATTGCAAATAGCGGTTTTCAAGATCTGAAGAGCGATAGGAAGTTGCACAGATGAGCTTTGGTTTGAATATTGCAAGAATTGTTGAAATTATTGAAACCCATAAATGCATAAATGCATCATTAATTAAAAACATGAGATTATTTAAGAACTATAAGTGCAAAATAAAATATAAAAATGAACATGAAGATAGTGAAAATAGATTGTATTTGTAAAAAGGGTATCCTAGGAAAAGAACAAAGACCTGAGAGGTGTACACGTTTCGGCCCTTATTCGTTTACGTGTGCACCGGAGTTATGCGCGGGCCATCATCAGAACGATACGCATAACCCTATTAGTTAAACGATGAAAGGTTGTAATGTTAGTAAAACAACACGATGTAAAGGGCAGCGTAATAAGGGGACCGCGTAATTCAAGAAAATAAAGTTCGCTGCGCGGAATGCAAATAGAGAACCATCTAATTGTCCCGCTGTGTCACAAATATTGTACTCCATCATCGCGATTCGCTTTTCAAATTTTATCCTTTCGCTCTGTCTTCAAACATTTGTCTTCTTGAGAATGGCATCACCTCCACGACATTCCGACCTCGGTTGCTGCATAACCTTGCAGAATTTCATTTATTTTTTTTCCAGAAAGTAGCATTTTTATTTATCACGTTTCATGAACACCGTTCTATCATCGGCATCTGGAACTGCCAGATTGCTGCATCCGAGGCCGACGTACCTGAATTCCTACAGTGATGTTCACTGTGTAATATTGTGCGGAACGGAGAGCTGAATAGCACCATAAGGTTATGAAAATTTGCTTCATTCGAGGATGAAAAAATCAATACGCTGTCCCTTGAAACGAGCTATTTCCCTCCACGATCTCGGGTGGGTAACGCACAATATCTCAAGCACATCTGAACAATAGCGGTTAAAGATCATCGCTCATTCATCGCCGAACAATCTTCCAGTTATAAAGGAAGCAAATGACAGGTGAGACCTTGCATACAAACATTGACAGCAATTAATCACCGTTAGCGATAAATTAAACAAGGGCGTGAACGAAGCGAATTTTCTATTTAATTTTAAAGAGAAATCGTCTGAGGCAATAAATTTTCGATGCTTTTGGCGTCTTTTTTTTTAAACAATTTTACAAATTGTGCCGAAATAACTGACTCCCGATAGTAATCAAAACAGGTATCACGGAATTTCCGGAAAACCAGAGTTTCTGAGTGTATCATGGCCAGAATTCGCGAACAATGCTCACAGCGAAATAGAAGGAGTACAATTCCTTCTTTCCAGCTACCTTCTGATCTGCTCTGAAACAAAAATAACCCCGCGGATGTGCGAGTTTGACAATAAGGTGTTTTGAGCGAAGAATGAATGAAGTCATGATGAAAACGGTGGTGTGCCGTTCGCTCTACATCACCTAAAGAAGGGATGCATCTTTTAATTCCGCGCACCCGTTATTCAGTTCTCTTCTTCTGATAGTGTGTGGGGACGATGGCTGAGCGATGCTTTCATTATAGTATATAATTATTTCAATTAGTTTCATCCATTTCTTATTCTTTCTCTTAGATGTAAAAAAAGGCTCAGATCTGTGTTCAGTTTTTTGCTTTCAAATCACAGTGATCTAAGAATCCTCAAGGTTTATGAGTTCCGGAGCTTTCTATTGCTTCAACCTCACCCTTGAAAGTCACCTTTTTCACTTGTTGTAATAACGTTTTACTAAAGTTTGTGTCAACATTGCGCTACATTATTAACGGCTGTCATTGAGAACAGAATTTAGAATGGTATAAATTGTTGGTATGGGGGGGGAGGGGGGGCGTTTTTTTGGTTACATGATTTCTTTTCGGCAAGATGCCATAATACAGATCCAATGTCTCGAGGGAAATGGCGAAACGTGCCTTGCGAAATAATCATCTTCTTAAATTTCGTCGTCTGTTTCTTGTTTCTTAGTGTGTTTTTTGGATGCCAATGAGATCAGTGCGACTATGCAGGTGTATCGATTTCATGTGCGGAGTTTTTAAAGACCTTATCAAATCAGATGCACCGGATCGAAACGTTATGCGATAGAAACTGCTTATAGATTGCTTAAAAGTACACGAAGCAGACTTGTGAAACCCAAGTTGAAACCGCTTAGGAGATATACGAGATAAACATATCCAGAACTTGACTTCCGTTTAAGCGATATATTATGAAGCTCAAACGATGCAGAAATTCTTGCGTATTTTTTGGCCAATTCTTATGGGCAGAATATCTATGATGCGGAAAGGGATTTCATCACAGGAAAGGGCCCTTCACTACCCTCCTTGTCCCCATGCAACTTGCATTATCACAGCGCCTTCTCAGTGATCACGAAGTGAATAACCTTCCTTTGGAGCAGTTGCTAAAATCTCACTGCCATAGGCATTTAACAAAGCATGCAAGTGTTCTTGGCAATAAAATACATCTTGGGCTTCAGTTGCAATTTCTATATGAAACGAGTTGCCAAGGATACGCCAAGACTGCACCTTTTCAAAAATTCTTCTTGTGGCAGCTTCCCATGAAAACAATACCGCACAACATCATCAACGGTGTGAAAAGTCTCGCAAGAGAAACGGGCGTTTTCACTCTTCCGCCTCCCAGGGATTCCCCCCTTAGGAGCTGCGCCAGCCCTCGCGGGAGATTCTGAGAAACTAAATCCCCCCGATGGGGGCGCTCACCGCAGTGGAATGTCCACCATAGAAATACGATTCGCCATTTCACATGCCGAGGCATTCACTGGGGCTCCTTTTACGAAGGCCTGCTTATGAGCACTTTTTTTGAAATATTTTATTAAATATTTTCAGCCATAGCAGCTTTTTGGTGGCTACTTTTTGTTTCCTAGAGATAAAGTGATGAGCTGTACGCACCTCTTATGTATTATTTAGCGCCCTATGAGATATTCGCTTGCGTGGGTCTGTTTATTGTGCTCATATCCGTTTATTGTAGTAATTCAATTCAGCAGAGGTTGTGTTTTAGCTCAGGCGAGGAGATGAAGATCTTGGTGACAGGCGCAGCTGGATTCATCGGCAGCTTTGTAACCTTAGAACTTCTGAACGCTGGCTATGAGGTGGTTTGCATCGACAATTTTGTCAACGCGGTGCAAGTTGCGTTTAATTAAATATATTTCAAGCTTTCAGCCTTGTTATGAAATGCGCACGTTAAAAGTTGCTGTGGAAATATCACGCGAATAGCAATACCTCTCATGTCTATTGCAAATTCGATAAAATTATCACCCGAAAGACGTGGTCATTGTCATCAGCACGGCACATAAGAAATCTCATATGATTGGTACGATGCCTCTCATTAGCCAGTGAATCGGATCAGTGAAATCTCCAAAAGGAATATGCTGCGTGTTTTACAACTTTCATTGCCCGAATTTTCGCGCTTCGATAAAGTTAAAACCAAGGCGTTTTATCTAGTGCAAGATGCATGAGCCTAGGGAAGTTAAGATCAAATGCTCGCTATGAAAGACGATTCCTCCAAGGAACTATTCATAGCTACATTGAAAACAACACAAAATGAAAACTTGACTGCATATCTTACAAAGCAATTCGGCGAGAACATAAAGCTGTTAATATTGATTTGTTTACTTCAGATGCTGACGGAAATGCAGCAAGTTTGAAGCGCGTCGAGAAATTATCTGCAAAGCGCGCTCCATTTCAATTTTGCGATCTCTGCAATAATGCGGAGCTCGAGGAAGTTTTTCGCAAGGTTTGCAACTTGTTCAGCTTGCCGCTTTTCCTTTCCTCTGCCTCGTCTTAGGTAGAAGGTGTTGAAGTCGTTGCAAGTCCTTAACAAGGCATCACGATATATCTTTTATTCTTGCTGAGATAAGTTGGCACTACAGACTCATGCATTTATCTGAAATGACTAGTTCCTATTTCCATGATGAGCAAAATATAGATATTTTCCGAACGAGTGATACTTGACGTTGGCGATTTGAGAGTAATGAATTTGCTCAACGCTCATCAAAAGCTCAAAAGAAGTGTTGCACACATTGGATTCACCCGGTCGGAAACGGTGAATTCCGATAGTTCTGCTGAATATCTGATCTACGTGGATGCTCTGTTTTTTTCTTTTGTTCTTGTTTTTTTTTTCCTTTTTTTTTTGCATTCATGCAACACTTCGACATTACAGAATAAACTTTACGCCGTGATTCATTTGGCAGCCCTCAAAGCCGTCGGAGATTCGATGGAACGACCTCTCGAATACTACAGAAATAATTTAACTGCGTCAATTAATTTAATCTGCGTGAGTTTCACGGATTTTTTATTTTTCTAAACGTTAATATGAACAGCTGTGCATATTGGCTATCATGGGCACAAATCTAGAAAGTCCAGAGTGATGACTGTCCAAGGAAGCGTATGTGTGAACCAGTTCCCTTCAGAAATGTGAACCAGAAAATTGATAAATTCCGAGGTCTGTATTAAAGATTCAATCGTACGTTTTAGATGGTCAAATAACAGATATCACATCATTAGAGATTGGAGCAGATGGTAAATTCATGAAGGGGTTGGGCAAGGTGAGCCAAAAGGATGTGGAGTTAATAAATAGATGCATAACTAGTAATTCATTTTCATAAAAGATCAGACAAGATGATCTGTTCCCATGGTGCCACTTACATTTCTCTCTCTAAAATAGTGATATCGGTTTATACCCCGAATATCAACATCACGTTCCCGTCGCATACATGACTACTGTTAAATCGGTGGAGTGCCTTTTATGTTGAGTTTTTAGTGCCAAAGATTAAAAAGCGCGTCAAGAACTATAGTAATGCAAGAATGCTACTGGAGTAAAAATAGAACGGCAGAAATGTTCGGTAAGTGAAAACGTTGAAAACTTATAGACAAATGTCCTAAACGCCACACAATTATCATCAATTTCTAATGGCTTAGTATTTCTGATCTCCTTATAATAAAAACAGCTCAATAGACAATCCAGCAGTATTCAATTTTCTACGACGGAATAAATGTGCATGAATTCAAATTTGTATGTGAATTTCATCTATTGCTTCGATTATGACGTAGGAATCACAGTTATGAAACTTGGCGTGGGTGATCTCCTGCCTGAAAAGAGCGAAAACAATTTTTGAAAGAAATAGGCCGACCCTCCGATTATTTTCTGCATGCCTATGAATGTTTGTTTCAGCTGTGCAAGAAGTATAACGTGAAAAATTTCGTCTTCTCCAGCAGTTCAACTGTGTATGGTGTTGCCGAGACCTTTCCACTCTTTGAGACGAGTAGGACAGGTTGCAGCATCACGAATCCATACGCACAGACGAAGTACACAACCGAGAAGATGCTGATTGATACGGCTAATGTTGAGAAGGTAGCGGAAAATAAGTGGATTTTGACATTTTTGACCTGCTTAGAACTTTTTTGGACAGTTGCTCGCAATAAGTCGCTCGCCAGGTGCTGCCAGCTTCAACGATCCTTCGATCCTTTCTGCACTTGAGCTCTAACTGAAACTCTTCATTTACGATCTTTTTTCGTCATGCTGATGAGTGTTGATGCATCCATTGCCTTCCTCACCTCACATCATCAGATGAACATACTTCAGCCTGCAGAATGTAGAATATTTCAGTACCCCAACCCCCTGTCCTTCCCCTCCAAACATACATACACAAACCCCGACGCCCATTGTGAAAGCCGCCAGAGTTTAACATGGTATGTTGTAGTTCACTGGGTGATACGCAAGATTAACCAAGATCTCTTCAGGACTGGAACGTCATTATGCTACGATATTTCAATCCATTCGGTGCTCATCCGTCAGGTCTTCTCGGCGAGGATCCCAGAGGTGTTCCTCTGTCCCTTGTCCCATACGTCAGCCAAGTTGCTATCGGAAAATTTCCTTATCTACGTGTGTTCGGCAATACATATAATACACCAGATGGTGCGTTCGTAATAATGCTAAACTCTACGAAGGCCGCGGAGTGATTGCGGTTTTTAATGCAAAGAACAGAAATCCGACAACATGGTAATCCAGGAGCAATAGTATGCACGATCAGTTTATTCGAGAAATATATTACAGCGTTAGTGGAAGGGATCAAATGCAATTTTTTCCGGTTGACATCTCTCGAAATATGCACAAAATAATTTCAATGCTCTGAGAGATCGTAACTGGCATCTCTTATAGTACTTGAATGTTCCCGTAGTCGCAGCCATGGGCAATTTTTGGCCTATGTTTAGTTCGTACCCTATGGGATAGCGCTTTCACGACGAACATAAAGCCTAGCGAAATGCCGCTCTTGCTCACGGCAGCCATAACGATATTCTTAAAAATTGAACGAAAATTCGGGCCATTTATGAAATGTATTTTATTTGTCAGGAACAGCCATTCGTGATTACGTCCATATAATGGATCTTGCACAAGGGCATGTTGCTGCACTTGATCGAATTAACAAAGAGGGCAATATTGGATGCGAGGTTTATAATCTCGGTACAGGACGTGGCCGTTCGGTACTGGAAGTTGTGGAGTCGTTTCGAAAGGTTTCAGGAAAAGAGGCCCGTTCTATTTCCAGTTGAAAATAAACTTCTTGGCTTAATGATGCAGTATATTGTTTCATGAGCTGGAATTTTCATTATTTATTCAGCGATTCATTTCGAGGAATCAGATTACTTCGTGGATGTTGATGGCAGGCGGCTGATTTTCCAGTAGAACAGGCTCATCATTTCTCAATGTGTTTAAGATATTTCGCTGATGTTCTACGAAGCTTTTTTTGTTTTCGTCAGCATTTGTGTGAATAATTTCCCTCAACATTTCACATTTTCTGTGTATATTGCTGTCGAATATTACATCACTTCAGTACTTTTATTAAGCGACTATGAAGGGCACGTTTAATACAAAATGAGCAAAACTATCGTCTCTTTTATTTGCAGATCAAGTTGCAATTCTGTGATAAGCGTGCCGGTGACGTGGAATGTCTCTACTGTGATACATCCCTAGCTAAGGAGAAGCTCGGATGGGAATGTAAATTCGATTTGGACGATATGTGTCGTGACATGTGGAATTTCCAAATGAAGAACCCAAACGGCTATGGCGGTAAAGAAGCAAATGACGGTGATGACAATAATAGCAAGAAATAGCGATGTTCTACTACAATAACGTGAATAAACTGTGAATGTGAGTAATATTTAAAATACCACATAAAAGAAGCCAGCAGAATTTACATTCAGAATATTTAGTATAGCTACTCAGAAGGTGCCAAAGGTGGAAGAATAGTAAGGCTCCACATCTCCAGGCTGAATGCATAAGGCAGCTTTCGGAAAGTAGTAATACATCAAGTAGTGATCTCTTTGCATTGTAAAGGAAGCCCTTGTCCGTTGTCTATGGGGAATCCCAATTTTCAGATTTTAAATGCTGCTGGAGATGTTTCTTGATGTACCTTCAATATTATGCGCGTTGTTAAAGATGCCTTTAAAGTTATTAAAGATTGTTCCCGAATCGACAAAAATTATATTCAAACTTCTCATTCTCATACTTAATTTAATACTGGACCTTATATCAAAAGGCAGCATAAAAAACCATTAATGTCGGGGTCACCACGGTTTAAATTTATCGAGTAAGTGCTCCAAAACCTTTTCATATGGATCTTCGTTCTACAACATTGTGACTCCTCTCGTTTTCGTTCGATTCCACTAAGTCCGTTGCCTACCTGCGACATGCTAAGGCTATAGGCCGCTAATGCGCCAATCACAGCCGTTATTAATATAACCTGGTCGCGTTGATAGTTTCAAACTTGATCCCAAGGATATTTCTCATGTTCTCAGGTTGAATACTATTTGTGAAAGCAAGTAGCATTTTGTTTATCCGTGCTCAACGAACTATAATAAAGTGTCGAATTAACGTCATCAAGGAGGGAGTCCTCTTTATATCCACCGATGGAGATGGTGATCGATGAAATGTTTTCGCGATATCGATATAAGTGAGCAGACAATGGGTTCTGTTTGGTGAATCTGGTTCAACTCACTGAACGCAATAGCCCAATTTCAACACAAACGGCCACCAACCGAACATTTCTTTCTATTCGTCCTCAACTTACCTCATAATCGCTCCTGACTTATTTTCATGGCGACAAGTCTTGCTTCGTCGATTGTTTAAATGGGTGTAGTGCAGTGTGGTCACAAAACCATCCCTGCCTTCGTCACATGAAGTTATCATGAAGTTCCGCGTCTGCTTTGGTTGAATGTTCAAGGATATGCGAGAGGATCCACCGTCGCTGTTGAAGTTCCTTGATCGCGCTATGTATACGAAAAATTATCGTATCGAATCGATGAGACTTTTAATGAGCAATTGAAATGTACAAGGTTAAAGAATTAGCATCTCGTATAATATATGGATGGTGGTCGATGCAGATGGTAGCGGGATATGCCTAGATGATATTCCACTTATCGATAAGGGAATTTGTATTACGAAAAGGAAGGTAGATTCATCAGTGGCAGAAGGTATGGGTGGTGACAAGGAGCTCACAGAAATGTAGGAGTTATTAGAAGAACGGCTAAAAGTTAAAAATACAGTTTTATTTACAGTTTTATCACCGATATTGTGAATGTGAAGGCGAAGAAAACCTCTTGTGTGTAAGCTAGGACCAAACCTACTCCCTAAAGTGCACTTTTGTCTGCTATTTGTTGGTGCAAGTCGTCCGGTGAATTTTTTCGCTTCTGAACTTGCAATGGGCATTTCTTTATTTTATAGCTTAACCTATCTCTTTTTACGGATCACGTTCAGTAACGCAAATTCTACTCACTACCCCATTTTTCTGAGGGTGGCTTATTCAGTGTGACTGATAATGAAATTCTCATAATTAGCTCATTGTGATAGCTGATAAAAGGATATCGTCACCATTTTCTACATAATTCATCAGACTGATCTAGAAGAACATTGAAAAATGTTTTACATACTTCAGCGAGCTCCTCAAAGTAGTATTATATGGGGAGTGACGCACAAAGAAGTCATAAGAAGGAATCAACTTCAGCCATATATACGTAGTTTACCTCCATCCAAACTCCCAAACTTCCCTAATTAATTAGGGGACATAAAATGTGAAAAGGAAAATAGGTTCATCATTAGCAAAATACGCGTGCTTCTTGTGTCAAAAAATATTAAAATTTCGGTGCATGAACAGATCTCAAGCCAGTTTCACATAGATTCCAAGAATAAATAGCTAATGTATAGCTAGCTTCCCACTGCAACATCGTAAACTCAAAAATCGTGAGAAACCACATAAACAAATGCGGCCCGCAGTAATGTTCTCGATAAAATACGATAAAAGCAGAGCTAAGCATCTATACCCCTCCATCAGGAATTCAGATAATCTCATATGTCTGCGAATGCGACGTCCATTGACCAAACAAAGTGAAAAAGGAACGGCGGGCGGAATTTGTCGAAAATGAAGAATGCGCATGAAACGACACGTCTTGCAGGTTTCGTTGCAATGCTGACGATTGGCGGGAAATTCAGAGTGAAGTTGCCAGAGACAGATATTGCGTAGATGCAATCATCTACAGTGGCTGCAGATGCGAGACAGGTGTAACTCGCGAACTAAAGCTTATTCATTGTTCCTATTGTGTCGAGGCAACCATATCCTTTCCCCTATCTGTACGCATTGCCGTGAATGCGATAGATTCATTCCATATGCTCCAATGTTGTGCCGAGTTCACTGTATCAAAAGCGAGGACAGTTTTTGATGGAGACACCTCAGGGAACCAAATAGCCTCAGGCGACCTCGTCAGCTGAAATCACCGAGTTTCTGTGCTCATGGAATCGTGTGGATTAACACAAATGCACGACCCAGCGTCAACGATTACTGACTGCTTCATAGTGTCAGCTTGTCTCACCTGAACGCCATCCATTCATAAACTATCTAAAAAAGTTGAGACTGCATGATGCTGGTGTTCTTCTGAGTATTGTGAGCAGTGTTGGTCCATTGCGTTTCAGTTACTATTTTGCGATCGTTGCTACTGCATCCATTTTTATAAGGTGTTTACCCGTCGTGGGAAAATTTGAAATTTGAAATGATGAAACTGCTCTTAATCTTCTTGTTGGTCTTGCGAAATATCCTTGAAAAAAAGAAAATCCATCCACGTTTTTCTTTAATTGTTTTTTCTTTCCTTAATTTTGAACTTTCTTGAATTTTAATTAAAGGAAAATTCTTTAATTCTTTAATTGTCGGCACTTCCTTTCACATGAGAAATTTAAAGGATAGCTAATGCCGCTGGGTGTTATTTCTTCACGAGAGTTTTCTATATCATGTTCTACTCATGCGTTGAAAGGTCTCATCTTAAAGTCGACGTCTTTCATAAAATCGATGAGGATTCACTGAATTTGATCGATCGAAGGGACACGACAGTATCGGTGAATCGATGCACTGCTGTGCCCTTTGCATCTTTACATTTATTTCGATGCTAATTGCCCCTTGCTTGTTGTCCATTGCTTCGCAGTGTACGCAAACGTGCACTCCTCACTGAACGTTTTAAGCGCAAATCTCTTTGCAAGATTAAAATGTTTGCTGGTTTTAAGCATTGATGCAGTTTGTTTGCATAATACCAATGCTAATCGTTCTGCTGCAAACTCATCCATGAATTGTCGTTTACTAATCGCCACTGTTCTTTCTCTATTATTCTTTCGTCAAAAGCATTTGTGTATTTGAGGTCACTGCATTTTTGTCTAATACACTGCTTCCTTATATAAATCTTTAGTAAGCTGATATTATATTGCTGTTATGCCATTTTATAATTCATATACACTACCCGTTCACATTAGAAGAAAATGTGAATGTAGTGACGAAACATCACGTCAACAGCACAGGATAGAAGACCCCCTCAAGTACGTACTACGGAATTAGTCGGTAATCAAATATGGGTCATAATGATTACCTGAATACTTCTTATCAGAAGATGCCGTCCTCCCGCCGCACGCTTCATGAGCTAGCTCTCAAAGAACGGCAGCAACAGCGACCACTATATAAAATTGTGTTCATCGTTCAGTAAATCATTGTTCCTTCTTATGAGGTTTGCAAATAGTGTGCAAAAAGAATGACGGAATAAGCTCCTTTATATAAGGCTTTTTATGCTGTAAGAAGTACAAAATTTCGCATGCATTTTGCAGGTTTTGGATTGCACCAAAATTTTGTGGAAGTTTCAGAGCACTGACTGAGTGTCGTCAGCTAAAATATGAAACCATTCATTCATTACTCCTCATATTTTTTAATAAAGTGGTTCGTTCAGTGAAGGAAACGCAAAAGCGCAATCATATGCACTCATCCGACTCAGTTCGCTATTTACTATTTCTTGAAGCACTTTTACTATCACTGCGCAGATTTACTCTCCAAAGCCGAATATTGCAGCTTCTTGTCCCTATACTTCTATTTGTGATCTCAATTCAGGAAGAACTAAAGCTACACTTATCAATTTCAACAGATGTAATATACGCCATAGAGCGAGCACACATACTACATTTCGCATTGATCCATAAAGTTCGAATGAATTCATGAATATGTGAGGGAGAAAAAAACGTTTTGTCATCGGCAGTCATTTTTCTCGCGCCTGGCAGATTACGAAATTGCGAATCATGTGCAGATTATTTGTGCAAACGGTCCGATTAGCGAAAGGTCGTTATTTTGTTAGTAGCTGAGGAAAGGGTAAAGGGAAGATATGCAAAGTGACCATCATGTCACGTTCTCCGAGATGGTCTTTTTGAATGGCAGAGGGAAATAAAACTTGAATCAACTGTGCTCCAGGCATGAAAGGTTAAGAGGGCTCGGACCTCATAATCGGGTCCATAGGCTCAACGAACATTTCGTGCCATGTCAAACAAGCACAATACTCTTGCATCTTTTCAACGGTTTTTATGTCTCATATGAGAAAAAGTGATTACAATTACCCAGAATAATTTATAATTTAATAGCTCGACGCAGTATGTGATGATTCGTGTTAATGTTGAATGCATATGTGTGCCATAGCTGATAGTATTTGACTCTGTGTTCTTCCGGATATATCATCGTTTAGGTGGAGACTGCCGACCACTGGTAGCATGGCCACTGGACATATTCAGTTGATCATTGGACCAATGTTTTCCGGCAAAACGTTAGCAAAATTTCTCGTGTATTTTCCCATATTCTTTCAGTATTCGAGGCTACTGGTCTATTCAAATTTACCAACCTTTCTCTCAGTTTTCTTTCTATTCATTTCAGGTGTGAGAAAAAATTTTTTCTTTTATGCTAAACTTTTGATTGTTCAATTTATAATTTTAGGACAGAGATGCTAAGGCGGCTTAATCGATACAAATTGGCGAATCGAACGTGTCGCATTGTGAAATATCGAAACGATACAAGATACGCACTCGATCATGTCGCCACACATGATCGGCTAGTTTTGAATTTCAATTTTCCTTTTGCATCTCATGTGTATTTGCAAGATTGATATAATAAAGCACATGCCACCGAAACGCTACAAAATTTACTAGATATAATTTACATAAGAGGATAACCTACTGTACACTAATTCCTTTTGGTGCACTTTAGAGGTGGAAAATGGTTTCATGTATATACAGCATCGGTCAGTTTTTCGGTTTACATTGGTTGGGTGACAAAGAACGACTGTGACTACATGAATCTGACTAAAATTTGGTGCAGAGAATTTTCTCGTATGTTTTGCATTCCACTTTTCATTTCGCTCTTTGTGAGCAAGTTTAAAAGTTTATTCTATGTGAGTGGTCTGCAGCAAGTTTTAATTAAATTCATATCGCCGCAACTCATCACGGTCTACACTTTTAAAAGAAAGCAACAACTATTGCTACAAATCTATGCGAGTGACAAAGTTATTCGAAACTAGGATTTTTCCGCAAGTTTGATATCTGTTCGTACCTCATGAAACCGGTTTGCTAACTGAGGAAAATGCAAATTCGTGCTTCGTGACAAAACCCAGAGCAAGCTTCTATTCCATCATTTTTCTGTTTGCTAAACTTATGCAATTTTTCTTCTCTGCGATTTACTCCACAATTCTGCTAAACGTGTGCATTCGTCGTATTGCATTATTTTATGTTTTCATTGTGCTGAATCTCGTTGTCTTTTTAAGCGCTGAGATTGTCGTTTCAATTTTATGGGAAATTTGGAAGCATAGAAATTTTCGAGTTCCAAAATTTTCGGTTTCGTCGGTGCTACATGCTCATGGCTTGCCTCTTCGCTATGTCTTAGCCTTTACCCTATACTCTCTTGTATCTTGAGCGCGAGAGCAGCTTAAGTCTCGTTTAATAAAGGATTTTTCTAGGCAGATGCAGGAAGCAATAACCGCAGTGAAAGTTGCTGACGTGATGGATGAACTGAACAAGGCGCACGTTGTAGCGATCGACGAGGGACAATTTGTGGGTGGTATCATCAGTTCATGGCTCCGTTGCGTTTTGATTAGGATTGCTCTGAAGTTGTTCGTACTGTAAAATCGCCGACTGTGGAAAATCTGTTGCGGTTTATCTAAAGCAGACTATTTGTTCTTTCCATTCTTCGTCTCCGCCTTCCCGCCTCCTCCCTTCACAATGTTTTCACTCTTGACCCCTTTCGCTGCAGGACAGAGAGGGGAACGGGCTTGAATATAACCATACAATGTTGTTTATAGATCGAAAGCACCAAAAGTGAAAAGTGCAGTTCCCACGTTGCATCTAACGCCTTCCTCCATCTTGACTTCTTAACCGGCAGTGTTCCTTCGTTTTTGAAGGCTGCAATTTTCTACTCATAATTATTTATTAATTTTGTTTTAGTTCGACGATATCGCCGAGTGTTCGGAAAATTTGGCAAATCAGGGCAAAATTGTGATCGTGTCAGCGTTAGATGGCGATTTCAACAGGAAGGTGACACCATTTTTGCTTGCTGTTCGTATAAACATCTGAAGGTGTTGAATGGGAAATAAGAAGAGGCCTGAGGATGAAACAGGCGTGAAATTTTTTAAATTTAAATCAAGTTTTCATTTCCGTTGCAATTATTCGATATTTCAAGTTTCGAAAGGAAAGAGTGCTACCAATTTTTGCATTATAAACACTCGGAATAATCCATATTATATAGTATTTTCTGATCTCTCTGATACTATTCTTTTCTTGTCAAACTTTGATATATTATATAAAATAATATTAGATGAATTATTTTCTTTTGAAATCGCTATAAAAATCGATATAATTCTTTGACTTGATTTTTAGCGCTTCAAAAATATCCTTGACATGTGTCCATTTTCGGAGGATATAATCAAGCTAAATGCGGTATGCACAGGTTGCGGTGAAGATGCATCCTTTACGAAACGCCTAACGTCGAACACTGACGTAATCTGTTTATTCGTATACAGTCTGCTGTTTTTCCTCAAAGATTAATAACGTTCATAAATTAAAGGCAGTCAGCGAGATCCGTCAATGAGAATTGGGAAAATAGTGGAATTGTTGCACGATTCGCGATACAACTTCATTACACTTTCTATATATATATATATATATATATGTATATATATATATATATATATATATATATATAAGTTAAAATTATTCGGCATAATTTAAAATTTGCATAATTTTAATAATGTGAACAATAAAGCTGAGTGTGTTGTGTATTGCATAACAAATAGGCGAACTTTTTCTCACGTAAGAAAATACAACTTTAAGAATTTCGGTGTCAATACTTATAAGAAATGTGGCTAGCGGCTATCGTTAGTAAGTATTCATTCATCTGTGCATCACCTCTCTTAGTGCTCATTGCGGTTCACTCTATTGCTTTTTCCTCATCATGTTCGATGCTGCTCTGCTTTCAGTTGGAAGTAATCGGTGGTAGAGATATATACACAGCAGTGTGTCGACAGTGCTACTTTGCTGCCAATCAGGTTCATAATACTGCTTTACTTTTGCTTTCCGTTAATACCACTAGCCGTGCAAATGCCTCTTGGTTGAAGCTAACACAGCTAATTCCTCCAATTCTTAGGATTGATATCTTATAAGGACGTCAAGACTAAAAGTCTTTATACGACATAGCCGCATTTAACGGTGGCCGTAACATGTTGTTTTGCTTGCGTTTAACGCAGACTTCCATTACCCTCCTCAAATTGAATTATGCCAACGAGGATCCTTGAAAACACAGTCGTTGTTGCTGCAGTGCAGCCTCCCATCCACTAGTGACCTGCTTACAGCAGCAGGAAGAATGCTTCAGAGTGGATTTACATAAGTTTTTTAAACAGTTCAATTGTTACGGATTGTGCCATAGATATTATTTCCGCTGGATGTTAGGTATTGATGGTGAATTGCGGTAAATTTTAAGTAGCAGTGCATCGATTTTCCTGAAGCCATTCCAGAAGCTGTCTTCTTCTGTTATTTGCACTCTAATTCCAAAAGGCACATCCTTCTAACAAGTCATGTCTTGCAGGGCTTCATGGGACCACCTTTTTCATCGCGCGGTCATATAGAGGTGATTCTGGGACCGATGTTCTCTGGAAAGACGTAAGATCCACTTATAACTTTATCTAAAGGTTCGGACAGTTGCAGATGATCGGTATTCATGATTTACGTTTGAGTGGCATCCATTGAGTTTACTGCCGCATTCGTTCACTAAAATTGAGCAAATGCCACAAGAAGTACTGTATGAACGTTATGAACTGTTGTAATTAGACTTTTAGGACAGAAACGTTGCGTCGTTATAATCGTCATGCGCTGGCGGGTCGAGAATGCAAAGTGATCAAGTACAGAGGTGATACGCGATATGACGCCAACAAAGTTGTTACTCATGAGTAGGCGGAATTTTATTTTATCAGCATTTTCCATGCTTCCATCCAATCATTAATGATTCGGAGCGTTCTCTCATTGATGATGAAGACTTCAGGCATTATGTATTACTGACCGTTCTAAGGAATTATCTATTTAGGTATAAGGAATGGATAGGGTGGCTATGTATTAATCGTGATGGAGAAATTCGCTGAATTGTAGAACAGTACCACTGTATTGACCACCCACTTTTTTGATGGTTGTGTGTGTGTTTGAGTGCGTGTGTATGTGTGTGTGTGTGATGATGTGTAAAGGGTGGTCAACAATAAGATTATATGTGATATAGTTTGTCCCCAAAGATTCGTGAACAAACAATATAAGTAAAAGCGAGAAGATTACAATAAAAATTGAGCCTACGCTCCTTTGTTTTTCGTTCTCGACTGAACTGCGGCTCGCTTTCCGCTCTCTGCTTCAGTCGGCTCCCAGTTGACGCGTGGCGTTCCTGATCCACCGTCGCTTTGTCTCTTCTGCCCACTGACGTTGATCCAATCACGATCACCGCTGGAGTCGACGCTCCCGACTACTGAAATTCCTGTCTGCGACCAGCCTGGTTGTCGCACTACTCCTCTTATTGACGACTTCCGCTCGCCAATGATCACCTTCTGGTTCAATCCGTTACCCAGGAATTCTTCAATTCACGTTGAGGTGGCTCGTCTTATAATACCAGTAACAGATTCTGCTGGTGCAACCGACTTGTGCACCTCTCCACTGCTTACAATACCAATAACAGATTCTGTTCGTGCAACCGACCTGTCACCTCACCACTGCTGTGTGAACCACACCTCAGACTCAAACTTGGGTAATTAAACCTTTATTCGCATTTAAACAATCAGCAACGCGACGAAGAAACACTTGATTATCAAAAATGAAAGTAATATGATGGTAGATTGGAGCGTGATTAAGTAAACTCATGTATAATTACAAGACAAGTACGAAATCTATAGCCCCTTATAATCTGACTGAAAGAACACGCATATTCATTAGTAAATCAAATAACCTGATACTGATCAGAAGCATAACACCACACTTAAGCGAACTCTTGTACAGTTACCTCACAAGTATGTAATGTTATGCTACCTTATAACTTGACTGAGAGAACGCGCCTACGTACTATCCAACTACAACCTGTCCACAACACAAACTGGACACAACTATCCAACTACAACCTGAGAGGGAACACGCAGATATAATCAAAAAATCAATTGGAGGCGAAGTTCCGGTACACGACACGCACTATACAATAGTTACCGAAACTTTGGGGTTCACTTATATAGCCTTCTTGTTGATACCTTTTGATACTTATGGCCCGCCCCTTCTTTGTGGCTGACCCCAGAAGTTGTTTATGCACTAATCCGATGTGCATAACAACTTTTACGATGTCCATTTGCCTCTAATTAGGCAAGCATAATAATTTCTACGATGTATTTATGCTAACTTGGCGTCTTTATGCGCTTGTTGGAGACAAAGCGCTATCATGCCCTCTCTGCGCCATTCGCACGTGCATTCCACTTTTTGTGCAAAAACATATCTGAGTGACCCGTCAACAACCTCAACTCCGTTTGTTCGTTTGCGCTCATCCGATATGCATAAAAACTTTTATGACGTTTAATCCCCGACTCAATGTGCATATCCACTTTTACGATCAGTGAATATCCCCAACTCCATTTGCCTTGATTTCACCACAACCCACTCACTTCTGCACTAAATAATTCTGCAGCTTTATTTAACACTCAAATTTATTTATTTCGCGAGCAGTCGCGACAACCACATCCGCTCAATTTCATAACGCATTAATGGAAATAAAAAATTCTACTGATAAGACTGCTATGATAGAACATCACTTACTGGTGATCGAGTATCATGCAGCGTACCAAAAGCGAAAAGCCATCATCAAGTGATAAGCGTTTCATAGCTCAAGCTATGCAAAAATGTTCGTTATAACAACCCCCATGTAAATCATCTTATGCACTCTTTCGCAATGATATGATTTCGCAATTGTAAATAACAGAGAGCGAAATAATTTTCAGTCAACTTATGCACGATGGAGTCATTGCAACGTATATTGCTGAAGTTTTCGACGAACTTCTCCCATATAAAGTAATCGCCATCGATGAAGGACAATTTGTTCGTTATTCATTATTGCAGTTGTTGTTCTTCAGCAGTTGCATTTACATGATTGTAGGTACATCTTTATCGAATTTACTCAGTGACAGTGATGCGGCTGCATCAGCTAGTAGCACTTGATCCTTCATGTGAAGTGTATCCGCGGAATAAAATAGAATAATGAGTTTCCGCTGAAACTGTTTGTCTCTGGGTTGCGCCATAATCTCCTATCTTTCAATAAGGGGATCTGGTGGCATGAGACGAGAATTATTCATTCCCTCACTGAAAGACCAAGCTTTGTCCTAATTCCTTCGCCGCTTATCAACGTGCAGTGTTCAAGAAACTGGACGGGGAATAGTGATGGTTAAATTGATTATTGATTCTCCTTTCCGTCTTATGAACCACGCTACTGGAGCTTTTTCGTGTGAATCGGTGAAAGTTTTTTTCAGTTTCCTGATATTGCTGACTGTTGTGAGCGACTTGCCAATATGGGAAAGATTGTGATAGTTGCAGCATTGGATGGTGACTATTGTCGGAAGGTAATTTTTTTTTGTTTTTTTTTAATTCTAAATTCCCTTCTATTCTTAACTGCTTGCATCGTTCTTTCTCCATTCTTGTGGCAGTTAAACTGCGCAAATGAATAAAGAAATTAATAGCTCTCTATTCAATACGTTTCCTTACTAGCCAATTTGTTTTTTCTTTTAGCAGTCAACGGTTGTCAGGTATACTATTCTGCAAGTTCTCGTAATCGGTTTTAGCACTCCATGCGGCAACCGTTTATGCACTAGGTGCCGAAAAATGCTGGTGTTGATGAAGTTTTGACTAATGCCAACATGCAGTAATCTATGACCCGTGCTGGCATAACTCGTTTTTTTTATGAATATAGAGGTTTTGGAGGTAGTGCTGCATTATTTGGCATGTCATTGTAAAACATGAGCATTTACGCATGTAATATTCGTATGTGTTTAAGGAATTCGCGAGCAAAGTCTTGGATCTTTGCCCATTAGCCGAAAAAGTATGCAAACTGCGGGCCGTATGCACCGAATGTGGTAGCGATGCGTCGTTCTCGAGGAGAACCCCTGCAAACAAAAACGTTCTTTCTTAATGCTTTATTTATTTATTTATTTATTTATTTATTTTTTTTGAAACATTGAACTTCTTCAAGAGGGACAATCATTATACATTGAAATCTACCAGGTTGATGTTCCTCGTCCGGCAGTATGCTAAGGAATAGTAAGCTACAGGGGTTTCGAAGAGCCTTAGCGACCGCACACTTGGAATAATCACACAGACTGCGCAGGAGAAAACTTAAATGTGATATTATTGAAAGTCTATACTTTTCTATCCTTCAAGCTCGTGAAATCTTTCACTGCTTTAAACCACTGAAAAGTCGAATTACATCGTTTGAGTCAGTAGCGGACGCATACAGCCCAGTTAACTTCTTCGTCTTCATTACTATCGTGTCCGCATTTACCGAAGATGTTGTATAAAATTTCGACTAAGAAATCAATCGCGGTTGGCAGTTGCGTAGTATAGTCGGTAGTGAAGTTGACGAAAGTCGCAGCTTGACCTTCGATGAAGCATTTTGAGATATATAGGGAGAGGCGTTCTCCGGCAAAAGCTAGATTCCTCAATCTATCATTTTTTCATTGATGTTCTCATGAGGTCTCCGAGGCAACTATCAGAAGTTGGCCAACAGGATTTTTTTTGCATGAGAAAAAGGAAAAGGCGCCGGAAACTTCGCAGCTGAGAATCTAAGTTAAACCTGACATGTTTCGGAGAACGAACATACTGTTCCCTGCGGGCTGCTTTTAATTGCGGATTCATCTGTAGAATGAAAGTCTCGTCATCGATTACGATCCTACCAAGAAAAGCTTCTTCGTCCTCTTCAAACAGCTGCTATATCCTTTGAGTGCAGACGACTCCTTCTTGCTTCAGAAGTGATGAAAGGTCTCTCGACGTTAAGTTTTTGAATGCTTTGCTGAGGTGACAATGTCCTGAGGAACGGTATTGATGGAACCGTTTGGCAGCCTCGTTCCTTCTTTCAATTATTATAGGAGATTCGCAGTTGCAATACACCTTTTCTTTTGCATAGCAGCTGCTTCATAATTTATCACTCCAGTAAGCCTTATGAATGGCTCCCATCGTGAGTCTGTTTTCGACATTGTTGAAACTCTGCTGACGGAGAGTAGATGTTACCTTGAAGGAAATCATCTCAAACATGAAACATCTGCAATCCACTATTGATCTTCTTTGGCTGAACATATTCATTGAATAAGAATTTCATCACTCTGCACTCTTTCATTCACATTTATTGAGCTTTATCAATAGATGCCTTGTAACCGATGACGTTTCTACCAGGTAAACTAGAAAACTGATTTTTAACATACAGCTTACATAAATATCAGCGTTAGAGCACGCAGAGCAATTAGTTCAAGCGATTGAAGCAAGTATATCATTGCGATAAGTTTTAGAGACCTTTACTTGCGTTAATCTGCTCACGATTGCATTGCTGCAGTGAGGAGCAGTTTTAATGTGTCTGACCAAAAACAACGCATCGCGCTTATGTATACTCATAGGGGATGCGTTTAATACAAACGAATCGTGTAGGTGCTAAGAAGAGTGAAGTTCTTTTAAATTATTATGAAGATGGAATTTCGAGCGACTAATTGTCTTAAACTCATGCAAAAAAATAGCGATACCGTTTCGTATTTGTTTGAGTAGGTTGTTGAGACCGTCAAATTTTGACAGCTTTTGTGAGTAGAAGGTACATTTGAAGTAAAGCGATTGATTAGGCTTGGAAACAGATTCTTGACTATGCAATTTGTGCGATTATAGTGGGAAACGATACTTTCGAATGTTTCATATTTCAGCAGGAAATGATCGGCGGTATTGAGGCGTATCAGGCCATGTGTCGTGCTTGCTATATGGATGTCCACAAATTAGAAAACTCGCAGAACTATCCGATACGGTCTCCTTTGCGTAACTTCAATACATCGGTCTCTGAAGAGGGTTTAACGGCAATGAAGAAGATTCGAACTATGCCCAGCTGAGGCTAGATATCTCTGATTTCTTAACCGCTCACCGCAATTACTCTTCATCATTTAATCGCACCAATTGTTATTACGTGGTTGTTGTTGGTTACGGAAATAATTTTTCTGCCGTGTGATACCGCGTTTGATTATCCTTCTTCAAAGAAGACTACCCACGTTGATTTGATGTTTGTTGTTACATAAAATAACAAATGACCGACTGTATTAAGTGTTTTGCTATCTTTTTTCTACCTCTATCTTTCCAACGGATCGAACGAAAGCGTTGGTAATATTTTCTTTGCGTTGAATCGGTTTTCGGACGCATAGTGACATTAATAAACAGTCTCCCGAATATTATTTCTTTTAGGCTTGTCGCAACGAAGGCTTTATCTGTAGCGCTCGACGTTTCCGGTCTTTGCCCGCGAAAATGATAAAAAGCTTCACTGATGTTATTTTCATTCCTTTTTATTTTAATCAAGTAGACATTATCTTTTACCTTAAAAATTCTTTTCCTTCCAAAGTTATAACAGAATTTGCTTCCTAAAGTTTTCCCGTTTGAGGTTTTTATCGAAAAATGCTCACCTTTTTCACAAAATTATTGATGATTGTGCAATCTTCGCTGATAATTCACAAAGAAATAAGTGTCAGCAATTCTCGCATTGCCTTGATGCTTCAAGCAAACCGAATGTTTTGTTTGTTTTTTTTTCTTTATATTTCTCGCAGTTCCATCTTGAATATTTTCATTTCTCGTGCTACATATATTTCCAAATAAAGCATAATGCTACAGTTTTTTCTTTGTTACGTGCTCATTTATTTCCGAGATTAAGTTATATCTGCAATCGTTTTGATCATTCCTATTACGCGTTATGGGAATCGGCTGTGACAACCTGCAATGCTTATTTCTGATGATCACCTTTGAAGTAATTATAAGTGCTTTACTTCCATTCAGTTGCTGTTGCGTTATCTTGCTTGCCATATTAGTGATTTTTACGGTTCGCTTGTCTAATCGTTTTGATCGATACTGGCACCTTTCACTTTCACGAGCTTGTTTCATAACTTCTTGAACGTTTCTTTCCAAAATGCAGTTTCCGTTTTAGCCATCAGGGATTTGCGATAATCGTTCGCATTGACTTGCTTCGACGTTTAGGATCAAATTCGTAAATTTGTCCATTCCTCCTGACAGGTGTACGCTGACTGCGCTGTGTGGTTGTTTCCACGATGCGTCATACCGATGCAGCTGGCTTCATTTGACCTATAATGCTGGTAATTCGAATATATATTAACTTCGGTTAAGCCGTAACGCAATTATTTTTGCACTAAACAATTGACTTGCAAAATGCATCACTTTGTTGTGCAGCTGGTTTGCACTCGGCACACAATCGATGAATGATTTGCATTTTGTGACTTGCATTTTGTTGCAAATAGTCAAGTGAAATCAGCTGGCATTCGCTATCGGCGTGACGAGAGCGCAGAAGTGGGCTTGCCTCGGATAAGGCTAACCCTTCCAAATGTTCGCCGACCCAAGCGTCAAAAGGGAAGCGGGAGCTTTCTGAAATGTGAAGTAATCGCAGATTCCTCTTGTCTTTCCAACACTATCACTTTTTCTCAGCGAATATCTTCACCGCAGACTGTGTTCAAAGTTCTGCACAATTTCCATTCTCATGTTAATCGAGACGGGAAATTGCTTGATGGCAATATCGTTAATGGATCCGTTAATTCACATTTCAGCATTGGGATGCGTTGTTTCGATCTTCGCACTACTGCTGCTTCTAGATGCTTAACTCCGCTTGGCCCAACTGTTGCTGTGCAGAAGTTTCGATCTTTCTTATCCTGTGATTTTCCCACTTCGGGATCTTAGAACAGGTGAACAACCCTCCGGGAAGTCCATTCTCCGAGCTTCTCTCTCAGCACGAAAAGGAAATTTCGATAATGACACCATGGACATATCGTTTCAGAAGTATTTCATTCTGCTTAATTGCCTCAGTATTTCCACATCGCACTGCGTAAAGGCGATAGTCACTCCGCCGGAAACAAATAAATAACGTGGATAGCTTTATCGACGACAGCGAATGGAGCAGGTGCATTTTCGCGTTGTAATGTTCGAAAATGAACGGTAGTGATGTTGTTTTGATGCATGTGAAGATAGTTAGTGGCACCATATATGTCCGGCTGGCAAGACCGGCCCGTCCGCCGATAGCGTTCAGGCATTCATAGTCGTAGTACCGCTTAGTGCCTTCATGTTCAGTACCTCTGAAGTCTTTATAGTGAGCTCTGCGCTGATATTTCCAATTTTCGTTTACTTGTTGACCGCTTCGAGCTCTAAATAATAGCTTCTAGGTCAACTGTTGTCTGATCACATCTACGGCATTACCGCGACAATATGAATTCAGCGGGTGTTTGGAATCAAGAAGGAGCTTTTACGAATGCCTAATATACACAACCTCTTTGGCATACATAACATACGTTTTTTTCTTGACGTTCTACATCTTTCTATGTTTCAACGCCTCATAAACGGAAAAATAATACGCACTGGGCGATAATTTTATTGGTGTTAGTGTGGTATAGACTACCTTGTGGAGATGAAAGCATCAACGTAGGTACGCCGTAAAACTTTTGTGACCATCCTAATACGCCTACTTGGATCACCTTTCTTTTATTACCTTTCGCGACCCCGCTTTTGCGGTGTTTTCTCATACTTCCTTTCTTATCGAACCAATAATGCACTTAGAAGAAAAATAAGTGTTCTAAGGATTTCCATGCATTTCCATGCCCTTTTGTTCTCAACTCGCGACCGATAACAGTTACGTCCAAAAAACTGAAAAATAACCAGCTCTATAATTTCGGGATATATCCCAACATGTTTCTCAATCCTTGGTCCCTTCTCGAATACTTCGAGCCGTATTTTATTCCAGCGACTAAGTCTGCGATAATTCCTCCACCACTCATCCATGGAATCGTTGTGCTCATTTCAGTTTCGATTACTCCGTCGGTTGTTATGCTTACTTGTGTAATTAAGGCTGAAGGACGAATTTTCTTAATATCGTGATCAAAACTTTGAAATGTTTCTGCGGTCAGACACTCAAAATTTCATAGCATTTCAACGATGCATTCCTTCATTTCCGTTCTTCTTGGATCCACTTCCGATTAAACTATAGCGTTTCAAAAGTATGTGTGAAGTCCCTTGCGGATTATTGCACCAGAACAACGATAAAATGGGCCAAATTGGCCACCACAATCAAAAAACGAGTGCACCTCATAAAACATCGTTATGCTGTGATTACTGTGCAAATGTTCATTATTGTTTGCATAGCCCTAATCTCATCTATGCATATACGAAGCTGCCAATGGACAACCTCCCGAAAATATTTTTATATTTATATTTTGATTCATTACGGCCAACAAATAAAGCTTTCAAACAAGAAGCGAACAAACCAAAAACATAACCTTTCACATAAAATTCAGCTCGCAAATTTTACTCATGAGAAACACTGATGTCAGCAACCGCTAAACTTATTCGCCCAGCTATACTGTTTCACAATTACGCAATACCGACACGATACAAAAATAAAATGTGGCACTCTCCCAACTACGAATCACACTTAAGGAATCGCTTATTGATTGCCCGGAAAATTTTGAAAAGAAACCAAAAGGATTAATTTTTCATTTTGGAGCCCCAGTCTGCTTTATAAGCGTCATCAAAGATGCTTGAATCTCTCAACTGTTATAACTTTGCTGATAAATTTCACCATGAGAATGCGTTATAAAGGTCGTGCACATTGAATGCCTTTGATTTTCTCATGCGATGAGCCGAACTTTTTATCACGTTTTCCAATTTAAATGCGTCCGTAGAATGTTGAAGCGATCAGCTCACCACATTGGCACATTTCACTCCTTGAAATAAGCATATAACCTATTTTTTTAATACTCGTAGAGCGTTAAACCATATAACAATTAAACCATATATACAAATTATAAACCATCTCTTTCAAGTAATCATTCTGTTGCTATAATTCGAGTGAAGCGGTTGGGAATGGGTTTCCTGAGAAAACTTGCTGTGTTTGCTTCCATTCATATCATAAAGTGTTGCCATTTCATTCCACTGAACCCCTCCTCCCCCAACACCACCCTCCTTTCCTTTATTTCTCCGTCTATTCATTCGCCTCTTATCCTACTTATTACCTGTAATCGTTGCATAACGTACAACAGAAGGGACCAATCCGAGCAAGTAAGCTTTTTTTCAGCTCGGGAGCATTAAAACTCGGAGATGAATGAATTTAGTCTCATAAATCGCAGAAAAATTCAGGCAGGAGAAAAAATCGAACGGAAAGAAAGGATAAATTGGTATGAGGAAATGCTGAGATGCTTCCCTCCATTCCCGTATGAAATATCATCTAATTATTTTAATGAAGGGAGTGTTCCACGCGATAAAACTTTTCTACCTATGAAGTAGACGAAAAGATGACGTTGCAGTTATAAGGGGTTCCACCGTGACAAAAAAAGCAACAGATCATTACAATGGCACAATTGAAGACAAAATGAAACAATAAATCACCGGAAATTAAAACGTTTATCACGATAAAAACAAAAAAAATTTATAACAACAACAGCCCACTATCAATCTCCGTATTTTAAGTGTTTCATAGATTGTCCGAAATCGTTTGTTAACTCATGTTTCAAAGAATATATTCCGATGATATCTGCTTATCGAAAACACATTTCAAAAAAAGAGATTCAACGGTAAGCGCCATAATATGAATCTACCAATGCTCCATGTTAAAAAAATAGTTGCAATTACTCCTAGAAAGCATAAAGTATTAACTTCTGCACAGTGCTTGGGCAATTTCAGTTTCACGACGGTGAAACATAAATGAAAAAAACCCGTTCCTCGCAAGACAAATCGTGGAATATCCGCCTCGTCAGCATGAAAAGAGTGCCCCCAACGGTGGGGACGAACCAATCGAATTCAAGAAATCTGTTTTTTTTTTTTTTTCAGTAGCTTGGTTCAAATCTGGAGACATAACGGACTTCATCAACCTACTATAGCTAGCGTGAGAGATCACTTCATCGAGGAACAATGCTTTGGCATTTCGCGTTTGCTGACTGCTGTTGGTCCAAGGAGGTGACGTCCGACGAATCGACCACTCGCTCGCCTTACTAGTCCACAGCGTTCTTCTCGAGCAAACCGGTCATCTCCATATGCGATGGCATACTTAGCTTGCGTACTGCATTAGCAGCCACCACGGCTTGTTCAGCGTCATTTGTTGACGCCATAAGACTTTTAGTGATTTGTCGCTCGAGCTGCATAACACTAACCAAAAATTCATGATACCGTCGGTCGTCATGAGGTCCCATTGCAGGCACTGTTGGGGCACGCATACGTACATTTGGAGTCGCGCCACTTGTTGACGTTGATGGAGTCGAAATTGGCGCATGAAGACCTGATTGTGACGTCATTACGGGTGCGTTCATTGTAGGTAAGCGAGGTAAATTCGGTATAGGTATGGATGGCGTGGATTGCTGTTGTTGTGCGGCAGCTGCGGCTGCAACAGCAGCAAGCTGCAACTGCTGTTGTTGTGTCTGTTGCCGGAGAGCATTATTGTGCTGCAGTATCTGTTGTTGTTGTTGGTGGTGGTGGTGTTGATGCAGCAGGAACTGTTCGTTTGCAGACTGAGGAAAGATATGCGCTGATGCAGTGGACGACGAAGGGGTTGCTACTTGTGAATGTTGCTGCGCTGCAATTCGAACCAAATAATCGGGCAAGCTGGCTGCACGTTGTGCGTGCGCATAGTAGTATTCATGTGCCGTTGTCACGCCGCCGTTGATTAACGAACGTTGCTGTGCAAGGGCAACGGCTTGCTGTTGCGCTTGATGAAGCGCTTGTGCCTGAGCTTGCGCCTGGCCGGCTTGTGCCGCTTCAGCTTGAGCCTGGGCTCTTGCCTGAGCCTGAGCATGGGCTTGAACACGAGCTTGAGCTTCGGCGTGCGCTCTTGCTTGCGCTTCTGCTTGAGCACGCACTTGCGCCTGAGCTAATGAATGTTCATGGGCCGCCTGCATTTGTTTGAGTATGTGGCTGGGCTGCGCTTGTTGAGCTTTAGCCTGCGCTTGCATCGCGGCGAGTTGATATTGGAAGCTTTGCGAAAAGTTCAAGCTTGCCGCACCATGCGGACTTCCTGAAATATTGTTCATATTTATAAGTTCTTTGAAAAGGCGTTGCACTGACTTCAGTGGATGTAGAGCGCGAAGCGAATCAGTTTAAAACGTTGATGGGTTCGCTTTAGCCAATATGGGCAAGGTATTCGACGGTGGTTTTGGGGAAACAGGAGGAGGAGATGGAGCAGTTTAGCAAGAAGAAGGTTCGAACAGGTCGCATGATGATTATGCTCTCCACGTGCATCCGGTCACCTTTCCTCTTGTAAGGAGAACTGTTGAAAACTGATGACATTGTTCTAGATATGTGCCTTTCTTCTATCACAATACTGACATTTTCTGCAACTCCTAGGAGTACTCCTTTGTCTCTTATTTAAGAAAGTCTCAGCCACCGCGATTTTTTTTTTTGACTTAAGTAAATTGTGGACAATAGATGCAACTGCACCAATGGTCTATCGGACTTTTTGTACAGGTCATCATTCCGACATAGAGTCACTCTTCTATTTTACATAGCGTATTGCGAATCCGGCACTGATTTTCCACCGGGCTCTAATCCTGCAATTTGCATGTCTTCTGCATGGGGGTGACGTTTGTAATCCGATAAGCTATATTTCATCACTGGCTAATATCACATACGTCATATATTTAGGCAAAACAGCGTAATCTATAGTGCGTTTGCATATGACAGGTGTTTCGTACAGGAAATAAAGCAAACGCCGAAGTTGTTTGCCTCTCCCAATGCGTCGCTTATTTGAACACATCTGCAGGGTCAGCAGAGAAAAATAATGCACCATGTTATATAATTTCTAGGCTCAGAAATAAACTGCATTATGTCATTCACTTCTAAGCTCTTTTTTTTTGACAACGTTTCCTCCGTTTGATAGGGTTAATGTGGAAATTTTAGATAAGCAGATTGCTCGTTATCCACTCCTATGGAGACAACACTCAGTTGCGCTCTCGCTGAAGCTTCATCCGAACATTTGAACAATTTTGTCCTTCCTGCTGAATAGATTTGAACAATTCTTATGTCACAATTTTCTTTTAGCCCAATCATGTAGGATCACCTTTTTTAGCAACAAACAAGCAAATAACCTTACGTCATGGCGCTAATCATGACAAAATTTGAGCGGAAAATGGAGATTTCCTTTCTTTGCTGGGAGTCTTCTCTATCCTCTCGTTATGAAACCTCTACTGTGCGTGTAGTCAAATGATCGCTTATTGCAATGACTGAAAGAAACCGTCCCGAATCGCTCTTTTCGAAAAATTTATGTTTTCAAAATAAACGACTTTGTAGAAACAAACAAATGGAGGGGTGGTTTCAAGCAGGAGGTGGCACAATGTGGGCGTTGGCCTTTAGTTTAGTTCATCAACCAAGTTATGCAAAACAATACTTTCACTGTCATATAAATATTTCACAGAATATTCATTTTAGTGTGACTTGACCTCTTTAAGATAAGCATTGATCGATGTAAAATCAATGCAAATTATTTAAACACCACTTCATAACATCTTCCGAAGATGATATCTCATCGAGATTTATCGTTCATAGAGTCAACCTGTCGTGTCCTTCATACTAACGAAACTTCAATACATAGGCACGGATAAGACATCGACATAATACCTCTTTGTAAAGCAAATTTTGCAAAAGCACGTGATAAACAAATTCATTCGGAGCGTGCAGTTCATGAAAAATCTAAATAACGCTCACTGCACTTTTCTTGCAGAATGGCGAGGGAACAGGCGATGTGAGGATAGTGGTTCGAATTTTCAAAAACGGCATGACCCTAAGAACGGATCTCAAACAAGACGACTGGCTCACCGGCTAATCCATTGACTGCAGGTACCGCACCTGGGCTGATCACACCATTCGCTGTGCTGGCATTTGCCATAATTGGAGGGACCGATGGGGGTTGAGCGACTGTCGAAGAATTCGGCAGCAAACCCATTGCGTAGTTCATGTTCAGAGCCGAATGTCCTGCACCACCTCCACTGATTGTAAGAGAATGTGGGAAACCAACAGTCATTGGTCGTTTCGATAAGGCCATCCCTGCTAACTGATCCTGAAAAGACACAAAGCTAATGGCAGCAGAGTTTTCATGCTGTCCTCTTACTTATCTTCATATTCTCTATTGGAGGTTGTCCAGGAACCACAAACCGCTATAAATGGTAAAAATGACTATGCTTTCAAAAAAAGGCTCAGGGCTATGCATGACAACTTCTGGATAATTTTTAAAAATTCCATCTCTCCCAAAAAGTTATCGTTGAGATCTTTTCTCACAGCAAAAATGAAAGTGTGATTATGGGCAAAAGAGTTATAAAGACAGCGGCAAACAGAGGTCGGAGATTATCCGACATCAGAGCACCTGTCAAGGTGAACGGCGTTCGTAGGTGTACGGCATTTGCCGATATAAGTTTCGTTCCCTCTCATTAACGTTTGTCATTGAATTGGGAAGCAAACTAGACTATACTCGATCATAAATTCGAACAGTTCAAAGCAGAATTCATCCATAAAATCAAGCAGGGAATTTGCTTTTCGATGAACTTTCTAGCACTTGAAAAAAATAATAACCACTGTTTCTAGGACCATGCTGCCTGCAAAGAACACTCGCTTCTATGTAGGTCTTAGAATCCTCGTTCGTTAGCGCCCACAAATAAGTATTTTTGTCAACTATACATATATTAGAGAAAAAAAGGTTACAATTTAACGTACAAAGAAAACAAAAGACCGATGAAGAAAGGCAGTTACAGTTTGATGAAAACTATTCAAACTTACACATCATCCATAGTCCTTAATAATTGATACTAGCAAGAGGAAAAGCGCAATAGAAAAGTAAGACGACATGTACGTTTGCGCGACCCTCCCCTCATTAAATAATTTCATGAGTCGCAATAGTAGAATATGCAGAATAATGCCCCTCCATACTTAACAGTTTAACTTATACTTAGATCAACTTCACAGTGAATTGGAATATGGTACAGGGGCTTTCTCCAGTGTAAATTTTGTATACGTGTGCACAGATATGACGTACCTACCATGGTTTTTGCAGAGCAAAGATGAAAAAAGCGTTAATAACTGAGTAAACATCAACGTTGCAGCAGTTAAAATATATATTCGTTGTCTTTTGCACTGCTATTGTGGATGGTGTAAATTAGTTGACACAAGCGGTTTCGATGAGGAGAAATGATTTCGAAGCAGCAGTTACAATAACCGGCGTTGAACTGTAAATCACATATGAAGTAAATCTTTCTTTGCTTCTGAGGCGTGAAGTCAATGGAAATTAGTCTTTCTTATCGATTCGCTAAATGATTCCTCATCTCAGGAGTGTGTATGTGTGCGTTTGTGTCTGTGAAGCAATAACGGCAGTGAACATGAATTTCGTTCAAATCAATGAAAAAGGAAAAGAGGAAATGTGACAACTATAGTGTTTTCGATGAATCAGCGAACACATTGTCGAAAGGTTTCCATCAGAATTACAGGCACACAATCAATGAATGACCTATAGACTTTTGCATTTCTTTGAATACAATTGTTCATGCTGAATAGAGATTCCGCTTAGTGCACACTAAAAATGAAATCTCGAACCAATTAAGCGAACATGATAGCGTGAATAGGTAAATTAGTTTAAATCATAGGAGTCGAATATGCGAAGTGACTTACAGCTTCGAAAACATTAACCAAGGGATCGAGTAGACACAAGAATCAAAATTTGTGTGCGTTAGTGGAAAAAGGGAATTAGTTCAAACAGCGGTTGCAAATGGGACGAAACTCCAGAATAGTTATATCTCAGAAGGATTTCATAAGTATAAAATAGGCATTTGTTTGAAAGTCTCTCAAATGGAACAATCTTACCTAAGGAGCTGCAATTTACTTTAAAAGTCATATGTGACGAAGAGTTTATCACTATCAGCCTTAATTTTTCAAGTTTCCTTGGGATATTTTACTGATGGAAGGAAATTTGATCGAATGTCCCTTATTTTCATATAAATTTTTATCGGTAGCCGAAAGGTGTGACATCCCATAGCATTCTAATATTATGAGTGCATGAGATTTCCCAAACCAGTGAAAATCGTCTTTTTGAATTTCATGACGGAAAATGCCGAATGAATGAACAGTGAGGAGAGGGACTGCTTCTTCCACAGATACGGAAAAAGGTTTCAAAGCGCGGATTTTAAAAATGTTTCTTGGTAAAAAAACGTTTTTTCAAGGCGTCGCCTATATTTATAGATGTGTCGTGAATTATGCAACCGCAAAAAAAAAAAACACCGCTCGCACTTAGTTTAGGCAACATTTCAAATACTGCAAAAATCAAATAGCTGACTAAATAACTTACCTCACCGTCAAAAGATCACTGGCAGCGGACCAAAATCAAAAGCAACAAGTGCTAGGGGCTACAGAGAGCAGTAACAATCTTTTCGTCTTATAAACAAAAGAATGTGCAACTTGTTCATCTTCCTTCGTCACGATACAGTTTGGGTGGCAAGACATGCCGTTTTGCTTTCCCCTAACCTGACCAGTCAGCTGATGGATTACTAGGGAACAATTAATATGGGAAATTATGACTTCACGTTTTAATAACCGTACTGTTCATAGAAAGTCACTGCAAAAGACCTCAATTTTTGTCATCCGACAGCTGTAAAGTGAGAAACTGACCGTTAAATAATGCAGCATTTTTCTTTCGGCGTTCGCCATCTACAGCACCTCTAAATTCAGCGGGATAACGTGAATTCTGGTTCAGGATTCATCTAAAACGCACATCAACCAATCGAAAAATTTTGTGACTCTACCTACTGCTGTTCTCGACTTGAAACCACGCTACAGAGATATAGACATACACTGATAAGTGCTGGCGCTCTGTTGACATAACAGGCATTTGCAAAAATGTTTCCAAAGCTCTAATGAAAGTGACGTCACCACGAAGTATTGCGACGTGGAAAGCGAAAACGCCAATTGTGCAGAAGGCGTACTGCAATCAGTATGAATAGCAGTTCCACACTTCATCCGGGAATAATGCACGCAAATTAATGCAGAATGAACATTGAACAAGGAATTAGAACAGAGCGAAGAATGGGGGAAGATAAAAAGCTCAGAGATTTATATTAAACTGCAATGAACAAAATACGACAATTATTTAATGGAACTCTTGAAAGCGGAGGCGTTTTTAGACTGCAATGACTGCAGGAAAAAGTGGTGAATATGCCTAATAATTGCTTAAGCATCATCACAATGGCGACAGTTGTTCGTTGTATACTGGAAAGCGATCCATGAAATGGGAACAAATACATCGACAACAATAAATGCGTGCATCGCGTGTAATGTGTTTATGCTCACAACAGTCACACATTACCTTTGTGGAATATATGAAAATTTTATTGCGATATATTGTAAAAGTGCACTGAGAGGTAAAAATTGTCACGGCAATGCTGCACGCGAAATAAATGCATGTCAAGCGAGGAAAAAAATGCTTCCACTTTTGTTAACAGATAAAACAGCTATTTACGTGACGGAAGACAGAACGCGCAAAGCCTTTGGTAGCCATCGACGGAAGCATTCTATACGAGATTAGACAACTGCAGTATTCAGCACGTCATGAAGGATATAGCTTGAGCAGTAATGAATATGTCTTTGCTCAGCTCAATGCTGACAACACTGCTCGCACCACGTATTGTTTATCTTTCGATATATATATATATATATAATGTGGGCATTTCAACAGAACCTGCTTCCACTGCAGCAATGATAGTAGGATGGCTTACAACATGGAATCCTCATAAGCTTTATACGACGCCGATAGCAGCATGTTTCCGCAATCTTCGTAGGTTCTCTAGGTGAACTTTTTTCATTTCTTGCATCCTTCCGGCGCCTTTTACTATAGGCTATAGGTTACAGTGTTCCATCGACGTGACATTTGAGCAACATCACTAATGGAGTTCCATTCTGCGCTGAGTTGCTACTCTCAGATATATTAAAAGAACATTTTTTCTACAAAGCGAACATTCGCCGCTTGTGCAGAAGTTCTACCATAGAACTTAACACGAGAATATCAGAATCTAACGTTAGTAAAACTTCGTTGCATTAAAAATGAGAAGGAAACAAATGTTCGAAGTAGGCAATGAAGGATAAATCAACAAAAACCAATATTCCATTGCAATTGTAATCGCCTAAAATAGAATCACGTGATAATAAATTCCTGCAGCTAGCAGATGCTATCTAACGAGAAGCGCCAAATTATTATGTTGGCTATTTCAAAGCCGCATATTCATAAAATGAATGGTTTCAATGATTATGAAAACCCATTTGATTTGACGTATTTAAATGCATTCACACCTGCCGATTAATGTACTAATAATTTGGTAATTATAATGTTCAAATTGTTTACTGCGATAGTAATTTGTTTAAAGATCGTTAGCATGTCAGCGGAGGGACAATTTACCGCTGTGATTCCATTTCCTCATTCGTCACAGAACGATGTCCGGCGAAATTTTTTTCACATTTTAACAAAACTGGTAACTGAATATTGCGAAAAAGTTCCGTAGCCGAATTCTCCTTTCAAGCGCTGTCATATCTATGCTGTTGCCAAATTACGTGTGCCGTGTCAGCGTACGTGTGCTAAGCATGTATAAAGAAAACTTGGAAGAAGGCGAAAGTCAAGATGCGATCTCGCTGCACTCCATGCGCAGCAAAGGTGCATGATAGGAGACGAGGAAATTTTGCATTTTACAACGGTTGTTTTTGCGAGATTTTTTGACAAGCGATCCGATTTATTAAATGTTGCGGATATTTTATTACTTCCTAAAGATTAACGAAATCGCAATGATTGGCTGATAAGTGGGACTTTGAATTGCATATCACCTCAGTTTCTTTAGCACACATTCTCATTCTCCCTCCCAGATTTCCACCCCCCCCCCCAACCCCCCTTCCAAGTGTACTCCCACCTCAACGCAGTTTCTTCACTGTGAAAATATTTTCGTTGAAAAGGCCTTGAAAAGATTCGGCTGACTAATTGAAACAACACTGCCTTGCCATAACGTCCTAAATAATACCGTTTAGTTTCACAACATAAGCTTTCCTTATAAATGCCAAGGAATTTTTAATTCTCTGAAAAATGATGAAGGTGACCAAATAGGAAAAAACACCACTGAGCAATCCGTACGCCACGGAAGAACGCGTGCTACTGTTGGGAAGCGCGAATCAGTACCTCAATGTTTGCTAGGAGATTTGGTTTGTTCATAAAACGAGAACACGATGCAAACTATCTGATCTCGTTTTCTTGACCTTAGCGGGTATCGCTTTAAATCTCTTTAAACGTGCGGTTTTAATCGATTTAAACAACTGACGCCTATACGAAAATTTCGGATTATAGCGCAACATTATTAATTTGAGTGGTCCCTTTCAGCTTCCATTCGCTGGAAATTTTGGAGGTTTCAGATCGCTTCATAAACTTTCTTTCGGACACTCACTCGCCTTTTCATGAAATTTCGATTTTCTCTTTGCTAGGCGCTAAGAAGCTGTGCTTGCCGAGTGGCAAACAATTATTATCTAATAAACAGCAAATAATAATCATGGTACAATTAGATTCAACGCGATCCTGAGTTTACGAACACAACTTAATCAAATTTCAGGGTAAATTATCACGCATTAATGAAAATCTTTATTTTATAATGAATATTAAAATAAAGCTGCAATGCAATCACATGAGATCGAGGCCGAATAAATGAAAACAACAAGCAATATTTGTTACTAAAAATCTAATATTGTAAAACTAATATCATTAGTAGCGCGCAACAATAAATCATTACAATGATGCGTTCCGTACTCCACAATTACGCTTAACGTTAACAAAAGCAATTGCATACATTCCCTTCTAATTAAAACTTATTCTACAGTAACGCACTTACTGGTATTATGAACTCTTTAGGCAGATTATATTATGTCCACGTCACAGCTCACATGATCGAAGCGAAAAACCATCGGCATTAATGCATTCATGAGGACTCGGTGGTACAGCATTCGTCAGAATTACAGAAAGTCACCGATCAATGCTCTTATAGTGGCATTGTAATGATTTTATTCATTAATAGAACATGCTTATTCAATGCAAAATCGATGCACTTATGGGAAAATCTTACATAAATATTCGTGAGAGGTCAATTCGGAGCTATGATTTTCCGCCGCTTTGTAAGTATCTTTCAAAACAATGGTTCCATAGTTTTAACGATTACAAGGAAGAATGGAACAAGAATTTAGTTACAGGATGATGTGACGCTATAAAGCATCATGCAAATTATCCCTTGAAGTGATTGGGCACTGCAAACCAAATTAGATGGCTATGAAAACACGAGAACGGGTAACTATTCTGTCTGTTAGGGAGGCTTTAAAGATCAGCAATTGTGTTTGAAACGACTCCCATTCACGGAGCCCCGACATGTGAAACGATGAATCATGTCCTCTGAGCGTGAGAGAGTTCCGGAGAGCGAGGGCCCCCGCAGGGCCGAATGCTGTAAAACGCACGATTCTGCTATGGGACATTTTATATCGTTCATTTATTGCGCTGTATCGTTTTCATAAGAAGCTGCAATAGAAATAACTATCGAAAACTTGCAGCCTTGGCGTATCTTTGGCTATTCGTTTCATATGAAAATCGGGGCTGAAGCGGAGGATGCATATTTTTGCCAACCGCAGTTGCATGCATTGTTTAATAGATGTGGTGGCAAAATCTTAGGAATTGCATAAAGGAAAGGATATTGCCTTCGTGGCTAGTGAGGGGGGCTGTGATAACGTTATGTTGTATTCGAATAAAGAAGTATAGTGAAGGCCACTTTCATGTTGCAAAAGTGATAGGAAATGAGGTGGGAGAGTGTGCTTTTTTGACGTATGTGCACTACGTAGTGAAGTTGTTATGATTAGTGTGCTTTAGTTTTCGGCAAGTTATTCATTCTTATTTCACTATTCTTTTTTGATGATTAGAAAACCGTCCTAAACAGGTAGCACTAGTTCGTAACGTCCTCGAAGGCTGTTTTCTTTCTTGCGATAATGAAACGTTGTTTCTTGTCGTTCTTAATTCTCGGAACTGCCTCTACGTTGCATGTCGCCTGCGCACCCGACTACTTCTCCGGCAGACGAGGTTTTCCCGACACCAGAAACAGAAAAGGCTTGTATGAAAGGAAGGGAGGGGACAGCAAACTGTGGGACCTCGGTAGCAGTGTGTTTTTCTTTGAGCACCGTGAGGATTACACAGATCTGCATTAACGATATGTAGCTGAGCTTGTTGATACACACTTGATACAGTGTTTTCGTTCATTCAAACATGCTTTCATTTCACATCACGGGTTTTCCGTTATGGTTTTTGACTGTATCCATATTATCTCGGTGTCATTATTCATGATAAACTGTTGCTTCTGTGGTGTACATGTGCACAACGTTGCCTTTCAGCGCTTCTCATTCCAACGCACTATATCAGGCAGATTCCTCGTATTCTCTGACTTAATGGAGAATTCTTCCCACGTTGTGACAGCAGAATTCACGCTTCTAACATCCCTCACAGAAATGACGGAAACCATCGGAGGAAGCATGGGTGTAAGAAAATGTCAGAAGGCCATGAATCATCAACTGAACGCCGAAACAGAATTAGGTACACTAAGCAAAAAAAATTTTTTTGAACGTGTTGTTCTACAGTGACCTTTGAAGTCGTCAAAATCAACATAGACGCACTTATGAGTTCTCCAAATAGAACTATGTATCTTTTAAGCTGGGCTGATTTGTTCCGTTCTACACACCACTGCTGTTCTTACGCGTTAAATGCTTACTCGACTAAACTAGAGCTTTGCGAACGTTTTGCTGTTTACTATTAATGCTCAATTACTTTGCATGGTTCCCTATTTGAGGACATTCGAACTAACAGGTAAACAAAAACAGGACGGATTTAGAGATGGCAATGAAAAAGTGAAAATTTAGAGACTGTCTTATTTAAGGCACTGAATCTGAGTCTAAATTCGGAGCCAAAGCAAAGACACGAAGTAGGATGCACAATGAAGGCTGTGTCTGTTTTTACAGACCACTATACTGCAAACGGAAACAGAGATACACCGATAGTTCCATGCACCTAGAAGTTTTCAAGAACTGAATTCAAAGCGTTTTCAGAAATGTCACCTTGGAAAAACCGAAGGTAATGCGAAGTGGGCAAAAGAGGGATCTACTCTGCAACCCCTCTTCGAACTCACAATATGAAAATCGAAAGGGATCAGCATTGGTTTCTTAGATTATCAAAAGATAAGCACTATCATACGAGTACCTAAAAAATTCATATCCACAGTGATCCAGAAGCTGGGTAGTTGCACTAAAAAACCTATAAGAGCGGATGCATCCTTTTAGGGATACAACCAATTTGTGAGTTAAATCTGCTGAACATTTAAGTATGTGTCTTTTCACATGGTGAATCCTTTGTTTTCATCACCACCTTTTAGCAACTGCTGGTGAGCTTGAGATCAGCGCAAGATGATGATTAAAGACTCCGAATTTCCTTCATTATTTTCCCAGCGCACGGTGCAATAAAACAGATACATATTCCAGAGAAGATACTCTTTTCAAGAAGATGTTCCAAATTAGATGAAGAAAAAGTCTTTCATCAGGCAAGAGAGAAGATTCGATGGATGTGACTGGCATTCGAGGAAGGAATTTAGAAAAAAAATTGGGATACACTTTTTGAGACAACTTTAATTGAGACAACAATTTTTTATTCCATTATCGATCGTAGCTTGTTGAAGCACGAAACTACCGTCGAGCACATAGTGAGAACAATCTCAATTTGAAGTGAAAATAAGAAAAGATCAAATGAAACACAGATGAATTTTACTGTTGATAATGCAATTCATTTGATGAAATCCGTTCATGTTAAAATTCTCTAAAATTAGAGCTGTTAAGAAAAGTATTGAAAATCTCCTGTATTAACGAAATGCTGGCTCACCGCAATAACTTTGCCGCAGGGATGAGTAAAACTTACGAATACACGATCGATCGACAATAAGACCATCAAACTACATGTATTGTATACAGTGCGTAAATGTTAACAACTTAAGCGGAAGAAAAGCTCGGAGAGTTGCACCGCACATCTCCAAACTCCTGGCTCGCTAGATTCCGGCATGAGCTGCTCTCATCTACTTATTTGTTTTTTTTAAATCCTTTTAATCTCAACTTTCCAAAATGAGAAAGCACAGAAAAATCGGTATGCATAAACATGAAGGGATAAAATTCGCAAAGCCACAATTTAGGCGGAAAGATATTTAGTATATGAGAGCGGCAACTGCGTATGAATCGAAAGAAGCAATTGCACTTTAAAAGTTGAAGAAATGGGTGCATCAACAATATCGACGGAAAGGAAATTCCAGATTCGTGTATCCCAAAACTCCAAACTGTTCTAAGCTATTTTCTCCTGCAACAATTCTTTGCCAGCTGGAACCGATGCGCGCGTCGACTGCGCAACTACTTGAATGATTTCTGGTAGCAAATTGTCGGGAAAAGCGAATAAAAATTTTAAAAGCGAAAACCACGTTAAACTTAAGACTGCGATATTCCAATCAGTCCGAGTTAAATATTTTCAGCCTGGTTGTATAATTAGGCTTTAGGCTTGTATGGAGGAATGGCAAATTTGCGCGAAGCAAAACGATGAAGCGTTTCTGCACATCCTAAAGCAACCTGATATCAAAAATCAAATAACGAGATCATACAGAAATGCATAATTCTAAAAGAGGTTGACAATAGCTGATGAAGGCATTTCGATAATTCAGCAGGCGTTTATGCTGCAAAGCGTAGAGAATAGAGGATGCAATTTTTTACAGAAACAGCAAAGCACTGCAACCTTCAATGAAGTATAACTTCGATTATAATGCAAACGTGATGAACATCATTTATAGTAAAAAATACGCCGTGAACATTTTCTCACAATGGCAAAGCAATCGTATTATAGTGAGTCTCTTTATCAGGTTCTAGCGCTCTTCATTCTGACGCAATACTCCAGTTGCATTCAGATTCAACGATAAAAATAACAGGAAACTAACATAGAATCACTTTCACATAATACATTGCGTCAATGACTAAATAATAAGCAACAAATCATCGAATCGCATTTGGGGTTAGTGATACTTGATAAGCTCTTGGGATAAAAAATATTCGAAGTTTGTTTGCAATTTCGGAAATACAACACTAGTTTTCCCCATTACGTCTGCGGAGACGACGATAACATTGTAAATGTTTCAATCTCTCACAAGCTGATTTATTTGCGTCTCCCAGTACACATGGAAAATAATGAGATACATAATTACCTGTGCACTGTACTTCATCATCACTGGATTCCGATCGATCGCAAGCGGTCGTTTAAGCGGGTTGTGCTCCTCAACGCTCTCCGTCGATGATAGCTTCCCATCGGCACCCATACTGAAAGGCATCGCGGTCTTTTACAACAGCCGAATGATTTCGGCGTCCTGCAGCCTGAAAACAATACCACTGATTCAAGGAAAACCTGTCTGTATACTTTGCGACGCAGTAGCTGATATGCTCGCAATTCTTGCGGAATTTCTCAGAAATTTGCTTTCCTTCGCCTACGAAATTTGCTTACAGTTGCGCGACCCTAAAAAAGCATTATTAAGCAATTCGCTCAAAGAAATCCATCAATCGTTTCACTTCAATATAGATTAACGTGTACGAAAAGCAATATGCCCGAACTTGAGTCGTCGTTTTCGAACGGCAAACAATTCAATGGTTTTAGATACAAAGCAGAGCGTCTTCTCTTCTCACTAATATGCGAGTCTTCAGATGTTACTTTCAAGGAAATTTTGTCCGAAAATATTGAATTAAACGACACAAAAAAACTAGAGCGGAAGTTCGCTCAGTGAGGAAAGAACGCCCGGTGAGTGATGTGCGCTATTCAAAGTACTTCAGTGAGCAAAACCATTTCGGCCCGTCAAGCGAAGATACACATTCTTTAGGTGTTCATCTCGAATATTTAGCGCAGAACACTGCAACTGCTGCATCTATGCGTAGTGTCACTTTTAGTATTTCCTTTATGTTGCTTCTGCATAGAATCCAGTTTATAATGCAACTACAAAACGAAGCCTTTTCGAAATACTTAATTAGAATCAATGATTTATTTTTGATCAATTTGAATATTATTGTGGAAACGCGTTCCGATATTGATCCAATTTGATGTTTCCTACGTAGCACAATAGGAGAATTAATGAGCAAACGTAACGTGAACAAGCTGTAAAATTTTAATTAAATCGCCATTGAATTCGCGCAGGTCAACGTTGCACACGTGTATCCATTCATCGCCCAGTAACGTTACAGCTGAAATAGCGTAACGGTCGTCGCCTTGAATACGTTGAAGTCTGCCTCTTTATAGAAGTATGACACAGTAATTTATCAGCATTTCTCGGCATGTGTGCTGCTGACGTGGCAAGAACAAAATTTTAGTTTATTGTTAAAGGGGAATATTTCTTGTTTGAGGTTCGTGATGAAATAGACAACTCAATGATGATTTTTCGCGTCAAGAAGGTGTATCTATCAGATCTCTGGATGAGAAGGGTGAACACCACTGGCCACTCAATTGCCAAAAATTTTTCACGATTTCTGCTGTTGGCTCTTTTTTCCACTATTTACGTTTGCGAAGTCCTATTGACGTTGACAGGCAAATCAGCTTACAGAGAAAAAATGGAGAAAAATGGCACAGGAAATAGCGCAACCACCTCTATACCATTCACAAATAACAGAATATGCTCAAAAGCGCATTCATGGAACGATTTATTTTACATTGCGCGTTAACTCGTATAAATTCTTGGCTTCGTTAGTTATAAGATGCTCATAAATCGGCAGTTATATTACAGTGTTAACTCCATATTGTGAATCTATTATCGATAAAAGAAGCCACATATGGTGTCGATTAAATCGGTCATATATCAAAGCACTTGTTTCAGTGGTTCCAGAGGGCAATTAAGAAGATGAGCATGACTCACAAGCGGCTAAACACCGTTGAATGCATCGATAGAATTAAAATAGCACTTTCAGTGGAAGCCAAACAATACATGAGCAAAAATATGCCACTGACCAAAGCTCAAAATCCGTTGACGCCGATGTTTGGGAGGAAATTTGACAAATGGTCTGGGATGTCACACACTCCTTATGCATCGGTTTTCTGATCGCAAGTGAATGATACAATAATGCTTCAATAACATGGCTCATTCTCAGTTCCTTATAAATCACTTTCTAAGCTTCTGAGTCTTCATTGCTAAGCCTTCAACCTATGCAAATGGAACCATGGAATACATCGACCACGTTAGCAAACAAATGCTTCATACACAAACAGAAATATTTTTAAAGCTAGCTGAATATCTATAGTCAAAAAAACTGTTTCTGCACTTCGCATTCGAATAAGCCATCCTATGGAGTGAAATCTTCTTCATTCAGCTCTCTGTTGCCGTTGAGATGTTGACAAAAGCTGAATAAGATTTGCAAATCACTATTCACGAGATAAACAATTCTTAGAAAGGATCGACTCCTAGCATCTTCATCAAAACACCGCCTACGATGCAAGGACGATCAATAGACGAAAATCTCAGCTTAAATTGTGCCACCTGATGAAGCTGAGTTGAGGAAAACAATAAGAAAATGTATTTGCACCACCGGGAATAAAAAACAAATCGAAAAACCTGCAAAAAAAGTTAGTATGAACTGCTTTTTCGTTCGTAAGTTAAAAAGATTAATAGAACATGTGGAAAAATGCAATAATTTTTAGATAATATGTTCGCTCCGGAAGTTGCTAAGAATAAGAAGAATGAACCAATGAAGGATGCATGCAGATTCCTGGCACATATAAATTGCGCCGAAGTAGATGGTACTATGAGAAGATCTTATGCAATTTGAGCTTGTAATAAAGTTCGCAGCTGTAGCTTCAACAGTCGGTAAGTTGAAGCTAGCAGACATGTAGATAGACATACCCAATATGCATTCGCACAGAAATGATGATGTTGTAATGTTGTGCTTGCAAAATCCATCATTGCAAATATAGATTTGCAAGAGCGCATAAAAATGCAACGAATTCACTTATCGCTCCTGCTCGTAAAGAATATCACAGACATGTTCAAGAAAATATTACAAGAGGAAAACACTGCAAAAGAGAATCAGATGTCCTAACGAAAACTTTTGCAAGTTTTTACGGCGATTTTGAACGAATTTTGTTTCAACAGCTGGTATCACAGTGGAAGAGAGTAGTATTCGCTGATCAAATATTTTTCACTGCATGAGACAGCGCTTTTCATTCTCTTCGTTTAAATGTTATAGGGGCATTCTAGTTGGTAAAATGGCATAGAATGTGATGTCCTCTTGAACAGCAACTGAGTGATCTATGTGATTGCGTAGCACAGCTGGATATGCATATGTTAGATATTAACTGCAAACTGTAGGTTAAGCAAACTTTGTAATATAAGGTAGTGCTTATTCTAGACTAAGCAAACCTCAAGCAGTCGTTAAAGTTGCATTCGAAACTCTATTTTCCAAGAATCTGAATAAAACTCAAATATATCCTAAACAGCGTGTTGGTGAAATGATAACTTGTGCGCTTTGCTAGTCGCTGTATCAACTGAAGTATGACCGTACAGTGCCAACACCGAATATAATATTCGAAGTCATGCAATCATATATTGCAGAATCATCCACAAAGCATTCCATAACACTCGGTTTGCCGATGTGAACATTTCGAAATTGCGAAGCTGATCGCTCGTCAATAGCAGCAGTTCGCAAAACATTTGCAAATTTTTAGGCCTATTTATTTGCTCACATTTCTCCTCAATTTTCATCAACCAACCAAATGTTTGTGCCACCAGACTATGTGAGATTATGGAAGTGCATCAGTTCCAATTCCTAAAACAAAAACGGCGAGAGACAAACAAGCACACACAGACACGTAGCTAAACAACGTCGTAGAAACGCACACGCACATACGTGAGCGCAGGTACATACACGCACATACACAATGCAACATTCGTACAACACACAGACGCACAAAAGCCCATACACACGAAGAAATATACCTACACGCGCATATACACACACACGCAAACATACATAATACAGAAAGAAGACATGCAGCAAGTACGCAAAACATACCAACTCGAATATGCACGTAGACAAACATGAGACCCGGCTATAATGCGCTTTGCAACAGCCGATTCGCACGGTCGATTAAATATTGAGGGGTGGAGAGGGTGACAGCAGAAGCGGCTTCCGGTCGTCTTCTGGAGTGCATGAGGTGGACATTTCCTGATATAGCCTTTCGGGATCTAGAGTGAAATTACTCGAAAAATGTATATGAGAAAAATTGCTGTGTCAAATTCGCTAGAGACTCATGTATCTGAAAAATGTCTGAGAGGCCAAATGAAGAAGCAAGAAACACAAAAACGATTGTATTAGAATTGATGATAATTTATGACAATTTATGACAAACACAAAAACGGATAGAAAACATATGTTTGTATATTATGACAATCATAACATACAAACATATGTTACCGAATAGTTAGATAAGGTGAAGGAATCTTCAAGGAAGCAAACACTTGATCGTCAATTTTAAAATAAATTAAATGTAACCGAACTTTTCAAAATGCATTTTACCGCTTTTTCGTTCACAACAAGGTGTCTGTGCAGTCGGACATTTTAAGAGGCAGCATTATAGCACTTCTTTAGCAGGATGTACTGCTGAGTCGTTGTGAGTAGAATATGACTCCGAATGCGATAACAAAAAGCTTTTGGCTGATCCAAGAGTTGTGATGACTCGATTTGCATAAGCCGCTTATCAGCACGGCGTTTTAGTTTTCATTAACATTCGTCGATGAAATCCACAAAACAAACACCATGCACGGCTAAAATTACAGCGTTGCTCTCGATTTGATGCTGCACGTCATAATCGTAGTAAATGTTCGCCCACACACGAAATTTCACCTCCCGTACAGATGTGCTTTTATGATTGCATGCGGCACTTCTTACCTACACATACAACAGCACATAAGTTATATGCTTTGCCACAAAAAAGCCCTCCAAAACAAACCATATCGTTCCATTCCCACAGTGATAAATATCTCGCCCCATTTGTGATTCAGAATAAGAACACTTACTTAGGGATCTCTTCAAAACATAGAACGCATTAAGGAGCGGATATTTCAATAAGCCAGAAAGGTTCCTTTGCTCAACCGATCCGGTTGAGTTTACAGTGGTCCGAATAAACAAATCCTATACAAAAGATCTGCACAAGGTCGGCCCAGCCAGATAGGCATGGAAAAGCTTAAATATAGAGCGGTCTTTCAAGCAACAGTGGTAGAATTAAGATACGCTTTTTCGTTTGTTTCAAGCAAAGAAAAAATCCAGTGGAAATGATGTTGGGATGGTTGCGTGTGGAACGAAATAATTTCATTGGCGGTTTGAAAAAGCAATTATTTCAATGTGCAAAAAGCAATGGGAAATGTGCTGCATAATAACGAATTCGGAAAAAAATATTCACGATGCCAAACGCATAATTTCAGCTTCTAAATTTATTTGTTTATGCAATTGGGAATGGAATCCAACAGTTTTGCTAACCGCATAAAATTCCAAAATGTACATAGCGTGGGCTAGCAGCTTTTATGCTAATACAAACAGCTCTTACAAAAATGTATTTTGAAGTAACACAAGTGAGCGATTGCATGCCTTCGCTTGAAATCTGGTAAAGTGAAGTGGATTAAATTGCAATGAAAGCGCCTATTCAAATGAACGGTTGTTTCCCAGGTGTGTGTTGAAAAGGCAACGTGGAAATATAGAGACGGACACACCCAGTGGTAACATCAGTTCGTCTCGATATGCATCAGAGAAAACTACTTATGAGCAGGATTATAATCATTAAGTGCGAAAACTTTGTCACAACAACAATATTACCTTTTGTCATTGTAGAGGCACAATGGCGGTGCTCGCCATAATTGCTAGTGAAAACATCGTTGCTGTTGCAAATCAAATAATGAAGAAAAACAGGCTCACATAGCACTAAATATAACGGAAAATGCAGGTGAAAAGTTTTAATAATCGAAAAAAGCAATGTGCACATAAGCCCTAATCTAGTGATTAATGCATGTGTGGATATGGGGCATATACAATTTGTTGTGTACGTGGCGCATGGCTTATAAGGGTGTTAGACCATTGGATGACTGCCGTCAGAGTATAATCGGGTAACGCCGAGCAAAAGCCGTGCTAATCAACCACACAATACGCATCGCAATGTTTTCACTCATAAAATAGCGCCCTAATGCACTACGCAAAGCTTTTGGTTCTTTGTTCAGAAAGCCCACTCGCCAGAAATAATCATACCATTACAGAAACGCGATCCTCAATAGTGCACATAGTCGCATGCATCCTTTGACGGTCGATCAGTCAGTGGCAACAATTTTGCACAAATACGCCGTTTATGTTTATGTCGATAGCCACTTTCCGCTTTTATAGGTTCTTTCTATTTCACACAACATATCAAAAATGTGCGGAAAAAGCAGAATGTATTGTCACTTGATCATATTCACATGTTGCGGCCGCCGTTTTTACGAAGTGCTTCGTTTTTACGATTTCCCACAGGAACTTTCACTTCCTTTTATTCTATGTTTTAGGAATTCTACCTCTAAAACACATCCATATCATAATATAATCCATTTGATAATATCTCCAATATAATGTAATAAAAAGTAATGTTTAATAAACAATCGATGGCTGAATAACAATAACAAACTGCAAAAATGTTGCGATATAAGGATTCAGAGTTAAGCAATTTAGTGACACCCTTCTGGCAGGAATAGAAGCAGAGATAGAACTGTCATTATGCAAAGTTCTCATGATTGATTCAAATATTTGTCATGCATAAATCAATGACAAATGAAGCACATAGTGCTTTAGCGGTTAATTAACTATTTGAAGCATTGTTATGACTGACTCAAGAAAGAAGAAGAAAAGAGGAGCTGAAACGATGCTCATCCACAGTTATATAGAGCTTAATTCATACCAAGCCATTAAATATAGCTTAAAACTTTAATAACAAGTTTGAAACGAGAGAAATTATTGAGAACTGACGTATAATAATGGAAACGCTAACAAATGGGTCGAAGTGAAAAGCGATTAATGACGCAATGAAGTGACAAAACTGATATCACTTAAGCGAAAATAAAATTTACATGAATGTAAAATCACCTTTGCACCTATCTGGAAAGACGTTTGATTTTTGACGTAACCAACGACAAAACTGAAACACAGCATTGCTGGGTAAACTTATTTTACGATGTGAGCACAAAAAATGAAAAGAAAACAACTTAATTTCGCAGCTTGCATTGTCAAAATTGAATGCCTTTTGCATGAATGCAATAACCAGATTTACATGTATAATAATCCATTTTCATCTTTCCTTAAAACGGCGTTCTTATTGTTGGCGTTATTCACTCCCTTAAAAATGAAGTGAATTACCCTGCCACAGAAATGCCAAAAATAAATAGATGTGTTTAAATGAAAGTAAAAATAACGTGAAATCCAAATTCTTGGCTCGAAGAATGCAGTGCGTGAATAAGGGAAACTGGGGAGAAAATACCTCTGAAAAAAGCCCATTAAAGCCATTGAGAGTAGATTCAATTGAAGGCTGCCGGAAAGAACTCATACGAAACGAACTACCCTTTCCATTACCTAACCAATTACAGAGAAGCAAATTTTTAGATGATAAGAGGACAAAGAAAAATAGATGTAAGAGTCATGGGCCAGCAAAGATAAGAAGAAATCCTTATGAAAAAGCCTTTTGTAACTGAAAGATTAAAACATCTGCCTACTAGAATTTACCAGTCTACAAATAGCATCTGGGTAGCAACACGCTACCAGAAAGGCCGTGATATGTCTTCTCTTAACCAATTCCCATTCACCATTTCACTGAGAAAAAAGGCATTTATGAATCTCTCAGAACTGAAAAATGCAGGTTTCAGAAGCGGTGTTTGCGTACGTGCAGCAAGAAGAGAAAGCGCTGGCAAAGAATACAGGGTGCTGAAAACGATGTGGGATTGCGTGTGCCACGCATCATCGGCTAGCAAACCAAAGAAAGCATTGCTCTTGCCACCCAACCTCATTCTTTGCCATTGTCACCATCAGCAGTAATACTTTTAGAATGTGGAAAACACTGAAGAAATAGCAGCATCACAACATTTTCGAAATTAAATAGCATTCACTCAACCCACTGTAATTCGTTTAAGCAGCAATGGTTAAGCAGCAACAAATTTTGTCATACTCCTTTATAGGATGCGTCTTTTCAATTTGTAGACGTTAATGCATTCCCGCCCATTCGTTTCTTCACATTGTGACAAAACTTATGAGCTTTAATAGAAAATTAGTGAGAAAAGGTGGAAACAGTATTGTCCTACACGAACAGGCTGTAATTATTTCCTTGTGCCGAAGCGAAGGCTTGCAGCAAGAATTATTGATTAAGGCAGCGCCATAACTGCTTCTCAAGCAATGCTTTCTTGCTTCCTCAAAACTGCTTCTAAAACTATCCTGAGACAATCGGACAGTAAAGTAGTGCCTGACTTGATGGAACGTGATTTGACCCATTTCTTTGTTTAACTACTAGCCCAGTAGGTTTTAGATGCCCTCCGAAAAGTTTATAAAAAAAAATCTGAAAATGCACTAAAACTTAGAGAGAGAAGAATCAATAAAACTGAATAAAATCGCCTTTAAAATAGAATACTAAATTTTGCACTGCATAGTATTGAATATATTTTACAACTTTTGAAATTAGAATAAGATGGAATTGGGAATATATCCTCGTAAATCACACAGCGTAAAGTTCGGGCGAATGCTGTGCAAGAAATTCATGGAATTAATTGACGCTATCATCGATTCGGGAATATAAAAATGGCAAATTGTTTGTACATCAATTCCAAGAAAAACATTTTAGCACAATCAATTTTGCAACTTATCATTAAGAAGTTATAAACGGCTCTTAGTGCATTATAAGTGCATCAAAACGGATGAAATAAGTATTAAAGACAATAGTAGTGAATACATTTGGCCACATTCGAAATTAAAATGAAATAGAATTTGCAATAAATGATAAATCTTTTCTCACACAATGAAATGACGAAGTTGAATTATAAATGCGTTAAAAATTTTTAGAACGCATTATTACGACCACATATGTGCCGCGTAATGCACATGCGCAATTGCAATGGAACTTTTCCGTATAGTGGCTCTCACCATGGAATAATTCAGCCCTCGATTGCTTTTTCAAGTTTAAATTTATCTTTTATTTGTCTGAATAGCGATCGTTCAAGTAAAGTGCTGGAAATAGACAGTGAGACAACCATTTTCTCCGAATTGAAATAATTACTTTCGAATTGAAGACCCATGAAAATCGCTCATGACATGGCTGAAAAAGAGAATGCAACGTCAACATGGAGTCCATATGTAATGCAGAATGGGCAGTTTATTTTAGAAAGGGCTCCGAGTAGCATCAATGTCTTGCTTGACCTGTTCACAGCAAAACCAATTGGATGAAAATACTATTGGCGACTAAAGAAAATCAACATGAATAAAAATGGATGAGAGTTAGTAAAAATATTTCAGAAGAAAACCATAAAAACAGGGAGGCGTAAGAAACAGTGGTGGAGAGGAGGAGCGAGTAGGAGGAAAAGCGTGTACTACACCATTTTACAGCTTCAAAAACCGAATGCAACACTATCGTTCCCCCCCCCCCCTCCCTCCTCTTAATTGTCTTAATAACCACAACCTTGTCGCTTTCGTTACCCTCCTGTCCTCATGTGACGATTCTAAACAAAATTTCCCCTCATCCACTTTCACGAGCGAAATATCCCCTTCCCGTAGTCGCGGAATGAAGCCATCTGCCCGATCAAAGACAACTGAGGAGAGCTGGATCGGCAATATTTTTGCTGCACAACTTCAAATAGCTGATTCAGATGGCTCACGACATTTCGATGGCAATTACGAAACAATCCTACCTTTTGATTGAACTTTTCCCATTCTACAACAGCCAGTGGCTAATACATGTTTTGAATGGGGAATCCAGTATGATGCCCGTATAAGGCAGTTGAGACACAATCATTTTCCCCGTCTGACTCATTCGAAGGAAAAGCGCTCTTGAAAGTAACCCTTTCTGCAACCCTTATCATGACTCATTTCTTAGCATGCGCATACGTCAAAGACTACGAGAAGCAGATCCTCCACCGGAAATTTCATTATCTACTTCTGCGTAATTCACAGCAGGTGCTATTATCATTCAGGTATGCCAATTCGCCACCAAAAATGGTCACAGGGAAAAAACGCAGCGACAGAACGACGATTTATTCACACGCGCAGATTGGCGCAGGCGACAAAGATGACGCGAAAAGAAGGATGGCACAAGATGAAAGATGACGAAACAAAACGCGATGAGAGAATCGAAGCGGTCACGAAGAAGCAATTTGCAAGGCATCAATATGCAGAAAAGATCGAGAGGAAATAAGAAGGGAGACGAAGATAACGGCATGACTCTTATGCAGAGTATTGGTTTTGAATCCGAAGGATCCAGGACGTGAAGCTGCAGTTACTGTATTTTTCGATTCAAAAATCAGGCCACTTGTTTGACCGACGAGCTAAAGAAGAGCAAAAGTGAGAACCAGACAGAACGGTCAGCAAGTAGAAGTCTGGAGTAAGGTGTCGATCGTTACTCAAAGCCGGAGTAAATCGGCAGCTAAACAGGGAATACGCAGATTACATCCGAGGTGCAACAGTTCGCACGAGCCCTGAGATGCGATGAAGACGAAAAATGTTTCGTAAGATGGCCGTAGAAGATGCCCAAAGTGAGCGGCCTTACACAATTCCGGCTTATGGCTGGGATCACTGTAATGGATCATCAAAGGGATCAAGGAAGATACGGTGTTGAGGGAACAAACGATCTTTTTCATGAATATCGTTTGTTCAAAGAAGAAGAAGAAGAAACGGATATAACCGAAAGATGGGTAGAAGAATCGACAGAAACAGTTGTGTCCTAGATTCTGTAGCAAGCCCCAGTCAGTATAAAGGGTAGCGGCGAAACTACGAGTAGTATCTATCCATTGCAAGCGGAGTAGATAGGAAAAGCGGATCACTTAACAGCAATTTTCTCCGTGGTCCCTTTTTTTTCGAAGTTTCTGTGAGATACTCCTGCTACTCAGATTCAACACATATGTCATCATCGCTGACGTAGAAAAAGCATTCTTGCAAGAACACAAGAACGCCTGAATGAGCGAGACCACGACACTGAGAGATTTCTATCGATGAAGAATGCAAACATCTCCGTCGAAGCTTCGGCTGTGTTCTCTCTGAAATAATCTCGAGCTCACTTCTTCTCGGATCCACGCTAAAAAACATTTATAAACTGAAGGATATGGAATCGCGCAGAAGATAATGAGCCTACCTTTATATGGACAATGTCGTAGTGGATGCCGAATCGACAGAACTGGCCCCACTGCACTGGGATATGAAAGCACTCTTCAGCTCACCGGAAATGAATATCCGACACTTCGCCAATGAACACAAAGAATTCATAGGAAATTTCCTCCTCAATAGGGTGACATGGTTTCTGAGCGACTGAAGTCTGCGAGCATTCCCTGGAATCCCATCAGTTTCTACAGGTGGTAATGATCTGCAGTTTTCCTGAAAATCTTTCGTCAGAGAAAGATATGTTGCGCTTTAGTTCAGTGCTAGGATCTTTTGGAAATTCTAGCACAGCCCTAGTTGGGATGAATTCTTTCCATATAATCTTTGGAAAGAATCATTGCGAATAGGATGAAAAATTGAACGTCGCCAAACGGAGCGAATAGCAAGAAGTAGCAAAAATTGAAGCGGCGGAGACGTTGCTCATATCCCCGTTCGCACTCCGCTTGTCTCCACAGATGCCCTTAACAAAGCTATGCGATCACTGACACCAATCTCTTATTTATATCAGAAGCTGAAGATAACGCCACGAAGAAACGAGCCCCCTACTGATTTTTCACTTTTCTTTTGGAGTTGATCACTTTTACCATGAAATATTTTATTCTATGAGAATCACAAGTTGAAATCGATTTTCATCTCACATCCTTGATGGTCTTTGAATAGATATATGGCAATGGGTGAAATCTTGGCAACTAAATAAGCTATTTGATCATATGATATCATTTAATGAGTAAAATTTACGAGTGAATATTCAGAATGATAAGTGATGAGACTGCTCACTACGCAATCATTTCAAGGGTGTCATTTTGCAAAAACAGCACGATTCGGCTACCGTATTTATGGGTTCCACAATGCAGACCAAATATGTCACTCACTGAAACGGCATCCTGCATTGACTGCATTGGATCACTTGTGTTTCGTTGATTAGAGTTATAAAAGTAATTAAGGATTATCGACGTTGCTGATGATGCTCTTAATACTATTTTATTTATTAGCGTAATTCGTAGCAACGACAGCTCATTATCAGATTTCATAGCCAGTGCGATGTGATGACGACCGTCTGAAGTCGCATAGGAAACAAGGTGGTGACCGAGAATTTTTTAGCAGGCGATTTAATGTATCACTAGAGCATGACGTAGAATACAACGGGCGGCTTGCAGGAATTAAATGAGTGTAACGGAACTGCAGATAAAGAATGTACCGAACATTAATAATTGCTTGAGCAAAAGCAGACTAAGCGTATTCGTCTCTGATAACGACGCCATTTACTCTCCTCATACGATTATTACCGAAAATATGAACAGAACGCGACGATTATGGCCTAGAAAACTTATAGCACAATGATATGTGCTTGGTGCACTCCTTCCGTTTTGAAAATATTTGCATGTTGCACGACGTTGGGATTCTCAAGAGACGCCTTTTTTTGCCTTTAACGAAGACTATGCCTAATGAAATATGGTGCTAATAACAACGTTGCCTTGTTGCTTTTTTCCTACACTGACATTGACGCATGAATGTGATGCATAAGTACTATCATCATATGTTCAGCGACCCATCCCCCAAGTTCAGCATTTTTCATGCACCATATTTCCTAAACAATGAGACAGGAAAGTGAGAGGAAGAGCATTCATTCCAAGTCCTAAATTCAAACGCACGTACCTGAGAATCACCTAGAAAGTACAATGAAAGCTAGAGTGCTGCACATTTCAATCTCAACATTATAGGTCGAAATTGTGCTGCTTAAATTTCCATTAACGAAACAAATGCAAAATGCGAACAACAAGGCAAATAAATCCTCTTTTGGAATACGAATTGGACATGCGATAATAGCAGTGTGGTATTCAGGACACCACTTGCATGCTAAAACTGCGGCAACCGATTTCGTTGCAATTTGCTCGCAAAATATCTGCGAAATTTAGCTCACTTTGGAACATAGCATTAGCACAAAAAAACCAGTCAGAAAAAAATTAAACTTTCATGCGAAAAGACGAACAAAAGTGGTTCACTGCAGTCAACTTCAATAACTCTTATGAAATAAAGTTTGATCTCATTATCTTGCTGAAAAACTTGCTACATTCTCTAGCCATCAAGCTTCTGAACCGGAAAAAAACTTCATCATGAATTAAGCAGTAGTTGAATCGTTCAAAGTCGACTTAGTGTGTCATTTCCATATGGATGAAAAAAATAACCATTTTTAAAGTCCCAAGTCAAGCTGAAGAAAGTTGGACAACAATCGCACACTCCAACTCTTTTTTGAGTAATCAGGCGATGAGAATGAAACTAATAACGCACAATTTCTGAGTAAATGAACGAAGCTTTAAAATACGAAGTTAAAGAACGTTGTAGTGTTTACTTATACACGCCTGTATAAGATTATCTCATCTATATGAATCTGTGTGGCCTATAGGCAGTGAAATAATGCAAAGATTACAGTCATGTTGTTGTTATCTAAAAGTGGGATGAAGGACTTTGAAGGAGGAGCACAGGAATGTATTGGGGCAATTATAACCACGCGCATAAGGATTCCAAACTCGATGTTTGGCAGCAGTGGAATTCTCGCTTTTATAAATTACATTCTCGTAAATAAATTTTAAGCTGTTAGTAGTCGCATAAGTTTGCAGCTAATTTAAAAAGTTTCAGTATATTCTTTCTTCGTCCAATTAGTAGTCACTACAATTATATTCGAAGTTTTTAATTTTGCCATCCGTGCTGATTACGAGGTATGAGCTCCGCTTCCTGATTAGCGTGCTTCCACTTAGATAGCTTCAGCATCTCATTTTGTTCTATAAAGGGATGTTGAATTGTGCTGACGGGGTCCACAATGAATCTGCCTTAAAAAAGTCGACGATCAGGTTTTAGGGTTCAGGGACGAAAAAATTTTTGCATCCTCCATTCGTGCTTCCTTATTACCAGTTTTTTTTTTGTCAAATTTTACGTCGTGTTTTTTGTTTGCTCATAGGCGATCAATCCTCTCCACTTCCTCCTGTTTTAGATCACCAGCGACTTTTTCCTTCGAATTTTTCGTATGTTTTAAAGAACAGTCACTCACGGTCGCTCTTACCTCCCTATAACAATGAGTTTTTTCGACAATCTTTTAAAAAATGAGCGACACAAAGTTCAAGACGTCTTCGAGCTTCTGTTCGAAAACAGTTTAAGGTAGCGATGCGTTCCACTGACAAAAAACGACCACTCAATTTTATGGTCACTGCTTGCGAATATTTATAAATTCGCATTATTTAGCGTGACCTGTTCTCGCTCGAGTTTATTCGGTTCTTTCTCGTATAAAATATTGCTCGAAATACGCAACGCTCACCGAGAACGTTATAAAAAATAGAAGTGTTGGGTGCGCGAGATCGCGAAATAATTCTCATTGTTGAGAAACATGTTTCATGGACTTTGAGAAATGACGAAGTGGGTGTTGCCATTGTTCCATTGATCCGCGTATATATTTGTATCACGAGAAGCGCAAAAATGTAATTACGTCTTCCATTAGGGTTTGTGTTGAGGCGATTTGCAATCGAACGGTGTCAAATGATTTATTGATCGTTTTGTGTGCAAAAATACGATACGATTGCACATGTTTCAAGTCCTACAACAATAAATTTTGTTCACTCGTAGGTACGCAAGAGCGCAGGTACAAAGCTGCCTACAAGGTCGACACTGGGTGACCTTCCAATTTCTGATATCAGCATCTATTAGCGGCCAATGTCCATGACGTATACTTTGCAAAAAAGAAATGCCGGCTCTCAGCAAGTTTTCAAAGAAAACATAGTTACAAATCAAGCAACAAACATAGGAAGTTCACCAGTTGTTACCATATTTAGAAAAAATAAGAAATTCCCAATATTGTCGTTACTATATTCTTCGTAAACGCCAAAAACTCCGACCGCATAAAAAGGCGAGTGGAAGATGCGGTGAATTTAGAAAGCCGAATTTATATTTAGACCTACTGCAGCAATCAGTTACATATTTTTGAAACAAACATTAAACAAACGATTTGCAATCAATTGACAACATATGAAAATAATGCAAAAAAAAAGAATTGAAGTGGGGATTATTGAGGAGGAAAAAACATTTTATGCATCTAATATACATCAAAGAACTTCGTTAAGCATAAAAAGTAAAAGAGCTTCCACACTCGAACGAGCAAAAAGTAAGTGAAGCATGAAAATGAGGATGCAATTATGACCATTGCAAACTCAATAGCCGATAATGCGTTATCCTTCCACCATCATGAAAAATAAAATGAACAGATTGCCTTATCCATAAAACATTATAAAAGAGAGCATCAATTTCGCTAATGTGACAAACAAATCAAAAATTAGGAAAGCTCATTGCATTAACACCGAAGTTGTGAGATCGTTAAACTTTTTTGACAACTTTTAGAAGCCCGGCACCATCTATTTGCATGAATTGAATCTTATCTCATTCTACTATCTGGGACAAGATTTTGCCACCTCGGAGTTTGAAGTTTTTAGCAGTGCTTTCAGTGTAATATTGTGAGCAAGTCACTAGTAGGACGCCACTGGTCTCTACTCCACTCATATAATCCGATGCGTGATTCCTAAGTTAATTCATTAAATCATGATAAGAAGCACTCTTGTAGGATTGCTCATTTTAAACATCTGAAGTTCTGGGAAGAAAGTTTTAAGAACGCTTACTTGAAACACTTGTCAATCTGCAGACGATTGGGAAACATTTCAAACAAGGAGCTTTCCAACAAAACATTTGAAGCAATATCAACTTTTTGGATTGAAGATTTAAATACACAGCAAAAGTAGTGGTAGTTACACAGGTAAAGGAGTCCAGTTCAAATAATGCGAAGAGGACGACAAGAAACTCGGCACTTATTCTGATAGATCATGAGATATACAGGTTTAGCCTACAAATTTGCATAATGCGCCAGAAACTGGAAGAGCTTATCATAACGAAGTTCCATCTCTGATGGAATTCCAATGCAATCGTTTCTGAAAGAGAAACCTTAGCAGTGATAAAACGGCAAACTTGATGACTAGGAGAGCACTTTTGGAATCCTGAGCCAGAATCAGTTTGCGTTCTTACAAGTCGATGCAGAAGATGCGAGGTTGAAGTGTATAGAGGATTGCAAAGATGGTTTAGCAGCTCCTCTCCTTTCCGATCCCAAATATTTTTTTGCTGAGCAAAAGCATATTTTGAAATAAAGTGCGCCTCAAGTGCTAAATAGTTAATCGGGCTGAAAACTTTCACCTTTGTTTTAATCATTTCTAGACATCAAAAGATTATGGAAGACAATTAATGAAAATTACGGAAGATATATGATGGTTGTTGGCCAACGAAATTAAGTTTTCTCAACTTTTGAATAAGCCAATAGTCTAAGTGCGAAGTGTGCCAGCGAATGTTTGCACTCGAAGCACTCAAAGCAAAGCACAGTATTAGCATCATCAATAAGTTCAGTTTTGATGCAACGGAAATTCTGTTCATCTTGAAATTAAGTTTATTCTCAAAGTGTTCATACAAAGCCGTGCGTGAATGAATACTTCTGTAATTAAAATAACTGCATTTAACATTCGAAAATGACTACGTTCCACTATCTGATTAAGGAACGTTTTTTGGCTAAAATATCTGATTTTCGTTTTTTTCTCTGCAGTAGACAGCGAGAATAATATCATAAGCTAAGCATCGCTACCCAATTACTTCGGCAAGCGTTACTAATTACTCGTTGAAGCTGTCTTGCGAACTTTTGAAAATTGCACTTTCCTCATCAACCAAAGTGCAACCTCTTCAAGTCATAGACAATTTAGAGCTACAAGTTGTAAAAAGGAAACTAATTTTCATCGGAAGCTTTTCAGGCATTCAATCATCTCAGATATAGATCTGCCGCAATAGGGAGTCTTGTCTCAACTATCATCTGAAAGTGGTTTTCATGAAACGTGATACGTTATCAAGAATGGCACTGATCAAGTGCCATTCGATGTAAAGTTGCTCAGATGAGCTCTGAACTGGAACTGAAGCAGGTATTTCAGGTATCGAGTCGGTGAGCACTGCAATGTGAGTGATGCCAATATAGCACATCGATGTTAGTATGCATGATCAGCGATATAGCACATCTCATGTATTGATCGTTAAGGATGTCTGAACGCTACACATCGGTCTGGCGCTATCAATGAAAATTTTGAGTGTTTTCGAATGGTAAGATAATTAATGCCTTAGTACTCGAGAGCAAAGGTATTTAAACTCCTGAAAACTTTTAATGAGAACTTGTGTGTGAAGAATCGCACCTGCCAATTAATCAAACTCTCTGGAACACTTTATTTTAAAACGACAATGATTAGTGTAGATGACTGCTTCAACGTTCAATGCAAATCTTCTAAGTGGGAATTCACAAGTTCCATCCACTCCACAGAAACGGGATTCAGATCTCTTGGCGATAAGCATGGTTGGGAAGTGTAGATGGCTCTTGCGGCATTACTTTGTCAGTTAATTTTGCTCAGAAAGAAAGCACTACCTATGCAGTGATTTCACGATTTGCAATTTTTAACTGCAAATAAAAATATTAGCTAGCAATCGCTCTTTCCCTATCTCCTCCTGTTTTTTTTGCAAGAAATTTCGAAAATGAAATTTTCGACTAGAAAGTACAAAAATTTTTGGATTCGCCTCAGAGGTAGCAGTTGAATACACGTCAACATTTTGTTGTCATCGATGAAAAAGTAAACGCTCTATGTTTGGTTGAATGATAGATTATAATAACATCTGTACATGTGTCGAAGCAATCTTCGAACCTAATTTTTCATGAGCGCCGAAAGACTAAACAATGTGACTAAGACTTCAAATGCTTTCACAACACACTTCAACTACTGTTAACCAACAACAGCGCCATCAAGATAACCAGCGGCTGTAGATGGGAACGACGGATCTCAACGAGGCTATAAGAGCGGCGCGACAGTTCAATCGTGGACCAGATGGTGCTCGACAAATGAAAGTGAAAGTTGAGTAGTTAAATTCCAATGCAAAAGTTAAATATATTTTGCACAGAAAAAATGCAACAAAATCGGCAATTCTTTTCCTCCGTGGTAACACCTGCTGAAACTACTCAATGTCAACAGCCAAGTAGGCAGTAGCAGTACGTTGTTTTTAGTGCTATGAACCTCAGCACTCCTGAATTTCGTTTTTTGTTTGAAGAAGAGATTAGCGCACAGCAAAATCTCAATAAAATCACATCGACAAAGCGTCCGAAACTCTCATTATAAACTTCTAAGAACAAAACGGTTCCCCTCAACAATCCTATCCCACGATAGTTCCTTCTATCAGAAAATTTGGAAGATTATTCAGCAGAAAACGCATTTACTCAGATTCGCATGCAATGAATTCACAGAAAATTTTGCACAAAATTTCCAAGATATCATTAAGAAGTGCGTGGGAAATACGACACACTTTTCATCTTGACAAATGAAAACAATCTGTGAGAAAATCTGCATCTTATCATGTATGAGAATTTACGCACTCATAACGCGATAAAAATAAGACACAATACAATGAGCAATTATAATCATTATAAACAAGAAATAGCCATAATCAAAAATCCTAATCAAAAAGGGTCATGTGAACAACCTATCAAGAAATTGTTTTATCCAGATACGTGCAAATACCTCCGAAGGTACAAAATGTTGACTGGAATATAAAACTTTCCTAATGCATTGATACATTCCTCAATAGACTATGCAAATAAAGAAAGAGACCACACAACAACACCAGAAAGGATCGGTAAGATGTCCATTTGTTAGTTATGCCCATTTATGCTGATTAAACTCGAGGCGGACAGCGACCGTCTGTGGATAACGCTCAAATTGGCGACCCGATTGGCAAGCGGAATGACTGAGCAGCTCAGTAACTTCAGTGATGGATGCTCGAATTTCCTGACAAAGTGCCATTTTAACGCATTATACGATCACTTTTGAAAATAAGTTGCAGCTCATTTTATGAGATCAACAAAGAGAAATGTAAATTACAGCGTCCCATAAACATTCCTATCACTCTCACGAAATTATTTCCATCTAATGACGGAAATAATCCGCACAGGTTTTCATGCACTTCACATAATTTGGTAGTGGAGGAGAATTTCATAGTCACGGAACGAGTGCAAATATTAGGTGCAGGAAAACCTGCGGCAAAAGCAAGGAGTAACAATGAGATGTTTATCGCGAAAGGTTTGTACTTGATTGTTGACAAACTGATGATGGCATATAGCGAAGAACGACCTCTACACTAATACGTTTTTAATGCCCCATGCAATTGTTAGTACGCAACATATTCTTGCGTAGCGAAAACCATAAAAGCAAGTCGCTACACCTGCCAAAGAAGTATATCAGCAAGAACAAAAACATAGATTTAATTTCTATGCCTCTGCTAACGTGATATGAGCAAATAAAGCAACTGAAGAATAGGCTGTTAAAGCATATGCCTGTGCAACCGCGCTCACCGAACCAGCTATTTTCATGCGCTGTCAACAAATATTAATATTTCTTGACATTTCTAACTTTCGTGCATCTCACACTTCTCCAATACGACTAATATATACTTTGATAATCGAAAATATTTTCTGAAGCAGCTAACAACAAGTAACGAACAAAATGTGCAATAATGCTTCATTTTACAGCAAGTGACTGAACTGCTCACATGAATCTTCAACAAGAAATTCGGCTCCTGAAGAAATAAGAGATTTGAATAAAAATCCAACTGGACAATAAGATATGCAAATTTTCAGGCATCACTAAGTGTCCAGGCGTTTAGTATGCATTTTGGAACCATGATTTTACCAGCTCACACAATGACTCGCAGTGAACAGATGGACAAACAGGTATATACTCATACATAACAGTAAAGTATTGTTGAAGCGAGGGCTGCCAACATGCCGTTAATTTAAAAAAAAAACCTTTTTACTGTTTGAACATTTACTGTTTGTTAACCTTTAGATTATGGGCCATTAGCGTTTCAAGTATTATTGGTGAGCGAACTTGCTAGCAAGCAAGAATTTACTTAAAATATTGGTGACTAACGAGACTGCACGGCAATCATCATTCCAGTTTATAGATTTAACGAAAGATAGCGCATACTTAATCTTAGTGGCAATCGTCAAGTCAACAACTCATGCATTTATTCCGCTCATTTATGACCTATTCGGATTAACTTCATCTTGATCCGCTTCGCAACAAATGCATTACAAATTCAATCAACTTGAACAGGCATTCCAATCTGCTGTCTTTGAATGACAATTGATTTTTTATTTTAAATATCGCTTTAGCATTTACTGTTTGTTAACGCCTACATCGGTTGGATTAGGATGGATTACGTACAATATTTGATGAACAATTAAGTTTGATTGCAATCGAATATTTTATTATCGATCTGAATAAAATTTTTTCCCATAATGAGTTTTTTCGTTTCTAAATTGCACTTTATTTATTGCAGTGATCGAAAAAAGTGATTTTTTCAAGCCTTAACTCCCTCTATAAATTAGAAAGCTAATTTCGATACGTGTTACTATCAATAGTGATCTCTTTGCTGTTTAATCCTCCATCTCTCATCAGAGCAAATTCACACACAAATGAGGTCATTCTCTCATTGAAAAAAAATTTGAAAATTCAAGCCTAATGTTTTCATATTTTCCACTAAAAAATGTATTGAGCTAAAAAGTTTGCACCATGAAAATCGGTCAAATCATTAAGTGACAAATCTTGACCAGATGTTGACCAAATGAATGCTGGATCGAAGTTCTGTTAAGTGGAGTGCAATTAAAGCACCATCACAGACATTGACCCATAATCTTATTTATACTTATATTTGCGTTAATTATAGTTTTTTTTACGACTTCAGTTTCATCTCTTCATTCTATTCCTCGTCTTTCACGTTTCCAGTTTTTTTTTTTTCACTTCTATTTGTCTTGTTATTATCCTGCCCTTTACAATGTTTTGTTTCACTAACATTAAAACTTCTAATCACTTATTATACTTCATTGCATATAAAAAATTTCAATACTAACAGGGTTATGCGTATCGTTCTGACGATGGCCCGCGCATAACTCAAGTGTACACGTAAACGAATAAGGGCCGAAACGTGTTCACCTTTAAAGTCTTTGTTCTTTTCTTTGGATATCCTTTTTACAACAATGACCTATTTTTCACTACTCTCTTGTCCAATTATTTTAATTTATTTTGCATTCATAGTTTTTAAATAACTTCATGTAACGTTGCATATTTCTACACATCCTTCAGCAGTTACACATATAATACTTTGCCTAATTTCAAACAATTTTTTTGCGAGAATAATGGGTTATGAGGTAAGCTCCGGTTTATTCTAATATTTGATCGTATAAGAAATTAGCGGTTTTAATGAAAATCGCGGTTTCTGTACATCCATTACTGCTACCATTTCATTCTTGTCTAATAGGGAAAAGGAAAAATGTTTTTTAAAAAGAATTTTAAAAAAATTTTTATTTTTCGGTATGTGGTTCTTTGGCTTCTGAAAGAAACTTCAAAATTGAATTCCGCACAGTCCACGGATCTTGAAATCGGTCACGAAAATTTGTGAAGATAGCTCATATAATTCACATTATTAATACCTAGGAGATAGATTCATTCGGTCATACAAGCCTCATTTGTGTGAGAGGAAGTGCGTTATCATATCATATTTTATCATATTATTGAATGAATATTTTACAAACAGTTGCCAGTGAGTGTGTAACGGATTTGAGGCGCTGATCGCTAGCAACTTCTTTCTAGATATCAGGAAGTAAGTAAATGAGCTAATCAATGCGGATGGGAATACACAGATTTAGCTTCTTAGTTCCAGAAAAACTCATATCCGCTCAATTTCTCCTACGCACTAAGCGTAAGTAACTCGCCTCTTCACGTCATCGAAACGTGCGCTGCAAACCGCGAAATGAAGTGTGCGCTTTCGGAGAAAAAAAAAGCCTAGAAATGCTAAAGAACGCCTTATAATCATAAAAAGCTTCGAGAGGAAGAAAAAGTAATTGAATTTGCTAGATATTGCAGGCTTTAAAAGATGAAAGTTCAAAGTTTAGTTTTGCAGTAGAAGAAATAATTGCTGGCAAGGAAAATGACGATCTTCTGAAGTCGATTTGAAATTGTCTTTGAAATCTCGATACCTCAGAATGCATATGCCGGCAGGAACTCACTTAAGGTATAGAGAACGGTTACTACCTGCGTTCTTTGTATTTTTAACTCGCTACTCGCTGAGACGATGCAGCAAAAAAGAATCGCGAAAGAACGATGTGCTTCTTCTTTGTAGTCAATATGCTTCCATTTGTGGAAAATCCTCAGTACCTTTGCAGGAGAACAAGATTTCGGATGAAAGTTGTGAAGAAAGTAAGTTTCTACGCTATCAAAAGAGGATCTTCACAGAGCGTAGGATTGTCTCCTTTAAACGTCACGTTCGTTCGCATTCTATGCATTTAGCCGAGACACTGAGAGGTTAAATAATCTTGCTAAACGAGGGAAATACTTCCAGTGTTGTGTTGAGTGAGGCAACAGCAGTTGAATACAACAACAGCATTTTTTGCACAGAAATAGATAACAGGAAAAATTGAACTCTTGACCGGAATATGGCCAAAATTAGTTGTCCTACTTATCTCGAATGTATCAGAAACAAGTATTTCATCCGCAGATGAAATCTTTTTCAATTCTAGCACCCACAGACAAGAATTTTAACGGTTGAAGCGCAATTATTTCAACAAAAAAAAAATGCTACTTCTTCCAAAAATCAAAAAACATTGCACGAACAAATTTGAGAGATCTCAAATGGATCTCATTTCACTGCTTAATAGCATACACTATGCAGCTGCGACAGCTTTAAGCGAATGCCATAAATGAGCTTTGTAAATGCACAGGTGAAAATTGTTTTCACTTGTTTGATGCCAATGTTTTTAACAGACCATTCCATTTCTTGTTTCAGTGTGACCCTTTCAGCACCCCCTCGTCCCCTGTGAACCATTCTGTTGGCAAGGCCAGATGGGAGCCTCAAATATATTTGGAATCAATCACAACATTTACTCCCCTTTTGGCCTCCCACAGGACCGTATACTTCTAACGGTGAGGCCACTCACAAACACAATGAAAATCAATCAAAGCGTTGAGTGTTTTACTTGCTATATTTCAGTTTAGCAATTCAACTCGAAACAGACACCACAAAGTGTCAACTGGAGCCACGAGATCATCGCATCGAGTGTGAGAAATTTCAACTGTGCGGCAAAATAACGCGCAGAATTCACAGCCTCACCCCTACCTCAGCAGCATCATAGGTCGCAATGACAAGGTAATAACGAAGCTTGAACAGCATATTGTTCATTGCGATTATCTGTCCGGTTTGTGATGAACGCGTTTTTTGGAGCTATAGGAAGATGACCGAATATTGCCTTGGCTGCGCTTTCAGTGCTTCAGATCATCAAAGCACTGCAAAAATGCGACATACAACGAAAAAGTTGATTTTCATTCATCTACGAAAGCAGTTTGAAATGGAACTGTACATTCAGCGATGATAAATACCAAAACCCAACATATCTTAGGCTCATACCCAAAATGGCAATGGTGCAAAACAACCTCCAACAGTCCAGTAACGTCGCGAATCCTATTCGTCTTAGGTAGAAACAGAGAAATTAAGTCGACCCCATCAGCAATGAATAGCGACAAAATTGCGCTAATATGGCACCAACAGAATGGCCTGCTCACAAGTCGATGAGACAAAATTTCTTTCCAAACGAACACTACATGAAAAAGATTCACGAAAATCAGGCAATGCTCTTCTACAACATAAATTGCGGCAAAGTGTGATATTAAGTGTATCAAATTAATCGAATCTGTAACACACCACTAGAGGCGGTCACTCAATAAAATTACAAGACCGTTATTGAAGAATTATCAGATGGGTAGAGAATTTTGAAAACTTGGAAATTTGTTGGATTCATAAGGACGAAGCTCATCCGTTCACCACATATGTAAGTGACGGTTTCTGATGCTGAGCAAACTCGAAATGACGGAGAAGGTATCTGCATTGAGTTCAGTGGACACGTTCGAAGCGGTCATCTGGAAGGCGGAGCTCATAGGAAGCGAAAACAGTGTGCTCGCAGATGTTTGCTCACAAATTAATAACGTACTTTCGCGTGCGCCACAGCTCATTGAATTTTCATACCCTCATTCAATATTGAGCGACATTCAGCGAGTCGGCTACCAAGCGAGTTATTTCCTATTGCAGCAGCTGCAATTAAATTGACACTTTCTATAGAAGGAACGTTGAACGCGAACCATCAGACTTTGCGCATGAGTGAGACGACTGGACGTACAACTTTTCCTCGAGTGGAATGTGAACACTCTTTTTGCTCGGGACGGTCTGGAGGTCACCTCTCCATCGTTCACACACTTATAAACAAAAACAGCTGTGTTTGTGGAGAGAACTCTCACAAAGTCACAAATCACATTTATCACCTTCGAGGCAACGGCACTGAAGTGTTTCCAGTCTTATGAAACGTCAGGGGAAAAGGGAGTGAAGGAGGGGAGTCACGCCTTCGAACTTGCGTGACAAACTTGCAACCAAACGTAAAATGATAAGAAAGCGGCAGAAGAAGAAAGAAAACCGAATATGATACATTTTATGTGCTAAGTGATGACAACTTTTTCATATGCGGAAGTATCAAGGTTTAATGGCCAAGCGTGACACTTTCAATGGATACTTGCTATGGAGCGATCCATCATAATTTTTACTCATTCCATCTCACATGTGATAGGCGATCTTCTCGGCTTCTCAAATGTGGGCGATTACTGTGACAAGGGCATTTATATCAAAAAACCGGGAACAGCGAAAGTGCGACAGCTGAGGATACGACCGCCTGAAATGCAACGCTCCCAAAAACATGGAAAGGAGTGCCGGGCGTGCACTCTCATTTCCTGAAAGTGACCGATGAAAGTTGCTTGTGAACAGAATTATCGACTGCATTTCTTGGTTTTCATCAAAAATGGAGGTCGTTTTAAATTATCTTCACTTCTTGAAGTGCGATATCCCTTGCACCGACATGATAGAAATGCTGTGAGGAAATTAAAGGGTGGCGAAATCAGATTAATGTTGAAAAATAAGTAAGCATTCGTCTATAGAAGCTTCCAAAGGAGCTGGAGAGGAAGCCGATCACAACGGCTTCATTGAGACAAGTCAATATTATTCGATGATCAGGAACACGTTACGCGAAGCGATCAGCTCTACGTAAGGGACGGAGTGTCAATAGTGCACAACAAACGCCCATCGACTAACTGGCTCTTACTGACCATTAGACCATTAAAGTGCACATCTTGTCATCGACTACCTTGACGCGCTTCGATATGTAGTCAGGGTTCCTTTTTTGCTAATGATACAACCATGATTGGCGCATTTACTGTCGTCGAAGAAATCAAAAGCTTTTTGATTTTTCGCATAGACGCACAATTTTTCATTTTTTGAAGGAAACAGGGGTTAAATGAAACACGATATGCGCTTATTCGATATACTATTATATCTTATGATGCACATCATAATGTACGCGTTTCAGATTTGTGCAACAATTTTAGAGCTTAGATAAGACGCAAGAATTCGCAAATAAAAACGGCATCATCTTAATGCCACAGGGGAAATCACAGCATCCTATAATTAATTGCTTGCCAATATCACAAACGAATAAGTGTTAAAATATGCAACAAATATTAATTTCATTTTGTTGCGAAACGATTCATTAACGACGTTGAGAATATTCCTCAGTAACAATAAGCAGACCATCTATTTCATGCTGTCAACAAAAAGTAAGTTCGTTTGAATTATGGAAGACTGTGCCAGTAGCAATCAGTTGCTTCATTTCTGATTCTCTTACTTCTCCGGTCGTTCAATATTAAAAACATATCATTTAATAAATATGTATCATTTTCAAAGAATCTAAGCGAACCAGAAAAGTAACGATGTAAAATTTTACCGTTCGAAAAGATTGGCATTCCAACTAACTCCTCCTGTTTCAACAGTCGACGGATGGGACTTCTGGCCACTAGTCGATCACGCACTATCTATGAGCTCCTAAACGGATCGACAAAAAGCGGAATTAACAAAGCGCAGCTAACAAGGAATCACACAGACGGCGCTAATCACATGATGGTCTGCTAACATCATATTCCTCGGAGATAGATTGCGAAAACAATCTTTTAATAAAGCGATAGCCCGACCATTCAAACCTTCGGAAAACGCTTTCAACGAAGCCATTGACGTTGAGAAAGCTGGTCTTACTTCACAGGGCAAAGGTAAATATCGTATTTGCAAATAAAATCTCGCATTGTGTAGTGTTTTCATGACCTTCCATTGTTTTCTTTTTGCTATTCGCATGTTTTGGGATCCCACGGAGACCTACTGGTTCATGTGTGCTTCAACGTTTGCAATGGCCAAAGCTTGGAACCTTTAGAAATTTGCGTTTAATCCGATGTAGATGATGTGCTCATTTATATAAAACATGGCCGGTGAATTGGGTTGCGACTCCCAAAATGCATTCACCCGCGTTATTATTCAGCCTTTGAGGAAGCAGAATTTTGAATCAAAATACGGCTTCCATATAAAATGATGACATTCGTTGGCACAAGCAGATGTGATCTTAGGGTCATTAACGAAATTCTGTGCCTAGGAAAGCAAAAAAATTTTCACCGAAGCACTAACTTACGCTTAGCATAGGTGCACTTCTAATACAGAGAATTATTTCGAAGTAAAACGACCGAGATATTCGCAACCAATTTGTAGGTATCATCGATATAAGATGCGCATCACTGCAGCTCATATCCTCTCTTATGGATCCAATTTCAGCGCAACTTCAAGAAGATAAATGACTAGCTAGCTGTTGCGTTTATTCCCTCATCGCAGGCACAAATATCACGCAGTAGAAATAATTTTCGCTGCCTTATCCGTATATGCATAAAATACTATGGAAGCATATACAAGTATCGATAGAAACAACATTAAACGCGCTATTTCTTTGAGCTGCAAAATGGTTAAATAGACACCACATGCATGAACAATAACTAGCTATTGTGAAAGTTTTCATGTTGATGACACCCGTATCATGAGATGCCCTTATCTTATCATCTCTGATTATGGCGTTAACATTGTCTAAAAAACAATATCAAGAGAGGTGAACGTCGAAATTTCGAAATATAATCAAACTCTAATGTGTTCGAATATGATAATAAGAAATGCATCAGCACTAAAACGTCTTCAGTGCTGCATGAAATAATAGTTTCACCATTGAGAGCATGAATTGAATTATATATTTAGCTGCACAAAGCAATGAGCAGAAAGAAAGAAAAACGCACAATACGAAGCATAATAAAGAGAAGGATGATATGTACTGCGCTCTGATAGTGCAGTTTTTAGATCTTCTTTCGCTTCGTCGGATTGTAAATTTTCATGGACTCAAAAGCAGATATGAGTGAGCATGAAAGCGGCTGTGAAATTATTAAGAAGTGTGGGGAGTAGTGAAAAGTCAGTGGACTTTGTTCAAATAGCGGAAGATGCAGTTTTTTAGGAACATCGAGGTAGCATTCGTTTGCACTGAACGATCGACGAGCAATGGGCAATGAAATAAAATGAATAATCGTTGAATGCGGCTTTGCAAATCGTAGCAACATTAATTGATCGCAAACAATGGTAATGCACAATCAAACGCTGCAATAAAATGCTTTATTTAATAACCATTTCATACAGCACACTTGAATAGCTTGCGTGAGTGTGATTGAATAGCCGAAATGTGAAAGAATTGAATGCTTAATGCTTACATGAATAGCCACATTGTGTCAGAATTATAATGCTCAATGCAAACACCAACGCTGCTATATGAAATCATCTGCCAACAGCACAGTCGCTTTGTCCGATGAGGGGGAGGAGGTTACAGTGCTTAAAGCAACGATAAACGCTATTCAAATTACACCGCTCAATCAGATTATGTTAGCGGCATCCATCATTCAGTAGTTATGAAATCAAAAGTCATCTCCAAAACGGGGAGCAGTGCGGCAATTAAAGATTATTCGATCAGAAGTGTGAACTCAGGAAGGACCAGAACATTTGGGTTTTCCTGTCATTAATACATTTTGGCGCTTAATTTCCTCTGAGCTTTCCATATGGCTATGAATGCCTCATTTGCGCTAAGCTTCCTTCTCCCTGAACTCCTTCTCCCTCCTCTTTTTGCCCTCCCCCAAGTCCTTCGCTGCCCACAGTTGTTAATTGGTATCGGAGGAAGGAGTAGTAAAATTTCTATGGGCATGCTTGACGACATAAATTCCTACGTCACATAAGTTCTCTACTCCTCAAATGGAAAGGAAATTTCCGAATATCTCGAAACTCTTCAAAAATGCATCCTGCCTGTCAAAAGAGAATTAGAAATATGATACTGTGCATTTACAGCAGGTTTACAACGTTTCTCTCTCTCTTCCCAATATCGTGTAAAAATAGTGCCCATTGGTCACTTATATCAAAATAGGCTATGGAATTAAGAGATGCAAACATACTGCTGCACTCTACACATTAAGATTACTCGACATTATGTGACACAGTATCTAATTGATTAAGTGCTAATGAAAGCAACTTAGTTATGATAAGATGACCGAAATATGCACAACTAACAGTAGACAATGCATCATCGCCTTACTATTAAATGCTTTGCGAGTTGAGAGCTAAACTTTAAAAACGATATCAATGCTGCTTTGAACACAAAAACTATAGTTCGAGTGTGCTACCCGGAGAGTATTGAAAATGACAAACTCGTTGGTCAACGATTTTTTTGAGTTTCTCCTTCCCCTCCCAATGATGATTAGCTTAAATGACATACACTTAAGGCAAAGATGCGATGAAATCATACAGCGAGATCCCTTATAATAGTATGGTGGCACAGAATTAAAATAGTACGAGAGTTGATCAGATGAAGTCTTAATAGAAAATTCTTAGGTGAAGTGGATTAAGTGTTGAGACTATGTATTCCATGCAATAGCTTTCAAGTAATGAGATATGCATAAAAACGACTACTTATGAACTCAGGTGCATTAATTTCTAGTAAAATTGAAGCAAAAGTTATCATTTAAATTGATGCGTAAATATAGAATGCTAATAATGAATATTCAAATCCATCATAAACACTTAGAAAAAGGGTTGCGAGGGAATTGTGCGCTGCAAATGGAAAGGCATTGTCAGAATGGTGACTTAAAGAAATTAGTGATTTACCGCGATGCCGCGGACATTTTTAAAGTACAGTAAACATTGAGTGAGGCGCCGATTAGTTTAGATCAGTAGCACTAGGCGTAGAAATGCTAATGCCTCAAACAACCATCATTTAGTCAGTTATCTTCTTGGGATTCCGCATGTAATATATTATTACTCATATCAGCGAACCATGCGGCCTAGATTTAGTTTTTGTAATCATCGAGCTGTGAAAAGCTTCGATTAATGCTTCGAAGAATAAATTCTCTTAATAGGCTGCAAATAAAATTTTTCATTCCTACTGATAATTGGATATTTAAAAAGTGGATTTGTTGTGGATTATGAATGACGTGTAATCATCTCGAAAAAATCTTGTTTCATATCACCACCTCGTGATCAAACTTCTCATTAGCTCGTGTGGCGTATCCACTACGACCATTTAAACCACTCTTCGACATAAATCGCAGCAAAAAGACGGCGCTCCGAAGGAGTGAATGCGAGGAATCCAAGGGGAAAAGGTTCTGAAGGAGTATTGTTTTTACCTTCGTTCCCACCTTTAGCGAATGAATTGTTGCGATCAAATGGGTTCTTATGATCTCTTTGATTCTAGAGATCAAATTGTTTCGCTTACACTTGTACTGATTTTGATGTTGACCTCTGTGGCCAAGTTGCATACAGGGCAAAATGAAAATTGCCGGCAGCGAGAGGGGGGACGAGTGGCGCTTGTGCAGAAGACAGAAAGCGCGGACTTAGACATGACAAGGAGAGTTAAGTTTAGCAGGAATGACAACAAGGACAGAGGGCATAGAATCCTCTCACAACAATGCGGGGATTCTATGTTTCCTTTCCCACCAAATCTTCAGCGAAATTTTTCTAGTCATTCATCTGGAATTTTATTTTGTTTTTCACCGTTTGACGCGACATCTCCCCCATCTGGGTTATGATTTGCCTTAGGGTCCCTAGCCGAATACATAAATAGGCTAACATCTTGCCTGCAAAACTGTGCGTGCTTTCTTATCTTCTCGTGTATGTTTTTGCTCGAATTTCGTTACTTCGGTGAATTCGTACTTCACACGCCAGAAATTGATGAATACACCGACTTACAGTGATGTAAAATGAGGGCAGTCGAGGAAAGCAGAACTCGACAGGAATAACATAGCCGTGTTCCCTTGGATAAATTCACTACCCTGAATTATCTCTAAATCGTAAGGTTTGCCTTGATTATGCTTCCCCATCTTTAGATTTGAACTTCCGCTTGCAATTCTTCACTCAGAGAAGTCCTTGTTGAGTAAGTGGCAAAAAAAGAACACAAGCTTTTAAAGAGACCCTAAATAGAACAGAGATTGCATTTTCGGCTCGCAGATGCAACTGCGTCAATGAATATTTACGTTGGCTTTGAAACAAAGAGATCCGATTTCAATTTTGGAGTTCATGAGATGCTGCCCATATGCAATGAACAAATAAAGTGAAGTAAAAGGCACTTACATTTCTGGAATTACTCTTAATATTTTTCACTGAAATGCATTGGAACGACAGGTCAACGAGAAAAAGAAATTTTTTTGCAAGCTTTTTTAGTAAATCAAATGAACATATGTAATTCGAACGACAGAATTCTAATTTAATGGAAAATTGAATTTCAGTGGATTGCCAGTGAAGTTAAAAAAAACGTCAATTTGCTTTTTGCAACATTTTATCGAGATTTATCGAGTTTCTGTGCAGGAAAAGATAGAGAGGAGAAATTGCTCTATGACGAAAAATTTTTCACTGCACTTTCAAACAATTTACCGCCTAACTGATGAAGCCAACTGCATTCTCTTCGATACATTATCATTAGATTGATAAATTAGATAATCGCTTTAAAGTGAGCGTGAATGATTCGGAGTTGTCAGACACAAGTGATACAGGTGTGGTGTAAATGTTTGCTAAATACGCTAATACAGTAAATTCAAGAAATGTTGAGAGAATGAATGATTTCAATATGAAAGAGTAGATGATTTGATTCATAGCGACTTCAAGTCCTCGTCAAATCAATCTTTCCAAAAAAATGACCGTAGGGAAGAAGAGGGTGATTTTCTCCCAATGAGAAGTAGAAAGTTTATCATTTGATAAAAATGGTTGGAGATTCGTATTCTAAATACTACTCATTTTCCCGATTTCAAGGAGAAATAATTTTCATCGTTAATTTTGTTTGGCCTTCTGCAAAACAACATCGAAATATTAGTAATAAAAGGAAGTGCTACGGTATTGAACTCTTCGTCCTTGCATCCACACCAAAAAGAGATTTTATTGTGAAACTAAAGGCTGAAGATTGTGGTGATGCTTGCCTGATTTTGAAAAGTAGCGTAACGGCAAGAGTGGACGTTCCGATGAGCTATTGATAGTGTGATGTGCACTCCTGGGAGAAGAATAGCGAATGTACTCCTGAACATGTCCATCGGAGTTAAATAATTAAGAATGGTTAGAACTGCTGCTATTCATTGACCGTTGAATTAATTAGTATGGTCAATAGCACTAAGAACAACATAACAGGACATTTATGAATTCAGCCGCAAGCATCTGTCGAGTTCTCAACTTCACTCAACTTTCAGCGCACCCGACTTCCTATATTCGAAAGAGGTCATAGTGCAATATTCGTCAAAAAGTGAGAGTTCATATCTCATGTTTGTTCAGGAATTCTTCAATCGAAGAACCTAGTCTTGCAACCATGTTACATATTGTGGACAACATCCATACGCATCGTAGTTAGCTTTGGAAAAAAGGTAAGAAGCTTTCAACATTCACGCACTTCCTCTGACAATTCTAACCACAAGCGTCTTCTCTGCACTGCTTACACCACAATACCTCTGCAACATCGGGTCATAAAACGACCCAGCTAGTCATCTGTCTTATTAAATTATTTCACTCTCAAAATTTTCAACCCACCTGATGTAGCATAAATAAAACAACAGTGACTTTTTCATCCCAAGCAGACTATTCCTTAAATTTTATGACAGGTATTCGAAAAGATGCTTCCAAGGTCTGTGATTTATTGAACATTTCTTTGGGGGATATGATGAGCAATGAATCGAAGTACAGCAGTTTCATGTGTTATAAAAACGATATCTAATCGCAGGGAGATAGCTGTTAGATTTTTTCATGAAAGAATCTCCAATGAAAAAAGCAGCCATGTGCATCGATGTGAGGCACATAACTGTAACATTGTCGGATGCTCATATTGGATTTTTTGAGGCATGCCTTACTAAATTCGATATGTTGGATCGTTGTGTCTAATGCAAAGGAAAGAGCTGACTAAATGAACCTTCATCAATATAAAGCTGCTAATCAATTTCACTCTAAACAGTTTATCCACTTAGTGCAAATCGATCAGTGAAGACGAAAGATACTCACTTCTCAATAAGTAAAACAAATAGTCGTGAGGTTTCTTTCTTAAGCTTTCTTTCGATGCCTGATTTCAGGAGCGTTGAACTAAAATCAAAATCGATGAGGTAACGCTGATTTTAGATAAGCAAGTGCAAGTGGAGAGTAATCCGCGAAGGGTTCAAGAGAAAACGAAGCACTGTCAAAAAGAGGAAATTGGAGGCACGGAAGTTCATCCACAGAAAGTCTAACATATTATTGTTCACAAGTGAGTATTCCGCTCGCAAAATTATTAACTGCCCTATTATGCGCAATTTATGTGAACTACTATTACACATTTGGCATGTTAATTTAGCGGAAGTGCAATTCCCGAATACCTGGAAAGATTCTAGGAGAGGAAACAAATTAACAAGAAATTTTCAGTCAGGGATTTGCAGAATTCGTGAAGATAATGCTGAGCGAAGTTGAAAGCGGCACTAGATCTCTCGTCTTACGATACTCACCACGAAATTTCTGGTACCGTGGCGCTATTGGCGAAATTTATTCACGATTTGTCTATGCCAATGTCTATTCACGTTGAACAAGCAAACAGGAAAATCAGGGAGGAAAACCGCAGTGACGTTTGAAGTATCTGAGGTGACTGTTTTTCGCAGGAAAGCGAATGCCAATTTGTTAAAATGAATGCTGCAATAATCACTCGTCAGGGAAAGTAGAGAATAGCAAAACAACCCTTAATTGGCTTCCCTATGAGCGGATCGGGAGGTTACAAGTCGAAAATAAGCGCTTATGCTCACTCACGATTCAGGTCAATCTATCATTGTTGAATAACTCTACTATTTACAAAGAGATGCGATAAGCACTTAGCAAATAAATTCTTAGAAGAGAAATCTTCGGTGAAAGGATCTCATAATGTTACAAATGGTGAGCAGAGACCTGTGCCCACACGATCTTCCAATGGGTAACCCAGAATCCCCGCAGCGCATGTTGACTGATTCTATTGCAGCACCGCAAACAGATTCACCCTTCTGCACTCTTTCAGCTGTACAGAAGTCAGAGGACAAAAGGAAATTTCTATTTTATTTCAAAAAATGTGATGGCATATTTGGTCATTTGAATCTTTCGGCGCTCTCGGTACCTGTCATAAAGAACTTAAAGAAATAATTGCTTCACACGAGGTATATCTTTGATTTCGTATTCGCCGAGCAATGTACATCTTTGACTTCATATTTGCCGAGCAATATGCCCATATTCTCGAATTGCGGAATATTATAACCTCAAAGTGAGGTTAGGTTTAAGAGAGGTACTTATATATGTACACTTATAACTAACATACCATTAGGCAAAGGCGTGCAAGCCGGGCGGTACCACTTCAAGGACATCAACGGATGCAGGAACACCAGTCACCCATAGATTGTGTCGTAAATTGAACGTACAATAGTAGAGCAACAGAGACCACTTACAGCAAAGCATACGACTCCAAAAGCAACTTGTTCGTTGATATGTTTTTTTCCAAGAAATTATTTTCAATATATCGCATTCTTTGCATGAACATTATTTGATGATCGTATATAAGAGATGTGCAGAATTTTTGTGCTTTACAAAGAAATAGTTTTAAAGCTGAAATATTTTTGACTGAATAAATCTCGGAAACTTCAATTAAAATCCATCCAATATGAGCGTTTAAATCATTCAATTTGCAAGAAGTGACACATAATGCCTAAAAGGTTTTCGAATCGGCCATATTAATTTCCTTGCTCAATGCAATTCAACATTTTTCTCGCTCATAGACGTAATATTGAGAGGTAAATGCGCATTGCAAAAATTCAATTAATCCTTCATGATGAGATTAAAAAGCGTATTCGATGAGCGTTGAACACTCCATATTGATGGCATCGAAATTATACAACTTACAGCAATGCACTCAAAAGTTTTTAAGAACTGTTTGTGGGCATCATTCAGACTTATTATCACGTGACAGAATTTCACATTTCCTCAGATATAATCGAAACGTGGATTAATTCAATAATTTTTACCGTTATCGACGACTATGCTCTTTCTCTTTGCCATAAATATCACTTCACTATTGCTTAACGCTCTTAGCTTCCCTAACGAAATACGCTGAAATTGCAGAAGTTCAATATGATACAACAAGCATCACGCCTATTAAAAGAATGTTTATGTACTAATTTTGAATATTTATCTAATAAACTTTGTTTGCAGTTCTTTAGGGCGCATATTCGAATTACTAAAAGGTGGTCAAGATTTTTCGACAACGAGTGAATTTTGGATGAAGCTACCTCGTAGCGTTTTGGAAAATATGCAAATCTGTTTGAACCCAGATGCATAATTCATCGGTCGATGGATGCAGCCTTATTTAATATATATTATTTGTTCAGCTGCTGAGTGAAATAACAACAATTCGATCCGTACTACTTTAGCATGCATCGAAGCAGGCAGATGTGCACACGCACAGGCAAACATATGCAACTGAAATGTGGATTGCTTATTTAGTGTTTTAATACTGAGGACTTTAGCTGAAACCTTAGAGTGTTTCTTAACGGAATCCTTCAAGAAATAAACGGATTAGGAGAAAAGCAATAAATCGGCTGATTAAAAAAAGTAGATGAAAGCTGAAAAAAATTGTTGACATGTTCAAAAAGAACTTTTTGTGCCATGGGAAGTGAGCATAAAACAAGCCGTGAATAAATGACAACGCAAAGAAACGCTCAACGAACGGATGGCTACGACAGCGCTGTCATCCAACAAACGACACATGATGAATAGAGGCACAACATAGAATTGACGCGGCTTTTCCGCTTAAGTGACCCTAAACGTGCGCCAGCTAATGAAGTTCCAGTCGTAGAGCTACTAAAGGAAAATGCATATTTTGTAGCGTCAAAATGACCAGTAAACTCGCAGTTCGCATGTGGACATAAGCCGTTCAGACCATATATGAGCTTCCTCCAATTGATGAGTTCTTCTAGTGTGGTTATTAATACGAAGGAGGGGGACGGGGTAGGAAAGAGAGAGCGGGTGGAATATGCAAATCGAAACAAATGCATGCGCAAATGGAACAGTGAATAGCACTATGAAGCTTACAGAAAAATTGTTCTCAAACGATTTAAAAATTGAAAATCATCTCTCATCGTATATTCCGAATATCATCACTGAAAGTAATGGTTTGGAGTTTGTGCAACGGCACTTATATATTCCGAGTTTCGAGTGAGAATGCAGCAACATCGCATCGAAATGTGTTCACCTTGAAAAATGAAACTAAAAAACCGATTCTATGGGAAACCCTCACAAAAACAATTAAAAATTATTACAGTTGCCGTACCCAAAAATATATATGTATATTGCGAAAAGAAGCCTAAACATTGAAGGGGAACGATATATACGTAAAAGGCTTTCATAAATTACGGAAAAAAACGCATTGAAAACAGGTGTGATTTCATAATGTGACTGCACATAAAGCAACATACGTGAATATAAGCAAAAACATCCACCCTAGGTGATACCTGAGGTCCTCTCTTCGGCAAGGGAGGGCTTGTGATCAGTTGATCAGCGAGTGAATCAAGCATTGCTTTTCATTCGTTGCACGGAGTAGATTTCAGCTTTCGTCTTGAACAGTATGGGTAACTAGATCCAACCTTTGCTCTTCTTTGCTATCAAGGAAAGTTTCAGCGTCCCTTTTTCTTCATATCAGCAACAAGAATTCAACACTCGCTTTTGTTCTTAGTAACAACAACATTTCAGATTTCCGTGCCTTTCAAATCGGCTACTCTTCAGAATCCCTTTTCGTTCGTATCAGTGAGTGACTAGATTCCGTCCTCACTTCTCATTCTTATTAGCGATTTCGTATTAATTATTTCTAGTTACTATAAATTATCATTCTTTTTGTTTTTGTATTAGCGGCTTGAATCCATCCTTCTTTTTCTAACGCTATATATAGGTGATTAATGTCAATGCATTCTTCCTCATAATGCCTCGTGGAACACCCCTTTATTCCTTTCATTATTTTTTAGAGTCTTTGAATGCATAGAGAGCTCGGAATTTGCTGCATTTAGAATCTTCATTCAAAAATACACATTGCTAGTACACATGTGGGTTTGCTAATGCGGCAGTGCAGTGCTTGAGATGAGCGCAACACACAAGCATTGAGCCTTAAACTACTGCTTAGTGCGGATGGCGATTGACGATAGTGGAATTCATGTATATCCTTGTATTCCACATGGAATAGGTTTAAACTAGCATTCGTTTGCTCACAAAAGATCATTAGTGGTTTTGGAGTGAAAAACGAACTAAAAACTGCATTTAGTCTAAATGTGCAGCGCAAAAGGATAGTAGCCACTCTTACGTTCACCCATCTGTAAAAAGCATTGCGAATGAAAAGCGCTTTTTTCTAAACGGATTCTGTCGTATTAAAAAATCTCTCATTTCATTCCATTATTTAGTGGGTCATTTCAGCTATGGTCGAACATTTAAGCTATCGGCAGCACAAGAATAAGATAGCGTTTTAGTGAACGCCTTCTCGCGTATTTCGATGATTCATCACCTCGGCCCTCTACCCTGGTCGTGTACATTGGGTTATCGGATTTATGACACACATCATATAGTCTTGCGGTCTCATCTGGCGGTAGATTGTTGTTCGAGAGGCTTGTTTTGTCACAGTATAATTGCAGCCTAGAAACCATGGCATCATTTCGAAGGTGTGCAGAACATCGGAATTTTTCAGCTTCATGTCATCATTGATCGTTGATGTGCCAAAAACGTTTTCAAAAAACAGCTTCTAAAAAGGAAATGTGACAACATACGTGTATGCCAAAAGAAGAAAGATGCAGTGCTCTCAAATGGATGAACGGACAATGAGCGAATGATGGCCCTTAAGGTGCGTATGGCAGTAGAATCCCGCAATAACGCCCGATTTCAGAACAAATTTCAGTGAGCTGGTGAAACGGAGGATATTTTAACGATTCACAAAAATACTAAAAGAATATGTTAGTAGCTCTTAACTAAAAATGTAGAGATGCCTGGATTTGCTAAATATGAGTGCCTGCGTGCCGGAAAGCAGCTGACAAAATCTGTTGATGGATACAAGCAAATCAAGCAAATGATTTTGTCATCTGCATTATATTCATGAGGGTGTGAAATGAGCAAACCAATAGAACGATGGAAAAACGTTTCGGCTGAGCAAATACAAGATGCGCAAATAATTGTTATTTGCGCCCTTGAATGGATTCCTCCTGATCAAATATTTCCCCATATTGTTTGTTAATGATCAATTGGAAATGTAAGAGGAAAACTGCGATGGGATGCGAAAAGCCTTTCATGTGTCAACGTCCAAAAATCAAGGTACTCCGTGCCAATTGAACCACTGGCAAGTGAAAAATATATGTTCGGAAGGTTACCACGAGCGGGGCACATAATGGTTCTGCTTCATAATGGTTCTGCTTGCGCAAAACTGAATGAAAAAATAGCGGTCGAAGTAAGCTAAACGATTCGCATGCCGGTTAATGACAGTAGGACACAAATGTTTTTATAGAATTGTACCTTATGAGCTCCAGATTAATCTAGTTTTTAATTCACTAAGGGAAATTCTGAACTATCGGCCACAAATTTATTGAATGCCTCAAAAATGAGCCCTCCTCAACTTATTTCTCCATTGTTAGTACGAAGAGGAGTTTAACTGATCGCACGTTGCTTACTTCAGCTCCGATACGAAGTGCCAATATCGTTTCGATACTACTTTTGTTTCTAAATAGTAGGATGTAATTGAACATAAGAAAACCAAGTCTATGCGCAAAGCTTTCTCAAAAGCGGGTAAGAGCATTTTTGGCTCTCCCAGGAGGGAATTCCCCCCTCCCCCTAAAAAAAACCATGAGCGAGAAACAATAAAATGTTCACAATAACGCATGAAAATTCAAATGAGCCAAACACTCACACAAATCTTCTGTAAAAAATTTGTGCGCACGTTAAAAGCATCAGTAGACTGCAAGCTAGGATCAATCGGCGTTGCAACATTGTGACTCAAGAAGCGACAAAGCGAATGAACATTTTCAGGCATGATTATTCAAATATAATTTCGTTCACGGATAGCGAATCGGCTCAAATGTCAGTGCGGAGGTGTAACCACTGGATAACATACATCTGCAGCCCTCATGAGTGTACCTTCCATAGCTTCCGAATTGAAAACCATTTGGTAGATAGACACAAACATATATGTTCCAACCTGACATGGAGATGACCTATAATATCCATATGCGAGGCGGCATAATCAAGAATAATGTTCATTGACAGTAATGCTGCACCCCCACTACAAGTTTATGCGATTGTATTTTCTACGCGAAGCAAATTCTCTCTTGTTAGGCATTATTTCATCTCATTCGATATTGTGTTTATTATAGAGCAACCTCAGTAATCTGTTAAAGAATTTCTATGTATAAGCAACTTCCATGACGTCATCGATAAAAGTATGTTTTGTGAACTCTGAAAACAATAAATAATGGAATGATGCATGGCTACTGCTTGAGAGGACCGCACAAAAATTACTGAAACGCATGAAGTGCAATATGAATGGAGCGATATGCGTGACAACCTCACTCTAAAACAAAACATTCACTCATATGGCAAGTACTGGTTTCATTCCCGAACTGTTTACACTTCCCACTATATATGCAGTGTTGTGTATCACGAAATCAACTTTCATAGGCCCTTTTCGCTTCTATCGCCGTTATCCAAAACCGCAAATATATTGAACATGGCACATTTCATAATAAAGGATTGCTTAAGTTTCAAATGCGCAATGAGCTGCTATTTCCTCTGCTTCCGACACTTCGTAGCATGTCCAACAATTTTTTATCCTTCACAAAATGACCTTGACCTATGTGCCGCCTTCTTGAGCGCTAAATTTTTGTATTATCACTTGCCGCAACTATACATAGCATTCACTTCTTGGCCACATCTTACCAATTGCTTCAAAAAACAAATGATTCGGATTCTCGATCTGAAATATAAACAAGAATGATTAATTCAAATTGCGAAGTGGGAATCATCATTTTTTGAGAAAAACAATATGATTTTTTCGTCCTACTCATTCCAATCTACTCGATGTTTCAGCTCCGAGCGCTCATACGAACTCATCATGTTGTATGAAATTTGGAAACGTTTTCTGGGGGCCTAAATGGGCCCATATGCTGCGATAAAAATTGTTGGGAATATTAAAAATGACATGAATATGGATCGCTACGAAATACGAGCTTTTGTTTCTATAATTACTGAATAAAACTCATACATACGATGGGAAATTACATGTTTCATGTATGTATACTATGAAAATAATAATGATAATAGCGAAAGAAAAGGAAAATACTAACGCGTGAGCGCATTCAAAAGCAATGTTTTACGTGAAATGAATTGAGCTCATTGAAGACGGCATCGCACAACCTGCACGCATGAACCGTTAATAAAACATGACAAATCAAGAGGAAAATGCCTCCACCATACCTGTGGCAACCACATCGTCGACAGGGGCGAGCATATCGAAATGCGTTTTCCTCATGAACATCGTGAGCAAACTGCTATCTTCAACATATTTCAGATCAGCCAGGTTTTTATCGTCTCGAATAAAATATGACATTGCACAAGACTTCGACTTGCTTTTTTCATTCTTCCCTTTTGGAGCAGTGCCTAAGAATGTGATCATTTTAGAGCATTACTGGAGGTATGTTTTGAGTCAACCAATCAACAATTCCTTTGTTCTTTCGAAGAAATGATTGAAATCATTAATGTGCTTCAAACTCATGAGTTATTATCTCACTTCTATCAGCGCTGTTTGTCTGGCTTCCGGTGAATTCTTCAGAGATCTCGATAGACTCGACATTCCCACTCCATGACTAATTGTGAAAAAGAGAACCCCTTGCATAAACCTAACGTTTAGACATAATAAATGGTTGCAAATCAGCAATAATCGCTGCCTCTCAAATGAAAAATGCTCATTCTATACAGTAAATTTTGATATGATATTATGATTTCACCAATCCCACATTTATCTTTCCGAATATCCTCATAATGATCGCTGTTATAGCAGCTTTCTTTATATCAAATACCTTTCTCAGATGATAACGTGAACGGCTTCTGCAATGATAGCTAATGATACTTCATCACTCATAAACTTATAGTTTTGTGCAGAAATTTTCATAAACTTCTTTATACGCAATTTGAAACTAGTATTTAGCTTTCGGTAACGCTGACTGCTATACAATCAAGAACTGTTTAGCAATTGCTCCACTTCCGATAAGATTCACAAATTGGATAAATGGTTATCAGGACTCAATGCGCTTCCGCAGTGAAACAAACAACAAAACTGATATGTTGCAATAAAGCATCGCTTGCTCCACTTGTTTTTCGACTGGTTTCGAGTAGCGGCTGATGGATGCGATCAATGAAATTGGAGCTTTGCGTTATTTGTGACCCTCAGGTTTTATGTGTCTTATTTGAGGCTGTTTCATCTTGGATATTTTCCATACCCATAGTGCTGACGGTCAGTTTAAGTCCCGCTCAAATGTAATAATTTCAATTGTTGGGAATGCGTTGAGCAATCAAATTACGCGGCAGTAGGAACTGCTTTTACTTTTTATTGCCTTCGCATTTATTGAATTACCTTCTTGCCTGAGAAGTATTTTAATAGCCGATATCAATGAACCAACTCTCGCCTTTTCGCTAGCGTTTAAAACATCTTACACAAAGATTCTCTAAACCTAACTTTCCTTTTCTTCCGTGCCTCTGCTTGTGATGGTGAACAAAATGCTGCTTCCCTTATAAAGCCAAAGTTATACCTGAAACTGGTTTCTAGAGGCACAAGTGTATGCATCAAAGGTGAGTTTTCGTATCCCTCGAAGCTTACAAAAACGCGAACTTATTGGAGAAGGAGTTTTAGTAGCAGTGATCACCATCGAGATAGGACTCCACATAGCAACGTATTTTGCTATTTTTTAAAACATTCCGTCAGAGCATATGATGCCATGACTGTGAAGACATTGCTGAACTGATGCATTCGCACTCAGTGGCAACGATTTTCACCTGCTTATAATGCTTCGGAGATAGTAAAACAAAATTGATAAAACGTGGGTACTAGGTCGTTTTCAGAGAAAACGGTGAAGTTTTATTTGGTTTTGGAACTGTAAGATTAGTGCAACGTGTTGATGGTGAAAAGCTTTGTAAGCTATATATTTGCTCATGATACCTCAACTAAGGCGATCTCGATAATTGCACTGGTTTTTCATTCTAGGCGTTCCCAATTTGACTTCACACTATTGTGCTGAAGATGGCTGTATAAATGGCAACATTGTGTGTAAAGATTGGGGCGAGATTTAACCGGTCCTGTTCAAATTCAACGGCACGAAAAGTGGACTTCGAAAACTCCCTCATCACACTTAAGCGTTGCACATTGAATTTATGTATACATAAAGAAGAACAATGAAAACTCCATAGACTTTACCCTCTATTCCATATTCACTTTAATTCATTTGATACGCTTAAGGCACTTGGTAAAATTGAGCTACACCTTAGAACCTTAAGAATTGGAGTATACCTTCCACTCAGCAGTCAATGTTCCTGTGATATCTTGCTCAAACGAAAGAAGAAACTTTGGAGATCAGAGTTCTGCCTTGTTTCATTCTTTTGACGTTTTCCTTTCTGGAACTCCTCGACGCATGATGGATAGTGAAATACTTAATAGACCAGGTGAACGATATCAAAATTTTCCCACTCCTATGCATATTTGGATGAGAAGTGATGTTCTATGTGAATGACCAACTGGCAATCTACGTGTGTGCAACTGCTTATATAGAGACGTCGCATCTTGCTTTAAAGTAGTGCTGCAACATTAACATTTAGCAAAAGGCGATCTATACAAAAAACACGCGAAAGTGTATCGATTTCACGCGTATGTGCTTTTTAGTGCAAAAAAAAAAAATAAAATAAAATTTTTTCGCAATTCCCTAAATCCCTATTAATTGCACTGATGTTGATCGATCAATGTACAGAACGTCATTGGAAATATTCTACCCATCTTATTGAAAATACCAGATGGACGGTTAAACAAGCGAGCATACGCATATGCGACATCTTCGTGATGTGCCTGTAAAAAGCAAATTTGTTGAGGCTTCTTAATTAACTCTTGTGCAAAAGATTTGTGGTTGAACTACTGAGGGGGAGGCGAAGGGTTGGTAGAGGGAGGGGGTACTGTAATCCTGCAGTCTGCACGTTTTATCTATTGTTATAGTTAGCTGGTCTAATTCACAAAGCCGATCAGCAAAGCAAAATGCAAAAATGCATATTGTGCTAGCCAATCTGGCATGCTTCTCCATTTGTCATCGAATCACGATTCCCTCATCTATTAAGTGCTTATTTGCTTCTTCAATCATTTATGAAGGCTTTTTGCTTATCTATTAGATTGCCGATGAAAATAAAATATCTACCGTTGCAGAGAAACACAAAGAGAAGCAAAATATGCGACAGGCACACACGAACGAGATGCAAACATTGCAGTGGTAAATGAAATAAATTCGCGTGATGTTTCAGGCCTTTCAATGGCGAAGTTTTCTATAGTTTCACATAAACAAACGCAATGAGTTCTCTTTGTTGCCTGAAACAGTGACATCGGGGATCATGTCACAACTTCTGTATATATTACTAAAATATGAACTGTGAATCGATGATATCAAGAGGGATGAATAAGGAGTTCTCCATTGATTTCGCTTTTATATCAGCAGCACGAAGAACAAAGCAATTTTTGAGGTGTCACTCATTACGCAATTGTGTCCCTTCAATAACGAACATTTTTGCTAGGAGGAAACTCGATATCGATACACGCATTTTGCTATTTTCTTGCAGAACGGATGTTTATTGTGTTTTCATACCAATGTCATTATTGCCTTTGTTCCCTCACTATACCTACAAATCTCATAAGTTCATCTCTTTCAGTTTCAGTGATTGTGTTTTCTTGCTGCCTTCGGTTAGCTGTATGCTCCATAAGGCGCGATAGCATTAACCGTATTTTAAAGTGATTGTGGAAGTGTTGAAATTAAGTTAATGAATATTTTATCGAATTTCACGATACATTGTTACAACGTTTTTGGCATGTTCAGTTTTTTTGAATTTTTTATGAAAGGTTTCAATTTTTTGCGTTTAATTCCATATTTCGCTTTCATTTGAAAAATTAAGTATCGTATTGGCACCTAAACGTTTTGGATTATTCAATGCCACAGCACAATGTTGCTTTTATGACTTTGAACTTCACGCTCTCGGCTCATCAAACTTGTGAAAGAATTCCTTGAGTGATTCTCTCGCTAAGCTCTTCCTCTTATTAATGGTTCAATTGAACGCGTTTTCGTCCCATTTACTGTGACGGCGTTTTTCGCACGATTGGAAATATTTTCTCAAACGTTTTGTTGTTATCAATTTTACGGCAGAAACAACTCGGTTATTCTCAGCAGTTTTACTAAATCTTTTAACCTTTATGTGGGTATTAGTCGTCAACAAATATTATACAATGATCGTTGATTTCAATTCAGGAAAGAACACAATATGTACTGGGCAAACATATATTGTGCACAATATATATGCGAGAAAAATATATCGTAGGCGTCATCAGTCGTATAAATGTGAATAGAATTATTTTTTTACTACTGTAAATGCACTTAAAATATGTCAATATTTTTTGACATCAACAAATAAAAATCAGCTTCATATGCAGCTAGAAGTGAAAGTGCAAATGTAGTTTAATGCAGTTGTCGGAAATGCAATTAGCCCAATAATAAAATTGGTGAACTTACCGCTGGTAACCGATGGCGCTTGAAATTGTTATTTGGTTATGTGCATGGCAACCAATACGACGTCATTATTATTTGTTCAAAGCTTTCAACACTCATTATTTCGGGATCTCTATATGCTCTAACTAATGTTTTTTCCGTAGGATAATGTGCCAGAATGACGAACTCTACATGCCAATATTCGAAGTGAACTTTCGATTAAAGGACTCATCTCGTTTCCTGTGCAGCTTCACTGACCACTGAAAAGTATACAATCTGTATTCAACGAGAAGGTAAAAATGTAGTAAACATTCATTGAACTCATTCGTGATAACGTTTTCTAAATTCAAGTAGTGCTTGCACATAGGAATTCATTTTTCTTCATGTTGTGTTGATTAAAATTGGTTCCAAAAGATTTGTGAATCTCAATGCCCTCTGATATAAATAGTGCCGACCAACGATGCTACACGTTCACATTATTTACAGGTTTGTCACTGGACACTGCTGACCGTTCTCAACGGCTATTACGCACACGGGCAAGTCATTCTACCAATGGAAGACGCTAAAGGACGTATGCAGTCATTGCCAATTTCGAATCGGTGGACTTCACAGACGGTTTGTGTCAAAAACTGCAAATTCCTCAGTTCAATACCCCAGTGAAAGCTTTTTTTTTCTGATTTTCTTTTCAGATCTTCCTCAGCTACCGACTATAGCTGTCAAATATTATAGCATGTTATTACCTCGATATCATCCATGGACGTTCACTAAACAAAAAGCTATCCAAAAATGGCAAGGAACCACTGCCACTGCTTCGTGGAATATCAACCTTGCTTACGAAAATTTGCTGAAGAGGGAAAGAACTTAACGAGATTGTCACTTCCTTACAATGCTTAAAAGCAGCAAATCATACCAATCTATCAGTGTGTAAATATTCGATTATCGTACAGTGACCTATATGTAATCCGAGCACCCGCGTAGTACTCATTGTATATAAAAGCGAAGTTATGAATGGATTGGTGACGCACGTTTCTTCAGCACGTTTGTTTTGTCAAAAAGGTCATTTACATTGCGAAATTAAGAAAGCTTTTAGTAAACTCACAATTCACAGTACAAATCCGTCTCCATTACTGGTATCCTATTGAGCGTTCCTTCACTCTTATTGAAACGTATCAGGTAACGAGCGGTTATGCGTTTTTGAGCTTCCTGCACTTACATCTTTACTTATCGGCCAATTTTCGACTTCACTGATGCCACGTTTGAGAGCGTTCTTTACTGTATTTGTTAAACTGATTCTTACCCGGCTTCGGTACCACATCAGATGCTACCTGCGCTCAGCTCTCTTTGCCGTAACCAGTAATTTTTATGAACGCTGATGCTTTAAGTCATATAACCACGCGTAACCCTTTTTATCCTCAAAAAAGCGGCATCTTTTCTCATTGTGAACCAACTCTCAAGTACTCTTGTTGGAACCACCACTTCTTTATGCAACAAGTGCACGCGCTTTCCGATTTTCAAGACCCTTTCCTGTTTCTTTCTGTAGGTTTCTCAAATACGGGGCAAATCTTAGCCGAAGCAAGAAACAATATAGACCCATTCAACACGAATGTCATCCAGTGTCTCACGCAACACATCTTCTTTCTGCGCATATTTATGAGATACCTTGCCAGAGAGCTAACTTTCTTTTACTAAGGAAGAAAGTGCTGCAAATTGTTACAGGGATTGGGAACTGCGCAGTCATTATCGGCTGCGATGACGAAGGATTCCGCTCAAGAGATACCTCGTAAACCTTTCCGTCTAGCTAATAAGATGGCAGCTGAATGTATCGCTGTACTGCTGCTTACATTTACAGGTAGTCTTCTCCTTTTTTTCACCAAGGCACGCTAGATTAGCCTATTATCCTACTATTGGTGAGAGAAGATGGTGGCGAGGAAACAGCGCATGTAAACCTGTTAGTGCAAAATGTCTTCATGGGTGTTCAGAAGCCCGTAAACTTCTTGTAAGTTGCGAAACAACATAGCTGCTCAAGGCGCTAGTGTGAACTACGACAGTGTTTTTCAAAGATAGCATATATAGAAGCCATAATTCCACAGCTCACTGTATCATAGTGCCACTACTGTTATATGACAGTATAAAGAACAACGATTTTGATGTTTTAGCCACAGCAGTTGGTCTCGCAAGCTCAGCAGTGCTCGACAAGGCCATCGCTGTCGGCGCAACAATTTTCATCTTGGCCAGCAGTTTCGGCCATATCAGGCTAGTTTATTGTTTTGTGGAACATTCGTTCAGCACGATCATTACGTGCACCTTTATGTGGAATTGCCAGTATATTTGAATGAAAGATGTTGGATTTCCGAAAATCAGTTGCTAACAAATTATCCATTAAGCGATATCACCACTACACCATAGGAATGTTTATTTGTAACGATCGGTCTAATTATCGACATTTAACAGATACTCGTTTATAATTATGAGTGTATGGAAACTACTGCTGCTGGAAGTACAGTAGATTGACCCGTCGAGGCAACTATAGGAGCTGATCAGCCCTTTGTTTAGTCATATAAATTCAAGTGCGAGATCCACTCAATTTCAGTGAAGCAAAAAGGCCAAGAATAATTTAATAGTGAAGGAAAACACGGTGTGGAAGTTCACTGACCTTGGAGGAAAGTTATCACTGCAATCAGTGAAGATATATTAGAAATGCAAATTTTTTGCAGTGGAGGTCTATTCAATCCTGCTGTTACGTTGTGCGTTGCATTATGTGGTAAAATCAAGGCTGTGGATGCTGTCGCTATTGTAGTTGCCCAGTTATGTGGCTCGTTATTTGCCGCTTTTCTCCTCAAGGTTAAAACCTTCGAATTCTTAGAAATTTAATCGTCCTTACAGCTCGACAGCATTTTAGATATGACATACACAAAAACAGCAGCTAAGCATCAATTTGGGAGGAGGGAAGGGAGGAAGATGACGGAGACGTGTTTCATATGACAGACCGTTTCTCGAAGCACTGAAATAAAATGTGTTGGTCTGGGATTGCCTTCTGTGACAGAGTTCATCGAATGAACGGACCGCTTTATGAATAAATAAGTTGTCTGCGTTGAGTTCGTGCATAGGTTCATGCGTTGATCTGCAGTAGAATAAGCGAGTCAGTGAGAGAGATGCTTAAGTAAGCTCATAATAACCATTCTCGAGTGTCTGAATTCTCCAAACTGCTTATTGTATGAAGGTCGAGGTGTTAAGTAATGCAAATAAAACCAATGAAAAAATGCGTTGTCTGGGCGATATTGGCAGATCAATCAAGAGTTCCGTTAATAGTGTGCGTGTAATGTACTCTTTTAAATTACATTATAGCAGGCAAACGAATATTCCATCGGGGTTGGCGCGACTGCAGTTTTGCATACCGCTGATTTGATGGGGAATTTTGCAAGCTATTGCCAGTAAATAAAACATGCCGAATGGTGTCATCATACTTCAACTGACTCGACTATCCCTGCAAGCCTTCCACAAGTGATTCGATCCTCTACAATCTGATCCTTGCAGAACCAAAATTGGTCGATTATATACTGGTGAATTTTTTTCGTCAGTATATGTCCAAAAAGGCAAGCGGGAGCTGAGCCAGTGAAAGAGGTGCGAGAGGTCCCGGTGTCGTTCACCGGCCAAGCCCCCACTTGTCCAAAAAGCAAATTACCCCGAAAGTGGAGGATTTGACGTGTCCAGTGGTGATGGCGAGAGAGTTAATGGCACTAGAATACCGCAGTTGGGGAATAACATACCGCAGTTGGGTAATAAGTTGGGGAAAGGCTTAGCGAATACCAGCATTGAGAATAGAGCCGACGGCTGCGCAAGTGGAAGTGGAAGAGGGAGCGAGCCTGGACAGCGGAAGCGGGCCCCGAAGTGGCGGCGACGACCTTTTCTTCGTTCATCCGACGATGCACTTTCACGTAAATCTATTGCTATAGTTTCATCCGTTGTTGTCGTTAACCCTGTCGTTTCCACTGTGTTGACATTCCTTTGGGGATGTCATTCTTGCCAGTGCGATTCGAGACGTTGATACGATTGGGAAAGAATGCAAGGCTTTTGCTTCGTGTGACCGATGTTTTTTGTGTTTACATCAGGGGAGCTCAACATTTTCTGCAGAGACGATTTTCTTCATAATCCACTCCTAATAATAGTCGAAGGAATATATCTTAGGTTCGCGATTCTGCGAAGGTACAAATTGGTGTGCTGCTTTTGAATGGGCAGATTATTGCGACGCACAGTAGTCATGTTATTCTCACCGAATTTCTGCGTTGTGTAGCGTCAGTATTGTTCGGCTAGAAATGCCAAGGCAAACCTATAGCAACGCTCATGCTCTGCAGAGAAGGCGTTCGCATAGTTCGCTTTAGAAAGTCAGTTTACAAGCGCATACAGGCAGCTGAAGGCCATGAGCATGTTGTATTTATTTTAGTTTCAAACTGGTTTCATTGCTTTCAACTGCCTCCGTAAACCTTTGTTCCTGTTCAGCTGAACTCTTGAAATCTTCTTCGCCCAAAGTGCGCATGCAGTAAAGCAGTCTAATTCGACCCGTAGTCTTTTAAAAACAACTCAGTCATCGACATTTCAGCGCCCCAAAAACAACATTTGCTTAATGTGGCGGATTGCTTCCACAACACATAGTGCACATCTTTATCATGCACTATTGCTATATTCCCCAGATATGTTGTTGTAGCTCGTCATAGAACACATCTCAACAGAATATGATCAAATTGCAGGTGATCATATCAGACGAGCAGTATCAGATGCTTCATGGCGGAGCCTCATTGATTAATTCCGATTATCAATGGTGGCAGGTGAGGGGTCCTATACTATAAATACTAAAATATTTCCTTTGATTCCTGAAAATTTAGTCTTACTTTTTGCAGAAGGTCCTGCTAATAAGCACTTCACAATGCTTCCAATTTCTTCGTCGAAAGTTTAAATTTTTTCCTTGCAACGGTATTTTCCACGTCTGAGCTTCGAGCTCTTAAAGTTGGCACAATTCAGCAAGATTATAAGTATTTTTGCGAAAAAATAGCCACTTTCCAAAAAAATTTCACTAAAATTGAGCTTGAAGTTTCGAAAGAAGCTTCTTTACACAATTGCTCGGTGCTTTCTGTTCTTTTCGTCATGCAGTGTTCAGCGATTTTTTGTTAGTAACCATTTGCAAAAAGAAACGCAGTTCCCGGAAAGAAGGAACCTCACGTGAAGGTTTATAAAAAGTGAAGTGTCGTCTCTCTCTAGAACTGAAACCATTGTAGTTAATTTCACGTTGGTAATTTCATTATGTAATGCAGTACTTGCGTCACGCTCACTTACTCTCTGAGATCGCACAGAGTTAGGATATCAATGCATATTTTGCGTTATGAAAGCATGTTTTGATACTTACGCTATTTGTGTATCTGATCCATGGAGTGTCCTCAAACTACATGATGAATTGAAGATTCTTTCTTAAATTACGTGGCGCGATATTCACCACTTTTGATAGTATCGTAATGAAATTCTCGAAACGAAGGAATCAGCGATTAGCCACTATAACTCTTTGCGTACCCTAAATATTCAACGATTTTAATCTGCAGGTGTTTGTAGCAGAAGTGATTATCACATTCACGCTCTGTCAAACAGTTATGCTGACAGCATTTGATACAAGCAATTTTCTTCTTGCGCCTTTAGCCATCGGTCTTACCCACACGATGAATATCCTCGGGACGTAAGTTATATTCCTCGTCACACTGCAATTGTCGTCTAGTATCGGCTATTAATTGTAACAGTAAGCAAAAAGTGTGATCTTGTTGGCACTGCACGAAACTACATCTCTTTCTGACCACCGTCATCTCCGCTCTATTGAAAAGCTATGCACAGAGCTCACTTATTTATCGCGCAGCTTCGTTTAGCATCACTGCGCTATGTAAAACACTGCACACTCACGTTAATAGTAGTCATCGAATACCATGACCAATTTTTTATTAAAACAGTGAAGAAACGCTGTGTCGGTATTGCGGTTCGAAATTTCTGCATTCTCTTAATGCTTCCAAATTAAATCGACAGTGAAAACTTTTCTTAGAAAGCCAAACTGAAGCAAACGTTACTAAAATTGTAAAACGTTTCTTTCAGTTTAAGACAAGTTGTCTTGTGCTTAAGGAATCGTAGCACTTATAAGATTTTATGTTGCTATTAGCGAGCTCTTTGATTCCAGAGGCATCAGAAATACTCGGGGCACTTGTTCACTTTTCAACCTCCAAAGTGAATAAGAATAAGAATAAGAAAGTGAATAAATCTTCGGAACGTTTTGAGTGAGGACTCCAATTGTGAAGCCAGTGTGCTGTTTCCTAGTTGCACGCACTACAACTGTATTTTAGAGGCAAGCTGGGAACAAGCATGAATCCAGCTCCAACTTTTGGTCCTGCAGTCGTTGCTTCCATGTTCGGAATGGGAAATCTCGTATGGACACGTTATTATATATATTGGGCAGCACCAACAATCGCCGCATGCCTCGAGTCATTTCTTTACAGGTTAGAATGCACTTTTTTCAATTTCATCCATTCTTACCTTCTGATAATTGATAAAAACTGTAGAATTCATAATGTCTTCTAAAAACTGATACAAACTGTAGAGTTCATAATGTATCTGTGAGCCCGAAGTAAGACAGTGCGAAGCCTAGCGGTATAGGAGAACTAACGATGAAATATTGGACATGGCTTCAACTAAAAATGCGGAAGCCCAGCGACAATCACCTCAGCGCAAATGCTCCTGCTTTTTAGTGCTAGCAGCAGCAACGGTAACGAATAGGTTGCCTAGCAATCACCGGCTATCTGCGCCATTTTTTTCTCTTATAGATGCCGATAACACTGAATTAAGCGCATTAGCAAAAGGGCTTTGAAGATCGTCTTGCTAATAACATGTTGCAGCACCCGTTTGATGATGTCGAAAATTATGCTTCTTTAGCAACTTTTTAAAATTAGCACAATCTTTTGGAAATCAATCTAGGCATGAACTAATAGGAAAGAAAACAGTAGTCTCCATATTCAGAACCGATCTAAAATATTGAGATATTCACATTTTGAGTATCATTTAGATCTAAAGTGCATTCATTTTAGAGTTTTCTTCACTAGGAGTGGAAGCCGATTGTTATAACGAGCGATGAAGTAATGATTCGAAGTATGTATACATTAGCAAAAAGCAGGACTGTGGCAGCACAGGACGAATTGCTGACATGCGGACGAGCCAGTGACCGGTTGACTCGTCATCCCGTTTACACATCTGTTTACTAAGCTAGCCAAGTGTGTTTATAAGCCTAGTTCAGAGAATGTTACTAAATGCGAGTGGCTTTTAAGGGAGCCCAAAGAGAAAGTCTAGATGATGCCATCGTAGCGGCTGAATGAATTCTTTGTTGTCAGCTCGCTAAATCACTTGTAAGCTCTCCGTCGTGCACAAGAAGCAACATGCTCAGTACTCGTGTTTTCGACGCTTTCAAACTTTATTTGTTGAAATAATTAAGAAGGAAGAAATTTCAGTGCAAACAAATTTTTCCTCTGCAAATCCCCTACTTAACATTACTTTTCCAAACATCCCCTCGCATTTATTGCAATTATACCTGCCATGCACTGTAAGAAGTTTCTACATAAGAATTCAACGAAGATGTAAAAAAAAAAAGTTGTTCATTATAAATGCTAAGAATTGTCCAGCGATTTGTGTTCTCGCTTATGAAATGCACATTTTCTCATGCACAACTTCATTCACATCGGAGCAAAGAATCAAACGTATGGCATCATATTTTATTGGCAAGAACTTTTTAATGGCATGAAATGAGATTAGGTACTCGTAGTTGCTGCAATCAATAAATCACAAGAAATCCACTTCACAAAAACTCCTTTGAATAAATAAATGTGTTATAAATGTGTTGAAGTTACTATCTCAGCAAAACAGTTATAATCATTGAGTTCCAAAATGACTAAACTAATATGAGAAGCTTTCACATTTCTACAATTCCCGTTAAGAAGACGCACCGTTAACGCACATTACAAGAACGACAAGCATACCTGGTGGTGCAATTGATATGGGACATTTGAGAATTTATTCACTCCTATACGTTATGACGACATGGAAAGCGATCCCCACAGCCACTGGAAAATAACACGCTGATGCAAGGGGAAATTTTTAGGCACAAGCACAAGTGAACAAACGGTCAACCTTTATTGTGCGACGACCGATCGACCGCAATATTAAGCACCTCTGTGGCGAGATTCGATATTTCTATTTTCTGAGATTACAGAAAATTTGAGCTGCTCCTCATTTTTATGCGCAAAGTCTGATATTTGTCATTTCTCTTCGGTTAGGACACCAGTCAAATACCATGCTACTCCCTTTCAGAACCATCCCAGTCGGACATCACGACAAGCTCATGTTTATTCAAGAGGTTTGCAGGTGCGGTGAAGGCATCCTTCTTTTCAAGAAGGTCCTATCTTTCAAACAGGAACCGAACGTTTCAAACTCATTTACTGAACTTCAAGAGATCGAAATATTCGCCCATTCTGTAATCACTGACCGTTAGAGGTCATGTTCGAATGGTGAAACACAGTATGCTGACAAGAAACGTCATTCAAAATGCGTCTTCTGTATGTGCCGCATCATACCTCTGAAGAATATTTTATATTACATTATGTACAAATGTCCGGTTAGGAGGTTCTGAATGGCTCCAGTTTGCCGCATACATTTAAAAGGTTAATAGGTCACATTGCTATGTTAATCATGCATCATGAATTTCAATTGAGTAAATTGGGTAAATTAGCAGTTGTGGAAAACCAAGAAAATAGGATAAATTGAATAAGTGAAAAAATGGAACAAATTCAGACTTGCGAAAAAAAGAAAAAAAGCAGCCCGTGAGATGCTTGAAAAGATACTCCTGCAAGGCAACATTGGTTGGACCGCATAATGAGAAGAAAACGAAGAAATTTGAATAGGGCTGGATGATTTGTTAATTAGCCCAAGTGAAGGCATTATCGGCATGGGTTAATTCTGACGGAGGGGTGTTAAAAGATCAATCGATAACACTCTTCTATCCATTTTCGGTTCTTACAACGTTTGATTGAAGATACCATCGTCAACATCGAACGTCGTAACGATCGGTGATTGATTTTTGCCGCACTCCTTGAGTTGCTCACATAATTTCAACGATTTGAATGAATTGTTCGTCATTTCGGCAAAAATAATTGCAATATTCGGCTCGATTATCATAAGACACCGTCGCTTATACTGAAATTTCTAGAATATTCTTAGCGAGGAGGATGAGTAACAATGGAAACATTGGAACTTCCAAACATCATAGAAAACACCTATTAACGAATGTGCGCAAATACTTTTAATTACTGAGGGTGGTGATCAATGTACAGCATAGTGTTTCAGCAGTTACGCAGAATTTCCACAGAGAACTCAAGATTTTAAGAGTCGGTGAGTTCCCTGTGTTGTGTACTCAGAAAACACAACCCATGGCTAGCAGCTAATTTCCAACTGATTTTCTCATGCAAACAGATGCAGAAAGCTTTATGTTTCTTGCGTAATTACTGTTGGATAGAGAAAACGCTTATTATCGAAGTAAAAACAGCGATACGAAAATCGACCTTGGGCAACCTTCTGCATTCATGTTTTAGTTGTTTGTGAAGGACACGTTTGCTGGGTACATGGCCCCCGAAGTGTCCGTACACCGTTTTTTGCGTATGCTGACAAAGCTCGCATACTTCATCCGGCGTTAAGGATTCATATACTTGCACCTGCAATCAGAATAGCTTGATAGGCAATTTTATCACAATATTCTTATTTTGGGGCTAGTCTTTTTCACCTTTAAGGAAGCTTTTGTCAGTATTAATGGCTCTACCATATGGTCCTCAAATATATTCCAAGAAAAGTGTTGACTATAAGCACTGCGCGCTGCACAAATGGAGTGGCTAAATCTCTACCCATGCTCACACAGGTTTTTATTTATTTCTTTATTAGAGTAGTAGAAAATGCTCGCCATTTTTAGAATACATCCACGAATCATCGTCATACCTTACCTGAATTATAACGATTATAGCCGTTACCGTGAATACCCTCATCTACTCTCGTCACCTTGCCTCAAAATGCCTGCAAGATCGAATAAATCCTGTAAAATCCTTCAAGCTCTACACTCGTTTTTCCATTTTAGAGACCTGATGATCGAATAAATCCTGTAAAGTACACTCATTTTTGCGCTTCCCAAAATTATATCACGATAAGAGAACTGAAGAAATTGGAAAGGAATCTAAAGAGCTGACTGAATCGAAGATAGGCACGATTACATAATACAGCACAGATCCATTTGTTGATTTCAATTAATTGCGTGAACGTTGCAAACATTTCACATTGGGAACGGAATCACAACACTGTCTCTATGTCACGTGACAGAATTCACCAATCAATAACGTTACAAACGTTTAGAACTATCGAAGAATTCCACTAAAATCAAGAAGAAAAACAGTGAATTAAATTACTGTCATAAACCAACAATGCCTAGGGCTCGAAATCAATTTCAGCGATTACCATAGTTCATGGCATTATTGAACAAATTAGTAAAACACATCAGGAAGGTTGAAAGGATATGTGCTTTTTTTTTACAAATCACCTTTCATACGAGGATGCGGCGTAAATACACAAAATAATTGTTAAGGCAGCCTATCTTAGTAGACTGGTCATTTATGCACTTATGACCTAGACGCATGCGGTAGAACTAGTACATGCAAATTTGATGATCTCTGCTGGGAAATGACTGGTCATTGATGACTTCAATGATATCGGCTTCTCGAAAAAAGGTAAAGAATGCACCATATATGTTTGGAATTCTGTTTAGAATAAAATGCTGAATGCTAAAGGGAGCGACAATAGCACTAGGACACTGCTTATGCGGTTTTCCTTTTTACATCACCTCTCCAAACGAAATCGGACTGAAAAGCGCAGTAACGTGCCACAGAGGTCACTCTGCAGAACTCTTCGTAGACAAAGGAAAACAAATGGACACATCCGTATGAACCTCGATAAACTCTCAGTGGATAATTTGATAGAGTGAGGTAGTTGAAAGAAGGGAAAACAACAGCAGTACTAGTCTATACGACCAAAAGAATAAACATACAAATGCAGAAGAACTATTTTTGCGCTCCAAATTACGTCGCCGCAAGCAATTCTAAAACTGGATTGTGCACTGCTCATGCAATAAACCTAAATTTTGTTTCCCGATCAATATATGCTTCGGCTAACTCAGAGAGTGCTACTTTTGTCTCGCAATCACGAAGGCCGACGCATTATAGCTGGATGGCCAACGTTTACAGATACGTTCAAAATAAACGCCCACATTTCCAGATAGCTCCTGATCGTCGCTGTGTTCAGTTGATGCGTCATCGAGTTTCTCATCTAGAGGCGATTTTTCCCACATCACGTCATTGTCGTCGTAACTCGATTACGAAAACTTCACATCTGAAATAAAATGATTAACGAAAACGATCGACCAAAAGCTAAGTGGAAAACATATTAGTATAAAACAATAATATCTGAAGAAAATTACAAAAAAATGGCTGTTTTGTGGAAAGGGGACTGCTCACTTCGGGGAATTAGCCATATGTTTCTTTTTTTTGTTTGATGCACTAATGCACGGATTTTTTTAAAGAAACAGAAGTTATTTCAGTAAAGAAAATGAATCGAGTGACACTTCGAATGCCAAGTGCTTTCCAGTCTTGGTTCGTCGTCCATCTATAAGAAATCAAACTTATATCGTCTCCAAATTCTTCAATATATAATATCCATACAAAGACACCCTCCATCCCATAAACTGGTGCTCGATAATGAGTTCCATGCATATGGACAATGAAAAATGAAAAATAAATGAAAACCTGGCTCATTTGCCCCAAGAATAGCAGCTGTATCCATAGCCATTAAGTAATCGTTCTGTCATCTCAGCACATCCCAGCCCGATCAGTATGCAAAAAAAACTTTGAAAGTTTGCTGCTCCTCATACTGTATTGATAATGCAGAATATAGAAAGCTAAACACTCATCATTTTCCTCAAATTCGGCCTACATTCAACTTAAATTTATCTCCAGGAGCTTAGTTTGAAAAGAACTTATTTTAAATTTCAGTTGTGCAGGCTTCGTTTCTTGAGGCAATACGTCCAACAGAAATTTTTGTAAACTCTCGATTTAAGCGCCACGACATGAATATTCGCTATGACAACTATTTAAAACAACAATTTCGTTGCTCTTCAATCAGCATAAAGTCAACTTGCTTCAAGATTACCATAACAGTAGTAACCAACGCCGGTATCATCATCGAAAATCCTGCGAATGCAGGCGTATCATCTCATGCTGAACTTCATAATAAGCTCTCGCGCTCAGCAAATTACTTCTTTTCTCGCGTAGTCATGCGCCTTATGAATTTCATTTCTCAGCAGGTCTCTCTAAAGCTCCGATAGCCGAAAATTCGAAAGCAAAATCGTGCAGGAAAATTACTCACCTTCATGTATTTCAAAGGTATTTTCAATGTCAAGACGCACGATACACTACCCATAAATAAACACCACAGATTTCCAACCATAAAACATTTTAAGCTGCATAAATTTCATTTGCTTGCAATAATTTCATCATTTAAATAAACCATCCCATTCAACGAAACAATAAAATCCCTTAATTCGTTGCTCCATAGTGCTAAATTAACATTTAACCACTCATTTTACGCTTCATTCAACAAACTAACAAACATAAAGATGAAACGATGATAAGATTATAGTGTAGCAAACAGGAGAAGGTGATCAATGAAGCGGGTGTCATAAAATGAAGTTTGCTGGAGAATACGAGGTGACGCACATGGCACACTCAAAACATTTGAAGGAAACATTTAAAACAGAAAAGCCTCAATGAGCGGAAAAAATACTCTGGAAATTTAGCTTTCCTCGAGGAAAAAATTTCGCTGAAAGTCGACAAAATCGATCGAAGTAAGAAATGGGAACTAAAAATCATATGCATGCACAACTTGAGGTTTGAAATTTTAGTTGAGTTAAGTCATTCCTTGGAGTCATATTTCTTTTTGCGAAAGATGACCAATTCTATGCCGTATAAACCACAGCGAACACAATATTGCCCCATGAAATCTGCCAACCAGTTTGTGAAGGATGAAAAACAGTTGGCTTAGCGCAAACGATCGCCACAGGTAGCCAGAGTGCAACTGACCAAGGTGCAAGTAATAAAGATACAAATGACCGGACACTTGGTGTCGAAGCAATCTTCGGACCAAATTTTTCATGAGCGTCGAAAGACAAAAAAATATGACCAAGACTTCGAATGTTTTCAGAACATACTTCAACTACTGTTAACCAACAACAGCGCCATCAAGGTAACCGGCGGCTGTGGATGGGACAGTTCAATCTGGGTCCAGAAGGACAAATCGACGCTACTCGACGCGTGCACTTGTGCAGCACGACACTTGACGTTAACCGATATTTTTCACTCAGGCCAACTGCGTTTTTCTATATTACTCACACCACAACGCCGTTACAGTACCAGCGAACGAGATATTTAATTGCGCAGTTTTGGTGCGGAAAGTAGTTTTTTCTTTGGTGAGTAGCCTGTTGAGTAGTTGAAAAGCCTAAGGGTCATAGAAATAAAGTGCATGAGCTCCGTCAGCCTGTTCGAGCTCAAGAAAAGGTCGGCCTGAACTCCTCTTCATTAAAGAAATACCAAATACCTCCAAACCAATGAGTAGGCCTCATCTCTAATTGATGAGACAACGATAATAGTATCACATAGTTAGAGGGTGTATTTTAGATATCGACTATCAGAATGTCTCATGAGTATGGAGTGCTCACCATCCGTAAAACAGGAGAGAACGGGAAAGGAGATAGTACCTATAATGGTCTTCGGTCATCCTTACCTCGATTTCTATGTTGGCACTCGGTCACCCTTATTCGGATTTTTCGTAGCCATGCTAATCTGCAGAACAGCGTTCAGCATCGGAAGCAGCAGTAGCGTCACCATCATCCAAACAAGATTTTTGCCATTACTTTACAATCTGTTCAGTAGCGGCAAGAAAAACGTCATTACTGTTTTGCTTCCGTGTTGCAGTGAAGCACGCTGCCACTTTTTCATGAATCTGTACTTGCGATCACCTTCCGTACAATTGAAGGTGGACGAGATATCAGCTTACGCATTAGTGGCCCAACCCCGCAAAACTTTTTCCATTTATGACAGGACGTGATTTGTGACACCGTTCGTTATCGATTCGGAAGTAACCTTTCATTCGTTACCTCTGAGATCATCCGAAATATACAGAAAAGGCGACGATTGCATGATGGACTTCTTAGCATAGTTTCTTACAAATTTATAATTTTATTCATCGGCACATGGATTTCATTTCAGACAAAAAACTGACAAAAAGGATACGACTTAAAATATAAAATAATAGAAATTCTTCATTTCGATCACGATTGACTGCACTGGTAAATGTGAAATGGAGCAAAGAATAGAAGAAAACTCATCAAGAAAAGCAAAACAGTGAACTGAAATCAACTAGCGATCAACAAGTGATTATCTCTAAGCTAAACAACTCATCTGTAACGTTCAATATAAACATTCTAACTCATGATACTATTAACGAAACAATCGAGTAGATGCGTTTCCGGTATACAATTACATCACAACACATTAAATATAATATTTCTAATGCTCATTACGTAAAGAGATGCCTCAATTTGTTATAAACAAGCATATACATATAAAAGATATCATTCATTGAATCGTTGCATTTCGACCGCTAAAAAGAGGAAATTAATAAAAGGCTTGATGTGCTGAAATTTGCTGATTTGCTTTTTACTGATTTCACTAAACGCATATTTTTCATATCATTCAAATAAAGCTGTTTTACTGTTTGAAAATTTGCGCTCTCCAATAATGGGAAGGCATCTTCGAGAACATTTGTATCGACAAACACGAATGCTTACAGCACGCATACAGTCACCTCTAATTGGGATTATGGTTAAAATAGGGCTAGAGGATCGATCTTGCAAATTCATTATGCCAGCCGTGCAATTTTTGACTGAAGTGGAAAAAAGGCAACTCTTGGGACATGTTACTATTATCCAATTGCAAAAGTACAGCGACCAAGTCGATTCTAGCAGATGTCGGATTTCAGTTATCAAACGTCTCGTCCTTTGATGGAGGTTAGTGGGACGACTGACTAACACCGAATTGAGTTGAAATTCCCTGACACTGCGGCCAGACGAGGGAATGAGTCAAAGGGCAATCACAACTAGCAAAATTTTACCAATTACCTTACTGGGTCCCCATAAAGAAAATTTTCAATGGATAAAAGGCATATTTTTGGACACTTATGAATTAAAGGGAACAGAAATGAAGGCTGTAAAGGCTAGATAATTTCTAGGTATGCAAAGTCGCCCAACTATCATACTGATCTTGTAATTTATAATCAAGGAAGTAAAGGTAGAGGTGATAATATGAGAGCGCTCACAACATATTTGAATTAGTGACAATGAGACAGGTATATTAATAAACCGAGAGACCTTGATAAAAAAGATGTAAAACTTTTGAGATGATCGGATCAATGGAAAGAATTCGGTACGTTAACGGAGTTACGTTCACTTCCAGTGCATCAATCAAGCTGCACGCAATTTCAAGAGCATAATATGACAAGCAAAATTCGCGAACAATTAACTCACTGCACCTCTCATTCGACAAGTCATTTCCTTTCCAGAAAACTGTGTTATTATTATAAGTGGACAGAGGATGTTTTTGTTTCCTTATTGAAAGTCCACCGATTATCAATTTCAAAAAACAGTAGGAAGATTTGTAGCTGCTGTCACATCGGTCCAATTCAGCATCTTACTTGTTTATGGTACTCTACTTTTATAAGGCAGCCACATTGAAAGCTTCCTCCCCCATTTCAATAACTATCACAAACCCGATTTTACGGAAACTTGAATCTCATATCTGCTTAACTTATCGTTGACACCACAATTACGATCTCAGAAAAAAGATCGGAATTTTCCATAGTGTCTATATGAGAAGTGAGTGGCACGAACATCTTACACATATAAAGCTACAATGTCAAGCGCATAAAGCTATAGTGAGCACATAGCACCACATTTACCATTCAACAATCGAGTATTGATGATTTTCTTGAAGAATGCGACCAACTGTGAACGTGTCAGTTGCGTTAATATGGAAAAATTGAGTTGTGTTCATATATTGCTCTACGCTCAATGAAATAACCGAATATTTTGGGTCCTCAATATATTCTTTCATTCAGTTCTCTCCTTCTTCGAACTATTTACCTGAAAAGAGAACAGAAAAGGATAGTGTTAACAACTCATATGGCAGATGTGATGCTAATCTTCATCGGCATATCACTACTATCAATAATATTTCATAGTTAGTTTTATGCCTAACGAAGATGCATTATTGCACTCATATATTCCACATATATTTGATTACGATGCATATATAAATTTGTCAAAGGGATATGTATAGATCACAACAAATAAACAGTCGGCTATTTTACAACAATATTTTGAAAGCGCAACAGAAGTTGATCAGTGGGCAATTATAACAATCAATGATAACAAATAGAGAATAGCGTAGTTTAATGTTATTAACGCACTATTTACAATATCGAAGACAATTTTCAGTGTGGTTGCAGCAATAATCAACGGGATTTTGGTCATCACAGTATGACAATACTGGGTTAACAACATAAACGAAGGAACACGTTGAAAATACGCTCCGTTAAGAGTAATGAGCACAGTATGCACTCAGTTCTCTCGGTGACTAGATCTAGCAAAGTTTCGATGAGTTCGCAAATCCCTCCCATAGGTCTTAAATATTGGCGAGAGTGGATTGAGGTGCTGTCAAATGTCACTTTATTTATCGGACTTTCTATTTCGTCTGTAAAATAGTAAACGCTGAATGTAGCTGTTGAAAGATAGAACATAAAGGAGCAACTGTTTCCTCAACAACTTCACCACTTCAAGAAAAGCAGACATTATCGAAAAACGTTTCTTCTGGGGTTCGAGGTAATTTGTGACCAAGCTGAATCTGGCAAACTAAAAAACAGCATAGCAAGCAATGGTGAGTTCTTTTGAAGGTGAACTCGCAGATGAAGTCATATTCAACGAAAACAAAGCTTTGATGGAAGTTGGACATTCAACTACAAACTCCTCAGCGGGACACATCACTGGAAGCTTCTAATCGCTCTTGCCAAGAATGTTAGCAAGCGACTGAGCGCCCGGCAATGCGTCGCTACCTGTTGGACTATCAAATACATTCATAACGTCCATTGCGAGGATGAATGGCATGACAGTTTCAATCGATAAATTACCAATGAGTCCCGAGAAAAAGAGCTCGACAAGCACCGACTGCTTGAACCACCTCAACGTTGGCATAAGCATCAGCAGCTGGCCATATCGATCAACTGTTGCATATAGGTTTGAGGTGAGTTGTGCGGCCGCAGATCCACTATCAGCTTCTGAGGTACTGTCGTCGCAGTTTGGTGCTCCTGTTGCCAGAATGTGATCGTAGAGTTCTTGAAGTGCTTGAGTATGCACATTACGCACTTGTGAATCCAACGATGCTCCCGGCAAATCTATAATACTTTATGTCAACCTATGAAGACTTAGATATCATTACTTTACTTTCCAATCCCCGCCTCTAAATAAGTGATAAATGGTACTCTTTATGCCAAGTTGAAATACATAAATCCTTATTTTGCGAGCTATTCGACTCATATCCTTCTCTAAGCTTGACTTTGTCGTGCTTAACCGTTAGTGGAAAAACTATGCGCTAGGCTCGGTTAAAAGCCATAGCGGCTAGTTGCAATGTAGCTGAAATGCGTTCACCACAATTCCCAGAAAGACCTGTCCTACCTTATTGCACATCCTCGTCTAGACGAATTTCCTTTTCAGCGCCATCGCTGCATTCATTACCCACTGTGAACGGTGGCCTTCAATCGCAGAATGCAAACCGGCAGGTAAACGGATTTGACACGCTTATCTGATGAGAAGTTTTCTAATCGCGAATAAGTAAATCTGCTGAACGTGTCGTGTTAAAAACGGATTCAACAAAAAAAAAAAAAAAAAAAACTCGCCATTCGCGGTGAAGGAAATTAGTTTCAAATAGGCGAACTCCATTGCTGACAGTTTTAACTCTTCGAAGCGGTGGACCAGTTTCAGAAGAAAGTTGATTTGTTCGTTCACCTCCTCAAAGCGTTCTGTTTTCAGCTGACCTGAAATTTAAAAAAAGACATACACTTGCTTAAACAGTGATGTGGAGAAAGGATTCTGTTATGAGTCTCCAGCATAGATGGCGACCTCTTTACCTTCAAAACGAAACCTGTTCTCAGCTGGTATAAGATGCGTAATTAGCGAAACGCCAACAATGCATTAAAGAAAAAGAAGACGAACGACTACACACATACTATATGTGTGTTTAACATGAAGATGTCAATAGTATGGTATGAGAAGAGTTTCCATTGTTGGCAGACATTTCAAGCAAGAAGGCAAAAAGCGCTGCTATCATCCTTCATACTACATCTGTAGCTTCGAAAACTGATCCACCTCTGTGAGGCCAATCAATAGCAGCTCAAAAAAGTGCGAAAACCTCAATAACGACGTTCTTTTAAGCGAACATGAATCTTGATAAGAGTCCAAACCTAGAAGTTAGAACAATTTCACTAACACTTTAACTATATCGACTAAAATCACGAAACATAACTCAAGAGATATTGAAACAAGATTTTTAATTAGTGCAGAAGAGAGTAGAAGGAGCTGCAGCGATGTGCGCTCCTGCATTCCCTTCTCCTCTCTAATTACTTTCAAAAGTTACCAACATTCAATAGCTATCAAAACACAACTCCCATGTTTTCATTAATCCGATTCCTCACCCCAATCATGATGAAAAATTATTTTCTGCCAATTCTACGGCGTGAAACGAAAAGCCGATCGCTGCAAAATATACGAAAACTGCTTTCTGCCTTCTCGTTGGTTTTTTTTTTTTTTTTTTTAAATTGAGAGAACAACGTAAATACAGGGTATTAGCATAAAAACCGCCGTAATGCGTACATCACAGTCATCGAGTTTCATAACTCTCGCCTCAACGGATTTTGATTTGGAATTGCCCAGCAGCGAGACAAACAAACACACAGATGTAAGAGTGCCTATGTACACATGCAATAAGCCTGTTATAACGCGCTTTATAGATGCTAATCCGCGACAGCAAGTTTTCCATTTGCAACAAATAAAAAGTATGGGATAGATCCCCGTTCAACAAAGCAACATTAAGCGACGCAAATACACAGACACGACTCATCAAGGATATTAAACATGCATCCCAAGGGCAACGAATGTTTTACGGATCGTTAGAAGGCAAATGCCTAAACAGTAGCATATATATCTTTGATCGCGAGAAGCAGCTAAGCATAAACACAACAATGCCGAGCATATCACCAATGTAAAACTGACCAATTCGAGAGCAAGCACTGAGGTGTGTGCTCATCGCCGAAAGCATATTGTTGAGACAAAACTGACTGGAACACTGCATCAATCCGAGTACGAACACATCACACCATTTCGACTTCATTGTACTCTCGAGAACTGATGCACTGCAACAAATTCGTATAATTTACGCGACATCATATCGTGAACATTTGCGGTTTTCTTTGCATACTTTTCAGCTCCTTTGCATTTCCGTTTGCCTTTATGGCTGTACTGCTGTACTTGCCGATTGAAGGTATACTGATTCACGGTAACCACAAGAATACGCCACAACTGTGCTGTAGCAGCAGTGCGGTAACCACCGACTGCGGGTTAAAATAATGCAATGCTCTCTTTGAAAATGGCAGCCGTAACGGCAATGAAGGTTCATCCATGCCCCAAAATTAGACATCTCCGGTGCGAATGACATACACTACGGCCCCATATATTCATGCGAAAAAGGCTATTGATCATAACTGATTCCTCACCATTTACACTGCTATATTTCACACCCGATAACAGCGGATCCACATGATCTATACGATGCCGTTTCAAATCTATTCGAGCTTGAGAAAAAATTACCCTTAATTCAATAGTGTCACTGAAAAGCCATCAAGATAACCTAAACGACTACAAGCAGTATTATTCGAAGGAGGGGCAATCTGGCAATAGGGTTACTTTGAATGAATAATGAAAGAGAATGTTACTTTGAACTGAGTGCTTTGATGTTTTTGATCCAATGCACCGATAGGAATAGCAACCTCGAAGCAGTTTCACATACGAACTGAATATTGAGTTCACGCGGCATCGGATGAGGCACAGGCAGTTCGAATCTTGCCTTCTGAAAATTAATTACAGTATTTAAGAAGGAAAAGCATGCGTTAACTCAACAGCAGATGACAGGCATACGAGGCGTCATTAGGGGATTTAAAAAATTGCACTATAGGAAGTGCTGATATTTACGTCTTTGTTAATGCGACACCAAAACGATGAACTAAAATAGTATGTCGGGAAAATTACTGCCAAAATTTTTGCAACGTTTCTTGCGAGTATACAAAGGATTGTGCAACGAAGTGGAAAAGCCAACAGATCAATGCGCAGGATATGTATTCGATAGGGCAATGAAATTAACATATGCTGACTTCTGGAATGAGCATATCGAGCAAGTTGCAATATGCGAAATCTAACGCTCGATTAGATCGGTGACTTACCTCAGCATTCAAAAGAATTGCACCGTCGTCGGATATTGACGATGCAGCTCCACTTGAAGAGGGTGACGATGACTGCGGCAAGCCGACTACGGTACTTACGTCGATGCCCGATTCATCCTCGCCCATAGAGTCCTTTGAAAAGTGATTTTCATAGGCGTATTTAAATGTTTCATTAATTGTAAGGGGCACGCCGTGGAAAGAATGAAGCAGTAAAGAACAATAAATATATCGCTTCCGCCCGCCAAATATTTTTGTAATATATGGATACTTTCAATGACGCAGAAGTGGCGTTATTCGAGCAAGCTCCTTTTGTCATGAAACATTCCAAACCCATCTCTCATCGGTTACTGCTTCGCGGTGCCAGATATCAGAATGAGCGGGGCAATATTTACATCTATGGATATTCATTCAACAATTATTCAGTAACAACGTAAGCTAGGAAGGAAGAAGTAGCAGATGAAAAGCAAAAGCCCTCGCAAGTTTTTTTTGCAGTTGCACTGCAAAAGCTTATTACGGCCCATCATAAGTGCGCGCGCACGTGCTAATGCATATCTATCCGTTCAATGGTTTCAAATCGGGAACCGCTGAAAGCAGAATTAAAAAATTTGATAGGCGTAATGCTTATCACATTTCGTGTTGACTCAACAACTTCAAGGCAGATAAAGAAAACTGAAGGAGGTAAAAACTTCACATACAATTTTAACTGAGAGAGTTCTCATGTTCTAGCGATCGAGTTACATTTTCGCTGTGAGACAGTTGACTGAGCGGTGTAAAGGGTAAAAAATTTGACTTTTTCTGCTCTTCGTTCATTTCAAGGAAAGCTTTCGACTGCACAGCCGTATCGGATCGGAAGCTCCATCGAACCAAAGGTCCATATATATATATATATATATATATATATATATATATATATATATATATATATATATATATATATATATATATAAATTATTAAAGATTCGCTGATATGATCTCACATGGGAATCACTTTGCTTGATAAGCCAATGGGAAAAACAGTCGCAGAGGTTTGAAACACGAAAATATTTGTTCCCCCAAAACTTTCACATGCGCGCTTGAAAATGTGCTACAGAACAAGAAGACGACAGAGCGGTTTTTCTATAGACGGGGAAGCACTTCAAATGCTCTTATTTGCAGACGATGTGCTCGTTGCAGAGAACCTACAAACGTTACAACACTCGGTAAATGAACTTAATAGCAACTCGAAGGCAACTGGGATTACAACCCACAGCGGGATGACGCGATGGATGAAGAATGAATAGTGCCCTTGGTTTGATATGAAGCTTGAAAACCAAAACGTTGAGCTCGCAGACAGCTGTATACCTGACACAAGCGATACAAATAGGCAGCGATTTGATTGAGGAATTGAGTAAATGGAGAGCGGAATGAACATCCTTCACGAAATTCCGCGATAAGCAAACATCGTCTGTGAAAGCAGAGTTCTTTAATAGCATGATTCTCCCTGTACTGTTATGCTGATGCAAAATGTGGAATAGAACGCTTGCAGAAGAGCAGAACTTGGCAATAATTCAAACAGCCATGGGATGACGCATGGTGGGTATCTGCATACTGCAGCATGTCTCAAACGAAGACCTGCGATACCGCTCTGACGTGAAAGACATCGCTGAAACGATGCGCACCAACAGGATTCTTGGACTGGTCACGTGGCAAGAATTGACAAAAACCAACAGACGAAACGGACTGTTGAATGTTATCCAAGAAGCATCAGGAAAAAACCGGGAAGACCGCCGCTGAGAAGGAGTGATCCGCTTGTGCGCTTACATGGAATCGCGTGGATATGCCAAGCAGCGAAATAACGATTGCCAGCTGCACCGATGGAATAAGACAAATCAACGAAATTAAAGTTGCTGGAAGTATCCGAAAATAAGGCGATCGGGTTACGAAACATGCGAATCATTAACAAAATCGGCCTTTGTGGGCGACCTGTATAACTAAAATATTCGTTGTTTACTTGTGAAATTGATTGATCGGATGAGCTGAGTTCAAATGCGCATATCGCACCAGACACTGTGACGTGCTTCTCCATCTTTTTTATGTGAACAGATGCTGCATTCGAATGCTACGCTCCATTTATTTAAATGTTTTCAGTATTGGAATTCCCACATACCGGCGATTAAGTGAACAAAAAGAAAAGAATCTTACTCGTTTTTCGATAGTCATTTGGGGTTCGGGACTAGCTGAGAGCTGCCTCTGAACAGACATCGGGCTACTATTGCCCACGTCCAATCCATCCAAATCTTTTTTCTCCGTTTCCTGAAGTGTTGCAGATGACAAAATTGGATATGAACAAATCTGAAAGTGCTGCTGAGGGAATAAAAAGAACAAGGATGTGGAAAAGGCACGCGATCGTCTTTCGTCAATTCATAAAATAGAGTACCTGAGTGGGTAATGATAGTGTGACAGGCAGAAAGACTAACCTTTCAACATCAAAATGCCGACAGAAACTTATAAGTCCAGTAAACTTTTATGGGATAATTAGAAGGGCCTTTGTGAATTCAAGCTAGAGTTGGCCTTCAATTCAACAAACCTTTCATCGCTTTTGGCACCTATCCTACGATACGATAATCGTCAAGACTATAACTTTGAACGATAAATAATTGCACTAGTACTTGAAAATCCGCCCTTCGCATCCTTCGCAAAGCCCTCAACAATAAATCCGACGTGGCTAATATAGCTATCACCTTCGTTCACAGTCTTCGCCTGTACTGAGAAGCGAGATTGAAGGTACAACCAAAACAGTAAACCTCCTCACAATTATTTAAGTGTTTCAAAAAGTATATCCATTACCTGAATATTTCCCACTTCATTCTTCACGATAGCAAGAAGACCGTTGATAAAAGCGTCTGATTGCTTCATCGATGCGACCTGTAATACCTCGTGGAATAATGTAATGCTTCAGGAATTTTAAAGATGCTTCATGCCATTACACAATTACTTATCCATGCGAGTAACTTACCGATCAATAAGTTCTGCTTTACTTCTTACTAACAACCAGCCCGAAGCATCTAATCATATGGATGATAAATAGAGCAAATGTTTGATGTAGCTTCTTTTAGCGATTCTTTAAGTGTGTCAAGCTCGATTTTCTTCGTTTTTTTCAGTCAAACCTTTAATCAATAATTTCTATAGAAAAAAAGATGTATGAAGGAACTACAATCGCATTATCCAACGGAAACCCCCTCAATTTCAAGATGAATTCATTGGCTGCAAAACTGGCAAGGTTCTAGATTAGGCGTGATGCTACTGTACCGTAACAGATAGAGCACTTTCACATGCAAGCGATCCGTTTTCACCCTCAACGGATACCAATACATAAGGTGCAGAGAAGTGTGTCAAGGTTTCACAACTAAACAATAACACAAAGAAGACCGTTGTGATCGCCAAAATGACCCATTTATACTGGCGTAATTATAAGTGACGAGGACGCCCTTCCGTCCATAATCAAGGAAAGTGTCCGAAAACTGTTTTTGTCCGAGGTATTCATTAATGAACGTTTCAGTGGACATCCGGGTCAACATTAGGCAAATTCCTGTGGCTTATATATGTTTCAAATATAAATATATATATATATATATATATATATATATATATATATATATATATATATATATATATACTGAAACACAGCGTGAGCCTTTTGCAGTCAAACCTTGGAAAACTTATATCGTTCAAAAAACTTGACTCTGAAAATTCCTTCGCATTTCAACAGTGGTCTTTTAGTGGAAAGAGGGAAGCAGTAATGAACCGGTATGTTGAATGCATTCGCCAAATGTTATTCACAGAAATTTCTTCAGGCAATCGGCGAACAAAAACGTATGTGGGCTGTGCCATCCCATAGTAACCCTGTAGCAGCTAACCTTGACATATTCGTTGAATACTTTTTATATATCAGTAACATCAATAAAAAGAAGAGCCTTTAAACACTATCAAGGATTTTAAATGCACTTTCCGGGTTTCTCACATTATCTTGAAATATCTCTTAACCCATAGATAAATTGCTAATTTTCACTCATATCAAGCATATTATACGCAAAACTGTATCTCGGCACTTAGAGTAACCATACTTAGCCAGCTGTGTAAACATTAACACTCCATGCCTACTCCGATAGAACTACGCTTATCAACCCGTCCTTCGCCACGACCTTAACCACTTTCAATTGTCATAGGTAAGCCTGCAGTTTGTGAGAAAAACAGTAGCCACAAGTGTTTTTTAAGTACACCTGAAGTGCAAATAAGGCGCATTCAAAATGTAGTAAATATTCCTTCCCCTAATCCTCTATTCGCTCCTTGCTATCCCTGTGAGTCTAGAATGGCCTTACTTAAGTAGGTGGTGCTCCACACCATCAACCTAATTCACTTTTCAATGCACAATGGAAATCGCAACAATTCTTGATCATAGTGATAAAAAGACTGCCTCCGGAAGGCGCAACACGCGTGGAATCATCGTGTAAAGGGTATTACAACTTTAAATAATACATCCGCCTTTCGATGTATCCCATGATAGATGACCACTTGTGACATCAAAATGGAAGCGAAAAGTTCCACTTGAAAGGGAATAATTTATAAGGATAATCACGGCATTCATTTCACAAATTCTTTTGTGGAAATCGAGTGATTTCAACAACTGTAATGAATAAAAGCAAATATTCACGAGCATTTTTACCGAATTTCCCCTAACGAATGCAAAAATAACATCAAATTTTTACAAGATTTCCTAGAACACAAGTTTTCTCAAAATTTCCCATTTGCAGCCTTTATCGCTGAACAACATGATGTTGCTAGATGCAAACAAAATTAAAGTGCTATGACTGTAAGATAGTGAACGCAAAAGGAGAGTAATGCCACAAGTGTTAATCATAGTACAATTGGAAGTTTGCAGAATAAACGAGAATTTGTACAGAGAAGAAAAAAGAACTCCAAAAAAGTTGGAGAAGACTAACAGAGAGTTCGTCATCATGAGCTTTCTTATGAAGTTTCAACACCACATGCAACCTGTAGCAGAAGCAATTGAAAACACCAAAAGTGGGATCAATACGTATTTTCTGCGAAATCAACAGGAAAGAAAATTTCTGTATCTGCGTCAACGGAAATTTCTGTCGGACCGTTTAAAGTACAAATTGGATTTGCTAATTTCGCAGCAGCCATGAGTGCGTCATAAACAACATAATCTCTTCGAATATGTCGGAGCTGGGATATCATCTTATAAACGCTAAATTTTACCCACAAACGTAGTTTTTTCGACTTGTGAAACTACAGCGGAGGCGCATATAACCGGAGATAAATATGTTTTCCTCTATAATACGTTTTACTGTAAAAATTTCTAACAAAAGCATTTCCATTTTTTTCGATGAAAGAAACTTCTGAAAAATCTAGAAGATGAAAACGATCCCCAACGAGCGCCAAGAAGGTGAATTTAATCCAATGAATTCAATTCCTCCTCCTCCAATGATATCGATAATACTAGTCATCAGTGATGCAGAGAGGAACTCACAATGGCAATACTAATGATAATGCAATAAGTGACTCAGAAAAAATGACAGCGTACTTGAAAAGACAAAAAAAATCCAGCGAGTGAAATTGATATTTCAGTGCCGATTCATCTTCACACTTTCGAATCACTCATTTCTATTTCAGATCATAAGAAATAAAGTGTTCATGTAAGTAAAGCATCACGAAATGTGTCGACTTGCTTTTCCGTTTGCACTATATCATTTTGCGCGATTGTTTCATCGAAGAAAAAAACAGGCAAAAATGTTCTTTTAAGAGCTGTCGATAAAACCATCATATATTTTACATCACTCCTACATTCTTTTTATTTATTTAAAAAGCACCCTTTGCATGGCACTCCTTTCACCGTCCAGATTGTTGGAGCGAACGAAGCAGAGATTACGGCTGAAATGTTTTAAAGTCCATTTTTTTCCATCTCTCCAGCATTACATTCTTATGCGCTTTTGCAAATCCATTTCGATTTGCAAAAGCGTGTGTCTGTCTGTGGTTGTTTGTCGATCGGTTTGTCTGACAGTTTCAACCGGACAGCCACTGAAGCTACCGTCACAAAGCTTTGTGACTTCCACGTTCATTATAGAATTGTGTCAAATCGCACGTCTTATTTTCACTCATCAATCTTGAAAGGAATTAGTTATATTGCCTTAAAGTGGAAAAATAAATTGCACGCATTTTACAGTTTTCTACACCTCGATCGGCTGACAAAAAAAATGAAACTTTTGTAGACAATATGTGCAAGCGGTCCGCCTAATTAAAAGAGAAGGTATTAGTTCGTCTACGCAATCTTAATTGATTATTTATGATGCTGACTGGTTGGATGAACGGAACGAAAAACCCACATATTGCTTTATGCCAACTACTCTGGCAGCTTTCTCCACTTCCTTACATTCTATATTCCCAAACCTCGTTCCTCATTTCAAGCCTAAATTCTTTGTAAGACCTTTCGATAATTTGCTCAAATGATTGGTTTTGATGATAACGACGGCATGAGCTATTTAATGAAATTCTTTCAAAGGTTTTTTCTTGATTCTATAAGAAAACTGATTAGCGTAATAGCAGTCAGCTGAAGCATCAAAAAGGCGTGAAAATGTCCACCTTCCTTGCGACACTGTTGCAACAGTCATTTTAAAGCTAGAATCAACCAAAAAATAAATATCCTACGGGTTCATGTTCCCTCAATGGCCTCGGTTGTGCGGCCGACGTTGTTGGAACCATTGTTGGAGCCGCTTCGTTGCTTGTGACTGATCCAACGGGTCGACGTTCCGCTTGCACGGCTGAAAAAAACTTTGGAAAACGCTTCTTTAGCGAGCATCCGATAACCCTCTTATGTTATCATTCCGTAAACCGATACTTGCAAGAGGAATCCAGAGTCTGCAAAATGACATATTGAAGAAGACTACTGAGCAAAGTCTTTGTCTACTATCTCGATCACAGTCTTAACAACACGCCAACGCATCAATTGAATATACCACCCAACTCCCTTGAAATATACCACTGTCGGTCAGATCTACCGGCTTTTGCTTTGCTGAATAATGAATCAAACAAACCGCCAATATCAAAATCGTAAAAGTTAATCAGACACAATGAATTCGCCAACTAATATACAGCAAAAGTGAATATTACATGGTCTTTTATTGTAAAATTTAAAGCTTTCACAACGGCTCTTCATGAGTTTAATTAGAGCGATGCACTACTCCGCAAGAAATGCTCTACTTATTTAGTGCATATGCGTTGTGAGTGAAAGTCGCGTAAAATGTATTCGTGTATTGGCTCTATATGCTTATAATATTTTTACAAGAACACTATCAAACTATAGTATACGCATCAGAGTGATTAGCTTATTTCACGCCTAAATGAAGTGTGAAATATAAGCAAAGACGAACATTCACTTCGCATTCCCATTGTAAGACATTTTCGTAAGCGGCAATATTGACATCGATTTCGGTGAAATTTCGTAACGGGACAATCCTTAGAACCACGACACACATAACCAATCTGAAATTCAACAAAGATAATCGAGTATGAGTTGTCTACTCTAACTACACGCAGTATGAAACTTCACAAATGTCAAATTGAAGTTGTAAACTCTTCCTTGTGGACTGCTCACTGATTCACTGCAAAAATTATTGTACGTTAAGTGGAAGAAAATGTCTGCGATTGATGCATGATATCAAAAAATTGAAAGAAAATTTCAATCCCTTCTCTCAACATTCTATTCATTTTAACGCAATAAATCCCTTCCTATCGTTTTCGCCCTCTTACGCATGTGATTTCAATGAAACAATCGTTGCCTAGCAATCATATCTTACTGATTCATCTCCATCTGCTGAAACTCTACGTTTTTATGAGAATAGCATCGAGCAATATAAAAAGTTCACCTACTACGGAATAACTATTATGCAATAGTTGCACGTGACAATAACCTGCTTTCTGATGCTCCTCTTGAAGAATCCCTTACAGCCTTCACAGCTCACTGCACCGTAATGTCTGCCGGATGCTTTGTCACCACAAACAACACATAACTCGACGCATACATCACGCGCATTTGTTGATGCAGTTGATGAACTTTGCGGAGAGGTCGAACTAACGACACCGGATGTGCCCATTGATGCAATCTTCGAGGTTGAGTTATGCTGCACTGCAGCAGCAGCTGCCATTAGCTGAAATCGGTAACTGAATTCAACGCAAATCACATTCATTAGCAACGTAAATGCGTGACAATTAATATCAATTTGAAAGCAACATAAAACTTTAAAGAAAGGATCGATTGCAATTTCTTTAATACTCTTTAAATTTCCTATCGTGAGGTTCAAAAAATGAAAATCTATTGCGTAAATGTGAAAAAAATCAATGTGCATTATGAGCGACGAAGCAGAAGTTTTCCAACAAATTCTTTTGATTTGTGAACGCTTCTCACCTTTTTAATGTCACTGCAATGATTATGAGAGAATTTTTGTGTTTTAATGCACATATGAAACATATCCGGTCTATATTAAAAATTATGGAATGTGATTTCAACATTCAACTTCAACAACTAAAGAAACTGCCTTGAGACTATAAAATGCGTAATTTTTTCACACAAAGGCTGTGCTATAGCCTAAGAAACACTTAGAAAATCATAAATTTCAGTCATAGTTAGATTTTCTTTATCGCAAAAAATTATGTCTTCAAATATGAAATAAGATTCATCAAAAACAAGAATTGAAATTCAAAGCAATTCTATGGGATGCCGTGATTTCCTTCAGGAAAAATTTGGCGGCGATTTTTCACAGTTCGATTTGCAAATCAAAAATTTGTGGCTACATTAATTGAAGGAACTATATCCAACTTCTTTTTTTACTACTGAGAGGTAAAAACACGTGAAATTCTCGACATTTCCTTTCAAAATGTGCTCGTAGCCAACGACTCAACTCTTAATTAAGGGATCACAGATGAGAATGCATTGAGCACCTTTGGAGGAGTACTGGCAGCATCTGTAGATCTCAGATCAGTCGTAAAGCGCCTTTAGTGGTGCTGCTCAGCACCTCACTTTTGATGAAAGCGGCTTATTTACAAGACCATTCGAGCAAGATGATGGCATACACTTTCGTTACATTTGTCCATGATGCAAGCATACGTCCACAATATGTCCATTGACGCATTCTAACGGAAACGACGTCATGGTTGTTAGAATCATTAAACGTGTGCATATAAATATTGCGTGCTTGATAACTACTCGTGAACTCCAAATTTTTAAGTGAGGTAAAGAGATAATGACAACACAGAGCATTTACCCATCAAACTAAAATTGATGAAAGAAAAAGTTATTCGAAAGAAAATTTCATTCGGAGAAGCAAAAAACTTTGCAGACGTTTTGTGGAAAAAAAAAACGCAAAAAATATTCTTCAAAATGACTCAACTGTTGCGCCATAAATAGTGCATAAAGCATTTTTCATCTTGCAATTCTTTTCCCAAGAGAGCTTTTCGTTGATTGACGATGAGAGAAAACAATTCAGCCAACTTTAACTTTCCAAATTCTCATCAAGCAATCGTTTAGAACATTACATTCAAAATGATGTAATGATATGTGAGTTCTTTTGTAAAGAATTTGCCAAAAATCACTTCTCATAGGAAATCTGCAATGAAATACTTTATATGATGAAGACAATCTAGTGCCTGCGCATTAAATAATTCCATTCAGCTAAATAGCAAAGAAGGAGAAACAAAATAGCACAAACGTTTGCACATGTCGTATTCAACACTTCTGCTAGAGAAAGAAGCAATAGGAAAAAGTTGTTTCTAGGGGGGGGGGGCGAAATGTTTGAGTCATTGGCAATCTAGGGCACATAATGAAATTTATAAGTTTTTAGGGCATATAATGGAATTTTTACGAATTTTCAATCTCGAATTTGTCAATACCGCTTTCTTAAAGGAAGCAATCACCGCCTATAGCTCACGGGGATCGCATCATTCAAAAGAAATAATGAAATTTAGGAAATGCGTTTGAATAAGAGACCGGAAAAGGAAATAAATGTGAGATGTGTGCAACAGTTGCCCTAGATAAGCATCTCTTTCACCTGTGTACCTAGTCGCGAATAAAGCGTCCTTTTGTTATCGGCAAAAGGAAATGTTGCTGCCTTCTAATGATAAGCAACTGGATCCACTCCGGCCATGACATAGAAGGTGAGCAGCGAATATGCACTTTGCAGGAAGTGTGCCTCGAGAACAGAACCCAATAGCTCAGAGCCACTGCTTGTTTACAATAAAAAACATGTTTATATGGAAATTAACTAGTACTTTCAAAGATTTTTTGAGTGTTCCTCTTTGGTTGCAGTTCGATTGAAACTCTTATTCCCCTCAGGCAATGGTTTCAATTTCTGAAGTAGGTAAGCATTTCATTAAGTGGGCAGTGAAATATTGTTACGGAACAATGACATTCCCTATGATCATTATAAAAATGGTTGGCACCAACTACCGCTCATTTTTAACGTCTCAGAGAGAAATTTTTTCTCTTTTTTTTTGCTTCTTTTTGCAGCGCCATCAACGCCGTTACTAAAACCACATCAAGAAAAAAAGCAACAGTTGTACTGTTAAAAACTTACAAAACTCCCCAAGATGGCTTACCATAGCCAACACCTTTCATCGACAGTGTACCTACTTGAGCAAGCATAAAATTTCACAGAGTCCATAAATATATGCAGACGTTTTTTTTTTTTTAAGTATTTGAAAGAAGGTAAGGAACTGAAGGTATAATAACCGAAACGGTTCTGCCTGTTACTGACCAAAAAATGGCGATCCTCGTTGTGGACAAATTGCTCAGCTCATCACCGCTCTGAGCGGAAAATGCCTCAAAATCAATAACAATTTGTTTACGTCTCTTCGTAAAGCGCAGTGAAAAGATGTGCGACTGACAAATTACGTGATAGTTGGTCTAGTCGTTCTTTGAAAGAATGAAGTTTGGATGTGGCGAGGATAACGATAAGCTTCACCTATGCAAGGTTAGAAATGAAATTAAAATTACTGCCAACACTAGTGTTATTGAGACTCGTCAGGAAAGGTTCCATTATAAATTTTAATGTGTACATTTTAACCTCGATGAATAATATGACTGAGAAATTATTTGCTCTTCAATAGTGAAAAATATTATATTCTAAACATTTATTTTAATAAGCGTTTATATCTTTGCACTTTTAATGAAAACATCTCATTTGAATATGGTGGACGGTAATCATGAAACCTATCCAAGCAGCATTTTCACAATGTGGTTAAAATTTGGCTTAAATTTTGAAGCACTGGTTAAAATTGTTCAAATCTGGAACCAAACTTAAGGAAACTGTTAATCGATCGACTCAAGCTCAGAGGAGATCTTTAAAGGATTTTTTTTTTTCAGATTCGAAACTAGCAAAGATAAACATAAAAAAGAACGAACTTCAAATTTAAGGCTATACGGCGCAAAAAAAAACTACTTAGAAATCTAATGTAAATTTTATATAGAAAATTCTGAAATACAGAGAGATTTTCTTGATAAAAATGAAGTCGACAATAACGAAAACCCAATTGCTAGAATTCGTTTTTGCGGTTAAGATGATTCGATCATAGAGCAGAGTGATACAAATAAAACTCTTCAATTTTGAATCCACTAAGACGACTATGTGAAACAATTTCTGACGTTCAGCATATGTGCTTTTGGAAAGCAAATAAAATTTCTTCCAGAATGTAATTATTTCATTTCATGCTTCATAAAAATTCATTCAACGTATTCGGGGTTCTACTTTTTTTGTAATGCTGTCGATGAACCGACGAATGAACATCTCTATTTTTCAAGCTATTATACGCTCGCATAGTAGAGAAAAATAAGCTCTGAGAATGTCTGAAGGGTTTTCGCTTTTTGAAAATGACCATCGCAACAAACGAATTGTGGAATTCCTATGCATTAGCCGACGTGAACCTCATTCATTGTGGGGGATGAGCTGCGATCCGTAGAGATGCGTAAGAAACGCGAAGCGAACAGTGATAATGCGTAAAAAGTTGCTTATCGTCAATAAACTACCTCAGATTGATGGATGAACTAATTGATGGAATGTTCAATTAATTGTGACGAGCACCCCATAAACGTTTATAAACACAATGAATCTTGTCATTGCTCTAAAAATATAGCATTTAGTGAAAGATAAAAGTAAGAAAATGTGATCTTAAAAGATAACTTTGATAAAGATGTTTGCGAATTGAGGCAAACAAGCAATTAGCACCTTTCGAATGCTCATATCAACTTAGAATAAACGACTCGGAAAACGCAAATTAATCTATTTTCTGATAAGTTGAATTGATAATCATTCTATTTGAAAGTATTATGGTGATCATCAAAAGCAAACCGTAGTAATAACGAACGATGCAAGCTGTAAACACTATTCAATTAGGAAAAGAAATGAAAAAAGGAGAAGGAAAAAAGGATCTAAATAGATATCAGCCGATTCGAGTGAAAAAAATGAAGTCTCAACAGTTTAAAGTTCAAATGAGATCATAGGCGATGTAATGCAATGAGAGGCGAGAATCAATTAGAAAATATTCAAAAGAGTTTGAATCTGAACAAAATTTCGATATACTTTTGCTTGCAAATCAATTGATTATGTGATCATCATCGAAAATTGCATTTTCCGCACAAGCTCATTTCAAACAGTTCGAGCTCTAACGAAGTATTAGTGAACTGTGGGAAAAACGACGGAAAATGGAAATGCCCCCCGAGCTTCATCTACGCAAACTCTCTCCCAGGAATGCATTCTCCTCAAAATAGAAGCTTCGAATGCTAGGAGGTGCAAAGTTTTGAAATGGGAGAAAACAACAATATGTGGGTAGTGAGTGCCAATTTAGGTGCACTGTATTATGACATTCGATGGAGAGGAATTCACAGTACACAGTGTCAACGGTTGCTTATTCACCGAGCATTCACATTCACAACCACAACGACACCACAGATGCATTCAGCCACAAATTCATCACACTCATTGAAGAAAATGACGCCAACGCAACGCCACGCGGTACGTCAAATTCACATTCGTCAACTTGATGCGTACGAACCTATAGCCATCAACTCTGCATAGAAGTCCCCAGTTGCTATCGCTACTGCGCAAAACTATCGCCAACAAGACCGGCAATTCTCTTGTTCTTCCTATTTTCCATATTGGAGCCTCGTTTCACTCAATAAATAGCGAACCAGCAGAGAATATGGTGTGAGACCTTTGCATTTCGGGTACGCGCCATCACAAATATTTCTGTTCACCAAGAAGTGGTGGAGGGAGAGTATACAAAGCATTTGTTGGTGAATAATAGCCGACTGGCTACTAGAGGGGTGCAAAGGAAAAGGTGAGCGGCGGCTGCGAGGTCGAGGTGAGGAAGGGGTGCAGGCTGCGATGGACCACAGCCATCGATCGTGCTAGAGAGCACGCGCGCTGGCAGCCCGCCTCTCGGGCATGTTTTCAGCGCGCTGACATGTGACATAATGATGTTTTCACAATGAGTGCTCCAAAGAGCGCATGCCGAGGGCAAAGGTGAGCAGCTTTCTGCCAGTGTGCAGCTTCTATACAACACTCTCCCATTCCCTTTCTTCCTCTCGTTCTCTACGCACACCTAAGAGTTTCGCAGACTCATTGAATGTTTATTTCCATGGATGGGGAACATCTATTTCGCTGATCGAACGATAACTTCGGCTCCGTAGGACGAACGCTTCTTCAACAATTGCTATACTTTCCACCAAGCTTTCCGTTTCTCATCTCATTGGATGTCTTAGCAATGAGTCCACCTGTCCAAAACCATGAGTGCCGTCCTATCTTGGTACATGAGGATCGATCAGGACTATAAATAGCCGCTGATGAGATAATCAGCTCTATGCAGTGAATGATAAAGCAAGCGCATCTTGACCGCATCACATGGTGGCCATTTCTGCTCAGTGTAACATTTGCCCGAAACAAGCGAACACCACTAATAAACTATAACTTTTGTTATCAGTTGGTCGATTCACAAAGGTATTATGACGGGTGGTTCATATCGTCGTGAGAGTTCCGTATCAATTAGGAACGATGGGTGCTCCCTTCCGTTATTGCCGTATTCGCTCGAAAATCGAAATATGCACTACATCCCCTTAAACAATTTGCTAAAATGGAGTATGTGCCGACAAAATTACGCATTCAGGGACTATGAACACAATAACAGTAGACGCGAAGACATGAATTGCTTGAGACTCGAATCATTTGTCAGCTCATTTCATTGCGGGGGGGGGGGGAGGGAATCTGAATTACGCAGCTGCAAAACCTCTGGAATATTTTCTAGCTATTCCATAAAGTCGCTTTTAACTCTAAACAGCACAAGAGGAACGCTCAAATATTGGCGAGGCATTCATTCATTTTTGAAGGAAAGTTCGAAACGAATTAGGTCTCAGTGAACAGTTAGGAATGAATATCGATGTATCCACTAACAAAAAATGCCGAAGTGAATAAGTGGCACCAAAGGAGGCAACAAGACCATAAATCGGTGCTAGTGATTCAAATGCTACACGTTAGCTAAGTTAGTATTTCGAAGGCGTGAAGCAACGGCTGGGCGAGCGTGAAGATTCAGCACTAAGAGAAGGACGATTTGTGAAAGGAAGGCGGGGGTGGGATGGGGTAAAAGGAAGGGAGGGGTGGGATGGTGGATACGAGAGGGCAAAGTGCAAGCGGCATGCGCACAAAAGGGAACGTACAATTGAGTGTGCCCATTCGGCGCTCTCATGAGTGCTCTTAGCAAACAGCGCACCCGCGTTCGCCACATCCTATCTCCAGCCGCTTTACTTCATAACGAACGTTCGTTCGTATGCTTCATCGATCGCCGTCGCTCCAGATGCTTGGTTCAGACACCACTGCCGAGGTTTTCAGCTATCATCACGGTTGAGCCAATATCACAGTCGCTCCCCTTCTCCCTCCCCCCCCTCCCCACCTGTTTTGGGGCTATCACCGAATTCGTTCTCTTATGCACATTCATCAGCACTCACTTTCTTTTATAGCAAACACTTCTGTAAACCTTTGACCGAATGCGATTACACAGTTTCGCATTAGTTTTAGCATTGTTACATCGACAGAAGCGCAACTTCTGCAGCCATTTCGGAGGGGATAACATCGGCGCATTATCCACAAAAGTCATATATCACCTGGAATGCACGGCTGCGGCTAGGTGTTAGTTATTCATTCTGCTCGATTCACTTCTGCATGAACCACAATGGGCGGATAAGTTATAGAGAAGGACGGCAATATCCATTCGCTTCACACAACGAAGAATGTGAAAATTCAGCGAAAACTTTTGAAGATTGAAAAATATTGCTGTAAAGGTGATGCCAACGGCTTAGAAATAGCGAATGGCATTATAACATAAAAAGAATATGCTTAAAGGGATGCAACATATGGTGAAACAAAAAGCCTCACAACTTATCGTGCATCCACTTCCTCCTTATTTCCCTCTCCACTTGTTTAGTGTATAAAGAACGCGTCTTTGGTCAATCGCCTTGACCAGCACCCCGTTATGTAAAAGGGATGTAACAGGGAATGGGAAGTTATTGAAAGAATCTGCAGTGTATTTCTACGAGTTTGTATCGCTTTAAAAAGCCGGAATGCGAGTTTTGGTGCCAATTTCGGTTGGCTGACTACTGTGACAACAGAAGGTAAATTCGTACAAAGCCGTAATACTGTCTACATCTAGAATAAAAAATTATATAGAGATGCTAATCTTTAACTACACAATAATCCACCAGGTTTCCTGTCCTCCGTATATCATGAAGTTTTTACAGAACGAGCATCCGATGCAAAGATTCACCAAACACATTCGTATGAAGTCAGCATACCCGCCGCTCAAGCGTTTCAATCAGACCTAGAAGAATTACAAAGGCTGCCGAAGACGAACAAGCAGAGGAAGTCACCAAGTAAAGCAATCGTCAAGTCAAAATTTCACTTTAAATCGGCAGTATGAAGACGGAAAATGCCGCTGTACTGAACAGAAGAACGTTTTCCATCAACCAAATAATCTCGGTGTCAGACATCATGCTACGAATCGACCACATGGGATGGAAAGAAACCAACGCACGGAAATATTTCCGGCGGTGTGCAGAAAAGAAAATGATTAAAATAGCTTGCTGCCGTGCAAGCTGCGGTAGTATCCCGATTCGGAAGCACGATGTGTCCTCGAAATCCATTCGGATGGAGGAACATTTTTCACTAAGGATTTCCATTCACTTGTGAGTGAAACTGACGCAGCCATATGTTTATGGACTTCGCAGTTTAACGTCACATTAAAGAGCTCGTCGAAGTGGTTGGCTTTTCTTAACTGAATTTCAATCATCAAATGCTTCAGGCTGTATTCTTGGAACGCATGAAATCTTCCTTCATTTTAATGTCATCATGTTGCAATAGAGAGCCATGCAAATTTCCGCTCATTGGCCATTAAAAAATATCATGAGCTTGGGCATTTTCGACACGGATTGATATATTTGTGACAATGCGATTTGCTCAGCGACTGGATAAGTCATAGTAAGTATTACAATACGATGGGGCACTACATAGCAGAAAATATTAAATTTGATACAATGATGAAAGACGGAATGCACACATCGAAAACGATTCTAAATGGGTGGAATAGATGGAGTTTTAATATAGGTAAACGATCCGTGACTGCTAGAAAACAAAACATTGACGTGCACTTGACATAGGGATATAACGGAAACAGCTTTACTGCCACGTTTTTATTCGCCGAAAATGGCGTAAACAACACATCTTCATTGAAGTTTTAACGCTATGAATATCATTTCGTTGAACAGTTTGCTGACCTTCAAAAGTTTCTACACAATGCACCTCGTCCGGCCAAATTCCTCCAACTTATGTGACACCGTTCACAGTCCCCACCACTAAAATTTTTAATTTGACTAAACTGCTGCCTACCTATGAAATGCTTGCCTTTATTGCACTTCATTGTGTAGCCACTTCACTAACAGCAATATATCTCTCCCTAATGCAACAACAGACAGGCATTTAATACAATAGCATAAAAGCAACATGATCATGCGTATGACCGCACTCGCACTGACAGCGCTCTCGAATGACTGAAGATCTCAAAAACAAGAACTATCAGCAAGTGTAATCAAATGTAGCCTGATAACGAAGTGTATCCAAAACATGATGAGCATTATCCGCGATAATTGCCTTTTTTCGACCACATAAACAGCAGCCGTGGTATGCATTCGACTTGCTTCTGTGACACCAAAAACAAGTACGAAAAGGTAGCTCCCACTGTTATGCAACTCTATAGGCATATGCGCCCGTATAAAATAAGGAATACAAGTGAAGATGTCGCTCACGGAATAGCCTCTTCGATAAGCATGACCTCCATGAACTGTTATTTATTGGTGCTCCATGGCACTTCAATTATTTTTGAGTAAATGACAGTAAAGTGTAAAAGCTGAATCCACACATTCCACCCTCTGACTTTTGCTGCTCGCTCATTCAAAGAAAGAAGCGAACAGTTTTTATGCGCTTCTTGAAGCTTCAATGTTTCAATAGATGAGTCCATAAAACAACGTCCAATACATCGTCATTTTTTAAACGAGAAAGGATCAGTGAAGATGGACCGATACGCATCTTGTGTCGACTATGAAACTGCAAAATATGATACCGAAGCAATGTGCCTCGTTCTCCCCTCATCAGCAGCCACTCGTTTTTAATTTGGAAATTCTTTCTCATACCTCGTTATCATATTTCGCGAAGGCACTTTGAAAATAATTTGACGCTTGAAAAGTAACGATTCATAGCTGACAATGACATAAATGCATCCAGAAATACGTAAATGCTATTAAAGCTTAAGTTTTTAGCATCATTCAGAATCATTGATCGCCTAAGAAATCTTTCTGCAGTGAAAAATAGCGGAGAGATCGGAATACACAAACATAAAATAGAACAACAACTGGAATCATTAATGTGTTATTTTATTGTAAGCAAAAAGAGAACAATGAAGATAGTACTTTGTTGCCACAAACTTCAACTTGCATTGTTGCATCGCGCACAACGGCGTAGTTTAGCGGAGAAGGCCGGATACGTTCCCTCTTATTCCATCGAAAAAACAGGAAGTGCTTGCAACAGCATTTTCAACCACTCTCCATTTTTAGTGATGCGCATTCGATGTATTTTCTTGTTTTTTCAATGATGTGTCACTCTTTTCATGTTCTCGCAGTGTTCCCTATCCATCAGAAAATCTTCTGTCCAAAAATTTGACAATAATGACACAATGATGAAATTAAAACTCTCAGTGTATTTCGCCAAATAAATTCCATGCAAAAGAAGCATATCCATGCGTAAAACTTACATGACTTCCATGCATTGCAGAGAAGTGGTGCAGAACATTCGGCATGAACTGAGAGTTCCTACTGGCAGCGGCATTGCGATTTTGCTGATGCAATATAGAAGTTTGTGCGGCGGCCGCCTGAAATCTCAAACTGAAGAAATAAGTCCAAAAATTATTGAAGCCACCCAATCCACATCACAAACGCACTAATTTCGAGTTGCTTCTATCAATTAACATCTTTGTTGGTTGAAATACCATCTGCTCTTCGCCCCTCTGTCTCAAAACGATGAAGCCATTTTAAAAGGATTTCAAATTCATATAAATAAAAACCATGGGAACTTATAGATGTTTCCAAATTTTGCGATAGAAGTAAAGCCGATCTTCGATATGCTTTTTCAACGTTAGCCATATGATCACGCCGCAACAGTATTAATTCATGAAAACGAACTTCATTGAAAATCATGCAGTATATATATATATATATATATATATATATATATATATATATATATATATATATATATATATATATTCACCACTTCTGTTGAGCTCAAATTTACTGGCATACTCCGAAGAAAGTATACAGTCATTTCGGGAACTTCAACAAAATTTAACCTCTTAGTTAACTAACCCTCTTCGAAGGTTCTTAATACAACCTTGTTTGGCCATCCTATCGCGAAATCTATCAAAATCAGATTGAACAGCTCGGTGAGACGGGATATCAAGAACATGTACAGAATACTGGTAAGAGAGGAAAGCTAAATCACTAAGAAAACCAATGGCGATGATAACTCACAAAAGGAAGCGATTTTCTTGCAACAGTCGAACCGCCTACCCAACCTCTCATTATCTCACCAGAACTGGGAAGCAAAAGCATTTGTTAGACAGTTTCACTGAAAATGTAGCCACATTTAATGTTAGAAAAGTTTTTTTGAAGCTTAACCTGCATCATCGAAATGAGAGTATTCGGTGAATTGAGTAGTCCCATTTGGGCCGCCATCATCGCAGGATTCAAGAGTGGACTAAAAGACGGCGACACCACACTGCGTAGTTGACTCAGGCCTGGTCGTGCAGTGAATGCGCTTTGCAGCGGCTTGTTATCTTCGGGCTGAAAAAACTCTGTCTCATGTAGGCATAATGATTTCATTTCGAAAAAAATTGCATTCTCGTCTAGTTAACTGGGATGGACGGCTTCAGCGTTACACAATGAAGAAGGTATATCACCGTCACTGCCTTCCAAATTTACTCACAGAAGTCATCCAAAAGATTATATAACGTCCTGAGGAAATATGGACAAAATAAAGAATAAAGTTGCAAAAATTTTTGCAAACCCTGAGCGAAAACCTTTCATTCAAACCAGCAAACACCACGCCTGCAATAGGTCTAAGCTTCACGTTCAAAAAAGCACGTTGCCTCATTGTGTACCTGACCCTAGAATAGATAAGCTGCCCCGGATGCATGTTCTTCATAATTCAAGTGTTCTCGTATGCACCACACATTCCAACTATAATAGACCAGCAGAAAATTCCATAAACCCTGTCAATGAGCATCTAAATAATGCACGGCTAAATGTCACGTCTAACCTATACACACAGCACACAGATTGCCAATGGTGAATGTCGCTCTTCAAACAAATTCAGCAGCGTTTCAATGTGGTAAATGTGAGAACATCACCCTGACCTATAAGTTTCCATTGGCTGTGAGTTGCCACAAATTGAGGTAAGCATTTCTCTCACTATATATATTTACATAGTTCGATGCTGATTATGCGATAACGTTAACGAGATATATCTGCCACAAATTTTGCACCATGGGTAACTTGCATCATGATGGGTTGATTTTACCAATACTGAGCACATGAAGAGTAGTGTACTGGTTTGTATTCCTTGGCGCAAGAAAGGAAGCCACGTTTGCTTCATAGCAATTTATCGTCGCGTGAATGCCGTAACGGAAATTACAATGCACAGCCATGGCAATCATTAACGCTATGAATAGGAATGCTAAGCGACTTGGCCACAAGTATACCTATATGCTCGCGAATCTACGCTGCAGAGTATAGTCCTTTCCTTCATGCGGTCCTAGAGGAATGAAAACCATACAAGCTCATGATCTTGCATTCCAACTCCGGGAAAAGAGTTTCTACTTCGAAAGCCCACTCTTAGAAAGCTGCAGTAGCTTAAGTAGAAGAACTTGTCTTTCCTTTCTATCAATCTCTGTTTTTGAGCGCCTTCCTTGCTTCGAGCAAATTCACGTGGGACCGCAGCGATCATACTGCATTCGCTGCTGCTTTTGAAAGACGCAGTAGACATCCGCAGAGCTGGTTGCAGCAGCATCTGATCCTGCTCGGTTTCCGGCGCCCAAGCAAAATTTCTCTTCCCGTTCTCTTGGCCTTTGCCCACAGCTAGTACCTTCGGTATACACTCTTGTTGAGCGCCTGCACGATAATCACAGCAGCCTATATAGCATTAAATCGCTAAGTTATTTCTCTTCACTTCGTCTTCAAGCTTCCGCTATCACCGTGATGTTACACGGACAGAATGCGCCCATCAACAATCAGCGGTCGTGGCACACCGGAAACATCTGATCAAACTACCAGGTTTGTGACTCTAATTTCCTCTTTGCCTCACCCGACTTCGTCAGAATAGGTGCTGTGATGAAAAAAGAATTGTCCAGTGATATCATCAGCAGCTGAAAACTGAATTCATTTCTACAAGAAAAACTGAAAGTTCATTGTGCATGAAAACACCCATGTTTGGTAACATCTTAATTGAGCTGCGAAGTTTGCCACTGTGACCTTACGCATTTCAAGAAAACATTCAAGGCTTCACAGTGCATCAGATGACATTCTGTTTGGGTAACTAATACGGGGATATGTGAATATGGAATAGAATCAAAAGAGCATGCGCAACGAAACCTGCAATTAAAATGCAGCAGATCACCTTCTGATAGGGTCTGAGGAGTGTCGAAGAAACGGAGCTGTCGATGAACGATGAGTCGGAGCTGTGTGACGGTGATGATATTGTCGGAGAGTGAAGAGAATCACCAGCCGACGAGCCCACCGTTTGTATGCCACCGAGAGTCTGCAAGGCAATCACAGCTGGTGCGGTAAACATGCAAACGATAAAACATGATAAAATCCTCGATCATGCTGCTTGCTTAAAAACATTTGAAGGCAGAACACAGCCTCAGGATGAATCACTTATCTCAGAGAAAATAAAGACTGAGTGTACAGCGTCTAAAACATACTCAAGCTTATGAATCAATTCAAACCAGCCTTGCTGATTGCTGAACTCTTCCTTGATTGAAAGATCACAATAAATAGTTTTAAACGAGTGTCCTTTTTCACCATCTGCTCCTTTTTGGAAGTATTTTTCTGGTTTCTCTTCTCACGTTTCGTTTCTCTCCCAGCTCCCTCATGAGAATATTGCCGCAAAATTTTACAGAAATGCAGCAATTTTAAAAATTTAGCTCCACATGGCTCCATTCTGGAATGCTAAGATGCCGCTGCGGCCTTGAAGAAAGCATCTATCACAAGTGTTTAAAAATTTCGTTTTAGCCAACCCACTCTTTTTATTTGTTCAGTCCTAAAATACAAATGTTCAATGATAAGCGAAATAATGTAAAGTTCAGGATATATTGCGTATGCCTAATAAAAACATAGTATCGGTTTTACAATTATATCACTTCAATGGAAGTGACATAAAGGTTCATTTCGAATGAAAATACAAAAAAGCAGTGCTACACAAAGGTTGACTGGAAGAACAGCATAACAATAAACAATAGGACGTTTCGTTTTCATTACAACACTTTGTTGAGGGAATCATGTGAAAATCACCAGTAAAATACTGTCAAAGCAATCGATATATGTTGTAACTGAATGGAGGAATCAACTGATTCTTTCAGAGTACAATACTCCCTCACTTCCGTTATAAGTTTGGATTTTATGGTATATTAGCGGAAGTCACTTCAAACATTCTTCATATTCAATATTTCTCAACGTCCCCCTATAAACGTCAATCTAGCATATGACAGAGTTGAGTTTTTCTTAAGTTCGTAGGGGAGAGTAAAATCAAGTCCTCTATGCTTAATTTGATAATTTGCCGTCTCTTTTCCCTTTTGTGTGCTCATAACATTTGCACTTATGAATACATTGTGCAATGATGCATTAACATAATTCCTAGAAAGGTATTCCCATTCCGGCTGACTAAGCATTTGTGCTTAGTGTACTGTATGTTGTCATGGCGTGGTCTATGTGAAATTGCAAGCGATATAAAGGTCATCGAAAGGTCATATATAGATCTCGCAGAGAAAAAATATTACCACGGATTTACAGGTGGTTGATGCTAAAAGAATAGATGAACAAAGAGAACGATCAACGCTTCTTTAAAATTTCCTTTGAGTGTCCACCCTGTGGGTTTACTTACTTATTTATTTATTCGTTTAATTTGAGGAATAACTTGTAAGAATAACTTTGCAAAAACGCACAGCAGACATAATTTTTGGCTGTCTATTTATTTATTCATTCGCTGAGGTTTCAAAGTAGGGAAACACAAAAGTGTGTAAGCATAAACAACTAAGACGAACGAAACGTTCAGAAAGCTAAAATTCGAGCGAATAGACGTTTGATACGTGATTGCAGTGATAGAGAATTACTCTATCACTGCTGTCACGTATCGAAACGACTCATCTGCACCTCAAAAGTGAAAGCGTCGATGCATTAGCAGTATCAGCGGGAGGCAGAATCCAAGCCCATACAATGCAAAACTGGAAACTATGCCGAACACTGTTTGTACTGCAAAATCTTCCGAGTTGAAAGTGATGTGTATGTCAACTAAAGGTAGGGGCAAATTGAAATATTCCTAGCAACACAACGACAACAAAGCCATCGCGAATTTTATGACAAAGAAGCAAGTCAACCTTGTGCTCACTGTATTCCAGTTACTCAAAAATGAGAACTTTCGTCTTGGCAATGCAATTTAGAAGGAAGGGCATTGCAAACTTTTGGAAAGACAACACGGGTGAACCGTCTCTTGATATGATCCATCACTCTGGTATGAATGACCAAATAAGGAAATAACAAGAGAGTACAGCATTACGAAATCGGTCAGCAGTGAACTATGAATACCACTCGATGACGCTCAATCCAGCAACGTTGGGAGATTGCGAACTGCAGCGATGTTGAAAGCGATTATAATAGCAAGGTCACAAAAATCATCTATAGCAGACAAGTTGAGAGTTGATATAAACCACATGAGTCATTTTTTGCGAAATAAATTTACCTTTCATAATCTTGACTAGTTAATGAATAACTCAAGATCTTTCTGTAGAATGGCAGAAGTCACAGGCAGGCTCATGCAATATGCGATAACTTTTTAGGTCATTAGCAAAGAACTTAGTAGTACTGAGAATGATATAATAATATAACAGAAGAGGAGGCCAAGTATTTTTTATGGAACTTCACTAAGAATTTTGTCTGGTGTAGAGTAATTACCCCTCCCCCCACCCCACCCCCCTCCTCACTGTAATTTTCACTCGAAAATTTTGTAGATGTAAAAATGCTCTGACCCATTTTAGCAAAGAGTCGAAAGCGTCATACTTTCGCACTTTCAAGAATAGATTTCCGTGACGGTCCACATTAAAGAGTTTTCCATAATCAGTACATACAAAAACCAGTGTAAACTCTCATGTTCAAAGCAATCACTCAATCACCCAAACAAGAAATAATTAAAATATGTGTGTGCTTATTGATGGAATTCCACGGATTCAAGAGATGAGTAGAAAATAAACGATTGTGTTGATATATCGCGTACATTGTGTACACTATTCGCACGACAACGGAAGCAAAATATATCAAATCAATTGGCTTCTCATTCATGTGAAGTCTGCAAGCAATTGTGTTATTCCATCTACAGTAATAGAGTGAAGATTGATTGCATTTTCGGATTTCTTTGAGGTGCTTGCCAGATTTGATTTTTTTTTAAACAATTGCGCAAGGCATCATCTACTGTCATTCTTGTAATGACACGAACAGAACCAGAAACTGCAACAGCTACTTCAATGGCTTTTTGCAGCGCATGATGGAGTGTTACTTTATTCGGTAAAAGCCTTTCAACTGCAATCCATTGCAAAGTTTGTATGCTTCCCAAAAGGGTAATGAGTCGAGGCATCGTTTTCGGGAAAACGCAATAAAACTTAAAAGGGGTTACAAATTTTTTGCATTTGCAGCATTTGCTTTCAATAACTACTTACAGATGCATCGCAGGGCAAATGCACAGTGGGATACACTCTGTCAATAAGCATGCAAAAATCTGAAGAAAGTTAGCCTACTAAGGAACAACCACGCTACAGCACAAGTAAATGAGCATGCGTTTTTGAGACATACTTTACTTGACCTTCTACGTATAGGGTGGCAGTGCGGCTTTGTGCCTTCGAAGTTTTTTGCATACAGAAGTGCCGCATTCAAAACCATACCTTCCCACAGTCTATCTGCGCTTTATGAGTAGCGTCGGCGTCGTTAATCATCCCCTTCACTAGACCGAAATCAAATACTGGGTGTAGTTATCATGTGCGAGAAATAATTTACTTTAGATGAAAGCTATTTCACCTGGAAGCTACTTCCGGCGACGATGACCAGACAGAAGTATCACTGCCTCGGAGGTGGGAGCAATTACTAAGCGTTACTTGTATACATTCCAATAGGCACGCCATTTGCATATGAATGCTGATACGCATCGAATGCTCTCATAGCATTAACGCTTAGTGGAATGGAACTCGAAAGCTCAACGAGTGCAGTAGACAGACAGCGCTTGATGGGTGGCAAATTAGAAGAGAAGCTCGACTTTTGAGAAGGGCCAACTGAACTTACGCTTACGCTTCAATCGTCTTTAGCGATTCAAAACATATTTCACTGTTAATTATGTTACGTGCTCGTTCTTATGAATCTGGACGCATTTGCACTCTTGTAGAGAGAAAACCAAGGTGGAAAAAATTCGATGAATTTTCAGTGTTTTCGAGGAAAAAAAACCTGAATAAACCACAGGACCTCTCGAAAGTTTTTGGAGAAAACTTCAGGAAAAAAATCCAACAAAATTTTTTTGTTGAATTTCAACAGCATTGGGTAACAGACGATTGTCGATTCTTTCTTCAGCAACTCAATTCCAGCTATGTGGAAATAAAATTTCTGTGGTGAACACGCATCTCCATCGGCAAATAACCGACCAAAGACGAGTTCACTTTAATCCTTCGAATCCATCTCGCCAATTTCTCACTCATTTCATTTTCACTGTGCGATTAGCTTTGAAATGGTGAGTTTGATATCTCTTCAAGTTTAACTTCTAGAAATGTTCAAAGAGACTGGGAGAGTATTACCCTTGAAATACTGGATTTCCGCACTATTGTAGGGTTCTCATGCAGCAGCATAATACTTCAACAGATTATGATCTTCCAAGAAAAGCTGCTTCATATGAACCGTCTCATAGCATGCTACTTCCGTTTCATGTAAATTTATGCTACTTAGCTACCAGTCCCTCCGAACAGTGATCAAGGAAACGCGTGGCGCAACGTTCAAGAAACTACTAGATGGCGATTTCGATCTGGGAGGCATAATAATGAAACGTTTGGCGCGAAGGGCAGAGTGCGGAATGTAGCCAGGTCAGCGCCTCTTTGTTAAACGAGTGCCGGTCGCTGCATTTCGCACCTTGGAACGTTGTTGCCGACGACCTCGTCACACCCCCCACATCGGCTTCATTCCACCTATTGACACCCAGCCTGCACACATCATGGTTATGCCACATTGCTCCTTCTCTGATAGGTCAACATTCAGAGTTTATGCGTTGAAATTATATAGCTCCTACCAGGTTTACTCACTCAGTTGAGTGTCCATAATGAATCACAGCTAAAACGGGTTTTCAGCGCGTATTAGCATACTGCAACAGTAATTGCTTAACGAAGACTCTTCATGTTCACGTTTCGATCACTCAGCTGTGGCATCGTGCAATTGCGACAAACCACTCACACTTTATTTAAAGCTTACATATTTAAAATTGTTGCTTTCTCGCAATATCCCTATTTACTTCCATCCACTGCAGAAATGACCTTCGATGAACCAAAAGTCTGTCTGCAACAACGGCGGTCTCAATAAGTTAAACAACACACCTCAGGGGATATTATCGTATCAAGAAGGGCAAAATTGTCGAATGCTCATGAACAAACGCCATTTCAAAGTAGAAAGATCTCCGCTCATTGAATCCACTTCCCACCTCCCTCTTTCTTGTTAAGGTGTTAAAACAAATCTGCAAGCAAGTGAAGGTAATAAGGTAACGCATCGTACTACGGGAGAGTATCATAATAATAAAGAGTTTCCCAGATATCAAAACTTTCACATTCAATGTCTTCATTGGAAACGTACGAAACATCCACACAGATATGAGGCCAGTTCGAGCAAACATAAGCATGTCATTTTTCAATGATTGCCGCCACGAGGCAAAGAAGCAGATATTAGATAATGTTTGTTTGGTCAGTAGGGCAGGCACCTAAAAACCGAATGATCTAAATAAGAAACGTACCATCAGCATGAAATCACGACACCGGCCAAAAAATTGTGCGCCAACATGTAAATTAGAAGAATTGGAAAATGCATCAAAATTTCAGCTCGATTCGCTTCAGCTGACGCCACTTGCACTTATATGCACTCAAAAAGCCATTCAGCTCCACCTATAATTTAGCTCGATCATCTCGGTCTTGATGGAGTATCCCGAAAAGAAACTTTTCTAGAAATTCATTGAAATAATTAATTGGAATTAAATTGGTTGTTCGCTCACTACTTCCGAAAGACCAGCATAAATCGGACTGGCGTCGACCCGATTGATGTCGACTGCACAACCACTGAGTATTCGAGAATTTCTGTAGGGTCTAGCTGAGTAGAATTTTTCGCGTGGATTTCATAACGCAATGAATATAAAACATACACTGCACAAAAAGCACCGCTGAAGCAACTTAATTCGTCTATTTCTCTAACTCACTGCAAGAACTCTGCAATCAAACTTATTTGTGAACTGAGTGCACCAACGAAGTGAATAAACTGCACTAGTTGAGGAAATTGAAGGTAGAGATTACCGTAGCAAAGCCAGACCGTAGCTACAGCAAATAAATAGAAATGAAACGATTAATATACCACAAACGAGCATAAGATCTTTATTCTGAGTATTTTGAGTATCAATGTACAGTAAAAGAAACTGCCAATGGATGAGAGTGTTAGAGGACTCACAATTCTTAGAACGACCTCACCTCATGAAAACTCATGTAAGTGATGTTGTTGTTTGTTGCAAAAGGTAATCGCTCCGAGCGGACAAAGGTCGTCGCGGGTCAAGACTAGCAGAGAGAGTCAAACCGTGTCGGGCTGCCCCTCGAAATACTGCACAATTTGAAGATGACAGAGGCGGAGGCAGAGGATAAAGAAGTGGATCAAGAACACTGGTGACCCTAAGTCGACCTTGTTTGAACTCTCTTTTATGTGCATACACGCAACTGGGGACTTCACCTCTAACGCCACCACAAAGGAGCGGTATAAACATAAATTGAGATCATGCACTCCACCTCCCTTCTCGCCGAAGAGAACTGAGGGATCATATATGAAGACGATGAATATCATCTGTTCGAAAGCTTTACCAATTTTAGAACGGATAATGCAGCAGACCCAACAAATGATGCATGTAAAATTTAAAAGGAAAATTGCCACAGTGGAGTAAGAGCGAATTAGAAACAGCTGGAAACAGCCTCATTTCCGCATGGAAACATTCACAGCTTCGATAGGGCTTGTTCACGATGAGTAATTGCGAAGTTCTAATCGAACAATTGCAAAGAGGCTGTCACATCGACGAAAAGTGTGGCGAATACTATGAAATATGCAACCGTAAATTAGTTCATTGCACGCTTCATTCGATGTTTTACATCGCAATTACTGAGCGAAATTGATAAATCTTTGATAATGGCTTCTTTGAAAATGACAAATTTTCATAGACCTTGCTAGCCTACAGGTAGAAGCATTTCGTAGAGGAACTAAGAGGAAGTGGAGATTCTTAATATGTGGAAGGAAGAATCCATATTCCTTTTCAAAAGCGGCTTGAAGTTTTACGCAGTTTCGCAAGCAAATTATTCATTTCTGCAATTTTTCAATCTTTCAGTCGCATTCAATTTTATCAGTTCTATAAGCTCGATTAAAATTGTGAAGTAGCTAATTAATGTCGCAAGTATTAGAGGTATCGAAGCGAAGATTCCATCGAAATGAGAAAAAAAGAAACAATTTCAGGGATGTTGAAAACGCAGTGGAGCATAAATAGTTAGTAGAATAAAATTCCAGAAAGGAATGACTGCAAAAAATTTCGGCTCCAAGAGTTTATACCACGAGCTGACCTCACCAGGAGGATCCCATGAATTAAACTAGTTGACGAGGTATCACTGAGAATTATTTCAAACAGAGATAGTATAATACAATACGTCAAATGAAGTGTTATTTTCACATCAATTCTAAACATTTGTGAGATTTGTGTTCAGCCGGCGTTTTTCGGTTCATTCATTGAAAAATACGCAAAGAAAAATGGCATAATCGTGCTCAAGTTCTTCACCGCACATCTAAATGATAATCAGATGGCTGAACAATTTTTTAATGTCGAAATAAATAAAAAACGCTGCATATCTTAAGCGCCCTCGTTTTGTTGGCGACATGTTCCACTTCGTAAATATTATTCACTCGACGTGAGAAAATGTGGAAAATGAGAAAAAGAATCTCGAAATTTCGTTTGTTATTTCGCCATAAGCAAAACAATAGCTAATTGAAGCACTTTTTCGTGGCCGAAAGTAAAAAAATGTGAATAGGAATGAATGCAGCCAGTAGGCACGTTCAGTGGATGGTGAAAGTTATTAGATCACTGTGAACTAGCCGAAGAGTGAAAAAATGTCTCCAAGCGCACAGTTAAAAATTTGGATTTGAAATGTTTGTCAAATAAGTTTTTATAACAGAGAATTATGCATTATTTTGTAGAAAGGAGTGAAGGAAAACACCGCTGAATCTCAAAAAAAAAAAAAAAAAAAACGGAAAAAAGCAAAATCAGCGATGTTCGGCAACGATTTGGATCAGTGCTGCGCTAAACAGAAACTGACAATGAGAGCTACTGCATCAGGCAAGATTATGGGGAAAAACTGCTCACTACTACACAATAACCAAACGGCAGCAACTCAGGCTACGGCGGCAATTAAGAAGTTTCTCAGAGAAGCGCAATGACATGAAAGAAATGGCGTTAACGTTTTTGAGCACGAAACTAGGAAAACGGAAACGCGGAGATGTTGCATAAAATTCATCAAGCAGAAAGCAAATTCTGCCTCAGGATTTTTGAATTCAAAGGACTCTACATGATTGAGTATGCCGGCACACGCTGCGACTTGCACGAAACGCCAACATATATCGATGAATAACAGACAGAAAGAGTGAATGCCACACTTAATTGAAAGGTAATGCTTTCATTGATGTTGCATGTGGTGCAAACACTAATAAGTTGCTCAGGCGTAGAAGGTCACTCCGTTAAACAAACTGTTTGTTTAGTTTGAAGATCATACCAGGGTGTGTGCTGACTGAAAAAAAAATGACTGCCTGGAAATTCATAATGAAAGTTCAGGGATTGGAAACTTTCTGCTGGTACAGCGGCTCTACTGAAATGGTTGAAAGAGGCCGAATGGTTCGGATCGATCATCAAAAATTGAGCCATAAAACCAGTTATCTATGTTATGACTTCCCTTTGCTCAGTTATCAACTCTTCACACTGATATTTTTAATTGCGGTAGCGGTTGTCCATACCAAATTCAATTCACTCGTCCAGATGCCAGTACATCGTGAGCACTATCAGAGAATAAGCGTGGGTGAGAATGACCAAAGGGAGTAATGAATCAATAGTATGGAATGATATTACGCTTTGCTTCATCAACTGAGACCCCATACCTCTTGCTTCAGTTTCCAACAATGACATGAAATCATTCGAGACGAAGCGTACTTTCCACTTTCATTTAGGTGGTCGTATTTTCGCTTTCTTTTTATCACTTCACAGCAACTTTGAAGAGAAAGAAACCTCGGTGAGTAGTTGATAGAAAAGGCGAGTTTCGAAAGCCAGTGCGGTGGGTAGATGAGGCGGTGGGCATTCGTTCGGTTGTCGTGGGAGGTGTTCGTCCAGCGCACCACTATCGTCCACAAAAGACGAACGCCAGTCGGCTGGCAAACAGCTTTATGTTTGGCGAACGGTTCGAGTGATGCAGTCGCTGGTTCGTTGGTGCGGCGTGCAAGCAAACAACGCATACGAATTGCCGTTGTCCATGTTTTCACAGCGTTCCTTCGCTTCGGCGCTGCTCTTCGTCAACCAGCAGCCACCAGCCGCCTCATGCGATCGCCGGACGGCGTGTTTGCGCAACGTTATTTTTAGCCACCTTATTTGAACTTCATACAGGTGCACCATCACGTCGGCCGTCATGCTTTGTATGCACAACACAGTGCCCGCCCATGTGCGCCTTCGTAGTGGACGCTGCGGACCGCTTTACTTGTTGCTCCTCTATACTAACTCTTGCACCATTCTCATCGAACGCCTCTTTCATACAAAACAAACAGATAGTCCTCCATCAAACAGTTCTGCCGGTGTGTTGATCAACAATGCCAACACCTGCAAACCTACGCATTTAACTATTATCCGCTGTACATTTGCTCACCATTAACACTATAATATCATTGGAACGACATGAAAATTTGGAAATATGCATTCCGCCACTGAACAAACCGGACTCGAATCGAGGCTCTCGTCCATATACGACGGAGCATTCCTTGCGAACTGAATACAAAATGCCAGCATCTGCGAGTGACGGGACCATTAGATGACACTGTGCGCCTCATTCTGTGTATCAGCAGTCAGCAAGATCTTGTAAGATTAGATTTCGACGTTGAAATAAAGAACCTTATATATGATTTCTTCATTTATCTGTTTCCCTTATGCTGCTTAAGGTATTTACAGTCACCTCACAGTCGACGAGGGAGTTGCATCGAAGGTTTTCACATGGAAAGCTTTTGCGATGCTCCAAATGGGTGCTTTTACTGTAAACATAAAACCGGAGACGACTAGAAAGCGTTCGCTGCCGAGAACCGGATTCGAGCTGGCCGAGTTCGCAGAGATCGCAGGTGGATGACGGTGAAAGAACAACGCGTGTCACTCAGAGGTGGAGGCGGATGTGTAGTGACCGAAGGGTGGCAAGAGAGTCGATTGAGTGTATGTCGAGGGGCGCTACCCCCACTGTCGAGCCGATGAGCCAAACGTAACAAGGTGAGCAACCAGCCGACTGCATCAAGAACTGGACCGAGACGTTTAGACTCGGTATGCGGTGCGGATGAACAAACGAACATCCAAAGCCGGTTCTCAGTGGCTCATCATCTAAATACGCATACATCGAGCAGAACGTGCCGGTGTGGTGCAGTGTGCGCAAAGTTTTGTGTGTAACGCGAATCACTTCAGCAAAAAACAGCATGCGAGCGTCCTCAACTGTGACATTACGACAGGATTGCACATTGTCCGAACGCCGAATCAACGAAGCGCCACAAAAATGAATCGCTTAGTACACATCATGAAAGCTGAATTTAGTTTCATTCAAACGCATTTTAGGACTCGAATTTTGAATTAGCAAACATTCACTGTGATATCGCAGTTTGAATATGCAAACGATTTACTTGCAGTAATGAAGGATGACTTTCCTCTTGCCGGGAGGGGCGATGATGGAAGTCAACCTTTAGAGAATCAGAGGTGACTCGAGCAATACACCAGAGGTGTACACTTTTCATCAAATTCACTGGAGTTCTTTTTAAGTTTGAATGTTATTCACTGAACTCACTTGATGATAGTGAAATGTTCTTTTTAAGATTGAACTACGCTCACAAAAATGCAACAAGATCGCTGAAATGCGAGCAAATTACATAACCATTGCACAAGTAGGACAAACTTTTCTAACGAAGTATAATTAACAATCAACAAGAACAACAGCCTTATATCTGAGACCGTGGACAGAGCAACAAGCTACGTTCACTTGCAGGAATATCTTCGATGAATGCCTAAATTAAGGAAATCGATGGAGTATACTCATTATAAGTTCCCATTAATCATTTACCGTTTAAACACATCGATCTTCGAGTGCCTGACCCACCGAACGTCGTTCTCAGCCACAACTTAGTGGTAAGACGAATGAAATTAAATCATGGAAGTGGCCGGTTTATCGAACTCGATCAACCAAACAAGCTCAACTGTTTCGGTGTGGTAAGCACGAGGAACTCCAATTAGCGAAAATCATCTTGCTAATTATCAGTGATGGGATCTCGTAATAGAATACAAACAATCTTTCACCCATTCATTTTTCTTTCTTGCAGTCGTTAAATGCACTTCAGCCATCTTTTCTTATGCAATCAAATGTAAAAGATGAACTAAATGGAACCAATTGTAAAATAACGTTGCATAAAATTTCCCTGCCACTTGCATAATTGCATAGACGACTACAGACAGTAACCTACCAATGCGCAGTAAATTTACAGCTCTCAGTAGGAGAAATTTTCCAGACGAATTGTTTTTGAAGGAAAAAGAAAATTCATGGGTAAGGTGCACATCAATGATGCGTGTGATTCGCTCCCTCAAGCAGTGTGAGGACGAACGTTCGAATAAACATTTTGCTAATAATTGTCAATAATAGTAACAAAAAAACAGCACTAATTTCGTACGGAAATTATAGAACACCATCAAACGAAAGAGTAAACAGCGCTACGACTATATTGAAAATGAAAATAGTCACATACAAATATAGTTGATTAGTTAACATAATCCATTCCGTTTGTTGCTAGATTACAGTGGTTTCACATCGACTCTTGAAAATGGGTCAATATCTGCATAGAAGGCATGATCGCATAAGTTTAACAAGGCAATACGTTTTTATTCTTGCTTTTTTATCTGCAAAGCGCATTATGTTGGTGATGACATACTTAGTGCACTCGTTCTCATGTATGCGTTTACAGATTTCAACAAACGAATAAAACAGTTTGAAATTTCTTTTAGCACTCAAATTTCAACCTCCGTAAGCTTATTACAAGGTATTACAATCATTGCAGTTGCTATGCAATATATAACGTCGAGAAAAGATTGGTTAAGAATCAGCGATAGCATGTTTTGCTGACGTCAGTTGAAACAACGACATGGCTATTGAGGCACTCTAGTATTTTCGTTCATCTCCTGTGCACTCTTTTAATTATTGTTCATATGACATCATTACTATCGCACCTTACCAATCAACGACCGTTTAATATTAAAAATAGCACCAATAGTTAGAGGAAGATCTTTAAAGAAATCCGAATCAGTTAACGCTTCAGGATGGTCATAAAACCTTTGGGAGTACGCTTTCTTTTAATACAAAATCTATAGGACCTGATATCAAAATAGCGATTGTAAGATCTTTTCACGCTGGCTATTATTGCTGTTAAGGACATTATTGCTAAATGTTCAAGAAAAGTAAATCGAGTTGGCCCAAAACTTTTTAATGGTATTCCTCGTTGAATGGAATTAATATTTTTGATGTGTCAACATGACGTCAAAACTGTGCTGTACAATTAAACGCATGAAATGGAGGCATTCATGACAACTCCAGGCAAAACCCAAAACGTTTGCCGAATCGGTTTTCTCAGAATTTTTCTCAGTAGTGCTTAGCATTATGTTAATCAACTCGTGCAGTTTTATTTAGATCGTTACATGTGGCCGGCGAATCAGTCAGCCGAGGGTGGGAAATGGGAAAACGTAATTGTCGAACTGATTAATTGGTCACAATTAGGATCGTGCGGCATCACGAATGCTTCCTGTGGATAAGAAGGAATCGAGAAGAGGAAGTTAGAAAATACTGTACAGAAGGGTATTTGATGACTATTCAGAAACTGCAGGTAAGGCCGAGAGTGTTGTATTTTGCTTCATTAGCTAGGATTACTAATGAAATTGATAAACGAATGCGTTTTTCTTTTTCGTTATGAATGAAAACATTCATTGCCCGTCGGCGGGATCGAACCCCGAAATCTTCCATTTTACTGCACCATCGAAGAAATAAATCAAAATCGCTCACTGCAACAACAATCCACGTTTCCTTTGCTATGGACTATTCCACTGATGAATAAATAACGTTGTATGGTGCAACCTTTACGCATTGTCAAACGCCCTTATCAATGCACAGTTGGTTTGTTCCACTAAACTTTACACGCAAAAAACACCCGCGATCCACTTCAACAATTAAATGAATTAAGTTCAGTAACAAATAATGAAATGTAATTCAGCCCTGGTCAATCGTAATTGCTTCTATAGAAGGAAGAGCATAATGTATATATACAATATCTCTAAGCATTAATATCCGATGTACTTTTGGAAAAATGGAAGTAGGTGCTCAAAGGGCAAGGGGATATATGATCGTTCGTTCCTTCTGAATGGGCCAACAGATACTAAAAAATCGAAAAAACTTCGATATGAGAACAACAAGAGTTTTAAAACCTCAAAAAATTTCAATGCTGCCATCCCTATCATTTGTTTACAAAAGAGCAAACGATAAAAAACGTAAATGGAAAAAGGGATATACATTGTTATCCCCAAAATCACAAACCTATTCATCACTACTAAATCAAACAACTGTGCGCGAAATTCAACGAAAAAATTACAAACGAAAGAGAACGGAATTGGTGTAGCAATCAAATTATAATAATGCTCTATAAAGGTTTCAAACGGCGAATGCGATCAGCGACTATCAAACACAAGTATGTGGATGAAAGCAAACAGTGCTGAGTGGATATTCTTCGTTTACCTTCATCTAATGCACTCACTGCTCAAATTTCAAACATTATAGACAGCTTACAAAGCCGCCTAATTAGAATGAATTTTTTGAGATGATTACAAGTCACTGAGAAATTTGAGGTGATCAAGCGATCGTCTGGCAAAACAGTAAAAATGTTTGTGCCCATAGCATGATCAATTTCTACCCATCCACTCCGCACCCCCTTCTACCCCACGGTTTTCGGGTCCGTTTGCAGCGCGCCTTTATCTTTTCACATCTAGCCACAGAGAAAGTTTAAAAAACCTGTAATACCACGCTTTTACAATTTTACCAAAATGTTTAGCGAATTCAACTTGAAAACATGCGACATTCGTGATGAAACCACCAAAACGGTTAAGCTATCAAAACTGCAAGTTTGTTCCGTGAGAATAATACAATTCAACATAGCTGAGCATAGAGAATGATGCTTTGTTGCAATTGTGGTAGATCGATTTCCACTCTGATACAGATCGCAAAATTGTAAAATGATACAAAATTGTTACTGCTGATTTGCAATTTGCAGAAATCCGCTGAAGACACACGCAGAATAGGAAAAAAATAGTTTAGGTTTGCCTAATCCAGGCACCATCGAAATAATTCGCTGATAATGGAATATATTCAATGCGCAAAATGGGAATTTATGATAAGTGACGGAAAAAAATCATGAAAAATGTGAAAAAACGAAAGTTTGCATACTTCTGGGCGAAAAAATAGCATACCAGAGTGAAGATAAATGCAAGACGGAAGCAAAAGTAGAAAAGCACTACACCTCTAAACCTTCTAAAGAAGAGAACATTCGTTCTAAATACGGCTCAGTTGGAAATACTGCTTTCTTTTCAATAATGAATCACTCAAATGAAAAGCTTACCAGCATTAAATCGACTATACGAATAGCCAGCCGATATCAATGATTTGAGTATGGCGTCGTGCCTTACGGTAGAAATCCGGAACCTGATTTAGGATGGCACAAGAAATAAGTGAATAGAAAAAAGAGCAGCCGACGCGCCCTCGGGTGACGAACTTGACCGTCAACGTAGCGATGTGGTGGTCACTCTTCACCGGAGATGCACTAGAGCTGCGATGAACCGGACTGGTCGAAGGGCGATTTGCGCTCCTCCCATCGTCACCATTCAAAACCAGAACCAATTTTCATGCAAAATTTCTTTTCACCTCTGTCACCTCCACGCTTATCGCCTACATGCTCCTGTTTGCGGCAGTCTCTCATCCAATGCAGCATATGCGATCGCACCGAACCGACTGTAACCAGCTTGCGTTGTTCCATCAAGACAATCCTTCACTCACTCATTTATCTATCACGTAACATAGCATTCAATCGTATCTTCCGTCACTTTCCATTCATACAAACTTGCCTTCTACTGACTTCATTTTTGTTATTATTCAGCAGACACTCCGAGAATGCCTCCACAAAACTTATTATGTTAAAGCATACGTGTGTTGCTTCAATCAGCCATTTTTTGATTTCGTGAGAGAGAATTAAGTCTTAGTTAAATGATCTCTGCATAATAGGCAAGCAAGAAAATGTCCATCTGAATTGGGAAGTAACAACGCTCTGTCTGAATCATGCTCACCACGTTGCCGGATTGTTGTTCTGGCACCACAAAAAGTTGGATAATTCGAAAAAACTTTTCAGAAATGCACACCAGTTGAAATTTACTCATCTGTTGAAGTGACAGTGAGCTAAAAGTGACATCTCAGGATGCAGAAATGTACAACGTAATGCATTCGTAGGCTAGCGCATAACTGCTTTTTATGCGTTTCTTTTCGCATTAGGAATTGAATCGTTTAGAATTCGAGTCAATTTCCTCTCGCATAAATTGCGAGATGTATCTTTTCTAGGTGTGAACGAAACTCTATTGCACCTCAAAAAAAAGGATGATATACTGCAGCACAGTCGATTTGAAACAACGCATACTTTTCCCACCCTTGACTGTCCACTTAGGCGAACTCCGACATGTGCCTAAACTACGAGGTGCACAGTGACGTGTAGGCTATCAGAACTGACAACCGCATCAATATTAACGAGGAATAAATAGTGCAATTAGGATGCCAGCCCACCGTTGTCGGGATGCATCCTTTGCAGGGATAAACATTTCTTCGTTGTTGCATGATGGCACGTGGATTCTGTAGTTCATGGCCAGCGGGATGCACTTTGAACTGAAAGCGGATCCGGTCTTCTCGTTGTTCGACTACACTCCAGAGATGCGTCGTCGCGCAATTAGTGGCTCAAAGACGCACGGATCCGACGTATACATATTCGCCCGCGGCCTTTCATGGCACTCGTGCTCCCCTCTCCCCGGATGCACAACACCGACAACGAAACACTTTTACGCACCCGTCCTGCCGTTCACTGTTCGGCCACATTCAAGTTCAACGAGTTTTCGCTCACCAATGCACGCACTTTCGTATCGCGCATGCAATTCGGACAGCAGAGTGCATCAATAATTATACGCAATATTTGAAGTTGACCATCTTCCGAGGGATAATTCAAGTCGTTAATCGGGAAGACAACGACTCAAGCAGCAACGTCATGGAGTACTTAATTTTATGGGAAACGAGACTGTTGTAATCACAGTGGGCGAGGTAATCGTCGAATCCGCTTTCACAAACATCAATATAAGGGATGCAAAAGTTTTTGCTAAGTTCCCAGTTAGGCTTACAGTTCTCTTGCTAATATCCTATATGAAAGTTAGCCAGACTCCATCTCAGCGCTAAATGAAACCTCATCGCGTCAAATTTGCTAATGTTTTTATCATCAATTAAAAAAAAGAAACTTCAATCAACTGGTTCAATACAATAAAAAGTAAAATATGGGCTTAGTTTAGTATATTTTGCATTTCCCCTTCATCCATTCACTGAGAATTTCATCGGCTCAAAAGCACAACGTGTAAAACATTAATACAGATACAGCAACCGAAAAAAATTAACGTATTCATACAGAAGCATTTGAAAACTTTATCAATTGTTCATTTATCATTGAAATGCGCATATTTAAAAAGGTGACCAAATGTGGCATACCTATCAACACGATAGAGGTAACATTCCATGATAGGCTGTATGATGAAACGTAATGCATTTAAATAGCGTATCACCGAATTACACACCTTTATTAAGAGGTGCTTCTTTATGTGATCTTCTAAAAAAGCCATTCCAAAGAATTTACGAGGTATGGTCTTTATTGATCCCGTGTACTGACACGCCATCAAGGCAAGAAAGGAGAGCTTTCCTAGCTCGATACACATGCCTAATGTACGTTTTCCTATTTAATACACATTTTCCTAGCATAATCTTATGAAGGAAAGTTTTCTTCAGCAAATGGGGATTTGTTATTGGTTCAGCACAGTCAATACGCACTCGAAAAAGCGTTCCTTTCTACAGCGCAAATTTTTAAAACAACTTCGGCAACCCTATTTATGCACAACTCCTGTGGCTCACCAAAAGCTTTTATCTGTTTCGCCCAAAAGACCTAAAGGATGCTCAGACATGAATCTTATCTAGCTTTGTTGACGAGCGGGATTGGATGATCGCTGTGAATGGTGTGTAAGAGGATGAAAGAGAATGATTCACTTCGTTTCGCGAACAATCGGCTCTATCCTCTCATGGTGCTCCGTTCTTTCATCACTATACATATTCGAGTTTACGGTGCTTGGCACTCACCCATGTTTTGTCACAGGGCTAAGATGTAGCATTACGTTTTGTGTATTTTTAACCTTTCGCTAACTCTCATATTGGTGAATGAGTATCACTTGTTAAGTTCTAATATGAATAGAGAAGCGCGTCGTGTCAGAGAGGCTGGCACGATATGCGGTTTTCCACGCCGCTCACCTGAGAGTGGTCAGTTTCATAAGTCACGAGGAAAGCTTTAAGCACGCCGGATAATGCCTTCTAATCTTGACTCATCCAATCGCCCAAAAGAATTTTATTTGCAAAAATGCGTTCGAATTTTTCTTGTATTTTAACATCTATAGCTTCTTTCAATCAATGTTGAGGATCTTATGGTCCTATCGTTTACAAGAAGTTCATCCTATTGCATACATTATGCACATCGAATGCAGTCATTATAGTTTCAGTGGTTCACGAAGCGAAGATGCACGAATGACAAACAAATATATGCATATTCGAAGTCACCATAAAAAGATTATATCAACACTTCTCTGCTTAAAGTGATTTTTTACGTCGTTGATGAGTATCAATGACGCAATTATTGCGACAAAAAACAAATGAAATGGATTTCATTCGAATAATTAATAGCACGGGAAAGATCGCTTAACTGTTTCGATGATACGTTTGGAATGGAAGATGAACGCTTAAGGCTGCATTCGATTTAGCAAACGATGCCGTATAATGATAGCAGTTCTATTGAAATTGTTTAAGTTGTTCGGGGATTGGACGACAGATATGTAATAGAACTCGGCTGAGAATCATTGAAAATTAAATACAATGAAAGAAAATTTTAAAGAAGAATGTGCTCACGAATAAATTGACTCCACGCAGTGTCGAATAATATTGGCAAAAAGAAATGAATTCCCACTTTAAACGATCAGAGTCCATAATTTTTGGAAATCGTCCAAGATTAGCAGAAGGTCGCGATTGTAACATTACAATGCTTATCAGTGATCATACGATATTTGGTTTATTTGAGCGGAAAGGTGCACTTCACTCTAATTCTTTTGTATTTTGTTTGACGGCATTTGTAAATTTCAGCGTAAATTCCACCAATATGTAACACTTGAAAGCTTGCTTGAGAATGACAGATCTTTAGTGCTAACACTTACAAGACAAATCTTAATGTGATTTGAACTAGAAGGCATAAATTTCCAATCCCACGATCCTTAAAGTAAAGTTCGAAATACTTCCTTATTTTTCAGTAATACAGTTGAAAATTTCAAACGGTTTTCAAATCGGTTGAAAAATTTCAAACTTTCCAAGGAACTTATGAGCTTCCAATACTTCTAATCTATGTTATTTAAATAGTTTGGGCGGATTTTGCTGCAACCGAAACCACAATCCTTATCTACAATACTCAAGAAATGTAAGAAGGACAATGGCATGAAATTACAGACCAACATTCGCCAATAACGTTGAAGTGTTCTGTGAAGAGGATAAAGAAAAACTGGTAACGATTTTCCCTTAATATCATATTTAACGGTTTTGAGTTACTAGTATGAGAATTGTTCAAGAAAAATAATATCACAAATGCGAATAAATGGATCGTTATTCATCGGTTCGCAGCAACAGCAAAAAATGCAGCTATCCGATACGATGTGTGGTACAGTTAAAGCATAAAACTGCGTCCCTTTGGCGTTCTAAAGGTGTTGTGTGTGATTTTGGCATTTTTGTTATTGTCGATGACGTGCCTGATAGTGAGTGAAATCACGTCGCCCTATGTGAATATGAACCCGATGTGCCAACACAACGCCCCTACCCGTGGCGCGCACGCCCACCTAACTAACCTTTCTTTTTTTGGGACCGTCTGTTGCCAGATGGTTGCAATTGCTGTTTCATTTCGGAAGGGTAGTATCTTCACGAATGGCATGGATTCGTTCCATCTTGATTGCTACTTTCCACCAGCAATAGGATATAAGGGAGCAGAACAGAAGTGATGGATAAAAAGTGTTTAAGAGGTGATACTTGTTTCAGTAGGGATAAGAATGGTATCACAGTTTGCATGCGGTAAAATGCACTTTTCATGTGAGTAAACAATTAAAGTTTAGTTTGTTTTTGACTGTCATTAGCTACAAATGTGGTGGTGGTCAACGTTCGTCGATGAATGTTACATGCGTATATGAAGACGGATGCTATAGTAAGACAGTTTGTGCTTGAAGTGTTCAAAGGGCAGCGTAAAGTATGTATTCGCTTGCATCTAATCAGTGCACGACGATAAGCGTGTGCGAATGTTTCACGATGGAGTGCCAATCGCGGCAACCAGTTTGTGGGGAACGCTCGAAATTTTCGCTCTAGCACTGCGAATTCGGGTCAACAAAACTAGACAATCGTCCACATAACTCGGCCAAATGCAGCTTAAAATTCAAGCAAAAAAGCAGCACTCGTGCGCCTGTGACAGGATCTTTTATTGTCGTCGTCTACGGTTGACTAGCCTCCCACTTTCACAGCACCAAATCACATGACACAAAAGCCACAAAATATTACATTTAATACGCTTACTGTTGCATTTCGTAAAATGAACATCGAATATTGCTCAGTTTTGCTGAAGTGTATCAAAAGAATAGATGTCAATAAATCGCAAACAAGACAAGAGTCATTATTGGCTCCGAAAATCTACAGGCCTTTAGCTCTGCGTGTCTGTTCATCAAACGTTCTTAACTCAGAAATCTTGGAGGACAGATATTTTAGTGGTACTAGTGCATACAACAGAATAATCCTCTGAACTAAGAGAGAAGATGCCCATCAGTTTCCAATGGCATTCCAGGAAATCCTCCTAATTCCTTCACCCAGCACTGCGCAACACGAGGAAAATCTGTGAAGAACGTCTTTTACTTTTTTTTCATTTGGTCCTTCATTTTTCTTTCCGATACGATCGGTAAGAACTATTTTTTAGCAATACATCTCAAAGAACTTGAGTGAGCGAGCCGAGTTGCAAGATCGTAGCAAACGTTTGCAAACAGTCCACTCTCTATGTCTTGCAGTTCGAAAGTTATCGCTGCCAACTTGGCATGACTGTCGAGATCGATGGAGATATAGCACAATACTCGGTTGTTAGGAATGCTCAATTTATTCTGCAGACTACTTATTCATAACCACCTTCTTGCCCCGTTATGTTCATATATCATCAGTAAGCTACTGCTGAAGTGTTACGATTTATTAAGGCTATCCACATCGCAAACCTAGCAGATTGGGCTGACGTTAGTTTCCTGAAGCTAACACATCTATTGTAAGGCGATGTTGGCTATAACGTGGAAGGTTTACTGCTTGCGAATTGTGGATAATTCTGAGATAATGGTCGGTGATTTCTTGGAAAATGATAAAATTGTTATGATTAATGTTAAGACTGTCACCGTTATGGATAGATCATCTAGTTTTCCGAATAATGAGGCCATTAATTAGCCTTCTCGTCCTGTTCTCCGTGATAGGATGTCTACTTACCCGAGTATAGTAGAAAGAGATCCCAAGAGACTGCAAAGCGTTTTTGAAACGTTTAATGTGTTTCAAACTATCTTTTGGCACGGACATTTCTTACTTCCAGGCTTGTTCTCTTGCTGTTTTAAAAATGTTCAGTTGCATTTGCAGCTGTTTGAAATTTTGTTATTTGGCCGATATATTCGTCTACTTTCAGCTGCTGTATCGCTTTGAAGGTTCATTTATACACTATCAAATATTACCATTTTCCTTGCAAGTATTTAGGTAGTTCAGGAAGGTAAAAAGTGAAAAGTAACGAAGAAACAAATATAACAAAATTGCAGTATGAATTAGCTCGGAGACGTTATTCTTCGAGAATGACTGCACTTTCATTGCGAGAGCAGTTTTGCGATAGACCAGCTAGTGCTGCTGCTGGTTTTAAATACCTGATGAGGTTTCTTACTAACAAGGAAAGAGTGGCGCCATAGTAGACCTTCTTAACATCCAACTGTAGAACGCAAAAGACTTCTTCCTTTTGAGAGCATCCTATGATTTGCTCAGTTATTTCTACCACTGCCGTTATCGTAGAGTGGTTCACTGTAAAGCCACGCCGTGCAATTTCCGTGGGTGTTTCTCCGCTATTTCAGTGCTTGTAGAAAGATGGCGCTGTTCCGTTTCTTTCTTCAGTCAGAGCAGCCACTCATCGAAACAGTTGAGTACAAGTACCTATTCGCTTGCTAATTGCTTAAGCGGAATCCAGCACTTCATTTACTTTCTACACTAGAAAGTCCGTGCGAAATGGATCGAAGCGTTGTTATTCTCATTCAACCTTATAACGAATACTGCAGGAATTAAAAGTGAATAAAACAATTTCCTCTCGTAACTGTTGGAACCCAAGTGTCCACCAGAGTGCACAAGTTTACTTACCATTGCTCCTGAAGGAAGGACGTCGGGTTGTGGATCTCTGCGAGCACTAGCCACAGACGCCGTTATCATTGAGCTCGAAGAGTTGTCCAGATGGTTTGTAGCATACGTCTGGAAGATGGACTCGAATCATATACAAGAGATAAAAGTAGGCTTTTAAGCGCCTTTTTATCCAGCAAACGCACTGTTGAGGATATGGATTCATTAAATTCGTTATGTTTACTGAAATGCCAATGAAAAAGACGATGTCATCAAAATGAGTGATTAATCCGAATGCTGAATAGAGTAATTGTAACTCCCAATTCTGAAATTCTTTAGAATCTCGTCAGCGATATTGAAAACATTATAAGCCGTGGCGCAAGTAAATCACATTTAAAAGGCACTGTAATGAATATATTGCAAAAATCGTGCTTGTTTATTTAAATTTAGCATCTCTGAAAGCATGACAACACGAAGATTCGATGTAATCATCTAGCATTTCCCTTAGCAATTTCATTCAAATCATGGCCACCAGTGAGTCGAGACACTCTGAATAGCAGATGATAAGAGCACGAAACGATGAATTATCTAATGAAAAGTTTGTCAACGACTAAAAACACTTAAGCGAAGTAGGAAAGACAAAGGAGATGAAAATATTTTATTCATTGCAACCAAGCAACAATTAATTTTTTTATTGACTGAATTCTTGCGAATAGTTCAACTGAGCTTGGAACATATCAGCGATCGTATACATACAATGTTGTTTCTGTTGGATCCGGAATTCGGCTGCATCGTCGCACAACTGAGCTGATTAAGCAATGTCCGATGTCGATCGACCCGCAATGACAGCCAATCAGAGTGTTCATTGAAGGTCTCACTTATGATGAAACACAAAGGTTATTGGCAGTAGGGCTCGCTCATCTCTCAAACAGTCCCAGCCATCAACTATTTACTAGAGAAGTCGTAGCGGCTTGATGCAAGCTATTTGAGACAGTATGAGCGTTGAAGGATCTCATCAATACATCAAAAAAAGTATTGTTAATTTGTGCACACCAAAGTCGATAAAAAGCGCAGAAATTTAGTCGACATCTTCGAGAACTTCTTAACCGCATACCTAGCTGAACACCACTTTTTTATGACGTCGACCGCACAGTACAGTCACATTTTTTGTAGTGCTGTCTGAAATCCACTATCACTACCCACTCTATGCAACGAAATCTTCCTTCATTTGCAATTGTTTAAAAATGTATTGGCAAACTTTTGACATGGAAAGCTATAGTACGGTTTAAACATCCGCTTAAATGAACGACCACGTTTATTACATTTGGCGAGATGAGAAATGAAAAGAACGAAAAGATTACGTTCGAATGCTCCGGAAGCAATATGCACTCATGATCCCATTGCAACTTTTGAACAGCGATTCTAATTTGCGGTAAAGCTCACCTTTAAAGGAAGGATGCTAACTGATGAGGCATTTAGAAAGTTCTTGAAAATTGTGAAATGATTCCAAAAAAGTATCTAGCATATCATGCTCTAAAATAATCTCATCTTTCCTTATCGGATTACCACAACACTTGCTTATTAAGTATAACATACAGTGAAGAAGAAAGTATTATGATTATTAGGAAATCATACAATATACGCGTGAAGAATATAACAGAACATAATGGCAGCAATAGAAAAGTGTACACTACTACAATCTATGGCAAAAAAAGTGATTTTCATACTAGAGAATCATTGCAATCGTCTTCTGAGACTTTCCGCCCAACAGAAATTGTCTTTACACTTGCATCTCCCTACTGCTTGATGTTGGGGTACCTGAGTTAGCTTCCCATTGCTTGATGTCGTGAAACACAGGCTGGCACCCCACTACGCCTCTTTCCAAATATCACAGTATGGATTAACCTGGCCATTGATTCTGCGAAAGTTTTTGATGCGTAAAACCCGTGGAGGACTTGACCAATGGCAATGCGGCACAGTGCTTTCCCAGATCTCATCACTTTCAATATCATTGCTATGGTTTAGGTCTAAATTCATATAGGACGCCGGTTTCATTCATTGAAAAGCTGTCCTCTGTTCCGCTCGATGTTCTCGTCGATTTTACCACGAAAGCATGCCTTTCGTCGATATTGCTCACGGACGATCCATTAGATAGGGACATGGGGTGCGGTTCTTCAATCTATCAAGAAGCTGGGGATAAACAGTTTATTGCGGAACTGCGTTCCGCATATTGCTTCAAGCGGAGCGGGGTACAAACGTGTTTGGTGGGGGTCACTTCCTCCTATCGTATTGTATTTGGCGACGGATGGTCGAAGACACTCATTTCACAAGGTGAAACCTAATAAGCTCGAAGATAGTGAACAATGAAGAAAAAATAAGCAGTGAATACGCAGCAGGCATAGAGATTGTGAGCATCACGAAGAGTCTCTATTATTGCGGGCCTATTTAAAATTTTCATCGAAATTCAATTCAGCTAAAGAGAAGCAGATGTATTCCCGACGATTGATTTAAATCTTACGAACAGTTAACTTAACACTAGCAGGTAATTCTTACATCTTTATGGAAAAACACATTTCTACAAAGTGATAATTTATGAGTGATTTTATAATAACATTGGATTTTTTCACCTTGCCAAGAAGCCTACGATGCCATTTACTCGCCCCCTAATGTGCGTTGCACCATCGTTTTAAGTTGCCCTCAGATAAACTACCTTGTTTTTGAAGTGCCATTCCACTGACGCATATGTCAACATGCCTTCATCGAAATCGAGAATCGCATTCATCTAGGCCAACTGCAAAGAAAAGTCAGCCAAACACACAACACTGTCCAAACAGAAGGGCAAGCACACGGACTTCCTCAATCTTTGGCAATGAAGAACAGATCAAATTTCATGAATTCGTTGAGAAATTGCTCAAGCGATCAAGGCTCGTTCAGAGAGTATAACCAATGAGCACGTCAGAAAGGTTCCATGGTTATGAAAAACAAAAAAAAAAAACATTTAAAGTAACACAAACCGTTCGGATGATTGAGCGGGAGCGATAGCAATACACGTGAATTATTTCCCGAAAATGGTTGCTACCTTGAAACCGGCTAAATTGAAAGTTTTTTTTTCCTGCGGTGAAAAACAACAACTGAGCTGTAATAAGCTTTCTGCTAACGTCGTATTCGTTTGTTACGCAGATATTACTCCGAAAGGCATAATCTTCAATAAAAATTGTTTTCATAGGATAAGGCGATGCATGCAACTAAGGTTCAATATTCTATCCACTGCTCCTACAAGAAATAATCGAGGTCCAATGAAATTTGTCAAAATATACTTAAACCCAAACTCATGAGATTTAAAGAAGTGCCGAGTGTAAGATTATAAAAGAAAGTATAAAAGTATATGGATTGTTTCATATAAAGCATAAAAGAAGTGCTAATATATGCCTTCTTTGACAGGAATGTGAGAAAATCCAGCCGCTTACGAATTCTTAGCAACTCATCAGCAATTACGGTTACGGAGTCAATCTTCAATGATCGTGTGACTCGGTGAATTCAAACACTATGTCTAATTCCTTACGGATCGGTAGCAAAAAGTCGCAAAATAGGATGGTTGGGAATCGAGGAGCGAAATCCCATATTCAAAGCAGAATGTTGGATAGATCAGCCTCTGAATTAACGATTAGCAGAAAAAGATTATGAAATTTTTGTCAAAGAAAAAATAACGTGTTAAAAGGAAGTTCGACATCAAATCTGCAGCATCTATCTATGCAGCGACTTCAATCGGTTTTGTATGTCCCTTGCCTCCCCCCCCCACGTATACCCTCAATAAATGCAGCTTTTATACAACATTGGCTTTCGAGTGCACAAATTTTAGCGCAAACTGAGGATGATGATGGATTTATTTCGGAGTAATCCCACTCGATTCACATGCTGCGTCTAAGTTTAGTCAGCCTTCTATCAAACATAAATTTGTGTGATTATTTCTGTAGGATTTGTTGTTTAGATAAATATCCTCTCAGTGAATTTGCCTACATCATTCATCGAACTCATTATTTTTAATAAAGCTCTACTGTGAGCATCTCGAGGTAGGTGTTGCGCAACCTGACCTCGCGATCAAGAAGGAAAGACCAAATTTTAATGAAAGAAAGGTTATTTGGAGCAAAAGCAGGACCGATATATATATTGAAATCTGGAGTGATCAATGCGATTCCTCACATACAGCGAATATTCGATCACAACGCAAAAGCAAAATCATTGAGTCCGAATTGAGAGCGTGGCTACTAATTGATCTCACGGTCAATCGAGGACAGCTAACAAGTAATATCACACGCAAGCGTGGGGGCAGCCTCCGGCAAATCTAGTGCCCTTTAGGCAGCGACACAGGACAGAATCGATGATATTTTATTATAGATGCCATCATCAGTACACTCTATGAATTAAAATATGAAATCGATGCGAATGCTCTTTTATCAAAACACTCCGTCAAAAGAGTTGATCAACCGTCAAAATCTAATCCAAAAGGCTGTAGGAATTACATGAAAGGTGAAGTAAAGCGCACTTCGTAAGGCCATTTTGTAAGGCCCTGAAAGCCGGCATATTCTATTTATTTATGATTTAGCGTGAGTAAGACATTGAAGCTAAAAAATTATCAAAACCTGTTAAGTGAGCAGTGTTCATCATAAACTGTTAAATCGGCTTTCCAATAGAATTATTTTAACAAATCATTGTAAAGTCACCTGATCTCCGTCAATCATTTCCTGCTGTTTCACTTCATTTAGTCAAAACTATATTGCAGGAAACATCAAAACAAGAGTCACAAGATTGCCAGAACAGAATTAAATTGATGTGAATGCCATTAATTGAAAATATCAACGTTTCGCGTTACTGCAATGTTTTATGAAAGGCCTCAATTAAGAGATAGTAGAAGAATGCGACATGAAATGCATAGTATCACTCAACAAATGTTGGAGTTTCATAGTGGATCGAAAGTGAGTGTAAACTAGTTCTGGCGAGAAATAACGAAATATGCAGCTATAAAAATTAATATATAGCACTACAGCAGGTCACTAATGACCTTTTCATCGAAATCGAAACAAAAGGCCCAACTCCAAAGGTCTCTCCGCTAAATTACATGTAGCAACTTCGTGTGGATGTGAATACGATATGGAGTAAACTTTCATTGTTCGACTTCACGGGTTCACTGTTGTGAATTTCTATGGGTGGATAAAATCACCTAAGTTCTCACTTTCAATCTCCGCTCAGAAGATTAAGCAACCGCGTGCAAGTTTTTTCAAGTTTAAGGGTTGCTATGCAAAGACAGAGAAATGTAATCAGTTTTGCTTAGGAACGATAAACGCACTCATAATGGAAGCGAACCATACCTGTGAGAGGAAACAACTCTCATGTCTCATAAATTCGTTCATTTAGGGAGAGTGCACCTCAATCGCACCTTTGGTAATTCCTTTCTTCGTTATATTTTCTCCCATGCAATCAGATATTTCAGTATTTCAAAATGTTCGCTATTTGAACACTTCAATGTTTTAAGCACGCATTCATCAAGCTCTCTTTGCTTCCAAGAGTCATACGCAATAAACATAAATGCCTTTGTCTAAAACGCACACCAATGTTCGGGAGTTCTTTTGGCATAAACGCACTTATGAACGACTGAAATATATTAGCGGAAGAAGGAAGGAGAGGGGAGGGGGAGAGGCGAAGAAGCGCTGCATCTTTTTGGGGGTGCTTAGTGGAAGAGATAAATTGTGATCGCTGTGTGTAAATAATCCTCCCCATTGACAATTAACGTGAATAACTACAGTTGAAGAGCGCAATAAGTACAATGAATGCATTTTTTCATCAGCAGCTTCAAATTTTTCCTCAGTAATCATTTCAATTTCCAGGAAAATGGATAAATCTTGAAAAAGGATTAAAACGGGAACGAAATTGCATAAATGACGCATTAGCAATGAACGTATTGAGGTGTATCATATTCAATAAAAATTAATTTGGCCTTTTAAGGTCCTTAAATAAAACGATGACGCGGAACGGAAAAGGGAAAAGAGATCCAAAGCAATCAAAACGATAGAATTGGAGAGTAAAGCAAACCGCCTTTCCCGTTAAGCAATAAACTGACAGCTTCATATATTCCATAAACGAATGCACAACAAAATATCATGCTTAAAAACAGCAGCGCCTTGGTTTGTGGGATGAAGGAAACGCACACACAGACACAAACAAACAAACACACATACATACGTGCATATATATATATATATATATATATATATATATATATATATATATATATATATATATATATATATATATATATATATATATATATATATATAAAATAGATTTTGCGTTCTCAAAAGTGCAGCGTCGCGCTAATGTTTATAATACCACAGCCGAGACGTTACGATATAATTCCTTCGTTCCAACTTACAAGAAATCATGCATTAGAATGATATGGCGCAAAAATTTTTCAAGTTATACAAGTGAAGCCCTTCACGATTGTCCAATAGTTTAAAATATTTTGCTGCAAAGACCAGTTTATGGTGGCACATCCTTGAATTGTTGCACGATTTTTAAACGACATTGATCGAATATAAGTCCCTTAGTGGCATGTTTTAGGCATCTCCTCGAAAGCTTTACTATGGAATATAGTTGCAGTTCATGCCTAAAGATGGGAGAAATTATAAAAGTATGCAGCGATGAAGACCGATTTCTGAAGCTAGGCGTTCGTGATTCGATCAGCACTTCTCCTAACATGCCACTATAATCATCTCCGATATATCAAAAAATATCCATCACTTTCAAATAGCAAAGTAAACTGCAAAAGAATTTCTCAAGTCTCTTTGTGGTCAATATTTCAGTCACGCGGCTTTAACCGTCCCGCAAGTGTTATATCGACATTCCAGTGTTCAAAATACTTAAAGAACTGTCTGATTCAGTTTGAGCGTTGAAATCTATATTTGAAATATTACAGCTCTGAATTGTTATCAACGAACTGAAAATTTGGAATAAGTATTGCTAAAGTTTAGCTAGCGTGAAAATGCCTCCCTGAAATTCCTAACAAGATAGCTTATTGCTCTTCGTTTAAGTTAAAAGTGCATCGAAAGACATGTGGAGTAGTCATATTGGTTTCTAATACTGATATACAGAAGATAAGCGGTCAAATTCGTGCATCAGTAAGGGTTGCAAACCGAAATTGCCGCTCTTATCAGTTGCAGCATGCATGAACGAAAGCATCCAGCTAATAGCAGTGAGTGCTCGATGAACCACGTTTCGATGAGAACAAATATACCATGTTTCTTTAACGTTCACTTTATTTCTGTTCAGAAGACCTCTAATACGTTGCGAATGATTGCACACTAACGCAACAAATCTGGATTATGAAAGCGGCATTTAACTAAGAGGTGTGAAAAGATTGATATTCATATCGGCAAATCAGAAAGTAGCTTTTGATTTTATTTGCTGGACTGGAAGAAGATAGAGGCATGTGACGAGAAGAAGATTTACCCTAACTACTCACCTCTTTTTGGTTTTTATGTTCGCTTAAAAATTCTTTGCAGTCTTGCAGCTTTGTTGCATCATGCTTAAGGAAATTCAAGAAGTGATAGTGCAGTATTGCATAACTGTCCAGTTTCCAAAAATAAAAATCGATTCGTGGCCAGTCAATGGAAGATGTGGAAGAAAATGCTAGCGGGTTTTTAGGACTATCGCCAAGGAAAAACCCAGTTTTTTTAGGCTATTATTTCACTAATTGCTTCTATGATTCGTCTTTTACTATCATATTCTATCGTCAACTCTCTCCGGGCTGTCCCTTACTGTGTAGGAAGATAGAATATTAACACCGAGTTTTATTGGTTAATTAAGTGAATGGAATAATTACGAACGTTGAAGGCAAAACAATTCTTCTACATAAATAATGAGGCCACCTATTGTTGCCAAGTCGGCTTGAAAGCGTGGTGGATAAGAGGAAATGCAAAAACTTTAGACGCGTCTCTTCTTTGTGTGTAGTTGAAGCGAAATACAGAAATGTGCGAGAGAGTGGGTGTCCTGCCATAGTGTGTATGTAGCCGGTGTGCGAATTTCATTGCTGATCAAAGCTCGTCGTCCCCACTTTTTCCTTTGATTATGTGAAAGAATTCTTTTTTTCTCGAAAGGACATCTTTTAATGAGCTTAACGCAGCTTAAATATGTGTAACAGCATTCAATAAGAGTGCTTTGCCATGACCTCTTCATACATTTTGTAAAGTTTACACCTTTCTGAACCGTATGTGTTAGGCATGTGCAATCTAGAGCTATGCCGTTAAGTTCGTGGTTGGGAATATCTACTTGTTGTCAGAGTAATAGAATATCGTGAAAGTGTTTATAGTTAGTGAAAGTAAGTAGAACACTAAGTGCCATGCTATCAAAAAAGGGAATAGCCTCCTGCCATATTGCGACGTCCTTCTGTGACAGCAGAGAAACCCATCCGTAGGAAGGGTGGCATCTTGTGCCAGAAGTTTCGGGAGGAACGCAGACTGCCGAAGGCACACTACAGGGGATCCCAGAAATTTGGCGTCGTCGACGCTTTTCGCGGTCGACAATCTTATCGTTGTTATTCCGGGATATCTCGATTTCAGTTTACCCCATTCCCTCCTCACCCATTAATACACCGTGTCAGAAAACTCTTCTTTCTCGCTACTACGCGAGATCAACATTATTCATTAGTAATAACTTTTAAAGAAGTATGGATAAGCTGTTCAAATAGTACGATCTAATAAATACTTGTAGTGGTGGAAGCGTTGGTAGTGTAAGTTGTGGCGCTGACAGCAGCCACTATCATCAGTAATAGAAAGTACTGAGTGTAAATAGCAACGGAAGCAGTGTCAGGAGAAGCAGAAAATATTTGTGGTAGCATGAGTAAATGACGTAACAAGTAGGTGGTGCTTGTGATGGTAAGTGGTACAATGCCATCGAAAGATGCTATAGTGAGTATCAACTAAGTTAAATATAATAGCAGTGATATTGGAGAGGTTCAGAATATTGCTCACAACACCAATAACTACTATTAAATAGTTCCATAAAGTAAGTAAATCGTGGAGCCAAACAATATGCCTTGATATCACTAGTTGCTGTAATAAGTACTGCTAAGAGTAACTAGTACTCGTAACATCACTATGCACAACGGCATCAACTGGACGTACTAGTAGAAAGTGGAGACACTTGTGTTATTTAGTAATAAGACACTGCTGGAGTCAATAATGTTGTAGCAAACAATTAGATGCAGGCAGTATCAGTCAGAAATCCATCTTGATGTCATTCCCTTAAGTTCAAAGTGAAAAGCCAGATCGCTTTTGCTATGGAAGTTTTTGCCAAAAATTAGCTAGGGAATCCAAAGCAACTGGTGGAGAGGGAGAATTGGAAAAGGATTTCCAAGGTTTCCGTTCTGTGACCATTCGAAAACTGGTGTCCAATGCATGGAGAGATAAATACACCATGATCCAAGCGGGCTGTTTCACAAGCTATCGCTGTCAAATTCAGAAATTCCGGCAACTATCTTATCGCACCATCAAAAAAAGTTTATTTTGTGAAGTGGGGGAGCATTTGAAATTGATGAACGATGAAAACTGTTAGCTTCATGAAAACATATTGCCGAATATATCTTTCCGTACGTTTTCACTGACTACTTTGGTTGCGTCGTAGAAAAGTGTATTCGATATGCGGATCACAGATCAATCTTTCCACATTAAGCGTAGCTGTAAAGGCATATGGTTTCAAAAATGGGAGCAATAATTTAGTCAAAGAGAATTTGAAACATGACTGAAAGGTGTGCCACAGTTTTTGGGAAAAATATTAAGAAACAAAATACTCGGAATTTGTTAGGCGACAGATCACAATACCTAACACAGGCACAGTGAGATGTGAAAATACGCAATTTTGGACGACATGAGATTGAGTTCACAGGCAAAATTTTCCAACACTTGAACACCGCTTCTCAATCATATTCTTTACTGCACGCGCACAACAATATTAAGACAGAAATATACAGACCCAGGACTTTCTATGTTCTTGCTGCCTGTTTGAATACGTTGAATGAAAGTAACAAAGAAGAGAAAAGCTGGACAAGACAAGCATTCATATAGGCCTGTTGCCGAGGGGGCGTGGCCATGGTGATGAAAGGCCCTCGTCCGAAAGCAATACCAAACCTATGACATAACCTGAAAGCACCATTGAATTCAACAAATTGCCGATTTCGCCCATACGACAACCGTCGTGACTATAGCGACTCGATTCAATCGTTCCCTATACGGCTTCTCGCCACAACGCTCGTTATTGTTCTCATTTGTGGTCAGCTTGCAAACTCGTATTTGCTTTACGGAAGAAAACGTTTACAGAGCTTGTCTTGCTCGAAAGAGATAGCATATTTCTGCAAAAATTGGAACAAAGGATTCAACCAAACTTTGTTCACTAGAGACCAAAACTGCTCTACATATTCTGCTCATCTATAAAGGCTAAGAAGGCTGCTTGGAAATATTACAGTGAAGTTATCTCAAAATGTCAATTTTCCCGAGTGAATGATCCAATAAAACGATATTTTTTAAATCGTCCAAAGACTCTGGTGCAACTGTATGGTATTGTCCAAGTCTCTCAAGACCTTCCTTGAAGATTCACTTTATCATTTAAATCACTTGTTTCTATGACCATTCGTTCACTGCCCAATTCAAAATATTTGAGGCTCGTGACAAAAATTAAAGGTGTCGTTTAAATCTGCCACATATCCTGAGAGAGTCCACTGTGTTCTTCGAGGTTTCGGTGTGAAGTCGCCGACGGCGTTATTACCACTGTATGAGTCGAGGGAAATAGTTATTTTTTGCTGCAGCAACTGTCGGTAATTTTGGCCTTTTTTTTCAACTCTCTCCCCATTTCTCCATATACCATTTTCATTTTCCACTTTCAACGAAAACTATCCTTACTTACGACTACAAGCAAACAAAAGCTCTGGGAACCGTTTGAACAAATCTATCCAGCTGCACTTTGGTTTTTCATCCTGATCCTACGTACTGTTCATGTTGCTGAGTTCAGCGATGGCCATTTGCGGCCATCTTGGTGAAGGCTTTTTTCAGTGGATTTTTGTACTCCAATATTTCCTCCGTTAGAAGATTCCAGTGATTTTCAGTTGCATACTTCTTTAGCGGTTCGCCTATGGTGCCAGATTGCTACTTGCCCAAATGAACATTTTTCGGTAATCAGGCATATGGTGCCGCATTCGAATACGTTCAAAAAGCGCCCTGCGTCTTTCCCTTTTTTGTGTGCCACAGTTCCCACTGTCACCTTTTTAATCCAGCCAAATTGCCTCATTAGCATCCTACGTGCAAAATAAGTGCAAAATAAACGATATATAAAAGCTGGCAAAACTCTCTGCAAAAGTAAAATCAGTTTGCGGTAGCGAGGGCTTGATTAGCAAATTTTGCGAATTGAGATTCCCGCCTGTCCTCAAACCAATTTAATTTTGAAATACTCCATGTATCCGCACTCTGATGACGGCAAGTGGACATGATTGTATGCACAGTCGTTTATCGCTTGTGTACCGAACGTTCAAAACAAAGCGGTCTTCGAACACAACTGAAATACAGAAATAGCGCTGCGCAGTCATTCGTTAGTTTTCGATTCTGCGTTGATCACAGTGAAACCGAAATGGGCGTATAACACCACAATAAGCCTACTTTTTCAAGTTATGCACTCGGCAGCTAATATGATTTTATGTCGAATTTCTAGGTGTGCCGAGGACTGTGATGTCGATTGAGCGCCGATCAATCGACACCGCAAAATCGATAAATGATATGAGTAAACAGTAGTTGTTGTATTAATGCGATATCTACATTTGCTTGTAGAATGATGACAGCACACTGCTGTGCTTCAGTGTTGGTTATTTTTTGGCACTGCGTTCGATCAAGTATAGCGCAAGATTACTCTGTGGCACAATGAAAATTTCCAATTTAAATAATTCGGCAACGGTTTAAATAATTCTCTATTGAATTCATGCATTCTCCGGATTGAGCATTTTCCTTTGCTCGATTCCTTGCTCAATAACACTGCAAAAACTCTGGCTCCTCAATTTTTTTTTCCAACAGCAATCCCCTTCTCTTCAGAGGCACGTTTCTTAAGGGATAATGAGATGAAAATGTGGCAAGCAGTCCATGTACAGGTCTAATCTGTATAAATCTCTAATCTGTATAAATCTCCTTTTGATAATGAAGAACAGGCAATAACGGAACCCAGAAATGACCATTAAAAAATGAACAATTATTGTGGACAAAAGTAGTTTTCATGAATCACTAAAATATTTTTCAGTGACTTTTAAAGCAACTGGCGAATAAAAAAGCATCTAATATGCAATATGCGAGCACATTTGCGAAATACAAGTACGCGGTGATTCCCTGAACTGGAAAAGCAGTGTGTTTGTTTGCTGCGATGTGAAATTGCCAATTTGAGGTGCTGAGTTGGCTGAAACGGACATGTGTTCTTCCTGGGTATCAATCACCCACAAATCGAATCGAATCGGCCCAAGCCAAAATTACGACAGGTTCATTCGGTCAGAAAAACAAGCTAAATTAAATCTCAGAGCAGTGCGACTTGCTGACACCGATTTGCTCGTTTGCCACCTCGCTAACAATCAGCATCGCAGTTCTTTTTTTGCCTACTGTAGTCGTTTAGGCTACATATCTTTAGTGACGCGCACAACCCCGATATGAGCTCGAACGAACGTTAAAAGAAATGATTATTCAACAAATCTAATAGGACGTTTGCTTTCCGCAACTGCAAATGAGAATATTTCGACTGTGGTCAGTGCTCCTCCTCGGTATCACGAAGCCCAATCGAAGACCGAATCGAAATCCCTTGCGGTTCAACTGGGAATCAGAAGGAAGACAATGACCCATCTAGTTTCCTGATCATCAGTAGAAGCACAAAGAATGAGATAGTTCGCTGCAAATAACATTCAGCTGACGAAGAGAATCGCAAAAAAAGCTAATTTAGCAACTGATTATTGAAATTCGATGTGAGCAGAAAAAGTGTTGAACGAAGAAAACGTGTGATTTTTGTGTTCAGTGGTTTTTGAGCAATTCTTAGTGATGAAAAAGTTCTTAATGAGAAATAACTGTTTGAAAGCGTGAAATTTTCTGTGATGATGAAAAATATTTTCATCTTTTCATCCACCTCGTAAGTTGTCAATTCAACACTGGTGAAAATGTCCATTGAAGAAACAGCACTGATTATTCATGAAGGCTGTGCGTGATCGCATATACGGTCGGCTGTACATGGCGTTCCAAATTTTTCAACTTCTTTGAGAAATTTTGGCATTAGTTTTTGTTATGTTATGCAAAAGTTTTACCACTGCACTCACAATTTCCATCCTTTGTTTGCATACAAAGGAAGATGAATATTCATGGGAAAATTTTTCACGTCAGCAAATCAAAAAATATTGCATAAAGGATGTTACTGATGAAGAACGTACACTACAGTCCGAACAGGAATTTGCGCGACGTTTGGCACCGACCTCCAAATTTGATTCGAGACTTTGAATGAAAGGGTGCCTCTTCACGTCTTTGTAGTTTCTTCAGACCTAAACTTTAGCAGTGACGTCAATAGAGAAAGCGATGAAAAATGCATGAAACAGACTTGAAGAATGAACCTAGTGGCATACTTTGCATAGCGAGAAATTTGAAGTTGCTGATGTGTTCAGTACGATTGGCTGCTTTCTTCGAACCTTTGCACTTTGGTTACTGTCGTCTTTTCCCTATGCGTTCTTAAATGGCCTGCGGCAATTTTTCGACCTTGGCTGCCATTGTTAGACCACCTTTCTATCACAACTATGTGTATCTATCTTCTTCCACTTATGTTCCTCAGAGGCCACCACTTCTAATTCTGTGGGGCACTATGTGTCATATTGTGTTGATTAACCTACTCAATACTCTCATACAGTCAAAAAGTGCTATTAAAAAGAGTATCCTATTGCAAAACTGCTACATTAAACGTTGTTTGCATCGAAGTGAATAGATCGCATTCTAAAGAATGGGGGAATATGCCGGACTTTCTTAGCAATCCAAGTGGCGCACTGGTGACGAAGTGAAGAAGATGGTTGGAGAGTGGGTGACATTTAACAAGTGAGACGAGTTGACAAAACGCTAATTAAATCTCTCGTTTTACTCCCATAAGAGCAAATGTCAAAGCTGAACAGCCGATAGATGTCATGTCTTTGACGAACGTTCCAAAAAATCATTTGCCAATCGCATATTTTAACAGCCGTTCCCATATTGACACTTTGACACAAGCATTTCTCGTCTGTGCTCCCCGAGGAAAATGATTTAGATGCTCAGTTTGGATAACAGCCACAGTAAGAGGAGATGCGTGCATTACAACAAACGTTACTGACTTATTCGTCTTCCGCATATCGATCGAGAATATAAACGTCCGATTTCAGATATATCGTATGCAAATATTTAATTCGGCTTATAAGACCATATGCAACAACTGCGAGCAATCAGTTCAAAAACAACTCATGAAACTATAGCCACTATTAAACGCTTCGTTGCATATTTGCATATGGCCAATATCTTCAGCTGGCGATGAAAGTTGGTGTTTAACAGTGGAAAATTTCCTCAGCAAAGAGAAATAAACTATTCTATCCCTTATATGGAATGCATCAATTCCTGCTAAGTTCATATCGTCTTAATAGATGCTAATATTTTCTCAATAAAATCGACTTGATAAAAGGAAATTTAACTGTAGGAAAAGGCAAGACTATTATCGAACATTCTAACAATGGGATACTGCCGCAAAATTTATTCACGTTTTTGCCAAAACTCTCAGGCGGTGGTTTTCACGCATTCCATGCAACGGTTTTTGGAATTTCGGAACGAATGGAATCCACTAAGCTCGAAATAGGTACGCTTTTAATCGATTAATAGCCTTATGTCATATTATTATTTGGCTAGTCATTTATCTTCAAGGGCGCATCAACAATTTACACAATCCTCTATGTTCATCATAAAATTTCTCGAACGTTTATTGCACTTTGCCGTTACATCTTCAGATTTGTGGCTACAAAAGACGTGAATGTTTTTTTTAATTCCTTTAAAATGTTGTCCTAGTCTCTTCATGCACTTCTATAAATATAATATAAAAATTGAAACGTAACTACAGATATAAAATTGACCGTTTCATGAAGCAATTTGCGCGTTTGTCTCATGGCCGTAATCCCAAGGCACCAAGGCACCAAATCACCTCACCTAAGCACTTTGATTATTAAGTGAGGCGATCATGAAGTCAAAGTACGCTTCTGTGTTAATCGGTGATTGAATAATTAAAACAAATAGTTCATTGATGTGCAAGCAGTTTCTCAGAATTGTCGGTACATAGATGATAACCATTTTCAAGGAACTGGAAGGCACCTAAAGGAAAGTACTTTCTAATAGTAAATTTTTGCTTTCAACTGTGATGAAAGTGCACCCCTATGTGGCTAGCCGCATCACACAACGCCCAGCAGTTGTAGTGCATCCTCCAAAAACCACGAATATAAGTAATGGGTATTTGCTATCTATGCTTCTATTCAATCTTCGAAGCATTTGCCAAAATTGTTATCTACTGTTGGAAAATATTTGCTGAATTCCATGAAGTTTTCTTATACTTGCTTCTCTCACAAATCTAATGCTGTCGGCATGGCTATTCTCACAGTTAGAACCGTCGACTATCGGGAAAAAAGCCTTATCGATAGGATCAAAAGGTTTAATTCAACTTTTGCATTCTGAGCAGACATTTTAAAATAGTGTGTTTGTTTTTTTCACGAATCGAAATTCATTTTGTTCGTTCATTACGTCATACAAAATGACCTTTCCGCAATTTAAAGCCAACGTCATTAAAGTGTTCGTTGAAAATATAAGATTGTGGCCTTTCTTGCTTGAAAAAGCACCTTCAAAAAACTATTTTCCCTCGAGTGCGGTACAAGTACAACTGAACTGAACTTTCCGATATCGCAGCACTCGCACTACCAACTTTCAAATAGCAGTTTCATCTCGTGAAACTGTTGCACATGTCATTTTCTAGTACGCTTCCAAACTTCTGTAATAAAAAAAAACTACCGTAAAATTCATCGCAACAACTGCGATGTTGAAAAAGCAATTTCCATATCAGATGGGCGACATGAACCAGCTGTTCTCCCTTGTTGTGAGTGAACGAGGACATAGCGCCCAGCCTTAATGAATTATTGGAATTTTTCCTGTTCTAGCGTCCCTTCTAATGTTATTGAGCAAAAAGTATTTTTTCGGGGCTACTACAGATCGAGTTGCTCGATTGAATCTAACAAGAGCGCTCTCTGGATGCATATGATTGGAAAAGTCATACTCAGTTCCAAGTTCAACTTCCCTCGGTTTGAAATTGACGATGTGCCGAAGAGTACCTCAGCTTCCAAAACAGCAGAAAGGAATCTAGACAGAGTAGGCCAAAGGTTAAATTGCCCATGCTCAAGAAAAAAATCGATGTGGTGTCAGCTGTCTCTGTACGCGAATGTCCGGATATAGCGCATGGAGCAAATGAGTAGAAAACTGCTGATTATTCGCTAGTGTGGAACATCGGTTCTGTAAGGAATGAGGCAAAACGAAAGGAAACTCAGGTATGCAGCAGCTGCGTCCTTATTCGTTCATAAGGACTGTTCAGAGCAATAAGCATACTGCACACCTATTTACCTTGGCACTCTAGAGTTGCTGAAGAAAGCAACGGAAATGAAGAAAAGATGTTGTATGCTTCGCCTCTGAATGATTTAAAGATGCTTTTTTTTTTACTTTGTGGCACAAGGGACGTTGCCTTTATTTCTGTACGTATTAACGGCAAGTTTTGGAGCGTTCATTAACAAACTACTGCCACAAGCGTGACAAATCATCATCCTACGCGCATCTTCATCAAATAAGCTCACATTTAAATTTTGGCTGATACGATACTCAAGTTAGCGCTACCCGTTATGGAAATAGGTGCACCCAAATCAAGCAAATCAAGTAGAAGCAGAAGTGAGAGGCGACCTCATCGCAGTACCACAGAATGTGGAAAAGGATCACATGTTCTGCTCATACAGAGAGCATATATCGTTGGAATCACTATGCACTCAAGGCACTACAAGGTTGTTTATTGTTCTCGACAATTTATAATCGCTTAGGGTTGGGAGTGTGTAAATTCCTCTTTTAGTAGAATTGAAATGAACCGACGAAGAACCCTCTAAGATTTTAGATGGATTGATGAGATATGCTCTTCATTCCGATTATATATGCCTGTGATTTGCATGACTCTATCACAAGTCCTATTCATCAATGACGAAGAGGTGGTACAGTCTTTTAAGCATCGTTGAGATCCTCCCTTAAGAGTTCATCGTTCTAACAGTTGCTGATTGGCCATTTACTGGTGAATGAAAGCTCAGCGTGGAAGCTTTTGTACAGCAAAATTCACTTCCACTCATTCGACTTCGACAGTCGATGTACGTTGGCTAGCAAATTCATCGTCACTAGTATTTAGACGACTAATGATTAGTTATTGACTAGTTCATGCTCAGCATTGTTTTCTCAATTCGTCTCCTCCCTACTAGTTTTGTTTCTTGCATGACTGTTATCACCACGTTGCAAAAGGCTCAGTTAACATCCGCTAGTCATCACTGCAACATCCGAATGTTTGTATACGCTATAAAGAGTAACTGAAGGTGACCGTTTCAGGACTCCAAGCCTGGTTTTTGATGACCTGACGATTAGGATTCGCTTAGACACCATTATTTATGAAACACTTTTGCAATAGCTTATTACTGACAAAAAATATATATATTTTGTTTCATGAAGTACAATTTTCGATACACATCAAACGTCCAACAATATGTTATAAAGGTAGAACACTCGCGATCAAGTGAGACTGATATTTCGAAAGAAAGACTAGTCAGAGTGCATACCTGAAGAAGTGAAGAAACGGTGAACATTATGTTTCGTCGGTAATCTGGAATAATTCAAAAGTGAATTTACGTCATATTGAGACGCCGAGCATTGTTCATAATCCTTTAACAATGAAACATTTTACTGCATTTCATGCTGTATTTATTAAGTGGTCCCTTCTATTGACAGGTTAGCCATAAGATTTGTACTGAAACATTTAAAAGTGTTCAGCGAAAACTTCAGTGACAAAACTTACGCAGGTTAATTCGTAGCCATGCTACTGAAAGAAAATCCTATAATCTAAGCCAAATAGCAGATAAGGTTATCAGCAAATTGTTCCCTATAGCAATTTGCATTGATTTTATAATATCTACAGTATGAAATAAAGCTCCAGTACAGAATGCAGCGAGCGAGCTTCTTCGAAAAACCGTCAAATGTGCATCTTAAAAAGAAATAAGGAAGTGTAGAGAATCTATAGGGAAGTTTTGCTCGGAGAACAAATTATTTCATAGAAACAGTTGAGTTTTCACCTGAACGTGTGGAGGTTACTTCCGTTATTTGAAGTCAGACAACTGCCGTCTAATCGAAAGAAGATGAAGAGGATGGAGGATGCGCCAGCACGCCTTCAGAAACCGCAAACCACTGACTGGGCCATGTGTCGATGTGTCACTGACGCCGCCCACCATTGGTGTCTTCATATAGCAGCGCAGATGTCCCTAGTGAGGTCGACAGACTACCGTATTCATATGCATCCACCAACGCTCTTCATTGGTGATGAATTACTCTACAGTCTTTATCCAAGTAATTGTTGCAAGTCTGTGTAATGCGTAGCACGGGTCATAAAATATGCAATATATTTCCAAGCCTTTTCTTGGCGATATCGAAATGCAGTTGTCCCTGCAGCCCCATTTATGAACTCGGCAAATGTGGGTGAACACCGCCGAATATTGCTTTCTCCATGCGATCGCCGAAAAAGTAAAATATCGGTTCAGAAGCAAAAGCGAATATGATCACATGCGCCTTGTTAAGCAACACACAATGCTGTACAAAGCCGGAAATGCGTTCCGGTGCGCGTGATTCGCGATGATGGAAGACCCAGTTCTGCATCTCCCTTCCACCAGTGGTGAGTTTGATACAAGGAAGGCATTTTTTGAAATTGGAGCATTCGCTCTCGAAGGCTGCAAATGAACAGCGCAAAGGCAAAAGCGCAGTAATGCTAAGTGAACAATTTGCTCAGTCCCTTTACTTAAATCACACAGAATAAACGAATTCTTTTGAAGGGATCGTAACGGGTGCGCATTAAACCCGAACCGGATACTACGTACATGATTATGCGCCATATAACTACGACAATATCGGATATATGCACGTGTGTCTGCTTCGTCGTCTATATGAAAGAAATAATTCAGAAATCCTTGAAACTAGAGTTAGAAAAAATGATTAACTGTATCGGTTATGAGCAAAGAAACATGCAAACATTTACTCGTCCACCATAACGTGAGCAGTATTAGGAAAGATGCCGTCGTGAACGGAGAGAAAGGCGCAGTAACGAGGCGATACAAACATAAAGGACGCTGTAAGAAAATATTTATTACTTATGTATTCGAACAACGCAAATTGAGTATGAGCGGGAGTAGGAAAAAAGATAAGCGAAGCAATCCTTGATTGTAGCTAATCCTTGTGAAAAAGCATCCACAGAATTTCAATAATCAGGGACCCAGACGCAGTTCGAGATTTGATATTAGTTGATATATTGATGATATCGGCACGAAGCGCATCGTAGATTCGTAAGACACGAAACTGGAAATTGTTCAGAATATTGTAAGTGCTGATATGCCTTTTTGGCGAGTTGATAGCGATGCCGACGTCACTGCATGGAAAAGCGAACCGAAATATCTCTAGCAAGGGAACGTTAGAAAAGATGGCAATGATTTTGTGACAGACGTAAGCCTGCGACTTGCGACGATTCGAAATTGATGATTTCTAAAATGGTAGCGCAATTTGCCTGATATGAGTCTTGCTAAACTTTGCGAAAACCAATACGGATGAAGTGCTACAGGGCATGCCCAACACTATGGTGTGAGACACCAAATAAGAAAAGAGTACAGGAGGAGAGTGTTCTAAGACCGGTCGACATCAATCTTAATGCGCTTTTGTTGCAACGTGGAGAAAGTAGGGTTTGCACTTTTGAAAGCAAGAAAGATTGCCAAATTATTCAGCGAGGTTCGTTATTACCCCTGTTACGGCCCAAAACAACACCGAATGCATATATGTGAGACATTAAAAGCCTAGATGAGACGCTAGCGCTCAGGTGTTCCTTTAAATTGAAGAAGGCCTATAGACATTTAAAAGCGCCTGAAATTTTGCACACATCTCCAGTCGGTCTGGTTTTCGGTTAACAACTGTGGAGTTGCAGAAAAACCAGCATTTTGAAGGGAATTCGCATTGACGATAGAGATAGTTGAAATTTGAATGCAGTACTGCACATATTTTATCGTTTTTTTGGCAATTAGTACAACAGATTTGTCTCAAGAGCGGAATCACCTAAGCACATATCTTGTATACTCCTCTGACAGCTTAACCGCGTGTTTCTTGAAGCATACTTATTTGCGCGTTGTTGATCGAGTTATGGAGCTCAAATGCGATAAACTTGCGACACCGCTTCGCGTATTTGTGGTCTTAACCCAGTCTTGCTGATATAAATATTTAACTACTAGTTAACACCTTCATTATGTGCTTTTATCACTCATTTTGATGTTCTTGTTTTCTTCGGTGCCAAACACATACATACTCTTTCTTGAACAAATAATCTTTGTGCGTTTCCGCATAGAATCATAATTTCTTTGAATAGTGTTTTCGAGGAAAAAGGTAAAGATATGCAAGATTGTTTGAACATACCTGGTCAGCACATCGTTTAATCAGTTATGATTTGATAAGGCTAAATAAGCCCCACATCTGCATGTTTGGAAACATCAAGAAATCATGCTGCAGTTTCATTGGCATCACCTTTTCTGAAACAAAAGTATCATGTTAGCCATACCCAATAGAGTGTAGATCACCTTTTAGAAAAGCCACTTTACATAGCAAGGTTCCTTCAGAAGCACACTTCAGTCGCACCTGGAAAAAGATTTCTGAATCAGTCATCTCCATGAAATGCGTTGCGAAGAAAGGCATCTTCCATGCTTCCCGGATATGTATTCCAAGCATATCTTGGCTTCAAAAAAACAATTTTTTAAACATTGAATCGAATGCACAGATTTACAGCGCAATCGGTAAAGTCCAGCAAAACGAAATTCTCAGAACCCGAACTTCGGCATATCACAGTAAAAATAATGTGGTTTTTATGTATCTGTGACGATGTAGCTCACCAAGCTCTTTCATACGATCCCATACTCGTTCAAAGTTAAGGCAAAATATTCCTCGAAATTTTGTGCAAGCGAATGAAAAATCACGAATTTTAGGGAACCATATCTCGGCTTTCTTATAACGTAAAGAGCTAATTAAGAAATTTGTCAAAAGGACCTAAAAATACCTCTTGAAGAATTCAACAAGGAAATCGTGATTACGAAAAGGAGCTGAGATCTAGATTTGTTAAAATTAAGAACAAATGGGTGTGATTTTATTTTGGAAATCAAGTCGAAAAATGGAGGCTCGTGGTATGCGATCAAGTTCAAGGGTTTATGACCCCTCCGATAGGGTTTGGTCGCTGATATCGACAAAATTAGCTGTATTACGAAACCTCCATACAATGCCGGCATCAAGCCCTTCACACGATCCCTACACTCCCTATTGCAGAACAAAATTCTATCATACAGAATATGACGATATTTGAATGTGTTTGGGAAAGAAACAGCACTGCTCGATGACGTGATGGAACGAAATTCTTGAATTTGCCAAAGGAAGCTAGGAAAAGAAGTCGATTAGCTCGTGTGCACTAGCCACAGTTACACATTTAAAGGTCTCATAGGCTGTATATTAGAAGCTCCCTCGGGGTGGGATATCGCCTCGCGGAGTCATTGCATTCAAGCAAGCATAGTGGGATTCAGAGAGCTCGGAGACTGTCAACGTATGTGGAAGTTTCACTCATGCCGTTACGTTATAGATATTTTTCTGAGTGTCTGAAAGACAGTACGTTCGATCAGCACAGTTGAAGGACATCCCTCATGTTTCAATATGGCACAAACCGACTTCGGCATTCTTCTATTCGGCGAAGTTCTAAAACCTGGATCCAACTAACGCAGATATCTGCCTTATCCGCTAACCCTGGCTTGTAGATAAAGTGCGCTGCTTAACTCTCTTAGATAACGGCACTCTTTCGATAGCCGACTGATCCACCGATATCTTGCTATATCGACCCAGAAATCTCATGCCTTTTCGAGGGAACATAAAGTTCCACAATGGTTAGTGTCCGAATTGCTCTAGTCGGTTGTAATCTCGAGTATTAAGCGCAGTAAGCGTTTCACTTAAAATTCAAAACCGCATATTTTTAAGAGCACTCTCGATGGCAACTACACTTTTCGAGAGGGATAACAGGGCCTTGAAGCTCCCCCAATTAAAATTTTCCTTTACACAAAAATGTGATAGATAGCACATTGTCAATAAAATACATCTTGCACAGATTTCCATAGCGTATATAAATTTGCGACTTGGTGCCAGCATACTGTGTTTGAGAAAATCAATGCTTCGAAACGGGTTTATGCCTGTAAAGCAAATTCAGATTTTCACGCGATAGTTCTTTAGAAACGAGATGCACTTAATTACACTGTCAAAAGAGAACGTCACATGGCTGTCCGTTATAAGCCCTTTAGGAATGCGGAGATAAGGCTGTCCTGTAGAGATTCTGTGGATTTCTAGAAATAGGGCTGCTTTTTGGAGTCGGAAGGTTCCTTGAGGTGCGACATCGCCCTTTCTTTCTTTGCCATTCCTCTACGCTAGAATAATGTTAATTAGTTCAAAGCATTTGATGGCAATATTCTATAGATTTCAAACGTGATTTTGATGCACTTATGCCCTCTTATTCAACGCTATCTCATCAGGTCTGAGTAATGCCGCAACATTTCAAATAGGACTTTTCATATAATTTTATATTTAGGCAACTACTTGAGTTTTCGGGGCGATGCATATGCTTACATTTCATTTCAGCAGCGACAGCACTCACATCTCACAGTTCACTTTTACCCGAGCGTTTTGGTGATCATTTAAAGCTGCTCAAAGCACTCGAGCACGTCAGCTGTCATTTCATTTGCGCCTGCCAGCTAACATCCATGCTTGCGTTTCATTCTGCCTTCCCTTGCGTCTGATGTTTCCTATTATTTTATATTGTTCCGCTGTGTTTTTCTTTTGTTCTCTTGAATGAGCAGCAACTTTCTCAAGACTAAATTGCTAAATACGCTTATATAGGCTTAAAACCTCGAAATTCTAGGTTCCAAACCTTGAATCTATGTAGGTCTTGAAACCTATGCAGCGTCAGTGTACTGAGGTTATGGTTGTAGGATTTGATATCTTTTCAAATATATTCTTTTTTATGCACAGCACTAAGAGGAATTCTCCGTGTTTTGCCAAAATTTTTCGATTTTTCATTGATTTTCGATGCATTCTTCGCCGAATTTTCGTTGCCTAAATGTTCCAGTCCGCTCAACTGCAGAAGAATTCATTTCTTCGTTGTTCTTTTTCCAGAATTTCATACGTCATTGTATTCATATGATCCTCACTCACATGCATCTCCGATGTTCTCAGTTAGCTGAAGTTTTCCATATACTTACTATAATATCACATGACAACAGCGTCAACAAGGAATGCATGGTTTACATGCAGGAAGGGAACTGTTGAGGTAGGGAAAGCATAGCAGCAGAGGTTGTGGGTAAGTTTCAGCTCCCTCGTGCTCCCTTCCCCGAAAGGAGAGGCCAGAGATATGATGTGTGGCAGTGTAGAAAAAACACATAGGCAAGGCGTTAAAACACCTTAACTCTTTTTGCTCAGTGGTGTTCACTTTTAATTCAGAAGCTGAGCATTGCCGCTTACCCACGAGTAGGAGAAAACTACACTGCGATTCTTTTTTTGCCACTGAGATGGCAGAGACTGCACGATAGTTTTTTCGATTCGTTGGGAAGAGAGGAAGCTTCGAAATAAGGGCGATCTCGTTGCGAGTGGCCTCCATCCCTAAATTAGACATCTCAGAGAACTCGTTGGGGGAGGGTTGGCTAAGCCAACGCTAAAAGGAAAGCCACTGTGCAAGCCAAAATGCTCATTCCACTTTCATTCGTCATGCTTTCGCATTCGCAGCTGTCTCTAGGCAACACGCTTGTGACAGCTATATGAAGTTTTATTAGCACTTGCTTTGAAGCGTTTGGCTAAGGCCTTCAGATTTGTTAGCACTGTTATAAGAGCGAATTTGTTTTGTATTCTGAGGCTGTTGCTTTCTTGACAAGCAGCAATGAATCCTGCATAGACTCAATTATCGAAGACTTTTGAATGCCGGGAAGTTCTCATTAAAATCTATGCAAACTGCTAAGGAGACCTTAGCTCAACGATTTATGATCTTCCCACGTAAAGTGGGAATTCCTGCTCGAGTTTTCGGAGATTGGATCACTATATTGGAACAGCATTTTAAACGCGTAGTCAGCTGCACTTGCATATCTTAAGACGCCAAATCACTAATTTTATTTGCTCACTAAACCCATTGGAATCAGTCTTCACAAGTTTCAAGACTACATGAGGCCACTCAGAAGAATTTAGTCCTTGACTAAAGTCACCCCTATGGGACGAAAATAACATTGCATTTAGAATGTATTTGGAATGATTTGTGATGTGGATAGGAATTGTCGAATGAGGGCAAATTTCACTGTAACTTAGAGGGACTTTGTGCATTTACTTCATTTATTCAAAACTTTCATGCAGAAGTTTTTCGGCTGAAATTTTTTCGCGTCTAACAATGCAAGGATTGTCCACAAAGAAATGTGTGAATGCAATTTGCTTCTTCTCTACTCTTGTCCACATCAGCTTTTTTCACATGGATTACGAAACGGGATGCTTTCAATGGCAAAAGCCAATACTTTTCACTTGCTTATCATCCATTTCAATCACTGTAATCACTTAGTACTGCGAACATTTAAATGCTGTTTGGGTGCTTTTCACTATACGTTCTACTGCAATTGTTCCCTTTTACGGTCAGATGTTGAAACTCCGGCCTTTCCCATGTCTCTAAATATATTTATACGTGCCGCGATGGTTTCCAGTGTTTTAAACTCTTTGTCCTACTGTATACATATTCAGCCATTTTCAGTTAATTGTTGATTTTATCATTTGCAAGATTCGATGCACGAATGGTGAAAAGGCACCGCAGCATCAGCCTCAGTGCTTCAGGCACCGAAAAACGTCTGCATCTACGTATTCCTCGATTTCCGTTACCCGTGCCATTTACAGAAACTCATTCTGATACAGCTAACCGGCAAGAGCCTTTCTGGAGAGGTATGCTTCCTTTCAAAGTTCAAGCATCGTTAAAGTCAATTTTTTGCTTATTAGTTTTTGCATCATTGCCGTTATATGCTCATATAAAACGCGCTTTGTTACGCAGTGTGACAGCCTCAAAGCAGTAAAATGGTCTCAATTATCTACGAGAATAAAATACGTTGAAAGGGCTCCTCTTCCTTCTTTACCCTTGCAAAAATCACTTTTCTATTACACAAGTTTCACCTGTGTCACTTGCGCAAGCAACAGGCCTCTATCTGCATCACTTAGAATTGTGCATTATCATTTGACAAAAATACTGCTTTTTACCAGATTCTCAGCCTAAATAAAGAGCATTAAGGGAAGATAGGTCAGAAAATTTTTGTGATTATAAAGTTGCTAATGGTTCAGACGCACACAATAATTATCGAAATAATGTGATATCTTCGTTTCGGAGGCTTAGCTCATCATTGAAAGCAGCCATTATTGCCCAATCGTGTTGCATCCTAGCCTCGTGCAGCCCATAGTTCCGACAATTTTATTGATTTTTGCGCGGCAATTCTCGATAGACGTTTCTGCACTGTCGAAGAGTAAGGTCTCTCTTTGTTATGGTTTATTATTGCAGATTGTTTATTACACATCTTTTGATGGATATGTTCTGACCGTACATTTGAATTACTTCATTTCCGAGTTTAACTTTTTACTTTACCGCTTCATGGTCTTTCTGGCATCCTTTTTGTAGCAAGCAACTTAAGGAAAACTTTTTCCACTGTTGCTACGAAGTCACCAAGTGCAATCCATCGAGACAAAAAGTGAGCGAAATGTTAAGCTCGAAATGTGACTCACTGATGAATTCTCGCAATAGGCGTAAGAATACGTAACGGAAGAATGCGTAGTGGAGCTATATAAAGGAGACGAAGTATGTCATGTCGTCAGAGCAATGACGTCATCGGGGCAGTTGTGGTGGTGACGTCACAAATGCGATTATTTTGAAGCTTTTAAAAACTGTAGTGATTTGTTGTGTGAGCAGCATTTTCCACGAAAATTCAATGTGAAGTCCCTCTCATTTGTGCCTACTCGGTGTTGATTGCGCCTCCAAAACAGTTGATGATGGCACGTCTTCTGCTTGAATCAACAAATCTTTCATTGGCGGTCACTATATTTTCGCCGTTATAATTTTCGAACGTGGCTATCCTCAAGCCATCGTGTGCAAAATCCGTTGGTTATAACTAGGCATCATTTGAAATAAGTATCTATAGAATCGTCATGGTGATTCACAGAAAAAAACTGAACACTAAATGGATTCCATTCTGTGAAGAAGAGTCAAACTATAAGAAATGTTGCTCAGCTTTAGCCCATAATTTTTCCTCACATCTGCTAAATTTGTCTCTAGTTGAGCAGAATTTTTCATGCCATTTAAACGGTAACCTCGAAAACACCGATGAATGTTTACTTATGGAATAAATTAATCGTCGAATTGGAGACATCAAAAGTGATCGACATCGCCCAAGCGGCTGAATAAATAAAATGTGCGTCAAGTGCAGAAGAGGAACACGGCTGCCTCTGCAATGCAGCGCCACACATTCCTGGTCCATCGTTGCATTTCTCATCTTGCACATGTGCCTATTTCTGTTACAGCAAGTTTTGCAGGCATTATGCTCAGAAATTGATTTTATTTATAGTAACTTCTTCTAGGTGCAAGTTGTGATGTATGAAATATATTGAAAGTTATTTCTCATCATAAAGCAATCAAGTGAAATTATTCACAGTTGCTTTGCTTTATTTGTGATTCTGCGAGGCGTACTGCTAACGATGTCATCCTCTTTCCTGATGGATATTACCCTCCTTTAGGCTTTAGGAATGGGTAATTTAATTATTAAAACTCTGCAAGATTTTTTCGTCAGTGATGCATCTTTACTCAAATTTTAAGCTGTTTTCCATTATAATTCCCTTTTTGACCAGGTGGATATTTCTGTGACACTTTCAAAGCATTCAGCTACAAGAAATAAATCCTTGATTACCTTTAGTTCCACTTTTGTGAAGCAAATAGTCTTGGAAAGTATTTTTCTTTTTGCAAAAAGCAGAAAAGTTTTTTTATATACTAAAGAAAGAGTAGTTAAGTAACTTTGCAAAATAATGCTCCTTTCTATCAGATCAAGAGTGTACATATATCAGTTCCTTTCTATCCATCAGAACATATGTATATATATATATATATATATATATATATGTTTATTTATTTATTTAACTTTATTATATAGTAACTTCATATATATATATATATATATATATATATATATATATATATATATATATATATATATACATATACATCAGAACATTATATATATATATATACTTATTTATTTATTTATTTATTTATGCGTGTATATGCAGTTGCTATAAGACAAATGCACCACTGCTGTCCATGACTTGTTTCATTTTCGTATTGCCTACAATTTCATTGCTGGCTTCACTTGAGGTCAAAGAAGATATCAGAGAGTTGTCCTTTTGGCCATCCTGATTAATAGCTTTTTCGTTAGGTTTTTGTAATATTGAACGGGCGGCAACCAGCCAGCCGCTTTGTGTTTGCTTAGCTCAATTTTCCATCGGCAGGTTCCCTAAGCAATGTTCTCTTTGTCCACCTTCTAGTATCACCCTATCGCTCCACAATCCTTCACTAGTATTGTCGACGACAACCTAGAGTGTGCGTATGGCTCGCGATTCATTCTAGTTTTCTGCATATACTCTTCATAGGGATGCGACGCGTCCATGCATATGAGTAGATTGCAAAAGTGGCGAATACTTGAACAAAAATCTACCTGCCTTATAAACATTTGTTTGTGGCATAACGAAAATGTATGCTATATGCTCGGAAGCATTGTATATTTTCCCTTTAACGCTTCAATGGCTTACCCTTACTGGTTTGGTAGGTTTTTATTCTTCATTTTTCAGGAAAACATATTAGGTCTTTGACCAGTATCGAAATAAGGACACTATATGAATTGGCACAGACCTTGCGAGGAAAATATGGTTGGCTCTTTCGTCACTGGACACTTCTGTCGGCTTCCTGGCCTGACGATGTTCGATAATACCATTGATTTATAATCTGAACGTACTCGGTTCCGGAAAAGATATTCCATGTATTTTATTTCGTGGATCCTCACTTGGTGTTCGTTTGCGAGCGAGTTCTTTGAACAAAAATTTAGACGAGCGTCATAGACCGTGCCGATAAAACGATGAATTTTATCCTTCGGTCGCTTTCCCCTGTAATTAGATGGTGGTCAATATTCCTTCACTGAAAAGGCAAAGCTAGGAAATTTCAAAAACAGGCATCAACAGCTCTCGTTTTCTCAGCATACTGCTTCTTAGCTGAGGTCTCAGAGGGGTATTGACCAATGTTTAAATGCATGATATCAACGCGAGTGAACGAAGTATGTCGCAACGTTCCTTTACTCACATATCACATGTTCTCGTATGATTGCAACAGCAAAAGCTGACTGCCTTCAAACACTTCAAAGTTGCCAATTATCAGCCAATTTTCGCAGCTGTATCTGCTCAAATGCAAAAGGAAACACTGAACCTACAGTGAAAGTGGTCATAATATTGCTGAAACTTTCAGCTAGTATGTTTCGAGGATACTATTCCCATCCTATAAATGTCCACCGAAATTTTTTGGTCACGAAGGAGTCTTCTTTCCCCTTCCTCTTCTCTCACACAGAACGAGTGGGCTTTGCATCCGGGAGATTGCGTACAAAAGGCGAAACATGATAAAGGAGATTCAGGGCTCTGTTGAGAGTGCAGATTGATACTTGCGAGCCTATCTCCTCTCACTAGCAAATTCCTCATTTCGTTCAATTTGTCGCATCCCCTGATGAACCATCTTTGTGTCTCATTCTTCAACTAATTTGTTAGCGCATACTTTTCTAAGCAGCTGGCAGCAGCTCAACTGATGCACGATGTGCGATAAGAATTAATTCCTTCCATTTGCTGCCACGCTGAGAATCGTTGGATTTATTTTATCGATTCATTGACTTCATTGCACCGCCATGTGACGTCCATTTCATTAATATTCATGAGAGTTTGTTTGCAGAGTGTATGCGAATGCTTCAGTCTAAGTTCGGTGATCTTATCCAAGACGGGATCAGTGAGGGGCAACGCTTCGCACTTAGCAGTGATCTTTGGCGATATGCATCCACCACTGCTCACTGTGATATTCTCATCACTCTTAAACCGAACACCGAAGATAGTGATTCAGCTGAGTTAGCCATGTCGCTTGTGGAGTTGGTTCGTTTCCTGTGTTTTGGACAGTGTCTCCATTTTGCATTCACTCACTGGTTTTCGGCAATCGTCCATTTAACTAATGAGTCAGTGGCGCTATATCAACTAAATTTTCGTTGGAAAGGATACCTCAAAATACCTTTCCAGCTTCCACGCTAAATGAAAAGAGTTGCGACGAAACAACAAGAAAGAACTTTGCCTTTTGACATTTAACAGTGCTCTTAAATGACCAGTGAAGAAAGATGCGCTTTAAATGTCTTTGATGTTAAGGTCCTATGTAAGCACTATTCAAAACGTTCGAACGAATCATTCCCATCAATAGCCTTAAAAAATTTTCAGTATTCCCTATAATCAACAATCCAGTCTCTTCTACAGTTCATATGCAGCAGTTAAAGAAGTATATCTACGACAGACCCACTGAGAAGAAACGTCTATGCACTTTATTTCGTGTTTGGAAAATATGAATGCGCATCTGTACTAATTTCATGGAGTTTCCTTGCTTTCCTCAACTTTTGTTTCGCATCTTTTTGGCTGATTAAAAGAAACCATTTTTTAGATACAATCCTGCCGTTAAAATAAGTCTGTCTGTGTGCGTATCAATTTTTTAGTGCCTGACGTCGTAATAAAGATATTTTTCCTCTACGTTTTCTTCTTCCGTTCGCATGCTTCACCTCATTAAGCATGCTTCTTGCAAATACACTCACAATAAAACTACAAAAATTAAAAACAATCACCGATTCTTATTTGCGCATTCACACATCCACAAAAAAGAGGTTAATTGAGCGAATATTGTATAGCTTATGCTTGCGTTTTTTTATGTGCAAATCTTTTATGTATATTAGCAATGTATCTTTCAATCATGACTCACTTTATTTTGTTCATTGTTAACGAAGCATTCATTTGAAACATTGGGATTTAGAGAGCTTGGTTATTTAGCCGAATGATTTCAAAGGTCAAGAAATAATTAAGTCTATCTTTATTCAATCATTCTTTTTGCATGTATGATCTAGACACTAATGAAATCGTGAAAAGAATATGCAGAATTTCAGATGAGGAAATACGAACCTCATTTGAGGATCGAAGTGAGGCACCATCAGTTGACTAACTGCTATGCTCTGTACATTTCTGCCGACTACGTTAGGTAGGTAATAGCCATCACATCTCTTTATTTTTTATTAATAAACCTTTCCGATTTCCTAGCTGACCTCCAAAACATTTGAGATCGTCTTATAAAAGCACTGATACAGCCTTTATACAAAGGGATTATATAGCTCGTCCATTTCTTTTTCCTCCTTTTTTGAAACGGAGTTTTATTTCGACTTTGAGTTCTCGAGCGAACTATATTTTCAGTCTTTTGAAGGCAGCAGAATTGTGTCACATAAAAAAGGCTGTAAAACCTCAATTTGGTGGCGGAATGCGTGACTTTTGCTTCGATGAGGCGCAGTGCTATTCAAATGTCGAATTGAAAAGCGCCTTCCTATCAGGAATGGAACGAGCAATGATCGTCAAACAGATTATCGACATGATGCGAGCACCCAAAGGCGGTGTACAGATAAAAGTAGATTGCGATGAGTACATAAGTATCTCAGAAGGAAGTGCAATAGGTCAGTCCACCTTCATATTTTTCATACTCTATTCCACCAATCTTTAATAGCAATAATGCTAAATTTTTTTGTCATCATTATGTCTAATAGAATTTGTATTTCACTATTAGATATTTGTTAGCTTATATTCGATTGCTTTGTAGTGCCGGCGCTATCGTCGAGAGGCCTCATCGATAATATTCTTCCGCTGCATCAAAAGGAGGCTATTAAGCATCTGCAACAGAGCTGGGTATTGACACTATTCGAGGAGCAACCACTGTCACTCATTAGCGACTACTTTGGTACTGAAATAGCGATGTATTTCGCGTGGCTGGGTTATATGACTACAGCTCTTTGGTTCCCGGCGATAATAGGTAACCAACTTTTATAGGAATTTGCTTCTGACGAATCTTTTCTCAGAAAGTTTAGTTTTATCCTCACGTGCTTTCAAACTAATGTGCTACTGAACTTCAATCACTAAACAAGAAGTTTCTGCGGTTTTGAGTCGTCTTTACAGTGCTGTCTGTTTGTTTTGCTGAGTAAAGTATTTTTGCATTGCTTTACTTTGTTCTTCAAGATATTGCTTTCAGGAGTGTTGATATTTTTCTTCGGTGGATTCAGATACAGCACATCTGAAAATGGAGAAGAACAATCAGAGACAGCAGAACATGTGAGCACTTTGCGATTAATATTGTTGCTAGGTTATCAGATCTCTCGCAACTACTCTTTCTTATGAGAAACTAGAGAACAGAAATTATTCTTCTCAACTGACAGCACTAATAGCGTGGTCCGCGAAGGGGGAGCTATGGAAAAAGGTATTTAACCATAGATGTCCTCATTTTGAGGCGTTTTAAGTTTCCTACACTTCAACAACTTCCGTAGCTGTCGTTGCTCTTTTGAGCGCATCGCGGTGTTTGCCCAAGTTTTTTCCAAACGTCAAATGCGCAACTGCTCTTGAAAAGAAAAGAAAAACAGCTCCAGTATATATATATATATATATATATATATATATATATATATATATATATATATATATATATAGGGGTGCTTCATGTAGCCTGCTCCTTTTAGTTTGGTTATATTGCTTCGTTTTGAACATATGCCCTCATTCAGCCTATAAGAAATGAAAATGAATGGGAGTGGTCGTACATAATGCATTATTGTTGCATTATTAATCCTTCTTTTTGCAGCAGTTGTTCTCAGACATCTGCTTTGTGGGCTTCGCACTTTTCAACTGCATTTGGTCGACAACTTATCTAGAGATGTGGAAGCGAAAGCAGGCAGAGCTCGCATTCAAGTGGGGTACCTTCGACGTTGCCCCAGATCCCTTGCTTGATGATCCGAGACCGGCGTTCAAGGTTTGTTGTATGGACGCTTTCGTTTTATGCGTTGCTGGAAATTTCCGCTTATAAAGTGCTCTATAGCGGCATCATTCATTGTGACCGCCTTTCTGTTTCAATTTATACCGATTGCTTCGTCACTAACGATTTACAGGTTTTACAGGAATGCTCGACGCATTCAAATTATGAACACTTGAGAGCACTTGTTTCATTATTTGTTGCCAGTGTATGAGATTGACTGATACTGTGAGCGGAATTGCAAAAACCATTACTGTGTCAGCTATCCTGAAAATCTCCATTTTTTACGATCAGTACATTGTTTGCGTAGCAATCACGTTGCTCATTCTCTTTTCTACGGCAGTGGCTAGAATCATGAAACCAGTGGGATAGTTTCCATTATACGTATGTTACAGATTAATCAAAAACTTGATGGGCACATGAGTTTTTTAAGTCTTTGTTCTTTCGTCCCCTTCAAGATCTCATGTAGTCATGTTTTATTTATAGCCTCAAAGTATAGATTTCTTGATTATCCCTGCTTGGTTGAAAAGCGAAATACATGAAGCAGTTTGAACGGAATGAAGGAGTTTACTATTTGGGTAAAGTTTTCACTTGGTTTTTCTCTAAGTGTGAATTGTCGTCTCCACTTTTTTCACTTTGGCGCGTCTTCAGAGCTAACACATTTTAAGGGTAACTACTTTGCTCCAAATCCCGTCTCGGGGCATATCGAACCATATTACCCTGCATGGAAGCATAAACTCATTCGATATTGCGTTACATATCCGATTACGGTCGTCTGCATAGTTGTCATGTTTTTAGCTATGCTGCTCACCTTCAAACTGCAAGAACAAGCAGCCTTGTAAGTGAGTTGTGAATTTCTAGGCTGCATTGATAAGATAATTTTTCATCTTTGTTATCAGTAACTTTGTTGTATCAGTCCTTCATTTGTTAACTTTGACTTTTTAAATCTTTAGCTTACAACTGGTAGACTTACAATGAGTAATTAATCTTTCGACGAGCACCTGATCTCGTCTCCACTGTTGACATTTGATTTCCTTCAGTCTGAAGAGGTGTTGAAATTTGAGTGCTTGATGGATGAGATCCTAGATCTGTTTGGATAGTGGAGACGATATTCGATGATCATATGCTGACACCTGAATGCACCTATATAATAACATTCCCAACGGCGTTGTATTCAACGAACATTATTACTGAAGCATTGCTGCTGTCACGCTGGAAGCAGACCACATTCATTTTCTCACATGGCAATCTTTGCTACAAATCAACTACACAGTCAAAATTTCTTTAGCAAATCTATTCATGTCAAACTTTCTAAAATTAGATCGAATCTTCATCTACATAAATGAAGCCAATGCCTTGAGTTATAAACATCTGTTCAACAGATTGTGGAAAATCATACAATAAGTCATTTGATTCACTGATAATGATGGATCTGATATGCATATTTTATATTAAACTATGTTAAGCTTAACTATAGAACTTTGAAATTAGCAGGTGCCTATTTTTCAGCTATTTCGGGCACTCTAAACTTTTTTGGTGGATTTCTTCCGTACCAATGGTGCTCTATGCGTTACTCATTGTTACGGGTGACAAATACTATCGAATTCTTGCCCTCTATCTAAATGATCTTGGTGTGTATCTCTCGCATATTCGCTAACTTCATCTATGAATGCGCATGTGCTGCTTTTGCCGTAGAGAGCATATTGATCATTGCACATCACCAATTACTAGTGACAATCATATACACTTACTTGATAGCTACTTGGGTCATTAACTCCCAGTTCGATTTTTCGTTCGTTTGGCGTTATCAAATTTATCAAATATTAAACAAGTTGACTTATGGTATGTGAGAAATGCTAGCCTTTTTTACGTATTCTCTTTTAATGTTTTATCATTCAATTGTTAAACTTTCAATATTTTTAATAACTGACCACTATATGCTGCTGATTTGATATTCTGTTTATTCAACGAACTGCTTTCGCAAAGCTCGTTCACATATTCATGCATAGGCAATAGGATTTGTAATGATGTTAAGGATAAATTGTCGATACAGGAAGTAAAAGATAGCAGGTAAGATACGAGGTGTGTGAAATATTTTATAACTATTGGTCATCTTCCTCAAATCATTGGATCCTATTATTATACATTTATTGAGCTGTGTAAAATCGAATTCGAAATGCACCCCAAGAATATTCACGACTTCTTACAATATATTTTAGAGAATTATCGTACCGATGACGAATATGAAGATTTTCTTATAACGAAAATCGTCATGTATCAATTTGTTACTGCCTTTGGATCATTATTTTATATTGCCTTCTATCTGCATAACATCAAAAGGCTGCAAGAGGTAATAAAATGTCTACATTTAATTTGTTGTGGCAGTGAGTAAGTAATACGCTGATCATCAGTTCGCATTTGTGGGTGTATTTTGAAGACGAATGGAAAGCTTGTTCGCAGACGGAGACGAACTGAAGAATTCACCATAGACGAACGAGGGCTGTGCCACTGAGTTTCTACGGACGATCGGTCTCGTACTCACTCATCTTGTCTAGATCATGTTAATTTTAGTGGAGGCATAATCGTGCACTCTGATAAGCGCATTACGTCAACAGTCAGAGTTGAACTGACATCACCGGGACAGACCACTTATACATTGGTTAATTTGTTTGCGTTGAAGCAAAGTATAGTCTCACTGAGACCGAGGTAATGCTTGTGTTATGTGCGCAGTACGACTGATGAAACTTTCAACAACCCATAACATTTAAAGCATCGCCGGTAACTCGCTGGTAAACCACTCATTCGGCAAGCGAGAGGCAGGGGTTCGTCGCTATCGTGGAGAAGGTTTTCATTGGTCATCAAAACACACATCGCTAACTCAGTCTGAGCAAACCTATGTACTCGGCTTCAACACAAATGACGAATTAACAATGTCTACGAATATATTATTGAAGATTTTCGTAATTACCGGCTTCGTTAATATACCGATAAGGATTTCTTGTTATAGACACTGGCAACATTGCTGATAACAAGACAGCTTGCGCAGAATATCAATGAGACACTCGTGCCATTCATAATGGAGCGTGTTAAGCTAAGTCGTCTAACCTATAAAATGACGAAACGTATGAGCGATCGTTCGCTGCGTAAATGCTGTGCTGAAGTTCGCAGACGCAAATTAACACCACTTGTCGGTGATAGCGATGTGAGTGTTTATTCAATTTGACATGTAACAAATTCCTATGCAGTCTTATTCTTCTTTGCATATCATTCAAATTTAACAGCTTCTTTATTGCTAGCCATTCCTCAAAACGCTTAAATGCTTCGTACTCTTTTTATCTACTATTAAATCTGCAGTTTTACGTTTGCAATCGAAATCATTTGAATACTTTCTAATTAGAAAAAGCAGACTTTCAATGTACAGTTTCAACAATGTGTCATAAACGCTCGATTTTTTTATAAGTATTGTAGGATTGCTATTTCAGGGAGGAGAAACGACACCACTTGATAGTTCTGGTGGATCTCCCACATTATTTTCTCTCGGCTCCTCCAATTGTACATCACCACGTCTGATCTCACGCAATAAATTCCACTCGATGCGTTTGAGGTGCACTGGAGATGACAATCCTCCGATTCAGCTTATCCACGTATGTTATAATATTTTTATGAATGCTGCAAGGTTTCTACACTGTGAAGAATATCGCTTGTTTCTTGAGGGGGCTAGAGTGGGTCATCTATCTGCCATTACTATTCCAATTATCCTCTTCCAGTTTGCTGCCTCAATTGTGAATTCCCTGAATTTGCTTAGGTGGCGCACTATTATTTCAAACGAGCGCATCAACAACTACTTCAGGATATATGCATTTGCTTTGGAGTCCCAAAACTTCAGTAACAAATAGTTTGTTAGTATACTATCAAAAGGTATTTGGAAGTCAGAATATTAGAGGAACAAGCAGTGCTTACAGTTTATTCATTAGGGCAGTAATGAGTGCTTGAACAGGGTTGTTTTGAAACCGAGTCGCTTGCAGAACTTAGCGCCTTCCTCACCTGCTGGTAATGCTTCCGGAAGAATTCCCAAATCGCCGAGGCTGCCGATGCCTGAATTCAAGTTCTCTTCCTCGGATGGTGAGAGAGCTTTTTTGTCTTCCTCAGAAAACCTGCTGAAACTAGGCATGACGGTTGGAACATGCAAATTTTTGCCACATACCTCAGTGAAGTGAACCGCAATTAATGAGGCTTATTCTTTACCATGAATCACTGATGTAATTATTTTCACCACACTCAGCTACCTAATTATTTTATATCAGCTTGTTGTATTCAGTGCATTTCTCTCATAGAAAGAAAGCAACGTAACGTCGATCAATTTTCAGTGCCCGAACTAACACAGGCTGAATTGGAGAGCTTAATGGCCCCTTATATGAGGCCACTCGATGACTTCCTGGAAATGTTCATTCAAGTTAGTTGCCAATGCTGTTTCGTTTCTTTTGGAAATCTGAAACCTGATGGACTTTCCATGTGCTTTGTTGGTGCTGCTTCAGATTGCGTTCAGAATATTTTTTTATCTCAGTTTGCTACATTACTAGCACACATTCGAACAAATTTTCAAACAAATGACAAGGAAAACCAAATGAAGTTCATATTCTGTTTTATTTAATTTCATGGCTCTTTTTATTAATACGTTCCGTTGTTCTACCCCTTTCTTTTCACAGTAGTAACCTGTGAATTACTCTCTTTTGAAGGCTGCAAAATAGCCCGTAATTAACAGATTTGTCTCGTGCATTTTCCTGACTTGTCTCAGGAGAACGGAAATTCTTTCATTTTATTTAAAGCGAGATTTCAGTTTGGCTACGTTCTACTTTTCTCGCCGGCGTTTCCATTGGCAGCATTATGCGCACTGGCTAACAACCTGATAGAAATCCGCGTTGACGCCTTCAAGCTCTGCAACACTGTACAAAGACCTTTTGGGCGTCGTGTAAAGGACATAGGTGCGTGGCAAAAAGCAATGGAGGTGCGCACTGCAGTCGAATTTCGTCTTTCCTTTATCTATTGTGCGGTACACGGTAGTGAACTTTGAGCATAACTACTGGCAGTTCTTGCACGAAGGCGCATATTTGTCACCGCTCTCCAGGACATCGCGTTAACGATTAGTTACCGAAATAGAAGCATCTGTGTGGATATCGTCACACTGGGCAAACAACGGAATAGTTTCATTCAAATATTAGTATTTTCTTCTCTCCCCCTATGCCAGCAAAACGTTTGGGGCCGTTTTCTTAGCGTCACCTCCTAACCAAGTGAATCGATTCCACACTAACTGTGAAGCTTAAAATGTAGTATAAAGCAGCCTCCGGATTTATCCACCAGCCAGAAGGTATACTTTTGCAGCCTCGAAACAGGGACGCTCGTACATCTTTGGGATTAAGCTAACGTGAATAACTTGCCATCTGGTAACTTCTTCCTAAGAGATCATTGAAAAGATCTACTGAGCACAAATGAATTACTATTCATGCCTCATTCGCAAAAAAAGCGATAAAGTCCTCCATTCAACCTTTCCACCCCTCAATATTTGCATCGATTTGAAGCAGTTGCTGGTTCAGCTTACTGCTCACCTCTATCCGGAGCGAAGGGGCGGTGCAACGTGCATTCTGTGCTTAATCGCTCCTTATATTTTTCTAGATTATGGGTATCGCCGGCGTTATTGTCAACTGTGCGCTAATTGGCTATTCCGGCTTGGTGCAGAGGATTTGGCCAGGCTTGTCATGGGGAGGACAGGTGAGCACTCGTGGTTTTTTTCCTTTCGCAAATTATTTGGCCTCCTGTTCGTTCAAGACCGTCCGTGCCTATAACTGCCTTCTCTGAAGCTTGGCTACTGAGATGCACTTTTTTCTACTTCTGACTTACCGAGTGAAATCAGTCAGCATGAATTGTTTGTGAATTTCAGTAAGAATTCACTGCACCCTTACACTGCTGAGGTTCGCTAAAAATTCACCATATTATTTGAAGTGTTTAACAGTTTCGATGAAAATTATACGCATTCTTTCAGTGATCCGCGACTATTTGAAAAAGTTGCGTCATTTTCTGCTAAAAAATCGTCCAAAGAATATATCGCCAAGAATAAATAGCAAAAGGTAACCCGATAAATTAAGCGCTTATTGTACATGTTGTAAACTTATACGCACAACATTGAAAGAGATCAGTAAGCAAATTCAGATATTAAATGCATTTCATCGACCACACAACTCAGCTTGATTGAATGCGACTGTGATGAAGAAACCGTTGCAGGTTCTTATTTGCGTTCTCTTAGAACATTTTGTACTCGCAGCAAAATATTCCATTGATATTATTATTCCCGATATACCGCATTGGGTTCGCATTGAAGCAGCGAAAGTTGAACACTTTCGACGTGAAGCTTTCAAGGTTGGTCTTATTATTGAAAGATTACAATTACTTGTCGCCTTACTTTGGTTGCTGATGGTTCTTTTACATGTAGAATGGTTTAAACGTTCAGGTAATCCAAACCTTTCGTAACCACAATAGACCGCTGGGTGCAACTTTGATGCTTAGTCCAGGAGGTAGTTAATGTTTCAGATACAAAGTTTCCTCATAGTTAATAATGAGAATTCATCGGCACTAGTTACCAAAAAAGAAAGGAAGTTGTTGTTGAGTGATGGGGTGCATTATTGGCGTTCGAAAGTTATGAAACAATCGCATGTGACACATTCGCTTTGAATAAGAAAGTAGGCAGTAAACTTAATATGTTCTCTTTCATCATCGGTCGCGGAAGTATGAGCAGAAGATTTCTAATATCTATGCTTATAGGTCGGCTAATTTTTTGTAAGGCTGGTAACATAATCAAAGGGAACTTATTAGTAACATAATCAAAGAGAACTTATTATTTTTTCGTTTCGTTCTAGCAGGCGTTTAAACCCGGACGAATTTTTATCCATCCTGCACTGTAAAATGAACGCGAGGCAAGAGTTGTACATTGAAAAGGTGACGTGTGACACCTAAAGGTTGCAAATTTTCTGTGGGTACCTCCTAGAAGTGCTCAGTTTCGGTCGAACGGCGAAGATGCGAGATTTAATCGAGGCGATTTATACTGAGGAACAGTTTTGATGGAGTTTTTAGAACGTTGCGAAAAGGTATTAGGATTCGCATTTAATCTTTTGGCGCTGAACTTGGCTGCTTGAAACGAAGCTAGAGGTTTTGTCAAACATCAAAGCAGTCCCTGCAGGCAACTGAAATAAGGATGCTGAATATCTGCTTAACACTTCGCGTTATGGATCACGTGCACAAGGGAACCTTTGGGGACTGGCATCTTCTAAATACTGTGGAACCTACAAATTTACTAGCGAATGTCGATTCTAAATAGCATCGCATGTGGTGCGTCTGTGCTGTAGCTAGCGAACTGATCTTGCCAAAAGAGAGAGCAATCATAAAAGTTTGTGGACTTCACATCCATATCTACCCTAAAGGAGGATTCACTTACGAAGGCCGTTTATCGTCCATTTTCTTTCGTAAATTTTTCGTAATTATGGTTGCTATTGCTATATCAAACTTCTGCTTAAAATTTATTGCTGATAAGAAATAGACTAAATAATTACTAAATTAGTGGTTCAGATGTGGGAGAAAGGAGATCAATCAGAATATTGGTCCATTCTCTTCGTGCTTTCGTGGTTCATATTTTATTATGAAATGACGAATGTTCGAAACTGAATTTCAGAACGAAACAAAGTTGTTATCAATGCGTCGCAAATGCACAAATGTCGAACTCGACGTGCCACAGTGCGAATCATTAAGCATTGAACAGCTGGATTCTCCGTCGAGAAGTTCTCAGCATTTGACTGCTGAAGGTCGGCATTTTAGACGACGATGCACAACGCCTATCCCCAGGCCTTCGTCACTGCACCTCTCATAGCATTTTGAAATGTTTTTTGGTTATTATATGCTCACATATGTAAACTCGTTATAAAACGCCTGACATTCATGTACGCATGCGTGACAATATATAGCTGCATTCTAAAGCAGAATTACAACACGATGATGATATTGTGCGAATTTTATCTCTCAAAATTAGAACAGCCCTGTACTGTAAGGGGTGATCAGGAAACTGTAGATCAGCGGGTTTCGAGCATAGCAGAGAATTAGTGACCATAAGACATCAAACTCCCTACAAATGCTTCAAGACAGGGCTCGGCATGTATAAGAGGAGAGCCTGCTTGTTTACAAACAATCAATGTTGTTCCATCTATTTACGTGAGGTGTTGTCTTAGCGAAGGTCGGTTTGGACCTTAGCAGTTCGCAGTCGAATAGCGACGTGGCTTGGGCGTGAGGATTGCTCTGTGCTGGTTGATGCGGAGGTGGAACTATTCGTGCCAAGGCTGCGTCGGAGCGTCGACTCCCCCTCCCCTCTCCCCGTGTCGTCGTGTTATCCGCTCCGCCGTTACTATTGTTGATTTCTTAAACCTTATTAAAGAGCTTAACCTCCTGTCTTGTTGCCAAGTTACATAGCACCTGGTCGAGTCTCGGAAGAGAACGGATTTGCGATTCCTTCAATGCAGGTTAAGGCCAGGGGCAACGAAAACGGCGCCCGAAAGCGCTATAGTATCTTTCATAGATAGGACGAGTACAGTACTGTAGGTATGCAAAAAAAATGTCATTGAATTATTTCATAATAGAACATTTCAAGGGAATGGTTCACCGCATGTCGGCTGCTATTAATATATCTGTCTTTACCTCTAAATCTGAAAGTGAGCTAATAAGGAAAGCAGAATAATTAATGACTGTGCCAGTCCTATTATAAAGTTATCCACCATGAAACCTGATGGCAATCATCTAGATGATGCAGATAAAGCCTCATTCTGTACCGAACTCCGATCATCATTGATCATAAAATTGAAAATCTTTACGAAATTAATCCACTGAAAAGAACAAATAATGACCATTGACAAGAAGGATTCGGTGTTGCAATTTCGTACAGCAGCAGAGCGTATTCATCATGTCATGGAGCGCAATTTTTGATAGAATAACTAGATGAGCAACACTTTCTTATCATTTTACTGAAATTTCAGCGACATATTAGAGCGCATCTTAAGCCACCTTTTCCGCCGGCAATTCCTATATCTTTCTAAGTTATAGACGCATCGCAATTTTGAAAGCGAAAAATTGGCTTTGAAGCACCCTGTAGGTCCTAGGACGACGGCGTATAAAATCTCATAGCTTCACTGTGTTTTCGGGAGTGGAATCACTAAAGAGCAGAATTCTCGTTCTCAAGTAGTCACAGATTATTCTTTCAGCTATTTTATGTCGTTGCTAGTGGTCCAATTGAACCTATGAACTATTCACAGAATATAAAGCCGCTGTACCAAACCACCTGTTGTTCAAGATCAACCACCGCAAGTTTTTCCTGCCCTGAACTTCGGCGGGTTTTCTGCTTATTACTGCTGAAGGAAGTCATAATTATCGATAAAAAATTTCATGTAATACTCTAATTCCTCCATCATCAAGTTGCCATTTACTTACAATCTTTCCTATGAGGTGGCTCATTTAAAATTGCACGCATTTGATCTGAGGTTACTTTTTCTAACAGAGATCAGCTCTATACTGCACCTTATCCTCTTTGACTGCATTTATACTGAGCCGTAGAAATTTATCGTTCTGCAATAAAAGCCACTAAAATGTATGAACCGAAAAGGCTACGCAAATGACAATCAAGTTATCAATCTTTGGATTGCAGCATAGTGATTTTAAAGCACAACCAGTCTGACAGAAACGCTTTTCTGAGTATAATCACATCATTGTTGAACAACGCATTCAGCAAGTTTCTTGACAATCGGCTAAATACTACATTATAAGATCTCTCAGGAATCATGAGGAAATGCAGTAGCGGTCACCTACTGAGTATGCCTTTAAAAGCATCGTTGATGGTCATTTAGTTGCGATAAAATTGCACGTATATTGGCATGCACTTAGATTTCAACGTCGTTTCACTTTTTTTGTTGCCTAAATATTGGATTCGTTATGTAGGCGGTGTCTCAAAGCAAATATTAGACATGTTCGGTCTTTATTCTATGCCCTGAGATGCTTGTTTGCTTAACGTTCTTTTGTTAATTGTCCAATTATAAGCAATAGTGTTGTTATAATATTACTTGCACCATAATTAATTTACAATTTTCATTTTAATTCCACTTCTTAAAACATTATCTCCATATGTTTTTCGCTCTCAATAATGCCTTTCGTATGACAAATTAATGAAACGATTAAAGTTTGCTAGCCGAAGTCTTACCATTTCAGCACAAAAACAGTTAGTGCCTAAATAGAAACCATTCACCTATGATGGTATGCACTGATACCATATTTGGAGTGCTAATCCATCTGCGCAGCTGTGTGATTGCCGGTCTCATTTCATGAATTTTAAGAGTCACTTTAATCAGGCGTCTTCGAAAATATGCGGGTTGCTCACTATTCAGGCCATCCAGGCCTTCTATGAGGTAACTGCAATACTTCTGCAATATGGCGATTCTAAAGAATGTACATTACTACGATAGAGGTAAAGTTCCACGCTAAGCCGAATGATTTGAGTATTTTATCAATCTGTTCCCTTGTGATAATTCGACGGTTTTACATGCCATTTTTATTTCTTTTTAACAACAGCTTTCGAGCAATAAAAATAGAGAAGCAAAATCAAATTCCGAATATCCTTCGTATGTAAATAGTTGTCTTCTTCACCTCGGCCACTGTTCTACTTATGTCGCGGCTAAGATGCATTACATTTGTTGTTTATGCATCAGTTTACTTATCTCTTTCATGATTTATGCTGTTTTGCTCGTTTCTAGTTTTCAGGACCATTTTTTTCAGGTTTTAGCGGTGCAATGCATATCTACGCTGTTTCATGAAACAGAACGATCTCTGGAAAGCGTTGCGCTTAAACGCAATGCCTACGTTTATGTTTTTGCTTCGATTCAGGCATGCTATGAGTTTAGTTTCATCTACCAAAAGTGGCTGCTCCAGTGAGGTTTTGAGAAAATGGAAATTTCAGGGCATATAGATTGGGATATGGGGCATAGACCCGGCATTTCGGAACATCAATGGTTAGAGATTTACTTCTTTTTCAGTGAATGCCAACATAATTGCATCACCACGGCGAATGTAATCATTTCTGCCATCTGTCCTCTACTCGGATAATTTGCTCGAATAAGGCACCCTTCTCTTATTTAAGGGTCAGAAATGCATGCAGGAATCAACGCATCTTGGGTTGAGTATCAGTGACATCAGTGGCTGCACAGGTTATTGTAAAGGAAATCGACTGAATAATGGCGGAAATGAACAAGTGGCACCGTTGCGTACTTGCTTCCTGGCGCCGATATACAGTGCCTTGAAATAATTTGTTTTGCACTATGGCGGGCATACTAATGGTTCTCATCTCATCTTTATTGGCCATTCTTATATGGTACACTATTTGGTACTATGCGAACGTTCGTCAATATCCGCATGGGCCAATGCCCATCCCATTGTTTGGCAACGTCCTTCAACTGCGATCGCAAAACACACACAAGCAGCTGGACGAAATCGCAGAAAAATGGAGTCCTGTCTACACAATCTTCATTCCTCTACCAACCGTCGTAATAACAGGTCTGGATGAAATGCGAGAAGCGCTATTAAAGAAGGGTCCGTCATGGAAGTATGTTGGATATTTTAATTACTCTCTAATATAGAACTTGTGGCTAGAAGAAGCGCCGAAGTTTAATGAAAAATGAAGTATGGACGTGATGCTTCAACATTAGCGTGTAAACCTCCGGGATGCGAATGTTACAGATTTGCATAAATAGCAACATTTGGAAGTCAATGGCTTAATGCTCGTAACAAAATAGCTTTTGTTGACAATATTTGGAAGGGGTGGCCTGAAGTATAATTTGTTCGAATCAACGGGAAATGTGGCTGCAAGTTTAAAATTTTTCAGCAGTAAATCAATTAAAATATCGCTGCCTCCACTTGCTATATTAGATTCCTCGAATTTAAAGCACACCCACAGTTCGATTCAGGAAAGTGTGGGGAGCATCATTCAAAAATCGTTACTGTGATACTATGGTGGATTTCGAAAATGCTTAGAAAAACTCCCTGCAAAAATCCAAACATTTCTTCGGAATATATTATTTCTTAATTCACTCATTTGTTCGGACTGCTTTCCACCACAATAATCTGCGTAGAATGCGCTAACAAATATAGCAATTTCGGCCATCATATTCTCCGGGCGCCCAACGATGCCAGCAGACAGCCTCTTCATAAATGTGCCTAATGGAGGGATCATTTTCTTAGAAGGAAAAGAATGGGCGGAGCAACGGAAATTCGCGCATGCAACGCTACGACAGTTTGGTATGGAACAAAATCTTATAGAAGAGAAAATACACATCTCCACTGATGAGCTTTTCCGGCACTTCGAGCAAAGCTGTTAGTGAGTTGATCTTTCTTCTTTCTGCTTTTTTTCTTTCATTTGCACTGACCTACTGTTCCTTCCTATCTACATTTCACATCTGTAAGAAGGGGTAAAGGTCATTTTAAGAAAACAGGAGAGCGAGGGGCAGAGCTAATTACTCCAGAGAGTGTGCTAACTGACCTCAAACAGCTCGTGCTTGTCTTTATTTATATTCCTTCTTATAGGAAAGAAGCCAGCTTCCTATCCCTTGTGCTTCACTTTGCGCTGTGGGGTGGAGAAGAGAAGCGAACGAGTTTCTTGCATCCTAAGCTGTACATTTAAAGATTTCTCAATAAAAATGGTGCCGATCTCTATTTCAGTTGTTCATTTGTCTACTCCAACGATATACGCATGCCGCAGGTTATCACCGCCGAAAATAGGCTGATTTCTGCTTTGCAGACTTAACGAGATTGGATATCAACTGGCCAGTGCAGCTTTGTGTTGCAAATGTTATACACGAGATTCTATTTAGCTTCCATTGTTCTTATAGTAACTGTGCGCGGATTCAGTACTTGCAGGTACTTAACGCTGTCATCGTTGGCATTACAAGATGATCTCAAACTATAGGACATCTGCGCTTGATTTAAACCTGGTGAGGATCATTTAGCAGCTCGTTTCTTAATGAACACCGTGATTCCTACACAATTTTAATCAAATTTTTCATCACAAACAGCAATATTAGTTGTCTTTATCAACTCGCTTTCGAGGTAGAATATTCACGTGGTCTGAACTTTTAAAGTCAACCATCATGATTTCAGCTGCTGCTATTGTGGACTGAATATTTTTTCCCCTTGATAGAGCTACTGCTAGAAGAGGTTCACAGATACTCAAAAACAAAAACTTCAAAAGGCGGATTGGTGTTGTCCTGTGCCACAAAAATATCCAACCTTTAGGATCTGAATATTTTCCACTTTTTTCGCTTAAGCTTAGCAACTTTTAAATTCTTTTCAAAATTCTTCAGGACACGTTCCCATGTAGCCGTTGCTTGCTATGCAGTGGCCAAATTTAATTTACGCTAATAATAATCAAGTTATCTATCAATGGAAATATATGCTTACGAACTGTATTTAACTTTCAAATGTAGGGCAAAAGGCAAATCTTCAAGAAAGCGCACTTATGCAAATGGAGAACTGCTTATTCAGCTTGCGACATGAGAGGCCATATTCGGCATTCCCGACATCATGCGTCTATCATTACATTCACGTCGCTGTTCTTTTATTCATTCACAATTTTTATTGGAAAAGCGATTTTGATGTATTTCCTATGTGGTGATTCATGATCGTAAACGTATTAAGCAATCATTTATTGTTGAGAATTGATCCCATTTTCAACACGACCTTTATTCCATCTCACCGTTATGAGATTTCAACGCACAATGACTGCATCAAAATTCAGGAGCTTATACGAAAAGGGACGGAAATTATACGAAGTCGAGCATGTGTTCTTCTCGTTCAGATATTCTTCTACACTGTCAAAATCAGCAATATCTCACACCCTATCCACCCTATCCTTCATTTTCTCTCCACGATTTTTTCATCGTCAACATCCAAAATGATTAAACGTTGCAGTTTTAGGCTCGTTTAGCATCACTATGAGCTCCACGCGAGATTTGTGTATGTTGTGAATTTTGCGCTTCGTTTAATAATAATTGCTCTAACTCTGATTATAGTCCATGTCGCTTCATCATCTTGCATTCGTAGACGTCTTCATTTATGCTCTTTTGCATATGCTGCAAAAGTATATTACAACATCGTTCCTATGTGCGCATCGTTCACGCATGTTCATTATGCACGTATCAGTAAAGAACATCAGTGTGTGATGTTAAAGACTTCATCGTCATCTCGTGATGACTCTGTTTGAATTTCATCCTCTATTCTGAGTTACTAGAAAAATCGATTTTGGTCAGCATTCGACAAGGTCTGAAAAACGAATTTTCGCTAAAAGATTTGGAATGCGGGCAACTTATATTATTTTGTGAATTTTGGTGCAATCGCTAAGTTTAGTGGGCTGGTGTGTGTACCGAAGTTCTTTTTGATACGCTTCTGCGTTTGTAAGACACACAGGACGACCGTTATCACAGCACTTTATTCATGCAGCTTCTCAGATGGAGACTTCATTCTTTAACATTCTTATGTTTGAATTCCATTCCCTCATATATACCCTCTAACGCATTCTTCATTCTTAGTTGCGCGCCTTCATTAGAAGGTCAATGAAAATATGATTATGCTTTTTCAAAATAGCATGCAGCACTTGTAGTAGGAAATATCTGAAAAGGTGAAGGAAATGTGAGCATGCAATTCGTTCATTTAGGCACATCCGTGGATTCGGTTATTACCTGTGATTGGTTGGTGGGGATATGGTGAGCTGAGCGCCATTGCTTGTCGTGAACAAAACGAAGTTGGTGGTCGTATGTAGACGACAGAAAAAGATAAAGAAGAGATCGACGGTTTATTAGAAAAGAGATCAACAAAGTTAAGGTCACAATGCACGTGAAGTAAAACCAACAAGCTGCGCAGGCCTGTCAAAATTAATCGGCAATATAAAAGCAATAAACGAAACAACGACAATCGAAGGCCAAGGCTTTGACTTGGGGCAGGTTGAGCGAATTGAGCGATATAACACCGAATGAGCGGGACACACCTTTGGAGTATGGCACTTATTGTCAACTGTCTCACGGTGAGATACAATGAAGCGCAATATAAGCACAAGAGCAACGAGGTGTCGGGCGATCGCTTTCGTGCCGACACCTGGTTATCAACGTATCAAGGTATCAGTGCCTATCTCGTGCGGTTGATTCCGTTCACCGCAATTTGTTTTCTCCCGCACTGGGCTTGATTCTTCGGGTTTGTGGGTACTCGACAACTCGAAAAGTAATAATTGATTTCAACAAAGAAACCGGCCTGTTTTGATGAGGGCTCGTCCGCTTGCGCCCTTTTTCTTCTTTTTGCGCTTGGCTACACCAACCTCCTGGTTGGTCCGTCCCAAGTTTGTTCACACGGTTCGGGGGACACCTTTCTGCTTGGCGATTCGCCCGACACCTCAAACTTGGGTAATTAAACCTTCTGATGCTTTACAAACAACGTAAAAACGCGATATACTCGAAAAACGAATACAAAACCATCATAAAACGTGATCTGAGTCAAATGCGATGATTCTGGTAATGAGCTAACGAAAAGGTACAAACAAATGACAAGGAGAATGCAAAAAACGTCACAAACTACTGACGAGATCGCAGAACTTTGAGGCAATCAACAAGCAACCATAAGAATCAAGTTCAAGTTCAGAAAAAACAATGAAGAAGAAAGTGCTGACAATTAATGCAAAGCCGCTACACTTATACGATCATACACGACGCATTAGAAGACACGCGCTTACACACGACCGCAACGCCGCATTAGAAGACGATATAGTCGCTACAGTCAGAGATCAACTTAGATCGTTCTTTGAGTTATTGCGTTGATACACAGTTTGATTTACTGTGTGCAGCAGCCCGCTAACTCATTCGCGAATCTTCGCGACACTCCGACCGCAGCGAAAATATCCCTTTTAGGCTGGTGCCTCGTTATCGTCTATTTCGAGCGGGTACAACTGGCTTATGGGTCTGGTCCATTCATTTCCATTACCCAGTTTCACTCTTGCTGTACGTATGGATCGACCTTCTCCCCTCTTAATTCCACTATTCGACCTAATTTCCACACTGCTTTGGGGGTTCCTTCTTCTTCTATGATAACCACCTCGTTTATTCGCGGCTCTCTAGTTACTGATCCTCTAACGGCTCGATGATTTCGTTGTGTTCGCTCTCGCAGCGATGTGAGATACTCTGACCGCCAGTAATTCCAGAAGCGATCGAGTGTGCTAAGTGTTGCTTTCCATCTCATTAACATTTTTTCTCTAGACATCACCTCCTTTGGAAGGTAGCTTGGATCTTCCTTTTCTCCCTCTTCGTTTACCGTGAAGATCAACTCAGCAGCTGGTATCAGAAAATCGATCGGCCGAATAATATCGACTGACGTTTCATGCACATAAGTGAGTGGTCTACTGTTGACTACTCCTTCTACTTCTACAATAAGTGTTCGAAACTCTTCTTCGCTTAATCGTTTTCTTCCCACTGCTTTACGAAGCGAAGTTTTGGTTAGACCTATCATTCTTTCATAAACTCCTCCTTGCCATGGAGCGAAAGGTATTATGAAGTTCCATTTGATTTCCTCTGCTCTGCTGATTTGTCTTAGGACTTCCGCGGCGAGCGTAAAATTGCTCCCGTTGTCGCTAAATACAAGTTTAGGTTTTCCTCGTCGACTCACATATCTTCGAAAGCAGTTGAGGAACGAAGATGCTGACAAGTCATTTGCCACTTCCAAATGGACCGCGCGTGTCGTAAGACATGTAAACAATGCTACCCAACTTTTTTGAAGTTTAATTTCATTGCCCAAAATAGCTTTCAAGTTGAACGGTCCAAAATAGTCCAGTCCCACATTTTCGAAGGCTCGCGTTACAACTGTGCGGCATGATGGTAGATCTGGCATTTTTGGAAGCTTGAACGGATGTGTGAGCCATCTACGACATTTCATGCACCTTTTCTTTATGACCTTTTTTACCGTTTCTCTCCCTTTGGCTATCCAGTATTTCGACCGCAGTTGGTTTAACGTATGGGCTGGCCCCGAATGCATTAAAATTTCGTGTTGATGAGTAATAAGCATTTCCGTGATGGGATGTTTAGGTAGAAAAATCGGAAACTTGGTGTCTCGTGGGAGGCCTGAATAGGCAAGACGTCCTCCACATCTCCAGAGATTGTCGTCGCCTCGAAAAAGCTCCCAATGCACAATCTCCGCTTTCGTGATCATTTCTTCTTGAGCCTGTCTAATGAGATGTTTTTCCGCTTCTATTTGGTCCTCCACTCCTGCTGCCTTTCTTTTCCGTTCCTTGAGGTTCTTTACGAATCTTATCACGGCAGCCGTGATTCCCTTCACTTTCCTCCAACTGTTATACTTGCTTGCATCGATTACACAGTGATTTATGGCACAATCGTTTTCTTCTTCTGTACCGACTTCGAGCGCTGTAACTGTTGTCGTAGGTTGTTTGTTACGGTCTCTCTTCCCTTTGCTCTTTTGAAAGATGTCTTCGCTGATTACACACTGCTGCGGATTCGAAAGTTCCCATTTCGGCCAATTCTCTTCGGATTGTCTGAGCCATGGTGGGCCATGCCACCACAAGGAACTTTCCTTAAGCTTGTCAGGATCAATGCCCTTTGTCGCAATATCGCTCGGGTTTTGATCGGATGGGACGTAACTCCACCATTTCGCCGCATTACGCATTTGCTTTAAACGATTTTCGATGAACCTCATGTTGATCTCTTTATCTGAACGTATCCAGTGCAACACACATTTGCTATCGCTCCAGTAATGGGTCTCCACTTCCTCCATCGAAAGCTGTTTCTTTACGAACTCGAGTAATCGTACTCCGATGAAGGCTGCTAACAATTCGAGTCTTGGAACCGAAGCTCCCTTGACGGGGCACAGACGCGTTTTAGCCATAATTAAGTTCGTCAATACTGCACCATTTACGATTTCACGATTGTATACCGCTGCGGCGTAAGCCTGCATCGATGCATCGACAAAAACGTGCAGTTGTCTCTCCTTTGCACAACGAAAGAATATTTGACGGGGAATGTCGTTTACTGTATTATTCCAACTTTTCTGTAATCTTTCCCATAGTAACTTCTCTTCTTCTTTCAATGAGTCATCCCATTTGTATTTCTTCTTCCATAATTCCTGAAGGAATACTTTTAATGGGACAAGCAACGGAGCCATTAATCCGAGAGGATCAAAGTGAGAGGCTACAAAGCTCAGTACTTGTCGCTTGGTTTGGGCGGCACCAATTTTGTCTTTTACACCTAGCATTATTTTATCCTCTTTTAGCGACCATGTTATTCCTAACACTTTGGTCTCTTGTACTTCTTCTCGATCTTCCGGAGGAATAGCATCATACACTTCTTTGTTATTTGACACGAACGATCTCAAGTTCATTCCGGCACCTGCGAAAATTGCTTTTCCTTCACTACATAGTTGTATCGCTGTCTCTGAATTTTCTGCCTGCAACATGACATTGTCTACGTACAGATTTTTTAAGATTTCTTGAGCTGTAGTGGATCCAATTTCTGTCAAATGTTTCGTCAAAGTTGCAGCAAGTAAGAATGGGCTGGAAATCATTCCGAACGGTACTCTACAAAATCGATACACTTCGATATTGTTTTCATCGACCGGACCCTTCTCTTTTACCCACAAAAACCGGGTCGTATCACGATCCTTCACATTCAGCTCTAGTTGCAGAAACGCTTTTTCTACATCAGCAAGAACAACGTATTTAGAAGTTCGAAACCGTAACAGTATGCCTGCTAAATCGTTTAACATCACTGGGCCTCTGAGCAATTGACTGTTCAGGGAATTACCTTTCTCGTCTTTAGCACTTGCATCAAAAACCACCCGCAATTTAGTTGTAGATTTTTGTTAGGACTGCTTGATGTGGTATATACGAAATGAGAGGTCCATCTGGGACCTTGGGCGCCTTCTCAATTATACCTAATTCTAGCTGTTGTCGGAAGGTATCATCGTATCTTTTGAACAATTCCTCGTCTCCCTTTAAGCGTTTCAACGTGGACCTTAGTCTGCCAATGCATAGGCCGAAGTTATAAGGAACTTTAGGCGTGGCAGATTTCCACGGCCAGTTCACGACATATCGACCATCTTCCGATTTAGTTATTGTTGCTTTGAATTGTTCTAGTGCTGCGACATCCTCTTTTGAGTCTATTGGGTCGTCAATTCCAAGCGTTTCCAATCTCCAGAATTGGTCAATATCTGCTTCACTAGTAACTGCAGCAGATGTCATTACTAACGCCGTATCTGCAGATGAAAAGGCTCTTTGTGTATTTAGTTTTGCATAACCACTTCCTGCTAGCATATCTCCAACTTTCGATTTGACCAGGTGGAACCCGGATGGTAATTTCTGTGAACCTTCGATCAGGTCGAAGAAGTAATCTGCACCAATTATTAGCTGCGGTTGTTCCCATTTTTCCGGAATACACAGCCAATGCTTTTGTTTTGCGTTTGGGATGAGAATTTCGTTGGATTCAACATTTATTCTTTGAAGCTCTTTGGTCAAAAAGGGCATTGTACTGGCTCTGATCTGTTTTTTATTTCCGTTTTTCAGTTGTAACGTAATGTTTACCTGCTTTGTATCATAACATTTCGGTTGCTGAGCGCCGAATCCCGCTATGGATATTTGGCTTCTTTTCCCAGTAGTCAGCTTCAGTTGATCACAAAGTTCTTCTGTTATGAATGATCCTTGACAACCCGCGTCAAAGAACGCAAAAATAGTTTTCCCCATTTCCGGTTTCTCCGGATTGTATACGTTCACCTCCTTACAAAGAAGCAAAACGGTCTTCTTTTCCTTCGCTTTTGGGTGACCGCCGCTGTCAACGCCGATTCGTCAGGTGATCGGTTTACTTCCTTTTCGAAAGTGACTTTTTGTTTCCCTCTATTGTCTTCTGGTTCCTTCGGTTTACTCGGAACCACTTTTATTCTCCCTCTTTGGGCAGAGCGCCGAGTTGTGTTCCTCTCTGCAATAGAAACACATTCCTCTCCTTGCGCAATCCTTTGCGCTATGTCCCTCTGCGAGACACCTGAAGCAAAGCCTTTTCTCTCTTATCCGACCACTGCGCTCTTTCACGGTTGCGTACTCATGGCAATCACTATTCCAGTGAGGGCCTCCGCAAAAGGCACAACTTCGTTTTTTACTTTTCGGCGCTTGATTTTCTCTCCTCCCCCGGTAGTTGCTTACTGCTGAGGAAAATGCAGACGTTTCCTTTGAGTCATACTTTGTCGGCTTTCTGTCCCCATGACGATCTCTTCTCTGTGCCGTCATGCTACTGGTCACGCGCATTATCGTTTCTTTTCGAGCAATCAATTTGTCGACATACTCACGAAGTTTATCGACATTCCAAGACGGGTCTTCACTCTTTTTCATAAACTTCGAACAAGATCCACCTCGGCAATTTCTCCTCTACCATCAGCTCGATTATCGGATGATTCGTATCCTCGTTCATCACATTTAGCTGTCTCAGAATTCTTTCGACCTCGTCTAGAACGACCCTAGGATTTCTAGGATCCGCCTGAGGCAACCTCCTCAACTCATCATGAAGGCATTTTTTGATGAGGACTTCATTTCCATAACGCCTTTCAAAACGTCCACCACTACTCTGTAATTGGAGGCCGTAATTGCGTATCCAGCTACTGTTGCATAAGCCGCACCTTTCAGACTACTGAGTAAATAGTTGAGTTTATTGACGTCGGGTATTGGCTGTTGATCTACTGCTGCCTCAAATGAAGACCAAAATTCAGGCCATTTGCGTACATCTCCCGAAAAAGTAGCTAGCTCCAATTTTGGGAGCTTAATTCTCGGTGCCGATCTTGGCAGTTCAGTTACCTCTTGTGCTTCAGCCTTATTTTTATCCTGTAATCCGTGGAGTAGTCTTACTGCTTTTTGTTTTCGGTTTTCGACTAGCTCAAGAGTTTCTCGAGCTTTCTCCATAACTTGGAGCACTCCATTCGGATCGTCTGCCATTTGTTGATAAATGCGATCTTCCTCTTTTGCTTCATCTCCTCTTAAACTGATTCTCAAGGAGAGCCATTGTTCGTGATATTTTTCTAACACACCGATCGCGGCATTTATCTTACGCATGTAGCTGTCAAACTCTTCAACTTGATCTTCGAGAGAAGCAATTTGTTTAGCTAGGGGGTCGTCAATTTTTGGGACTTCTAATCCCGGGATTTCCTTTAGATACTCTATCAACCTACCCTTTGTGGGTCCCATAGCCTGCCGATATACTCCCGACATTGTAACTGCTTAACTCCCGGCTCGTGGCACCAAATTTTTCTGTCGTGAACAAAACGAAGTTGGTGGTCGTATGTAGACGACAGAAAAAGATAAAGAAGAGATCGACGGTTTATTAGAAAAGAGATCAACAAAGTTAAGGTCACAATGCACGTGAAGTAAAACCAACAAGCTGCGCAGGCCTGTCAAAATTAATCGGCAATATAAAAGCAATAAACGAAACAACGACAATCGAAGGCCAAGGCTTTGACTTGGGGCAGGTTGAGCGAATTGAGCGATATAACACCGAATGAGCGGGACACACCTTTGGAGTATGGCACTTATTGTCAACTGTCTCACGGTGAGATACAATGAAGCGCAATATAAGCACAAGAGCAACGAGGTGTCGGGCGATCGCTTTCGTGCCGACACCTGGTTATCAACGTATCAAGGTATCAATCTCGTGCGGTTGATTCCGTTCACCGCAATTTGTTTTCTCCCGCACTGGGCTTGATTCTTCGGGTTTGTGGGTACTCGACAACTCGAAAAGTAATAATTGATTTCAACAAAGAAACCGGCCTGTTTTGATGAGGGCTCGTCCGCTTGCGCCCTTTTTCTTCTTTTGCGCTTGGCTACACCAACCTCCTGGTTGGTCCGTCCCAAGTTTGTTCACACGTTCAGGGGACACCTTTCTGCTTGGCGATTCGCCCGACACCTCAAACTTGGGTAATTAAACCTTCTGATGCTTTACAAACAACGTAAAAACGCGATATACTCGAAAAACGAATACAAAACCATCATAAAACGTGATCTGAGTCAAATGCGATGATTCTGGTAATGAGCTAACGAAAAGGTACAAACAAATGACAAGGAGAATGCAAAAAAGTCACAAACTACTGACGAGATCGCAGAACTTTGAGGCAATCAACAGCAACCATAAGAATCAAGTTCAAGTTCAGAAAAAACAATGAAGAAGAAAGTGCTGACAATTAATGCAAAGCCGCTACACTTATACGATCATACACGACGCATTAGAAGACACGCGCTTACACACGACCGCAACGCCGCATTAGAAGACGATATAGTCGCTACAGTCAGAGATCAACTTAGATCGTTCTTTGAGTTATTGCGTTGATACACAGTTTGATTTACTGTGTGCAGCAGCCCGCTAACTCATTCGCGAATCTTCGCGACATTGCTATCGAGTTGCTCACCTATGTTGGCGAACAGATCAAAAAGGAAAGAAGAACCTGAACCTGAATTAGGAGCCTGATGCGTTTGTTGCGGCCTACCTCCAGGTCATAATGTTTTCTAGTACCGGTTAGCTTTCTGGAACACCTTTTGTGATCAACTGTCATTTTAAGTGTTAAGCACACATGAAACAAAAATTCTGCTCCTGAAATGCACAGTAAATTAGAATAGCAAAGAAATGCGATAGGTACCTCGATAGAAAAGTTTTCGCATATATTCTCCTCCTTTCATGAAAATTTGGAGTGGTCTTCCTTCAAGATTTTTCCGAGTGACTTTCTATCTAACAGAAAAAAAGTAGATTTTATTTCTTAATCAATTTTTAAAGAGATTTTTTTAAATAAAAATCTCCTGTGAATTTCCTCAATATATGATCATTTTCTATGCATCTTTTCTGTCATTGACGATGTGCATTCAGGTTTCTATCGTATAAATTTTCAAGGGGAAGTCTTTCTTTGTGATGTGATTTATGATCAGTCATCATCAAAATATGCCAAAAAAGTGTTTACAAGAACATAGTTGGGCTGAAAAAATGAATTTTTTAAATAGAACCGAAAGGCTTTCCGCCGTCGTAGTGGAGGGGCTAAATTATAGAAATGATTGGCGTGGTCCACTTAAGGTGCTTAGATTTAGTAATGATCTCGCTAGCTAGGTCAACGGCTCAAGCTACCCGTTACGATATTCTTCTCCCTGACAGTCTCCATTCCCTTTTCGTCAATACGCATAGTATTTCATTTCCGTTGCATTTACTATGCACACTTTTATGAACCTTTGCGAACTTGCAATGCTTTAAAATTTGCATACACTTTCCACCATTCAAACAGCTTTGGTTAAAGCTTAATGATGAACTGACTCTTGGTGAAGAATTTTTGTGAATGGAGGGATGAGCTTTTGCAGATGCTTCCTATCTGCTAGCAATTTTCAAAATGTTTCTGGTGAACGAGGAAACAAGGAATAAATCGTTCCATCGACCACTCTGTCACATTTGCTCGTTCATCTCACCTTTCCTCTAGTTGTACCGATGTTATTGAGCAATCCGCTAGACATATGATGGTGTTAACGTTAACATTGATTCTATTGTGCGTTCATTTAGGAAATTCACAGGAGGAGGCAGACCAACACTCTCAACTCATTTTCGTATGTTTATTCTGGTTTTTAGTAATCTTTCCTCTTACAGCGTTACTTGGAGATAGCAGTTCTGACTGAAATACATTCAATAAACAGTTGAGTCATAGACATTATTCGCTGGAAACTAGAAAGGGAGTGTTCATTCTCGAAACAAGGTGGTTTGATGCGTGACGACATAGGTAGGACAAAATTCTTCACATGCGATTTCCGGCTGTTGGTCCATTTATTTAAGCTTAGGTGTTGCGCCTTGCTGAAGGCTGTGAGTTAAAGGTAAAGTGTGAAAAGGCTGAGAAACGCATAGAAATAATCATTTTCAACGTTTGTATCGGTTTATCACGTGGTTTCAAAGCAAGGGTGCACAATAATGTGAGAAAGAAAGAATTCATACTGGATATCAGCAGCTCGTTTAACTATCAAAAAATAAACTTTCTGCAATGAAAGTTGTGTGGTTCCCAGAATGCACTGATGGTGGGATGTGGTGGAGAGCGAACTGTCAGGGATTAAAATTCTCAGGAAGCCTTGTATCTTACTTTTGATATCTTCTGTGGTACAACCCCTGAAGCAAACAGCAAAAATGAAGCGAATTTCAACCAGATGTAGGCTATAGTGCAACAGCAATGATACGTGGCTGTCGATTAATCTTGCCACTCGGGTAATACGTGGACGACTCCACCCTTCCTCCTCCCTCCGAGTTAAGGAGGAGAGTTGATTGCAAAGAAGTTCAGAATACGCATGATGTAATCATCAGCACTCGAAAGAAATTAAAACTTAAGAAATATGAGGAAGAGTATTCCAAAAAGACAAAGTTCTCGGAACATTCGGCATATCCTGTGATGAAGGTAACGCATTGCCAATGCTCATAGAAACATCTTGACAGTGACTAGCACGGGATTACTCCAATCCATTTCGTCACTAAAATTTCGGCTGCAGTACGTTGAATGAGATTTCTGGAATTTGCCGATTCTAATCATGAATTTTAGGCAAAAGCAGTCATGAGAAAAACTTTTTCCTGTACTCAGAAGGTCAACCCATATAAAATTGAAAAGAGTACGCTTATTATGCTCATTGCAACAGCTTCCTGCTTAAGCAGACTATACCGCTCTCGTGTTTTTGAATACCCGCAAAATATCTTTGAAAAATTTCAAACAGCATTGCTTGATCGTTTGTGAGGTCTGCCGACTTAACTTCCTTGAATTAGATAATGACCACGAGAAAGTGGAACTTTCAACATTCTGAATAAAATTCTATGGGTCAGTAGAAGGCTCCTCACAGAGCTATTCCATGCAAACAAAATAGAGCGCAATAGCATGAGCAATTTCCTGATAAAAACAAGCTTTTCTAGCGTTCCGCCTCCTCTAAGGCCTCGGCGAGGGCTCTAGATACCTCGCACCTCCGTGGAGGGTTCTTGCAGCGGAAAGCTCTATCACCAGAGTCCTTCCAAGCAAGGAAGCTTCCATTCATCACATTACATAGCGGAGGTCTCGGCGAGGGCCTTTCTCTACGAGATCCCCTTCCTTACTCCATGTTCCTCACAGAATGCTCCAGCATCGCTGCATTATTTAACGCTCTTCAAAAAATAGGTGTTCTTTGAACTATTTCCTGTCCTACTCGCTCATTTTTTGGATATGGTTGTGCGTGGCTTTTAATTGCTGTTAATGTTCCACTTGCTTATAGTGAGGCTAACTTGCTGAATGTGACAACGGATTTCTGGTTGGCTGACATGGAAACGGCCGCCACTACCATTCGATGGGGTTTGCTGCTTATAACTGCCCACACTGACGTCCAGGTTAGTCTGCTTGCAAAGCTAAATTATGTTCTCTTAAGTTTGGTACCTTTTACGAATTTCATCAGCTCGATGAGATGTCGTGAGCAAGAGTTTGACAGTTGGAGCCGCTTACGTCTGGGATCCTGCAAGAGACACACAAAGCTGAACCCTTTCCCCCTCCTCGCTTACTCCCACCAGAACATGGACATGCAGAAGATTTACGCTTTCAGTTCAAAATTATAGGGCAGCTAGTTTAGCGCACGTAACTCAGTTGACCTATCTCAAGCAAAGTTATGCAGCAGTCATTGACATTAGATGTAGAATTGATATTAGGATTTTAAGTTGATCAGAGTCGAGATTTACGAAGCAGCATTTACGCTCCAAGACACGAGAACCCGCCTTCCAAGCGATTACAGGCATTCATTTTACAAATGTGGTCGTCGACTGCGAAACGAGACACTTACTTTCGCATTTCGACGACGCTCTTAAGGGATGCAGGATTGCCGCAATAAGCAAGGCTAGTTCTCACCTTTATATAGCCCCAGCAGAGAGAATGCAAATTGGAGATGCAAAAGTGCGGAACAATTTTGTCGTTTTTACTCAGTTATTTCCTTTCCATGCGCTGTATATATGCAGAAAATCAAAAATACAAGCACACATCTAAGATGCGATATATTATTGCTAGCAGAGATGCGTGCAAAATTTTGTCCCACAACTTTCGACCATGACGTATTCATGATAGCATTTGTTTTCTTATTGATGCAGCCATACCTGTGAAACTTCAAATAGTTGTGAGCTACTCAGTGCACTCAGTTTTTGGCGAGTAGCGAATAGGTCGGAGAGTTGATTCGCTCTGGATGATTTCGTTTGCTAGTACTTTAGACAAGCATTATTCACCACCTCTGATGTGTCATTGTAGGTGTAACTCTACATGATTATATCGTTGCTGTTCATTTTACACATACTGACTGGAGCTAATATAAGTTGCATGTTTCTATGATTGATGAAATGATTTGTACAGTTGTTGACATTGTTTTGTACGAATTCAGCGTCGGATGTATGAGGAAATAAAGGAAAATATTGGCGAAAGGCACATAACGATGGCAGATCGGCAAATGCTGTCCTTTTGCATGGCCACTATTCACGGAATACAACGCGTTGCAAATGTCGTTACCTTCAACGTTTTTCATAAGACAACTTGCGATACAACAATTGGAGGTGTGACGATACCCAAAGGTCGGCTAACCATTTCGAAACGATAAGGATTTGTTTCTACTATGCAGTCTTGGCTGCAATCACAATTAATTTGATTGCCGCGATGCTTATATGCTCTAATCAGTGACCATTAGTCGAGACATGAAATTATCGAATTAGTTAGCACTTCCTCTGCTGCTACTAATCTTGTTCAACTTCTAATGGCCTATACCTATGACAATCCTCCTGGCAGTTATTGCAGTTTGTTGAAATGATATCTGTCCCTACAAAGCCTTCTCAGGCAATATTTTTGTCCTACCGAAACGAGGGCCTGATGTTCATACGTAGCAATACACTCACATATTCTCATCTGCAAAACCGAGTGAGATTTTTGATGTCCATTGCAACTCCCTTGTGTACACTCATCTTGTCATTCGTTGATAATCAATCAGAATAAGTGTGCATTTTGCAAAGGGCGTTGCCTATCCATAGGGCAACCCATGGGAATTTCGTTGATCTCCACAACAATCACAACACTTTCAAGCGAAATAATCCGCAGCAACCACTCACTTCGACGCCTATATGCGCTCTCCAATCATTAATGGCATATATCATAAAGATGTTTCTTGCGCAACTGCTGCATTATAAATATGATTCAATCCCTGCTCATACACTCGCAGCATCAATTTTTCATCATTTCCTTTACTCATATATAAAGTATCTTTGTTGCTCTAATTTCTAGAAAGCTTTACTTCATTGCGATGCATATTATTTAGGAAATGGCCAGGAATTGCTAAATATTCATTGAGCATTCGGTGTTCTGCATTACCAGCTGCTACAGAACAGATTGTGCGGCCATTTATAGGTACTACAGTACTACCACAAATAACAAGTATGCTAAGCAGCGAGAAGTACTTTCCAAACGCAAGCCATTTCCGTCCGGAACGATTTCTAGACAGATTTCAGAAACCACCGGCGCTCAGGAAGGAAGCGCTCGACAATCACATTCCGTTCGCAATGGGTAAACGACGATGCGCTGGCGAGCCGATTGCAAGAACGGAGCTGTTCCTTGTGATAACGCGTATTGTGCAGCATTATATGCTCAGCCCTAGCGATCAGTGCTGTTCACCAGATTTAGTCTTTGGAATACTCTAAACGCCTCGTCCGTTCCAATGGAAACTGGAAAAGAGAACACAGCGAGTTAGATTACCTAGCGATTGCCGTTCTTAGTGCAGTAGCTCACTTCTTCATAAGGAAGAAAACAGCTCTTCCGTAATTCTCTTTCTTCTAAAAGAAATTCGCTGGGAACTGCTAAACACTTTTGCCTTTCAGGAAATATGCATAATTGCTAGATTCTAAAAAATTATGCAAATTTTATTGTATATGTTCAAGGCCACAACTGTTGAAGAAGAGAATCCGTTGTTTCGGCTAATCTAACGATTAGCTGAAAAAACGGATTCTCTTCTTGTTAAAATTTCTAACTGAGTCGAAATTATTTGTCATTTTGAGGTGGTTGAAACTGAACAAAACTCACAGTGATGCTTTTTACTGCTCAACAATTATATATGATAATATAATTGTTTGCAGATTTCTGTTTCACTGTTTACTGCTAACTCGGTGGACCATTTAAATGAGTGACTTGTTGGCCACTAATGTTCGATTTACTGCAATTGCGACCGCTTTGATTGTTGATCATCACAGAATGCAGTTGTATAATCTTATTGAATGCAATGCTTTGTTCATTGAAGGGGTTTTAACCATTCTTTCCTTCCTTGCTCTACACAGGTGCAAAAGCCACATGCACATCGTTCGACGTGCAGCCTTCCATCTCTACCATCCTAACTGCGTATCCTCGATTTCTACATGCGGTTAGGGCTAATAATGAAAGAAGAAATCAACACTCCCTATGAGAATAAAGTTGAAAGCCGAACTAATTTTGGCGCATTCTGGAAAACTCGCGATGTCCAGCAAAGTTGGCTATCACTAGCACATGCTTTTGAATATTTTGGTGGAGAGTGAATTTTATTAGCGTTCTCTTCCAATCTCATGGAGTAACACTGGAGAATAGTACAACCCGTTAGACGTCATATCGTGACTGCTGAATGCCCATGTCGTTCAGTATATGCCTAAGCTCGTTTCAAGGGTTCATCAAAACTAGTCTCCAGTTTTGGGCAAGTGTTCTTCGGCAACATGACCATTTCATCCTTTCGTCGGTTCTTTCCCACTGAAGTGGCATCAGTGAATGTTGTACTAATTAGTGTTTGGAACGTTGCAAAGGGCAGGATCACACGTTGTGTTCGGGCTTACTCTTCTCTAGCAACTATCAGCTGCTGATCGGTTGCGTTGCTGCTGGTGTATTATGCAATATTCAGGGTTGATAAAATATTATCTTAAGGCAGAGATAGACACAAATATCCTTCCTCGTGTGCTTCAATGCAGCAGTTTTTGGCACCTCTCAGGCAATCTGAGTCTCAGATCCAGTGAGTGTTGGCTTTTTTGCTTTTGTTTCCTTTTCTGCCTTCCATTAGTGCAAAAATATTTTGAACATAATAAATTTATGTCGTTACGGAAGTTCATTTTTTATGTATTTAAGAACGCCTAGTTTAAATGACAAAAACAACGAGTGAAGGCCTTGTTTTCCCGGCATACCTTTCTGCGCTTTTGCCGGCTGAATCCGCAGAGCGCATTTTTAGACACTGTGTCTGCATTTATGCAATTTAACGTTCTGAGTTCACCGCAATCTCCTTCCCCCCGCCCCTCCCTTGGTGCTCGGATGGTTTTCGTCATCTCTGTGAGGGATTTTGGAAGCTGGAATTTTGCGGTGGCAAGCTGAAAAAAGAATTCCCCATTAAGTCACAGAACATGAGAAGTTTGCATGACGTGGTGTGTTGGTATGAGAAACACTGGAAGGCAACGTTGTGCACATGTACACCACAGGAGCAACAGTTTATCATGAATGATGACACCGAGATAATATGGACACATCAAAAACCATAGCGGAAACCCTCGATGTGAGATGAAAGCATGTCTCGAATGAACGAAAAAACTCGTACCATATGAAGAAGCTTTGCGACATAGCGTTTATGCAGACCTGTGTAATCCTCACGGTGCTCAAAGAAAAACCCACTCTTGCCGAGGTTTCGCAGTTTGCTGTCCCATCCTTTCCTTCCTTACTTTTTCCCTCTCTGGTGTCGAGAAAATCTCCTCTGCCGGAGAAGTAGCCGGATGCGCAGACGATATGTAACATAGTACCAATTTCGAGAATTAGGAACAACAACAAAAACAAAGCTGAAATACACTCATCCTTACGACTTCACCACGTAACACACAGGTTAGAAACGCACACCCCTTTTCATCTCACTTCCTATCACTTTTGCAAAGAAAATGGCCTTCAGTACATTTGCTTATCCCAACGAAACTAAACATTACCACGTCTTCCCTCATTCTGACCGCGGAAGCCAGTAACATTTCTTCATAAGCAGTTCTTAGAATTTTGCTGCCACTGCATTTAGAAAAGCAGGAACTGCGTTTGGCAAAAATACACTTCTTGGGCTTCAGCCGCGATTTCTCTATTAACGAGTTGCCAAAGATATGCCAAGACTGCAACTTTTCGAAAATTATTCCTATTGCAACCTCCTACGAAAGTGATACAGCACAATGCTGTGAAAGATGTGAAAACTCTCGTAGCAGAACTCGGCGTTTTCCAACCTCCAACCTCTGCGGAGGACTCCACTCTCTGGACGTCCCGCTGGGGATTCTGAAAACTCGACCTCCCCTCCCCCCCCCGTCGCGAGGCCCTCGCAGAGGCGAAAAGGCCCTCCGCTCGCGTGGGATATGATTTACCGTTTCACATGACTGGTGTCATCTTCTAAACACCAGTATGCATGCGTCTGTCCGTTGGTTGGATTCCCCAGATACTGAAACTGCAGCTACGAATTTGGTGTATTTTAATTTAAATGTATGGTGGCCCCGTCCACACCAACTTTTGAATCCATCCACAGAACTTGAAAAAAGTTGCGTGTTTTTGTGCTTAAGTATGCCTAAAAATATGTGCCCACTTTACGGCCGATAGCATCTCGTCTATACCCAATGGGGTTTAAACAAGCCAGCTTTGTGTATGCTTTTATCATTGATATTGATCACTTGATCTATGAATACAGTATTCGAATGCTATATTTTTTTTGCCAGTAGGGAACCTTCGTGGTCCCTTGAGCGACACATCAGAGCCTCATGTCAATCCTTTTTACACTAAATTCATGCTTGCTTCATTTCGAACCTCGACGGTTGATGAAGAAAATTTGAATTTGGCAAGTGGAGAATTCAGCATGAATTTCCTAACTATGAGTAGGTCGAAATAAACCCACACGATTGACGTGCAGCTGATCCGCTTCCTTTCCATTGCAAGATATTTTATTTGTATCGAGGTTTCGCTTTCAGTTTTCCATCAATTTACTTTAGACGCTCTCAGAGCTTTTTTGTTTTCTTTCTCACGACACCTCTCACAGATCGATAACTATGCCTTAGAGAGCGTTTGAGGCGCCCCAAACTATTTTCTGTTTTTATGCGGTCTCCTATGCTAAGTTGAATGTTCTACGTCTTCGATGTGTCCATACATTTGCGTTCGGCTTGGCTTTCCGTCGTCATCGCATTTGCTAAGAAATTATGCACTGTGTCTGGTTGTCATAATCCATCCAAGTTGGACATAATTCTCGGCTCTATTTGGATTTGATGTAATTTGGCTGTTATAGGCATACCTATGAGGAAATAAAAAATCGAAAGTCAGCTCAATCCGCTGATTACTGAATAGACTTTGCATATTCAATTTCAGAATCTAGACATGGCAATAGCCAGGAGTTAGCCGATATTAATCCATTTCTGCATTTGCATCAATAGTAACAGATTCTTTTTCAACGAACAAAGTGATTTTGTTTCAGTAATGCAGTTGAAGAAACGGCGTTTCCCCGACAAATGCTGAAATTCCTCGACAAAATATGATGCAAACTTATGACCTTTTCCAGGGCAGGTAATCAGAAACTGTCCCACGGTTTTAATTTTCTTGCTGCAGCAGGCGCTCGAGAACATAATATAGCCTTGAATCGCCGCGGGCGCAGTGTTCCGCAAATAGTGGCAAAGTTGTGTTTTCAGTGTGCACAGCACTAACACCTGAAACATACAATTATTAAAGATCAAAAAGGTGGTGAAGCCGGTAGTCTTATTAATGCGCCACGCACTAATCGAAACTTCACCTCCCAACCGCACTTTTGCTTGCGTTCACAGCCGCCAATCCCGAAACTCTTCCAACTTATCGTGTGTCAGGATTCACTAAAGTGGGGCTTTCAAACGCAGCACTGCGCCCATTTACTGAATAAAGCCCCCTTCATGTGTCAGGAATTCAAAACTCTGGCTATTCCTGAGTGTGAGATGCAGCGACGAATTTAAAACTGTGTTACACCTCCCATGTGACATCGACAGGATCCTATTTTGCCAAATACCGCGCTGCAACTTTGTCTGTATTTTTGCAAGTTCATCAAAGTGTCATTAATGGGCGCAGCAGTTATCACTTTTTTGCAATAAAATAAGCACATTGCTAATTGCAGAGCACGAAATGCAGCAATCTTCATTTTCCACTTCGATGTTAATCTGTCTTTATTTGGTTTTTACAGCTGGGAAAATATCCTTGCATCATTGTTTTCGTGTTTACTATTGAATAAGTTTTAATGATGCTTTTATCTGAAAACGTCTTCAGCATGGAGATGGCTAATTGATGACAGCTGAAGCTTCACTGACCGAACTGAATCCTATTCTAGTACTGCATGCTGCGTTATTTCAGCACAAAATGTTTGCCAACATCTGTATTTATCGTTTTCCCGCTTTTGAACTAACACTGATGTATTATCATTGTTGTGACCTTGATGCTGAGATGTGCTAGATCCTATAGTGAAACAGTTCAAATTTAGGTGGTTCTCGTTCACATCGATTATATATCCATTTGTCTTTCAGCAAAGTCTGGTGAACATGCGAGCATTGGCCATTAGCCGTTCTAACTGTGCGAATCGTGAAGGGATAGGGGTTGTCAATTCTGTCTCGATTAACAATCATCTGAACTGATTCATGATCGTTTTGCTTCGCCCACATCTTAATACCATTAAAGCAAAAGGCCATTTTGGGAGCAATCCTAGCAAAGAAGTATACGCAACAGTGCTCTACTTTGGTAATTGCCAATTGCAAGTTTCTTTTGGAAGCTTCCTTTCACTTCCTTTACCGATGTATTTGCTATTTTGCGTTTTGCTTCTTTTTCCACATAAAACATCTATTCTATCCGTTTAAAATTGTCTATTCATTTGTCGTCCTACGAAGATTCCAATCATTTTCTTTCTTACGCCATACTGCCGCGATCCTGTCTTAGTTTTGTCTCATATTCACCTCCACTGCGCTTACTTTGGCACACTCATATGAGAATAGTTTCATTCTCTTAGCTGTTCGTTTTATGCATTTTTTGCACCAAAATCACAAATTCATAGATATGAGTCAATGCACGCGCCTGAGTAAAAATTTCTCATGTTGTTCGAAGGCATGAAACATGCTCGGTAAAATCCTCGATCACCGTTGGACATGTTCAGATCTTATTGACACGCTCATCAATCTTTATCGAAAAAGCTTTATTCATACCTCTTTCATTATTTTATAATTTCAGAAAACTTTTCACTTCCATATTTCATACAAAAAAAAAACAGAATTGGAATGCTACATCGACTTTGCTGGTAATAGTGATGCACTATCACTTCATTCCAAGTCGACTTTTTGGGAAGGGGGAGGGGGGAGGGGGTCGTCCATTCATTGATTATGATGGGAAACAATTGTTTTCTGCATGAAATTTGCGTGGAGTTGAATGCATTAGCTAGAAATTTCCGATCAGTTTCTTGTTCTGAAAAGTATGTCGAACCAGCCTTCCTAAGACCTTTTCAGATTGCTTAATAATGGTGGATAGGAAAAAACGTTCATGTTATGGCATTCAAAAGTGCGAATATGCGTGAAATATAGCACATAAACGTATGTGTATAGGAGGAACGGACGTACGGATTGAACTGATTTCCTTGATCATTGAAGCATTGGAATATACTTGTCCAGTTGTGAGGATAACGGCTTCAATAAATTGGAGCTTTAGGTAAATTTCTTTGGACAAATCAAATTTGTGCTGTCTTGTAACGGTTTTTGACGCTATATGTTGAGCAGTTTTTGTTGACACCAGTATAGCTCTTTGCTATATTCTCTAAAGTTCATTCTAACTGAAGGGTTCCATTTTGCAAATCTTAGAAATGTTGTATTTATGCATACGTAACAAAACCTGTTGAGCTGACTTCATATTTCGGGTGCTGATAAATGAATACTTCTAGGCTATCAGCTACTTTTGGGCTATATTATTAGCTCGTTAGCCGCGGTGACCAGAAATTTTTTTCGTTGATAATTTCATCTTCCGATTATTCTTCGCCTAGGTGAGTCTATTGAAATTTTGGGGGTTCTAAATCAATTTTTGACCGCCCCTCAGTGGGTTATTTCAAAGTTTTCATCCATAATAAAATAGCAGCATTGTCAACAAATGCTTCATCGTATGTTTCTATTAGTGTTCAAATACAGCAAGCAAATCTTCACCTTAATCAAGTGCCGCAGTTGCTTGTCTTTATAGCTCAACTCTCCAGGGGTGCTGCATGATGGATCCGGATTTTCGTAAACAGCGTCCACCAATAACTTCACGACCCCCATTCTCCCACTATATTTTTCCCCTTTTCTTCAATCACTCTGTGCCACTTGCTTCCCAAATGCGGCGTTGCCTTCATCGTCGTGCCAGTAACCAAAATTTTCTTACTTCTCAGTTTTGTTGATTTTTTAAGACGTTCTCGCAAGCAAAAAACGCACTAGCTAATTGCACATGAGGATCCCACACGTATGTAAACACATAAGTAAGGTTCCATTTTTCATCCTTTCACCTCTAAAACTGATCGCCTTACCTGGAACATTGTGCTGCCTCATATGGAATCTCGTAGTTCACCTTGACCCCTACTAGCAAAACCTACAAATTGCAACAGTCGTTGTATTTTTGTGTCTGTGAAATACACAAACCTCCTTAATTTCCTCTTAGCTTGTGTTCGACACTCACTTATGAGTAATAAAGCTTTCAGAGTGCTCCTGAAGTGTAATAAAGGCATAGTTAAGCGTTCTTTCATCTCTTGAAACACTGAAACTCCGTGTTCGTCTACTTTGATTCGAAATTCAAAAAGTATTGTTGCTGCTCGTCGCGCAGTGGGACCTTATTACCTATCATGAAACTTTTAGGAAGGCTTATTTTGATGTTCTCAAATCAAATATTGGTCCACTCAATATAGAATTTTCATCGAAGAGATAATATATTGCTGTTGGTAACATATTACTCCCTTTTGACAGAATTTTATAATGACGTCTTTAAAATAAAAGCGTTTTTCTCTGTAGTCTATCAAAAACAAAAAGAATAGGCGAAAATTATACGTACGGTGTTTTGATTTGTCAGCTGTGCTGCACAACTGAGAGCAATAAAATAGGCGCATCTCTAAAAGTTCAATGCGCTTCTGAAGCTTCATGCCGAATTGGCTTTTTTCTTTCAACATTAAGGGTGGGAGAGAAGGGGCAAAACATAAATTTTGGAACTCTTTTAGCGAGCTCGATTGTTTCAACTTCAACGAAAATAAAGTATAGAAATCCTTAGCTGATATAATCACCACTCTTAGTATTACCACTGCTGACGAAAAATTTACGTAACCGAAATCTCAAAGAAGCTATTTTTCCCCTACTCGGCTTGCAGTGGTGTTAGACAGGGGAGGTTGAAGGGATGTTTATGAACTTGACAAGTGCTTGTGGTAATGTCAGCCATCAAAAAAAAATGTTTTGTATTATTGAATTTTGCAGAAATTGAAGAAGAAAATGATTCGAATTGTCAATTTGATTTAGGTTGTCATATATTTCGCTTAATCCAGCGACAACGAGTTAGTTAGTGGCGTCATTGTCAGACTTTCTTATCCAATGTCTTCATCACTATAACCGAATAACACCAGTAAAAAAATTTTTTCTAAGCTTCCTGTGGTGTATTTCCTCTCTCAGGTTAGATGCAACTCAAAAACCAACATTCTCGATTGAACATTTAACTTGTTAGTTAGAACTAAATAGTAACTACAACAAAGGATGCTTCAAAGAAATTGTGCAGTTTTCGCTTTTCGAGGAAATTCTGTCGCCTCCTACCCCCCCCCTCCTCCCATCCTCACTCCTTCGATATTGTGTTCTCATTGCGTTGCTTGACTTCATTCATTAGTACGCTTTGCTATGTTCCGTATGTTAAGGAGGTGAGCTGTGTTTTCAATAAGCTTCTCTTCAGAAAAGCGTTCTTTTCAGTATCTTCACAAATGATCTTACAATTGTTTTAGTAATCAGTAATTACTCTAGCGATCAAAGTCCTTTAGGTGTTTTTATGTGCTCCAGAAGAGATGATGACGATATCCCGCCTTGTATATATGTGCATGTTTATTTGTCCCGTCGTCTAAACGCGTAGGCCCTTGAAGCTGCTGTGAGATGGCCAGCTGTATCAACATTTAAGCTGATCGGTCACTTTTGGAACGGCGGTCAGTCACAGGCAGTCAAAGATGCCAATCTTGTTGTAGCCGATGGGATGACAAAGAAAGGAGCATCTTTAGCTAATTAGAAAGCATTTTACTTAAATGATTGCACTACTTAAATGATGAGGGCATTTTTCTACATATTTAATTATTATTTGTTCATAAATTACGGAAGTGGTCAGTCGGAGAGATGGAATGCAAAATAGCAGGCTATGCCAACTCTTGCGGCAGATTTCTTCTCCTTTTCGCCTTTCTCCTTCAAGTGTGAGAGAGAAACTCATTCCATCAAATTTAGCTTTATCACAAATTTTATATATGAATGCAAGCTTTTTTGATTGATTCGAAAAATATTGCATTCATCTTACGTTGGGTGATGGCGTGCCTAATTAATGTACTGAAGTACACAATAACTGCAAGTTGACACCCTCCATCGAATCAATCCGCAAAAAAACAAATTTCTCGATGCGCATGCAGGAAGCTGAACTTGTCAGGATCAGGCATTTCCTCTTCCACGTATTCAAACCGTATAAGAACATTATGGTGGTGTCTCTATCGATGGTTAATTTACTCGAAGTGCTACAAAGTGATTCCAAAAAACTTATCGTTCGATTTCTTCCGTATTGAAAGTGAAATGTTGAGAGGTGCAAGTAAAATCGAGATTTCGAGTTGTTATCTTTGTTTTAAAGAATAGCAACAATAAAAGAATTGAGTTTTGCATCAACTTTTTTTGACTTTTTGCTTGCACTGGATGCTCTGATCGCTAGTTGATGCGAATCTCTCGCCCTTCACGCTAATTACTCTGCTCGTTGCGGAGGAGTTTGAGTTTTAGCCAAAATTTTTATTATCCTACTTTTATTACACCTTTTTTAGGCAATTTTGCTAGCGAGATTCATCAATGTGAATGCAAACTTCTTTATTTCTCATATGTTCACTCTCCGTACTTTCTTGAAAAACAGTAGCTGCTCTTTTCCTAATTGTTAAAATAATGTTTCCTTTCCATTACAAAACTACGAACTTATTGATCTCAATGCTGCGAACTCTCCTTAAAATTATCCTTTCCAAAAAATAGCAACTTTTAAGCTAAGATAAATATGTTGATGCTAGAAGCATCTACTGAGGGAATATTTACATGCAATTTTTTAAGCATGCGGAAAGGTGAAGGAGGTATTTATTCGCCTGTTGAAACTTGGAACCTCGCTGCTTTCAGCAAGCTTATGAACATAAAATATATGTAATGTTTAACATTTCATCAGTGTTGGAAGGAATATCGAAAGCTAATGAATCGTATTATGGCCATGTTTATTGCACTCATGGGTCGCTCTATTCTTCATCAGCATCTTTCAAATGTATTAATAACGTCTCATTTGAGTTTCAAATCCTCATATTTAAGGAAAAATGAGGGGAATCCGTCTACCATTCCGACGGAAGAGGACAATGTCTAACATCGATACGTCGGCTCCAACGCGTCTGCTTGGTAAGCTGTTAATTTCAGTATTAGCAAGAAATGTTCTATCCTTAATTGCTTCTTTAGCATTTTAAAACATTCTGATAATATTCTCAAAGCCTAAACGCACTCCCTAATCTTCAAGACATTATTTCAATAGTTTCTGATTGCTGGAAGAAAAATGCGTTTCGTTCCAATGCTCTTTCTTAATTTTTTCTTCGATGGCTTTGAATGACCTTTCTTGGCAACAATCCATAGTGAATCGTGCGGACAGCAAATAAGTTTCCTGCTTTGAAGCGTATGCATAAATATTTAGCAAAAATGCCGACTCATACGCCTTTGTGTAGCTTAGAAATATTGCGCCTTTGAGGTTTCACAGTTGCGGTGCTCACAACTTCGACTAAACGACCACTTCTGCATCCACCTCAGTTAGATATACACATAGGTCTCAAAACTCCTGCCAATTTCAGGGATTTCCATGTCTTTTTGCCTACTTTATCCTATCCTCTAGTCAAAATGCATAATCTTCTCGTTGCTTCTCTCGATTTCATTCGGTTGTTCCCTTATGACGTTCTCACCATAGGCGCACTATCTCATGTTGCTTCTCTAAAAACCTCTAAAGGTCCTCAGAAGGAAATACCCGAGTTATTACTGGCTTAAATTAAGATCCGACGTATGACTTTCATGGTTTAATCGAAATGATAAGCGAATATGAACATTAGCATATGTTTATAATATGCTTTTGCAAATCTGTCTTTGCAAGCAGTGTAACGGCTATGTTGTTGATACGAATAATAGCCGGGGAATGGGTCACGCCAGAAATGTGTTGTTTACAAACTGTCAAATCCACCTATCAGTATGGAAAGAAGTTACAGATATCTAAATAGTTGTAATTTTAAAAGTGATTAGATCATGAATTGCAACTACTGACTTATAGGATCGAAAAGAACCAAATTTTTGATGAGGATTTCCATAAGACGGGCCGGTGCGGCTAATACAATCGTGCGTTATATGGAGCGTTCTTTGAGAGAACGAACCGATAACCGCCATGAATGGGGCTGAGAGCATATCAACGCTGAAAAACAATTCCGATGGTTGACATGCCATTTTCTTTCTTTTTGCGTCAATTTTGGCTAAATAATTAACCATCTGATGTATTGGTTTCAATGAAATTCGTCGACACCTCGCGGCGTCTGCAGCTGTCATGTGTAATGCTTGCCATACTGCTCATGTAGACTCCATTCACACATCCTCTCATCTACATTATCATTAAACGAGCATTTAGAATGGGAAAATTCATTTGCATCCAAAGAATACTGATCCATCACCCTGAAAATCGAATGAAAAAGATTGTAGCGGTTACTTTCCAGATTCACGCATCTCGACAGGCAAATAGTATCTATTAGAATCTTTGCCGTCACTTAAGACGTATACCTTTACAGTGCGCGAAATTGAAACTAGACGTCGAGTATTCAACCAGACAGAGTTGCCTTCAGCTCGTTCCTGAAATGAAATTCATGAAACTATGTGCTTAGTGCTTTCGATGTTATACGAAGCGTGGAATAGAAGGTCATATCATATATGCAGTTGGATGAGGAGATGTCTTAATACGGTTATTTTGGTGTTTATCGGTGGCTGAATTTTACACATCATTTCCTTAAGGTTCTGCACTCTTTTGAAGTTTAAAGAGGATCGCAATGTGTGATGCTAAACGCTGGTTATATGCGCGAGGTGAGTAAAATTCATGGTTTTGGAATGTTGAGGAGACTCGTCCCATCGTTCCGTTCTCTTTTACTCGATGAATTTTTTACCGAACTATATTTTCTTAAGCAATGAAATGTTCTGTAGCGTTTGTTTGTCCTTACGGAAAGATTTGTCGGATAATCAAACTGTAAATTTGCTGCGTGGCAAGTCTGAGCACATGTCTATAATATTTGCCGAAGAATTGTTTTATCATTGTGCGGCTTAGTTATATATATATATATATATATATATATATATATATATATATATATATATATATATATAACTGTTTCCTAATGGTAATTCATGTCCTTTTTCCAAAGTTATAGATTCATGAGCGAAGATGTTTTCATTTGCTAAATAGTTTATCTTCGCTTCTTCTATACGAATTTCGACTTCTCGTGCCTTTTCAATCACTATTTCTACGCTTTTAATGTCTAGTTATCATTGTCGTGATGTTGCTATAAGCAGAAGAGGAAGCCTACTGAGATAACTGCACAGATAGTGGCAAGATTCTTTCCTCTAGCTCATTAAAAGGGAAGGCTGGCGACCATTTTCTAAGTATTTAGGCTCTTGTTGGCTTGCATCCAATCAAGTTCAAATGAGTTTCCTGCTCGCCTACACATCGGATCGGTTGCTCGTATATCTTCCCTTTAAACTTAGTCGTCATGCACTAAGGCACATGCGGAAAGTGAAGGAATGTTATCTAATTGTGTTCGGAACTATACGTCATGACCTTCTCTTGCGATGATCTAATTATTGCTTTTCCTCAGGGAAACTGCTAACCGACACATCGTCGCAAAATGACATTCCATTTCCCTTCATTCTTGCCTGAGATGCGCTATGCTTGCCTTCGGCGTCACCGTTGTGCTGCTTCTTCGCCTTCATTGCTTTTCGCCTTTGGTGATTGCTGCATAAAGATTCCATAAATATAGAAAACGCTACAGAGATATGCGATTTTCCAGTTTCCATCAATCGAACCGTCGTACACTTCTCCGTTCGTTAAATATTCGTACGACGGTCTGATTGATGGGATTAGGGAAAACTCATATCACAGCAGTCTTTCCACTCTGGAGTCGTCGTTTAACGACATGCGCTTTTGCATTTTCATCTATCGAACTATCGAATTTCATGAATGGGTAATAATGATTAAAACATATGCGGTAAAACCTTGATATTCCAATTAATTCGATCACCCGCTCAAATCCCACAAAAATGATCCGTTTCGTTATTCACCGATATAAACCCTTCTCAATTTGGCTGATCATCTTGAATATTGGTACAGCTAATCATCAAAGCGTCCCATTAATCCTATCGTGTTTGGCTGCATGATATTCGGCAACATCCAAGTTGGAATCATCGGATAAACTGACATCTGCATACTGCAAAGATGGCGATGCTTAATAGCGAAATTCACCAATCTGTGGTTAAAATCCATTTTCTTATTAAGTGAGCCTGCCGCAGCACAAAAATTTGATCTACGAATTAGGTAGAGCATTGAATACTCATATCAAATTTCGAAGCAGATGCATTGACGTAAAAATTAAGCACCTACCCACGCACAAATCCATGCCATAGTGTTCTGAGTCATCCATTGGCGCGTTCTCATATCATTCCTTTAAACGGTGTTTTTGAGTGACTGGCAGCAATAGGCATTGCTCATTATATATATGCCTGTCTGGTTGGCAATCTTATATGTACCTCATTTAGAAGTTGTCATAAAGTACGGTCACCTCGTTTCTTTCTCATAATAAATGTCTTTCGTTGAGCACCACTAACAGCACAAAAATATTTCCTCGTATTTTTTTTTCAAAATTCCGCTCTACGCTGTGCTACTGCAACAATGGACCCTAGTGCTAACGTAAACAACTAGTAAATAAGCGCTAGAAGCAGAAAAATTTCCTAGCGCGAAATTAAATTTCATGGATGTCTAGTGCATATTCTCTGTGCTTTCTATAAGAGCGATAATTATGCGTATGGAGTTGCTGTTATTCACTAGATACTTCGGATTTTTCAGCTAAACTTTGCTCTCCTTGCACCTCAACTTTCCTATGAGGGTGCACTCAAACTAATTAAATAGTTTCAGTACTTTGCAATTCACAATGGCTGTTCCTCAAAAATCTGCCTTCCTAAGCACCCATCACTGCAATTCCTAACAATTTCTCTTCCTTCATTTCCTTCCATTTTTACGCTTTAAAACCCATTATTCAATCGAACTGACCTGAAATTATAACGTCTATAATACAGAAATTTTTCTAGCTTTTCATCGTACAAGTTTTGTGCTATATAAGCGTTATTGTTTTTCTCTTTTGGAAATGGTTCATTTTTTCTGCGTTTTTGTTAAGTTACTTTCCAAAAGCGCATTTTATGAGCGTTTGCGTAATGTCCAAGTGTATAAATATCTTTCTGTTTGTCAGGCGTTTTCATCTCGGAAGTCACTAAATCTAGAGTTACAATGTTTGGTGAACGCAACACACTTATGAAAATGTTTCGTCAAGTGAGCGGAATCCGAAGCGTATATTGTGCGGTTTCTCTGACGCATTTCTCAATTTCTTCAACCACCTCCGAAGTTTTCCTAAAACTGAGCTGTTGTGAAGCTTAGAACAGCTATACGAACACTCTACTTTGTGCAATTACGACCAATAACATTCGTGTAGTGAATGCTTTGAAGGATGAAAAGTTGTGTTGTGTTCACGTTGCGTCACAATGGATGCATTATCGCTGTAAGTCATAGTGTTGATTTAAATGGCTTTAGACGTTTTCTCAAAATATTTACTGTGGAGTTCTATATATATCTGTTGTTTGTGCAGAGTGCGAACGATATTTTTCATCTGTTCAAGTTAAGTGGAATATGAATGATAAGCTTAGTAGCTAAGGAATGAGTGGCCCCTTTTTGATGAGGTAAACTTTGAAAATGTGCAGTAGTGAGGCGGTGAAGAAGCATTGAGGCTGCTGATCAACAACCCCATTGAGGTTTATTGCCCTTGGTCAGTGAAGGATGACGCACTCAAAATTAACGTTTTATGTTCACTATGTTAGAAGCAACCTGTTATTTGATCAATACTCGTTGAATGTTTCGCTCTTGTTTCATGTCTTTTAGCATTAGCAATTAGTGCGTTAAAGCTCTTTGATTTCGCGCATAGCATTTAGCATCTTCTCTTAAATTACTCTTTTAGTTAATTTTATAAGTGCGTTTCTACTCATATCGGAAGACAACTATTATGTACGATTGAACTGCACTTTAGGGTCATCGTTGTGAATGCGTGCAAATGTACTTTCAAGAGGTCTAACTTGTACTTGACTAGCTGAGTGATTTGATTTCTCAAAAAAATTGTCACTCGATGAACTTAGCTACCTGTTTAATGAGGTCAAAGAGCATAGTCCAGCCTAGTTGATCATTGCTTTCCCCTAAACAGACATGATAGTAAAATAGCATTGAAGCTGAGAAATGCTATCGTTGTGCTGTTGACTGTTTGATCGTGACGCACACTGAAAGAATGCTATTCAATTTCTTCCTGTGGAATTCGATATGAAATTTTCATTAAGTGTGCTTGGTGATAATTAAATGAGTTGTTATCATTGCATCTTTTGCCCAAGAAAAGCGGCCCAAATGACCACTTCATGTTTGTTTGGCGAGCAGCCTACTCGAGTGATGGGTGGGAAGCTTAATTGATAAATATGCTGCACGAACTTTAAGCCATAAAAGTTTATCATTATCGCCTAACCATATGTTGTTTCACTCATTAGAATGTTTAATGTCTTTCTGTTTCTTCAGAATATGTCTATGACTGAAGGGCAGAATGTAGCTTCTAAAAATTATCGGTTCTAAGAAGGAGGCAAATTATGAGCTGAGATTTGTGGAAGGTAAGAAATCTCGGTTCTTTATAGCTCGTCAAATCATACGCTTCAACTGCTTCAAACAAATTTTTTTTTTCCAATAAATCATCAAAATTTCACTTCGCAAATTTTTTTTGTTCAATTCTGGGTCTCATAATTCGTTACTATCATTCCATTTCCTTCCGATTGCTCATTCCAAATCAATTGCAGCTACGGAATTGCTAGTGCATGTGTATGGATCAGGTCATTTGTTGGTAGAGCGTCACAATAAAACTTGAAGATTTTGAACAATTTAATGAGCACCGAGCACCGTTTCTGTGAATAAACAAGGCGAGAAGTTTATAATGCGCATGAGTAAGTGAAGCAAGCGATATTCCATCTACCCGAACCTTTTGCAGCATAACAAATTAGCATTCAGCGAGCGCCGCTTCACTAGCTCATCCGCCGTTTCTAATTACCTCATTGCAGTCGATGAGGTTTTCTCTCTTTGGCATCACCTCTGATTCCTTTATTTTAATTATTTTCTCATCTCTACAAATAAATCCGCAATATTGAATAATGAGACCATCTATTTAATTAAGACAATTTTTTTTTTTGAAAACTGCTTCAGTTTATGATGAAATTGATTAAAGCTTAAATCACGGTCGTTCTTACTTCTCCTGTCTTTGTGTATTCTTCATAAGCTCTGTATTGTTACCAGTGTTTTCTCCAGAAATTAGTGTTTCAAATGTCGACCGGATTTGAAATAGGGATTCGTACATCGATCTATTAGTATGCGAAAATCGGTTGCCCCTTCACATCGATTTTCGAAAATAAATTAGCGTTATTGCAACTCACATGTAGGATATGATTTGTGAGATAGATTTAAATGTGATGTGAACGTTGCAAATATCATGATCTACGTCTTGGGTCTACTTCATTTGAAAGCACATACACGCATTCGTGTTCGTATCTCTGCCTTTGCATTATTTTTTCAAAAATCTTTGCCGATCGTCGATCTACTCCATTACTCTCGGGCAGTTCCCACGCCTTATCCTTCTCCCTCCCCTTCCCTTTCTCCAGCAGCTCTTCCTCGACACTTCCACATAAATTTTCGAGGGATGAAACGTTCAACGCTTGTTTTTTTTTTCTTTCGAGAAGGAAGAGCGGAAAGCAGCGTTGGCAAACTTCCAGAAGAGCTGTCACAATATCTCTTTTTACAGTCCCATCCATCGCATCGGTGAGTATCACAATCCCGCTCATCAGGTCAGCAGCTAGCATATAAGGGTTTTGGGTTTTTGTTTGCCTTTTCAACCTTAATTTGTCCCTGAACGTATCGCAAATTATTTTTCTTCGACTAGATGCTGTGTAATCTGACCATAAGATAAGGGATTAGGGACTTTATTACGCCTCAGTTAAAGTAACATGATAGAAGGCCGATGTAATCATTCGACGGAAGGGGGAGACGTCAATTCGATAGAACCTTGGCAAGAATAGTGCGACGTCCACGCCAAAGAGCACCGATCACTCTTCATCCCCGAAGCATGTCGCGATTGCAATGCACAGCAATACGGTCCAAACCAACTCTCGCCACGATGACACCCATCGCAAGAAGCTAGAATCACACTAATACCAATGCAAGCGGAAATATTCTGATATGAATGTTCTGAAAATGCGTCCTAGTATATGAATTTAGTGAATACTCTCTTGAGTTACATTTTGTTGAGACAGGTATGTCAAAGAGCGAATTTCACTTTAAGGATGTATTTCTTAAGTTATGCCGAAGGAGCATTTAGCTTGGTTAGCGTTGCCGCTGAATAACCGAATGCTTCTACGAGATAGGATTCTTAGGGAATGACTGCCATTTCAAGAAATTTTCACTTTTTTCGAGTGCGTTTTTTTACAATTCATTTTTTATTGACAAAGTGGAGTATTTCGATCGCCAAATGTGACTGATATTTGGATGCCGATTAATATATTCGTTTCTTCTGAACTAATTTAGTCTGAAGTAATAAATTGGAAACATTCAATGTTCAATTTGGCAATAACTCATTGATATTATCGTGCTCATGAGAATGCCATTTTAATATAAATAATAACCATTTTTCGACTCGAAATAGTTTCGCATTTGAAGTTCTTGCAATATTTGTGAGGATTTTCCCCAAATACACTCCTCTAAAGCGCGTCTGCTTCTACTTGTTTTCCTCCATCGTATAATCGATGAGCTAAAGGGCTCTGCAGCAGTCTTGTTGATTAAGCAACATTTTGAAGCCGTTTCGCCTAATGTCGTGTGTGTTAAAATGTTTTATACGTATATATATATATATATATATATATATATATATATATATATATATATATATATATATATATATATATATATATATATATACGTAGAAATCATTTTAACACAAGTGACTTCGAGCGAAACGATCTATGCATATATATACATATATATATATATATATATATATATATATATATATATATATATATATATATGCATGCATGGTCTTTACACACATAAGCGGGAAAACATATACGGGTAGATGAGAAAGTTTAAATATGCGTGACCACGAGCATAGTTTTCCTTGCCATCGTCGCATTTTCCCATATACCCTTTGTCGTTCATCCCCATCCATTGTTTTCATCCGTTTTCTCCCGATGGGCTTTAATTTTTGACTTTAGTGGACTCAGCTATTCGAAAGGTATTTAGCATCGCTTCCGATTGCAAGGTGATACATATATGCAGACTCTGACGTTGGAGAACTTATCGCACTCTGACATACTCAAGCCTTATCAAAAGAAGCTCTTCCAATAATTCCTTTGTTTAATGTTTGTTGAAACAATTGATGAATGAAGGTGCCATTTCTCTGTAAAGTCGAGGCAGTACCAATGTTTCATGACGTAATTTACAATCAATAATGGAATAAAGAAGTTTTAATTTTTGTAACCGAACGAATAAAACTGTTAGTGAGCTATATGAGATGAATAAGGACAACACCGAAATGCGCTGACTTAGTGAAGTGTTTTTGCTGATGGGTGTGTTAGGACGCAGCATGGAAGTGATGCACTTTACGAGCTTGAGCAGCTTTTCGTCTTTAGTTTCTTTGAGTTGCTGGTGGGTGCCCTTTGAAAATATGGCGATTGCATTGCGTCACGCAATTCCCTGTTGATTGTCTTCGATTGCTAGTTGTGGCAAGCATAGCAAATGTCGCAATCGGGCGATTCAGCAATCCCAACGCACATCCCATCACATTACCCGATTCGATTCCTTGCTTCTGCTGTTGCTACTGCTGCGGTTTCCTCTGGCCTCCTCTAAAACTTTGAACGCAGCCGCATCCCTTCTTTATCACACTCCACTCCATCCATCCACCGATCTATCCATCGATGCTCACATCGATGCATCATTTGCATGATCTGTTATTTCAACAAGTAAAGAACCTAACTTTCTCTTAATCTTTTTCAAGTACGCACTATAAAGCAATTGAATAGCACATGTTGAGCACTTCGAATAAGTGCTTGACATGCGAAGATTTCAACGGCTCTTTCCTTCTTCCTATTACGCTGATATAATCATTGATCATCACATGTGCTGTGCTACAATCGATCCCGTTTTCTTGTGGGCGAGCCACTCTTGTGTCAGCTTTCATTCATCTCCAGCATTCTGAAGGTTCCACTTGCTGAATACTTGCCAGTCTTATTCTTTCGTCGAACGTCATATACATTGACATTCGTCTGCCGACTACATATGCAAATCACGTTCAAGATGAAGTATATCGGCAGGCACTAATTATTTGTGCACGTGACATCCTTCTCGGAACCTGAAGACGATTCGACTTTTTCATTACATAAAACCAACTAAAACATACTCACTGCATTCCACTCTATCATTCGTCTATGATGTATTTACTAATTTCTCACATTACTCGATCCGCGTCTGGCGAATTTATTAATGATGTCGTCACCATTATTTGCAGTCATATGACGCTTGGTTTCCTAAAGTTTATATCTGATTCACCTCATTCAGAATTGTTTGCAAGTCGAGAAGAGCAATTTTTATTTTTAGTTGCTTAGCCATTTCCGCTAATTACCAGAGGGACAATTGAAGAGGCGTGTTGAGACCTCTCCAGGTTCTCTCAGTGGTGATTGGTGAAGGTCCCAGCTAAGATGTCTTTAGACCAACGTAAACGTAGCATTATGATAAATAGTAGTAAAAAGTCCCTTACAGTCACGAAAGCGGCCGTTATATCGTCTGCGATGTTGGCAAGAAAAAATTCGGCACAAAAGGGTGCGGCAACGACCAGGGAGAGTATCGCAGCTCTCGCAGATATGCTCAGCACAGCCGACATCAGGAGACCTCACTCAGGTGTGTTTCGATCCTTTCATTTGTTTTCAAGGTTCCAAAGCGCGTCACAAAGCTGCATTCGGATGACCAGTGACCTATTTCAAGTTGCAAACGTCGTAATGCGTAGGAGATCTCATGAAATTTTGCTCAGGCTCAGTTCTTTAACAGGCTCTCTATTCAAGTCATCACGATTGCCATGAAATGGCTGCATTGATTTCTATACTGTTTTCGATCGTGGTGCTGTAGATAGTATAGAAGATCTGGTATTTTCGCCGTGCATGGGCACCTGATACCACAAAATATGGGTCGTTTCAAAAGTTTTTTCTTTATTATTGCTCATTTTCAAATGCTATGGACTAAGACTACCTTCAGGTATGCATAGCCATTGGTTGAACGAACAAGCTAACACGTCCAATTAGCTTGCGCTAAGCGTTGGCTGTTAAGCATATTTGCGCAATCCAGCCATTGCACACTGGACGATTGTTCATTGTCGTTTCAGTGGAAAGCTTCCTCATTATATTTTCCATAGACATAACATAAAATCCATTCAACACTGACATAGTGAAAATTCCGGATTTCGCTCGTTCTAAACCATAAGCAAAAGCTGCACTCCTAAGTGCCTTATTAACGCTGCATTACAAATGCAAATCACATATATATATATATATATATATATATATATATATATATATATATATATATATATATATATATATATATATATATATATATATATATATATATATATATATATATATATATATATATATGCACAGGCAATGATTTTTGTTGCAATACTTGGTTGGAAATTATATTAGAGAAGGTTGTCACGTTTTATCTCAGCAATGTTTTGCACAGATTCACCATTACACAATAAGAGGATGTATTGCCACAACGACTGAATTTTTACCTGCAGTGGTACGCGTTTGAATTTTTATATCTTTCAATCACCTTCAGCGTTGCTCCAACTTATTCGATCTTCATAAGCTTACTTGGCTGTAGATAGCGATACGCAAGTGTGTATGTGGGATATGTATCTACGCTGTTGAATGCTCCGCTATGTTCTGTCATTTAAAAACACTACAGAGGTTTAAAAAAATTTTGTTCTAAATTCACAGCCTTCTAAATGAAATCAGTTGGTTGATTTACCAACTTAAATTGTTACTGAATACTGAACTTCTCCCGCATTACATTTCGCAACGCTTCTTCATTCGATCGTCCATCATGCGCGAAACATTTTGCAAATTCGCATGCCAACTCATTAATGTGCTTTTTCGTTCTTTTTGTTTTTATACTTGGTATTATTGAAGTTTTTCATCTATTATTTTTTGGTCAGCATACTTGGTTAAAGTGACTGGATCACTTATGTGTTCTACTATGTCAACAGACATACTAATTTCATTTCCCGGTATGCAATCTGTTCCAGTAGTGCATTTCATCAGTTGATTTTTTGTGATTCTCGTCTCAAGCATTCTGTTTTGCGATCCTTTTTGACGCATTTAAAAAAAATGCTCTGATGAATTTCACGACGCTTCTAATTGTCGCTTTTGTTGAGGCCCACTTTTGCCGCATTCCTTCCTCGTTTTTATTCCTATATCTTTTTTCTTTTTAATGTTGTCAGAGCATTTTCTGTGCTTAGCAGTACCAAATTTATGAGCCCATTATCAACAAAAAGTGGGCTATCTTTGTGCTAGATGGTGGTTTGTTTGCAACGTCTAAAATGTGCTATATTTTCATCGACTCTTGAGAGTTTCCTTCTCAACGGTAGTTGTTTCGTACCTACATAGCTTCAAGTTTTTAAAAACTATAAAATCACCTTCTACAATGCTATTTTGAATTTTTCTCAAACATTTAACGTGGCCAAATAAGATTTCAGTTCTTAGGATGCGCATTGGATGTTTTTCAATAGAGATTGTGCAATAGTTTTCAGCTGAATCGATCTGCTATGCGCATGCCAGATGCTCACATTCGTAAAAGAATTTTATTATTTCCCAGACTGCGGCATCCTTTTTTTCGTAACTTTTTTGCTGGAAATTAAACTTTTTTTGTTGAATTGGCGCTACTATATTTTTTATTCAAAACTATCATCATTTCTTATGAATATATTGAAGCGGGTAATGATGATCAGGGAAGCTTAGCCTCATGATGGGAAGAATCTTCAAAACGATGACGATAAGTGATAACCATAGGAAATGGTGAAAGTTAAGCGAAAATCTCGAGGTATTGTTCAATGCAACACATCAAGTCACCTCAACGTGTCGTGCCAACATTAAGTAAAGAGAACACAAGAAATAAAACTTTTGAAAACATTCAGCAGGCAACAAGACGATCAGATGATATTCTATTTCTAAATGGAAAATTGTTACGGTGTTTATAATAAAGTGAAGCATCACACAAAACTGCAATGCATTCACTCTACTTGTTTTAAACTTTGCTTATCTGTCGATGAATTAGCGTGATTATAAGAGTAATTATGATCCACAAACAATAAGCTAACAGATTGCATATATCTAAGGCGGTTTCTATAGTTTGTGCTATTTTGCTTTTTCAGTGGAACCCTTCTTGTTTAGTTATTCTGAGGAAAATTGTTCGTCTCTACGATTAACTTTTCAAGTTAAGAAAATTGTTTTTTCTTGATCTAATATTGTTTCATTGAAGTTCATTGAACAAAAACTTATAAACCTGAGGGGCTATATGTAATTGATTGAATTTACCATAAAATATTGATTGTTATAGTATGAATATGCCTGCTAAGAATTCATTGCTCATACGAAATTAGTTCAATTTGAATGACTCAATCACAGCAAAACCATTCGAGAAATGGCTGATTTACTTGCTAGAACGACTCTCATCTTCAATCCTTTCTAGCGAACAATCGATTCTCTCGAATAACTAGATCTTTTGCCCTATGCGATTTGGATCACTTTATATATTTAATTAACAGTTTTTATCAGTTCTTCACTAAGTTCCTTCACTTACTTAGCTGAGACAGTTTGCATTCATTTTATCTACCAAGCAACGGAAACACATTTGTCTTGTTTTACCTTTGTGACATTTAATTCTGCAAACACCTACCGAAGTATTATATCTCTCGTGAAAGTGTCTTTGCTATTTCAGAGTTATATATCTGGTTCATTGTTTTCAAATTGTACAGTTGAGGAATCAATTCATAAAACAGTTGCGTTGACATCTTTAATAAAGAGGAAGAAAAATTAAGCTTCATTTTTCTTTTTTCTATTGCTAATCATTCAATCTTCCCATGTTGATAACTCTTGAAAACTTCAATTCTAAATCGTTATATTCTTGTATGAATTTTTAAGTTTAAATCAACAAGTGATTAAATAGCTGATTGCAATAACTCAACATTATCACTATAAAATTTGTGGAATGACTAAAATAGGTGGGTGGCACTGAGTGCATCATATGCTCTCTCTTTTTCAGATTTCTTGCAATCGACGATGGCCGAGAATGCCCTCAAGGTGGCATGTATAATATCACTGGTGACCGTATGCGTACATACTCCACTCACTTTGCAATATTTTTGGCCACTTACTTATATTGTATTTATTATGGATTTCATCTCAACAATTATTCTCACTACTGAAGCGTTTATTCGTCTTAACACATATGGGATGTTCTCGGTGGGGATTTCTATGTAATCTCATCGATTTCAGCAATGCAATTAAGCGATTTGTGTTGTCAAAAAGAAATTTCTGCTAAAACAACAAATTATTTGTGCAATGTGAGCATTGAAATAGGTTGATTTTTTTTTTTTTTTGAAATGCATCTGGCAACCCTCTCTCAACGTTTGTTTGCGCAATAATTAGTTACTGATATTCCGAGTGCATTTCCAACATTATATCTAACGTTACCAGGTTTATGGCTTTATTTCTGCGTAATTTCTGCTATTTCGTTACTGCAGGAAAAAAATTGGAAGACAAGATGCGGAAACTGCTTCAGCCAATTGGTTTAAAAATTTTAATTGTGATATGAACGAGGATCTGTTTGCAGCGAAATGAGTCCTACTTTCGAGACAGATGGTCGCAATTCGATTTCTTCTTGCTTATTTTCCACTGGCTATCGTTGTTACTGCATGCTTACGAGTGCATAACGAAACTTTTTCCTCAAACGGGTCTCGTTTATTACGACTGGTGAATACATTTGCAATACTTTTAACGCTACTATATCATAAGCTTCATCGAGAGCTTCTTCTCAAATTCTCATATTGAAGTATCATCGAGAGTGAATTGCATCGTAAATCTTGAATTAACAAAAAAAACATCAAAGCTAACAATATCATAGCACTTGATATGCCACTGATAATTTCATTCTGTTAACACAGTCATTACATGTTTTAAAATAACGTTATGAATACAAAATACTCTATAGTCCAAATACGCCTGTAACCTTCAAGGAATTTTTTTTTTGTGTTTCAAATAGTGCACACTCGACATAGCTCGAAAAATGAGGGGAGAGTTATTAAATGATGTGCAAATGAGACCTTTGCCTAAACTTAAATAGAGAAGAATGCCTTGTGATTTTTGATTTTTTTCTTGAAACTCAACCGCGTTTGGTCATTCAAAAGTTCATTTGCATAAGAATCCCGTTTTCATGATTCAGAATTGCATTTGCTTACTTACTGTTGATATCATCAATATCCATCAGAGTGCTATAGGGTCAAGAGAGATGTGATTAGTAATCAATGCAGTGAAAACATTTCGGATTCATGTTCCCTCATTTGATATCCTCAAAAGCATGCTTCAAATTAACTCAAAAATGTAATTAAGAGAGAATATCTCTTTTTCTCAAACATAATTGACGAAATCAGTGCTGCAAATTTAACGCGTTTATGGCAGCCATTTTTAGACGATCTACTGAGTTCTTCGCTTCGCGTTTCTCCTTCCCCTCCCCTTCCCTCCCCATGCACTGCCGAATTTTCAACCAGAGCACCCTTTGCGATATTTTTGTCAGTGTTGTATTTACTTCAGTAGAAGAGTTCGGTAAACTGGTAGATACTTGGAAGGAGCTGTGGAGGATGGCGGGGGGGGGGGAGGGGCTGGTAGGAGATGCTTGTGCCAGGAAGTTTTTAGAATTATTTAGAATTATTCGTGTGAAGTTTATGGATCATGCTGCATGGCGCAGCAGATTGTGTTTCAACTTTTACTTATACGGCTCTTATGTTAAGGTACGGTGTGATCCGATGTGTTCGTCCACTCATTATAATTCGCCTGATCAGGCTCGTCATTAAGTTCAAGTTGCCGAAAAATCGTATTCAACAGTTGCTGAAGTGAGTCACCGTTGTAAGGTCTCATTTCGCCGCGTCATTATTTCTCGGATGCATACTTTACCTTTCCCATTCCTTTCTAACTAGTCTTCAGAAATACCCAATTTCGCTGTGTGATCCCTTTTCTTTCTTGAAACGTTTCTGTACAATAGAAAATAAAGAAGAACAATTTGGCCGACCACTCTACTATTGGATGATGGAAACTAATGGTTCGTTACTGCAACTCTTGCAGAATTCTCAATTCTGCCATTTCTGAAAAGCATCTAAAGTTGCTTTTTGCCTCTATGATACTTTCAGTTTTACCTTCGGTGCTGCTCACTAGTCATTTAGAGAGCAGCAGATTTTGGGTGATGGACGACGGCTATATAAGTCATTTTTTGATGCGTGATGAGATGGTGACTCTATAGGAAAAGGCTTCCGCGTTGTATTTCCTCCCGAAAAATAATCCCAGTTACTTTCAAGAACCAACTGTTTAAAAGCTGCCAACAGCTCCAATTGGACTACAGTCGTCAGAACATATCCTTTAGCTTTTCTTCCCTTAAATCGTAGGTGTTTTGTAGAACTCTAATGGTTTTGAAAATCGCGTAAATTTTTTTCCAGTGTGTCCTCAAAATTCCGATGCATTCTTTATAGTTTTCATAAAAACTTTTCTTTATTTGACGCTTTTTCTCATACGAATATTGTTTACAGGCGATCGAGTCAACAAGTTCAAAATGTGACAACGTTTTTTGTTTTCTTTATGGCTCTTTATGCAATCCTTGGCATCCAGGTTTTCGGTCGAATGGATTACCATTGTATACTGAAAGGTTAATTTCAGTATTTTTGATAAAGCGATGGTGATTTTGAGGAAGTGATTTGATGGATTCGTCGAATGTTTTCACGAAATAATCACATAGTCATGTGCATATCCATCACTCACTCTAGAAGTGATTTTGAATGGACAACACGTGCCTGGAACAAGGGCAAATTTCGTCACAAGTTTAGAGGACGCGCTATGTTCTGATAGAGTGCTGACCACCTCAACAGCAGTCATTTTGAAGCTTAGGTGGCAGAGAAAGTTGATATTGCGCTTATTTTCCACTTCTTGCAGCAAATTCGACGCATATTCGAAACTACTGCATTTAAGGTATAAGTTTTAATTCTAGAAATGTTTCAAAACCTGCCAGTCGGTTCCAACTTTGCAATCTTTTCTAGATTCAGCAGCTAAATGCTATTATATATCGCAAATTCTTCTGCCCGAGCTTCTTTGTTTGTGAGCTGAAAAGACCGGATACACGCATGTTTTATGTACTTCCAGATGCCGATCCACACAACATTACAATTGCCGACCTGGCCATTCCCGATACGATGTGTTCGATAAAAGGAGAAGGCGGGTATGAATGTCCCGACAATATGGTTTGCGAGAAGATTAAAATGACTGCCAAAGAGGAAGGCTTCTATGGAATGTTCAACAACTTCGGCAAGTGCACCGATCACAGCATTGTGTCACGAACTTTGTAATAGCAATGAGTAATCATGGCACTAACCAAAATTCGATTAGGGGCGATCTCTTAATTCACCGTAAGTCAGCGATTTCGGTTGCCTTTCGTTGGAAATTTTGAAGAAAGCCTTGAGATCACTGAAATTCGGATATCGGTAGTTTGTCTTCGTTGAAAAGCAACTGATCCATCGAAAGCCTTATCTTCCAGCCATAAAAAATAGTTTGATTGATCAAGTTGCCTCAGGGATTGACGATATTTTCTCGATGTGTCTTTCATTCTTACATGATTAGATGCCTCGATAACCTCATCCCTAATTAACAGACTCACTGCGCTTGTGTCGCCCGTTAGCAGACTTTTCCAAGCTCATACGAGAAATGACCCCTCCAAATTTCGAGATTTTCACTCTGGCTTCCACATTCCGAGAGTTGCCATCCACTAAATATCCGCTATAAATTGCAACATTAGCACAAAAAACTCGAAATTTGCATAACGCAAGCAAATTTTGAACAATGTCAGCTCCTGTTTGTTACTCATCCAGGTTTTTTTGGGAAAAGGAATGGAAAATACGACATGTGTAATTTCGAAGCTGATGTAATCGGAGCGAAAGCGAACGGATGTGTTTTTGCGGGAATAAGTGAGATAAGCAGTGAGCGCGCGCAAAGTTGATGGCTATTTTATTTTGCGCCCGGTAGATGCAGCGAAGTGGACGTTTATAGGATGTGACATGCGAGGGGCAACTTCGGAAAGGGGAATTAGCGCTGAGAAATCGAGTTCAAGCTGAATGGCCGTCAAGATTCTTTCCAGAAGCAAGAAGCTGACCGTCGCATAAGGGAAACCGTACTAACTCATTTATAAATCCATTTTCATGGCGCCATCAACTGCACGTTCGCACTGAAATTGTGGGTTGTACAGCATATGCTCTTCTAGCACTTTGAATTGCTAAATTTGTTCCTTCCAATTGCATCTGTCCAATTTCATATGATTTAAGGAGCCAGCGTGTTTACTGTATATTTGGCAGCATCAGAAGAAGGCTGGGTATACGTTCTGTATGACTGTATGGATTCGTTACCTTCGTATTGGGCGTTTTTATACTTCGTTACGCTAATTTTCTTCCTCGCTTGGCTGGTTAAGGTTAACCTCTCGATTTCTATAAATTTGTTTTTTGCTTATATAGTCCGATGCTAAAAACAAAAAAGGCTATATTTTATTACTTAGAGATTAATCAAATTTCAAACCGAAAGTACTATTGACAATCTGAAATGGTTGATGGCTTTACAACGTGTTTGAAATATACGAGAAATATATGCAACATCACAGAGATTTTGCGATGCTTCTTATATGAATAACAATGGCATTTTTATTTTTTGAAATTTCGATTTCTTTTTCCCCACATATCTACTCACAGTTAACTTCAATTTGGAAGATTAAAAAAATGTACGTGCTTGGAAGGTTGGAGATATTTGAGTTTACATCTATCAAATTCCCTATTGCTATGATTCGTAGTGGCAGCTTTAACACCTTGCAACTACCTTCTGAACACGTTCACCAGCGTTAGGATCGAATGTATGAAAGCTATGTTCGAATTTACGTTGATCTCATTTCGTTTAATATCGTTTATGCACGAAATATGCTCCTGCTGAGTTGATTATAAAAGTGATTATTTATAGTTGCAAAGAATGCTAAAGCTTGCGCTGTCTATATTAAAACCATAAATTGCAGAATGTGTTCATCGCAGTGATCACAGAGACTTTCGCAGAGATCCGTGTACAATTCAGTGAAATGTGGCAGAAAAAGGATGTGACGTTTGATGATGGTTTCAAGCAGGTAATCCTTACGCAACCCTTACATCCAATGCAATAAATACGCAGTCTTGACGAAGAAGTCGGCGGAATATTTGTTCAGTCATTATTGATGTCACTGATGTTGCCAGGTCAGCATAACTTTCTATAGGATATTAATCTGCTGGAAAAGCGAGTTAAGTCTGCTACAGTGCGCATTGTTGTTTACATAATGGTTATTGTTCAGTGACCGCTGTTAGAATCACTTAGGAGTGCCAAAGATTTGCCAAGAAATTGCTACTCTTATTCACCCAACTCCTTATCATATCATATCTGTGCTTTCGTCCTCAATATATCTGTCGGGAAGATCCTTCTGTCAAATCGTTTGAATGATCGCCGTTACAAGACTCAGCAAATGGACCACAAGTTTGGCTGAAGTTTTACTCCGTAGCAACTTGGTAGCATTTGCTATTCAAAATGCAGCGAGTTTTTGAATATGTTTCCAGTTGATTGAAACAGTTTTGTGCTCAGTAGGTGAAGTGATAAAATTACATTTATTTTTCATCTGCATTTTTCTTTTTCGGCAGTTATTTTGGTTCGTCGCGATTAGCAAAGATATAAATTATAGTCAGTTTTCGTTGATAAATCTTTCTATACGGTTCCGATTGAAATATTGCTTTCTTTTGATATCCCCAATATAGATTTTTTTATTCCTCCATTATTTAATTGCGCGAGCTCTCGTTTAAGAAATTGGAGACAACTGAAGAAGGCTGGAGACTAGTGAAGTTCGATTCGGAGAAATCCAAGAATGCCGATGGACCACTAGGACTTCAGCGAGTATGTCAACTTCCAGATAGGATATGGCAAATGAATCTCTTCCTCGGCTGTTGTTTTTGTTTTTACGCTGTTTATTTACTGCATTTTTCTCCACCTAGATTTTCTGGGCTCTTCGCTTGTTCATGAATTTCGCTCAAATTGTACCTCAAACATTTCTAGAGGTAAAAATGTAGGAGGTTTTAAACCAACTAGGTGAATTTCTAAAAGATCGAAGTACATTAAGTTGGTCCTTCTCAGCTGTAAAAGCCAATATGATAGACATTCTACAATTTCACAACTAATAAGACGCATTTTTTGAACGATTGAGAGCAGATAACTTTGCATCGTTCCTGCCAAAACGTGAAGATGAAGTTTGAACTTCTAAAGATTAAGATGCAGTGGTGAACATGTTATCTATAAAAGGTGTTAAATGTAGCATCTTGTTGGTAGTAAAAATACATTTGCAGCCTGAATTTATCGATGTTCTTTATCTGAAACAATTTTTGTTACATTTTCCATTTCCATTAACCATTATAACATCCTTTATAAATACGAACGCCTTTTACTCTGTACTCATGATCTGTTCCCGTTTGTTATTCCCTTTTTCAAGCGTCTATTTTTTGGTTCCTCTTAATAACTGATGCCTGATTGGAATTGTCGTATGTTTTCTCAGCAATAACTGAATTCTCTGGATAGGAAACGTTTTCAGACCTTGTCACAATATCCTTTCTCAGCAAAGCGGCTGCAGGAGAAAGTTTTGTTGGAGTTGTGCTAGTGCAGTGGCAATAATCCAGTTGTTTATGTGGTCAGTCCCGATTGTATTGAACGATTGGAAATCGCCCTTCCTCCCCCAATATATACGATAGAGATTCAGTAAATGTCAGCTGGTAGGGAAGAATTGAAGAGTGGAAGCAAGATGAGAGGACCACTTCCGACTGAAAACAAGAAATATTGTTTTTCAGATCTTGCGAAGCACAGCTTTTCAATGTTTCATCACAGGAATCGTGCTAATCAACGCAGCCATAAACGCTTCGTTTGTTTATCGCCATGATGGAACCGACGCGAAAAGAAGATATTTTTACCGTTATATTGAGGTACTTCATGTGTCTCAGCGCTACCACTTTTCCTATCATTTAATTTAAAAGTTAAAACTCTCTTTTAGCTCCATCTGTTGAAAGGAAGCAATCTGAGATTCTCTTATCCTACTAGAACAACCGGCAACTCTAAGAACTTTTTGAGTGATATTCGTTTTAATATTGAAATTTTTTTCACATATACAGTATCATTTAAATCAGAGTAATAAAACGAACGGCGAAGAACTCAAGTTTTTAAATAAACATTTTAAAATTATATTTTCAAGCATCGTTAAAAGTGCAGACTTATTTTCAGAGTGGGTTTACGATTCTTTTCAATATCGAATGCATTGTGAAGATTCTTTGCTATGGCTTTCGAAGCTTCTTCAAACGACCAATATTTAAGTTCGAGCTTATCCTATGCGTAGGTTCCACGCTCAACTTAATACCTTACTTTTATGACGGTAATTACTTCACCATATTTCAAGGATTTCGCCTACTTCGCCTCATCAAAGCGTCACCTATCCTTGAGGATTTTGTATATAAGGTATGCTGTGGTATTTTCTTGCATTCTGTGCCTTGATCGGTCCTGCTTTGTGAGAGGGAAGAGAACGAAATCTGTGTATTGAAGGAAAGGAGAAGAAACCAATGTTGAGAAATTTGTTGAATTTCGCTCGCTTTTGCAACGAGAAATGGCTAGCTATCTGGGCTACTGAAGTTATGCACGTTTGGCCAATGCATTGCCAAGTGTCGTTCACCTCGCTATTGCAGTTTTGTTGCCCCATCTCCCCCTCCTCCAAGCTCTGCAGGATGCGCCTTGTCTACGTAGAAAGGTTAGTTATGCATAGAGTGGCCCTTCTATCTGCTATTATCAGCTAAGGCGATGCTAGAAAATGACTGACATCGATAAAGGAGGCTGCCGATCACATCTTTTTCATCAGTTGTGAGATAGCCGATTCAGTATAAGCAGTTGTGTACCAATCATGCGATATGTCAATCGAACGATCTTATTGTTTCATGTTTCCTTGCTTGTTTCTTCTTCGACATCAGTCTGTAACAAAATTCTATTCTGTGAAATTACTACCTGCATTGATTTGATATGGTCCTTCCTTATCTAAGCGTCAAGTCAAAGTTGGCTCCATACTATTAATTTTATAATATAATAGTTACTGAAATTAATTGTGCTGCTGAAATAAAGAAACTTCTATGAATGCGAAATTTTCGCCGCAATTTATTCACTGTACGTATGTTATGATACGTTATTTGTGTTATTGGTTGGTGAATATTGTTTGAAGCCTGAAATAAATATTTTCAGATATTTAGTCCCGGAAAGAAGTTGGGTGGACTCGTTATTTTCACTATTACTTTTGTTGTTATATGCACGGCTATCTCACTTCAGTTGTTTTGCTCGGTGCCAAAACTCGTTTATTTTCAGACTTTTCCAAAGGTAACCAACAAATCCATCTTACTTGCCAATGAAAATAGCCAATATTGCGTTTGAAACAAGCAGCTCTTCCTTTTTTGTTCATTTGAGTGTACTATGCGGAAGTGGTGCGTAACTGTTCTTTTTCATTCACTAGCAGCGGCACCATGTTTCCGTATAATATATTTCCACCGCTTCACATGGCTAATTTGCCCACAACTGATGGCAGAATATGCGATGGTTTATTTAGTACAATCACCTTAAATAGTAAATATTCGTACTTCTCGCTGTAAGCAACTTCAAATTTTATGTCTCATTTTTAACCAAGTGAAACGACTGTCGCCTAGCGATGCTCAGCTATAGATAACATATTTTGCAGGCCTTCATGGCAATGTTCCAAATTATAACTCAGGAAGGATGGACGGATTTTGTTGTTGAAGTGCTACGTATGATCGACGATAATATGGTTCCATTTGTTGCTATCTACTTCGTCGCTTATCACCTCTTCGTAACTTTGGTAAGTGAAGCGGAAATCATTCCTGGTTTGAAATGCTTAAATTTTTGACACAACAGCATCTATTCTTTATTTCACGGCTTTCACAGCGACTAGAACTTTGTGCATAAAAGCTTACAGCTGTAGTTCCATTTCATGGAATGTTTTTACACAGTGGCTTCTTTTATCATTCATTTATAGAGCGACGGAAACTTGAAGACACACATCCTGGAGCTACTAAGTAACCAAGCACTGAAATCACTTCTGTGGAGTAATGAGATTGGCAGAAGTGTTTTGCTGCATCATTCTGCTTGAAAACAGCACTCTTTGCAGATTGTGCTCAGCTTATTCGTTGCTGTTATCCTGGATAATCTTGAAATGGATGAGGAGCTGAAAAGAGTCAAACAGCTGAAAGCTAGAGAGGCAGTGAGTTTTGTCCACTATGCACTTATTTCATATATAGCATCCTTTAGTTTATTCATGTGAATCAAGCAAATATAAAAACCTATTTACAATATGTTTCATCGACACTCTGACTGCTTCAATTAGAAGAAGGCTTTTGCAACAATGTTTTGAAAGTCATTTAGAAAGAGTTTAAACTTCTTAGTCAAATGAGCAAACAGGTGATACAGTAAGCGAGGTTGTAAATACCCCTGGTCATCTGCGTTTTAAGTCCACCATGAATCCATTATAATCAGTGATATATGATGAATTCACTCAAGAAGCGCCATCCAATGGGCAACATTGTTTAGATGCTGTCAATCGGCCTACATTGATAATCTTCGCTAATCGAAATTGGTAAATCATTACTCCATTATGCTTCGTCAAAATGAATTTGCATACAATTGGTAAAAGTGAATCATTACTGCGCTACACTTTTTCTATCTGAGCATAGCATAGAATTCATCATTAATCGAACATTTCGATGATTCCACTCACATCAATTCTATGAACTCGCATATTTACACCACTCGCATATTTACAGCATACATTTATAATATAATGGATTATTGGCATGCTAACTAGTAACAGAGTAGCAATTAAACTAATGAGCCAATTAAACTGTTTCATTTAGACGACCACAATGCGAACAACTCTTCCATGGCGATTACGGGTGTTTGAGAAATTTCCCGCAAGACCGGCAATGGTGCAGTTAAAGCGAGTCGAAAGTGACTTCCCATTACCTAAAGTTCGTGACAGTTTCATACATCAGTTTGCTGCCGATGATGACGACAACGAAACCGAAGGTACGAATGGTATGTTGCTGCTCATTGCTCTCTTCTACCTTAGGGGGCTTCTTTTTGCAACATACTGACAGTAATTCAACACTCTTCTTATACTCACTGTGTCGCGACAATGTAGTAGCGAGTGAGTGGTGTATATAGCCAAAACATTCATAGAAGAAGTTTGCACTCAACTAAGGTGTGTCGAGTAAATTTTCGCTCAGAACAAATAATTCAGAAAAATAGCAGAGATCCTTTTTGAGCACTCTATTTATTGCAAATAAAGAATGATCATTTAAAAATTTTGTAGTTGTTTTTTTGTGTAATTAATCCATTATAATGACTAATAATCGATTCATTTCTTTTGCTTAACTTCCTATTGAATACATTTGCACCTCAGAAGTTCATCATTTTTTCATTGCTAATTGAAGTGCGTTATGAATACAAATTTTAGTTTTGCTCTTTTAGAAGCGACAATAATAAAGGCAGTGATGCGATCTGTCCCTCTACTGCGTCATCCTCGAAAAGAGAAGCCAATTATACGTCACGTGGGACCTATTTCGTTAAAAGCTAGCATCTCAACAATGCTCGAGTGAGTAATTAACATATGTAACCAATAAGATTTTTTTAATTCTCATAATTTCCATCAATGAGTTTCAACCAAAATTTTAGCACGAATATTTATTCCATGCATTGTTTTGTGCCAATATTCCCTAAAAAATCTTATCGAATATTAACAAAACTATTCACAAAACGAAAGGAGGAGACGACTAAAAAATTGAAGCTGAGTCAGAAAGTTGTGCAAATATAGCCTGCTGAATAGAATTTGCATTTGAGCAGTTCACCCTCCCATTATCGTACTTCCGATGTTTTGGCGATTTCAGCCATCAGGACTTCTCGAAATTCATTGCTTTCTAGGGAGTCGAATCGAAATAGAGCGGTGGACGCTGATACATTTTCATTCGCCACTCATTTAAGTCGAGTGCCGACACGTTTATGGAGGAAAGATGCACAGTAAGTGCACTCGTTATACGTTCACTGTAGAGTAGACATTGTCCTGTTTCATTGGTTGACATATAATATGTGCTTTTCCATCTTACATTTTCCATCCTTTGTGAATAGCAACAAGATTGGCCATACAAGAAACTTTGTTGACCCGTCGCTCACGATTCGATATAATAATATACTTCACAATCTAAGCTAAAGCTTTACATAATGTGACTGCTCAACAACATTATGCTTTATACTAATTCATTAGCGATTACGACATTTGTATTGCACGAATATGTTCACGGAGGCTTAAATATCTCAGCAGATAGCACCACCGCAAAATGTGCTGAAATAGTCTTGCATTTTGACTCCGACTTTTCGCCGCTTAAAGCCACGACCTAGCGATACGACCTTCATTTAACGCATTCGGATGCAAAGAAAAAACGAGAGACAAAAGAGGGATAAAAGTCTCTGAGAGAATAAAATTAAAATTGAGGTGCAAAATGATAATTGATGTATAAAAACGACGACGATGACATGCATAGAGGAATTATTGTAGACGATCGCGGAACAAGACAATACCTACATTGGCAAGAGCTAAACAGATATTGTTCGAGAAGATGACCGAGAACGGAGATGTTTCAAGACACTCCGATACGGCGCCCAACAAAAGCCAAAAACTCGGCGAAATCGATATTCGAGCATTGCAACAAAAAAGACACATGGCTGAAGTGAAAAGGTTCCTCAGCTGGCAAGTTCAGGCTTGCTACTACAGTGGAAGATGGCATCTGAGTTGAAGAAAATTATAAATAATTTTTCGAGGGCGCATCTTTCATTTTTTATCGCAAATTCCACTCTTTCTTAATTTTTACTGAATAAATCGAATTCTTTACAATTTATATTTTTTGCAGATTATAGTTTCAACGACTAATTTTTTTTGTTTGTTTTACCTACATATTTCACCGCCTTTTCATATCTCTATCGTTCCCAGCATAATCAGTCCTTTCGCACTTGTTCTATTGAAATATTTGAGAAGCTTTGTCGCAATCCACTTTTTCAAAGTCGTATTTTCACTCGTTTGTTCCCAACTTAAAAGTGTAAAGTAGGCTTTTTTGTTCATAAAAATTATGCAGTTATTTGTTGCATATTCCCATTAATTCTTTGAATAAAAGTAAACAAGTTAGAATGAAAGGTTTTGTTGGTCGTTGTTACTTTTAATTGCTGAAATTTTAGAAACCGTATTGAAGAAGATATGCGCGAAAATCATCTCCTTTTCGATCGGCCTCTCTTCTTCATTGGTCGGGATTCGAACCTGCGGCGATTTTGTAAAAATATCGTTTATGCGAAATATGCAGCCGATTTCGAAGGAAATGGAACGGTGAAGTCTGCACGCAGATACAAGGAGCTTCAGTATGAGATATTCTTTGATTTTTTTTCTTGCTTTCTTGATTCCGCTATTGTGTCATTTCATTACTTTCCCATCTCCGAAGCTTGTGATTGCAAAATCGCCACATGAAATTCGATTTCACATTCGAAGAAAGCTGTTAACAGGGAGTAACCTGTGCTTTTTTTTGCAGTGCTCTTGTTGGGCTCATGACGTATTTGGATTGGACCATGGTAGTTGTTACGTCGCTTTCGTGTATATCAATGCTTTTCGAAAGTCCATGGCCGACAACTGGTGAAAACCTCATTTTCAATAATGTCTATCTTCAGGTATTTTCATAGTCCATTCTTCCTCGTTTACTCAGTAAGGCGAGCAGGTGTCTTATTTGTGTGCCATACTCAAGACTCTTATACAAAAGAAATGGGGAATCTGAAGCCGAAATATCAGAGAAGCTAATGGGGCCAAAGCAAGATGAAGGGTAGCCTCCCTCCAGGTTCTCTTTTCACTTTTTTCATTATGCAGTCTTATGTGCAAGGAAGTGCCATGCTAGATCTTCCGTTCCATTATTTCTACGCAAGTATCTTCAAATTGGACCACCTCCTTACTCTGTATATTTGATGTGGCTTTCATTTCTGAAGCTTCCTAGAAATAACGTCTTTGCTTTGCAGATAACGGACTACTTATTCGTTTTGTTTATGACATTCGAGCTTGTTGTAAAGGTCCTCGCAAATGGATTATTTTTCACTCCGAAGGCAGTCGTTCGTGACTTCGGTGGTGTTATGACTCTCTTCATTTATATTGTAAGTAACAGTAAGATGGTTATTTTGGTGTGCTAATGCTTGACGCGTAAGGCATAACGGTGGTCAGGCAGAAAATATAGCAAGAGGTGTATATGCTTCTGTAAGACACACCTTTTTACTTGAACCTAAAGCATCACCCTTTTGAACAACAAGTGGATTTGCTTTCTTGTAACCGTGTAGACATGCTGCTTTCTTGCAGTCTACAGATCGAAGGCGGATTAATTGTATAAATCGTATTCATTCCATTGATTTAAGGCTAAACTTGACACTGCTATCAGCTTCCAGAAATTCTTCCGGTCTCCTGAATTCTGGCTGTTCATATTTTAACAGAATATTAGCTGCCTTTTTACATATGACGCAGGTTTTTGACCGAGTAGGCTTTCTGTAATTTCAATTGAGATATAAACTCATTCGGAGCATTCGTAAATCCCTCTAGCGGATTCTTCTGTCGGTTCTCTCCTTGTTTTAATCTTTTCTTTTCATGATCATGGAATCATATCTGGCTTTAAGCTGTAAAACGAGCTTGAGCTGCTCAGCTCAAAAGTAAGAATGCTTATTTTTCAGCTGAACTTGTCGAACTTACTCTGTCTTTTCAACTTCTTATACCCATTTAACAAAGCACTTTACTTTTCCTATTGCTGTGCATGTTTGATCACGCATTATCCACTCTGTAAATCCCATATTCGGCCAAGAATTTGTTGCCAAAAATCATGAAATATTTTATGTTGCAGACTTCTGTTGTTTTTCTACTTCATATGCCGAGCCATGTTGAAATCAACTCATTCAATCAATTATTATTAATTTTTCGAGCGATGCGACCTCTCAGAATCTATACACTCGTGCCTCATATACGAAGAGTTGTTGTTGAACTCTTCCGCGGATTTAAGGAGATCCTTCTTGTTAGTTTTTCTCAAAAAACGGCGAAATTTATACTATTCAGATAGGCGGCACTGTAACATTGAGTTGTCACACAACGTGAGGTATGCTCATAAGTTCAACCAGTGAGATATCGGTGACAAAATATTTCGAAAATAGTTCTATTCCACTCGAATTACAGGAGCATTCATGGGTTCTTAAGAGGTGATTCCTGAAAAAGTAGCAATTACCTTCGTTCAATCAACAAAATAACTCACTCACGCTGATGACGCTTACTGCAAGAATGCATAAGCTGCATAGAAATTTTACCGGAAATGTTGAGCGTCAATGATACTAATATTCCAAGCTTTATTACTTTAACTTTTTAAATTGATGATCGCAGAATGCAGGTGACAATCCTCTTGGTGGTGGTGATGTTCATTTTCGCAAGTGTTGGAGTGCAAATTGTTGGTGGCAAATTGGCTGCGTGCAATGATCCATCGATCAAACATCGAGTAAGAAGGATTTTCTTTTCTGCATATAAATATTCATTTATATATTATATATGTAACGCATATAAAATTATATATGTAACGCCTATTAATATTATTCATTATTCGTTCTCTTTTCTCACTCTTCATCCCTCCCTTTTTTCGTTTTTTTCATTTTTAGACAAATCTCATAAAGTAACAATAAGAATTGCTTCTAAAGTTTTTAGAAGAAGCGTTCATTTGCATATGAGGAAAATAGCGATCGAAGATTACTCATTTCTCATAACGTTTCAATGCAAATCAAGCTGGTCCGTTTAAAGCAGATTGAATAATGCAGAACACCTCCAAGGGTAACGAAGGTGTTATATATCGAAGAGTACCCCTTTGATGCTATAGGATTAAAATGCAGAATGTGGTTTCTTGTTGAGAATTTTTAAAAACTTTACGTGCGATCTCAAAAATCCTTTTCTGATTTCAATATTTCCACGTCTTTCAACGCCTCACATCCACACTGATGTTAGCCAACGAAAACATTTCGCTTGAAATAGCCTCAGGTTTGCTTGGAGGCTCGAACTTGGCGAGTTGTCAAATTTTACCGGGAACCAAATGGGCTCGAAGTTTTGGTTCCTGAATATCCGAGTCTTTTAAGGTGAACTGTACGGGTGTTTTCTGGCAGAAGATATTTGTGACGCGGTTAGATGTTTATGGAAAAAACGACGACGAGCTGCATCCGTCGATTCTTGTACCTCGCGTTTGGTGACTATCTTTGTTTTCTTTTCATATTAATCCTCCGACTCTTTTCCATTAGAGTCGCTCCTCATTGAAGGGATCCTCACCTTTCCAATTCGTTCAATTTTCCTTTGAGATTTTTGCTTGGATGATAAACAAAGAAGAACAAATTTAAAATCATTTCAAGAGTTCAATTTTGAGTCATTTCTAATTATAATGTTTAGAGTCCATTAGTGTGAAGTATCGATATGAAGATTTCAACATTACAAACAATATTGAATATACCGAATATGCGTGAACAAACGAGTGATTGTTGATTGAAAGAAAACTTTGTTGGTTAAATTCCTTTAATTTTCAAAACGAGAACTCTTCTTGCTTGCCTGAAATAAGATATCGAGCTACGAAATTTGTTTTCTTTAACTGCACTCTACTGAAAGGGCTCAGCTGACTCGAGTTTGAGTGCTCAATTCCCCTATTTTCTGCTTTCCTGAACACTTTTCTTTCTTGAACACAACGATTTCCCGGCCGTTTTTAGGACGAATCCAAGGAACTTCAATTTCGACCACGTTGGCAACGGTATGCTCGCCTTATTCGAAACGCTGTCATACAAAGGGTGGAACGTTATACGAGATATCGTCTGGCAACGTGTCGGACCGGTGTGTTTTTTAGTACGGATGTTGACTTGCCACATACGTGCGTATCCTTTTGTAATCAAAGACTCACATGATTGTGCTTCAACCACAAATATTAAGCTGCGATATCGTTCTGGCGGTTTGCCTCATTTTTGAATTGACCTTTATTTGATCTGCATTTGCCAGTATCCTATATTCCCAACTCGCCGTTTACTGCTTTTGTTAAGCCTTAATGTTTCGAGTTAAAACTTACGAAATGTGATAACCTGTTTTTCTTAATCATTAACTGTTTTCTCTTTGTTCGGTTTTCTTTTTTACATGCAATGTTTTGCGCGGTCAATTGCCCTATTAACGGCTTTGTTTTATTTCAGTGGGCGGTCGTCTTCATCCACATATACGTATTTATTGGATGCATGATTGGACTCACTCTCTTTGTGGGTGTTGTCATTGCAAACTATACTGAAAATAGAGTAAGTCGCTCCTTTCAACACCAATATATTTCCTTCAGCGAGCCTTATTGTGCCATTGGCTCTGGCGTATGGTCTCCCTTGAAGCCGCATTGATTTCTCCGATTCCAACAAGGTCGTTCTCCTTAACCGCCTCTTAAGTAATCCTACAGGTCTTCACGAACGCGACTAGCACCTAAAGCGAAGTGCTTATAATGAACAGGTACATATATGCGGTGGCATCCAATGTTTTTCACGCCCAGAAACTTTTAGGAAAACATAACTTTGATGCAGTATAAGTTCAAGCTTCACTCTCATTCAGGTGTGAGTCTGCAATTTCCTTCATGCTCAAATGAACAGTTGCAGCCTCAGGTCGCACCTTACTAGGATATTTTCAGGGCACTGCTCTACTAACAGTTGATCAACGCCGTTGGCACGACCTCAAGGCGCGTCTAAAAATGGCGCAGCCTTTGCATGTTCCACCGAAGCCATCTGAATCGGCGAAGCTACGCACTCGTCTATACGAATTATCTATGAGTCGTCCTTTCGCTCAGGTAAGTGCTATCATATTCCATTTGATATTGGTTCGTCTTCCTCCCGAATATCACACTGATGCATCAACAATTAAAAAGTTAAACATTTATCATCGAAAGTTCCACGCATTTTGTTTTATACTGTGAACTGCAAAAAATATCATTTGAACTGTTCGTTGCTGAGAGTTCACATAGAATGAGTGAAATAATTTGCTTCCTCTGAATGAATGCTGCTAATTTGATCTGCAGCTTTTTTGACACTAACGAAACTGAAACGATTCTAATTGAGTGATACTATGTACTACATCCGATCCCATCATTTCTCACATAGCGGACACAAACTCCAATGAATTTTATTCGAAGAGAATTAGATTGCAGATTTTTGGTGCGTTAGTGGTGATCAATTCTGCGACGCTTTGCATACCCTGGAATGTTGAGGAAGAAGCAGAAAGACGTGACAACGACGAAGAATATAAACTCTTCTTTGCAACTGCTCTTTCGGCGATAATAAATATTTTGTTCGCAGTGGAGGTATGAACCAATAATTGCTACTGCCTGAAACCTACCTTGAAGGATTGAAAATTACCTGCAAGAATTTTTCCTCTTCTCAAACGCGTGAACGTTTATTTGCTCAGTGAGATAGATTCTGCAGTATATTGTGGTGATTATAGGATGCGTTCCTCGTATTCTATCCAGTTAGATATTCTTTTACTCAAATGTTTTCAATGTTCGGCTTTCGCTTTAATTGCTGAAGCTATAATGTCTGAATAATAACGTCTATTTTAGTGTTTGCTGAAAATGATTGCGTTCACAGTGCATGGATTCTGGCAGAGTCGAAGAAATCGTATCGATCTCCTCATCACTGCACTCGGTCTATTTTGGGTCGTCTTGCATTTCTTCATCGCACTACCCGCTGAACAACTCAGCAGAGAGGCAAAATTGAAGAAGTTTACTTACACATTTGGGTATATGATCGTCATTCTTCGCTTTTTCACAATAGCCGGTTTGTTCTATGCACATTGTCATTTCTATGTGATTTTGCAAATTTAAGGTGATAGTAAGGATTAGGTGAAGCTCACGTCCAAGGGTAAGTTTATGTATATTTCTGTCGGGATTCACTAAAGCTTCGGTTCAGAAAGGGATAAGACTATGAAGTTTAGTTGATGCAATCTAAATTATGTTTTATACTCTCAGCCTAGCAATCAAGTCAATCCATCAAAACAATAAAAGTTATTCGACAATGTTACATCTTCAGGAAATAAAGCTTTATAAACGCTCGCTCGCTCAAGTTTCTCATCTGAATTCGAGTCGGCGTTCTGCTGTTTTCATTCGATTTCTTTAAATCGTTTCTATTTAAAATTAAACCTCAACCCGCTTTGATCTTGTCCATTTTGAACGTTTTTAAGGCCATCTTTTCATACTCGTTATCAAAGTGTTTCAGTTATCTTTCTAAGTTTTTGGGCATCAGTTTACCCGGTCGCAAATTTTTTATGACTCTGAAGTGACTAATAACTCTGAAATTTACCTCTGGAAGTCATAGCATTCTCTAAGAAATTTCTTGAAGTAGTCGAAATGTTCGATTGGTTTAGGCACATGTGGGCGAACAAATGAACTGAAGTTGAAAGCTCAAGTGTAATCCTTTCTCGATTGCTGCTTCAGTCATCTTCATCAGAAGAAAAAAATAATTCCCTCAGGCCAAATACCTGTGCTCAGGTTAAAAAATAAGCGTAAGGTGAAATGGATAGGTAATCTTCTAAAATGTCCCGCATGTTTTTTTGCTTTTCAGGAAGGAACACAACACTGAAAATGTTAATGCTGACTGTGGTGATGAGTATGTTCCGCAGCTTCTTCATCATAACAGCAATGTTCCTCTTCGTTCTTTTCTACGCATATACTGGAGTTATTCTTTTTGGAATGGTAAAGTATGGCCAGGCCGTTTCAAAGTAAGGCGCTATTGTTCCCTTTTAAAACAGTTCAAGCTGCACCCAGCTGACTATCAGTTAATCGATATTCCTACTGCACAATCGTTTTTTTTTACAAATGGTCCGTCTGATATAGCTTATAAAGGTATCAAATCCGAAGGATTGTTGCTCCTCATGCCCTAATTTATCTCTAACAGTCTCATTTGAAGAATACAATTGCGCAAATGGCGAGAGAAATAATTGGTTTTCTTTTCATTTTCATCGTATTTTCCTTTTTGTTTCTGCTTCATTTTTTTGCTGCTATATATGTCAGCTTCATGTGCATTTTCTGCAGATAAGATTCGCTTTAAAATAAATGTGAATTCACAAACACCATCTAACATTATCACTATTGCGATATTCTCGTAACATATACTATTTCTTAGTGTATTTTATGCTTGGTAATTTTTTATTGCATTGCCATTCGTACTCACTGTTTGCCACTTTTATTTATCCTATAATGAAGTTCCAAATGTAAGTAATTGTTTGAGTTTGCTGAGAAAATTAAGACCGATCTCTTTTTATGGAGTTGACTGCCTTCAACGTCCTTTGTTTTATTTAAGGCATGTGAACTTTCGCACTGGATCTGAAGCAATGGTTGTACTATTCAGAAGTATTACCGGTGAAGACTGGAATGATATTATGCACGATTGCATGGCAAGTTATATTGTTTCTTGCTGACTTATCGCTTACTAGTATGCATCTTTCAACACTCAACCATTGCCTTTCTAAAAGCACACCTCAGGAAAGTATGAGGACGAGCATTTCCAGCAGTATACGAAAAGCATATCAGCAGTATATATATATATATATATATATATATATTGAAACTTGTCCAATCTTCTTTCGTTTTATGCCGACACATTTGTTCATGTTAAAGCGCTTTCCGTTGTTGTTCAGGACAGCATTCCGCTTTATTCGTTGGAATTTTAGAGGAGTCCGCCAATGTGCTTCTGGGCCGAAGGAGCGAATTATTGGGAGACAGACTGTGGCAATTATTATGGCGCTATTATCTACTTTTGCTCGTTCTATGTTATTATCACTTATATTGTTAGGAACTTGTTAGTGGGTAAGTTATTCTTTAACCGTTTAGTTGATTCACTAATGCATAGTCTTTTTCGGTGGTCAATGACTCGTGACTCATTGTAATTGTCGTCTGCCACAGGTGAGTGCTGAATGCCGTTCGTAACTCGTCTAATTCACTCACTGATGTAGTCAATATTCTTAATTGATAGTAAGAGTTGAGGGCGGTCTTCAGAAAGCTTTCGAACCGACAGAAATTTAGATTTTCTGAACATTCACATTTTAATACTATGCGTTATGTTTGATATTCTTCCATTTTTTCGCTAATGTAACATATTTTTACACTCTCATGCCTTATTGTTGGAATATGTTAAACATGAAACTTACTGTTTCAAAAGCTAAAACAAAATTCATTCGAAACGAACGCAATTTTTCATCTAAGCAATAGATTTTAATAGGTTATGATGATTGTTGACCTCAGTTCAGCATAAGATCCCTCATGCAACAATCCTTTGAAGCAACATGCAGTATAGAAATCGTTGGCTGGAATACTTATAAGCAATAGAATACAGAACTTGTTCTTCCCTTGTTTTTCTTTCGATGGGTATAATTCATCGAGGGAATTTTATTTTCGAGAAAAACATCTGAAATAATGTTGATGTGAATATATTTCAGCCATCATTATGGAGAACTTTTCTCTATTTTATTCGAGTGAAGAGGACGCCCTTCTCAGTTATGCTGACATTCGAAATTTCCAAAATGTTTGGAATATGGTCGACGTTGAGCAAAAGGTTTTATATTCTTTCATTTGAAGAGGTTTTCCGATAAAACTGAATATATTCTAAAGAATGCTTGCTCATGTTATCTAAGTTTAAATGCATTCCCTGAAGGCATATGCAGTTAAAATTAGTAAGAATGGCTTAAAAGGATTACGCCGGGTGGAAGGAATTCGAAAGGCACCATTGAAGGCAGTTCCGCACCGACGACTGTGTGAGATCGGGAGTGAAAAAAGCGTGGAGCGACCTAAGTGCAACGTTAGCTTCTTGCGCTTTGTCGTAGTTCACCTTGGCGCTGTCCACATCTTTAACTCGCTAACGCCGAGAGGTCATGATTTGCGTTATGTTTCGTTGACCTGTATTCCCCACCTAAGTAAATTCTAATTGAAGCGGACTATTCCGGTGAGACGAGTGAAGTTCCTCCTGCGTTTGTTGAGGGAACGTCTTGAGGTAGATCCAAATAAGGATCGACTTCTCTTCAAGCATATGTGTTATGAGATGGAACGATTACATAATGGTGACGATGTATCTTTTCACGATGTTCTCTAGTAAGTCTTCCTCCTGCTTTGTGTTTTCTTAATCCTTACTCTAAAAAATTTCTAAAGTTACCGCCATGAAGGCTTCTTAGCCCATTTTTACATGTAAAATGTCAGCGCAGTCTGTTTTCCGCGTGTTACAGCATGTATGATTTTACAGGAAATCTTCATCCACTGATTTTCTCGATAGAAAAATGAAGCTAATGAAAACATTACTTCTCCGTCGCGATCAATATTTTTCTGGAACCTTTGCAACCTTTCAACGCTCTTTGCCTCTCCGGAAGCTTTGAAATCAACAAACTTCCTAAGAAAGTGTGGTTACTTCCCACTAGCAAGCCACTTAACAGTTAGAAGACACTCAATATAATTTCTTTCAAGATGTAACAATTTGCTTCCATTGAAAGCCAAAAATCATTTGGTATTGGCTTTGCTATGACTGAGTCAGCAACTGTACGTAGGCACAGAAGTTGTCCAATTGTTCCTCAATAAGACATTAGTGGCTTTCCATAAATCTCAAAACTGATGTATGCCTATTGCTTAGGACACATTCTCGAATGCTATAATTCCAAAAAGCAGCGTTATAGTATGCTTTCGTATCGGAGCGTCGATATTCGAAAGTCACTGCAACTAGAGGAACTGCTACAGAGAGAGGAAGTCGAATATATCATCGAGGAGGAGGTGGCTAAGCAAACGATCAGGACGTGGCTCGAAGTGTGCTTGAAACGTATGCGCAGTCCTTCACAGGCAAGTCATTCGTTACTAGCCAACTACTAATCATTATCAAAATTTTGCCATTTGTTGTTCGTTGCATAGCTTTGTTGATTCTGAGCTAATGAAAATGTGTGCCATATCCGTGAGGGTGTAATACATCTATTTTTGTGGAATTTAGGTGTGGGTTGGCACTGTCTTATTTTGAATTACTGTGGTAATGCTTCACTTTTAGTGGTTTTCCATGTGAAATGGAGGCTCATTTTCTGGCTCGGTAGATTGTCTGGACGAAATTCTTCATTTATGCTGAAAAGTAGTCTTTCAAGAACTGCTCATTATACCAAATAGCTGTCTTATCTATTTGTGGTACTAGGTTTCGTTGTTTCTGGAAAAAAAAAACTTAACGCCATCTGCGACATTTTAAATCAACGTTTCTCTTTTCAGAAAGCCTCAGTGAGTGGCCCAACGTTCGCTCGTGGTGGTACGACACAATCATCAGTGGTCAGCGCAGGCAGCACCTTCCTTGCAAATCCTCCTCCTCTTCGACCGTCAAACATTCAGCTTCACGTTAGTGTCATATATCATGAAGAAATAAGTTGTTCTCTCTTATATACCTCTTTTATATTATTTTCGTGAATAAGTTTCACAAATTTCTATCGACAACAATTTGAAATCTCTAAATTTGCTGGATGATTTCGCTTTAAGTTGTTATTGAAATACAAGAAGAGGGGTACATTTCAAGTGACTGCTATGTAGACTAATAATAACATCAGCCACTTTTAATTACTTTGCATATTTGCTTCTAGAAAAGTGTTTTGAATTCCGCACAAGATCATACTACCAATATGTTATGAAGGAAGTACGAGTCTTGTTCTGAAACATCGAAATGGTTGTGCACTTGCTATCACCGAGAAAGTTACAAATCCCACACCAGATGACTGCACATTTCTCCGTTATTTAGCAATACTATATTACTGCCATTGCCGTCTTTCGATTTCAGCTGGAAGCGCCACCATCGATCAATAAGATTGACGTTATCGAGCCGAATATCTTTCGTGATGAAGCAAGTGGCGGTGCAGATGAAGTGGGTGAGAAGAGAAAGAAGAAATCAACATCGGGACGCAGAAGTAGCATACCGGATCTCATGGTGGTAATTTTCCATTCCTATTATGCTGTATATTTAAGGAAGTGGCACTTTGGTAGCAAGTTTGACTCCTCCCAACATATCGTCGCACATAGCATGCACGACCTTTTCTCGCCGATTTATTTTGAAAGATGTAGAAAAGTTTACTTCTTGCATGTGCTGTTTCCTCCCAAACTCCGCCAATGAAATCGCCATACCGAAAGTAAAATTTAATAAGGTATTGCAAATGCTATTGCAAATGCCCTACTATATGGACATATACAGGAATATCCACTTTGGTAACCATCTGAAAATGCTCACTGAAATTGTGGTGTGTAACATTTCATTAGATGTCGTTTACATCCTTCATTACCGTCTATCGTGAAGTCGACTTGCCCTCGTGGTTCTGTTTCTTGCGCAAGCTGATCTCTAGTCATACTTTTTAGTTCTGCGCACACTGCGGCCACCCTTGATCGAATATCTTCCCTGATGGGTCATCTCATCTTGTTTTCGGTCTGCCTAGTGAATATTCACTTAAAGTGACTTGAAATTCTTATTTGGATTACCTGGTATACAGGATGGCCTCTCTATTATAAATATTTCGCCTACGGATTTGTTCAAGCGAGAGTAGTCTGGACTTAATGCTGTTATTTGCAGCCAAGTGCCAACTGGAATTTCCATGAAGATATCTCCAAAGATTTTAAAAAACTGAAATATAGATTAAAAAGGTCTTTATTCGGCTAATAATTTTATAGATTAAAAAGGTCTTTATTCGGCTAATAATTTTCGTCACAAGCAGTGTATATAGGGAATACACACTGCTATAGTTGCCTATGGTATTTGCTTCCTATTAAACAGCACTTATTTCAGTCAAGCAGTCTATTTCAAGAGGCTGCGAAAAAGTTCGTGCTGGGTGGAATGCACAAGAAGTCGGCTTCTGCTTTTTCTACTAAAGTTCCTGATGTTGAAACGCCACTAAAGCAAGGTGAGCAATCGATCAGTCCTTTGCACTAAAGACTCAATGCATATCTAGTAATGCCATATAATCCTATCGCATCCAAAGAAAAAATTTTCCCAAAGCAGTGATGAGAAGTCGAATGGTAGTATCGTTTATTAAGAGTAGCAATCATTTGCCCGATACTAAACTTTGAGCTACACAAATATCCATCATTAGCCGACGCTGAATCTTGCTCGGTGTAATATTTACATCGCAAATTATAACCATTCCTTTAAGAATATCATATATCAATTAATGCAGCACTCTCAAATTCACAATTTCTTCATTAATTTATCCGTTTTTTCGATTTTACAAGTAACACTCAGTATGAGATCACTTTTCTTCAAACTTTTCACAAAATGATCAATGCTTTTTATCATTTTTGATTTCTCCATAATTTCAGGCCCGATTTCGAAATTTGCAGCCGCAGCACGTTTAACAACACAAAAAGTTGAAAGTCGGATAGCACAACACAAAACTTCATATGTGAGTGATTTCGATCTACGCATTTCATAGTTGTTTTTTTCTTCTTTTATGATTTTTATTACGAGAGGGAAATGCAAAGCTGTTCTGACAATGTTTAAACGATTGGCGTATCACTAACTATTTTAATATTTTTCAGTATATTTCAGTTGTACCACTTCTTAGAGTCTTTAGCTATTCTACTTCATCCCATACGACACTAATAATTAAGGTGCTTAGAACTTTTAAACGTTGTTTAACCAGTGGCTCAAGGGAGATCGAAAAGGGTGGACAAAAAGAGATGGGGATTTTCAGAATAACTAGAAGATCTTTCATCGTCCAAGCTGTTACAGTTAGGGAATCCTTGTGTTGGATTTCAATAATGAACAATGAAAAGCTGCAATTGTAGGACATTTTGTGAATATTTTCGAAATGTTTCATTCCGGAAGAAATTTGTTTGTTGCCTTTTTCCGTTCTGCAGATTTGAAGAAGATAAAGCGCGAGTCTGAAACTTTGTTTCATTGTTTCTGCTCTAATTAAATATAGATTTCGACTACTATCGCCATTGTAGTTCATTCTTTTTAACACTAGCGGTCTTCACGCATAATTGCAGTTATTGTACAGTGCAGTAGCGATCTTCCGGGGTGCTTAACTAGACCGAACCAAACGGAAGATGAATCTATTTCTCAGCTTTAGAAGAAATAATTTATGAGTTTTTTAAATCTTATATTCAGTTTCTGTCGTTTACATGTGAATCAGTTTAGCACACGCCATCAGGATTATCTGAAGTGGAAGAGTTCGGCGAAGAGAGTAATGGGGCATCACCAAATCTCGATTTTGCTGGACAACGTCGTTTATCCGTTCCGGACACCTCACAGATGATTATCACACAATTTGGTAAAGCTATTTAACCTTTATACGTGCACTTTTTCTCGCAGTTTTCATATATAGAATGGAAAATCCTGCATTCATTACACGAGGCGTTTCTATTGTAACTAACAAGGAAATAACCAAGCATTGTAGCAGCATGTTCTGGCATAGAGAACTGAATGTTTCATCGATCGAGTGAATTCCAAAAGAATATGAAGCAGAGGTTTTAAGACGAAATGTCGCATACCTATTTTTTGCATCATTTCCCTCTTAGATACATATGTGAAATTCTCTTTAAAATCTCATCTAAATTTCGCGTGGCACAGACTCCACATCTCCGTCGTTTCTTTCAGCTCTATTGAAGATGCCTTGTTGTTAGGCGATATACTTCTGATTTGATGATTCATCCCTCTCTAAAAAGCATTTCTCAGCACTGTTTTTTGCAAAACCCGGTACCGCTGAAGGCTGAAAGAAATTGCATAAATTTCAAACATTTTTACCCCATTCACCAATTCTCATCCTAATCACAATTGTGTCCATACTTTTGCCTATATCTTCTTTATCTTTTGCTGTCTAAATTATTGTTTTAAATCCTCGTCATCCCCATTCAGTAGTTGTTTTTTGATGGTAAATCATCATCGACTTTGTTGCGGTCGGTGGGCTCCTCTTTCTTTGATGAGGAAGGAGTATTTGGCTCCTGACCCGAAAGGCATGGAATTTGACTTTTTTTGCACGGCACTCACAACCAGCAAGAATAATAAAGCGATGCACATCAAAAACTAACGTGCAGTCAGAATTCACATTTCACAACTGAGAAACTGGAGTTGTCTTATATAAGTGGAATTCATAGCCAAATTACATTACGTTAACAAACATGTCCGTTCGTGTGTGGGAATCTGCATGTCGTATACCCTCGAAAATCTCTGAGTATCACAGTAAATGAGTAGAATACCCCATTATTTTCTTAGGAAATTTCATTATCACAAATTGTTACAAAATCAATTTCTTACATTTAAAATTACTTAATGGCATTTTGATGTAAATTTCGCAATTCTCCAGACACTGCATCCAGTGGACTACCGTATGAATTGCCGTATGTGCTTTCAGCAGGGTAGACAACACTTCGCGTGATTCCATAAGCCCTACTATTGTTAAATATCGCTTTCAATATAACTTCTTTCAATATTTCGGAAGCATGCGCACCGCCCAGGAATAAGACTATGAGCTGGATAGATGGGATTTCAGTTGTTTCTGCCAATATCTCGATGCATTTAACCAGTGATATAGATAAAGGTAGGCGAGGCATGCACAGTTCCAAGATCCGTTATCTGTACTCAGACCGACTAGTTGTTATAGACATTTTGCAGCGCTGTATTTTTACCTCATTCTTCTGTCAAAATTAATTTCAATGAGTCTTCCTTTTGGATGCTGATTCCTGGGCTCCTTGATTGTGCTAGAGTTTAGGCCGTTAGATGAACACGACTGCAGTTAGCCTAATATTTGAAAGTTTGACCTCCATTCTGCTTGGTTAATCAAATAAATGTTGAACTTCTATAGAAGCGCATTCGATACCCATTGGTTCGCCACCAAAAGTGACGTCACCGCGGAGTCCAGTGTTTATCCACCTGGCGATGATCGACGATTCGTTACAAAAGGATCGCATCATTGATGTGAAGTCTTGGTGGATGGAAGTGGATGTCGAATAAATAGGCTAATTGCATTTAACTGCAATACTCGGGGTTTCCTACCAATCCTCCCAACGTCAACCAGGCGATAAGCACGTCCTCTTAAATCTAGTGGCGATGTTACGCGTTGAGGACTTGGATTCAACATCCTGTTGACGCTGCTGAAGAACTCGAAATATCTTCGATTAGGATATCTGTTTTTTCCTGGAAAGAATGTAATAAAAAGAAAGAGTCGAAATGAATAGAAATATTTAATTCAGATTTTTTGTATACTGAACATAAAGAAGAAATATAGTAGTACCGTACACAAAATATGCAAATGTTGTTGGAAGAATAGCGGCAATGAACAATGACGCAGAAAAGTGAATAGGCGCTTGAAGGCTTGAAGGTAGGCAAGGCGAAGAAAATCTTGCTGTTCGATAACTGAAGGGCTAATACCCCCTCGTGGCACAGGAACCATGAATTTCATATGCAGTCAATGAAGGATTCACCTGAGAAAACACAAATTCATTCTCTCAATATTCATAACGCACGTCCAGTTTCAACCTATTAGATGCCGGTTGAGCGCCTTGAAGAAGCATATGATCAAATGTTGTTATCGATTCATGCACAGCGTTGTAATCGATCGCAATTCTATCAGATAAAAGTATGTTCATTGATGGCATTTGCGTTAAGCCGAGGTTGAACTGAAACTCTCTATTTGAATCCCGATATATGAACTTTGGATAAACATGAGTACTTAGACGGGATACACTCCACTGTCACTTGGTGAATATTTTGAATCAGCGGCGCTTACGTTAAAAAAAGCTATGGGACGGGGAATTTGCTTTGAATTAACCCATATCACTTGTTTTATTGAACCAAATGAATTAAACAATTAACCAATGAAACATTTTCATAAGAAGTAGAAGTTGGAGTCAAGTTGGAGTCTTATTTATTCCACCACAATCTGCTTTATTTGCAATTTTCCTTATATTTCTCAATCACTGAACTGCCTGCTGTTTTTCGAAGATTCTATAGTAGCACTCATATAATAGCTGCGTTGGCGTTGTTTCAGTCTAGCCGAATTGAGAAATATTTGTAGCGATATGAAGAAATATTTGTGCACATCAAACTGCATCAGGTGATGTTTACTCATTGGTGAGATTTGTGATTATGCGAAATCAGAAGCAAAAATAGATAGCCATCGAATACCGCATTAAGCAGGAGCACCTGCTCCTGCTTGATGCGATATTGGCCATTAATGATGACGCTTTGCATCCTTGCCTTTTCGTTTGTAGAAATGTACTGCTCGCCGGAAATACGGATTGAAGTATGCCGATGAAACTCAATGGGCGAAATAGCTCTTCGTAATGATTACTGAGAATAAAATGAAAAAAAAAGAAAAGAGAAGATCGGTCGACTGAGCCCGGGTCTAGAAGGTTTGCCACAGTTTTCTTATTGAATTTTTTTGCTGTTTTTTTTTTGAATTTTTGAAAGGTTTGAAATCAGCTAATAATTTAGGATCCCATTTGCGCTTTGATGGAACTGTAAAGCGAACCTCCGTTACAGCTTTACTGGGGAGAATGCCTGAATTTGGCTTGGCGACGAGTCTTTCCGCAGCATTCGTTGTAAATGTCCATGCTATATTGCACTTGGAATTGTTGGTGATGATAACCGTGATAGGATCCGTGAATGGTGCAGTGAATGTCACCTCAAATGAAAAGTGCTGCATTTTTACCTGTTTTACCAAGACAGTTTTAATCATTTACCTGCATATTGTGGGCTAATGAGGACTCATGAAATCCACCAGGAAGCGTGCATATAATGCTTTTCCGTTGCAATTTCATCCATACATATGCTCCTTTAGGATCGTCGAACCCATCAATGGACTAGCTGTTCATGTGTGTGTCGCCAAATTAATGCACGACGCTCAAAAGGAATGGCAGAAATCAGCAATGCTTTAGAGGAAGCAGAACGAAATTGATGCTCCATCTGAAATCTATGAAAACAAAGTAAGCCAAGAACAGAATATTTTTGCACTTCAATGGGTGAACTCATCGATAGACATGATGTCTGCTGCGTAGAGAATTCGAGAATGAAAAACGTTGATTTTTTGAATAGAAATTAAAACATACATTCTCATTGGGCTTTGCTGTTAGATTGCCAAGTTGATCAATGATGAGCTGAATCGAGTTCATAGATGCACCCTGTGCTAAAGAAATCTGAAAAAAGTTTATATTGATAGAGAAAAAAATCACCTGTACTTTTTTGGATGGAGTCAGCTTGAGTGCAAAAGTTGGACTCTCTGTTTTACATGTCTAGACCAATTCAATAAAATTGTTGCCTCCCAACCTTGCTATGATGCAATGTCTAGATGTGCCTTATTTTCCACCGCAGGTGGCATCTAGCGTCAGCCGCCTTTAAATGGCGTTCCGATTGCATATGGGTGTCGTATATAAACATTTCGGTTGAATAACAAAAGATGCTAAATTATTCAGAGAAAGGGTGTAATCCCACTTGAAACGAATTAGCTATTATCGGTATCACGGTTATCTGCTCACTTCCGCGCAAATAAACTAACGGATTGCGAGCATTCTGCGATCGTTGCAAATATGTAGCGACACCGTTCATTGAAATTTGTAAATGACGACAGCACGTCCCACTGAACTAGAAGGCCTCCATTACCATTAAACATTTAATTCCACATGTGCAGCGAATTTAATGTGATAAGCTGCAAGTGAAGGGCAAATATAAAAAGGACCTGGTCACCAACTCTAGCAGTTTCACTCGAGAGGTTGGGGTTCAATTCTTGTTTAGCGATAATCCTCGAAATCGCATCCATGCTTTCGATCCAAGAGCTGGTTTTGGCTATGATCCTATCTGATCCTTCACGAATTTCGCCATCGGCCCCTTGCCTAGCATTTTCCTGCAAGTAACTGCCAATAGAAGACCATATATTGGCATATATATATATATATATATATATATATATATATATATATATATATATATATATATTTATATTTATATTTATATTTATATTTATATTTATATTTATATTTATATCTATATATGCAAATATGCATGTGTATTTCCGTCACCTTTTATGTTCATTTAGTCATTGAATTATTTGTTTATTTGCATTGGGATGTTTCTTATATCGACGCATTAACGTAGTCTGACAAGTGGCCTTACTTCTGAGCTTTTGCCCTTCTTTTAACAGACGAATTAGTTCCAATTCTTGATGAAAAATTTCTTATACTTGTTATATGTGAATTATCTATTTTTAAAGATGTGTATATGAAGAATATGTAGGATATACGCGGATGAAGCAACTTTTTTCTTTCTTTTCAGGTTTTAATAATGCTTCACTTTGAATGCAACATTTGCTTCCTGCAGAATTTGTTCGGAAGGGAGGCTTCAGAATGCATCTAATCCTTCAATAAAGAGTTCAATAATGAGGAGGCATGCTAATTATAGGCTTAAGAATCTTAGTAAACTTTGTTAGAAGAGTTATATGTTCTAAAAAAAAAGAGTTATATGTTCTATGTTATATATGTTATATGTTTCAACGTTTTAAAAGTTATATGTAATCATTTCCCTAGTAGTGGTTAACCTTTTTACTGATGAAACCTCTTCACTTGTTTTTTGAAGAGTACAAGTACAACGTCTCTCCAATTATGTTTGGTTAAGCCCTGTGCTATTCGATTCGAATCTGCGTTTCTCTGCACCATTGCAATTGCAACCTAACAATTTCCGCTCACCTTTGTGGAATTGAGTACGTTCAAAGAAGCTTCACTGATCGTATAGTCCACATCCGAAAATGCGGTGACGTCAATGCTGTGCACACTGGCTGATGAGGCTGTTGATATTGACTTTGCACATATTCCCCGTCTCATATTATCTAATATCTCTAAACTGCTCCTCGGCTGAAGCAAAGTTGAGCCTTTAAAGAAATGAAAGGTTTGGAATTAACCGAAGGAAAAATTTAAAAAGTCGTTGGAAATGCATTTGAAATGTGTTTTCCCAGCAAATGATACGTGCAATGGTGCAGACATCAGTAACTGCTATTTTTAATTCAATGAACGCTTGCTCCTGTCGTCTCTCAAAGATGCTCGACACTAGTTGTCGGATCGTTATGCTGAATCAGTGAACATAATAACTGCCACAACTTAGGCCATGGTACTGGTATTGCGGAAGTTGGTATCCTTTCAAAGCGAAAGCGTGCTTTCCTCACGGAATGGAGAAACCCCAATTGTACAGCTCGATATGTAAGTGTATGTATGAACAAGCACCTGCTTCCATTGATAGTTGGTATTTATGTGCGTAGGTGCTGTAATAAATGACGCAACGGCTTGTGTGTGACGCCGCTGTCTTTCGTTGAGACGTCTGCTAACTTTATGCTGGTATACAACATTAAGGAAGAGAGCAGTCAGCAAGAGGAATTTCCCGAGGAAATATCCCATCGAATCGACGAAAACACTGTCGCTTGCCAGAAGCAAGCCGCTTATCGTCCAGTAGAACAATGTCGCTCTCTGCAACGAACTGTTCTTATCATTGCTATCTTACTCGCAGTTGTTAAGAGTTCACAAGGTAGAATATTTCTATTTATGCCTTCACACTCTCCGCAACACTTGAAAAGTCCTTCCAGGAAGTTTTCTTCTTAGAAAATTCATCACATCTTTGATGTTTAGAAATATAAAGATCGAATTTATAACACAGTGCAACTAAAAATTTAAAATACTCGAGCTTTTTCATCTGACTCGAATATTTCACTAATAAGGATGTGCTAAGCAAAATGTTTTCTGAGCCCCACTAAAATTTTATAACCGTTTACTCTTAGATGTGCCGGATACATTCTAAATTCATCTATCGTATCTAATGATCTTACGTAAGCAAACGTTCGGGTGTTACGATCGGATAGTTGTGCAAATGAGAAGGTACAGGCCGGAATGACGGTGCATACGTTGCACACCGCTTGTGCATATTGGCTGTTCAAAACAACAGTTGCGATGAGAATAATGCTGAGAGTAAACGCATTGCGCAGTGTCTTCCTCTGCGATGTTCGTTCGGTTGAGGTACCTCAAAACTGAGCTGTTCAATATGCTCACAAACAATACAAGAAGAAGCAACAACAACTGCAGTCTCCTCTTTTTTCGAGGAAATGCCGAGAAAGGTCTCTTTGTGTGCTTTCAAGTAAGCGGTTTCATCTTGGCGAAAATCCATCAAAAAATGCGTTTCAGTAATTCTAGCGAAAAGTTTTCCAGCAACAAATGTAAGCAAAACTTCAAAAATTTCTCAGCACAGCGAACTCAATTTCAAGTATATACAATAGAGCAAATTTTGACGCAATTTACTATGTTCTTTTATTCCACAATTACACCACTTAATATATTTCAAAGTGATCGTAGCGAACAAACGCCACGAGTATGACTTGCACAACGTTTAAGCGAAATGGTCTTCTGAAGTCTTGCTCGAAAATAAGAAATAAGCCAAGCCTTCATTGTTTCGCCCTTGTCTGACCAAATACGCAAAATGGTAAGACATTATTGTTCGACTATTTTCAAGTTACATCATTTTTATTCGCTGTCATTTTCAATCGCTTTCTTTTTCTTTGTTCCATCTTACCTCACAAAAAATGCTAACAAACTCATTAGCTTAGCTGAACCTTACTTTACTATAAATTACATCAAAATAGACTATAAGATGTAGAGCACGGTGGTACTCATGAAATTCCCCACAGTACCTTTTATATTTATAACCGCTGGCACTCCACCCTCATCTCTGATTTCTAGGGTTGTCGTCACTTTCATCGCAAATTTTGTCGGATCCGACTGCCTCCTAAAACGATGCATGCAAACAATGGCAACTCCACTTGTCTAACAAATCGCTGAACAAAGTCCACAAATTGTGCAAATTTCATCTATTCATAGTTCCTAACGGTCTGTTTAACGCTTTCATGGACGAATTCTTCTTGCGATCCCCGCATCCTTCAATGTGCAGAGGTGTGCTATTGCAGGAACTGATGAGAGAGTGATTAGGCAAGCATCCAGCGCGTGCTTTTTTATGTGTTTTACCTGTTGTATTACTCAGTAGTTTCATCCGACGACGAGGAATAGTCACAGTAATAAATCCCCACAATTATACAATAAAGCAGACGTTTCATTCTCCAAAACACATTACAGTTTTCCAACTTAGATACTTTCTGAACCCCAAAAATTCTACAAAATCAGTTCATTTAGACACATCCAATAAAGTGGGTTGGGAAGTAGTGCTTTTCGCAGAAAAATCATGCTACTGGATGAGCGTGATTTTGCATAACGATGGTTTCTGTTGTGATTTCCATTTAAAAGCAGTGCCCATTGCGACCGAAATGAATAGGATTCGGCTTTCATTAAGTTAGAGGCCTGAGTGAGTTACAACAAGCCTTTTAAAAATGATTAAGAGGTAAAAAAATGAGTGGATTGGAAGGGAGGCAGAAGAGGATGTAGTGCATTGTGCAGTTAATAACGGTCCGTGCAAAAATAGTTATTTGTTAACGACGATCGGTTCGAGCGAATCGTCGTCTCATGTGCGCAATGTCGATTACTTTCGCTTTCAGCCAAATAAAGTTTCTATTATCTTGTGCACGGTGTCTTATGCAAAGTTCGAATTTTTTATAAGAATATTTTATAAAATAACTGTATAAGATCACTCTAGAAATATTTTATAAGATCACGAGGATGCTTCTCTTATGAATTTTAATTGCGTTATATTTCCTCCAAAGTAAAGTGCTTATATAAGTCGCCACCACTGGAAATTTTATTTTTAATGAATTCAAATCTATGCATGGAAGTTCACTGCCACCTTTAATGCTTACAGCTGGTAAAACGTTGATCAACCGTAAAGAAATTGGACTTGAAGGTTATTTTATGAAAATATTGTATTCTCCAGATTTCATCGCCGTAGATTTCTTTCTTTCAGAATTAAAACTAAGGAATAGATTCACAAATAAACGTAAATATGATGCGGCCATGGCGCATTTATGCGAACATTTCGGAGGGGACAGCGATTAAAACGCTTTTTGTTAGAACTTAAGATGGAAAGGCAATGGATCCACCAAAGTGGAATGGCTGTGAGTGACTTTAGTGACGAGATTAAATACAATATAATAACGCACATCGTGCTAGGTAACTTTCTGTGGCTTAGTTTTTAATAAAGATCTTTTATGACGTATATATAAGAATATTTTTATTGGGACATGTATCATGTGCATATCCGATGATCACCTCCCCTTATCTCGTTTTACCTACCTAGCTGTTTGGACGCCGTTACGTTGTATTCATGTGGGTCTGTTGCTTGTGGGAAGTTTCTGGCTTTGGTTCTGAGCTACCCTTTATGTAGATGTGCGTGCGTTATCAGTTACGATCGTGGGTCAAGTGTCACCATTGTTGGGTATATGTCCGCGTTTCGTGCGTATAATTAGAACGTATGCATTCTTTAGTTGACTGACCAGCCACTCCAACAGGTTGTCAATTAAAAGCAGACTTGGCAAGATAAAGCCGTCATATTTTAACTGACTCGATCAAACAAATCTCTAACAGATTAGCCCTCCCTGCGGGCGGACTGCCGTGGAATGTGTGCAATTTTTCTGGCACTCCGCTTAGCCACAACTTTTTGAGTATGCAAGTCAGCGTGGAGGTTGTAAGCCGTGTTAAAACTGCCTAACGGATAGACACATGAGCATGTAAAAGCGCATAAACGCAACGGTGCCGTGAAGTGCATTTGCATATCAAATTTGTAAACGTGCAGGGAAGAGAAATCATCTGGTTGAATAGAATATGATGGCGTTATTTCGCATATTTATTATCTGTACGTAGCTTAAAAAAGTTGTTGTCAGGTAAGCAAGATGCAGAATTTTTTTTGCAAAAGTTGCGAAATTATTTGTGTTGAGCTCATGAAACATATATATATATATATATATATATATATATATATATATATATATATATATATATATATATATATCAGCTTGTACATTTTTCATGTTCTTCACGTTGTCCTCAAATGATCTCTATCGTTAACAAAAAATAGTGTTCTATAGAGTGGGAATTGTGCTGAGAATATAAAAAATAGTTAACATCACTCACGCATTCTATAGAGGGGAAGGAATTATCGCTTTTTGCTCTAAGTTACTCCTGCATAAACAAAAACTGACCGATGAATCTCGTTCATCTGGGGCTATCTTATGAGTGCTTTCTTTGTATGAACTTGCTCATCGAAGTTTCCATTAAATTTTGCACCTCTTTTATCAAATGGTTTCAAGTCGATTGCGTCTGTGCAGTATAATATGCTGAGTCTATATATCTACGAAATCTGAGTTTTGCTCCGGCATTATATAAGTAATAGAGTTTTGATATCTACTCCTTTCCTGATTGTTAGTAATTGTGCTGAGAATGAATGCGGTTGTTCACAGCCACAAGTTTCGACACTACTTCGAGCAGTGGAAGATTTATTCTCCTCCATCGAACACAAAAAAGAACAGTTATGTTTTACATTCAATAAAAACTATTCATTGTTTGAAGTGTTGACAATAACTTTACAATAACTTATCGCTATAAGAATTACATCGTGCAGATAGGCGTCATCTCGATTTGCGTCGTAGATTATATGATATTGTGGTTACGCAAACATCAACTGCTCCTGAAAGAAAAATGATTTTGGATTGAAACGACTTCGATTTTTTTATGCGATTCAGCTCGTTGAAGTCCCATGACTGTAATATGTTAAAATCGAAATGTTAGTACGTTACGTTTCAGTTTTCATTGATATAAAAGTTGTTTGTCGGATGCAACTTTGACAAGTTGTTTCATTAATAATACTATGATTTTTGTTTATTTTCTAATATTGCCTATGTGAAGCAGTTGATTGTTTGCGAATAAAACTTACTAAGGCGTAAACGATGTTCAGAGAAATTATCATTTCAGAAAATGTAATGCTTCTTGCAAACATCCGTTGTGTAATCATTCAGATCAATATAATGATGGGAAAATAAATGAAAAACCGGTCTTACCCTCAACGTCGTTCAGATTTCTTTAATTGTTTTCTTTTTCATCAAAGCGTTTGCAGCTCTCTAAGAAGTGTTTTTCAACAAAATATTGAATCTAAAATGTAATTTCTAAACAAGGATAGAATGGGATATTTTCCCCACAGCAAATTACACTATATTTGAAGAAATTATAAGGAACTATAGAATTGAGGATAAACCCGGAAAATATTTTGAATCCCCTCAGCATAAAAAGACAAATTTGGCTGGCAAGTTTCATTTGATAACAGCGGTGTGCTCTTATCAAGCTAATGTGAAAAGTGCAAGTGCACAGACCGAATATGTAAGCGTTATGAAAATAGTGAATTTTTCAGTTATACTTCCTGTGATTTCCTTTTTATTTAGCCCCTTAATTCCTTTATATTCTGTGAAATGTGAAAGTGATTTATTTCCCCTCAGAATCCCTTCCAAATGAAAAAAATGCTTATTAAACAAATTCATTTTGCACAACCGACATCGCTTCATTAAGAGGAACTGTTTCAACAAAGCATCCTTAATGAGTAAACATAAACTCTTTTCAGTGGCCTGTCGATCATATGAGACTTTCTAGTTAAAGCACAACGGAATTCATTCACTGCATCCCGTGACAAAATGAAAACTTTCTAAACTTACCTTATAATCCCCATCCCCATCCCCATCCGGGTTGATTCCATCCGCCACCCCATCCGCCCAATCCGTTGCCCCATCCTCCCCAACCTCCCATTCCCCACGGGCTTCCAAAGTAACCCCATTGTCGCTTCATTCGCCTGCTGCAATACAGAGTGTGGCAGTAAGCAACAACTTGATAGATCATTGAAGCAAAACTAATTAGTGCAATAATGGCACTACTCTCAAGCAATAATCTCAGAATCCAGCTAAAAAAATCATTTTCGATTCCAGCCGAAAACTGCGTTGCATTTCATTATACACATAGAAGTATATTAGTATTCAAATATCCTTTTCATGCGCTTTTGCAAATTACAGTGCATCATAACGATGTCATGTCTATATATACGTTACACAAGTATCTATGTCTGGATGACTCCGTGTCTGTGACAATTAGGGAACACCTGAAGCGCGAATTTCGAAACTTAACAAGTATGATATATGGTATAGATGAAGTCGTCACATCATTTACCATAATGCACGGTGATCTATCAATTTCGAGAGCATGACATCAGCAAGTCATCAACATTTGAATATGATAAGAACACAATGCATGTATTTTGTACAAGTCGAGCTTTCAGTCCATACCAGCTGGGGTATGGGAAATCGAATCTTATGTGGAAGATTTTTATGAGATGCTGGATCGCTTGCAATATGAAGTCATTGTTTTGCATAGCTTATTTTGGGCTGAAAATTTGTTGTGATGAAGAGGTTGCAGAAATGCGCATCGCGTCATCCTCTTGCACAACTTTTAACCATTATCTGGTGCAAAAACGGATAGAGTGATAGATCTTTCTTGAATCTTAGTGCGATTTGCGAGTTATCGCATGAGTTTTGCTTAGACATTGGCGTCGAATATGGTTAGCGAGTCGATGATAAATCACAGCAGCTTTATCGCCTAACGGTGACATGAAATGTTTTAATCACACTGTGCCAATAATTGCCGTTTTTGACGTCGCTGCATTAAATAATGTGGTTTTTGGATGGGAGGTAGCATCGATGCATTGCAACAAATTCTCTGGAATTTTGGATTTTACCGGGTCAAACAATCTTCCCCCCGGTTTTCTCAATTGCAATCGAGCACGCAGTTTAATTATTTTGCAGAAAGTAATAAGTTTCTTTAAAGAGAAAAGAAAAGGTTCAAGTAATCAACACCTTCTGAAGTTATCAGGATTGTGAGCGACATATGCCTCAGTAAGGACAAAAGAGATCAGCAGCACGAGAACGATGAACGAGCGCATGCTGTTGACTGTTGCGTCTTCGTCATGAAATGTTCGCTTTAAGTGCCATTTTTCAGCCTCAAAACCGGATTATGTGTTGATGGTCAGACATTGTGGTGATAGGTGTATGAGTGGGTGAAGCAGCAAACACATTATCTTCGACCTTTATGCAACGCTTTTCACTGCAATTTCATTCTTGATACAACTTCTAACAGGAGAACTCACTTTATTTTCACAGACTATTTGCCAATTCATTTCCTTTCAGTTCTGTTCCAGTGATCAGATCACATTACATATTAATTATTCCAATTGTTTTAGTTATTCATTGTTTCACTCGTTTTTCAATATATTTTACTTGGTTCCACATTCTCAACACAGACTTCTTTAAATTGCTTCAAATGCGTGGGATCGCTTTTTTGTGCTGTTCCAAAAAAAAAAAATTGTTTATTAAACTGTAGAGATTTTTGCTCCGAATGACTAAGACAGACTCGCAAGAATTCAATTGACAACGAATTAGGCACAATGCTTTTCCATTTCCTACAAAATGCTGTATACCTTCTAGGAGCATGTAGCGTGCGTGTTCGTATTTGCAAGAGCTTTGTGGAATTTTGGAAAGATCATATTTATGTGAATATAGTGAGAAGGAAATTCATATATGTAAGGACATATTTATGTCCGAAATGTATCTGAATGTCAAAGAGTTCAAAGTGGTTTCAAGCTGTTCTTCTTCTGATGAAATTGACGTGATACGATGGCTCGGTTCATCATTAAGAAGCTTTCCGTCGACACATTAAAAATGAATAAATAACCGAGAAACATGACTTTCTTAATAATAGACATTTGATGTAGGAGATCATGCATTATTAGAAAACTTTTGTGGCTAAATTAGATCGAGATATCATGGTAGAGTTCAACGGATTATAGTTCCTTCAATTTTGCATAAGAAAATAGGAGCATTTTGGGCATTGTCAGATAAATGCTGTTGTGCCAGATGCATGGTACAGCTCGGTAGGAGCTCACTTGCCACATAACATCGATGATTGTGATTCGTAAGCAGCTTGTAGCAACAACGACAGCCAGCGTAATTGATGGTCTTCGTTAGTTCAAAATGAATACTCGTTTTTGCAAAACATGGGAAGCATGAGCAGCATTCGCACTTCACATGTTGAAGCGACTGCTATCTCGTCGGATGTATATGAAAGCACTGCGAAACTTTACTTTCTATAATGTTGCCACTTCGAGAATAAATTCAGAAGGAATTTTTATCGCATCTTTTGCATAATATCGAATTATTATTCACATTTACATTGACTATAACGGTAAGGTATTTCGTCTCGTTTGGATGTGTTATTGGTTTTTCACTGCTGTTTAGCGACGATACTTGCCGTTGGAAAAGTATCTTCTATAGTTGTGAATGCTTAGTGATTTGTTCAAGCAGAAGAAGAAATCTGAAGCTGAATGAAACGCATTTTCTTCGTATCTATCCTAATGAAAGCCTACCTTCATTGGCTGCTCAGCAAGCTATCTTTTATTTCCATTTGCCTCAAAACTGTGTTCATTCTCATATCTTTCCAGCACACCACATTAATCAGCAAATAACTTTATGCGAACATTTCTGTTTGCTCCAAAATGTGACTAATATATGAGAGTGAAATTGCTGTAGAATCTATAAAATCGAAGCAGAAGTTTTAGGTAGCATCGAATCTAAGCATTGCGTCTCAAAAACATTTGTGAACTCAATCAGAAGTCGAGAAGCGGTCGAGTCATTTCCACAAACGGGTTTTTATTTTGATAACTGTCGATTTGTTTTGTTGATATCTTTTTCTAAGTTAAACAAATCCGGTTTGTAATATTAAAACAAAAAAACAACTAATTCCCGCCAAAACTCATAGAAAATAGAGATCACAATGATGCACTTTTACGCTATCGAATATTTTAATTTTACACTACTCGAAGCGATAGTTTCTGTCACCTCAGATCCATCCTATCCTTGCTAACTAACGAAAGCTTCATTAACAATTAAAGCGCATCTTTTTCATTTGGATGTTTGTGCTTCGCATTCGATTAACAGAGACACATTCACATAACCGAATAAACACTTTAATTACAATATGAATGAAAATTATTTCTTTCTTCGATAAAACAAAATTTAAGCACTATATTCCGTTTTTATTAATATTGCTTCAAGAGCTGTTGGAAATGTTAGGAAAATTGAAATGCTTCCTATTACACCAAAAAGAGAGTATGGTATAATCGAAAGAGGCAGAGAATTTACTCTATCAAAGCTATCTCCATTCCCGTTCCCATCCTCACCCACCACTCCATCCCCTCACTTCTCCCATCTTTCCTCTCATTATACTCACACCATGATACGAGGGAATTTCCCATCCATATCCATGCTGTCGTTTAACACAGGAATGATAATTCCTACCATTCACAGCTTTAAACATTTTTTTACAAGGTACTAAAGAAAGTCTTCTTTCATGCGTCCTTAGAAGGGAAACTGCCTTTTTATGGAGGATTTATGAAGCATAGTGTATAACATTTTCTATGCAGTAACGAGTTGGTGCCTTAATCGCTACTGCTGCAAAAAATGCACATTGTTGCTAGCCTTTTCAGCGATTCACCCTTTATTATTGCCTCGTCAAAATTGCCTAATGATCAAACGATTAAAATGAATTGAACAAACATTAGTCTATTCATCAACCTTAAAACCTTAATCGCTCCATAGCATCAGTCACACCTCTTCAGCAATGCACAGCTATTTTGCAGAAATATTGTCACCAACGTTTGCTTCAAAAAGCACTTTTTGTTTTCCTCTTACAATAACGCATTTGTATCCTTGTGTCACTCATATAAAAAGTCCTCGCTAGCGTAACTGAAGAAAATAGCAGCCTGCTGCGTGGAATGGTAAGTATTCCATCTCTCTTTCTACCTATGACTTCAAATATTTACTAACATTTGCCTCTCATTTTTCCGTTTTTTCTTTAATCATCTGGTCAGTCACTTCGCAAAACATTTTGGGTTCAGTGAACACAATATCTGAGCAACTCAAATTGCTTAGCAAAACCAATCAACGCAAAGTTAATGTGTGGAAAACTCGGAATTTCACGATAATTGAACAACCTATTGAATCCTTATATTTTTCTTAGGTTTTCGCATAATTAAAGCTACTAAAAAACTTTGAAATCTTGATCGCTTGCAGCAGTACTAAAGAATTTACACAGCTAATGCGTTTTTTGAAAAGCCTTTTCTCACACATATGACTCCAAACTATTTCAATTGAAAAAAAAAAGAAACAAAAACAAATGCTCACTTTCTATCACCAATTCCCCAAAGATGTTATCATCCCATTAGCCAGATGCTCGTGCAACTGAGCATACTTTGAGGGAGGAATCCTCAATAAAGTTTGTGGACACGTTTTTCTACATGCCGTTTCACTCCGAAGCGAAAATGTTGGTGTATTGCAGGGAATTTAATTCAGCGCTTATGGACTGCTTCGAGGCTTGTTCTTTGCATTTGAACCAGTCAATAAAAAGCTGAATTCCTTCTTAAATTTCGTTTTGCTGACTGATTTTTCCATTTGAACAGCCAAACAGCAACTGAAGAAAACGAGTGACATATAACTTGAAATGTAATAATGGAGTTGGATAGGAGCAGATATGGCGATTATGTCCATTGTCGAACAACTGCTCCATAGCTTGACAGTTTTATATTTGAACGACGCGGACACTGACTGCCAACAACACGCAATTTGCTAAGTGCGTAAAGCGAAACAGATAATCCGCTGACAGTTTTGTTTTGCACAAGAAAAAGTGCAATAGGGATTACAGGATAACTTGCAAGGCATGAAAATGCACCAGCAGAAAGCTAAGTGGATTTCGTCTGCGCAGAGCAAATCCAGGTGAAATCCTTTCATCTACAGCTTCACTCCTTTCACAGCTATCAAGTTTCGCAATACCCTCTCGCGCATTCTTCCTAACGATGAAACTAGTGCATAGAATTCAAAAACTGCTTCCCCGCCCTTCCCCCGCATAAGGAATCGCATATTTTGTTTTCTTCTGCGCCTACATCTCGAACCGACTTGAATAATTGTGTGCAAAATCGTTTTGAAAGCGCATAAATGCACTTGCAGTAAACGAAGAAAAGTTGGTGGAATGTAGAAAGCAAAACTCTCTTATTTCTTACTCTCACGATTCTATAGTTCGATAGTATTCAAAGACTATTATGCTGCAACAATGCTAAATATTTTTTCGGTTCCTTCAATCTCCATCTTCATCTTGCTTCTTTTAAGGACTATTCAAAAATGCATTTCGGTGATGCATTTATTTTTTTAGGTGCCAATATTGTGTAAAAACTCACGGCTATGAAATATGTGAGGTTATTTTAGCTCAACTGATGATGATTACGCGTACGCTGGCCCTTCTGTTAATCATCGGTGTCGGATATAGAATCGCACTTGGTAAGCCATCCTTCTTCCACTACTACTACAGTCCTTTTTGCTATCCATTAGAGCAAAAGTCGTTGCTAGCATAGTAACGTAATTGGTCACCTTTTTGAACTTTACGATCAAAGAACGATGATTCAAAAGGAATCGTTACGTGTGATGATTCGTAATTTGTATTAGTTTTGCATGGTGCACTTTTCTGCTAAACTGACACCTCCCAAAAGAATATTCAGCGATTGATATGAAAATTTTTATCTCTCATGTTCCATTGTTCTAAAGTCATATCCAAGTTAACATAACTTTTTGTCACATCTCATCAATTAAGTCACTTCGAGTAGTTCGTACAACAATTTGCATCTTTATCAATCTTGTCCACTTATTATAAGGAATCAACGATGTGTCCGAACGCACATTAAGTGGCATTTTCACAGTGTTGCTAGCAAGTCTATGGAATCCCCATTATTATATCACTACAAGCATCCATGAAAACATCTGATAGCTCCCAATTATATTTGATGCTAAATATTTGATGGTTCACAATTCAGGCTGACATGGGGAATATTTATTGCCAAGTGCAGGCTTACTAGGTCAGATTCATGGCGTCTTAGTTTGCCGTAGAATGGGTAGAATGCGTACACGTTTCTCCGTTATGCTCGAATGTTATGTTTGACGCTCGAATAAAGTACTCTCGAAATAAAACATATATATATATATATATATATATATATATATATATATATATATATCAAAACCCCCTGTCTTCTCGTGAACGTAGCTACGCAAGACGATTACAGCAATGGCTCATTGACGAATGCAACACTAATTTCCTTTGCAGGTTTTGGAGGTGGATATGCTGGAGGCATGGGTGGCGGAGGTTATGTTGGTGGAGGTGGCGGAGGCCGAGGAGGAATGGGTGGTGGCAGCAACGGAAGTGCTGGTGGACTGGGCGGTGTTGGTTATGGAGGATGGGGCCGCATGGGAGGAGGAGGAGGTGGCGGGAGAACGGGTGGAGGTGGCGGAGGTGGAGGTTACGGAGGTGGGGGTGGAATGGGTGGTGGTTACGGAGGAGGAAGTGGTGGGGGCATGGGTGGAGGTGGCGGAGGTGGAGGTTACGGAGGTGCAGGTGGAATGCGTGGTGGTTATGGAGGACGGTCGGGCACGGGGATGGGAGGAAGGAATGGCGGAGATGGCATGGGGAGGGGTGGATGGTTGGGAAAAAGAAGCGAAAGAGGCATGGAAGGTGAGCGTGGGGAAAGTGAAGTGGCGCAGACTCCAGCTCCACCACTACCACCGCAGTCGCTACTGTCATCCCCACCAGGATTGCCGGGACCACAGCCGAATCCTAGTCTCCTGTCGCCAGCGCCGAAACCAGTGAATCGGCCACGACGAGCGGTACGACGTGCCCCTGCAGCTTAAAAATCCCATGTCTAGTCCTGGATATGATGTCCTGATATCCCTCTTGCGACTTATGTAGTAAACAAACCGGCCATTAACGAGCGATATCGTTAGCCATTATATTGAAAAAATGAACCTTATTAATCGATGTTAACCGTTACCCTAGATAGTAAACCTCATCAACCGATGTTGTTTCTTAAGGCGACAGAATGCGCACACGTTTATCCGGTATAATCCCACTCCACTATGGAAGTGTCACTGCAAATGCGTATTTATGCAGCGAAATGATTTGACGGTAGAACAGTGAAGAAAATTCTTTCATGCTTGATGTAATATAGTTTATTTCAATGCATTCATTTATCGATAATGCAATTCGGACCACTATGGTGTTATCGGATTTTCATAGAAAAGAATTATGTGTTCACGCTATAGACAAGTGATGGAATGGATCAAGCTGTTGAGCATTTCTACGAATGAGTCATAAAATCGACATTCATCAGAGCCTTCAGTAATGTATTAAGATTTTTAAATTTATGGCTTATAAATAAGCCTAGCGCTTCTGTGCTAAAACGTCGTTTCTTCCTTCGAAGGATTTTCTGGGAATAAAATTTTCTTTAGCTAAACAGTGACCGAAAAATAAGACAAAGCTTTGCTGCTCGAAAAGTTGCGTCTGAAATAAACGGCACAATCAACTCAACAAATAGGCAAAATGAAAAATTTAGATGTTGATGAAGAGCATTTCGTCATAAATGTTCATTGCTACCGTATCGAATAATAGCAACACCGTATGGATGTGTTGTATGTCAACAAAGCCCAAAGGACGGTAAATATTGCAATACGGCATCGCTTCAGATGCAAGTGCAACTACCGCCTATTAAAAGATTTCGGATTTTTCTTGTTGCAACAAGAGTTTCGTAGACGCAACGTTGAAGCGGTTTCCCGACTGAACATTTTTACCACTTAACAACCGAAGCAGCAAAACTTTGATGATGAAAACACTTATACATTCTCGTTGTGCCAAAATTGCTGCAAGGAGGCTCAGAAGTTCATCTTATTCAGCGATAAATCGAGGGCTCTATAGCTTTTTCGCAGCTCAAGAGCGCTGGCATATAAAAGCAGTCTTCCATGAACGCAATTAGAATTCTCGAGAGGGCGGGTCGGTTCCTTGGAACTATACACTTGAACGATAGAGGGAACACTCCAAACTGCATGCTCATGCGCTTGAGCAAATCACTGAGAATTATCAAACTGCGATATGTAACAAAGAAGGTCAACACCACATAGACAGATCAAACGACTACCCAACATTTGTCGCGTGGCTAGCCTGAGGCAGAATCGAGAGGGTATAAAACAGATTAGTATGCTTACGTATTCATTCCAGCTTCTAGACTAGTCTAAAATCCGACTGGGATTACGGGTGGCTGTTGAAGTGCGAGGGGTGGTCGGCCGCAGCGAACAGTTAGGCTGCGGGATCATGCCGGCGATTCAAGCTAACCTATGTCCGTTTGTGTTTGTCACCTTATTGTATAAGTGTGTAAGTGTGTTCACCCTCTATACCTGTGTTGTCTTGCAATTTCCTTGATCGTGCCTCCACAAAGGGTGCAGACCATCAAGGAGACGGTGCAGACCATCAAGGAGACGTGGACGGCTAGACGAGCCAAGGAGCTGGCTGACCCTTCTATATCTACAATCGACCGTTCGAAGTGAACAAGGGGTCCCTTTACTTTCAGATTTAGAAGTTGACTAGCCATCGGAGAAAAGCATTTGTAGACATCGTTCTACTGTTTCCTTTGAGGTGGCGCAGCTTGTCGATCAAGTGATATTGTGGTGGCTTATTTGCTCGCTTCCCTTTCGCTTCCTTAGATATCCAAATTTTCATGACCTTATTTCTATTAAGGGTACTGATCATATAATTTACAAAATAATCCTGTTTTTTTTTTTGAAAGAAGTTTTCCTTTTTTCTTTAAAATCTAAGTTTTCTTCTTGATTCCTATTTGTTTCCTTTCTCTTAAGATCATTTTTTTTGTCTTTCTTCCAGTGATCCAATCATTGGTACTTGTTGCTTTTCGTTTTGGAAAATCTTGTTTCGATGAATGGTGATTCGCACTGCGCCCTATAAATCGTCACAGTGCTGCATATCAATGCAAAGTTATGCAAAGCAACTTTTCAGTCGCAGAAACATTGAAAGCAGTCATGCCACCATGGTTTTCATGAACTGAAATCTTTATGTAAGGGGATAGGAGGAGGAGCGAGACGTGGGAGGAGGGGTGGTGGCGGCGGTTTTTAAGCCATAGAATTGACTTAACCATTAACAAAGAACTGCTGTCTCGAATTTCCTACTGGTATATAAATTATTGACTGCTTCTGAGTGCAATTTCTAATTTTTACACGTTCAATCGCACAACAGTGCTACATGCAGTCGCATGCCACTACGCAAAAGTGACTTTTTTTGAGTGCGAGTGAAGCGAACAACCACGACGATTTCTAGTTTTCGATGAACTGTTGCATTAAACCTTTCATAATCCAAATAATTTAAATACTTTTAATGCTCTGATGTCACCTCTGAATATTATTGCGTTGACTATATCTTTTATCATCGAAGTACTTGCTGCCATTCTAACAGCAGTGCAGGGACAACGTGAGAGAAATACTTGTACCGCAAAATACTGGCAATTTTTATTCTTCCTTTTCTTAGCTTTAAACAGATGCTTTTAATAAAGTGGCCGCAGTTTTCCATTTTGTTCGTTGCCTTTTTCACAGCTCGGCATACGGTCGCCGAGTTTTCTCGGCTTGAGTGGAAACTGAAAACTTCCATTCATTTTTTTCAGTGCGCTGGATTAAAGTGTGCAGATCGAACATCTTCGACAAGTTCATGAGTAAAGGCCGCAGAAATGCTTCTTAAATGTCAAGAATCAACTTTAATTTATTCATCGCATTTGAAGAATTACAAAATTTTTTCTACGTTTAGTCGAATATTAGCATCGACTCACTCACTCGCTTCTCATTATAGCATAAACTTGAAAGTATAATAGGCAAAATGTTTGTTTGTTAAGATTTAAGACGGCAATTCAAAGAAGAAAGCAGTATATATTGATATGTTCGTGATATGTAACTGCTTGAAGCACTTATACCAGTGACTTCCTGTGTGTAAAGAAAACTACCTAAATATAGAAGTGGCGTTATAAGCACTTATGGAGATATTTTCAGGTGCGCAGCACCGGAAATTGAATGCGATTGAGTAAGACCAACTTAGAGCAGAAAGAAGAGTGTATCATTTGAAGATATGTTCATGCATTCACCTATATCCCTTCTCTCGTTATGTGAATCAAATTCTAAAATTGCAATGTTTTTCTTAAAACGCTTCAAATTTGGTAATCATAAGATTATTGAAATGCATTGTTCCAACTGCAAAAGCGTACCTTCTTCTTATGCAGCATAGTGAATCCATGAATGAGGCGCTCTATCAGCATGCTAATGAATGAAACCTTGCAGACTCTTTGTGAAATTAATTCGTCTATCATTACCAATGAAAAAACTCAAAATTAATCTCAGCATTGCCTTTCGTGAATTATTATTGAAGACTTTTCAGAAATATACATTCATATAACGTCATTCAAAAGATGCGCTGTTTAGTTGGCATTCATATAAAGGATGTGCTGTTTAGTTAGCTCGATTTCTATGGGTCTTCACAAGTTGGCATTTTTAAACTACACATTGATGATTGTGTGTCCATGTCTCTCTATGCTTAGATTTCAACTTGGGAATCATTGCAACTTGAATCATATCGATATGATTACATCAGAAGATGACATGCTAAACCGCTTTCAAAGGATGCAGTCGTAGAAATTAATTGTGTCTGAAAATTTTCACACTTTTCGCAATTTACCGAATTCCATCTTACAGCGGTTAGCTCAGCATTTTAGAGCCACTCAAAAAATCTTTTGCAGAAAAGTTGTAAAGGATTCGGACCCCGTTTTGCCCCTCTACCCTTGACCTGCCCTTGAAGAATTCAAAATCCCTTCTCTTTCGAGGCTCGACCAGGTGCTGTGTAATCCGGCAAAACGATAAGAGGTTAGGTACAATCCTACCAAAGTGCAATCATCCATATGTATTTCTCAATTTTTAATAGTAATATGTGCTCGCACCCACAGAATTTGTTTTTGCAGTAAACCTTTGTAGGGAAATAGAGAAGAAGAACGACAGGCATATGATATTCACGTGAAAGGCATCAAAAATCTGTCATGCTAGGGCAGTGTTTTCAGTAGGAGAATAAACGAGCATTCTGTTGATATGGAAATGCTAGTTGGAAGTGACACATTGATATAAAAGAAACAAGAATAATTCTGAGAGAATCGAATGAGCGATAATTGCTTTAATGGGAAATGCGAAATCAAAGTGCCATCAACACCATTCACAATGCCCATTGATGACGTTTTGGTATGAGAGGAAGATCGTACTTGAGAGTGGAAATGAACGCAATGTACTCGGGGAACACCTCAGAGTTTTTCATACCACCGATTGATTCAATTACCACACTTCAACGATTCATAATTAGAAATGTTTCAGATTTGCGTCTGCATAACATGCTAAATATCAAGAATAACCTTTATCATATAAGTTGAAATGGACATTTAATGAAAAAAAAACAGAGGAATAGAGAGAGTTTATTGGTAATAACATGAGATAGAAATATTTAAATATAAAAGTAAAGTTGCAGTTTCTAACATGCATCTCGGTTCAAAAGGCGAAATTTGCTAAAAATTCCGATAAAGTGACCATTTCATTCACTTTTCACCTCCGACATTCATGACCATTCTCCATCGAATTCGGCGAGTAATTTAAGGCTCGTTCAGCTATGTCTCTTTTAAATATTTTCGAATTTTTGCTCAAAATATAGAAAATTTCGCATCGAGTTCGAAAATGTTGCGTAACAACTTCTTTATTGTTAGTAGGAAAGAATGTGTTGTTTTGAAATCTCTTTAGTGTTAATAGGTGCAAAGGAAAGAAGCTGTTGTTTTAGAAAAAATTTCCATAAAAACGCTCCGATGGTTTGTTATTTGCATTTAAGAGTCACTGGTTTTCTCATGAACATAACCGTAAGAACAAACAACTCAAAGTAATTCAAAGTGAATTTCGATCACAATTATTGATTTTTTATTTATTAAATTTTTGAGCACTCAGTTTCCCTTTATCGTTATTGTTCGTAATCGACAAAGGCAAATCCAATCGAAAGGTAGATTACTTTGCACATTGGCCTAAATGTTTACGGTATTACAGCAGTAAGAGCATTGATAACGTGCAATAATATCGCAATAATTTTGTTGTTTTTTGGCGCATTCCTCTCAATTATTCCCTACAAACAGTTCGTAAAGTCTATTAAACCTCAAGAAATCAGCGCATAAACAATCTGTTACAATCTGAAATGAACTTTATCACATAATTATACATATAGACTCATTGCTATCATTTCTCCTCCATCTATTTTCATTGTAAAGTCTAGTGATAAGAGATCACATTTCTCTGTGAAAGATTAAATTTTTGCACGATAATTTAAAAAATTGCGTAATCTGCATGTGCCATCACTTTATTTAAGCTTGTCAATAAATCAATAGCCATTTACTGAAACACTAAAATATGTAACGAGAAAAAATTATCATAGATACCATCTTGCTCTTTGCATATAAATACCGGAAATGTGGAATAGTGTTGTTTGCATCAGTGAGAAAATAACTTTACTTTTTGTATTTGTAAGATGATGGGCGTTCTCCTTTGCAGAACTATCCAACATCGCGATTGCACTACTTTGATTGAAGAATAATCGTAGTTTGAAGACTTACCGCATCATGGCTCTTCTAAGTGCAAATCAACCGCAGTGCCTCCAACTCGTCATCTTACAATGATACTCTCTTCATTAATTTTCAATGCAATTGCAGTTTTCATGCATTTGCATTGCAGAGTTTTCGTAATGCAGCAACATATCGCATAACTTTTCCTTTTCAATGTTCAATTGGCCAATAATTTCAAGGTGGAAATATGATAATTCTACTTCCTTCCTTGCTTTCCTCCATTCTTCACATTTTGCATTGCTTTGTTTCGTTTCCTATAATAAAAGGGAGCTCTTTTACATTCCCAAATAATTGTCGTCGCAATTTGTTTCGATATATTATCGTCCTATAAGTATCTGTTAAGTCATGTCATTTATTTTGTCTGAAAAAAACATTCTTCCGCTCTTTCTTTTTGTGTTTTCATTTTTTTTTTTCTTCTGCGCTATGAATGTGATGAAACTCTTGAATGGAATGCTTTCGAAAAATAGGTGCATAATTTTGTAGTTCAAGATGAACTCCATAATCTAACTGAACTCGATTCGTTCCATTGGGAAAAACCGTCTGCAATAAAAGTAAGTGAATGACCTAAAATGAGCTGAGCAGTGAAATTAAAATGAAACCGCAAGAGTCAGGAAGTGAACGAAAAACTTCAGAGGTTTATTTATATCCAAAACGATGAAACCTTTCATTGAAATTGGACCAAATAGTAGATTTTATCTAATGAATTTCACTTCTTTTGCAATTTAACTCAACGAGAATTGAAATTGATGGAAATCTCAATTAATCGATAGAAATTGAATTGTTGGGAATTGATAAATGCTGAATTATCCTTTTTTCATATTTCGATCTCGAACGAGTCATTATTCAAGAGCGTAAATCGATGAATTAACGATCTATGTACATTTGATAGTTTTTTAGGTCATCGAGTGGAATAACCCGACTTGCATCGACCATGAGCAGTTCATTTCACAAGTTGCCCATTCTGCGAACCACATCTACCCAGCGATATCCCATTATTTCCTCTCTATAGTTACGGACAAGTTTTGTTTATATCTCGAGATTTGATTTGTATTACTATGCACTTCTTCAGTGATAATAGTTACTCGCAAATATTCTGCTCCTTCATCAAGTAACCGACAGTAATCGAATAAATAGCTCTAAAATAGAATAGGCTGTTAACTAGTCACGTTATGCCTTTAAGTACCGTAATATATTCTTTAATGCTGAATTGGTAGCCGATTCAGGCCTAATTAATAAACGTGTTATTTTAGTAGAACTGATAAACGCTATCACATCACGATCACAAATATTTCTCTATTGCCTGAATGAAAGTTTTTTCGCGAAAAAAAAAATAATTGGCATTTCTCATTCAACTTTGATTTTATGTACCACTAGAAAGCAAGCTAGAATATAACCTCTATGAGCTTGGTGGAACAATTGGCATAAGGATAAGTTTAGAACAAGGAAGAAAATGATGGCTCAACTATTTGAAACAAGCATTGCTGTCGAATATTCCATTGAATTGAATCAATTTATCATTTTGAAGCTGCTCAATCTCTCTGTCTTCTACAGACATCTTATAGCTTAAGTTTCTCATCAAGAGCTAATTTTCCCTCGAAGTTGTTAAAAATTCTCAGAAAACAGTATAATATACGAATAAAAATTTTCGAAGTGAATATATTTTATTTTATTGCTATACCACAAGACGCTTGTTTATACCAACATACCATTATTACACCATAAGAGGTCTATATCATATTATAATACATGATGCTTGCGATATTTTTCTCAGCTGATTGTTTTGCATAAAGAGAGGTTAAAATTGTTTGATGCAATTCACGACCATAATTGAACGGTAGCAATAAATTGTGTATAGTGTACTTTTCTATTATCAAAAACATGGAATGACACATAATGGCAATAGAAAACGTAATTGTCTAGAAATTTAAGTGCTTATCAGAACTTCAGATATTAATTTAAACAAGTAAAAATTTCCGCCTTACAATTAAACTAATTTCTATTTCCACATATCCATTTCAACTTTTTCCTTTTTCTATGCCCAAATTTCTTCTCATTTCACATTCATTCAATTCATTCCAACGAATAAATTAATTCCATTTCAAATCTGTTTCAAAACATTTAAATTTCTATGCTATAACTTAGAAAATTTCAAAAATTTCTACAGCTGTTTTGCACACATAAATCCAATCAAAATTTTCTGCGCAAACTAAGGTGTCCAAAATTATCAAAAAAATTTTAATTGTCTGTGCATACAGTTGCTCTCTCTTTCGAAGTCAGCATGAAGATAATTCCACTATTGAAAAATTAATACAAAGCTAATTTAAGCAATAGAAAAGTTTGCACTAAAATAAAAAGGGGTTTCTTGAAATATAAATACAGTCACAGAAAACAATCGCTTCTTATTTCATCCGCTAACATAATTTATTTCTTTCGTGTCGTACTTTGAGCATTTAAACTTTTTATCAGCAAATTATCATTCACTAATTAGTTGTCAATTATTTGAACCGTATTACTACCGAAATCGCATTTTTTTTTTCCATCCGTTGACAAGGAATTGTTCGGCTTTCTTTGAAGTTATTTGCAGATTATTTATGAAAAGCCCTATTTGTGAAGAAATTTGTTGAGATTTCTACTTTCAAAGCACTTATTGTTGATGGTTACGGCAATTAGAAAAATAGCATTTTTAGACTCAATATAACGTTACCACAGATAATGTTTAGCAAAATGAGCTATTGCAACCAACATCCGCATAGATTAATTCATCTATTGAAGTTGAGAGTAAAACAGAATATAGACATTTTCTGCCCTCAAATTCAGCATAGTGCGGGATTTTGAACTATGCTTAGCATTCATAATCCCCAATGAGTAGACCGGAAAATACTTTTAGCTATGTCAATACCAAGGAGATGTACCGACTATATTATAGAGTTACGAGTCTATTGAGTATTATTGCGTATAGTGTTGATAGTGCCTATCCATTCTCTGACAGAAAAACTCGTTTGCAGTTCATTCTTGCACATCAGAGAGGTGATGGGTAAGGCAGCAATGGTGGTTAATGATACTTCGTAATGTTCAAAAACTGCTTTTGGTTCATTTCAAAAATTTTACACGAAGGTCGTTACGGCAACTGGAGAGGGAAAAAATAAGTCGGACACTCAGATCTACTCTTTTTTGGCGGATTGTCGAGAGGGCTTTCAAAATTATAACTAGGAAATGCATTTTTAAAGATTTTTGGCTCATGTTTCAGCATTGATAACAAAACAACAGAGTGGCATTTTGCCAGCAGTACAGACTTGCCGCGAATATACTAGCATTTAACCATTACACCATATACTTCTAATACCCACCCATCCCCTTACTCACCACTATCAATTTTCATTTACAGTCGTATTTGATGCTTGCTACTCCATATGGTGCACATGAATCACTAATATAAGCGATAAATGGGTTGAAAGGTTTCCTTATTTTAGGACGGGTAACTTTTTAAATCAAGGCTTGATTGTGCCACTAAATGTGCGCGTTTCTGCTCAGACGGTGTTCCTCATCTCCTTCTTGTTCATCAGCACCATTTCTCAAACATTAGCAAATAATGACTGACGTAAGCAGACTGACAATATTCATCACTGATTTCATTAATAACTCTTATCGAAGTGAAGAAAAAATCATAGAACGAATGATGAATGTTTAGGTATCTTTCAATGATAGAGGTGAATAGTGGAGCAAGTCGGGAACTCGTTATGGGCGTGTTTTTTACCTGACTCGCTGTTATTCATCATCAACCATACCCAGTCCAATCCAATTATCCTATCAGCACTTATTGCCCTTGCTTTCAACTTTGGCTCAGTATGAGCAAAAAATCATATCGTTCAAAGCCCTCCTTTTAATATATTCATTTCATTATATATATATATATATATATATATATATATATATATATATATATATACAGTTCATAATTATTTCGCATTTGTTTCTTTCAAAGACCTTCCGTTGTCCAGGTTTCTAGAACCTTAGGGAATGTAATGAATTATAGAAGCACTATATTCTAGTATTAACAATGCTCCAAACTGCTTAAACTCAAGTACCAATAATGAAGCGTTCGTTCATCTAAAGTTTCATTTCCGCAAATTCCTCTAACCACAACCGCACATGAATGTTGATCAAACAGAAATGCTCATCATCTATCTTCGCTGTTAAATTCATTCAATTTTGCATTCGAAATGAACGTTGGCCTCCACTTTTATTAAATCCGCATATTCACTGCTTTACTTTGCTTCTTAATTCATTCATTAAATTCATTCATTAAATCATTCGTTAAATTCATTCATTCGTTGAATTCATTCATTCAATCCGTTTTTTCTTTGAATTTCCCCTTAAAATTTTAGCTCCGCCTTTTGACGCATACTGCATTAATTAAAGAACACTTTATCTAAGAGAATATTAATGACGTTGTTTTACGTCACAACTTTGACTACATTATTTCGCCTAATCAACTGGTTTTCATATCCATTGCATTGTTTAGCCTACCTCTCTCTTTCTTTCAGGTAACTGCGAAACAGTTTTTAATACGATCACACGTAACAATTAAATGCACCATCCCTCTAAGTGATCGTTTTCAATTTTTTTGTGCTTTTGCATATTTGTGTTTGCGAAGCGCACTACGGCAACGATGTGTATGTGTTTGTGTCTGTCTGTCTGACTGTTTTCCCTTCAATTTCAACTCAAGAGCCACCAATATGATGTGCACTACATCATGAAGTGATCTACTTAGTCAATGCTCTCAGGAATTTAGATGGTCCAACATCAAAAACAGAGGTGTGCGAGCAGGTAAAGGACAATGAATAAAAAATTGAGTATGTTAGCCGGCATATCTTGTTATGTGGCTGTTTCTTATAAAGCTTGTTGGTCTAATGAGCCAAACAAAAAGGTCCATATTTTGCTAACCTCTCTCACACCTTCCTGACTTGTTTGAGCATGCACAAATGAAAATTCACGATGGAATTTAAACATCGAGGTAGTTATTGGTGAATTCATACGATGGCATAGTCGCTGAATTTTGTCGATAGGCAAGGATATACCTAATTATTTTAGTGATGGAGACAATAAAGCGAGACGAGAATAATACTCGTCATCGTAAAGTATTACCCTACAACGAAGTATTCGGTTCTCGAACTCGTTTCGTCATTATGCTTCTATTATTGATATGCCTCGCCGCTGTCTGGTGTAACGTACTCACCTTTAATATTGCCATCATTTGTATGCATCCCCATAGGTTTGTTTATTTCAATTTCATTTTCCCACTGAATTATATTTTCCCGCAATAACTAGCAAATAATATTCCATTCCACCCAATCCATAAGAGATTTTAAATTTATATGTTGATCGTTAAGGTTAATTAAATAGATGAATATTATAAAAATCTGACGAAATAAGAATCTGAAGGAATGCTAATTTTTTTGAGTGGATTATTGGAAATATCACTATTTCTTGTGTAAACTTCTTGAACAATTTTCTACAGATTTTGCAAATACGAATTTTTTTGATTGAAGACTTTTGACAGTTTTTTCTTCTATTTTCTTCTTTCATATATGATATGATGAACTTGTAAAGTACCACTTTTATATTATTATACATTGTGTTTTTTTATTGTTCTATATTCTCACTCTAATTCGCCAGCTGATTTTTTTCTCTAAGGGCAAAAATCTGGATTATTAATCAATGATGCAAATTTGTCAAAACGACAAGCAACTAATTGAGCGGTCATTAGGTAGGCATCTAATTAAATATGCAAATTTGTGTACTGCTAGAGTGATTAATGTTCAGTGAACTTAACGATCGATACCCGGATCCTATCAAATACATAAATTAGAACGATGAAAGAGGCAAAAACAACTCAAAGGATGTCATTTTAAGGAGCAAAACACAGGGGAATCGGCGCATTGGAGATTTTATATATGGGTATTGCGTGGATGTGAAGAGCGTTTTAAATCAAACCTCAGTTGCTTTCATTCCTGAATCACTGTAATCAGTGTAAAAATTGTCACGCTTATAGTTCCCATACCGGCGTCCCCATGCTCACAGTTCTTCATAGCTTGTTTTTTGCATTGCCCTAGTGAATGCCATTTTATTACACAGATAATAAGTGAGCAGGCGAACACACGCTTTTATGCACTGACATTTACTTCACAAATTGCATATAATATGTGCATTCTTTATTGTTCAACCAGTCGAACATCTTCGACATCTATCTTTTGATTTGTCACTTTGAACGGAACCACTAAAACTTTTCAGCTCTTAACCTCATCCATAAAATTTTATCCGTGCTCCGAAACCATTAAATGACCAGAAAGTTTGCAAAATTAGAGCGTTTTGTTTAGGCTGCTGAGTTCACACTTAGAGGTGCAGTAAAGCGAGACCTATCAGCCTAAGCACGCGAATGGTAACAGCGGCTCTAATACTTCTGTTTCCATCAAGATGTTGAGAAGGGTCATAGAATACGAAAGCGATTGCACAACGTTTCTCAATCTTGAGGAAATTTAGTTTGTGTGAACACAGAGTGTATACATGGGGAGTAGATCCTGTTATCCAACCGCTGCAAAAAGGGCGGCAAAAAATGTAGCTGGGATGAAGGCGGTCTCGAAGTGACATGTTGAATTCAATTTCTTCCATGCCCGAACATTTTCCAAAGAATAAGAATTAAAGACTCGAGAGACCTTTATTGTCGTGTAAAATTTTTATTGTCGCTTCCATATAGATTATTCAGAAAAAATAATTAAGGAAAAACCTATAGTATGGTCATTGTTCACACCGTTTAAAATTGACGTCAAAATGATGCATACACATCAAACCACATGCTTACTGTAGAACATGTCAATAGAAAATATACCTACCTGTTATTCACAGTTTACTGTATTAAATTTAAGCTGTACAAAGAGATCGTTTTCAGGAATCGAAATGGAAGTTTGACATCTTTGGAACTTCGGCTAGCACAAGAGAGTAAAACAGAACACGACCCGGATGATCCACACGTAATCGGGTTCTTTGGCAAACAGATCATTTGGTACACACCTGGCGATAAAAGTCTTTTGATTTCAGCGGTCGCCGTCGGCGCCCTAGTAAGTGCCACTTTTCCATCGAATCCAAACAATTCTCGACGAGTTCCAAGGTGCTGTCGCTAGTTGAAATTTGGCCCATGATTACCTACTAAAATAAGAGAATATTTGTCATATTGAGTGGAAAATCACTGCGCTAACTAATAACTTCCTCTTATAAACGATGAGAACTAGCAATTTCTTCAGTAATTGCATCACTTATTTATGCAGATAACGGCAATGTTCTATTTATCTGACCTTGCAATTCAATGAGCGATAGAAAAAATAAATTTCGATCAAATGTGCAAATTTGCACACCGCTGCGCTGCTAAAAATTACCAATTAACCATGCTACCAACCCTATGAATGTCTGTTAAATACATAAGTTTGCAAATGAGCGGATCGTTAGTCACACGAACATTGCTAATTATTTATACCCGTAATTAGTACTGAGATGATCAGCCGATTACCTTCCTTTTTGGGTTCTGAAATTTTTATTTACTATGGAGTGGGTCCCGTTCAGACAATGAGATGTGGGTTTCTCGAGATAAAGATACGTTGAGACTCAATTTCTTTATCACATTTAAAAAATATTTATCGAATAACTTAATTCGTTATTTGTTTTGTCCATTGTTTTGTCCATCTTCATTTGTCCATTTACTGCCTCGTTCATTGAAATTTGGGTTCACTTACCATCCAAAGGTCTTTTGATTCGAAGATGGAGGGAAGGGGAGTGCGAAGGTAGTGTGCATCCATTGCCAACTTTGCCGTCTTTATTATTGCATCCACCAATATGATAACATCTGATTATCACAATTGCAAGCTTGAATATAGTCTTCCTGCAAGCTTGGATACAGTAATCGATAAATTTTGGATAGTGGCATTTATATGGTCAATAAACTCGTTTCTTTCAGCTTATCATTGTAGTGGGCACTGATGAGCGCTTTCACTATGAATGCTCATCAAAGAACTTGTTTCGATTGCTATGGAAAAAAAAAATTACGTCAAAAATTTAACACTTTTGTGACCACTCACAAACGAATTCATGCCGATTTTCCATTGACCATCTCTAGTGAAAATCAACTGAGCATCGTTCCTTACGAAACTCTATCAAGTAGACATCCTTCAATTTCTATCACATCGGTCTATGTGAATGCAATGCATAAAAAGCATTTTCACTAAACTTGAGCAACTTTGTTTTTCTATAGTATCCTTCCTTTCTTCATGGGATCTCTATAATTTGTGCTTCTTGAAATATCGATATAAGTCCATAAAAAAGTATTTAGGTTTCTCAATTCTGCACATTTTCAAAACGGCAAAAAGTTTCATTGCTGAAAATTTCCTGTCATCAAAGTACCACGTATGGTCAACCATATAGTGCAGTATTCTCGTCTGCCTACCGTACTTTAACTCATCTACAGTAGTCGTACAGAGTTTAAATTTGATTGCATACTACAGTGTCATTCGAGCGTTTGCAGGCAGCAAACGTACCGATTGTATGGTTGACGAATCATTATGGTATCAGAATGACATTTGGTCTCTTGGGTATCTTATCTTCATTAGCGACTATTGCAATCCCAGTCGCTGCAAGACTCGGCTTGCACTACTTTTTGGCCATTCGAACAATTCAAGGAATTGCGTTCGCCGCAAATTTCTCTGTAATTGGCAGTTTCAGTAGTCGATGGACATATTTCAAGCAAGTCAGCAGTTGTTTTTTAGCCGATCCTCATAGAATCGTACCCTTCGAATGCGCTTTCCTAAGATTATCGTCTAATTGATAACTGGCAAATTCAAATTTCAACAGCGAAGATAATTTAGGTGAAAATTAGGCAGTTTGTGTAAGAATATAATCATAACTGAACACAAAGCATTTAATCGCATGAAATTATTCAATAGATGAAAATAGTATTGCGTCAGTAACCCATTGTAATATATTGGGATTAATGAATTGCATGGAACTGGAAAATATGGACTGAAATATGAAAGTCTTGGATTGATATGATCGATGACCTCAACCAATAAAACTTATGAAAAACAAAATCGCAAAATCTCATTCGAACATTTCCTCGGTCTTTTCGAAATAAAACTGATTTTTCTCTGTTTAAAAAGTGGAAGACACACTTATGCGGAAATGAATGAACTAGGCAAATAGCGAATTGTGTGAATATTGTGGTTCGTCGCACTCAGCATGCTTTCCCGGAAAAGTGCATCAAATGGAAGGATAGAAATAAACTTTGATCCAAAGTTAACCGTTGTCATTCATAACCCTTCGCAACGGTTTTTCCTGGAGACCAGATTCTTCTCCCGAAAGCTTACAAAAAATGAACTTTTGCTTCATCGTGTTTCCATAAGGAAAATATCTGTGAAATTAAAATAAGCAGCAAAGTAAAGATACTCTATGAGAATTGTAGTGCCGCCCTCATAGTGGGCATCAAACTTCCTTAAAGATAAAAGGGGTGGAAAATAAAGATTTTCCTGCTGAAAAATCAACAAGTCACAATCGAAGAAAACAAACGCTCGAATAGAACCCTTAGAGGTCTTAGGCTTCTCGAAGCGCTTATAAATTCTTTCGAAGGAAGGAGGAGAAAAGCCTTTATTCTAGATTATAGAATCTTCGATAAACGGTTACTGTCGATACATCAAAAAGATTTCTTGAAAGGGTCTGTCAAAGGTCCTTTAGTCAGTTATGATGAACAGATGAATGTAGCGATCGGCGTACATCCTAATTCACTTCTACAGATTGATTTTGGTGTGTCCGGTTAAAATATGGTTTTGCATGCATTGACTGTGTCATCAATCTGGCTGATAAATAACCATGTTTTTACAGAACGGAATGATGGTATCTGCGCTGGTTGCACATTTCCAGTTGGCTCCTGCAATAACAATGCCCATCGGGGGATTCCTCTGCACGAACTTCGGTTGGCCATCTGTATATTATTGGCACGGCATCGTATCGTTCATCCTATTCGCCTTTTTCATTCTCGCCTATCGCAATTCACCTAGCAAACATCCCTTCGTTAGCGATATTGAACTCAACAAAATTGCTCTCGGCAAAGATGTTGTCACGTATGTGCATTCTCATTTATTTACTTTAGAAATATTGCATTATACATCTTATAATCTCTATTCATGATTTTAGAGTGAATTGGGGAGGAGGTGAAATTTACAAAAATTTTCTGTGAAAGAGGTAACTTTCAAAAATTTTTGGAAGAAAATAGTATAATTTGTTAGAAAGAAGAAAAAATCTCCGGATTCGCAACTGAGAAGTACAAATCATCTATTCGGGATCTTATTTCATTCAGCTCATTCTCATATATCGCAGCATTTGTGCTTTTCTGATTCGATATAAAATTGAAGCAGAAAAATGTTTATCCTCAACAGAATTGAACAAATTTGAGCAATATTCTTGTTTGAGCAACGTTTTTTTGCATATCTCAACTGAATCAAAAGATCTCCGTTTTCTCTAGTAGTGAACGAGATAATTCTCTCTCTCCGCGTTAGGCAGACCGAGGAAAGGCAACAGCAAAATTCCTTGAAAACGGTTTTGTTCGTGTCAAACGAAACATGCACCACTTTTGACCCGATGCATGTAGTTGTGATGCATTTAGGCATATAAAACAACTGTTCTTCGTGTTTTGTTCCTTAACCTCGATATAGGCAAAACAAATCTTCGGCTGCATACATCTTTGGATTTTCTCAGTTCCTCAACAAATATGAGATCTCGCCACTTCGGAATAACGAGAATGTCATTGTGCCACCTGCTTTAATCTCTCCTTTCTTCTGCACTCTGGCAGTTGCGATTACCCTTGAGGGAGCGAAGAAGGATGTTCTATTGAGTCTTTCATGAGAAGGAAAAAATACAATATCGTGGTGATTTTTCAGCAAAAAATCGTTTACTTAATGAATTCTAATAGTCGAATTTATGGTCCGATCTTTGAGGAATTATTTTTCAATTCTATCTCCGATAAATTTCTATTCAGGAAATCCGAACAGCGACAAATTCCGTACGCAAAAATTCTGAAGACATATGCGGTGTGGGCGGTATGGATCGCAGCGGTGGGCAATTTCACATGCGTCAATCTGATGTTCCTTTACTCGCCGACCTTCCTCCACGCAGTATTAGGTTTCCACGTCCATCACACTGGCATTACTGCCGCCTTCCCACCTCTACTTCAATTCGCCATCAAGATCGGTTGTGGTGTTGCCAGCGATAAAATTAGAAACGTCAACGAATCTATCAAACTAAAGGTTGAATCTTCAAGTACCTTATCAAGTAAAATGTTGCTTTCACGCATTTCTAGGTGAAGGGCTCTTTTTGATGTCTCCAAAGGAAATGATGTATGCATCTTTCCGGTCTGACAACCAGCGAAGTTGTGATAATAAAGGACAGAACACTCGTAACATGGCGACGAGGTAGGAAACATACTAAGTAAACGTTTCAGTAGCCCCTTAAAACTCAAAGGCATTCGTCCTTTCTATCGGCTACTCGCCAACAACGATGCATATTAACTGAAATTTGAATATTTATATACATTTTTCTGAAATTTTTACAAAAGCGCAGGTGTGATGAAATCCTCTATGTTTTGGTGTGCCTTCAGCTCTTTGTTCTTCAACTCGTGCACCGTAACAGCTGCGGCAACGAAATTTTGTTGAATAGCTAAAATCACGGAATGTTGGTCTGGTTTCTCCACTCATTTAATTTACCTCGTCCTTCCCTATTCACCGTCTTCTTAGTCATTTACCAACAATCAAAGATGCTGCAAAAGCTGTGTTCACTTTTTTCTACAACCAATCGAGTATGTTTAAATGAAGGACCCCTGGAGCAGTTTAGTTTCACGGGAATATATATTTATTAGGAGTTTCATGGCTATGCGTAGTGGAAGATATTTTCGGGTTCCAGTGCATATTTGTCTGCTGATGAAATCCAAATAGCTTCTATGGTGCTAAGCATACGGAATTTGGCTAGCATAATCATTGATCGAAATTTAAAATTCAGCTTTATGAGCTTATCAGCTGTAAAGCAAAAAATTATATCGGGAAGGATATAATTTGTCATTCATAATCCTTGAACGAATCTAATTACATGCAATCTTCAAACCCCTGAACAATTCTGCATGTACCGAAAAAAAAAGCTCATCAATTCTTATCAGCTAATAGGCCAAATGTTATCTCTAGGGGCATAAAATCTATCATAGGTAATCGTTCGACCTCACAGAAGGCCATCTCTCTAGTTTAAAAACGTGAGGTGGAGCAATTTTAAACTGATCCTGCCTTGATAATCGTTCTTTGTCAATTGTGTGCTTTTGATAGTCATGAATAAAAAACTCATACTCTCTTTATTATTTCAATAAATGGACATTCGGCTGGGGTGGCTGGCTGAAATGTAGAAGTGGATGTCATATCGTCGTTGATGCATTTTGCCACCCATTTCTTCCACACATAAATGAGTTTTAACGTACTGATTTGCATAGAATGAGTTTTCTTCGTCTATTTATGAGTTCTAATCAGCGGATTAATTAATTTGCATAGAAATTTGCGTTCATCTATTGATTCCCCAGAGGCATCCATAATTGTTCAGCTAAATCAATCCTCAAAAGGGCGATCACTCGTGTGAAGTGCTGTTAAATTTTGACTGTAACTGCTAGCAGCTCAGTTGAATGCGAATTGAATACACGTATTGTCGATTTATTGACCTCTATCTACCTAACGACTTCGATTCCTGCACTGAGATTGTTAAGTAACAGCTGCAAACATATGCTTTTTAAAGGTTTTAGTTGCTATACAAGCTATGACCGTATATTCGAACACTCAAGATCCACGTATTTGCTGATAAGCATAATCAATGCTGACAGCTTTTTGATGAGAAAAGAAGAGAGGAAGAAAGGAAAATAGGAAGAGAAAGTGAGAGGTGCAGATTTTCGAGAACCTTTGGTTTTCTATTCATTAATGAATGACGAATCTAATTGATGAGTAAAGAATTGCTTAGAGATAACTCTGAGAAAAAAAAGATTCATGCGAAGATCTGCAATTGGATATGACGAGCATCTGCCACATTCTTTCTTGTTCATTTCGAAATGTGCGTTTCCTGAGAAGAAAATCTCTCTGCATAGATGTGTACTTTATAAGTGTTGCATATGAAATGAGATTATTAAAGGTATTCAACTCGTTAGCATTCTTTGGCAGTGCAGCATGCCTTGTGGCCCTTGCGCTCACCGACCCTCAATATAAGATGCTCAGCTTTGGATTCCTCGCCGTCTCCATTGGTTTTCTTGGATTAACAACAGGAGGCTTCTTCAAGGTATACATCGCTTCACAGGAATCATTAGTTGTTCTTTATTCATAATTGTATGATTATCAGCAGTGATTGAGTGAGCTGCAAGTAATTCGTTGGTTCTTTTTCATAGAGAAGGAAGTTGTAGTTTGGGGAGAGAAAGCTTAAACTTAGCGATTAGGAACATTTCGTAGGGATGCTTCATTTAAAAGAGACATCCTTCTGAAATTGTTTTGCTTTAATAATTTATAAGCTCTATTTTTAGATCGTACTAAATCAGAGATATCTTTGCTGAGAAGATTTAGTTCCAGTTTTTAATTCTTCTATCGAAACGTTTATGAAACATGTATATGTCTTTAAAGGAAACCTAATGTATTGCGGATAAAAATAAGAGAAAGAAAGAAATAAATGCATCAAGTGATGGCGAAGAATTTTTAAAGAACAAAACAAGAAATCGGCTTATAACATCAAAGGCTTACATTGAAATGCGAGGCAAGGAAAAACAATAGTGCAATACAAGTAAAAAACAAATAGGATTACATGAAAAAAGTGCTTGAACATTGGAATATCTGAAAAGGAGTTCTCCTAGATTCGATGCGTTAATTAAGGTCACAATGATAGCGTCACAGAACTGTGGCAATGCATCTACAATGATAGTATCGGTTATTACAATGAGGCTATTAATATATGAATATTGCAGTCGGGCCCACTGATTGCAAGACACTACGCTTCATTCGTGACAGGCAACGTCTCATTGGGAATGACTCTAACTATGATATTGGTCCCATTCGGTGTATCGATACTCGCTCCTGATAACTCAGCCGAACAATGGAAACGCGTATGCACTTAATGTGAAATGATTGTAGTTTTAATTTATGGATTTGTTTTGGAAAAACATTTAGTAGACTCTCAATTTTTTGATTTTTAGGCTTGAGAGAAATCAAAAACAATGGAACAAAATAGATGAAAATCAACAAAAAATTTATAAAAAAGATCGAAAAGCAAATTCAGTGGTTGCCAAAATCGGTAGATCTCAAAATCATTCGCCATTAAGATGATTTCGGTTAAGATAAAGGAACCACTTTTCACACAATAATAATTGTATATTTAAAGTTCCTTCAATTTAAATATGATTACAACTTAAAAGTGAATGCAATTGTCTATCGCTATGGAAGAGTTTGACGGTTATTTATGAATTGCGTTTGGTAGGATGCATTCCACATTTTAGGTTTTCTTCGTGACAGCTGTAATACTCGTAACGACGAACGTGTTCTTTGTGGTGTTTGGTTCAGCAACAATCTGTTCATGGGCAATCTCTCAATCAGCGATGCAATCACAAACCAACTCAACACGATTCTCAATTAATACCAAGGTGTTACCTGTTGAAAATCAAAAATCGAATAGCGAACAATCGGCTGCAAACTAATCGCATAACTCTTCTTGATCGGCAATTGTACATTCGCTTATGTTCTCAAGTATGCTCATGTTAATAATTATTCAATTTAAGTTTATTAGGGTTGAATTAATAAAGAATCAGCAACATTTGCTTGTGCAATCACAAGATCTGAATATCGAATCACTGAAAATTAAATAGAGAAATTGACGGCCATCGCGAGTAATAAATCCAAATGAAACTAAAATACAACAATGGCTTCGGTAAAATTCATATCTCTTTTTGCATAGGCGCATGTGCGCATGTCACAAACATTGCTCACTGCATCAAATGCTATGCACTATGCTGTAAACTGGTCGTGGCCGCGTTGAGAAGGACCGAGTTTAGGCAGACGGCAGGAGCTGATAATTGTCACATCCCCAGACGATATCTGACGCTTATGCAAGTCGGGCTTCGGCTCGTTTGGATGTCTTTGGTTCTATTCGTGTTTGGGGGCCGTGCTGCTACCCCGTAAACTACCACTTCTATCTCGTTTGCGTCGTTGCATATCGGCAAGAACATATAAGTCAATCAGTGACATTATGTGAAGAATAACAAATAAGAAACCTCTATATGGGTAAATGTGATCACTGCAATGTTAAATAACAAGCAAATATCCTGACTTGGTTCTTCGATGCCACAGCCACATCCATATTTATTCTGTGACATGATATGTCAACGTTCAAAATACACTTCAACAGCCCTCTGTATCATTATTTCCTTTACTGACCAATCCTGCCTTATTGTCGTTCGCTGTCTCAGTGTTGTACAAATAGCATTTATTTGTTCTTATTTGCACAAAAATGGGATGTGGATGGGTGAGAAGCTGATGAATTGACAACCCCATCAATGAACAGTATTGCATATTTTGTAATGAAAAAAACACCCGGAAGAAAGAAGATTAATAATGCACCCAAACTATAATAAATAACTGTGCGATTATCAAATATGTCAATGTGGAAATTGTCAGATCACTCGGCGTAAACACTTCTTCGCAGTTTGCGCTTATGAAACAAACAGGTCAGATGTAATAGATGACTTTATTTTAGGCATAGCAGCTAATTTCGGATAACAACCGTGCAGCGATGTAAGCGAGTCTTTTAGATCAATGAATCGGTCTTATGGAAGTGTGACGAACACTCCTTCGTTGGAGGCTTCGTTGATACTTGGGCTTTGCTGGCTGCCCACCAAACAACAAAAAAAGTTTTATTTGTAGCGATATTTATATTAGTGCCCGTAAATTGAATACCTCCGAATGATGTGTACAAGTTTCCTCTCCTTTAAGATGCAATCATGACTAAGGGAAAAGTGCCTTGCTTATTGCATTGAACTCCATTCCTAGTATTCGCTTTGAACCATCTCGATAATATATCCGTTCTCGGAATTGCAAATTCCTTTCGTCTAAGGTTTATAAACGAGCAAATACGGTAATGATGGGGAAACTTGAATTTTCAGATAAAATATTGAGGAATTAGATATTGAGAGAAGCAAAACTGCGATTTCTCTAAATTTGTGATGAGAAGGAACAAGCTATTGGTACAAGCATTGTAAAAATCTTCCTTGCTTGCAAAGTTTCGGGACCTTTCTTTCGTTCTTGCACCGTTGGCGTTTATGATTACCCGAGGATGAAGACGAAGGCATTACTCAACCTGTAAAACTTGGACAACGGTAAAGTGCTGTTTTAAAATGCATGAATGTGTTAGCTAATAAACAATATTCACCTGTTGATTTTCATGCGTCAGCGTACAATCCATTCGTTTTGATTGGCTAATCCAGCAAACAAACTAGTAATTAAGCTGCTAATTGCTGATTTACATTACAGTTAAATGAACATAACCTATTCTACTGAGATAAATACGTTCTCTCAAAGCGAACTGTGGATTACTGTATTGTTTGAATGAGCGATTCTATTCGTTGTCATTAAACTACAATTTTTTTCACAATCGATTATCGTGTCGGTGCTAAGCATTGATGAAGCTTAACGATGATGATTCAACGAGGAATAAATAGATTGTAAGGCAACTACTGTGAACATCTTTTTTTGAAGGGATCAGAACTGATCGAGGCAATAATCAGTAGTTTAATGTCCCTATCGTATTTAAAAACTCGCTTTATGTTACTGTTTCGTATTCCCGTTTGTTGAGCGCTTTTTTGACGAATGTTTGACCGTCTTTTTTTTAATTTTATGTTCTTCGAGGTGTTTCATTTTTGATTGTCTCGTTGTTGTAGGTTGTCATCGCAGTAGCTGGTCAACTAGGATTCGTATTTCATCCAGCACGTGAACGTTTATGACGTTAAAAAATTAGTGAGATTAAATCTCAAGTGAAAGAAATCTAGCAACGCTGCCAAAAATGCATTTGTCAGGTTGCATAGGACACGCAGTTTCAAATTAAGCTGCTAAGTGCTATCAAGGCCACATGTGTCTTAGTGACCTATAAATGGCTACGAGCGGCGAAAATAAGCCTTAACCATATTCGGAGGGAAATACGGACAGGGCGAGCCAATGAAGGGAGTCACGCAATTGAAATGAATCACGAGGATGGCCGTGGTTCCGACTCGACGAATGAGTAAAAATTGTAGTATTTTATTCCAGTATAAAATATTTGCAGCCCAAATTTCTGTGCAGTACTCGAGTGCGAGCAAAGACGTTTGTTTATCGGACGGTTTTCATAAGTTCTTGAAGAAAAAATACAGCTGTTCGCGAGATGCAATTATAAGTTAATGAGTGAAATGAAAAAAGCGCTTATCGTGCCAACGTCTATCTGGCGCGCTTTCCCATTTCCTCATGTGGACGTAATTTGCAGTGATTTTCAATAAGGCACACAATAGATTTTAAACAGAGAAGAGTAGTAAATTTATGTTTGTCGCATATTTTGCTGTACAATAGAAGTAAAGAAATTTGAATTGTGATCACAACTGTGTTAATTTGTTTGCAACGAGAAATTGGCTGAAGTATTGACGAAAGTGGATGAAGTTTATTGATAGAGTGACATGTGATGTTGAAAGGGCTCCACAATTGACTTATATTTCAGGAAAGCATTCATCAATTGTAGCGATGATGATTTGCCAGTTGAGGATGAAGGTGGATGAACTCGTTCTCTCCATCTCCCGTTCCTATTTCCTATAACAATGTGTTTGCAGAGTGCATTTATGCGACATGGCACTCCTCGATATGAATAATGTCGCACCACATCTCGAGCGTAATTCAATTGTCTCTATACCTCAATATAGAATTCACGAATCTGGCAAATATGCGGTGAGTCACTCTTTTCATCCTTTTTAATTGCCTTTAAAAATTGAATTGTTTCGATGCGAGATAAAGAATGCGTTAAACTTATTGTAAAGTTAAATTTATTGCTTATTGTAAAGTCACAAAATTTGCAATTTTCTAAAATGCAACAAATAGTCCTGATAGGGAGAGCGGATGTATTTTCTCTCATACTTTATGCTTAATACTCAAGGATAATCAGGTGATTAATAGTCATCATTTTATGATTAATTTCTAGCTGATTCGATGATTTCGTTGGCTGTAGTGAAGATGTTCTTCTATAGATTTCGATTCATCATTTCATTTAAGCAATTAACATATTGTGCATATTGGGCAGTCTCGAGTAGAAATAGCATGTCTATATTTCCCAGAAAGCGTACAGCACTTTCAAAAATTAATTGTTACCTTACGGATTCGGTGTTTTATATCAAACAGCTATCCCCAGTCAGTATTCCCGTGGTGATTTTGTGAAAGAGCTTGGAAGGACGTTGTGACGGAAATGCAGACGGGCTCTCCTTCCCCTCTGTAAATTGCAGGCTGATTTCGGATCACGGTTGCAAGAAGGTAGGGAAGGAAAAAATTGGAAGCGAAGGGGAATAATTCGCGAGATGAATAAATTCCATCCTTCTTTTGACTTCCCGTTTGTCGTTTCTCAGCCAAGTACAAGTGTAGAAATAAGGACAACTTCATCTGTGGGTAATAGTGTAATACATAGCAAAAAGCTGCCTGCGGCGGAGCATCTTATAAGTAGTGTTATTGAGGATGCGGGGTTTTATTGGAGTTGTTGTGAGGTAGTAGAGAAGAGGATGTTCATTCGAGAAATGAAAATACTGGCCGATGGGGAATTCTAAAACTCGTAGCAAACGTCCTTGAGTAAAATTGTAATGATTTTAGTTGATGTTTTAAATGTTTTTCCTTATCTTTCACGTATTCCCTATTGATAGTGCTCTAGTAACACATACAGGTTTGAAGCATATGTTTCGCGTAACAGCATATTATATCGAATGAACATTCACAACAATGAGGTTTTTTATGTCAGGTTTATTTGCAAAGAGATTATCGCAGCAGTGCTTTATACTATGCGAAGGGGAATGAGGGATTTTTTTCCTATTTGCGCGGGAATCTCGAAGGAATGTGGGGAAATGTGTGAATGAGATTCATCTCCTGAAAATATATTTTCACCCTGCTTAGGCTCATTTGAATCGCCCTAGCTCAAAGTTCCCCTTCATCAAAAATTTATGCTTCATTGTTCCTTGCCCTCCCCTTCTTGGCCAAAAGCCTGCTTGCAGATTTTGCTCATGGAGATTCCTATCCTTAATATATTTCATATCCACAATAAACGAAACGTTCTTTTATACATCTGTCTTGCATTGATAAACGTATATTACTTGATTTTCTGTAGAAATATGAGTCTTCTCCGTGAGAAATCATTCGTTTACATGAAAAATCCATGCAATGTTAAATTGAAAGTTTTGCAGACGTATGTTATCAAAGTGTCGATCGATTCGTTTACGTGGACCGTCGAACGACGCTATCGGGAGTTTGAAGCTTTTGATCTGAAGCGATTCGATGATCGTAAAAAGTCCTTTCTCCCTCCCAAAAAGCTCGTCGGCAATATGGTTAACATTTTTCAAATTCTTTAGCTTTCTTTTTTGTTCAATTTATGGTAGCATCATACATGGTATCGAACCGGTTTCTTCTTGTTAGGAAAAAAATCTGAGCACTTTAAAACTTTGCACACCGTACAGTCAGTCGGAGGCGGCAGGTGTTCAGGTAAATCGCCAATTCGAGTTCACCAACAATAGTAGATGTGCCGATAAAGGTATTCTGAATAATTCCAATGAAGACGGCGGTTTTTAAGTGATTTTATTTCAATGAACAGAGCATTCATTACAAATACGTATCTCTTCATATCGCTTCAACCTGCTTTGACCCAATGCCTCTCTGGTCCACTTGGCTCCTGTGGTCTTTATGTCGGCCTCTCCTTCTTGCAGGTCGGTCACGTGAAGGTTAGGGCTTAGGCTCGTCTCCTGCCCATCAGATACTGACGAGCCGATTCACCGTTATTCGTCCTATGACTGTCGGGACTTTTTCCGCCACCCTTGTCCCGATGAAGTTGCTGGGAGGGGTGGCTCGGCTGAGCGGAACCGACAACTCTGGTCGGAACTTCACAACCGACCGCGTAATAGACAAGGCAAAACGATGAAGTGATTAAAATTGTTTAATAAAGGATAGCATTCACAGTGTCAACGCCTCAGATCGCGTTGAATGTAACACCAAACATTTTGTGCCATATTGAGAGTGCATTAATAAATTCTACCCCACGTTCGAAACATTTGCGGAAAACGCTTGCTGCTGTTTTTCAAGTTTTTTACTTCACGTTTAGCAGCTTAACAGATGAAGATATTATGCTATGCCCTCTATAGCACACCTCACTAATGTTTGCCGATGCATTCAACTGTCTACCTCTTGCAAATTTAGAGGTGTTTTAACAACAACTATGAGCGTTTATTTTACTTCATCTTACATCAACTTCTAAACTGAAATAGTAGCTTGCTATGAATCTATCAACTGCCTAAGTGAGGTCATCTTTCGCCCTCAGAAAACGGATGTTTTTAAGACTTTGTAAATCCCTAGTGGTCACTGAATTCTTTCAAAAGCTTTTAAAAATAGTATTGATCGTTTTTATATGCAAAAAAGGTTTGTATGTTGCTACTTCATGTTGTAAGGTGTATGGTTGTTGATTTGTGACTATGTATGATTCTGAACAGTCTATAAAGGGTCTATAAGATCTTTAATAAAGAGCCTGGGAATAGTCTTAAAGAGCCTAGCATGAGTTCATGTCTCTTGTACTTGTGTTCTTTTTTTACAGGATTTCCATTCGTCTCATTTCATTAACCATTTCGATGTAAGGAGCAAAGTTTACATTTGATGAGTGAAATGCTCACATTCACAAAATATATAGTGGAATCGTGTTGCAGGTGAATAGCATGCTTGAGAGGTACAAAGTTTCTGAATTAGTGACAACATACGCTAAAATTTCTTTTCCCATATCTCGGCTATGTAACTTTCAAAATTCGGCCTTTTATGATCACTGCAGTATTTCGTTATAAACTGAAATTTTCTCAGGATTACTTTTTCCGTTTATTTCTCATTTCTCTGCATTTATTTCTCTACAAAGTGAAGTAATTGATGATTTTTTTAAATATATCAAACAGAACCTTGTTCGTTTAGAACTAACGTTTTCAGGACCCAGAATTTCTAAATGAACGCCGTCTTGAATTAGAGAAATATATTCGAGCAGTTGTAGAACTCGATTTATGGCTTCAGAAGAGGAGAAGGCGCTTCGCGATGCCAACATTAATCGCACATTTCCTTGATTTCCACGAATATGTAAGTTCTCTTTTTTGGATTTGCATGCTAATATCTCTTGGCATGCGACATTTGAATTAATGGAAAATTTTGCTATCCGCTTTTGCTGCTATTGCTGCTATCTATACTATCACTGCTGTTGCCTCTGCCGCCATTACTATTTTAGAGATAAGTTTCCATTTATAATAAAGTTTGTCGGAAGTTTGCATGCATGGAAGATTATGCCACGTAACTTGGAACATGCTTCCGAGAACGGACTTTTTATAAGATATCATTGCGGAAGAGCGGTGGGTCATTTCATTTGAATGGGGTTCATCGAGGTCTTCGATGCATGTGTTTGGGTGAACTGTTAATGATTTTAATTAGTCATGAGGAGATCATTGAAACGGAAAATTCGAATTGCTACTGCTCAGTGTTTGAAATTTGCGTGCTGTTTGGTTTATCTTTTATTTTCGTTCTGACACGAGATGGTAGTAATTACAATGGCCATATCTATTGCAGTTATACTTATTTCTGTTCCACTCCGCTACTTTTTTGCATTTCCGAAGTTTTTTGTTTTATTTTTTTTCACTTTCCGGTGCGATCCTGCGCTTGATAATTACGTCCTCCTTACGTCGAAACTGACGTTTGGAGGTGAGATTTGCCCATAAATGTTCTCTTTTTATTTTAATTGAAATGACTTATAGTTGAAGAGGTATACCTTCAAATATGCTGAAGTAATCAAAGAGTAAAAGTGCAAAGTTGTTGACCTTTTCACGTGTATATTGAGGATGGTGCATAGAAATGTGGAAATCGTTTCACATTCAAGTAGTCTTTTACTCGAAAAAATGAAGCGAAATCACAAACATTAAAGATAAACAAATAAACGAATCGTTGCTTATGATGTCTCAAATTACTGTTTATATTATTTGTATTAAATTCCCTTTTTTTGCGATAATACTTCTGCAGGATTTTTTTAGCACTCCAATTGATGCTTGAAAATGATTGAAGTGAATTGAATATAGCAGGGAAATAGCGCATTGGAATGTTGCGCTGTGCTATGTTTTTACATTTTTGAACTCTACATGAATTTTTCATGCTTAATTTCTCCTTTTCGGTTTCGATACATTCAAAAACTTCTTTAATAGAAAGGAATTTTCTTCCTTATAGGTGTCTGCAGAACCTCAAGTTAGACACTACAGACATATTGATAGAAAAGATTCATAGATAGTATAAATTGTGGCAAACGAGTAAAAATCGGCGTCTTTTTAATAAAATGATGCGAGTTATGTGCTGATTAAAAGATCAAAGCTTGATAAATGAAATAATGCATGAAACTTGTCGAAATGAAGCACCATATTTGTGCATTGATTCACTTGACGTTTTTTGCTATTAATCGATAGAGTATTTATTTACATCATTTGCAATGCGATATTTTTTGTAGTTATTCACATTCAAAATTCGTATCTTTTAGGCATTTCAACGAAAAGACGATATGCCAATAATATAGTATCGTTTGAGATATTAAAGATGCTCACAATTGGCGCTACTTATTCTTTGTTTCGTCTTTCAGTTATTTGTCGAATGTTTTTTTTTCTCACAAAATTATTGCCTTTTCGCGTGTCACTTTTTTCTCGTATATTTTTGGGAATATGATGAATGGAGATATCATAAGGTTCTCGAACCATACAAAAAAAATTTTCCCATTTCTAGAAGTTTTATAGGAGATCAGATCTTGAGCTAGTATTTGAAGAAATCAGAAGGCGAAAATTCTGCTCAGTGCATCACGATGTTGATCCTAAAATTTTTGTTTCCTACCCCTGCAGTGAAATTCTTCGTCCTTTGAAATGCTTGAAGCAGCTAGTATGAAAATGTGAAAGTTGATATATCCATATTGACAAAGATGAAGCTCCCAAATAATTTTTTTTTCTATCGAAAGAAATAATAAAAGCGATATTATTTACATCAGAAAGAGTGTTCTTTCATTCAGAAAATGTCCTTCTGTTTGTTTCTGAAGGAGTCGTTTGTGAGTAATACAAAAAGATTGAGAGATGCATAACCGAAAAGATTAAGCCTCGTCATCGTTGGCTGCTCCAGGTGCAGTTAGTTCTCCACGTGAACCCATTGCATTTCTCTTGTGTCGCCAATATTGTAAACGAGTCCACACCTCCTTCACAGCCAAATAGATCATCGCCACATTTTTCACCACAAGAATACTTGCGTCGTAATGCTTTCCTTTCTGTGGAATTTCCAGTAGGACATATAGGTAGATACGTATTCCCAAATATGGTCCGTTAACCTGAAAGTATGTGAAATGAAGTTTCATAAAGAGGAATCGGATCGTGAGTTATGCTGCCCTTTAAGAGATCCTATAGCAATAATTGTGATGAAAAAACTTTCATTGGCCACCACCTAAGAAAATTGCATATGCAGTGAATTTTGGAGTGAACCTAATTTAAGGTATCCTGTAATATCTAGTATTTCTTGTAATATAAGATGAATAACAATAAATGAAATTATTTTTTTATTCATTTTCCTGAAATTATTCATTTCTTAACATTTTTTCACCATCTTCCAAAATTCTTCGATTTATAGGGGACTTGAAAGGAAATTAAAACTTGAAGTAATTTCGACAAAGAATTTAAAAGTAATATAAAGTAAATCACAGCAGAAGGAGAACCAAAAAGTTTAGGAATTTTCGGTGGACTTTAATATCTTTTCCACTGAATTCAAATGTACTCACAAGGAGAACGTAGAAGAGTGCCCAGAGTTTATCGGAAAGAAGTAGAACTCGAGGGAAACGACTGAATCGAAGTCGCATTAACGTGAAAGTGGGCAGTATGAAGTTGAGAGCAGCCAGCGAGAGAATCACGATGTCAAGCCAGAGTGGCAGTTGCCAATTGTCTTTCTGCAATACCATACAAGTTTCTGCTTGCCGTTCCCAAACCTGTCCAGATTCTAGGGAAGTAGTTAACTGAGGATGCAAGGAAGTATGGTAATAGGGTGTTGTGCTGACTTGTGTTTCTATCTTTGGCCGTAGTCGTTGCTGTCTCTTATATCCAAAAAAATTCAGAAACCATTGGCAACTCATCTTTGAATAGTTTCAGTTTTGTTTATCATATATACCCGAATATGGGAAGGCTAAATGATATAGACTCGCGAGTAATCAATGCCGTTATGAATGACGTTCTTCAAATAGCAATAGTTATTCAATGAAAGCCTATATTGAAAACAACTGCAAGAAGTGGAAGCCCCTCCTCTTCTCAGTAGAAGGCACACTGTCAAGATCTCAAGCCTGACGCGCACTCGACGTTTGTTTAACACACACTGTGCTCGTAAACACTATGTAAATTAAAAAATTAGATGGGATTAACAGAACCGTGAGAAATAACAGAACACCATCGTTCTCCCCTCTTCTCTGCTTGACAGGAATCCTCCCCATGAATGCCATTAAGACATAAGCCACTGGGGTTCTTAAAGCGAATTCTTTGTTCTTTTGTTAATGGTTTTTCAAGGGTAGTTTGTTAAGAAAACGGCCGTGAAACGGGGATATAGAGAGTTGTTTTGCTGTTGAGGGAAATGAGAATGTGACATTGAGCTTCTAAATGTTAATGAAGGGAAATGAATATTCTTACGAATGATTGCCAAAGGAGATCAAGGAAGTATACGGTGTCGATTATGTCGAAAGAGACAGCAGTTACGAGGTAGACGATATATGTTTGCCGAGTGCTGAATATTGGCGTGTAGTTGTGTGCCTCGAGTAGCAGCAGAAATATGAGGGCACTCAGGGAGAGTCCCAGACGGAAGAGGTGGTCGTCGAATGTTTTGTCGTGGTTGTCCAGTGGAGACGGTGGCAGCTGAAGATTTTTAGAGATATTCCCTTTGTTCTTCTTGTGTGCTCCAGGACGACGATTTTTGTTTGTGAGGAGGACCTTGTCGTAAAGAGTTTGTGGATCAGACAATATCTGGGACCGATTTGCCAAGAGGACTCCGACAACATCAAGGAGGCCTAATTAGGGGGGGACTCGGACGAGGAAGTTGGAGAGAAAAAATCCAGTTGCAGCATAAAAATAAATATTTAAAAGAGAAATTTTTCACCACGGCGATCTCCTATGCGTAGCGACATGATCGGAGGAAAGGATGGAGCCTAATAAAGTGTGGAGTTCTTCCCTGACTGGGCTTATTAGCGAATGAGGCCCTCTATGTAACCTGTTCAGGTTGTGCATGTAGTTCTAGAGGATCAAATACGAAAATTCCCTCGGATCAAAGGTCTTCGCATTCGGGACGTGATAAAACAAAACCTTTGAATCTCTCCAATATTTCGATTGTTTTGAATGTACCCTGTATTGCCCTCTTTTCCAACTGTACTCCCCACCCTTCCCCCTCCCCTCCCCCGCCCTGCCTGCCCATTTGTTGCACCTCTTTAAAATTCATCCAAGAAATTGCAAAGCTCATAAATCCTAAAATTTTGAAGGATATGACGAGAATTTGCTCAAATTTATGCTCAGTGTTGAATAAGACTGCCTTTCGACAAATTGCGTTTTTCTATTTTTTTTTTTTTTTTTTGTAAAAAATATTAAAGTCTGAAAATTTTGGAAACGTTTCGCCAGCTGCGTTTGCACTGAGAAGAAGTAAAGCCGTCCAAGTGTTCCTTATCATCATATTAAATTCTCTGGATATCATTTCGTGAAATGATAAATGCTATCGTATATGTCACATGAAACAGTCAATTAACTTGTTCATTACTTAATTACTTTTTAGTGGTTAATTAAATAGTAATTGTTAGTTTAAGTACTGTAGAGGTTAATTAGTACTTCATACCTGATCGTGGAAGAGGCGAAAGCAAGCTACAATCTTGCCAACGAGTACAGCTGAATAGGCGAACCATCCTATCCAAGCATATTTGACTTGGGCGTCTGAAAATAAGCACTTTTCTTGTGACGTGGAAAACACCATTGTTTGAACATTCGTTGAATAGTCAATGTTGGGAATATGAAGCTTGAATCTGAATTGGCCATTTGTAAAGTAATAATACCTGCAGAGGAGACTTCTTCCATATGTTGTTGATTGCTGCGAATGGCGAGTACAAGTAGCCATATAAGTATGATAATGACAAGTGAATCGGCACCCAGCCACGCATACCATACTTTGTCCTTGAGCACACTGATGTAGTAGAAGTCAATCAGACCCAATTGGACAATCACTAATAAGATGCACAGCACAAATGCGAATATATCAAGACAACCGCGCACAAATGGACCTGCAACATTTTGTTGGAGTTATGCTTCAATGATGTCGCTTTAAGTTAACGATTTTGGTCGTGATGAGGTTAATTGCTAATATATAGGATGTAACGTGATGACATATATGAAGTTGGGGAGGAAAATCGCCATAATATCAGTCGAAAGAAACACTACTTCGATTGTCATGTACCGTGTAAATTGAACAGAGTTTTCACGTGATGCCTTATATCGGCATAATATGTTAAGGAGCTCACTGAGCCATTCCCTGAGATTGGCTATTGCCGGGGCTTAAGGGTCCCGTTTTGAGTTGGATTATGAGAATGTGACGTAGCGATTTTTCCCACAACAGCCAGGGTAATCAACACCAAATGTACCGGAACGGCTGCGTCCATCCCTTCGGGTTGTTTTCCTCTAGGGGATTGTTTTTCGAGTCTCAAGATGGATTGCGGCGAGCTGAAGGAATTTATTTTTCATACTTCTTTGCTATCTTCATCAATTAACGAATTCTGTTTTCCTTTTATCTTGTCAATATTGATCAAAATATGTGCAAATAAACACTGTTTCATAAGAAGAACACTCGACTTTGTATGGATTTCAAATCACACATTTTCTAAATTAAACTATCTGTACGTTAGATGCACATTGTGAAGATGAGCCGGAATATGATAGTGCTTTTTCCATACGATTATTTATGGGAAAACTTCAAGCATTTTAATCCAGTTTCAGAGGTACGCGGTCCATCCATTCCCTCCCCCCCCCCCCGCTTTCCATCCCATCTTTCAAAACCTGTCTGCGTGATTGATATCTGGCCATTGGATTTACTCGCGTGAATTGCGTAAAAGTAACCTGGAACGACGCCCATATTGGAAGAGCTTTCAAGGAAATTGCGTTTTGAGGGTTCTTCGTTGTTCGTTCGCGAAAGATAAGGGAGATCGTCCTCACTGGACCCTCCGTAAAAGTTGTCGTGTTTAGTGAATTCTTGAGCGTTCTCTTCAATCACTTCTTCAGTCAGTTGTCGTCTCTCGGGAATGTTTCCGTATTCCTCGTATGAACGATCTGTAAAAAAATTAAATGAGATAAATGATTTAATTATCTAAAAGAAACTATTGCGATGAGGCCATAGACTATAGTTGAAACGTATCAATAGAAATGAATTGCGTACTAGAAGTAAACACTATAAGAGAGGATTTTTGAATAGAAGCACACCAGACTGGCGGCTCTCTAAGATAAACAATTCGCTTCTAAAGAACAAACTGAAACGAGTTTTTCACTTATTTGCTAAAGAAGCTCTAATTTTCTCGGTATGCGGTGCTTGAGTGAAATAAGTTTAGTTCTCTTCTTCCATACCAATGCTTATTTGTTTACTTGGAACAGCGGTGGCCTAGGAAGTGAAAATGTTTGACATATTTTGCAAATAAATAGCATTTGTATAGCAAGCGATGTATAAAGTAACAGATAACTCCGTGGATTGTTTGGCTGGGGGGGGGGGAGGAAGGGTTGGAAAAGGTGTGGCGGTGTTTATGCCATTGCAGCAGTTGTAAGAGGGATTCCCCTCTTTTTAGAAAGGTTCATCTTTTTCTAAACCTTTTTTATCGCAGTAGGTTATGGCGGAAAGAGAGTTTCTAAAACATTGATTTGGAAACTGTTTGACTTCGCTATGCATTTTTTACTTTTTTATTATGCAGGTCGTGCTGACACACCTGTGAATTGTTTGCTTCAATATTGCAAACAATAAGATCTTTCTGCGGCGTATTTTAGTTGCAAGAATTAACGCATTCTTTTGAGTGATGGTGTCACTTCCTGGTTTGGTTCTTTCAGTAATAGTCATTTTTTAGATCTTTTTTCTTTTTCATGTACGGAAATATTTGTTTTTCCTGATTTTGGATCAGACTAGGTTTATATTCATATTCAGGAAGAGGAGCTGAGGTCATCGTTGTGGAAGATGAAATGTTTGAAGGTGAGATGAAGTGTTTCCTTCACTTCCAAAAATGCTTCGATTATTTGCCTCATTTAGCACATCTAAAGCGGCGGAGTCACAACGGTTCTTTTTTGAAAGATGCAGAAAAATTATGTGAAGGTTTCCGTGAAAATCTTACTAATTTGCATAAATGCGCACGTGATCGTTGTTATTGTTTGCGGCTTGTAAATAAGAGCGCCCACTGTTTTTGTTAACATAAAACTTTCCTCTATGCTTAGCAAAATAGAACTATATTGCTAGAAGGAAAGTGAGTAAAGCGTCAGCATTGCACTATCGGCGGACGCATTTTTTTAGAGGGCAATGTGTAGAGGGGCACATTCGAGTAGACTCGTTCCAGGTAGCTCGGCGCTATCTCATCGATTTGCAGCGCTGCAATTTAAAATGATGGCACTACAATTTTAGGGCGCTGCACACTTTGCGCCGAATTTTTCCAAGTGCGCTTTTTAAATTTTTTATTCTTATGTTCATTTCGCTTTCGAGGAGACTTTTTTCGTTAAAGAGAAGGCATTATTGGTTTTGCTCACACTGTAATTAATCATTTGCAAATGCAAAGCATTAAAAATTTCTTCGCAGTAGTCTTCTCACTTAAAAATTCTATTCATTCGTATTGCCACTTAAAACCTCCACATTTTTAATTCCCAGATTTGCTAATGTCGCTTGCAAAGTATGCATTTTTTTTATTAAAGAGTATTATTTCACTTTTATATGGGATGAGAAATATCATCGTTATTTACTGTTATGTCGGCTATGTAAAGGCAAATACACAGCGCCAGATATTTTGGTCATGTCATATCACAATCACCATGGTGATGTTCGATGAGATCCGAACTTCATTCTTTAATCGGTGACCGGTCGCTTGCCGTCATTTGTCATTCGCGCTATTTTCCGTTGCACTGTTTGCTAAATTTTTTGCGCAGATAGGGGAAGAAAGAAATAAATGCCAAGCTCGCTTTCCTCATAACCTCTAGTCATGACTCGAAAATGATTTTCTATAAATTTATTTGCATAATTAATTCAAGGTCATCCTGACAGGAATCTTCCTGTTTTATAAACAATAAGTGTATTTAAATTGAATTGACTAGAGAAATGCTATATTTGCATATTCGACGCTACCATTGTAACTCTATATTTCCATATCATGGATCATGAAAAGTGAGAACATTGAAGTTGGCAACAGAGAATAGGAAAGTTAGATAAAATGTACAAATTGCACACATAACAGTGCATGAGAATTCAGCCACTCTCAGTAAATAAAGACGGAAATGTGAAACATTTCAAAGTGAATAGCATTATTTGAAAAATGAGTGTAATCAACGAGAGTCGAAGCAATCAATCAGTCATAGAATGGTGCAGGACAGGCCGCATACTGACCACATTGCAGTCTCTTTCATCACCACTATACATGCTTTGCGGTTGGATATCTCATTTGCAATATTTCATATATATATCGGGCACGAATTAAATTTCTAGTAATTTATGCATTTAAAGTCAAGAGGAGTTCCGTTGAATTATGTGGTGAAGGCGATTATATTTGGTTCAATTTTGCAACGCATGTTTATGCGTATCGTTTGTTTACTACCCCACCATATTTGTCTAATCTCCCATTGAACAGCCATACTTCCTTTAGTTTAAACTTCTGAAACAAAAGGGATCTGACAAAATGATGAGTGGGAAGTTTTGAGTAAAATAAGCAAGTTTTCTCCTGAACTCATTAAACAGGCCAATCGTTACAAAGGCCAAACATATAGAAAGCATTTAAGACAAGCTGTGGGGTTTTACATTTTTGGCGACATGCGGTCAAATTGTAGTTTTTGAGGGGATGAGACTGAAGAAGGAACGGGGGTAAGCGAGAGGTAAGGACAGAAATTTCAAATGGCTTGTAGTCGGATATCTTGCGCACAGAATGTTGAAGATATGGAGATCTTGCGATGATCAAATTCAATCATATCTCGAAAGAATGCTAAACTTGATCTATTACAGGTAGAGGAAACGGGGTGGATGGTAGGAGGAAGGAGATCGGAATTAAACACGGCAAAGAGAGAGGGGGCGAAATCAGAGTTAAGCAGAGGAAGATGGAAAAGAGGAATGGATGGCTTTCATAGAGGGCAGCACGCAGCACCCGAATAAGGGCAAAGCAAAAACCTAGAAAGGCGTTAGAGAGCGCAACGACAACATCGCTGCTCATAATTAATTCTGGCATATGCTTAGGTCAGCCGCAAAGGTCAATCGATACGCATTGTTGAGGCTCGTGAACGACCTCTTTTGAAGTACATGCTCTTTTCACATATAACTGGAGGGCACTACCTTCTAAATGAGTTAGCTATCGGAGTTTTCCCGCAGTCACTGATTTAAGATTTTAAAAGTACCACAAGAGGTGCGTTTATTTTAAGTAGAAGATCTGTGATCATGTAAGGATGATTGGTCACACACTGAGGGAAAAAGGGAAGGTGTGAGAGTGAAAAGTAAGGAGAATCGGATGGATAAGTCGGCAGTAGCACAATCACTTGTTGGCGATACCTGGGAAGTTGGTCGTATTGATTTGAAGCAGTAGTATGTCATCAACACGAGGAAAGTTCTCTCTCTAGCAAGTGATAAACAAATTGCTAGCAAATTATCGATTTGTTGATTTGTTTGTCGCAGTAAACAAACAGCAGAAGTTAAATTCATCAATATAAATGTCACAAAGTAAATTGAAATCTATTCTGCAATGACCAAATTTAGTGCATTACTACTTTTTAATCTTATATCAGTATAAGTTCGAACGAAAATTCCCCTTAGATGAAAGCATCTCAGTAAACGTTATTTCAACGACTAATCTCCACTTCGAAAATCTCCTCGTTTTCATTGATAACCGCAATCCGTCTGTCATAAGTCTGAATTTTCACGCATCCGAAAGTTCTGATAATTCTACACCCTGACGGTTTTATTGCAAGAAAAGTAACCATGCTTCAATAATTGCCTCAGAATCACGAGAAGTTTTAGCCAGGTGGGTTTATTTGGGATTATACGGTACTTCAGTTCCCAAATTTGTTCACAGTTTTTGTGTGAAATTCATTATTATGGTACCGTTTTTATTGCTTCGAATATAGGGATTATAGTTTAGACCTGGTTTAATTTATGTAGACTAATTTCTGAAATACTTCGAAGGATTGAACACATTTGAGGTTGAAATAAAATTTGATTATGAGAAACGTTATGCAGTCGGACTATTCGAAGATATAGCACAATGGCTGAGGGGACATCGCAAGCGAATAGCATGTGTGCGCTAGGCGTCACTAATACGTTCGGTTAGCAAAAGGCTTTTGAGCTTTTTTTTTGAAATCCTAGGGATGGATGCGTGCATCCCAACGTTTGATTGGTCGTGAGCTTACATCTACGAAGATTGCCAATAGCCAAAAAGCTTGCAAATAGTGATGGTGAGGCGCATATAATGACACTTGCGTCCACAAGAGGGAACAAAAATTTCTTGCAGAGAACTGAGAGTTATTAGAAGGCGTGAGGAAAGAAAGCCATATTACTCTAACAACCTAAAAATTTCGCGTAAAATTCGTCTCCGCAAGTGTTTTTCTGATGGTTTGGCAAAGGGAGTTGCCAATTCGCTCCATTTTGGGGATGGGCATATTGGTGACAAGTAATCATTATCAAAGGGAGATTTATAGAGATTGCTTACATTTGATGGAGGGGATCATCACAAAACAGATGAGTGGTAGTAAGGTTAAGTGCGGATGGTGCAGAAAATATGCAACGATTGACGGCTTGTGAACTCTCTACAATACGACGTGCAAACACTAGTTGAATGGAAATGAGGATTAAAACACTGCATCGATAAAGTAACCGCTGTGCAGCTTTGTGTCTCTATTTCTCGCAAGCAACTCTTCTTCCTTTCTTTTCCTCATTCTTTCATTCATTTTTGCACTCAGGATAACTACGCTAAAATGCTGTAAACATTGTGCAGGTGAATTTCTTTGTGCTGATTTCCTTCATAAACACGTTTTTGTCTTAGCAAATCGTTGAGGTGATAGCAATTGCACGATGAATATTCTCGACTTCGTGGTGCGCTTCTTTTTGAACAAATCATTTGCTATGGTGGACGTGATAAAGTACTAGCTAAATTGTGGGAGTTTTGGATATTATGTGTGGTCATTGTAGTTGATTGCCGCCATACAAATGCAGTAATGGCTTTTATTATTATAAGCGATGGGACAACTAATGCCATGTGATGCTTTCTTCTGCAATCTTTTCGTTTGTCTACTTGAAGTTTTTTCTTCAGTTTTTCTTGGACTTACGTTTTGAATTTCTGGTATCATTTGCCTACTGATGGATTGCTTCTTCCTCCATTTTTTGTTTCTTTTCGGTGCTGAGTAAGTGAAGGGAGCAGCACGAGATGTAATCATCAAGCAATTTGTTTCTGGACGTATGTGTTGCCATCGAAGTAATTGCTTGCATTAAGAACGAAAGTTTACGGCACCATCGGCACTAGACAGCGCTGTCCTTAAGGGGGAGCTAAATGCAGCTTTTAGATGCCGCAACTGTAACCTTCCTACGTATAGCTTTCATTCATTGGTTGTTCGGTGACTATCGATTGAGATGCACTGATGGAATGAAACAACATTTATATTGTGATGCTGCTCGAAAAGAAATAGCTCAGATTATTGAAAGTGTGCCAGAAGTAGTGGTATTTGCTGATGTTTATGAATCCTTTCAATGACCGATAAAAAAGAGCGTATTTGTTTTCTTTTGTACAATGGGATGTTGATGTTGAAAATTGATCGGCTTTGAAAATTATTGATTGGTCTATAAGAAGGGAGTGAAAAGTAACGTCGTATGGAATGCTCTTTGCTACTGACATTACTTCTAGCATGATTTGCATATCGGGCACGAAGATCATTAAGTGAGGAAGGGCCTGGAGGTTACTGTTTTTGAATGCTTGTTATGCTTCTTCTTCATCTTCTTCCTTTTTCCTCACCCGCTGTGAAATGTTAAATGTGGGTGCATCACATTGATAGGTTATTGAACGAAGAAAATAGCGAAAGAATGCATATTGATGAAAGGTTTGGAAGGAGCGAATCTATCGGAGGAAGCGCGCTGAGGTTTGCCTTTAGGCGCTGCGCTAACTCATTTTCTGGATGAAATGATGGCTGAAAATGAACTTATTATGGAGCTTTGCGTTAGTGCCTCTGAAGGCTCATTTATTTTATATCTATTAAAAGCTTACTTCTATATGCTATAGCGTTACCATCCTATTTCTTTTTGCGCGATTAGTGATAATGTTATATGTAAGTGGGGTATTACCATGTTATCACTCACACCCTGCCCTTCCCCTCTATTCTAGAAACAAACAAAAAAAGAGAATGATGGTGAAAAAGGACCTATCATTACTTCTTCCTCATTATTATTGTCTGTTTGATGAAGGACGTTATGCGATTATAAGGTACAAGCTGACATTTGAGAACACAACAACGAAGGAGGATAGAGCGTGCAATGAATGAACGATTTACTACAGGGGGCATCAAATGAAGCGACGTTTCGTAAATAGGGATAAGTGTTTCGATTATGCGAATGCCGTCACTCCAAAGGTCACTGATGTAGTCCTTCCGGTTGACGGTTGTGGACGCTGAACTTTGAAATATGCGTACACTATGGACGGAGTGTGACAATCTCTGAAGGATATTGAGCACAAATTTAGAACTTTAAAAAACGCTAATGAAAGATCCAATTCCTGCGTTTGATTTTTCATTGAATTTAATTCGCAGAAAAATTTCTGAGACCTGAAATATTCCTCATCAACGCCACTCATAAAAGAATATTTATCGTTCGAACAAGAGGAAAGTGACAAGAAAGGTTGAAATATTTTTTTTTCCATAATTTTCACTTTTATCATTTGAGGAATTGAAAATTATTAAAACAGTCGGCATAATTTGCAGGTAGAGGCTTGCAAATGCATCTCCAACCTGTCTTAAAAATATTTATGCAGGTTATTGAATATTCACATGGCATAAATTCTTTACCGATTAAATTGCGAGCGAGAATTTGTAACAATAAAGAAGAGGTATTCATGCAGTTTTGCAAGTCGAAGTCGAGAATATCATTTGCAAAGGAAAATTGTTTTGCTCGTTAGCAGCAGTAATAGGTTCCATGGGGAATTTGTTTGTATATGCGCACACTGATCGCTTAGCTTTATGGAAGTGGTCAGCGGCATCAAAATGAGGGGCACGTGCTGCACTCGTTTATATATTGCCTCGCGTAATTTGAGAAGTGCCGCCTTGGCAGCACCGTCCAGAAAGGGTCCGTCCATTCAACCCTTCATCGCACCCTCAATTCGACATTCGAGTAGCCATAGCGCATCACAGGACCATTTAATAAGTCAAACATGTCTTGTGTATTTATTACGGGTTGGTTATTTCAAAAGAGCCTTTTAATTACGTAAAATATTGGTGAAAGTTGCAATGGACAATTTTGATCGTGGTTCGAATTAAACAGTGTTCGTTACATTTCTAACAAAGATGGATTCTCATGGAGTATGGACACACTGTCCATTATCTGTAAAGTGATTCCTCTTTGTTCGGCGTTGCTGTCGGGGCCAATTAGGGCAGTCAGCTGCTTCAGTTGGTGTAGTACCAATATTTTAGCTTGATAGCCCCATATCTAGTAGGCACCCAAAACAACACTACTCTGGGATGTGCACGCGAGTTTTGAATTGAGGTGAAAAAGTTCACTGTAACTCAATGGTCAAAACTTTTTTAGTAAGTTGGCATCTGTAGAAATATGCAAAAATAGAAGAGATTAAGAGGGTTTCAGGTTAGGGACTGTAGAGGAGATTGTGTTTGGTGTCTTGTTTTTTGTCAAGGCAACTAAGTGGGTTAGCGCTGCGCAGTTGTAGTGAACGAAAGAGAGGAGGATTTCAGTGATGTGTGACTGTGCTGTGCCACATCATGCACAACACAATGCTGCTTGCTAATGAGCAATTCGGAAGTGGCAAGCGAATCCAAAGATTGCTAATATTCAGCTACTGTGATCTCAGTTTTTGTTATGCTTCCAGAATGCGCTTCTAAGAATATATGCTTGATACGACAGTGTCGACTGCTTTGCAAGATTGCTGAATGAACTCAATAATATTTACTATATAGTAATTGAAACACTGCATCATAATATCACTTGCAGTGTCTCTATTAATAATGTCAGCAGATGAGCGGATGAATGACGCTCATTTTTTTATCTCTCGAAATGCTTCAGAATGGTAGGCAACCAAGTGAAAGACCACCAGGTTACCGCTTGATTAGGTATGCAAATTTGTTTACTGGCGAAACGATTAACTTGTCGATTGCTGATGAGGTCTCATAAAACATGTGATTTCGGTTGGCAAGGTAATTAAGAACTGCTCAGCTATCTGAATGCTAATGTAGCATTCACATAATTGTTCAGCGAATACATATACAAACGTACTCAACACATTTTTTTAACATGCAGTAGATAGTGCAATGTTTTTATAGTTTGTTGTAAGAATATCGGTGTGTATAACGTAACAAATACGAGGTGCAGTTGCTATTTGAAAGTGCGGTTTTACAAGTGACCTTCATAAGTTATTTGATGAGGATGAGCAAAGGTTATCGTGGCACAGTAACAATGAACTATGAGAAGAAGTAAGGAAGAGGATAAGTACTTTGTTTTTGGGAATCATACCCGTACAATAATATTCATTTCTACGCACTGCCTTTCTTTTTCCACATCGTCTACTGAAAGTAAGAATGGTTGGACAAGTGGGTGTATTTGCCAGTTGGTTTTGATGGTATTTGAATACATCTAATCGATGTGCATTAATGTATTGGTCATAATTGCCAATAGAAATGAAAATAATAGGAAATTAAATGGAACGCGTGGAACGGTAATTTTTTTTTTTTCGAGAAATAAAAGAATATTTCGGAGGTCACTGAATAGAATATTTTCAGGATAGAGTGGCATCGCATTTTGTTTGATATATTTGTACATTATTAGATAGCGTGAATGAAAATGCAGCGCAGTGACTTCAATCTGCGTTAGGGATGACAGGCGACATCAAAAATCAACATTAACGATCGATATTCCTAAGTATTTTTGGAGTATTTGGAACCTTAGTTAAAGATTTACTCGTTGACAAGTACATTTGTTTGCATTCTATGTGTTCTCTGTTTAAAAATATCTAAACGAGCAAAGGTTGCTCTCATTTACCTGGTTTATGCCCTCTCTACTAGCATCATGAATTTGACGCTACTACTAGATGGTTTTACGGGGCATATACGGTCTGTTATCCATGGGGAAACTGAATACTTTCATATTGTTGAGAGGTTCTTCCAAAAATAGCAAAAGAAATTTCACACAATGCAATGGGGCTGTCTTTAGGGTGCTGCCATTCATAGGAATATCCTTGTTTTGCTCTATTCGGGAGCTGTTTCAGCCTCTTGCGGATACGTTTCTATGCAGCGGAAGGTGCCTATATTTGAGGACTCCAAATTCTCTGTCGCAGCTTGAAAGCAAAAGTTGGGAGGGAGGGAAAAAGATTTATTTGCTGAATGAGCTATTGTCAGTAAAATTCCCGATAGAAAAACCATCATCGAAAAAATCCACTTCCATTTATTCACTATCACAGAAAGGACGCAAAGACCAACTTTTTATCGCTGGTTACATTTTAGAACGTTCACAATTTTTTAATCTATTTCGCCTGAGGAGGCACATAAAACAGTAACATTAATGTTGGATATATAGCAGAAATGGGAATCTTTATTTTCATGGATTTAATTGAACATGAAAGAATGAAGCACTGATGAAGCGAGAAACAAATAGCTTAGGCGAAAATTTTTACCAATTGTTACTTCTATGAAATTCAGAAACTACGCTATTCACGAGACTTTTTCAGATGGAAGAAAAACTGCATGGTAATAGGAGCAGTATGGAAAATAACAGGATGAGATTAGCTTGTAATGGATGAAAAAGACACCGAGAAATCGGCATGAGTGAATGAGATTCCTTAGATCAATATCAGGATTGCCAAGAAGCAGATACGGCGCTGAGGAAAAGGTCCTCGATTTTCTTCTCTTAATTCAGTAATTAAGGACGCTTTTTTCTTGTAAGGTCGTCCTCTGGTGGTTTTCCTCCAGTCTGTTCCCTCCCAGTTGTCCTATTCAGGAGGATTAATTGACCAAGTGGAAAGGGCTTCATAAGAAGTGATACAGTGGTCAGAATGGTTACCGTTTTGATTTCACGAAATGTGATTTGCACATAGTGCATGGATATTGCAATGAATGGCTGGATGTTTTTGATGGTAATCCCTAATAGAAAGATATTTTTGCTTACGAACGCGACTAATAAGAGAAATGATGAGGCAAATGGATAACGAGAAACATAGTTCGACGAGTTAAGTAATTAAAATACTCTAAAGGCGCTTATATGAGAAGCGACATCAGAGGCGACAAGCAGTAGTGGGATGTGAGAGCGTGTGTGAGGGCGGGAGAGGCGGGCAAATAGTAGCAGCTAACAGAGCCTTATGTTTCTTTCTTTCAGTGCAGCATGCGGCAGAGGTAATATGCAGAGGGAGGGGAAGAGTGCGCCTCGTGTAAACTGCCGGTTGACATAGGGGTGCACGCCCTATGCGCGAGGTGGTCTGGCAGCCAGAAAGAGCTATCTTTCTGCAGATATGATTGATGGTGGTGTTGTGCTCATTGAGCCCATAAATGCAACCACTTCAATGAACTTTGCTTCATGCTTATTACTTACAATCAACACAACATTTGATGAATGGGCTGCATGTGCGAATGCCTTCACAACATAAGACTACATTCTTGACCGAATCGCACAGTTGTTCATCGCTTCTCAGTTGATAAGTGCCACATAAAGAAACAAGTAAAACATCATTTTTGGGTCAGATGAGTGTGAAGTCCAGTTAGAATTGAGAAGGATTTCTTAATCGTTATGAACGAATGAAATAAGCGAAGAAACTTTGAATATGAAGTGAATTCATCTTTGCACCTCCCCTTCTCATTTCATTCTTTTTCAGAATTGTTGTGGAACTTTACAGAGGAAATGATCAATATGACTGCCCTGATGGAAAAGAATATTGATCAATTTATCAGTGAACTCTAAGGACACATTCACTTTCATAAAGAATTGATTAAACTCATTGATGTTCAGAAATTTCCCTCGAAAGTATTCTTTGGTAGTTTAAAGACTGATCCTTTTCCTGCCTCTTTCTTTGCATACCGTCACAACTTGGCAGAGCACTTGATAAATCCTTGATTATCACTCGCATACTTATGGTTTTTAACGTCATCGTCTACCTCTTCTGAGGAATACCGAATCTTTTTCTCCCTTTTTTTGACAAAAATGTACTTCTCAGTTTTCTATTTTACTAAAGAAGAATCTGTCGAAGTTGAGCTTCCCACCTCGTAATGAATGTATTTTGACCACCGAAGGCTGTCTATATCATTCCCTTGTGAACATATTTGGACAAGTCATTTCTATAGTATCGGGACTATGGAGTAAATGATTCAACAGTTGTGCAGATGTCGATCGCAGAATTAGACTGCTGCGACGAGCAATAGTGCAGAAGCAGTTTGCAGTGAAGCGAAAATGTGTTGGGAGATTGCCGGTTGCGTGCTGCGTGATGTGAGGGAGCTGGATTTGGAGGGGGCATTGAGTAGTGGAGCACTACTCTTCCGGTCGATGCTCTTTCGCTACCCTCTACTGACCACTCTCTGAAGACATCGTCAATTACGTGCTGCGCATTATGCGTTGCATTCAAAACATGCTTACACTTATATGGTCACTACAAAGAGGTTGAAGGTCATTATAGCGAAAGGAAAAGAGTGAGGAATAGGTGTTGTTAAATGAGTTGCCGGTAATATGAGAGCCGCTTCTTCGAGTGCTCGCATGTGATCGGCAATATTGTTGCGCAGTGAATGCCTTTCGATCAGGGAGGAAATGTGTTAAGTGTTACTAATGCATAGTTGAAGATACACATTATTCTTCGTTGAAGCATTTGGACTCATTTTGGAAACAACGCCGCAAATATTCAGTACTGTAAGGTGAAATATACGGTAACTTCTGTTCAACGATATGGGGCTGCCGTCGTTCTTGCAAGGTAACCGTACAATCCGACTACAGCTTCGGAAAGTTATAATTTTTGAGTGAGCAGAGGAGGCCCACCTTTCCGGGTTTTCTGGAGGAGGAGAGGGGGCAGAAGAACGAACCAAAAACATATTTTTGGCTGTCGAAAGGAAGAATTAGTGAATTTTGCATGTTCGTTGATTTCATTCTATGTTATCATCGATTAGCTTAGGTGAAAACCCATCTAAAAATCAGTCGCAAATTGTTTGCCTGGAATAAATCCTTGGATTTGGTTGTAAGAGGATTTTTAGCGCATCTTATTTGTGACGGTCGTTTTATAAGAGATTTTCAATAGAAATCTGTAAATGAACACTTTTTATTAGGATTGTTGTTCGCTAATATAGTAAAAGATCAGCATGAAAGATGTATTCAACGTTTTAAGCGTATTTGAAATGCATTCATTCATATCGTTTGATAAAAAAATTGTTTTATTTATTTATAAGAATATTCTTTCTTGAGTGAGGAATTATTAAATATAATAAATGTAACAGAGGAATTATTTGATGCAATGCGTAAAATAGCCACTAAATAAGTGAATCGATTCAAAGAGCACATTATTGAAATTGTTTGCAAACATAAAGAGCTTACCGTCTTTGACGTCTTCATCCATACTGTTGGAATAGCTGATATTATTGGCTTTGATGAGCCATTTAACGTTTGTCAGTAAGGTGATTATTTTTATTCAAATAGCAGTTATTTGGTTGTCTTATTTGCAAGCAGAATCGCAGTATTGTGCTCCTAGCGATTGCCGTTGCGTTTTGGGATCGTTAATTGAATCGTGAGGCACTTGAGTGCTTCAAAATGAGTTGTGCAGCTATCGAGAAGCAATAAAGATGGAAGGGAGGCAATGGAGAAGAGTGTGACACTCAATTCAGGAACCGACGTGGGAATCGAGCCAGAGAGAAGCGACAAATATGGACCGCACGGCAATGTGCTTACCCGATAAAGGAAGCGCTATGTTGACCGCATTGCTGCTTACGCAGGGAATCGCAGTCGCCCGCCGACGCGTGCTGCACCCTTCAAATTGCCGACGTAGTACTCACTCTCTCAGCATGCCATCTTGGCAGCCAACCACCACTATACATTTTATTAAGCCCCTTGATGACCATCCCCTATGCAGACTTGAGGTTACAGTGTTCGACAAATGGCGGTGGGATTAGGACATCACTGAATCGTCTGCAATCACTTTGCGCTCCATTGGATGCGTCCACCATCTCTCGCCAATCCAAACATTCTCTCTCTCTCTCTCTTTCTCTCTCTCTCTCTCTCTCTCTGTATATATACATATACATATATATATATATATATATATATATATATATATATATATATATATATATATATATATATGAAAACAGCACTTGCAAGTGTATCGGTTATGTTTGTCTGGAATGAAGGTGCTGCGAAGGGTGCAGTTTCCAGCTGTTGTTTTATTTGTTCAGCACTATTCTGAAGCATGTCTGAATTGTTTCATGTTATTGACGAATCGAAATAATGTGCACGACGCAACAAGTCAAATATTATTCATTAGATAACACAGTGTTTTTGCGCATTCCTGAGAGAAGTCTTTTGTCGGTCTCTGTTTATAATAATATCTCCAAAATATGAGTAATGTACTTTCACCGTAGTATAATTTTGCCACGAAGGGCATTCTGCATAATTGCTGCGATTATCTCAATGGTGAATGGGGGTTATTGCTAATGAAATATTAATTAAAACGAGTGAGTGATGTTGACTGACCTAAACATACGAAACGATGACTCTTAGTGGGACAGCTAAATGATGGATACACTATTTCAGGTACTCTTTTTTCCGATTGTGCATTAGAAAGCGTTCCACACAAATGGAAGGGCAAATTTTTTGTGAGCATTTTCCTCATCCGGTTTTATTGCCTTTTGAATGCATTCATCCATAAATGGGTGCTGATCGATTTTTTAGCCCATCATATATTCTAGCAATAATACGCTCAGCAAAGTGCCAGATGAATCGAACTATTGTATGGATCGTAAGAGAGCATTATTTTGCTTATTACGTTGCCTCTATTTATATTCATGGGCATTAGATATACTTCCCTCTTATATTTCTTCGCTCGCATAGTTTCCAAAAATTGCAAATTAAGAATGAATACGTGAAATGAAGGTATCAATTTGCTGTCAATAGTGCAATTTTCAAAAAAGAATGCCTTATGACAATGCAAGCAATGTGCTTTAGGGGCAAATAGCGTTGAAAACATTAATAGTTATTCGTTGTTATTATTTAACTCTAAAAAAATGGATTGGAAGAAAACATAGCAAAATAAATAAAAGAATAAATCATCATCAACGTGTCATCTAGGATTGGTGGTTTTATTCACGAGCAAATACCACATTAAGTAACAGTCAATTCCTTAGAAACATATGAACACAGCTGTGTCGCGCAATGTAACAATAAAATATTTGTTAAGAAAGAAGGTGGGAAGTGGGCATTTGTTGATGCATTTGTGTATTGCGAATAATCGCAGGTTAAAGAATAACGGGCAGAGATCACTAGCACACTCACACCTTACGTAATTTCGCATCTCATAAATAACCATTGGACGGTGCGCTTGCAAGTAATGTCACATTGCCCGCTTTGAAGAGTGTAAACTCGCAGATGTGACGACTTACCAGCTGCCACTAGAAGCGTTATATATTTGTTTTGATTTATTATGCCTTATAGTTGGTGCGGCGCTTTTATTTTAGAGTTTTGCGGAAATTGGTTGATGTAATATGGCTTCAGACACGTTAAAGTTATTTGCAGCACTACTGTTTGTTCGTTTTACCTCTATTAGGGTGTGGAATAGGATTCGTACTTTGAATCTTTGACTAAATTGTGAGGTGTTTTCGGAAGGGTTAGGGAAGTATTGCTGAGGACCATCTCGTAGATGGTGGTATCTGGAGGAAAATTGATTTTGCGGTCTTTTGACGTTTATGTTCACTTATTTGAATAGGGGTCAACGCGTATGAAATCGTTTCTCTATGTAATGTGAAGGGGGAACATTTAAAAATATAACGTTGGAGTGTAAAAAGTCTTCAACTCGTAGTATGAAACATTCGTTGAAAGAGCTGGGAAGACGTATTGGCAGCCATAATGATGTAGATGGATGCGTTTGCGGGGCATATGTGATTAGCGGAGATTTGTAGGGTTGTTGTTGGAGTGCATTGGGCAACGCATTAGAATAACAGGCCGTATAAACGTAATGGACACGTTGTATCACTCGGTGAGGATCGACTCAACTAGAGGAAGGCGATGTCGATTGAATGTAATTATAGTTGCTCGATGGGTAGCGAGTAACACAAATTATTGTAATTGAGCACAGCACTCGTGATGAGCTATTCCAAATATGAGCTATAACATAATTACTATATTGTGTAGACGATTTGGCCGACCCCTCCCCTTCTTCATCTCCACTACCACTCTTAGAGAAACTTTATTGTTGAATTAAAGGAGAGAATTGAAAAGATTTCGATTGCTGTATATTTCGTGAATATAATTGATGATGCTTTATGATTGATCATGGGCCGGAGTAGTACTTTCGGGGACTGCTAGAAAAAGAATAGCAATAAATAAGTGTTACTAAGATTGGCAGATTGAAAGGCTTGTTTTAGACAACATCGATGAGGCAGCAAAATATAAGCATTGTATTATGGCATTTGAACGCATGTAAGTGGCATTATTTGAAAGATAAAAGGCTTATGGTTGACACTGATCTAAGCACTAATCACTAAAGATTTATAGATTTGTGCAAGAATCGAATAGCAGTAATTCTTAGTAAACGATCATTTATAATGCATTAAGTGTTACTTAACTATGAAAGATTAATTCCTTTGTGGTTGTTCTCGTTCACTTCATTTTCTTTTTTCAATAGGAAGATGTTTCCGATGCTGTATTCTTCTCACGTTAAATTTATTTAGAAGTTTTTTGGGAGTGGGAGGCGTGATCGATGAATGCTTATCTGCCTCTAGTTAAAGCTGTTGAATGATGTGATCGATAGTATTACAATTATAACCATCTAAAAATATTGATCCATTTACTTACGCTCACTAGAGAAAGGCGTTAATCACATCTGGCTGTCGATAGTACCACTACGCTGTTTAAATTTTATGTGTTATACTGTATTATAAGTTTTTATGCACTTCTATATTAAACAATCTTCAGAATTCAGCTTGCTCATACTTGATACGTCTCGTCATATTTTAGGAAGTGCATTCAATCGTTGAAGATCTCTCAGTGCGTTTGGGTAATCTTGGTGACAAATGGCTGCACGCATCGGCAAGCAAACCAAAGTATTTCGAGTTCACGCCTATCGAGTTGCATGCCATAACAGAGCGGATGAAGCTTGCTGAGCCGACTGCTAATGGTTTTACGTTACACAGCTTTTTGGCCATATATTTTTTTTAAATGCGTGAGACGAGGCTTAGTTTACTCAATAACACCTACCGTTGGGTGGGAGGGCTGGGGTGGTGCTGAACAAGTAAGGTTCTTGTAAAGCTCCCGGCTGCCAGCGTAAACTTAAAGAAATGGATTGGCTGGTGAAAGGCTTGACAAATGAACTCGGTGGTTTGTATCATCGAGGTGCCACAGAGAGAAAAAATTGTGGCCAAAAATACTTCTAATGACATAATTGGATATAGTCTCAAGTTATGGCCAAAGCAAAACTAACGCTACGTGCTCGTTCGATGCATTGAAAAGTAATCGACCAAAAATTTTCGACAATGAATTCCATTCAGAGCAGACCTTCGAGGAGGCGGCAGCTGTGCATACTTGCAACGCTCATTATTGCCCTCTATCCCAATCGAATGGTAAACGTTTGCTAAAATTTAGAAATCGCTATGAATCCGCTCTCGATTGTGATGTTAGTCTTATCTAATTAGTATGGAGATAATTCAGCAGATACAAACACTTTATTCAAAAAATGTTTTGGAGTTGCAGAAATTTATTCAAATAGGAGCAGAAATAGGTATCCTCAAATATCCATGCGTCTTGAAAATCTGGGAGTATTGCAAGATTAGATTGCCAGGTAGGGATCTATGCGCCTTAACAGCTCATAGTCCCTTATAACTTTTGTACTGCTTTATGGAATTCCTTCTTTACAAAAATGAGAAAACAAGTACTATATAAAGAAAGCAACCAGTTGGATTGAGAGGAAATGAATTATTTTTTCACTTTCAGTGGGAAATGAACTAGTCTGCTGAAGTGATTTTCTTTTAATAAAAGCGAAATTGATTTCTAAACTGATTCAGCGTATCTTGTCGTCATGATGCCTTGACTTTAATTCAGAGCTGCAATACATAACGGACTGAAATCGTAACGTAAATGTGCTGCACTATCATCAAAATATGACTTCAGCTGCTTTCATTAAATGCATCTACACGAAAACATTGGCACTAATAAATGATGACGTCATATATGCGTTCAGATGACATGCAGGCAGATGTGGCCAATTATGTGGAATTTCTTCATCGAGTACATAATATCAAAGTACGGGGTATGCGCGGTTATGTGGGCACATCGAATATCGTTTGGAATTCCTTGCCTTTTAGTCTGCAAATATGTAAGAATCTCTTAGCATTATGGGTGAGTTTAGTCATTTTCTTCATTCATTTCGGTAACCAAATTCTCTAATTTCAGTTTTTGATTCATTTTCGGTCAGCTGTTGCAACAAAACATGAGAAGTTTACCGTTATCCGGTCAGGTCGAACATCCAACATGTGAACGAAAACAAAGATTTATCGAGTATATGGTTGCGGTGCAATGAAAGATGCACCAAGCATTCGTCCATAAAACAAATAATTTCAAAATTGAGGCTTGCAGAGGGTGCTGCCTCATCTATATCGGAACTCTTTGCATCCAATTTCAAGTAACCGACTGTTTCTCTCACTTTTGCGTGGGGCATAGTTGATGATGCATAAATTGCACTTGGGAGAGGTGTAAAATCTGATGCATCTGATATAATTTAATGAGAGCAGTTAAGGGAACACTTGAGGATATTAGAGAAAATTGATTTCGAAATATGCGTTCAGAAAAGATTTTCCCTTCTTTTAAGTGTACTTATAAAAGGATAATATCTTTGCTGCATTGTTGCTCTGCCTCATTGGCATTTTTGAAATTTTATTTCCCACTAGGTTTTCATTTGAAAAAGAAAGGTATGTGACCGTGCATTTTGCAATAAACACTTCACTTTCTAATACCATTTCTCTCATAAGACCATAACTAAACTGACTCACCTTCCATACATTATTCTTGTGCGCATAATTTTAATTGTTTCACGATTTCAAATCTCTATGATTCTCTTTGTCCATGGGCTAATATTTGGAGGCATACATTATATGCGAATCAATCCTTTGAAGGTGACTGAATTTCTCACATTATTAGTGAAGATTTAGAGAACTTATAATAAATGCACATACACCTCATTATGCATTGAGTGGCATATCTAAATCATTAGCATATTAATTACTTTCTGGTATTAATCATTCTTTACGTTACAGGTGTGTGATTTTGATGTGCGAATGATAAATGGTTTGCATACTATCAGGAAAACTTGTAGGCGACTTGTTGTACATTACTCGATGAGGAAAATTTCGGTAAGAATTTTTCCAAGTGTGGATTGTAATATTCGATGGTTCATCCATAACGTTTATCTAAACTTTGCAACAACTGAAATCATTTTATCGGTGTTTCTTAAATATTTTGTGTTTTCTTATCATCATTGCTTGATCGATTGCTTGAAAGTATTAGTCCCCGTACTGAATCTTGCTTTTCGAATTGGGGTTCAATTTGAAGTCAGTTTATTTATGGCTAATTTAGGAGTCAGGTAAGACATCTCATTCTTAGCTTAATCGTATCCTATGATCAAAACAGTATGTCATTTTCGTTAGTCGTTTTTATTCTCCCACTGATATCTCTTCCATCTCCTCTGCACTCTTTTCCTTCGTTTTAATCTTGCCTGAAAGGGCTTTTCGCCAGAAAGTGTTGCTAGGAAGTAGCGACAGAGGAAGTTTCTCTTTCTGAAGAAGTCATGAAATCGCTGTACGTAATCTTATTGTCAATTGTTGTATGAATATTGTTAATGCACCTCTCACCTAGGAGAACTGCCTAATGTTATATTCAGCGACAATACATTAATGATTAGTTAGATGATATGGCGAGTATTTTCCGCAGGGTGGTTTATAAATTTCGTACACTTACCTTTTGATAATGCATAATGAGGCGACAAGTTATATTCTGTCGGTTTTTTTTTGTTTTTTATCTGTGTAATTGTTAGGCTTAAGCATATTTGATGTGCACATATATATTCCTTGTTGGTATTTGAATGAAGTTTCCAGGATTTATTAATCAGAAGCGAAAGTGGAGTCCCATTGGAGAATTTAGAGAGGTGGTCTTGTTTGGAGGATGCCGACTTCTCATTTAACCAATTGGAGCAGATTGATGAGTCCGTGGTAAGCTCTTTGTAAACTGTTTGAAATTCCCGCCTAATCTCATTTATTTACCGTTAATTTCTATAGAAAAGTGTTTTCGAACTAGCATTATCAAAAATATCGTTGTTGATGGGAGATGGCTAAATTCATAGTAACCAAACTAACCTGCATCTAAGAAGAGATTTGAGAGAAGGAGCAGAGGAGTTCTATTGTTATGCTCGGCATTTCATTTCCCATGGCTGTGCTGTTTGCTTATTTTGACAATCAAGAAACAAGTTACCTATGTGGGATTCCTCTGCGTCCTTTCGGGTATATTGGATGACTCATAGAATCGCTTTTATTCCTGATTTGTGAGATTGGAGAATGCAGCTGCCCTGTGGTTATTCCAAGTTTTTGTTTGCATTCCTCACTAGCCATTTTTAACCATGTGCATGCCGCGCTGGATGGCCTCTTTTGATCTTTCTGAGCCAGCAGAGCCCTTTATCGTTCGACAAGCGGATAATCCGAAGGATTTGAAGCTGTTTAGTAGGTTTAGACAGTCATTGCCAAAGGTGAATAATTAAAGAAGAAGTGGTGGAAAAACTTATCGTTCTTATAGCCTAACCCATCGGAATTCACCAATAACTTTAGAAAGAAGCAACTTTCCTCTCGGTCATAAATGATTTCGTTCCCATATTATCCTAGAATGAAGTGGATATAGACCGTGAACATGAACTGAATTATTTTGCAGGGGCTATTGGAGCCAGTAGTAAGGATGGATCTCTCGCATAACAATTTGACAAGCATTGGAAAGCATCTGCAACACCTCTCTTCGTTATGCGAACTTGATCTCTCACATAATGGTATCGAACATTTAGATGATTGGCACATCAAACTCGGCAACGTGAAACGACTGCATCTCGCTGGGAACTGCATACGATCTTTGGAAGGTTATCACTACAGCAGATCTTATATTTTCGATGGTGCTATGTAGTGAACAGTGGTCTACTTTGCATGGGGTATGGGTGAAGAGAGGTTCATGCCCGAATACTTTCAAAAAGAACTCGAGCATCTTTCGCCATTTTCTTAGCCAGATCCCCTCATGTGACGCTATGATGAGTTGTTTGATTCATTTCTGCGACTTTTCATTCGCACCACTGCTTTTCGTGGCAGTTGTATATGTTCTTTCAAATTGACAGCAATGTTTTGTCGGCCATTCTTCGTTGAAACCATGCTAAGGCAGTCATAGTGAATAACGATTGTCTTCTAGAGGGCATTTATGTTTGTTGCGAGAGTAATGAAAGAAACCAAGGTTATATTAGCATTAAGTAGGGCTTGTTAGCGGCTGTAGACAGTTGTTTTTAGTTTTGTTTCAGTATTGTAGATAGCTCTAGACAGAAGGATCAGTTTACAATTGTAGAGCTGATGTAGGTGCTTGAGTTCAGCACATTTGGGACTGATAGTTCCGGTGTTTAGAAATTTTGATTGCCTCATTTTGGGGTTTTCAGAGTGAATTGTTTCATCTCACTTACAGGTCTTGCGAAGTTATATTCGTTGGAGTTTCTGGATCTGACTGATAATGCGATCTCAACACCAGAAGATGTAGCTGCAGTAGGAGGTTTGCCATGTTTGGAGCACATCATTCTGCGTGGGAATCCAGTTCGTCAAGTGGTCGAATATAGGACAAAAGTGCTTGAATCATTCGGCGAGAGAGCTCCCGAAGTAAGTTTTTGCTCGATTATGGGTCCTTTCTTATCAAATCGTACAGATTGAAGTCTCATACGGTCCATGATATAGAAATTTGTTTTCCGTAGATTTTTAAACTTAGAAAGTCAAAGCTTCCTTCAATACTTACTTATCATCTATGGTGCTGATCATAGTTTTTGAATTAGAGATCATGCTGACCGTTGTGCTTTGCATTCGTGTTTGGAGTTCTGTAGGAATCGCCTATGTTGTTCTAATCGTACTTTGTATTTGTCAGGGGGTAATATGATAAGAGAGAGAGGCTGCCCGTGTTGCTTTAGGGTAACGGTTCTTGGCGAAACTTAAATCCAATTAGAGATGTGAACAGCTCTATGCTTTTTTCTTTGAACCCTTCGTTGATATAAAAGTTTGGCTAGCTATATCCGTGTCCAGTGGAATCCTTTTTACATTGTGTTTGGATATGACTCATTTCATCCATGCCATCTGAAGGTGCGTCTGGACAGTCGTAAAGCCGATCAACGGGAAATGGATACGGTAGGGGTACGGCTGGCATTGAAGAAAGCTCAACGAGAAAAAGAAGAGCAAGAGAAGTTGAGACGACTTGAAATCGATAGAAAAATCAGGTAGTGACATTTGTGTGACAATTTTAGAAGTTGACAAGGTGATGTTATCACGGCTCCTTTTTCATGTTTGGTTGATGCGAGAAATTCCATTCACTGCAGCTTCTTTCCTGGATGTTTCTTCGCCTTCGGTCCTCCAAAGTGACGCTCCATTCGGTTTCTTTATAGCTATGCTGATATCAGCTATGTTGTAGTAGTTTTTTAAATATCCCTTTTTTTCTAAATCATCCTCAAATTTCGATCAGTGTTTTTTCGAAAACAATCTGTATTAACGTGAATTGCAGGTGAAGATTCTCTTGAAGAAGTTGTAATTGCCTGAAAAGTTGTCAAAATGAGTTATAAGAAGGAAAGTTATTCTTTCTGGATTTGGAAGAATTGAGCATATTTTCAAGAAAATATATGGATATTTTATGGGAGAGAGCGGCTGACTGTATTACTTTAGAAAAGCTGTTCTTAGCGAGACATTTCTTTTGTTAATGAATTGCGAATAATACGTAAGGAGTTTCGTGGAACTAAGTGCAAAACATTGCGTCGATCCACGATTTATTCAAGTTCAAATGCCACAAACTTTGTGTTGTTTCATCAACGAAGAATTTTCAGGTTTCTCTCAGGTGATGAACCGGATGTTATTAATACACGTTCGTTGTGATCGAGATTTCATGAGAAATGACACTTCTTTGCTTGACGACGATATTCGCCATTACTTGTCCCAATATGTTATCACCTGAAATTTTATTCATACAGTCCGTACAGTGATATCCATAGGTAAAATCTTCAGGAGTGAAGGTAATGGGTTTAATCGCTTTCTGTGAGTAATGATAGATTTGTGACTTTTATGAGGGAAACGGGAGTTATGATTAAGTTTTGCCTTGAAAGTTAATTTCTTTTTCAAGATTGCACTTCATTAAAGGAATCTTAACGTTTACTTCCAAAGAACAGCTTCAAGGAAACTCTCAGGTAATTAGCCTCTCTGACATATGTCTGTTTACAAAGAAAAATTGCAAAAGGCATACATTACCTCTGGTCCTACCAAAAGGGGATTGCAGTATAGCAAGTAGAGGGTGCCTTAAATGTTCGATTTTTATGCATCGTCATTTTTCATTGCAAGGCGACTGCATCTCTCTGATCCAATTGTTGTCTGCCTTATCCTCATGCCGATATCACAGCAACAACAGCAAACTAAGCCTTCTTCTTGTGGTAATTTGTTTTGCCCTGAAGGGGACAGATCTCCACTTTTGTCTTCCACTCCCAGTAAGTAGCTGGCGCATTAGCATAAATTTCACCCATATTTTCCAAATGGTTGGTTTCAGTTACAGCTTATCTTTCATACTTCTGTGCTAGCAGATTTATTGTATATTGTGGACAGAATATAAGGTGTTTGGCATGAGCTTGTCACCTGAGGGGTGGCGATTATTGACTGCAGGTTTGGTTGTGCTGTAAGTACAAATTCTCTTCTCTGTCTGTAAACGATTGATCGAAATGATGTTGTGATTTTTTTGTCTTTCCAATCAGTTGTGATGCATACGCATTTGTATTTTTAAAGCGGAAGGTGAGAGCATATAAAGAAGGATGAGAGTTCCTATAGTCGCATTATTTGACCGTCCAAATTCAAACAGTTCGATGCCAAGAATAAAAGAAATCAATTTGCACATCCCAGTCATTTATTTTTTGAAAAGTGAGTTCGGTCAAATATTTACCACAAGGTAAATTATTGTCTCATTTGCTTGTGTTCATCCTTCCGCCGTCGATGTGATTTGTGTGTTACACTTCGAAGAATAAATTTTATGCCCGTATTCACCAACGCAACAAATGTTATAGTCGACTGGGAGATTGGATGTAGCAATTTGGCTAACGAATAATGGAATAGTCAAACTATGGAGCTATTACCGCTTTCTATTTCTAGAAAAAACCAATTCTCTTTTAGTAAATAGAACGATGCATTTACGTTCGAACTGCATGTCCTTGCAGCAAATCATTTTCCTTCTTTACAGAGCAGGCACAGTAGACTGGCTTTCGAGTATTGGCATGGTTCAACTCTGTTTCTGATATCGCCGCCAACTATTTTCCATGAACGTGAAGGTTTGCAATGTTCCGTGTATTGAATGTAAGCACAATTATCATCTGTATTTCAAAGTGACTACGACCCAAAGAGCATAAACCGATCAATCACATCCCTTTATCAACTCAACAATGAATCATAGAAACAGAAGAAACTGCTCACTCGTAAGATATATCAACAAGAACACTCGAGGTAGTTGTCTGCACATCGTGCACACATCCACTTACAGCTCTTTTCAAGCGGTGCTTCCCTTATATCATTGATAAAAGACGCCAACGGGCTCACACTCGAATCCTGTCAACTCCATATTTTCGATACAAAAAATGAAACAGTCATGTCTCCTCAGATATAAGCTGGTTCTATGCAATAATCTGACTAAACTGAATGAGTGATCAATGCGCACACGCCTCCAGAAATCGACGCTTCGTTAGTTCCCTAGAAACTCCTTAAATTTTCAGGTCTATATCAATGGTGATATATTGGGACAGAAATAAGCCACAAAAGAAATGGTATATATTTCAATGTCCCCAAACAATCTTATCACCCATCACACCAGAAATGTCACACCTACACTATGCAAAAAAGTTGGTAATAAAACACAGCGAACTCATTCAATAAACAATATAAATAAATAAGGACGCCTCCTCAGGCGTCTTTCCTCTTGAAGCGATCTAATACAGATTTAGGCTTGTCATCGGTTTTGGGCTTGTTGGAACCGAACAACTCGGACTCGGCACGCTTCCTCTCCTCGTTGACCGCGAAACGCATTTCTGCTTGTACACCTTGCTTGCGTTGCTCCTGCAAGTTGGTCCCACCTCATTTTCATTGACTCAATGTTGAAATACATATTGAAAACAATCATCAGTACCACATAATTATGAAATTAATTGTATTTGCTTAAACGTTTCCTAAAATTGGTAGAAGAGTGCTCAAGAACGTCCATCTCAAAAATGCAGAAAAAATTTTTATAGTTGGGCATTTATGCAAATAAGTGAACCCTCCTTTATCACTTACAAATAGTGAATGCAAATGAACGCAGATCACTTGTCTCTACTTATAAATAGAAATAGTTCCTATAACTACCTCAAATGCTCCCGTTTTTCTCCCTTGAGCTTACTTGTATATTTTGAAAGCGATTATGAGGAAAATCGATCCCTTTCATAATAACACCCCAAATGTGAACACCATGTAAATCAACGTTGTGGGCGATGCGAAACGAAACAGATTTATCCCCTTCAAACAATCCCACCCATACAAATGCAATTAGAATCTATAATATCTATGTACTGCTCTTATGAACAAATTATGCATAAATAACAAATAAGTCGCGTATAACTAACGAAGGATTTTCGTGCACATCATACAACCATTACAACCCAAAGAGGAGATGTTGCATAAAAACAGCAATGAAAACCTTTTTGAGTGCACCACTACGACCCTTCTTCTTGTGTTTCGGTGTGAACTTCACATCCCTTGGTCTCACATACAATACATTCTTCAACCGTTCGTTTTCTTCTTCCATCAGATTCGTGTTCACTTGAGCGATTTCTGATGTATCGAGGGTGATTAGCTCCGGTTGGATCTATAATCAAAATATTCATTTTAAAAGATATCAAACTGTATCAGCAAGAATGTCGAGGTTACCAATAAAAGCTTAACCCAATAGATAGAGCCCAAAAACAGCCACTGCCTTAGAGAGAATGGAGAAAAATGCATTCGAATGCAGAGGCCATAAAACGCTCGGTAGTGGTTTATTTCCAACAATACTCATGGAAGCGCAGTTCAAAGAATATTTGCACAGAACCCTCCCATCACGACTTTACCCAATATATTACAGTTGAGAAATATGGCCACTTTCAAAATACCCTTAATAATAAATCACCCATATACAGAATCATAAATGCATAGTTTGAAGCAGAAACGCGTGTGCTGTTTTCTAGAATTATAGCTTATAGTTTTCACAGAAGGAATTACCCGAAATGAGAGCATTTTAGTGAAGAAAAAAGAAGAACCTTATCGAGAAGCTGTTTCACTTCGCGCTCCTTTCGCTGTGACTTCGATTCGTACGGATTTGCATGCAACGCATTAAAGTTCGCCTCACCACATCCTGAAAACTCGCATTACCCTCGGAAATTTCAACCGATACAGAAACAACGTCAGTTCAAGGGTACACAATTACAAAAGAATGTTGCTCACTTCGATCAAAACAAACAGGTCCCAAGCACCAAACCATTTGCCATAGAACAGTGTCGTTAGGACAGAAAAGTTCCCTCTTTAGGCTCTTCTTCATTACCGCAGCAATCCATTCATTCTGAGAGCACAATGCTCTCGTCCCAATCAAAAACCACTCTCTATCTAACTACCTAACGTTGCTGTAAACTCATGGTCAACATGTGCTTGGATCAACGACGAATCCTAATCACTGCACTCAACTTCTAAATGAACGTAGAGGAAGACATGCATCAACCACGTACTCAATGCAGTCTTTTGATATAAAACAGCACTTATCATAAAGAAATCCGACTGAACTAAGTGTGATACGAAGAGCGAGGTTGCCTGAGTCTTTCGTTGCAGTTCCTTATCTCGTGTCACTACGTTACTTGGGTCCCAAGCCTCTTCCTCAACTTTTGATCTCTTTTACCAAAAATTGTCCCTCCACATCATTAATAAGAGAGGGCTGTTACACTTCAAAAAATGGTTGATGCATAATGCGAAAATCTGCAACTTGCGAAAAAACTTCCTCAGAGGCTGCGAAATGTGCGCTTAGATCGACGATAAAATGGGGGTGGATATAGTTATTAAAGATGAATCATCTGAAGATTTTCATATTCAAATGTCAGAAACAACGATGATTACCGGGTACAAGAAGTGAAGTAAAGCCTCCTTGATGACCAACTCCGAGAACATCTTCAAACGGGCAGAAACGCAAATCCGAAACAATGCCTCTGCAGTTATGCACCAAATATGGTTCTCTTGCAGTCCCCAAATGAGCATCTGTGAAAATCTAAACAAAATGCTCTGTTTTATCGACAACTGAGCGTCAAATTCAAGAAATTTTAGAATGTATCACATGCATAATCGAAAAAACAACAGACCTGTACGCTATTACCGACAGCACAAGCGATTGTATAACGTTGGCTGAATGCCACTTCAGATAATCCAAATGGAAGCACATAAACGAATAGTTGCTTGTAATTGCGTACATCCCATATCCTGAAATCCATCAAAGATCAAATTCATTCCGCCCAATTTATTCGCCATAAAATATGCCAATACTTATTTGGGATAAATTATAAAACTTACACAGCATACTTCCCTTAATATGTGTCAACAAGCCAGAATTCAGTGGTTGCCTTCAAAAATACACGTCATGCAATTGGCACATAAACTCTCATGGACCTCGTGTGCACTAATAGCATCAAATGTAGCACATTAAATAAAGTGAAGTCATAATCAAACAACCGTCACCACAACCTCAGCCTTCGATCGAGACCAGTGGTAGCCATGTAGTTCCCCTCAACTGCAATGCCTCTCACAGAGCTCTTGTGCGCTAACATCTTCACTAACGGCTCACGTACGTTTGGTGACCACAGCTGAACTGTACCTGAAATTGAAAAGGCGATAAACCATAATGCTATACCACAACCACAACCATAAACTTACTTCAGAAGTGAATACAGCATGAATATTGAGACGTTAATTAAACGGGGCACAAAATTTTAACGCTCAATTTGCATATAGTTGTGTATATCAATACTATCGAGATTTGAATGCTGCCTGAAATTGCACTATATCAAAGTGTCCTGTGAAATTATGCGATCCATCACGATAACTTTTCTTCATTAAGCTGTACAAGTTGGCTGCTTTATCAATAAAGTCATGATCGCTCGAAGCATTCAGCCGTTCTATGGTATCCGACCCAGTAGGCAAAAGCCATGTAATTGGTGCTAAACATGTTGCAATCAAAACGAAGTATGCCATCAGCAAAAATGTTGAAAAATCAACTGCCAATTTTTGAAAATAGAAATATATCGCAGTGATCATTTTCAGCGAAATGTTATGTTAACGCTCCCAAAAGACTTCGAAAGGAATAAAGTCTAGATGGTATTATGGAGTTTAGAAAAACGATGCCTATGGCGGCAAAAAGATGAATCAGAGACATCAATTCAAAGAAGAGAGGGAGGTTCCGAACGTTTACCATTGCCATGTCCAGTATGAATGATTGCATTGCTGGGATTCTGCGTCATCACATCCAATGCCCCTTGCCGTGTTGCGAATGACTGCACCAATTTTCCTATTGATACATCCAAATAGCTTAGAAATGATGTATTCGACTGCAAACAAGGAACAAAATGAAAAATATCCGTGTTCTCCTTTCCCGATTTGCGTAACAACCGATACCTTTCTTACTACATCCACTGCCTTTTTTCGCATAAAGAAGATGACAGTCAGAAATCGCTAACACTACGAAATACACATCACGTCTATGCATAAAGCAAATAAATACTTTTGCATATCACATCTTCTATGATGTGAGAAGGAGATACTGCTATGGACACTAAGTATCAGAAAAAAAGAAATAACATAAATACATATCGTGCGTCAGTAACCTCTGTGATAGTTGATAAGCATAATGAATGTTTGTTGTTTCTCATTGGATGCAGATTACTGCAGTCGAAAAAATATGAGAGGAAGTGGATGCCTTTAAAACCATCTAATACCATATTAAAACTCACCCCTGCAACAAGAAGAAAGTGTCTCGGCAAGAATTCCATCCGTTTTATGTCATGCAACATTTTTAAACAATGAAGCTCGACACCCATATTGTCATAAATATATGTCCACCTTTTCTGTGCAACCGCATACATCGTCTCGACATGCAGCCATCTACAACAGACAACATTTATAAAGAACACTGATTCGATAATGAAATCACAACGTCATACCGGGTAGAGCAGAATACCCTTTACATAAATGCTCAACGCATATACCGATATCACTGCTAACACGCATCTTCCACAAAAGAGAGTTTAGGTGGGTAGGATAAGATGTGATCAAAATTGTGACATGCTCATACTTGTTGAAATTCTGCACAGTCGCTTTCACTATTGGAGAAAAACCATAAAAATTCCTTGCTTTCTTCGTACAGCACAGAAATGTGAAATGATTTTCGACCAGATGGAGAATGAGGCAAAGGTAGGCGGAGGGAGAAGAATGGGAGGAAGGAATAACAATAGACTAATCTGAATCGGCAAGCCTGTCAAATGATCAGTTTCCCCTAACACTGCAACTTTTCTCAGCGTATGGGCCACATTGCAAGTTTCAATCCCCTTTCCAAGAAATAGGCAGCCATATGAGAGATAGCTGCACTATGGGCTGTTTCGAATCGTAAAAAGTTTCAGAATTTCAGCCTGGAAAACGTCGATTAAATGCTGCAAGAGGATATTAATTACAAAAACCGGGCTCATATCGTTGCCGCTTTCCACTATAAAGTTTTTCAAATAGTGGGAATTTGTGTTGATGGAGAGTGTAAACGGAGAAGGTGCTAGAGATAGAACAGTTGTACATTGCAGAAGTGAATGTTTTCGAGCATAGAAAGGAAATGCCACGAAAGAAAGCAATAAATGTGCGAAAAATTGTGATAAAACAAAGAACTACAATGCAATAAACATACTGCACATCTCGTACACCCTCCATAACATTCGTTTCATTGTGTAAAGATTTGGTGAGCCAATCAAACGCGGCCACATGTCCACGTTTACCACCGATGAGAAGATGACGTCCGTTGAGAGTGTAATCGATACGATAGGGTCCAAATCGTTCTAGATCGAGATCAAAATGCTGCAAGCAGATGTGGATATTTCTGTTGGTAGATGATGCTCGCATCAGCAGTAATAACGAGATAAAAATGTTATAAAATTGAAGCAAAAACGGGAGTCCATCGGTCAATTAAAGAGAACAAAGAAATATGAGTTCTTCCATTCGCTGATAAAAACGGGGTGCCACTTCACTATGGACGGCAATTTTCACAGTGTCAAACATAGAAGAAAATTTTTTTCGCCATCAGCATAAAAGATTGTATGAAAAGAATTGAAGACAGCCTTTGCGGTAAAAAAAAATCTCGGTTGCAGCCTAGAATAAGGTGCCAACGTCAAAATGGAACATCGAAAAATGGCGCAAGAATACTTACAATGAGAGATCCATTGATCCATCATATCCATACCTCACATATATCATTTATACAGGAAGGGCCAATAGGTATGTCAAATAAAACACGATTGAAAGAGAGATACCTTTGTAGCACTAGCCATATCAACAGACGCACAAATATCCTTTTGACGTATTGTATATGATAACTCTCCATCATCGGTCACCAAGTAACTAAAACTTTCCATATTTTACAGTAGTCATTGAATTAAATGTGAAATTAGAAATAACAGCAGGTATCGTTGAACTCAAACGATTATTTTTAAACTTTCAACGAATACAATGAAATGGTTTAAGTGGGAAAGTGATTGATAATAAGGCAACTAAAAATAGCGAGGGCATCGAAATTCTTTTAATGTAATAACTGTTGTCACAGTTCTGTCCTTTTCTGTCATTTTCACTGATATGAATGGCGATCGAACTTAGAAGCAATGAACAGCAGTTGGTGTCATATCCACTCAACTATCGTTTTGATCAAGCATTCGTGTTCATAAATACGAAAGGATTGTCTTACCTAAAGAACATTTTCCCATAGAGGAAACTAAAACATATGATCAAGCAAACTAGTAACTTGTACGAATAAAAATAAACAATTAAATAATAAGAAATTCGAATAAAAATGACCGACCCCGCATCTTCACTATTAAGAATCTCAGCACGTGCCGTTTGTTCGATTCTCTCCAGAAATTTCTTCTTTTTCATCGCCAATTTCGCTTGATGGAATCCTGTACGAACATTTTTCTGCAAAACAACAACAATTCCAGCAATTAAATAAAACTCTTCGATAATTCCTTTAATTTTATTACTTGACACCTTATATTACATCGCATTTGCTTTGAGTCGGGTATTTATCTGCCTATTATTAGGGTAAATGATATGAAAATAGATAAAAAAAAAGGAATACGGAAACGAAATAAAACAATGAAACCCAACTGGATTGATCTCAGAAGCACCAGTATCATGCTTCTGTATACTACCCTCAAAGACCGGCGCATCATCTCGATAACGATCCTTTGCTATCCTTCGCTGAATTGTTCCTTTCCTTAAAAATAACAAAACAGCTGAACATTCCGAAAAAAAAGCCAAATTATCTTTTCTATGAAAATCAGTGTTCAAATATGTAAATAAACCCACAAATATTCAAATAAAACAGATAATGCAAAATGTAACCCAACCCACAATCAAGAATTGGGTGAAGGTGGGTAAAGAAAGTAAACCATGAGACTGCTTAAAGTGTTTAGTAGTTTCCACATAATCTCAGATTTATTACTATCGCTGCCCTCTCCCCCTTACTTCTGGAATGATTTTCAATAATTTCCTACATGGTACTACGAAAAGAGAAACAACTATCGAATAAAAGAAAGCATACTTTGGGAATGTACGCTCGAATTTCGACTTGATTTTATTCCTTCGTTTCAGCTTCGTCGAGATTCCACCGCTCGGAGTGAGATCCTCAGCAGAATAATTTAGTACCTCCGTTTTACCGTTCGATTCATCCATGCTTGGCTAACAAATATCATCGTTGAATAAGCATCGTTCTGCATCTTCGAAACAAGAAGGACGCTTGTCTCTTAGAGAAACGATACACGATAAAAACAGGTTGATCGATTTTACGATAACCCTGAGGTCATAAATAGGAAAGACAGAGGGCTTTCCTGGGTCAAAAAAAAGGATTGGAGAGGAATCCGAATAAAGCAAAAAAAAAGCTTACTTCCAAAGATATATTCGTTAGATTCGATAAATGTTTATCCGAAATTACAAACTCTGGGAAACGAAGAAACCTCGGTATTTTTGTCTAGAAATGATACATTTTCCAATGGGATCTCTTCACCCCTCCCCCTTCCCCTCCTCAACTTGGATAGCGCATGGCTGGAAGCGTTATGAGACACTTCATCCATTTCTTTCGACTCGGAACTGCGAGAATTTTATTCACTTTCAAGAGGGGACAAAACTTCACGAAAGCCAGATGCCGGTGACCGTTACTAACTGATCTTTATTGTTGAAGTCGGCCGTTGAATAAAATAGCCAAAATGTGTGAAGCACATAATGGAATAAGGCAACACAACCTCACATATGATACTTACTTCACAGTGCAACGCTTAAACGCAATTTAAAGCATAACGCCTACAATGAAAACATGCTGCAATATTCAAATAAACTTTAAGTGATAATACTCCGAACTTGTCCAAAATATGTCGAAAACATCGTTAGTAAACAATATTTATGACGTCATTTCCGCCTTTTTAGGTTCGAATTTCAACTTTTTCCACCATAATAGAAATATTGCGCCTATATCATAGTTGCATAGACTGCTATGGAAAAATACTTATCACGTTCAAATAATTCACTCACAATTGATGTTGGCAAATTTTGAAATGAGGCTCCTCTAACGAATAGGTGATAAAATTAAAAACTCGTTGTTACTCCTCGTATTTTAATTCATCGAATGAAGGGAATGAGCTGTTGTTGGCATAGACTTATTTTTGATGGAATTCCAAAAATATTTGGTGTCTTCCAGGATGTTCAATGTTGGTTTATTTAAAAGTAATGAGTGAAGTTTGCAGCAGATCTCTGTAAGAGTAATTTTCCTATGTAATAATGGTGGTACTCAATGAAACTAGCGTACTTTGAAGCTTATAAAACTTGCCAAGCAGCTGAGATTAAATTAATTGCCGTTTTTGTTGTAGCCTTTTTAAAAATATACGTAAAATTTGTTCCCTTGAATTTTATACAGTTTTTTTTTTTTTGCTGAGGGAAGGGGTGGCCTCACTATGGCTTGATTTTCAGATATCACTTGAGGGGATCGTGTACGTCGTGAAGAAACTTATGAATGAAGAGGGCGGTCTTGTTTTTTACGCTTATCCCACGTTTCCCACCTTCCTTTTTCCTTTCCCCTCTCCTGTCATTCCTCTGCCCCCCCCCCCCCCCCACAAAAAACTGAATGGAGAGTACCTTTGATTATATGCATTGTTTTTTTTATTGTTGTGCATTGTATATACAGTATATGCTGATGGAACGCAGAAATGTGCTCTCGGTGAATGCATTCTCATCATATCTGTTTTTTTAAGTGCTGAAAATGGAACAGTCATTTAAACGTCCGACACCGAAAGACACAGATGAAGATCTTTTACGCTTACAGGTATATTAATCAGTTTTTGTTAGATTATTTGATAGTTTCTTGGGGAATTTGCAAAAATTCAGCAATTATTATATGGGGAAAACATCAAACACTGCTAGGAGGTGATGAATTTAAAGCTTTATGGAGTTGGTTGCCTAATTTTGCAATTTCTTTGTCACCTCATTTCGCTCTTAATTCTCTAATCTTTCTGTTGATTTTGTTAAACGCTGATATGTGTTATATAACACTCTTATGATAAATGAAGAGTTCGGTTCAATAGTGTTGTGACTAGCAGCGGTGGCATAGAGAAGGGGAGCGACTTTAGACAGAGGGCAGGAGCCGATAACCGTATGCCGATGCCAATAGGCAGCGAGGTAGAAGTAGGTTGTGAAGGAGTACCACGCTCCCCCCCCCCTCCCCAAACAAGCCCGACTTATATAGCCCCCAGATATCCCCTGGGGTGGCATAAGAACACATAAGTCTGTCAATGATATTACGTGAAGAACAACAAACAAGAATCGACTGTAAATGTGACCACTGCCGTGTTAGATCACAAGTAGGTATGTTGGGTTGGGTCTTCGATGCTATACGCAACGAATGTCATTGGAAATGTTACAGATTCTAGGAAGAGGGATCGAGGTCTATTGCAGTTAAAGTAATCAGTTATAGATATGTTCATCAGAAATTCTATTTCCTCGAGAGAGATAGTGGAGCAATTATAGAGAGTTGATAATATTCGTCGTTGCATAATTCTAGAGGAACTCATTTCTGCATAAAGATCGATGCACGTTTAAGTTGATTTGACTGGACAATTTATGAGATTCTTGTGTAGTTTAGTTAGGATTTGTGGTTTACACTTGAACTAATAAAGCTTAATAATTCATGTTTGAGTAATAAATCATTGGAATTTAAAATTTAATTGATAGTAATTAATAGGATCTAAAATAATTTATTATTCTTTTTGTATGTGTTTATTTTCTTTAAATTCACATTGTTTATCTTTGAGGAAGAATTCGAGAATGCCCGATTAGAAGGCAAATTGGGCACTCAACTCAGCGTCAATATAAAAAAGGTACTAATTGAAAGTTTCGACCGATATAAAATTTTGAGTGATTTTCACACAATAAAAATCATCCGCTATTTCCTTTCTTTGATAATTCATTTTCTCTTGTTCCAACATCTCTTTTTTCATTATTTCTCATTTATCCCTTTTCGCATAAATTATTTCAATTTTTTTTTTGCTTTTCATATATTTTATTTTCCTTTTTTTCGGATTCTTTTTCCCCTATGACTTATACTTAGTGTTATATCTGCTTGCATATCAAGCACTTTTGGAGGGGTGAGTTCATTGCAGAAAAATTCGTTTTTCTTTTGCTGCTCTTGACAGAAAATTTTTAAAGTCGATGCAGATTCTTTGATAATGTTTCTCAATTCATTATAGAACTGTGGAATGTCTTCATTAAAGAGGTTTGTTCATCTTCATTTAAAATTCCAAATTTTGCAGTAACTCATTCATTGTGTCTATCCACACCCATCCTCCCACCTCACTTAGTTGGAAATTGTAAACACACTTTATCCCATATCCTCTTTCGTTGCTCACTTGGTCGAAAATTGTTACCGCCCTTTATGCAGTTATCTTCCGTTGCCTTCTCTCACTCGCACTATCTCCACTTGTACGCCCTCTTCCTTCTCTTTCCTTTTACTTCGCTCAGTTGCATTTTATGGATGCACTTGTGTTGATGTTATCACACCTTCAGATGAGCACCAAAACCAATCCAATGCCATCTGAAAGTGCTGTGGATGCGCGTAGCAAAGTTGTCGAAAAGATAGTGCATGATGCGGAGAAGAAGACTAAATTTTTGGCCAAAAAGCGAGGAGGGCGTTTCACACTCGATCTCGATGTGCTTAAGGAGGAGAATACCACACAAGTTCTCTTCTCTGTGCAGGTGTCTTTTCTACCTTCATGCAGTGTTTAAAATACTAGAAGAGATCCTTCTACCTATATTGGCTATGAATTTCCATATGATTATCGATATATTTGGGCTGACAGATGGGGTTTCCATTTTCGCGAAAGTGCGAAATGCTTTGCTCTCTATAGTGTTACTTCGTCGCTTAAAGACATATAAATGGGAATATTTCCGCTCTTTTATTATTTAAAAATGCTCAATTTCTTTAGTGATGCGAAATTGCCTTCTAATGCACAATATGTGAAATGTTTTTGCCCATTTTGCATTGCTTTTATGGATAACGATGAATGAAAGCAAGTATTCCCTTTATGGGTACCGTCTCTACTCATCTAACGATCCATTATTGAAATGCTGCAAGATATTCCACAATAGTTTTACCGATCACTCGTAAAACCAACTACCTTTATAATAAGGAATTCGTACGTTAACATGTTTGTGCTAGATGATCATCGATTCAGTGATCGCAAAACAATTTCAAATGAGAGCCACGATATTTAAAAAGTTGAGAGTTCGATTATGCGAGGCGAAATTTGATTTTTACGACTTCAGTCAGCGTTTTATTGTTCATTTTGATTGGAATTTTGGTTAAGGAAAAGAACGCAGAATATTTGGAGGGTACAGACGGAAAACCATTCAGTTTTAGTGGACTCGGCGACGAATATTCAAAAGACGACGGCTTCCCGGATGTATTGGATTTATCACGGTATACCGATGCTTGAGATTTCCTTTACCACTGTTATTCTTTGTTTATATATCTGTTGACAGAACGCTGATGTAAGGAGTGGTGTAACAGTTGGGAAAGGGAACTAAGACTTTAATAGCTTGAGAATGATGCAGAGGTAGTAGACTGCAACCCATGAAGATGGGAAAGAATATAGAGCGGGGGAAGGGGGAGAGAGGAAGTAGTATATGATAAGCATGCAGGTTGCTCCAACAGCTTAGATTCTAACGTTGACATATCCTAATGTTTTGCATCACATCACTTGGGTAGAGGAAAGTTTCTGGAAGAGTCTTCCCATATGTGCATTGTTTACATGAGACTTTTAAGGTATTTTAAACCAGATGAATCAGGGAAACTCTTTGCGAATCCCAAAGACGGTCGGAGTTTATTTGCGATCGAATTCGATAGACTCAATGGAAAGGTTGAGGGTATATTTTATTAGCTTTTAAAGATTTTTTTGTTCGCCTTTAATAATTTTTTTCTGCAGCAGTAAACACTTATATAAATCGTTTCTTGCGTTTTTTTTACCGTGCGATCGCATTAATAATTTCATCGAAGAAAGGGTGGTTTACATCATTTGATTATAGTGGTTTTATGACTGATTTGCCAGTACCGTATTTAAATTGGAAGGTGACTGGGAACTCAAATTGTTTTTACGTTTCATATTCGAATCTGGAACTTCTCGTTTAAAGTTTTGTATTGATGCGCATAACGTATGTCACCAGATTAAACTATTAGAAATTGGCTGAGAAATAAGCAAGTCGACGTTTCAAATTTCCTATTCGAACAAGTGTTTGTTCATCAATCTTTTGATCGTTATATTCCTTGAGGAAGGCATTTAGCTTTTTCAGCATTAATTTATATAATAATATATATCTTTTATAATTGAATGAAAATTCCCTAAATGTTGGTCATTTTATCGGTATCTAAAAATTATGCCTCTTTCGAAAGCAGCTTTCTATTTGTTAATGACGTTATCGTATGTTGATAAGATGTTTGATAACATTGTTTTTTATCGCACAACTTGTAATAAAACCTTTCGGTTGAAATATTTCCCAGAAACTTGGTTAGGCATCTTATTCAGTGAAATAGCATAAGTGGCATCTAATGTATGTGCTGTTTTATTCAAATTAAGGGTCTTTTTATATAGCCGCTATAATCGAGCACATTGTTCATTCAATCTATATTTTTCTAGCAGCACTAGACGACTACTGTTCGGGTCCATCGACAGCTAATAGACCGTATCCTGAAGAAAACGAAGTGGAGACAATCTCAAAGGAGAACATGAAACGAATTGAGGCGATGAGCAACGAAGAATTGCTTAATGCCCAACGTGAAATCGTCGAGCGGTTTGGTAATCTATCATTTCTTATGTATTTTCTTTCATTTATACAGAAATATCAATTTTCATATTCGAGTGCGTTAAGGAAATTTCGCTGATATTTCCACTTGTTGGGTGTTTTTCATAGCAGAAGTTATTTCATCACGGATATCCATTCGTGGAGTTGAAATATTAGCTCTTTTTGTTGGTCATAGCTCAATCTCAACAATATGTTTACCTCTCTTGTTTTCTGTTCAGTATATTTTTAGTCTCTATTGGTTAATACTGCAGGTTGATTGACTATTAGCGAATGAAAGATTGTAATTCAATTGGGGTGAACAAGAAATTGATCTATTTCCCTAGTGATATCCTTTGACATTATTCAGATCCGAAGATAATCGAATTTTTGAGGACGAGATCAAAGAAGAAAACTAATGCGAAAACAACATTATCCACTCACAAAGGTATTTCTCTTGTCGATGATTGCGTATCACTATTTTTTTTTTTTACTTAAATGTTGATTGTCAATGTTAAGACGTTACCGCTCGCATCTAACACAGCTCAAATATTCACCAATATATAAACCTCTGAGAATTTTACGAGTTATTTACACACCCAGGGTTTTTATTCGGCGTTGTACAGTATGTTTTCGATAAAACATTCTGTGTTGTTCACAATATCGGTGTAGATTAATGCAAATATTTTGTGAAGCACTTACATCTTGGAGAAATGTTGTGAGGGACGAGATTGTCGGTGTTGGTACAGTGCTAAGGTTAACTGTATTAAACTTTGATAAATATATGGAAATGACAACGCCGATACGGACTATCGATATGAATTTTGCTGTTCTAAATTTGAACTCATTTTTAATACTTGCACTGTGAATTGATAGCGAATACTTTTCTAGATCAAATATTACAGTTTAATAGTAGTTGCTTTGCATTGGAGAGTTTAACTGATACAGACGATTTGTAGACAGCTGATATTTGAACGTTATACTTGTAGGATAAGGAAACGAGAGACAAAGAAACGAGGACGAAGCTTTGAAAACAACAGAAGAGATAGCTGCCAATTTTAGACTATTTATTGAGAAAAAAGATTGCACATAGCTATAGAAGAAAGAGAAAGAAATTAGCGATAACTGCATGAATACGCTGTCGTGGTAGACCCTCTCCTTTCTCTCAGCCCTCCATTTCGAGAAGTTCTATGCTTTTCCAACTATCAAAAAGCAGTGCATTAATAATTCGACAATCCAAGCAAGCTCTTTAGGTTTTTCCCAACTTTAGGTAATCATTCAACGGAGAGATTCAGTAAATGCATTAATTGGAGTTGGTATGAGCTTAGGGCAGAAATGGAAGTGAACGAGCAGTTGTATGATCGAAGGTTTCACCCGCCTAAGGTTGTCCATTCCCTCTGTCGTTTGCACCCTGCGTCTTTATCTTTGCAATTGCCATCTGTCGGTCATCATAAAAATGAGCATATTTTTAAATCATTTTCACTATTGTTGAATCTTTATTTGAAATGCTTCATATGCTACAACTTTGAGTTTATTGTGTTAGAGGGAGTGCAGTTCAAAAAATTTGCTCTTGTAGAATCTCGGTTCAAACAAATACGCGATATGGGCAAAGAGCGAGTAGAAGAGTTCGTGAAGGAAGAACAAGAGGTTAGAAGCAAGGAGGCGGTTGTAGAGGATAAAGTGAAGGAACTCGAGGTATTTCCCACAAAAGTGGCTGCAGCAGCTGGAAAATCGTATGCTTGTGACGATAAGGATGCTGCATATACTCGTCTTGCCATCGTAAGGCATACCCTTAATTTTATCTCAAATTGCAGTAGTTTTCGTTCAGTTTTCATAGTGTTGCAACTTGAAGTTGATCCAATAAGCACTGCAACTCGGTCTTGAGTACTGCAACTTGAGCATGAGCATTACAACTTGAACTTAATTACTACGAATCGATTGTTAACATTGTGAAGCATTGCAGATTGATTGGAAGAATGGTGGGGTTTACTTTGCAATCTGCGTGCGATGGGTAATTACTAAAATTCATTTAGCGGATAGTTGCAATCGTTAGAGCGACTTCTGTTAGGTATATGAGTGAATAAATTAAATTGCATATGCATAAATAAATCTATAATCATCTACCATTTCGCAAATTGAGGTTTGGTAACGAAGCAATATCTACATAATGTTAACTATGCTTGAAGATGTCTTTGAGTAGGTTGATCTTATAAGTTGCTGACTGCCAAGAACTGCGAAAAGGACTGATTGCGATATTGTGCCATTATTTCTTTTTTTTTTGTTTTGTTTTGTTTTAGGAAGCGGTACAACTAGATTTTGCTTCGAAATGTCTGCGGCGAATCATTCCTCGTCAACAACAAAATATTGTAAGACTATTCGATAGCTTCCTCGCACCACTCGAGTGAGTCGCCTTCTTTTACGCTCACATTTCACCGCTTTTAATAATCAACTTTATATTTAAACGTCAAAGAAAAACATTTATTTAAGGAATCCAGGTTTTACTTTTTATTTTAGATAGGAGTTCATTGTCAAACCTTTTAAATACTGCCATTCAGTTGTGTACTTTCTTCTAGAATGAACTTTCAGAGGTTATGAGGGGAATGACGAACTGCTGGAAATGGCTCGTTCAAATCTGCCGGCTATAAAGGGTCTCTACCTCGAGGAAATGTTCGTTTATTCATTCTAAATCGCTTAATCTGATGTGCAAATAAGTTTGTTGCTAATGGTTTGGCGTTAATGGCAACGGCATCTATCATCCACTTGCACTACTTTAAGTTAACGGCTATATTCACTTAAATTTCGATGGGTCCTGATGAATACTATACGAGGAATTAGTGTTATGATGTCTCATATGTAAAGGTATCATTGATGTATATCTGCTAGAGGATTTCACGGATTTGCAAACAAACAAATAAAAACCCGAGTAATTGTAAACTTTGACCTGAAGTCTATTAAGCTCAAACTTCGATGTAAACTTGAGAGATATGAATTTTAATGTAAGTTTATTAATTTTCACTCCCCATTTGGGTCTCGCCTCCGCCTCCCATCAGGAGCGAGATCGAAATGAGGAGTAGCAGTCAATTCCTCACCGTTTAGACGGTTTAAACCAGTTACTGACATAGGAGGGGTGAAGGTCAGTCACTCACTCAGATGCGGAACGGGCTTTAACCCATTTCCTCTTGGTCAGGGGAAAATCGGATCTTGATTCAACCTTCAGTCGAGATCAGAAACTGTTTAATTCAGACTATTGGTTGCTTTTCTTTCTGATAGTGCTGAAACGTTACAATGTTCGATGACCATTATCCTTCGGGAATTCCGGCTTCTGTTAATCTGTCAATGCAAACAATTAAAGCCTTCCAGTTGTTCGTGTCTTCGTTGAATCCAACAAACATTGTAGTGTAATGATGTGAAAAATTTGAATATAAAATCTGCAGTGGTAATGGAACGTGAAGAAATCACTGACTGATATTGAAGCAGTCGAATCCCTTTTGTTATAGTAATAGTCGGGTGACAATTGCATTGTTTTTCTTTTTGAAATTTAGGAATAGCGAAAGTGGTGCCATCACATATCAATTCATGGATGGCCTAAACCCGGTTACAGACGGCGCGTGGACTCTTTTGCCAATAAGAAAGGTGCTGGACACTTGCCAGAAGGACTTGTGAGTCATTCACTTCATTTTTTTATGATCCTGTTTTCATTAAAAAATACCTAACTGGCTTTTTATATTTAATGGCATGGCTGACAGTCGATTTGCATTGTGATCGATTAGACATCGCTGAAGAAGCTTAATTTATGGGTCCATCCCTGCCGTAACCCAATGTCTTTAACCCCCTCCCTCTCACAAATGAAATATTTTGAGCCTTCTAGTGGCCTCGTATTTTAGCTTGTGCCCTATCCATACGCGTTCATAACGTTTGTTTAGTGAGGGTAATTCTTTGTTTGACAGCAAAATGAAACTCTGTGTTTACTGAACAGCACTTCAAGCAGACTGGTATTCTTTATTCTCTCATTATTATTTGAAGAACTCTGTTACACAATGAAGCATCCCACTAATTGATAGTTTCTCTAGCGGAAATGGGTCACTGACTTCTAAGTCGTCGTGTCATGTCTAAGTCATCTCTTCTGTAACGTGTTGCCATGTTTGAGAAATTAAAATTCAGTTAGTGCTTATTGAAAAGGACCACTGGGTTTTTAATAGAAGGTTTCACTGTTGAAAACCGCTCATTTCAGCTTTAATTAAAAAGATTGCAGCTCAGCCGCTTCACCAGGGTTGTTTTTGTGCTTACTTGCTTGCCCACCATACGTTTTCAGTGAAAGTTAGAATCAGAAAATTTGCAGCCAAGTAGCGGTCGAGGATGTGGTGGTCGTACGCTTGTGTATGTTGTGGAGCTTACTGATGCTGACCGAGAGGGGATCTTTATTCCATATGTGTAACAAGGTTGAAGATGTGTACGTTCGACTCGCTGAAATCTTTCTTATCGGTAAATAATTTGTTTATTAGTTGGCTGCATGTGAAGTGTTATTGGTTACCATGGCTTGATCCTTTCCTCCAAATTTGAGGAACGCTTTTTGAGGTTCGGACTAACACATGAACCTTGACATGCGGGATGAAAGGTGGAGGAGAAAACATAGTTGGTAAGTTGAGGTTGTGCAGGTGATTTCAACTTCAAAGTATCGTCTACAGTAATGCCCTGGATTTGAAATGTAGCAGAGGACGGATTGTTCACTGCAGTATGTGAAATTTTTTGGCCCTCTTTGATAAATTCTCGATCATATCGAAGTATTTTGAATTCAAGTTTAGTTGCTGCTCGTGTGTTTGTCTCACGTGAGCCTCCTGCAACTTGTGTTTCCATAATTATTTCGTTTTCAGGACCGGAAGTGTTCAATGATGATGTGGTAAAAGCATGCGCAGATCGTCTCTTCTGCAGTTACGTCATACCTAAGGCGAAGCATGGTGAACTCAATCTAATTGCCACGGAGCCAATCGCTAAGCTAGATGCCTTCATGCCATTGTAAATTTTTTATTTTCAGGAAATTATATCAGCTAAGTGCCCGAAAGTGTTCACATATTTACTTTAATTTTATTTACTTTAATCGACAAAGCATTCATTACGAATAGATGTCTCTTCATATCGCTTCCACTTCCTTTAAGTGAAGTTTGTAAGGTAGCGTGAAGGTCAGGGCCCAGGCTCGTCTTCTGCCCATCGGATACTGGCTAGTCGATTCATCGTTGTTCCACTCAAGAGGAGAGTTCCAACTTGCTCCACCGCCCTCGTTCCTATGAGGCCCTTAGTTGGAGTGACTTGGTACTACGAAACCAGATAGTCTGGTCGGAGCCCTCTTCAAATCGACCCCGCAGTAAACAATAACAAACGATGAATGTTCACATATTTTAGTCTCAAGTCATTTCTTCATACCAATGATGTTTCCATAAAATAAAGTAAGAATGCTTCTTTCATCTTCATATGTTTTATATATTATATCATTTAGCTATCCATGAAATTATCTTTCGATTCCATTCCTTTCCACTCTCAAACGTTTCATGTTCGTGACTAGGAAATGGAGGAAAAACAGAGATGTAGAGGAAATCTTTGTTTATTGTTGAGAACGTCTTACATTAAAAATGCTTCCTGTTTTCTTTCGGTTTTTCTTGATTTCCCAATTTTCTCCCTCTACGGTTATGGGCGAATCGAAAAGCAGTACACTGATGAATTTTTCCACTCACTTCTTTCAAAATGAGTATTCAACAAAGTTATGCTGGTCACTTTTTTGGAGGAATATGAGTGAACGAAGTTTGCAAACAAGAACTGCATATTATCCAAGCCTTTCTTTGAGTGCGCATTGCTCATGTGGTGGCGTTGACAGCAAATCGTTGTGTTGTCACACTTCTGCGGGGCCAAATCTCAGCGACAAAATATGACAGTTATCTATCAGTCTTTCTTTCCCTCCCCCCTCCCCCCCCCCGCCTTCCCCCTTCCTGTTACAGCACCAAATTAGATGGATTGCTTTATGTCGCATTATCGGCTGGAATCGATTTGCAAGTCGAAGTGAGAAGTTTTTAATCGAAATGATATTAGGAAGTTGTCGATTGCAGCTATGAAGACCTTATGCGGCATTTTGAAGAATTCGCTGTGGGAGATGAGCTCTTCTCATTGGTATTACTCATCGGCGCTTATATGAACTCAACTCTTATGGATTCATTGATGATGAGATGTGCCTTATGGTCTCCTGAAAGGAAAATTATACGACAAATGACGCTTGGCAAAGGATCGGCTGTAAGTTATGTACAATTATTTTGGAATGCATGGGAACTACTGAAATCACTGTTCCCCTTTCATCTATTGCCTATCGTTTTATTTCCGCAGAGGTTAGATGGCGTCTCTGAGATCGCCTGAATGCTTGTGTGACCTATTTTTGTCATCCTCATATTTAGCCACCAAATATTATTATGTCTTTTTAAGTTTGCAGAAATTCGATTTGCCTCACATATTCACCTTGTGCATTCTTCAATAGCTTGCAGAGATATGTGCATTTTTTATGGCTTAAACGAAAGGAAATCCTGCAGAAATGAGAAAGTCACTAATATCAGAGCAGGACAGCGGTGGTTGGTTTACTAAGGTCCAGGATATTCGAATTCAGGATTTTTTGCTGCAACATTTGACATCTATGCGAGACTATTGGAGCGAGGAGATGGAGGATCAATACTATGCTCAATATTCGCAATTGCTTGCAATGTATGCGGCAGCGATTCGTAACAATGAAGTGACTCGTGATCGTAATCCACTCCTCTTTGAAATTGCGGCCACCGAGCTCGGTTATTTCGTAAAGAGGCACTCCAAAGGCGATACGCAAACCAATCCGTTCATTGTTGGTTTTTTTAAATATTTATTTGAAAGTTCTTTTTTTACTCATTTTTTGCTAATCGTCAAATAATTTGCACCATTCTCGATGTTTTTGAAAGGCAGTGACTCGACTCTCATTCTTGCTTAATGAAGTTAAGGCCGTTATCATTTAAGAGTGCGAATAGTTTCTAAGTTATTAAGGTTCAAAGGCCATAATATAGCATGAGAAAGTATGAGATTTTTACTCTGCTGCTAAGATGTTTCCTTTCGCTTGCAGTCTGACAAATTTATAGAATTGAGCTGATTGGAGTTTAGAAATATGCCATGTGGCTCGATGAAATAATTATTTTCCACACCGCTTAATAATGAATGTCTCATTACTCTGCAAAAACATTATTAACCTTTAATTTGATCGTTGCCAGCGATTTACTGCATTGATTGCTTGTGATGTATTTCAGATTCTGTTAATCCTTTTTTGTGAATGTTTTGTTAATTCAGTTGCTCTTAGTTTTATAAGTTGCCTTATAGTGATATATGGAGCTTTAACCTGTAGGCTGAGCGATGCTGCAGCATTTCTTATGTGTGCATAGAAATATATGCATACCTCATGTTTGCTTGAGGATTTCTTATATGTAGCTTGGGCGCAATATTGTTGTTTGATGGCGGAAAACTATTGCTGAAGTAATATCGCATTGTAGGATCGTGAAAGGATCAAAGAATTCGATATACTCGTCGATATAATTCGAAATGTGGTCGCCGGCAGATTGCAACTGTAAATTACAGAGTGCGCTTGCAGATGTAAATTAAGCAGTATTGTAACTGTTCAGATTTTTGTAGTTTTTGTTATGGAATTGTTTCAACACATACGAATGTCTTAACGCATATCTTATACTGGCGAAAAAGTCCTCAGTGATAAGCGATTTAAGCGGGTGATACGAAAGGTTGCTTAAGAGTTGAAAAAGGAATGGTTAATGTGAAAGGGGAGGAGATAAGGCGAAAGGTCAAGCTCCGAATTCTTCTCGCCAACTTACGATCCATCATCCTTTATCAGATACTGACTGTTAGTCATTCTGATCTGTGATGAGGGAGATAAAGAACTTATCACTTCTAAGAATATTAGTTTGAATATTAGTATTTGGTTAATCATAGAGAATCAAAAAAGAGATTTCGAGCTCAGTAGGCTAATTAAAAGCAGATGCAAGTAGCACCGCCAATGTTTGTTGGGTTAAATGCGGGTTCCCTCTTCACTAATGTTTTGAATAAAACCTCATTTTATTCTCTCTGTAAATCCCTTTGCACAAATATGTGTGCGTTGATTTGTGAATATAAAGTTTGGAAGTTCGGTTAAGTTGGAATTTGTCGAAGTTCGTCTTTATTGTGAATAAATTAGCGCCTTACAGGTAAAAAAGCTTTTCCGAGGATGAGAAGGCACATTTATATAATATTGTTGGTTGCTGATATAGGAAATACTTTGAATGGAAAGCAGAGCTGCATTGAATGTATTGATTAACTGGGAAATAGCATTATCGTTATCATTAAAATTCGAAAAGCAATTATTCATGAAGAGCACTTCGTTCTTCGCAGAAAAATGCAAAGGATTCTTTGAAGACATGAAAAAGGAAGCAATTAATCGTAATTGTTCCCATTAAGTCTTTGATTCGTGACGTTTTTGTGTTTGACAACGAAGTGGGAAAGAAAACATTCAAAGTGTTTTGTTTTCTGTTTATAGGCTGCGGGGCTTCTAATGTTTGCACTCTCTTGGAATCGTCGTTGATTCGTTTGGGGAACGTATATAAAAGAATGATTATCGAAGAAGGAAATTCGTGGTTTTTGTTCGGGAGGTTAACTTTCCGGATGGCTATGGAAGATATAAGCAAGGAGGATAAAGAAACGATGTCTTTTTCTGTTGACAACAGTATTCACCTCGTTATCTTTAATCTTTTGGAACACACAATGAATCATTAAATGCCGCAACAGCATTTCCATTGCCGACATCGTATAGGAACAGTTTGTAAAAGAGTTAATAAACTATGCCTGCTAGAAACATTCATTGCGTGAATATTCCGCTCAACAAATCCTTCAAATATTTCATCGGTGGAAATCCTCATGATTTTCCTGTGAGATGTTCTTTGTTTTATACCCATATGTCGGATGTGCAATCACCATCTGGATATCGCATTTCATGTGCATAGAACGGTCCTCCAGGAATGGCGCCGAAATCAACAAGAAATTCCTCATCGAGCTTGAGCCCTCCCTCGTTCGTATTGACATCGATTTTAACCATCCTCGAGCCAGTCCTTAAGCAGATAGATGCTAGAACAATTGCTAAGAGTTTCTTTGCTGTCAAAATATCTGCTAGAGTAACGGTGTCAGTATAAATTCGACCATACGATTTAAAGGCGTAGTTACGAAATAGGCCGATTGGATATGCCAGTAGCTTACTATTTGAAGGATGACATCCGTTTTACGCATCGATATCTCTTTTCCTTTCTACTTTTCACCAATTTAGGGAAATATAAGTAGTGTTGTCATTTTGGTGGGTATGTGAGCATATCTTGATTTCGCTTTCGAATAGTTGTGCTTTCAAGTATAAAATATTGATGTTACTTTTTCATTTTTGGGTAGAATTGCTCATCCCATTTACGAAACAACGAAGTGGTGACGTATAATCGTTTGCCATCCAGACTCAGCTGCAGCATCTGAGGACCTCCTTCTATGCGTTGACCTTTCACGTATCGCGCTGCCGGACGTTCCTTAAAGATTATTCCTTGTTTCACATGGAAAAGTGGTGAAATCAATCTCTATAAAGCCGAATGGTACACGCTCAGTTCAGGTATTAATATAAATAAATATATATATATATATATATATAAATATATCACTCCTTTATTAGAGCATATTAGTAACAACATCTCATCGAAGCCATGATAACAGAATATTCATTTAAACTACTTATTCTCTTTAATGCGGAACTACCAACGCGGAAACATTTTTTAAATAAATCTCTACTCAAAATGATACAAAATTTTCGGTGTAATTTTTCGGTGGTAAAATAAATCGGCTGTTCTTTGATGAATAATGCTAAGCACTTTTCGGTGTTTTTTTATTCCTACAGAAGTATGCGAAAAGTAGATGGGTCAACTTTCATCGAAATCCAGTAATAGAAAATAACCTCGAGTTCCGGATCGTTCTTTACGTTCACCATCGTCTCGTCATTTATACTACCTCCAATAAAGACCTGCAAGATAAATATTCTTAACTAAATTAGCTTATCGTTCATCTGATAGCGAACGGCGACCATGTTTGGACGTTTCGAGGCAAAATTTGCATTTATGCTAAACGATAAAACCACCGAAAGAGAAGAATAATTAACTTTACTGTCTTTCCAATTCGCCCTAATTGAAACGTTTGCTTTTATTCATGAACGTCGAGAAATTGTAAATCAAGTTTTCATAGCTTAGATATCGTTATTAATGTCATTTAATCAACAAAGAACTGTAAAGAAGAGGCACTCCCGGATACATATTATAATAACAATAATTGAGCCTCAGTTTTCAACACATGCAGGAAATCAGAACGAAATCGCTGCCGATAGTTGATAGGCTCTTCAAAGGAACCACTTTCAGAATAATAGGAGTGCTTATGCCTAATATGCACTTTATGGCACAGAAATAGTGCAATGTGCATGCAAGATATCATTAAATTAATCCAAGATCATACCTGCCCAACAAGTTTCGGTTTGAATGGATCTGATATATCGTATTGGCGTACATCGCCATGTATCCAACATGAAATATAGAGGAATTTATCATCCATAGATATTAGAATGTCGGTGATGAGTGCCGGCATCTCGGAGAACATCCAATTTTCAACGGTCTTTGGCGGTATTACAATCACCTTCTCCGCCGTGTAACGTTCTTCATCCTGCAACCTTTTTATGTATAACATTTGTTCTGAAAATATGGCGTGTGGGTACCTTCTTAACAAGAATAAATGTGCAGCAGAATTCGCCTCACCATTCTCCAAGTTGGAAATAAGTAGTTTGCCGAAAAACGTTGTGGTTTTATGCTTCTGATTTTTCTACATCCAAGAAATGATGCAATTTCGTTTCGTTTTGAATATGCTCGATGCGGAATAACCTGTCAGTAGAATGTTTGACTCACCAGTCTTCTCACCGTTCCATTTCTAATGTATTTCTATCATTGTTGATTCCTAACTCAAAATTGGACGATTTCTCGTGTTCTCCATTTTCCTTACTTCCTTGTAAAGATCAGGAGTTAATTAATCAAAGAATTTAATTTTCGTTTATTCCGTTTAATTTTTATACGATGTGAAAAGATGTTCTGTGCCACAAAATAATAAATGAAATTAAATGAGGTGAAACGTTTTCAACACCAAATACGAACCCTCTGGTACTTCCGCTACAGATCTACAACATTTAGCGAATATTTGAGAGCGAAAGCGATGGTAGATTCTTTCATCTTTTCATGTTTGCCATTAATTTGTTGAAGGAATTTGAAAATTTCGTCAGTGAAAATCCATTTTCAATATCAAAGGAAATGGGAGAAGAATGCTCCTAAGGGAATGATTTCCATTAATATCGCCAGGTGAAGAGAAATCGAAACCTGAAGTTTATAAATGTGATAAACGGTAGAGCCGAGAGCCGTTCCAACGAAGCAATGGGTCGATGTTGGCTCATGAAGGAAGCGCACCTCAAGCGGTACAGCTCCATAACAAGGATCCAATTCAATCGACTGTTTCAGTACATGCTCCTTCCAATCCCAAATGTGAATTTTACTCCCATAAAGGCCTAGAATATTTGCATATGACTTTCTTCAGAAGAAAGTTTACAGAAAGACAAGCTGGTCACTCAACACTTGCACACTTCACTTTTTTCAGTTTTTAGATGCAAATTATCTCTTTTTCATTTAATGAGGAAATTGCAAACTTAGAAAATGTGCACTTATTCCGCCCTCATATTAGAATCCCATCGACGTCATTCCAAATATTTTCTTTTCTATAAATTTGCCAACAAGCCCATATTTTCATCGCCATTTATTGTGTTATATAGGGAAATCCTCTTTCACCTTCCTCCCTTTTATTAAAGCGACTGGTTCGAAGGACTGACATTATGCAAATCAGAAATAAGATACATGCGGTGGTCTGACATATGCCGCAATAGCGCAGTGGTTGTACTCGTGGCTTACGTGCAAGATGCTCAAGTTTGACTATTCCACTATCCAAACGTTCTGACACATTGACTACTTGTCAGAGTGGATTTCACGGTGGAGATATAGACGGGGCGCTGGAAATGATGAGCCATCCGTCCTTGTTGGCGTTTACCAGTTCAGCATCCCAACAGGCTTTTGTACCTCGCGTGCACAGTTGTGGCATAAGAAATCACTTCAACAAGGTTGAGTCTTTCAGTTCGGAATCAGCGTCTAATTGGCACTAGAAAAAATCGGTCATCCCCATATACAAGTCTACAAATCCTTTTTGAACGTATGAAAGTTGGTTACTCAAGTTGAGATTTTATCAATGTTATAGGAAAAAGAAGGTATGAAAAACAATTTGTAACTGCGGCATGAAAGTTGAATGCCTGAACTGTCATTGCAAACGGAGATTAACTCAAATCCAGTGGAAATGAGATCCACAAATTGCCATTCCAGTCTCCAAGCGACCGCTTTAACCATAAGAAACCCTTTGGTTCTGAAGTTCTAAGTTTTAATGCCAAAATATTAAAGATTCTCGAACCGATATGTAAGTGTAGATAACCTTGTTGGACGTGTTTCATGTTAAATCCTTGTTTGATGGCTGCAGGAGCTCCCCATTCACTGCTGATCATAACGTTCTGTCGTGGTTGATACCAAAAGTCGTAGTTGAATTCTGGTTTCTTCGAACCTTTCGCTATCCATGTGCCAACAGCGTCAAAATTTTTGCCATTTATAACGAAGAAGTCACCTGAAAATTCTTTAATGCGCAGATTGCTTATGGATTGTTGAGGTGCAGTGCTAGCTTCCATTCATTTTGCATCGGTTTAATTTCCAATTCGTCGTTGAAAACCCATAAAAAAGGATTTAAGAAAACTCGAAGAAAACTGTCAAAAATGGTTGAGCCACATCAGCTAAATCGTGGAGAAGTCAAAGATTACGCTTTTGCATGCTAGTAAAGGCATAAAGATGAACGTGAAAACGATGTTGAAATATGTCGAACACATAGGTTTCGTCAACATTAAAAACGAAGAAAAGACTGAAATAAAGGTAGTCTTTTAAGCTATAATCGTAATCACTATTATAAACTTATGAGAACAACAAAAGAACATGGCGAAAAGTGAATAATACATAATTAATGGAATGGAAAATATACCAGTCAAGATTAGGAGATTTGTTCTAACCTGGATTTCCTTGTGATGATAAGCGGATTTATCGAGTTCTTTTAAATTGCATTTCATAGATCCTTTGTTGGTAAGTGGATTGAGTAAAAGCGCATATATATGCATATAAGATTAGAGCATCGGAGATCCTTCCAACATTTAGTCATTATAACAAGTCTTCTTTTTATTCATGGAATTGTGCACACCATTTTAAAACCGATAATTTCTCCAAATCACACAAAATCGGTAAATAAATCTATAAAAGAGCATTTACCTTTGTGATTTCCATCCGCATCGCTCAATGTGCTCATCATAATATTGCCATCAGCAAGACAATGCGTCGTATGAGGAAAACCAACATCGTGTGTGAACGTTGCATCTGGTTCCAAAGTCTTCAATAATGATATATCATTTGTATGAAACAACGAATCCAATTTGTTGCTGTTCTCATAAGCAAACTTTGCACTTCACTCGTTTATATGAGACTATTTCAAATTACTTGAGGATATCCATTCAAAAATAATTTTCATTGCATGTGAAATATGCTGGCCAGTCGATGTTAGCAATAAAGTTGAAGCATCAAAAAACTTTTGAATTATCATCCTAGTTTTTTTAACTATCGAAATTTTGAAACAGCAACAATCACACTGCTTCGATATCAATTTTCATAGGAAAATTCCACCCGTAGTTTTAAATGCTTTTAAAAAAAATTGATTAAACCTTATAAAGCTTCAGATTGTTAGGATCCAATGTGTCAATGAAATAGATACGAGACGAAAGCAAACAAGGCACAACAAGATGAGAGCGCTTCGCATTTTTATCGCCATAACAGCTCGAACAAGCATTCCATCCTGAGTGGTGCACTTCATCGCCAACGTTTGGCAAATCCACACGACTGATCACCTAAACTTAGCTGCGCCGTTTAAAACATATCCTGTGAGAATGAATTTGCATATCTAAAAAGGTTATTTATTTTGCACGTATGTATTCGCCGCATACCATCATAAGCAACTATTTCCCATTTCTGCATCAAATTTGATGGGAAGAGAAACAACAGTCGCAAATATATGATTCTTTGAAGAGATGATGCACAATGAAATGATAAACAAGCACTGAGAAAGCTGCTGAATACTTTCATAAAAAGCATGCGGAAAAAAATTTTTAAGCGTCATTTTAGCCTTTAAATCCGTTTTTTCTACTGCCCAAGTTCCATCCTTCTAATACAAAAAGTGGCAGTGAAGTTGCCAATATCTCCGAATATCTTTTAATTCTTTTTATCGAAAGAATTTCCATCTTAAAATTAAATAAAATTCACTGAATGGAAAATTCTGAAGACGTGCATAATTTAAAAAATTGTGCGAGAGCAAATTATTTAGATTTGATGATTATATTAAATCAAATTAGAGTTTATTTTCAAATATGGGTCGAATTGCTCGCCATACAATATGCTGCCTATATAAAATGGAGCCTTTCCGAGCTCCCGCAAAACTCAAAACAACCACAGAGATTGAAATAAAGAACACGAAAGCATTAACCTTGCAAAATGTCGGGCTAGTAGGATCCACATCAACAGATGCAATGATGTCAGGCTTTGAGAGGTTGGTGTTGGCGCATGTCACAAAAAGAAACTTCTCTCTGGGACCATTAAAAAAAGCATCCTCGGGAGTAGCATAGCCCGGACCTGAGCAACATCGCTTTTTCAGCTCGCATGCCAACATCATCGATTCTGTAAGAATGCTACCAGAATTAACACACAAATGCAGCTTTCCTCGATATTGTTATTATGTTAACAATGGCCATTTATAGCTATGAACATTGGATGCAAGGTAAATAAGTTGACAGCAAAACACACATCACTACCATGAAATCATTCAGATGTGTGATGCATTCTCTTTTAAGACGATGGCGACTCAAAAGTGGAACTAATCAAACTTTGCTCACAGCACCATCGTCACTAGCTAGTTAAAAGTATCTTATTTTTACTTCAATGAGCAATACACTCCACTTCCGTACCAATGTCATCTTGAAAGAGGATTATCTCACGCATCATCAAAGAAACACTATGCACCATAAATGAATGATCTTTTCGCCGATTAGACAAATTCTAAAAATTTATTTAAAACGACTTCGAGTTTTTTTAAATAATGTCATAGTAACAAGTGGGAAATAACATTAAATGGTTGAGAAAATCTGAAATTGAAAACATTGCAGAGTGAATGTCACTGTAACAAACGTTATAAGAATCAACATAGAACGATCGGGAAAACTCGTTTCTCAGTGTTGATTCGGTATAAAGCGCTGAATTTTTGCACACTTCGAATGAATAAAGTGAATGATTTTAGTAATCGATCAATAAACTGCAGTGAAAACCTGCAATTAGAGATCATTCGTGCTCTTTGGATGGATCATTTCTATTGAAGCAATTATCTATGCTATAGTGTTACCTACTTGTGCAGATTCGTTCGTCGAAAAGGAACTAGCACAAAGCTCAAATGTTTAATTTTATCCTAAATAATACTAGCAAACAAACTCTTCAGCTCTTTTTCTCTCTTGTGCTCTTCTCTCTCTCCCACCTCCACATCCTCGATCCTCACCTGTTGAGGGAACAATGTGTAGATGAAGAATGTGCATAATGAGTAAAGCAAGAGAAGGGCAGTACTTCATAGAAATAATGTAATGTTCAGAAGGTGACTTTTGTATGCATGGTAGGCAAAATAATGAAAAGTATAAGTTGCAGAAGCACTGGAACAATTAACTTGGAAAGGGCAAAGCATCAAGGCAATACATGGTTCTTTCAACCGAATTGGACGCACAAAATGAGCGACCAAAGATAGCCAGACTTTGCATTCAACGATGCCAACATTTATCATTAAGCAAATCTTTGATGAACCTCAACACATTTCGATGAGGTATCATTGAGCGGAAGGCTTTACTTTACAGGAAAAACAAAAAAACGCAAAAGCCGACTTCAAAATTTTCTGAAGCTTAGTCGGTGCTGCATTATATTTTTTTGGGGCTTGAAACGGCTAACATTCTTAGTGCAATGCTTCTCGTTGTAGGGATCGTTGAATTAGATGTGACTATGAACTAGATACGATCCGTTTCTTTGATGCTTGTTTCAAGGAGAGAGTTGAACAATTCATCGCATATTCAAGGGATGGAGCATCTCGCTCTCATAACATTGTTTTTTTTTTTTCACTATCGCTTCGAAATGAAATCAACTCAAGAGCCAATGCTTCATGAAGTGGCTTTTTCAAGTGTTCTATCCCGATGATATCCAATCCCATATAATGAAGTTTCTAATCTCTTATGAAAGCATCACTAAATCATTGAGAGAATATAAGCTTTATTAGCATTGTCAAACTAGAGAATCCTTTTGACATCTGATCTGAGCTCAAATAACCAATGTGTGCGACTGTATGTGCGCAAATTTGTGATGAACGACACTTATATTTCGGCTGTTTAATGACGTCATTGAAGATCATTTCAGAAAGCAAACATTTGTTCAATTCTGTAGTATGTGTAAAGTGTTTTCATTCCTTTTTCATCTATTATCTGAAGACAAGATGACCCCAAGTGGAAAGAATACAAACATTCTCGATTATAGCATATGTTTTCATTAAAAACCAACTGCTAGTGAGAGCAAAATCAAAGAGGTGTATTCATGGTTTGGATTGATCAGATTATAGTACCAAAAAGTGTGTATGAAAATCGGATGTGAACAACACAAGAGAGACTCAACAGTGAAGTAGGAAGCTCAATAAAGATTTCAAATTTCGGAGAACTACAGATGTGCTTTAAAAATTTTCAAAGATTGAACTAATTTGCCGAGAACGAAAAAAATGTTCATGCGAAGATAAATAAAAATAGCGATCTATAAAAATATTAGCAATATTCCTACAGAAAACGAATGTGCTCTAAGAAGAGAGGGAAAGAAAAGATGTGGCGAACAACATCAAATATTTGTTTATAACCTTATAAATGATTGGCCAGGTAATCAAACAACCTGATTAAACGATGAACTAAAAAGCTGTGAAAGAGCTACCTTTAAAGCAAGCATAAAAAATATCGACTTATGTAATTATTAGGGTGTTTTCATGAAATGCTGGTTAGCGAAAAAGTAATTATATATCAATGTAAATTAGTGGAATATTTTTACGACACCTTTTTATATTACCTAGGAGCAACAGCGCACTGTTGATTAGGTGAGCCATGCATATTTAATGCTATATATATATATATATATATATATATATATATATATATATATATATATATATATATATATATATATATATATATATATATATATATATATATATATATATATATATATATATATATATATATATAGGTATCTAAATAAATAAGGAAATAAAGATGTTTAAGTTTGCAACAATACCCCACATGTCATCATTAGACAGATGAATGCATTACAATATTTCTATAGACCTTAAGCTCTTCATGGTTCGAGATTATGCAAAATTTCGAAGTAGCTTTCAAGGAAACATCGACGAGATTAGTGATGAGAAGGAAATTTATTATTTCAGTTGAATTTAAAAAATACTCTATAGTAATTTTATCTGAAGAGTGTTTCGCATTTGCTTCCATATTAGTATTAGTAAGATCGAACGATATTAGAAGAGGAAAAAGCTCAATTATTGACCAAATTAGATAGTTGTATAATCAATTAGATAATATATCTGTTTAATTCTTTTGCTTGAGCTATTCTTGCGCTATATATTTTGGGCTCTAAGAGGTGGAAGATTTAACAAAGAAATTTGCTTTTATGGCACGTTTCGTTGTTACTCACTGCGTGCTACTATAAATGTTAATGTGTTATATTTTCCTATGTTCTTTTGCATTGTAAAACAACTTTTGTTTCAATTTTCTCGGCATTAATTTTTGCTAATGAATAATTATAGTTGCATTCATTGTCCTCGAATAATAGAATTGCATCTTGTAAGCCGCAATTTCATCGGTCTATGCGTATCAGATAATCGTAACGATAGAATATATCATATCATCGCCAGCAATAACTCAAATGTTACATTTTTTGCCGAATTTAATACTGCAATGGTTTCAACCGAATAAAACGGTTTTATGCGCCAAAAATCGATTACGGTAACGGCAGTAACGTAGTTGCGCGCATCACAATATTGCACATAATTATTGCACATTGGCTTAATAGTTAAAGAAAGGACACCCGAGAAGGCGCATCTGAGACACATATGTAACATTCTAGAGAAGACGCTAGGATTGGTGGGCATAGACGATCGGAGAAAATGAATTCATGGAAACAACCTCTGTGTGGCACATCAACAATTACCTACTAGTAATACATTGTACACAGGCACACGAGGAACAAACAAAGAGCACAGTAAAGTACGGAGGAAAGAGATTTCGTGAAAACGAAGAGGTAACAGATAGGGATGAATTAGTTGTCTGCTTTTGAGATTATGCTTTCTTTGCAGGCCGTAGTAGGCATGAGACGATGACAACAACCACTGCTACAACTGCTACGCCAAGTGCCATAAGCACCGATAAGCCCATCGGTGACATGCAGATGCCTTCGTGCATCGGAGCGAAGACCACCTGCTTGCCATAATTGTGCAATGCACGGTGCTGGAAGTCAACTGGCAAGGCAGATTCCTGCAAGTTTATTTTTGCATATAATCCTTATTGGGTTAGTGTTTTATGATTCGATTAGAAGTAATGCTGGCCTAAAATAGTCTTCAAAAACTTTCCAGCCTCTGAGTGTATGCTTTTGGCTGAAAGCTAAATCTCAGTCAACACTTTGTAGTTTTCGGTGTGTCGTTTCGTAAAGTCTACTGAATGTATATATAGGTGTTTTTTATCCAGCTAAATAGTACAAAAATTTATAATTATTGCTTGATCGAACTAGTGGAATGGATTAAATTTAGCAAAATGAAGTCCCTCGATGGGAAATCTGCTGAATGGCGCATCAACAGAAGACTAAGCTTGCCTGGACAACTATTTTGCAAAATGCTTGTATTATATTGCCGAAATATATATCCAATTTTTTGACAACCTTTTAGTAACCCATGGCTGAGACGGAAAAAAATGTTGACACGAAACTGTCCAAAAGTGAATGCAAGGAGCGAGAGGAAGAAGAACAGTCAGATGGAAGTGGCAATCGGTTATATTCATAGGTGACCTTTGAACCTTTTGTTCTAGATTTGTTCATGAACTTTTCACCTCATTCGAAGGTACTTATGACAATGCAGTTTTTCTTGCCGACTGTTGGCCTAAACTCATTGCAAGACAGGAAATATTAGTTGAAATATGAGGATAGAGACTCGTTGCTACTTCCTTCTAACAAGTCTTAATTTCAAAATTTAAGTCCCTAAGATTATTGCCAAACGATTAAGCACCAACCTGGTCTGAGATATCGAGGGTATTGATATCGGTACGAACGTCAAGGGTGTTGTCGTCGTAATCGGCCTGCCTCTTTTTCAGCAACCGAATTTGTGCGGGCTCACCGGCCTTCGATGATGCAGCAATTCCGCCGGCCCCAACTTTAACAGCTCCGAATCCAGCTGGCTCTGTGCATTGAGGTCTAGGGCACTCTGCATTGGGCTCTTTAATTGTTATCGAGATCTGACACTGATAGAAGAGCTGCGAACGATCTGCGTATTTGTATACGTGAGCCTCCTGAAAGCCTTTGCTTAATTTTCTGAAATACGAAGTAGCGAGCTTTGGGAAGGACAGTGTTTCAGTAACTATCCAGCCTATAATTGCATCTTCCTATATTTATATTATTTAAATGTTTTTTTGCAATTACTGTTCGAGAAAGAAGCAAGCATTTGAAGGGCTTTCAAGTAAGTTCACTTGTTTCCAAAATCAAGACTTTGTGCTAAATAGCAAAAACAGCTTCAAATTTTGATAGAAACCCACCTGTCCGGCCATGAGATCAGTGGGGTACTCGAGATTGTTGAGAAGAAACTTGTCGAGGGCGCATCCATCAGCATTTAAAATTTCGATGGTATCACCTTTGCCATCGTCAACAGTGCAGGAATGGACCACTGCGCAGAAGGTATCGACAGTCTCCGAATCACACGTCCATTTGTGGTACACTTGCTGACCAATGGTCGCGAATTGAACTGGCTGTCCAGTTGGTCCACCATCCAGAATCTTAACCACCAATGTAATCACTGTGAAGTGGCAATGAATGACTTAACAAGAAATATTTTTGTAAGTGTCTTTAACTCAGTGACAGTCTTTGCGGCATGCATTTCTTATCACGTGACATTTGGTTCGCCTTGAAAGATTGAATGCACTAAGTTTCTAATCCTCGTAATAATTGAAAGATGCAGGTTAGAGAGGGCATTGTGGTTTAAATTTAAGTGAAGCAAAAGTATACCTCGTATCGGCAGACTGGCATTGGCACAATCTGAGTCTGGAAAGCAGTTGTGATTTCCGATACTTCAAGCTGCGTCGAGACGGTTTTATCTGCCTCCATGTAAAAGCATTGGATACGGTAGGCTCGATCGACCTTTGTAATGAATTGTGGGTGGAACGAGATGACGACTGTAGTAGTAACGAACACTCCTCGTGGATTCAAAGACCGGGTGCGCGCTACGTTGCACGTATCAAAAGGCAGCTCAATGCCTGCAACCTGCCGTCCATGCTCGCTCTTCCGGCATTCATCCTGAAAGCAAAGCATTCTAGCCCCTTCAGCATTCTAGCCACTTATAATGAAAGCTAATGAGAGAAGAAAATGCAAAGAGGCAATGCTGGATATAGTGACCTGGTCATAAAGCCCTTTCACGTAGACATGGCCTTCGAACGGATTACGAGTATTGAAGTTGACAGTAACGGATGTTGGGCCGCATTCGATTTCTGGCTCACCCTCGACACCATTATCAACTGGAATGGCGAGAGCAAGTGCGAAAAGGCCGAAGGCCAAGAGAGCACTCCGACAAATCATTGAATTGGTTGCAAGCAGTGCTGATGGTGGAGTAGATGTTGACTTTGTGTGAGGGCTTTGGTTTATATAGGAACCGTAGATACGGTTGGGTCACATGGGTCATCTCTCGTCCACCAATGCGCCCCTCCCCTTTCCTTATTATGACCCTATGCGACAAATTTCGCTCGAACGACATGATGATAGATTGCGCATCTCTCACGCGCCTCCAATTCCGCGTGATCTTATCGAATAGCGTGCATCCTGAATCGCCATATGTAATAGGATCTGAATTTTGCATCTTTTTTGCGTAAGTTTAGTAGTGATTTCCATTCAATATCAGATAATTTCTTAGAAAATTCAAAAGCAATTAATTTTCTCAGAACGCATTCCAATGTTGAAAATTCTTCGACTTTTTAGAGTCATAAAAGAAATGAAATTTGGAAGCATTTTTTCGAGCATTATTCTTGAACATTGCAGCATATTCTTGATGCTTCTTTAATTTGTATTTGTTTTGCACTTTGTTCATTCAAATGTTGCTTAATGCATTTTATAGTGAATCATTAATAATGAGTGATTTGCCATCTTTTTAGAAATTTAGAAAATTTTTCGACTTTTTCAGAGCGAAAAGGTTTATTTTTTAAATCGGTTAATTAGTTTCTCAAGATTGCTCTGATGCTCTGATGCTCACTTATCCATTAACGTTCGTTTATGTGATATTCGATTTTCACATCCGTCAAATGGGCATTGTTGCCACCCGCTCATCACTCCGTTCACTTCGCCATCAAAATCACATATAATGCAGTCAATGACGAAACCGAAAAAGCAATGAATCCACCAAAGTAAACATCGAATCTTTATGTACCTGATTGGGAAAATATAATCTTTAAACGGCTCTAAGAGAAAAACTTCTTTGAAATGTCTCACATGTTTAACAACGTATCACAAGAATGCGAATAGATCTATAGAATTTCTGCGAGGTTTTCATCTTCTATCAAGTGAATTATGCTTCCCTCGTAGGGAGTTTTAAAATAATTCCAATCCTTAAAAAGCGCAGTCCTTTCTCGTCTAAGAGATGAATTGCGTCGTTGAATGACATTACTTAGGCTGATCTCTTAACGCCTATGTTGATAGGCTTACTTTAGTTTCGCGAGAAACTGCTCGCTTTTCGCATTATGTTTGCCACAATTTACGCACGAAGACGTTGAATGCAACGAATCGAACCGGGTACTGGTAAGCGTTTCGGAGTGCATGGAATTGCAAAAATTGATTCATTTTCAACGTTTAATGGAAGCATGATGTGGCAGCACGATATGTATGAGTGAACACGACATGAAATCGTGAACAGAAATCTGCAATTTTAAATTCCCCAAATTTTTATGGTGGTTGGTCCATTAAACCTGATGATTTTTGCTCCTCCTGCGAAATGATGCAACAGTATATAGCGTTTCACATCAGTGAAAATAAGTCAAAGCCGAATAATTTTATCATACTGCGCAACTCTGGTATAATATGAGCGCTTGTTTCTTCAAAAGATTTTAAAGTGAGTTTATTCGAGGAGAGGGGTTTATTGATGTTTTGTGATGTATGCATGTGTTTAGGTACATCTGTCTATGTGTCTCTGTGTGCAACAGTACTCGCAAAACACAATTATAATAATGAATTATGATGCACATATTTTCACCCCAAAATGTTCTTTCAAATGTTGATAAAATAGAAAGTGTAACGGAAACCAGCACGTGATAATCACCTTAATTTAAGTCCTTTCGCACGCGCGATCTTTTCAATCAGTCAAAGTGAAGGAGAAATTTTGGTGTTTTGTTCCACTTTTATATTTTTGTATTTTGGTGAATTTGGTTAGTTTTGCTGTGTACATCAATTTTTGCTGTTATTGCGACGATAATTTTGCAATGGACACATTTTAAAACTCTTAGATGAAAGCATTTGTTTTCACTATGATTTTGAAGTCAAAGATGGATTCTTTTTATTAGCTGCTAGAATTTCATTTGTATTTCACTATTATTTCTAATTTGAACTTGACGTTGCATATTTTTGAAGTTATCATTTTTTTTTCAAAATTTTCGAATTTCATGACGGAATTGGCCTTATTAGGAAAAGGACTCGAAGAGAACAAAGAGGGTGGGGGAAGAGCGCTAGAATTATTCCATCTTGTGAATTTTTGGGTGAGGGGTGCATATATTATATCAGAAGAAAGGTATGATTTTCATCCAACGTGAGACATTTTTTTTCTCGCGCAGAGCGCAATGTCTTGTTCATACCGCATGCCTCCTTCTGTTTCTTTTACTACGAATAAATTCATTTATTTGCTTCTATCGCTTCTTATGAAATCTTATTTTACTTCGTTTCCTTTACTATATTTATTCATTTCCTCGATGAATGAAATGTGAACGCATAAATCTACTCAGACGTTAGTTTGTGTATACAGCACTGCAATAATTCATACCAATTTCTTAATATACCAACATTATTAGATCTTTTACTGCAGAAAGGGTACTTATGCTTAGTAACTATTTTGCTTATTGCCATACATTTTTAACGCTTTAACTGCTGCTAGGTTTTTGTTGTGCGAATGAGCGACGATCGCATCGGTGATTCTTACCCACTCTTTGAAATAGATAAATAAGAGCCGAAGGTAAAAGTGAATGTGTTCCGTTTTATCTTATGTGACTGCTCAGTCTGAGGTCGAAAATTGAATGTTTCTGCCGATAAAAGTGCAATTGAACTTCCGAACTGATCACAAAAATCAGCTACCCAGGTCTTCTTCAAATTGAGGCTCCCTTTTCAGGACCAAAATATGCTAACTTTCGAGTCTTCGCAATAAAATTGAAATTAAAATGCACTTCAGCCATCGGCCAAGTAGTAATAACCCAAGCGCTCTTTATGATAGTTCCAGCAAAATCTAATAGACTGCTCTACTAGGCGCTTTCAAGCCTCACAAAGAAGCACATTGTTTTGACCACACATGGATAACTCATAAGTTCGGACAAGGGGGCTATCCCATCCCTCTTTCTGATCAAGGGGAAGCCGGCAGCAACTAATTGTAAGATGAAAGTGGTCATCACTTAACATCTCGCTTATCACTTAACGTCTCATTATGAACAAGAAATTGAAGCACGTTTCCAAAAATTTCTTTCCAGCGTTGTTGCAAACTTCGATGAAGATGGAGAAATTATTTTATGTTCGGCAAACTGGAAATGAAAAAAAATTTTCTTTGGTCATTTGGTCATTTCTGTGAATGAAGAAATTTTCAGTTGTCGACGTTTAGAAAAATTACATTGATTGACATAGGGAAGCGTATTTTTTTAAAGACTTCACAGACAACAAGCATGAAAATGAGCAAAAGTTGCGCATTGTTCATATTCTTTGTTACGAAACACAATCCACATATTACTGACAATGTAGCTATCGACTTTCGATCATTACTAAAACTTGCGCTTCATGGCTATTAGAAGCCAAGTTGTGACTTATGAATTCGGTTGTCATCAATGAATTTTCGTGTTTATCAGTATTATTTTATTAAAATAGGGAGCAGCATATTATGGTGAAAGTGTTTTTGCATAACTATAGATGACGCCATCTTTTAGAGGTTTATTCAGCACTAAAGTCTACGGTAGGTTGACAGAATTTTTTGTACTAGGTAGAAGGTATGCGTCTAACGAAATCGTTCTTCAACAGGTGCAGTGAGTACTTAATACCCGATCACTTGTTGAGTTCATTGATAGGCAATTTGGGTTTTTAATTACAGCTATGCATAAACGCACTATTGTCAAGAAGACTATTGCCTCCAAGTTGAAGTGAATATTGTCAATGCATAGAAGGCAAAAAATTTGACGCTTAGAACAGTTTGATTCTACTGTCCACTATCTTCCTGTAACAACCAACGTCAGGCATAAATTTGTTACTGTAAGATATTTCTTTGTAAGATATACTCATTGCCAGGGATCTAAATCGAGATCGTTTCGTTAAAGAACATTTAATGGTTCGCAACAAAAATATATCAACGGACAATCGTGATATAAAGAGGAAAGCTTCAATCATTGTAGTCTATTGGTCATCTATTTGTAATAGGAAAGGAGGCATTCATTTACCATAGGGAAACAGGGTTGGTGAGCTATGAAAGTGCTTCTAGAGATTATCTAACGCTGCGAGAGATCGAGCCCTCGAAGACCGATAAAAGAACAGAAGAGCTTGAATTTCGAAGTGTTCGTTGGGATGTGCCAAACAGTTCTTATTCACTCTTAATGATTTGTGACCTTATAGTATATTTTAGCTTTTACATTTGCTAGTCTTATTGGATGCCAATGAATGATTCTCAAATGTTGTAGAGTACAGGGTTCATTTAAAAAATCTGACTCTCCAAAAGTTTTGGAGATTTACAACATATCGAATTTGAGAAATCCCACTATCTTTATTCTATACCGATTTTGTGCTTCTATCTTTTGAAGTCAGACGGTTGAAATTCAGAAAAATGAACCAAAAGTTTTATTATATTATTTATAAGGTTATTTTTTAATTTGAGAGTATATGAATATCGCATCGAATAGCACACCGATCGATTAGACTCGATGCAATACAAGTGAACAACAATTTCAGCACTTCCGTCCAAATATGCTCAAAATCGAATATGGCCAATATGGCCGAGCTGTCACTTTGGATGGCAACAACAGTGCTGCAATGATCTAAACTCATTGTTCGCTTTAAACAATGATTGCTTTTTTTTTTCTGAAGCAATCAGATCAACGCTAGTTCGTGAGATCTTCGCCATATTTCAGGCTGCTTTTTAACTTTCTCGATAACCTAAACAAGAGACCTTCGAGGAGATAGCAAACGAAAGGCGAACTAACATATTTGACTAAATTGTCTACCTACTCCTGTAGAGCTCTAAGAGCCTTAGACACGATTTTCATCTCATAGAACTGAAAATTCTCTTGCCGTATAATCTAACATCTGGTATTACGCTCTTATGATGCATAATTTCCTTTCACCGGGCAAAACGCGATTGATTTATGCGATCACATTTTTGGAAGTTACATTATTGATGTTTGGCGAATGGATGTTTTACGGGACAATCCTATAGAATTTAATGGTGAGGAGTGGAATGGAAAGATGGTATATGCAGCTATCGATATAGGCAAATTGTGAAAGGGATCGAGCGTACGTTGCAAAACGCCCCTTTATGGATGTTTATTTTGACGATGGTCGATTGATTAATCGAGTGGTTGATGTGCGTTTGTTCCTCTCAACTATCGTTTCGTACGATCCGGAATCTGCTCGTATTTTTGTGATCGTCATTCACATTTTGAACGGTGCTCTTTCGTGTCAAAGTGGCGTCGCCTTTTCGACGCACTCATATGAGCAAATCCGGTGTGTCACAAATTCAACTCGTCGTCAAAGTCGGATAAGAAAGAGGATGCATCGCGTCAAAAACTACATTAAGTGTGTATTCTCTTCATCTACATAAATTGAAATGTTTTAGTGACGTGTGACATTTAGGAGCAAATTGATTCAAAACGCAGCGACACTTAATGGGTGCGATTGCTTGAACACTGAATCAACAATAAAACGAAGATAATTATGATATTTTTATATTATTACCTCCCTAGAAAGCGCCTTACAAACATGAAAGCAATACACATATTAATTTTCGAAAAAGATAGGAATTGCAAAGGTACGAAACGTCTACCGCTGCTGTTGTAGTGAAAAAATACTCGCGCGGGTATATACATAGAAAGTATCTAATTTATGATACATTGACAGGTTTATGATACCTTTAAATCACATTTCATTTGCCAAAACAGTTTCTGTTGAAGCAGTCACGAAGAGACGCCTTCACATTGCGGATAGCGTCTATTAGATGCATCAATCTGCCAACATGTGACCTGTGTATGCATGTAAGGAATATTTCTTTATTCATAGAAGAACAAGGAAGACTGCAATGAAGCAGTAGATTATAAAAACGATATAAATGCGCATGATCAGAAAAACATCGTCGGAGATGTATCATAAAGCAGCACTTCAATAACACCACGACACATCCAGGCATCAATCGCCTAAAATCTGGCAGCACTTCAATACACACCACGACACATCGAGGCATCAACCCTGCGGAATTTTCAGCAAACCGTTCGTACAATGGAACGCATATTGAAACGTTTTAGATCATATACAAATGCAGTCAATTCCCAGTCTCTACAACACCTTCTGGAAGGCAATTCCACACCCGAACCACTTTTCACTGAAAGCTATGTAGAGCATTGTACATTGAGCATGTCTTGCGTGCCAACTAAAGGCGATGACCACCGCGACTGCGATGGGGAGCAAAAGCACAGAGACTCTCGAAGGATACATCAGAAAATCCATTGATAATTTTATAGCACAACGCCAAATCAAGCGTTACTCTTCTATATTCTAAATTCAAGTCGAAGATTTAAGACGCACAACATAGTCGGGTTTATAAGGAGCAAGAAAGATGTTAGTGAAGGTTGTGTAGAGAAATACTTTTGGGCGTTTTCAATACATTTGATGTTCAAAGTTAAGCATGGTGACCAAACGGGTGAGCAATATTTAATAATAGGGCGTAATTGGCTGAAATATAAATGACGAATGCTTTATCTATCCCTTTGTAAGAGCTTAATCTGCAAGTCGCCGTTATTTAACTTGCAAGAGACTCATTTGTTTAGCTAGAGATATTTGATAGTGATGAGAAATGGATAGTTTCCTCATAACAGTGCATTTATCGCTTTATAAATGCACTGTTATGCATGTGCACTTGCTTTATAATATTTATCGCTTCTTCGAGCATTATTCAATCACTATTTACCGTGGTCATTCTCAGCATGTATTCACCACAAAATCAATCTCTCATTCACTTTCATGAATCGTTAAAAAACCTCATAGGCAGAGTTGTTCGTATCGAAAAGCAAATTTCTAGTGTCGGTATCAAGAAGGAAGCACGGCAACATGACCCCTTTATCGCATAGGTGGTGAACCAGCCAACAAAAGGCGATACTATGGGGAAAGGCAGTGAAGAGAGTTTCGAGAGCGAACGGTTTCTTTTTCAAAATGAATCGTTTGGGAATTGTCGATATTGGACAATGTCGAATTCCGGTTATTTTTTGTCATTTCTGTTGTTTCGATTGGTCGGCATTTTACCTACCAGAATAAAGAAACGTTAGCGGCACCCGAATGGAACATTTCTGAACGCGGCGTTTTACTGGTAAGACCGATGAAGAACGTTTGCTTGTTGCATGTATACAATGCTGATCTATTTTGCATTGAATATATGAGCTCAGTGGAAGTTTTCATAATCAACGAATGATTTGCATTGATGCATTATTTATTATTTTCTTACAATGACCCGGTTGGTCGGCAAAAACGGAAGCATAATTAAGCGTTTATATAATTGAAATAATCTTTCATTTTTTTAACCAATTTGTGCGAATAGTATTGTCGCTTAAACATTAGAAAAGAAGCACGCTGTACAAGCCTTTACTATGAGGTTTTCCATTTTCTTGTTCACACCAGAAATTTCAATTATTTTCAGATGATTTCCATTATTTAGTTCTTTTAAGACACCGTCGACGTTCTTCTAACTTGTACATTTGTTTATATTGCCTTTTCATATCCACAAATGTATATACGTTAACAATATTCTGCTACTAGTTTTGTGGTTATGTGCATTTTGTACAAGTTGTGTGTTTGTTTTAGTGATCACATTTCATCGCTTGAAAGGAATAGTTTTAATAAATTTGTCTTCTCGGCTTTTGGCTAACAATTTTTGACCATTCGTTTATTGCTGCTGTCATTTACATGCTCATATAGCTTGTCTTCGAGCTGATATGGCTTACTTCGATGGCCTAGTGTAAAGCATATAACAATGTGATGTTTTGTACCATGTACCATATCTATCGATTACTTTGAAAAGACCTGAAATCACTCAAATTTGTTCAAAATTTACATACATTTCTAGTCGCTCGGATTTTCAATTTTTACTTGTTTATATTTGAAAAAAGAATAACCTTTTGTAGAGCTTATGTAAGCGATCGTAGCAACTAAAATATGGCTACACTGTGGTATCATTTGGATGATCAAATATGGCAGATTGTAAAATTGGTGCGTCTGCAAAGCGACACTTCAAAAGCACATATTATATTAGTAACTACGGCGCGCTTTCCCACTTCCTAGCTCACCATAGATACGAACGATTTACTTTCGGCAATTTTAATGTGGATTATTTCTGCAATGTAAAAGATCTTATCAGAATATGTAAATTGTTCGTGTTGCCTTCAATCGCCTTATAAATTGGATTCCATATTTTTTCAGACAATCGCTTTTTCATCGTATTTTATGGAAAATTTAACGTATTCACACAATAAGTAATAGAGCGATTTCTCAAAATTTTTTTATGATCCACAGTGACTACAAGCACTTTATGCGATGGAAGTGTACTCTCTCTCTCTCTACCTCTCCCGATCCCTCTCCCCTCCTCTCCCCCTTTGCCTCCCAAATAGTTTTTATGCTGTTTTACATATTTTTTTCAAAAAGCTCGATCATGTCGCGGTAACTTTGTGTACGCCTATACAACAGTCTTCATATTTTTAGAGAGTTTAAATTTACGAATTATGAAAGTAGCAGCAAGCAAATTTATTGAGTCGAGTTCGCCTTATAGTGATCCTCTCTACTCAAGTTCACTCCGATTGACATTTGCTCTAGGAATTAAAGGTATCATAATATTTGCAAGCGTACGTTCTTTCCATAGCTGGCCATCTATTGGTCAGGAGCAGCTTTTTAGGTGCATGACTTGTATATTCGGTCGGTTTCAAGAAACATCTCTAGCACATTTTCGTTGCATTTACAATATTTATTAGAGGTTTGGTTCAATTAAATAAATTGCGAAGCATGTTGAAATGCGTGCCAAAGGAGCTGCCACGATATGCGCTTTTGCTGTTTGGTTCTTCATCTCAATCAGTAGTGACCAGCAAAGAAAAAATAATGAACCGATATTTTCAATAATCTGGGTAAAGCATCATTCTTTTGTGATCCAACCTGTGCAAGCTTAAAATTCAATTCGTTGAAATTGCATGGAAATTATATGTACATTCATATGCCTCATAGTATTTTCTCCTCTTATGGCACACGATGCACTCGCTGAATTTCTCTGCTTTAGTTTTTTTCGCATTCGAAGCTGAAATTGACTGGCAGAAAAATAAGAAAACATGCACGTGGATATATTCGCACACATAATATTGCCATAAGCGGTTAGAAATGCTAATTATTAAAGGCTTATGAGGGCACATAGCACGGCAGATTTCATGGTACATCCTCATTGTACCTTTTAATGTTGTCTGAAGAATTGCACACGTTTCTAAGACTGTATCATCAAATGCTGCAGCCTTCTTAGACGTTTACATATATTCACGGCGACAACGCTGTGGTGATGCAAACAGCGCCTAATGGTCATAGAAATCATAACTGGTCTGTTCGTTTGTGGCAGAAAACAACATGAACATGACTCGACGGCAAAGATGTTTGCTCACATGGGCCTGTTAAACCATAAGTCATCGAAAGAATTTCGCCGCAAAAACTTTCACCGAAGATAAAACTTCTTGACGGGACCTGTTCATTGACGGTAATTAGTGTGATACAATGTTGGAAAATGAATCGCATTATCTACTCCTCACGGCCATTTCGTTTTCGCGTCTATTGGAGTGTGCTTAATTTGTTTGGTATTAATTCAAACAAAAGGGAAATGCTAATTCTTGTTAGTTTATCAATCTGTGGTGCTTTAAATGTATGGACACAGAATGGCAACATTTTTCTTTCATTTCTTTTTATCGTCGGAAAAACTGGCATGAAAACAATCTCAAAATGTTTCATCAAGCATGAACCTTGGGAACATCGTTTACGATAACGATTCGAATTGATTTTCAATTATAGTTTCAAGCGTTTTCGCTACTCTGCGTGATATTTTTACACATTTTTTGATTGATGAAAATAATGTTTTTTCTGTGGGAAAGCAGGTTCACTTGTATTAGTTAACTCTACTGAAACGAATACAATAAATGTTTGGAATCTTTGAAAAAATATTTTGTGCACATTCCAGTATTGTTCTTTGTTTATTTAGGGTTCAAAGCTAATGAAAGCTTCTATTCATCTGAAAGTATTGTCGACCGTTAGCAAACGATAATAGGTGGCATAACAAATGTTGCGTTTCGAAACCGCATTCTCGATGGCAAATGGTGGAAGAGTCGAACGGGTGCCACTGTATGAGGTGATCACGGTTGAGACACGTTTACCGTTGATTCGAATCGAGTCGAGTCGTATCGTGTCGCATCGAGTCTCAGGAGTGGCTTTCGCTTTCGTATGTCCAAACCGTTATCGCACGTTTTTAATTCACACTTTTTCTAGGTCATCGCTTCATCACACCTGTTCATACGTTGTTTTCACAAACCAATCGGACGACGATGAACATTTGGGCCGTCGTCGTTGTCGCCGTCGAGATCAGAAAATGACACTTGCCGCCTTTCAGATCCACTCTCCCGGCCATTGTTCATTGCGTTGACGGATGAATTCCAAATAAAAGGCCAAAAAGAGCACGAAACGCATACATTGCTGGTGTTGTTCGAGAGGCGTTTTGTTTTTGAAGATAATCCCACTAATGAACAAAAATGCGTTTGTGGCATATCATTGACGGTGCCCCGATCGTTGCGTCGCTCGTTCACTTTCTCTCACAATTGCAGTGACCCATACGAGCGATTGACTGCAATGAACTGTCATGTTTCATCATCACACCACTTAGCGATATCTGTCACACCTTATGTTAAACAACGAATCGTGAAGGATTTACTGCACACCACCTTTAACAAGATCTAGTTTTCTGAGAGGACTCATTAGGATGTTTATTGAGTGACTGCTTATATCGAATATGAAGGCTCATTTCAAAAATATTTGAAGAGAGAAAAATATCTGAGAGGAATACAGCCGTCTTTATTCGCTATGAACAATTTAAAAACAAGAAAAATGCGGGAAGCCTAAGTTATTGATTAAGGTATATGTTCTTGTTTCATGAGTCATTTTAGAGGCTTACAAAACTGGCTATACATTTTGGCAGTACTTTTACTGTAATTACACCTACATCAATTCAAGCAGCAAATCTGGATCTTCTTCAGTGAAACATAAAAATGCCGCATAGAAGTCAGCCTGGGCAAAAAACATTTGCAATTGCAGCAGCAGAATTGCTTTCTGAGTCGAAGGCGGCAAACTTATAAATAGTAATAACAACAAGCATCCTTGGCTTTCCGAGTACGATTGATTTCCAGGGAAAATTTTCCCGATTAGATAGCACAATAATCAGGTTGTTAAAGATGGTCATATACTACAGGTGAAACTCAGAACTTCTCCGCTTTACATACAACTGTTCTAAAGAAAAGGTCCATTATGAATATGACTACTTAAAAGGCAATAGGCAAATATTTTTTTCGTGAAATACTTTCTTTTCATCGGTTACGAACCTTTTTTTCAAAGTTCGTATATGATGAAATTTTCCATTGAATGAACCACTCGCTGCCGGTTATTGCTGAAAAGAATTAAAAGCGAACAATGGAAAAGAAATGATCTCAGAAACATTTGTGAGTATCTCTGTTTGAAGAGATGACGTCAACAAAATCACACCAATTGAGCGACAATTATAAACAAATATACTTCATAAATATAGACGAATATAGATAAATTTATGGATATAGACAAATATATTTCAATGCGAATAGTTTGTGCTTGTGATTATGATATCTTCTCAGCTCTATCCATACTATTGGTCATAACAGTATAAAACTATTCTCACAATATTTTTGCTTGAAATGTGTATCAAGAGGATAACTAAGTTTCTTCGAATAGCCTTTATTAATGGCTAAATTTCCACTCTGCAGAGTTGCTGACGAAAAACTCATCCAGTGAATGTGAAGGAGGTTGTAAATGCTCATGTAGAGTCATAAATATAGACTGAAAAGTGACTAGAAGAATATTTTTAATTGTGATGCGTAACAGCGAAATGATCATCTATAATATTGCGACATTTATCGTCTCAATTCAACAATTTTATTGTCTAGTGTGAATCTGCGTATTTTGTGGGAAGGCGGCTTTTCTTCAAAAGAAGATCCTTCTGAGTAAAAAGACTAGTTCTTGAGAGTTGGGAAAAGATGGAAGATCTTTTGCGAATAAAGGCCTGCCTTAAACAGCAATATTTCTCGCCTCATTTCACACCCAAACAACAATGAATCGAATAGGAAACCCAAACTTTCTATTCCAAGAATTATGGTTCGTTAAGTTCAAGTAATCAGACTTTGGGAGTTTCAAGCTAAGTGCTTTATCGATCATACTTATTCAATGACAATCTCAATTCGCCTAAAACGGGCAGCATTCATAAGTAATAGGTGAGTAGTTATGTGCCGCCTATGAATGCAAAATTTCACTAGAGATCTCTAACGACCTGGAAAAACTGTCACATGAGAGCATAGATGAAAACACCTCTTGTTCCATGTATATATCACTGTTGGTAAGCCTCATAAGAACAATATACTGCTCAAGGCGTTTCGATTTCCCCTCATTATCGACAGAACTTCACAGTAGAAAGGGTTTCACCATAATAAGCTGAAAGTGTTTAGTGTAATTGCGCGGATGCTGCATGGAAATCTGAAGTCAATAACAGCGTATGTAATCGAGGGAATACCTCGAACACATCGACTGAAGCATGTAATGATGCCGAATTCGGCTTGAAGAGAAATTACTATTCACGGTAAAAGTTTAAGACCTCTCACTTGTGGCTCACGAGGGTAAGGCTGAGCTGCAGGCAACTGGCGAACAGAGAAACCAGTCAATAACTAAGATTTGATACATTTTTGGTAGTAATTTCAGAGGCCTCGAGCCATGAAAAATTTTCTGAATATAAAATGTTAACACTGTAAAGTATCGTCGATATAACTTGTCCGGGAATGATAGCCCTCATCGCATTTAAGTACCAATGTTGCATCATTTCTGTGCCAAATTAAAACCATTCCTCTCTTGCAGCAGCATAGAGCTTGTACTAATGCCCTCAATGTCCAAACCTCTCGAGGAAGAGCATTGATTAAACGCATAGAAAATTCACTGAAGCAAATCCAATGGTATGAACCGCAAAGGGAAAGTGATGCAAAATCTAGCAAAAATAACTGCAAAAATAATTTACCAGCCAAATACAGTTTGCACAATACAATAACAAGCGCAACAACATTTTCCAATTTGTTTGCATTTTCATTGATTTGCTCAAATTTTCGCACTCACTTCAAAAGCCTCATTTAAGAAGCTCGTTGGTTGGATGTAAGAACTCATCATTTAGAGAATAAGGCAATCCCTGAAAACATCTTAAAGCTCAAAAATTTTGCCCTCATCGCCGTTTTCCATCCACATGATTCGTCAGAATACCGCCATCACGCTCAACGAATGCGCCTTATTTTTCAAAATGTACGATCATTAACCACCGATCTGCGTAGATCGTTTATGCATGTACCAATTTCATGGATTCGAATTCCAGAACAACCTATGTATGTAACCGGCCATACTAATTATCAACGGCCATGAGATAATTCGGCCAGTATGAGCACCACGCAAAATTTCTAAAACGAACCTCCAAGGCAACATGTAAAACAAACGCATGTAGTATGTGTCGCTACCTTTGACGAAATATTGATTATCAATAAAGCTACCATTTTGAACCGAGATATGTAATGCTTTGCTATTATACCATAGTGCACTACGCAGTCCCGCAATCTATCGCTTCGATATCACACTTCAAAGAAAATTCTTTCGATTTTTTTGCAATTAACTTAAGTGAATAGGGATGAAATTAGCCGATATCGTGGCCATCCTACAATGATGGTTGAGTTGAAATAAACTTCAATAATGCACCAGTGACAGCTGCTTATAATTGCAAACGCAGAAACATACTTCTATGGCATGGTTTTAAAAAAAAGGTTTAGTCAAATTCCCTGAAGAAGACCCATGAAGGTGCATGCCGTCATATTTCCACCGATGATGAACAACGCTATTTCATTTAAATTTCCAGGAATCGCTGACGTCAGCAGTGACTCTGGTTGAGTAATTAAACTGATTTCTTTGAAATTGAGCGCTTGTAATGGTGTAAGGCTCAGTGAAGGACGCAATTTCGAGTTGAATTTTTTGAAAGATGAACTCACAAAAACTTTGAGGTTGATGCTATCAAAATTTCATGCAGACTGAGCAACCTTCCTAAACTGATCGCGCAATCAAAAGAAAACACCATAGGCAGAATCTCTGAATCACTAAGTCGAAAAAGTGCCGGAGAAATTAGTCTTACTACGTTAGCAGTAACGTCAGCTATATTATAAAAATGGGTGCTTTTTTCAAGCGAAATAAGGCATGTTCACAGTTATCGCTTTCAGTCGTTCCAACGCAATATTGCTTGTAATCTCTTCACATAATTGCTTATCGGTTATTTCTTGTGAAGCTTTGCTTATCGGTTATTTCTTGTGAAGCTATGTGAGGTAGAAAGAAGTTGGTGTGCAGGTAAAGAGACATTTATAGGTTGCTCTATAAAACGATTGCTACAATGTTGTGCCTCTTAAACACTAACTCGTTATCGATCTATTTAAACAATAAGGGAATATTGTCGATATAGAACTTGAACAAATCAAACTAGGTTAACATTTGCTGAGCATCCTCTGCAATGGCTCAGTCCGTTACTTTCAACGTTGATCGAGTACAGTAGGAAAAATGTACACAGTTCCCTTGCAAATACTGTAACAGAATGGATATTTCAGGGCGAGCGCCACGTTTTTCAACGCAACAATCTATCTGACCCTTATAATAGTGCATGAGCGCTATGATAAATGCACTAAGCGACATCACATTTAATGACGTGCTACGGTTTGAGCCCTAAAACTAGAAGTTCGTTGATTAGAAGGAGGAAGTTTTGCATGAAGCATTGGCAACGGATTTAAAGAAATGCTAGCTCCCATAACATGCGGTCATGGAATCCGAAGCAGGATTGCACGCTCCGTCATGGTTTCTTCCAGAAGACACCATATTCGGCGCCTTCATGCTCAAAAACCTCAACTCTGAAATTGCAAGCACTATGGAGCTCAAAAAACTTTCTTTTTATGAATTGTTCTTATGAAAATTCAGATACGCTGTTTTTCTATTGTACATAGAAAGTTCAGTGGGGATATGAATACCTGTTTTTCTACAAGTTGCTCAAAGCTGATAGCATCGCTTATTTTGGGATCACCCAAAAAGATCGGGCCGAAAATTTGTAGTTTTACATCTAAGCGCCTTAAAAATAAACCACCATAATGTGAATTCTCATAAGTTATTTTTAGCTTCTACCCGCGTTCATTTTATTTTTAATTGCCAGGCGATTATTGGAAGCCCGTTTTGGTTCAGGCAACTGTTAACCCGCTACTGTTTTTCTGCGCGTCGGCAAGTAGGCTTTGAGTCAAAATTAACCAATTTCATCAAATACTGAAACTATTTGCCGAAAGTATTCTGCTTGCAGAAATTGGAGCAAATCGTAGAAAACTTACTTTTGGATTTGATAGATGCTATTTAGGCAGTCGATGAAGAAGGTAAAAGAATCGAATTGTTATAGCGAGGGCTTGAGAGAAAGTCCGAAGTAGTGTGCTTCATCTTCTATGGTTTATTTCTTTATTTCTTTCTTTATTTATTTCATTCAACGGAACGTAATTTACGAATAAATGTCTCCTTATATCGCTTCCTCTTGCCCCGATTTAATGCTTTCTGAACCAGTTGGTTCGTGTGATCAAACCCCGATTTAGTCACTCTATTTCACTGCAGGTCGGCCTCCACTTCTTGCAAGTCGATCACCTGGAGGTTAGGGATTAGCCTCGTCTCCTGCCCGTCGGGTGCGACGAGTCGATTCTTTCTTATGAACTCAGGACTCATTCCGCCGCCCTCATCCCGATGAGGGTCCTGGGCGAGTGGCTCGGTTGAGCGTTGCCAATAAGTCTGGTAGGAGCTTACTTACAACCGACCGCGCAATAACCAATGCAGAACGGTATAGCTAGTAAGAACACTCTTGAAGTAGCAATCAGTTAAGGTGACAGTTATATGAATCTTCTATGATACCTTGACCTAGTGGAATAAGCAGATGGTATGTTCTATAGTCGCAACTCACCCATCACAACGATCCTCGCCCAAAGTGGATTGATACTGCAAAGGTTAAATCATGTAAATGAGACGCCCTAGATGGAAAAAAAAAGAAGATTAAAACAAGGCGGTAAACATTCCTCAGTGCGACAGAAAGGACGTAACTCCAACATCCCACGCAGGAAACATGTCTCTCCCTGCTTTACAACCTACTGGGATTTATATAAGAAGCATTACAGCTTCATCTCCACCCTAAATTTGCTGGTATACCTCCATACTGTATCATCAACGTTAAAATAAGATTCAAGAGTTGACGAAAACATTGACGTCAGAAGTTGAGGATAAAAGAATTTGCTATTAAAAATTTGTAATGGGAGCTGAATGCACACCTTCAAGAATCAAAATCCTCTGTTGAAGATGAAGAGCTCTGTGAGAACAAAGTCATTTATTCGCAAGGGATGCTTTATGCTTTGAACTGCAATAAACTGCTGATCCCGATTCGCCGTAGCATAGGAGCACGTGTTCTAGTCCTGTCGTCTCGTAGCACATTACCCTAGTAGGCCCCACAAAGCAACGACTGTTTGTATTTGAACCAATTATAATGAGATTTTGCTTACTTATTGCTGATTGTGGAACAAAATGGGTGCAACACTTTATTATACACATAATTTCAAACTCGAGCAATAGCAGTAAACATCGACTAGCCGTACTGAAGGAGTGTGTGCATTTCTATTCCTCATTTCACACACTGTTGGATGTTAAATAATGAAACGTAAAACAACATCTACAGGTATACAATAGCGACTTAGTTGAAGGCACAACTGGAACAACACTGTGGTGATGCGAACGACGCAACACCCTATGAGCACCTCAAATATTTAACGCCAAATAGGTACCCAAATATCTAGGAACATTACAATCGGGAAAACTGGGCACTGTCTATTGAAATGAGAGTAGCTTCATCGAGAGGCAAATAACGGCCACTTCGTAAATCCCTATAATACACTTGATCGTCTGTCTGTCCTGGACGATAGCCCATTTTCTGCAGGTGTGTCTTCACCAACTTGAATGTTCCTGAAAGTTCAATAGCCTAATTATTCAGTGAGCGAACGCAGTATCATTGTAGTTTTATGATATACCGCCCAATACTTTCATTTAACAGATTACAAAGGGCAGCAATCTGTACAGTTTGCACATACTTGGCTCACCGTTTTACACATCTTTGCAAATATTCGTTTGTATGGTTCATTATGGCAACATGCCGCTTGTGTTGAAGCCCCTCTGTGCGCGTGTGTGTGTGTGAAAATTAGGTACCTCCGCCTGTCTATTCGATAGTTTTAAATCGGCAGCCACTGAATTTTGGGTTTTCGCATGCGTTTTAAAAACTAGCTAGATTGCATTTAATATGCAGTTATGTTGGCAGCATGAGTCTTTCGTAAAGGGTTTGCAGGATCGGCCAGCCTGGTTCGAATATGAGCAAGTATGCACATATTGCACTATTTGTTGGCAAATTACACAGCTGCTCTGCCTGATGAGCGGAAGTGCAAAAGTGCATATCATGCCATCTCCTCTGGCGCGCTTTTCTTTTTTTCACTTACCCAAATTTTGCCACTGTGTTAATTTATCTATGTGAAACCTCTAGAGAACGTCTAATAAAATGAACTTTTTCGTTTAAAACATTCCAAAATGAATGACTGTCAACGTAATTAAGCGGGAATTTAGATTTCATTGCGTCATCGCGTAAAAATTTCCCCAATGAAAGAATAAAATAAGAGGGTGCCTAGTCGTTTGTTCACAAGGCGTTTGTACCTCAGAGTGTTTGAAATGCAAAAATATGGGCAACAGTTTTTATGCTAATCACGGCGATATGTGAATGGCCGCTTTAGCGCGCGTTGCTATATGTCATGTTTTTGGAAAGAGAACCGATAAACAAAGGCATTTCATGCGTGGCTTGGCACAAATGATGCCAAGAAAAGAACGCTTTTCTAGGAAAACTTTCCTACGATCAACCAGTGATCGCCTTGCAATGGCAGTGCGAATGAAATTCGGGTCTTTCTACTTCTTTGAATTTTCGCTTCATCTTTCTACTTATAACCACAAAGCTGAAACGTTGTTTCCTTCGAAGGTGCATTCAAGGTGAGATTTGATGTTTTAAATAGTTTTTATTCGCTAGTTGTCGTAAATTTGCGAGTCCCAGAAAGTGCTTGAAAGAATTTTTTAACCGCTTCGTAGCAATTTCCACAAATTCTTATTGCCATGGTCTCTATCTTTGTTGATGAGTTGGGTTGAATTTTATGAAATTTTGAACATTGCCAATTGAGCAGAGGAAAATATTTACTGTCTCATCTGTTTCATGTCAACGAGAATTGACAACTTTCAAAAATTTTGAAGAAATGATCCCAGATTCTAAACAAAAATGGTCATGATAGGATGAAATCATTCCTCAGAACTGATGTTTCTTCGTGACAGTTAACAAAGAAATAGAGGTAAAATAGATGCAATTTAAATTATGTAACATGTTGAAAGTACATTAAATGATCAAAAAAAAAGTAAACAGAAAAAAGGACCACAAACTGAAAAATCGACAAACCTGTTTTGTCAACCGAGCTGCACAAACGTATAAAAACCGGTACTGCATATGATGGTAAACTCAACGCCATTTTATCACCGATCTCTTGGATGAATTCCTAAAGTTAATAAAATTTAAAGTTTTCAACAAACGGCAGTCCCTGTGTTCAGGTCAAATTCATTCATTAATGCAGAAGCTCGATGGAACTTTCACAGTGCAGCCGTTTTCATTCTTTATAACTCACAGTGAAAAATACGATATCTTATGGGACAAAGGAAATCGACTCCTTTATCTCCCCTCATCTTACTTCAGAATCCTTATTTAAAGGATGGTTCTGATATTGGAGGTGCTGTTCCCAAAACGAGTCTTGTGGTATTTATAAATGGGAAGTGCAAAAGGGAACAAACTCGTCGCTTGAGAACAAGAACTCCATACATGGAATTTCAGTCTTGATTAGGCCCCTCGAAGTTTCCAGTAGAACGTTGTGCATCGTATGCATGACCCGATGATGCTCTTTCTTTGGATGTTTTCGAACCCAGTTTTGCCCTCTATTCAGAAAGAACTCCAAACCCCTTTCCGAAATCAAGACGACATCTGCCAATCGGTCATCGCGAAGGAATCTTTAGTCTAGCAGCGAATACCAGTACTGAGTTAAAATGGTATAATATACCCAACAGAAGTGAGTTCCACGCATATACCACAACATCCCTTCCCCAGCGCTCTCTCTCCTTCTTTTTCTTTCCTTCATCGTGGCGACTAGCGATTTTAGTATATACCCCCTATTTTGCGAAGCTGTCTTAATATAAATGAAGGACTCAACTATCCATTTCTTTAAAGTATGAGACAAAATTTTAATGTTTTCAGAGTCGGTGTAATAACTTATCAACCATCTTTTTTTAGGAACGGCGACGAGATATAATAAGGAAGCGAAATTTTAGCTAAATACTTATTCAATTATTTAAAATTGATCACAATATAAGTTACAACACTTTGTCCATAGAACTGTTTTCACAAGCAAACAGCGAGAAATGAAACCTCCCTCGTTACTCTTGCATGCGTTCTCTGACATCACAACAGCTGCCATACCCGCTCGTCCCTCCATCCCTTAAAAAAGTGATATTTTAAGGACTGTTAACAACCCTTTCAGCAGGTTAACATCAGTATGTTCTGCAGTAACTGATCTGCAGTCGGTATCTATCGTGTCATAACAACGAGCACCTAGCATGAGAAATAACTTCCGCTCGAGGTATTCTTGTCATTTAGATGCACCTATGCATAAACCTTTTTTGAAAGTACTAACATATAAGGAATGCAAGAAGAGTCCCTCCCGCACTGATAGATTTTCGAGTTTTAAAAAAACGTTAGCGTTGTTGCTTCTAAGGTGCTAATTGAATACACCGTTGATAGATAGTGACAGATGAATATAACTTACTCACCTGGAACGGTGACTCCATAAACAGTAGCATCGGCAACACACGCCATCGGATGTAGGATAGCTTCTACCTCAGTGGTACTAACATTTTCACCCTTCCACCGATATGTGTCTCCTGTTCGATCTTTGAAATACAAGTAGCCAAGCCTGTCCCAGTGTAGGATATCACCTGCAAAAAAGGCAGTGAGACTCATTTAAAATATTCATCGGGGAACTACTGTTTGGCTACGTTGAAATCGTTCTGCAAATTTTCATCTGACACCTATTGTTACACTAATAAATACAAAAAGTTGCCCACTAACCAATTTTTATTGACAGAAATGCACTTCAAATATGCTGAATAGATTCGAACAGATTGGTTTTTGTGGAAATTTCCGGAAATGACATTTGATGGGAGGAAGGAGAAAATATAATTTCAAACGACTTCGATTATTCGAAGTGAGTATATTTTAAATTTATTTCATAGCATCTTGCAGCGAATTCTTCATTAGAATAAATAGAAAATTACCAATAACGTTATATGCTATAAAATTGTTAGATATAACGATGATGTTCTTAAATATTAGAGCGTCTTAGTGAATGATCACATCAGTTAATGATTTCTATTCCACTTTGTCAGACTAACTATTGAGGCATTGTCCTAATAAAAGAGTTCAATTGGTCGTTAAAAACGTTTTGGAAAGACTAATTCGAGAGGAACTAATAACTGCAAACGGAAGGCATGTTGCATAAGTCGAGCAAACATTTCAAACAACTTCTTAATGAGAAAAGCTCAAATTTTGAAGTGCATTAATTATTCAGAAAGATTGGAATTACAGTATTTTCTTTATTCATTAAAATTTTAGCGTTCCCTCACTATTACGCTTCATTACCTTTATTTGCACAAATGACAATCTACAAAAAGGCAAGAGAATACATACTTTTTCCATAGTAAGATAACATCTGGATGCCAACTTTCTAAACCATTCTACATCGTTCAGAAGACAGATTTTTCTCGCTGAACTCAGACATCGCTATCAAAATTCCTCTCAGTAAACCAATGATTTCGAAAAAAGGAAGAAATGTTTTAAAAAAATTGCTAATATCGGTAACTTTAAATGGTGAGAAAGGTGTACATGACGAACCTGATACAAATGCACTATCACCTTTTCGAAACACATCGTTTATGACCTTTTTATTGGTTTCTCCTTTATTTAAATAGCCCTCAAAAACAAGCAAAAGATTGTTTTTACGAATTGTTGAAACCATTGCACCCGTCTGCCCTGAAATAAACATTCAATAAAGAATACTCTTTAATGATGTTTTCTATTAATATATTGCTTAGGAATACCGAAAATAATTGTTTCACAAAAGTAAAGAAATTGTTCTCAAGAGAAACTGACCACCAAAAAAAAAAAAAAAAACAGAATTGTGTTAGCGATTAACGCTTATTTGGGCTATCAAAAATTGTGAAATGCAAAATCAGACCGGTGTGGCTAATTGGCTAAATCGATGGACGGTTAACTGCCCAAATCACTGGTCAACTCAATGGTGCAGTTAGGTACACATATGCACCCGTCGTAAACATGACAATTCGCCCAATAAAGCTTCTTTGCGAATAATGCAAGGGATTTGGCAAATTAGCACAACATTTTTTTGGTGTCGAATAATTCGTTTATGAAGAAAAGTGATTTTTGGAAATGCGCACAATGAATAAAAATGAAATAACTCTTCAATAAATCGGAACCTGGTCTACAAGGGATACAAAGTCCATCTTTGCCTCGAACAACCTCACCGGTAACGTCATCAACTTTCACGAGTCGTACTGGATGCAAACGCGAAGTGAGAGGCGATATCGGCAGGAAACCACAAGAACCCACTTGACCATCGATATTCACTAAACTCCACCAGATGTATCATCTTGAACCTCTCAGGCAGTTAACTGGCACGTAGCATGAAACTCGGAACCAAGGAAGAAAGAGATGGGGAGAGGAGGAATTCCATGAATCTCAAATTGAAGGATTTAATTTCTAAAGTATTTCAGGGAAACAAATAGGCAACTTCTTTCTTACATTATAAGAAGTAGCAAACACCTGTGCTTTTGCTCGGCACTATTGAAAAGTAGACCAAAAATAATATATGGCTAGAAAACATAATCATTCAGACTAAAATGTCTTTTGTGGGACCGCTAACTTTCATATTTACCTCATACTAATAGCAAAACGTTCGCCTCTGTCATCGATGCTCCCACTTTCATCCCATTCTCTAACAAGAAAGGCACCCTAGCATGCTATCCTTTTTTGTCTATGATATAACTCTTCATACTCCTTGATGTGAACTTGGTACTTATATTCCATTGCGCTGGATTGACAAGACAGGCATGTAATATCATGGCTGAAGATGAAAATACTGGGGTTCACTATAGAAATTGGTGTGGATTCATATGGCGCTAGGTTGAAATCAAACATTTCAATGCACAGCGAAATCGTGAATCACACAATCCTTTTCTGCAGACACTATCCCAACATGGTTCTTCCTGTTCACGTTTCTACAGGATACGTGCAACGTAACACGCACCTAAATGCACGCTTGGCTGTTCATCAATAGACTTATTGGAACAATTAAAGGTTGGAGAAATACCTAGGTTTGAAGTGCCCTCAGTCGATCCGTATACCTCCCCTATTCGCACTCCAAATCGATTCACAAACGCTTGCCATATTTCGGCACGTAAGCCGTTTCCATACATTAGACGGACTTTATGCTGCTTCTCTTCAGGAATTTGAGGTTGTGCCATCAGATAGCGACAGATTTCACCGATATACTGTGATGCCTTAAAAATTGTGAAGTAAGTGTTGATAATAAAACTTCATTCTAAGCTAAAAGCGACTCGCTTTCCCTTCAGTAATCAAAAAATAACTGAAGAATTTCGGAGTGAATTACCCTATCAGCATCTCAAATGCCAACAGGTAAAGTTCTTAGCCTTCATGCCCCAAAGGCAGATATTTTAGCTCCGCCACAGTTACTCTGCTGAAAGATAATGAAAACAAATTTTGACCAAACGAATGTATTGCGACGATTCTTTTCAAAGGCTTTTTTGTGCAAAATGCATCCTTTTTCAAATATTCTTGAATTCTAAGAGGATTTCTGAGCGATATCAATCTGATTCTATGTATACATATTAAAAAGATGACTGCATTCTTAATCACCTCAGAACGGTGATGTAAGCTTACAACTGTTTACGAACCGTACAATCGTACTTCACGCAATCCTTCCAGAAATTGCTCGCTGAGAATTTCTTTCGAATCGCTGCTGAACTGCCGGTCAGAATCACCTGACCAATGCCGATGATACCTGCTGCAGTGTGATAGAGTGGCATCGAAATGTAGATTCGGTCAGATTTTGTTATATGAAACGAACGTGCTGAGCCCATAACCATCGAGTAGTACCTACAATGAATTTACAGGCTATAATTAACTTCTAGGTATACACAAATGACAACTTTAGAATCAATGCCAACTTCACACCTTTCCGCATAAAAACGCTTGTTTACTAAATTTGCAGGTGCTTAAGAGTTCCGTTTAATGGCGCATATATCCTTCCATCAGCAGTTAAAACAGCAACGACCAGCATCACATTGTTGAACGAACAGTTTAACCACTTAACTATATTAAACAAATAAGCAGCAAATACTTTAATTGCAAAATTGATTGCATGCTTAATCAGTGCGCCCTGCTTCACTTACTTCGAGCAGTATAATCAGAAGGTGCCTCTCTTTGTTTTCTAAAAAGCGCATCTGCCTTTGCCCTGTAATGACTCAAGAATTTCTTTCGCTCACGACATCCGTAAAATAGTCAAAAAATGGCAAAATCAGCTAAAACGGTCAGAACCGAGAAATCGTCAAAGTCAAGTGAAGGGCAGTGATTTGCAGGGGTTTGTTTGAACGAAGCTCGAATTAGAATGAATGCCGCCTTAATGATAGGATACAGCGCAATCGGATTGTGAAATGCCTAAAGATTTATATGAACGCATAACAGCAACCTTACTGCAGGCATATAAATAACAGAAAGAAAAAATCTGTGAGCATTTTATGGCTCTAAGTAATTTCTTTAAGGCATAAGACTTACGGGAAGTAGCACAGAAGAGCAATTGTCAAGTACAGCTATGCAGTCTACATGAAGGAAATTTAAGGTTATGGTGTAGAGCAAAGTACGTGATTTTTCAACTTACCTAAAGTGTTTCATAACGGCTGCTTTCGGCATTCCAGTTGTACCACTCGTATAAATGAATGACAAAACACCTGCAAAATTACATCATTGGTGATATTAGAAAGTGCCACATCATATAATAAATAAGGTTTCACTACTTAGCAGTTTCACTGCTTTTGTGGAAATTGTTAGGTTATAAAGGACCTCTATGCAGGCAATTTTCATAAAATGTCCATAACAGCAAGAGGGCTGTTTGATATGACAACGATAAAAAATTGGCTGATATTACAATTTTAAGCGCTAGACTACCTTTTCCAGGGAAGGAAATGGAAGCATTGCACATTTCTCGCTAATCACATTGCATTAAAATACTCCTACTTGTCCTGCAAACTGTAAAAGAAAAATACTGCGCTTCGTTATTTTACCTCTCGGATCATGCGGTTAACTAATAATACATAATTGCTTAGCTTTTTGGTACCATAGGCCTATCATATTCAGAGGGATAAATCAGTAAACGAAATGGTTTCCTTACAAATTTCACTTATGCCAGCACCAGTTGGCACGTATATAAACAACATCAAAAATAGGCGAAAGTAAGTAATTAAGAAGTTAACAATAGTGTATTCACACAAATTTAGTGAAAACTGTCTCACTTGTTCAGCAAAATAAACGATAATATTTGAGTTACTACTTTTAAAGTCAACAACATCGAGTTTCTGTGGTTCATTGGTGCTTGATGTGTTTAGAAGCTCTCGTAAATCCAACGAATTGCAATCTGTCATTCCCATCGAATAAACTTGTACTTCTTTGCTCTCGATGAGACCCTTCTCAATGACTGTATTCATAGCTGAAACATAGAGGATTCTGAAGCGATCTATCGATGAAACTATAAAAAACATTAATTTAAAAACTGTTTACCTTAATGACGATGACTTTGCATATATGCACTCAGTGAAGGTTTTAATCTAGTTGTTCTTATTTCTATTTATTCTTCTTAGTAGTGCAAACACAATTTCTTTTGGGAAGTGACCAATTTAGGAATACTTTGTAAGATTTATGTCTTACAAAAACTGACTCCAAAAGGTGATCATAAAACTGATAACACTGCTAACAAATGAAATAAAATCTATGCATTCATTCCAACTACCCTTTTTTAGTATAGCTTCACTTTCAGTTACTTTGATTTCGCATGTGCTAGCTTCATAAAAATGAACTGTAACAAAAACAACGAACCGCCACAGAGATTATTTGAGCAAATGACTGATTTCGCTTTCGATGTGTTCGTACAGTATGCGAGAGGTTCAAGCCTGAGATTGTTATTGATCCATGCGGTGATAACGCCAATCTTCGATAGACCCACCCAAGCTGCCACCATATCTGCACCGTTCTCCATAAATAATGCCACTATATCCCCACTTCGATAGCCAATTGACTGAAATGTTAACATAAACATCTTAATATTTCAGTGCACTCATACATTCGAAGCTCACTTTCATAGTAGTATTCTCTGTCATCTCACCCACAATTGATATACATGTATCTGGACTAAGAATCTGCCGAAAAACATGAAAATTATGAAAGATTGTTCAATATCAAAAAAGCGTTGAATGGTCGTCACCAAGCGGAAAAAAATTTGAGAGTTTGTAATGCGAGTAGAGGACAATTTCAGAGAAGTCGCTGAAAAACTACCTGGAAATAGTTGGCGAATTTATTAGCCTCCTTGTTGAATTCCTCGAATGTGTACCTTTTGTCAGTTTCAATATCAATGATAGCCACCTTTTTCGGTTGTTTGGCAACGATGTCAAGGAAGAGTTCACTTAGGCCACGATTCTCAGCCAACCTCTTATTAAGATCTCGTTTCACCGCCAACAATAAGTAAAGACCACTTAAAAAATAATTCAATTAACGGAAGGCGGAAACAAGATCAGATGAAAAATCACCAACGCCAAGACTGGCGTCGAAACAGCAGAAATAAAATTTATGGAATATGCCTTTGCATCAGAAGAAACGTATGGAAGAATGAGAACAAAAATGCTTATGACGCAGAAACACTAAAAAGCCCGATGAGTCTGAAAATATGCTTTTGTGAAAGTTATTAGTGAAAGCATTTCAATGTGGCCAGAACATTTGGCACGCTATCCTTAGAATGTTGTCGGATGGACCCGGATTAGATCCGGGAATATAATCAGGATGCTTGCCGATTTGCTCATACTTCTTCACACTCGGTTCCTGTCTTTGATTTGAAGCGCTTTTATTGCTCACGCATATATCCCTTTAAAATGACTCTATTTTATCGCTCGTGCGTTTGCTAAATATGACCATAAAGAACCCTTCCACTTCAAGCCCTTATCTGTGCAGGTTCGACCTATGCATTTACAACACAAGCTGTGCTATTGCTATTGTGTTAAAGTTCGAATCTATTGATGTTAATACTGCTAGGCGATAGTATTCTTGAGGATAGCATTCATAATACAAATCCTGTAGATGATAATTTGAAGTTACGAATAAATAAGACTGAATCTAACCCACTTAAACCGCATCTACTTAAAACCTCATAGTTTAGTTTCAAAAACACATTAGATTTAATAGTGAGCGACTGAAAAGTGAAACAGTCAGTAATCAAGCCTCTTGTTTCATTAGTGGACCACAATTAGTAGAAGAGTGCAAAAGCAAAAGCAAAAAGCAAAAAGGCGAAAAAAAGAAATTTTTATGTTCTTAATCATGATTAGTGCATAAAATGATTCATAGAAATGAGACAAAAAATTGCTTCAGGACTCAAAAGAGTGAAATAAAAAGCAAAGTAGTGTTAAATAAGTAAGCAAATCAGCAAAGAGTTTACCTGAGATCGCGATGTAACGTTAAATAAGATCGATAGATAAAATCTCCATAAACGTAAGCGATATATGCGATTAAAATTACGACAAGTAGATAGAAGAGTGGCACATTGTTGAAAACAAAAGTTGCGATTAGCAGTACGACGCTCACCACGTCTTCCACACCCATAGATGTCATACTTGGGAATAGTTGCCTGAAAACTATCGTTTCTAAGCACTTTTTGAAAATTCATGAAATAAATATATGAAGGCGACATCATTTTCACAATTATCTACATGTACTTCGATTTATCTATGTATAGCCAACAGTTGCAAAATGCAAATAATGAAAAAAGTAAGGCGATGAAATCTGATATGCATAGTTTTGAAGAAAAAATGTGGCCTATAAATTGAAATCCCTCTCGATTATCAATCTCCAATGCGCTTCATTACATCATTAAATGAAAGAAATAAAAATATTTAGTTCGGTAAAATTTATGAATGGAAATCTTTTTACAGAGCAGTCAAGTTTATTGAAAATGATATCTCGTTTGAGAAGATCCATTAAACAGCTGACCGCTGAGAAATTATATTGAAATACGTGGGTCCATTGTATTTCTTGAATGTTGATATAGATGAGTGATTTCAAAGGTATTGCGCTAGTCGACCAATAAATTTAACACATTTCTCTATCTGCTATCAACACACATTGGTAATCAGTATTATATATCAGCAATCCTATCATACAAAATTGTGAATATAAGCAGAGAGCATTCGGGAATAAAAATAGTGACGATTGATAGATGCAAAGAAATTATTTACGAAATGCGATGGCAAAGAACACTTAATAGATTGGTGTGATTGTTTCAACGATGATTTCCTTCCGTTTCCATAATTTCTCACTGGAAGGAGTCGCGCTACAAAGATGTGCAGTTTCAAAGGATAAAAACTAAGTGAAATCTTAACTTGCATCATCTCTTTCTTCGGATCGCAAACGGGCAGGTTATCCCTGCTGAGAGTGGGGAGGGGGATGATGAAGACATGAGGGGAGGGGGATGGGGAGGAAGAGAGGGATAGAAGGGAGGAAGAGATGGCAGAATGAATATGGTATGTTGCTGTGCAATCGACCGCTGCTTGATGGAATTTAATGATGTGACGATTCATTAATCACTAGCGGCATCGAATTTGTCATTTAAAACATAAAGCAAGAGGTCGTGGCGAAGTAACATATGAATAGTTTTTGAAAGAGTTATTCTACTTCCAGGAAAAGTTGGCTTTTTGATATGTTTTTAGACCTTAGTGCATGCTTGCAGTCCATATTTCGGCATCAAATAAGCATTAGTGGTTTGATTCAGGAAAAGAATGTTCATTTTGCAATTAGCGAAACTGTGCCCAAATCGTCATCAACTTTCACGATGCAAAAAAAAAAACAATAATGTTGCCAAGAAATTCTAAATTGCTGATCTCTGGATGTGGTATCGGTGGATCAATACTTACATGGTCAGAAATTCGTGTTACTTCAACTGCGGTATTTAACTTGTATATAAGGCACATAAGCAACTACGAAATACTTCCTCGTACGTCACTTCCCGAATTGTCTTCACTTTTTTTTTTTCAAAAATTCCAGTCGTCGGATGCTCAAATGGAGAAAAAACACCCACTTAGGATTGTCACGCTGAATCTCACCTCTAATGAATGCAATTTACTATTGGTGCTCACAGTGGATTATCAAATGGTTACCAATTATTTTTTTGTTTGAGAAGAAACAAACTTTGAAAAATATTGTTGACAGCTTTATCTCTGATTCTTTATTTCGCGAAAAACTCACAGAAATCGTCAAATGGAATTGCTCGCTAAAGATATATCTATGAGAGATTCAAATAGTGTGTGAAGTTGTTATGGAGCTGCGTGCCCATTGAGTGAAACTGCTGCTGTTGCCGCACGGGTCGTAATTGTTGTGACAACTGCATTTCTATGGATGGGGTTGCAGAGGCAGCCCCTTCTCCTGCTGCCGAGTTCCGAGCATTCGGCAGTTCCTCTGTGATTACTGTCGTAGCATGCGCTCAATTTTTCTCTTTTGCTTCGTTTATAGCAACCGCCTTGCACACCGTATTCGAGCACAAGTTTAAAAGGTCTCGGCGGATGCTGCTTCCGCGACGGAGAACTCGCGCATGGGCATCGTCGAGATGGTACGGGCCGACGTCGGCTTCTCTTCGCAGCAGATTTTGACATGGTCGTATTTGCCATTCTTTCGTACTTCTTGTCGAAAAACTTTTTCTAGGGCATTAAGGGTGAATGATGCAGAGACGAAAAGGCTCAACACCATCTTTCCATTGTCGACTCTTGCCGCAGCTTCATCGGTTCTTTTTGAACCATTCAAAGCAATCGGGTATATAAATCACAGGTACTTTCATGCGCGTTCATTCGCAGGTTGTTCAGTTCTCTCAGCAAGGCGACCCATTGAACTAGGCCGGATTTTCGACCATCTTCGGTGGAGGCTCGACTAGTGCTTTTTCGTTTCAACTGTATTTCAGTCATCTCGAAGCAAGTTGTGAATTTTCCAGCGATTGCATCAATGTTCACAGTGCAATCACAGCGAAAGGATGAGCACAGCGCCAAACAATTGCACAAATTTTTAAATGTCTTCAATATGAACAAATGACAAGCAAGCCGGTGAACCAAGAGGCTGACTTGAAAAAGAGATTTTTACTTCAACCGGTCGATTCAATCCTTCTCAAATAACCACAACAATGGCAGAAAAAGCTAACAAAGGTTATTTAATGCCACTGCCATTTAATAAATTTCAAAGAAACGATAATCGCTATTGTTATTCCTACCCGATCGATTGCGCATCCAATTTGCGCATGACAAATTTCTACCAAAAACATCCATAGCCCACGAAAATGAATGGTAAGTCGGGTTATAGAGACCACCCTATTTCAAACATCAAGTTTAAGAACAGCAGTTGGCAATAGATAGATATAAAACACATATTTATGTACAGAAATGACAGGAAAATAAACGATGTGAATTTAACTTACTTGGCAGACATTCTAAGCAACTCGGGGAGAGATCGACACCGCTGTACTAGTGCTCGCGTTCGTCCGTCCATCTCGGAAACAGACGTTTCTTCCTCAACACAGTGTTGCGTTCAGAGTACCTCAAAGCATTTACTGCCATGCGCTACTAACCAACATTGTCATACAGAAAACGCGTAAAAGCTAAGCTGAGATAAGATACTTTAGTGTGGACAATATCATTGGCCGAGGATACTAGAGAGATAAGAAAGAATACTGGTGACAAATGACAACTGACGGTATATATATTTTGGGCCCGTCAAATAAATGACTTTATCTTGTCTATTCGAGTAACCAATTGGGTACTTTGCCTTCAAATGACAAACATGTAAAATTCCCGTTCCACATTTTAATCAACTCTACCGCTCGCACAGGTTTTCCCCAAAACATCGTTTTTTTCGGTGACCCAACTGGCCTAAAATTTAGTAGACTTTTTCATCGTTTAAATAATCACAACTGTGCTCAGAGGGGACGGATCAACATAAAAGATGATGACATCGTGTTCACCAACGGGCTGTCATCTGACATACGTTATACAAACGAAATTTCGGAGCTGCAACTTCAGTGGCTTTTAAGTTGAAACTACTGGGCAATCAGAGGTAAAGATAAATGCATGCTCAAATAATATGTCCTGAAGGTTCGCAAGTTTGCAAAAGCTTATAAAACTTGAGGCCACATTTTAATAATAATGAAGCATGTTTGGTGATTATGACAACGCTTTAGATATGATTGAAGTAGAACATAGAAACAAAAATTGAAGTGGAATTGTTGAACCTCGAGAATTTTTAACATTTTCATCACACAAATAACAATCGCCATCAAAAGAAGTATGGTGCTGGCTTGTCGCATAACATTTTGGCGTATTTCGAGATGAAACGATGCACGCACTGCATTCAGAGAAGAGTATAGCCGATAGCGGATGTAATTTGTTATCGATATAAGACATCTGATACTATATCACATCAGATACAGTATCGTAGCACACCAACTCGAGAAATTAATAGGTTAAACATCTCGCCATGCAGCATAAAACTTTGAACAACTGCCACATTTAGTAAACGGGAAATCCACATCCCAGCATGACATAGAGCTGAATTAGACTATAAATGCTCTGAAGAAATGTCACTGCATGATGGTAATCCAACACAATGGTTAATAGCTGGTTCCGTTAACTTCACTTACCTTCAACATAATATTCTTACGCATCAAAGAAGCTAGAATTCGCCAGGAACGCTTACATCACTCCAGAATACGCTCATTGCCTATGATAATCAATGATGGGAGATAGGCAGAAAAAAGCCTAACTGATAGAGGAAATTAGGTTTTTCAGTAAAAAATGTCGAAGAAATTTATTATCCATCTGAACTTACACGCCCATTCATTCACTATGTTAAGAAGCCTAGGTACCCATTGCTCTACGTTTCCGCTCATTGCACTACAAAATGAACAAATTTCTGTAATTCCGGGCTGCTAAAGCCAAAGGATTGCTGATGACATTCCAAACGTTTCATCGTCGGACGATTTTGGGCAAAACAAGTTCCCAAGCACCATCAAATATGGCATCACCAGGAAATTTTTTCAGTGCAAGTACAAGATATGTTCTTTCTATAATGCTTATAAAATGCAGCAGCACATTTATTAGTTTCCAACAAAAAAAAAAGAATAATCGAATAAGCACACAAGTAAAAAGAGGTATCTTTTGATTGTGGACGACTCAATTGGTAGATTCATAGTTGAAGGATGAAACGAGAATCTCAACTTTACCTTTTGCCGCTTAGGCAGCAAATTTTTGGCACATGAAGAAGAGAAATGATCGAGAAAATGAAGACGAGAATATTCGAAAATGTTATATTCGAAAAAGTGGAGTGTGTAAACGTGATGCGTACTATGTGCAAATTAGAGTCTACTAAAAAGAACACTCTATGCATACCGATAGCCTACATGGCGCTAATTACCGTATTCAGCATATCGCATAGATTTCGCTATCGATGGGTAATGATTAAAACTCGATAATATTCATAGTTGTAAATAAATGGACAATCTTTTTCGAAGAAGCAGCATGAACTTCGGTGGAGATTATTATTTGGTATTTTGATGGTTTATGCTACTAGAGATTTTTGCTAGATAAACGATAAATTTTCATCGTATTCAGCGATCACTGGCATTCAAGGGAAATAAATCTTGCGTCCTATTTTAGAAACAATTTAAGAATAAGGGAGTTTTTATGATCATCCACCGATAGAATAAAAGAAATTATTGACGACGAAAGAATTAAGTTGTTACTCCAAACTCGAACGAAGTATTTCTAGTGCTTTTTGAGACATTCGAAATGTAGCATTAATGGAAATACATTCGGAATGCATTATTCGTTTGCCGTTCGCACAGAGATGAAGTGTAATAAAAAACGACGTCAATCGCACAAGTGGTGGATGGGAAACAAAAATTTCTGCCTTGAGATGCTTTACAAGCTCTCTTCGTTTAATGTGTTTAATTTGTGTAATGCCTCTCGTTAGGCAACAAGCGGTACCACACAACCATCGAAGAACTGGTCTTCTTGAGGAGACATTCCTTTACTGTCGGCAAAAAAACGGCTCTAGAAAGATGCCGAAGGATGGTGAATCACATGAAGTTGGTCAACAATAATAGGAGTTGAAAGCGAAAAAACGTGTTGAATGTTTGAGCGATATTATGCACTTCACATATTCGAATGTCTAAGTGAGGGCGTAATAATACGGTGATTTTGAGGCGCTTCGCAACCTGGTTAGAATTTGTGAGTGCACCAATTCACCTCATAAAAAGAGAATCCATGTTGAATGAGAAAATATTCTTTTCAAATTTCGGGGAACATAGAATCCTAAATTCGTACACAAGAAAATATGGTAATTGCAGAAACGAACTTCTTCCAGTACTTCCTTAGCTTTTTTCTCTGTTCGCATGGATACGCAACTGGTTTATGTTATCTATTACTTAGCGGCAAGAGATCATAAATTTCAGGTAAGAGATTTTTTCAGGAGGAATGTGCTTGTTGATGTATGCTTAGTGCAATTTCTGCTAGTTGCATGGGTGAAGGGACATCTGTTTATAGTCGAATATCACCTATATGCGACGAGTGCAAACAATTATTTCGCTGCCCTATCGATGTGCTTTGTCCGTTAGTGTCACAATGCATTGACGGAAAAAAAACAACCAACGGATATGTCCAGAGTTCGAAGAATGATGATAGTGTTGAACTTTAGACATGCAGAAATCACAGCAGAACGAACAAATTTCGAAGATACATAGAGCAGAAAACGACGCAGACCCAAAGCGTGCTCTCGTTTTTAGCAGATAGGAAGCTGACCGCAACGCCGTATTTGCGCAAATGTTATGAAGATAGCTTGCTTTGATTGTATATACACGCCCGGTTATCCACGAGAAAACGCAGCTATTCCCGATTACAAGGCACAAAGATGAATCCTCCCGAGTGAAAGGTATTCTCTGATCAAATCACTATGTCGTTAAAGAAGGCATTTGAGGCTGGCTTTTGCGGGTCAAAATTTCCCTCTTTCCTTAGTTGCTGAAGTTATGCTTGAGAGTAATGGAACTTTGTTTAGCTGATAATGAAACAAGAGAGATGAGTTGAACTGAAAGGGATTTATTTGCCATTCCAAAGTCTGATTGACTGCGGAGCGAGGTTGACACTAAGTCGGCATTAAGCAGCATTAAATCATCAGTAAATAACCATAAAATTAAACGGCTTGAGAAAATTAGTCATTTGCATGAGTGGATTCTGTGTTTACCAGTTAAGCATTTTGCGCCTTTTTTTCTCAAACAGACCCCATTAGGTTAATACAGTTTCGCGATGGTACAAGCAACATTTCAATGCCGATAATATTGGTGATATGATAAATTAATTGCTTCACACCATGCCACCGCTATCGTTCTTTCTTGTTGGCGCAGATAACTCGACATCTGATTCATTTCTTTCCACATCGATTTCTTAGATCACTTAAAAAGACTGACTTCACTTATATTGACTAGCATATACTTTACCGACAAAATTGTTGATGGTGATCATAATATTCTGCAATAAAGGCTTAGCTGATCTTATCAATCACAATAGTGCAGTCACATTCCACACTACTCGGTAACTCTGTGTCGCTTCATCGAGTCAATATACATCCACTAAACCATCATAAATGAAAGAGAAATACAAATAAAAAGTAAGCTGCCGTCTGGATGTTAACGTACGGCGAACGAAGCTGCGACTATCTATTTGCATGCGCGAACGTTACGCTATGAACAGTAACTTAGCTGAGATGGAAAATTGATACCTTTCATGCTACTGCGCTCGCTGATCTCAACGAACCGTAATCAGAAGTGAATGTCTGGAACGTTATTGGCATGATCGCTCGTGTCTTATTTATTAATGGCCAGAAATGAAGACAAAGCTGCCATAACGGTGCGCTTGGCACTAAGTGGAGAAGAGCCGTGATGGGTGTAATCACTTGTAATCTGCTATTTTCGAGTCATGAAAGCCTCATGTCACCTATCAAGCTCAAGACGCTGCAGCATTCGATCGTCATCCACAGCTATACTTTCACAGTGGCTAAATTAGCTGTCATATTTGCAGTAATAATCCAAACGGTAAATTCTTTTCAAAATTGAAACGGCTTACTATTATATTGAGAAGTTGAAAGAGTTTATTTGGTTTTCTCAGCAAAATTGAGAACGGTTTAAACGATTTTATTCTTCTCGAAAATGTTTTCAAAATCGAAAATTCTTAGCGATCAAAATGGTCCGAGAAAATGACTTTTTAATTGGATATTTCTATCTAAATTTGATGTTCACTTCAATAGATTACTGCCGACGATACAGATAAACAAACTTCTAAAAACTTGTCAATATTACTGAGTTTTAGATCGTCTCAAATGGCGTATTCGAAGATGAGCAGCAATACAGTCGTCGAGTAAAACTCCATAAAAGAAAACCGCAATAAAAGAAGTGAAAGCGTTGCAGCAAAAAACGGCGATGACGGAACAACGGCCAAGTTCTTTGCGTTATGAAAGCGACCTTGAAAAGAATAAATAATGGGAACTACAGCGGTGTTAACATTCTTGCACGCATTCACTTTACATTGAAACAAGGACTGAGCACATAAATGAGTATCTTGGATGGGTATGCAATTTTGGAGAAGTTGCAATAAATAAAGTGTTGCTATAGAATAAACCAGTGACTATACCTCCTTTTCAGTATACACCTTCCTCAAAATTATGCCACTTTCTGGTGTAGCATTATACTATTCATCTACAACTACCTACTAGTTTAGAAAAACAGTAGCGAATTGTCATATAGGGGACGATGAAGGTGGACAGAGAAGTGTGTCACTTCTTAAAAATGAAAACTTCTGAACGATGTAAACGCTCTTACGGTCATCGGATGTGGTTTAGGGAGTGGAAAAGTGAAACAGCTGTACGCCTGAATAGTTCATGTCAAACAAAGAGAGATCCACGCAAGAGGACATTTGAGGGGTTTTGCACTGCAGCGATGACCCATATTTCCGTATGCAATCAATTGTACGATAATCTGTGGTTTATCGGCGTTGATGATGGTCAGCAGTTTGAATCGTCGATTAAATTGCCCATCAAAGAATGATGCCTCAAAGAGTGCCTCAATGCATTGACTATATCAAACATGATGGCATCGTCGCTGAAAATCACAAAGGATATGTAGTTTTGATTGGTTACAATGCAATAAATTTGTCATCGCTATCGTTCGATATTATTCTCTCAATAGTGAGCACAAGGTGTGATATTGTTGGAAGCATAATTAATGACGTCAATTAATATCAGGTTTGAGACCGAAAAATTTCCTTAACGAAGATAACTCAAAGAACACTCATGCCAGCTGAACACCTATGTTTGACACCCGTTCATCTAGTTGTTACGACGCGCGTTATACAATCATCCATTACCACTGTCTTAGAAATATTATCAATAATTTGTAGCTCAAGGTGGCATCATGATAGATAACTAGTGAGGCTGTTCAATGCAATAATTTCTCAAGTTGTGCCGTTTCACTGTGATGCATCGTTGCATAATTAATCGAATTTTGCGAAACTTCTCAATGATCCTATCAAAAGCTCTACTGAACATGGCCGACATAAGCGCTATAACGATTTATTTGTTTGAAGAGCTTCCATTTCCATTTTGCAAAGAAAAAGTTTTTGCAAACTGCAAAATGCAATGCAATTTTCGAGGATATTTTACCCATTCTTACATATCGAATAATATTTTCACATTCTAAATATCCCTTCATACTTGAAAATGTACCATTTGATAAAACTAAATGAATGCAACATGTTCTAATGAGGATTGTTTTTGATCGTACATCCAAACGTTCCCCAGTATTTCGCTATCACATTCCATTTATCCAACTTCGTTTCTGACGCTTCGGATTTATCCAACTGTGGCATCTTTCCGCATTTGGAACACATAATGGAATAAAAATTAATAACGTGAATATATACACAGAAAATATAGCTTTTGAACAGCCACATTCAAAGAGCACTTTATCCTTTTCTTTTCAGCCGTTCTTACCGCTTAGAATGTGAATTTTTTACCTAGTTTTTTTCACCAATTACAATAGTTCCGAGAAGCTTAAAATAAAAGATTTAGGTCGGCTATTATAAACTGGAATGGTTCACTTCGAATTTCGAGTTGATGTCAACTCAAAGTACCAAGTGGATTATAGTGCTCATTCTTAAGCGAACAACTCTCATTCTCGTCAGTTCGTTGGGCTCGCAGTGATTAAAGGTTTGAAGTCAACTATTCTTGCTTTTGAGCAGGAATAATGATTGAACAGGAATGAGAATTGGCAAGGATTGATTTATCCCTTCTCGGGACCGGTATTTTTTAGCACAGTTGGCGAAAAACACCGAAAAAAATTTGTGTACTCTGAACAGTGAAAGTTGGTAAAAGAGAATCACTGAAACCTACTTTCCACACACTCAGTGGTGAACGAAACAACAATTGTGGAATGGAAAGGAACAATGAAATTTTTTTGAAGAGATAAAGGGAATCTCCATGCCAGTGTTATGTAAAATTAAAGTGTCGCAAAAGTATTTCGATTAATGCAAATATTTCTGCCTTATTGTTGAAATGTTATCGAGCAATCGCTCGCTCCTCAACTGCCCACAAATCTCATAAAAATGTCAGAAATTAACCCCTAATAAAACAAATTTGAAGAAAAAATCTGCCTAAATATATTTGGAATAGTCTCATCTTACATATTGGCTCTAAGCATGACAAATAAGTTCAAGTTATTTCTAGGGTCTCGTAGAGAAATATTTCCGTGGAAGATATGACATTAGCCTGAGATACGACACGAATAGTTCATAGCACTTTCAATGCAATCATCCATATGTCAGTAAATTGCAGCTATTGCGATTATTCAAACATCACTGTTTGATACAAAGTGAATACTAGGCGCCAACCTATTTCAGTAGTAGTATTGACCTCATGTTCTCCATACAGAAGGAACCAATTTTTCGATGTTAAGAAGTACGCTTTATTTTGATCTTTTCTTATAAATTCTTTTTCTTAGTTTGTTGTCTTTTTGTGATCAGGCAATGGCACACATAAAATTTTAAATCTGATGCAATAAACTATGAATGAGTAGCAATCTCCCATTCTCATTGACTGATTTTGTATAAACACATATTGGTTATTTTGCTGTGAAAGGATTTCTCGTTGTCTTTTCATATGGTCCATTCATCAATCACTTTTGAAGGAAGGAAAAAAAGACGCAAAGAGAAGTACAACGTCTCTCGAGGATGGAAAGCAATGAGTGTAGCGATAATGTGTAGCCGACAGGTTTAAAAAAACTTGTTCTTAGCGAAACGTTGGACGGCGACACTTTTATGAAGACGGATGCCCAAACACGCTTCGCCGTTGTTTTCAACTGGCCTCTCCCTTCAAGCATCGAAAAACAAAACACCGTAGGGTAATTTTTTTAAATTTCTTTCAAAGCACATCCATACAAAGAAACCGAGGAAAGTAACTAATTTCGTAACACTTAATTATTGAAAGTTATGGCCATTCTAAAAAGAATTTAAATTTCCTTGTAACGATCCGATATTCAGCGCCCATACAACGACTGCAGCTATCGTCTGAATATACTAATAGCGAAACGGAAACATTGAAATGCTGCAATTCTAGAGAGTAACCTAGTAATCAGAAAAATATATTCGTTCACTGCTTAGTTCTCACCAAAGAAGATATTTGTGCTTGAGGAAGCAGACACATCAGCGAGAAGGTTATATCGGGATGCCGAAAATTGTTTCAATTAGGGCAGTGGTTCATTTCCGAGTGGAAGGATGTTGAATTGAGAAAACTGCGATTGCAAACAGTTTCTTATGATGCGATCGCAATATGCGACGGAATGATTTTCAGCATATCTTGCGTTTAAACTTTTGAAATAAAGGAGCGTGGGAAAGGGGATACTATAAAATAATTTGAGTAACCTTATGCCACGAGAAACGCATGAAACATAGATGTAACAAGCATCTTTAATGCAAATTGCAATAAGTTTTCTACTCTGAATTGTTTTGCTAAACTTTCCATAGAAAATTTTCGCTGTTGCATGAAGTACTCAGCTATTTTCCATGAAGCTTGTAAATTAAAAGTTACCATTTCTTTATAATTCAAAGTCTGCCTACATCAATAACGACTTCCATCTAACAAAGGAAACAAAATAACGTTTCATCAATAATCCATTGCACGCTACCTCTTCTTTGTTGTAAAGAGTAATGAGTAAAATATGATTATGCAGCTCATAGTGCTGCTATCCACAAAACCAGTTAACTGGAAAGCGCTAGCACAGCCACACCTCCGGAGATCGATGTACAGATAAAGAAGCATGCCGAATGTAAATATATGTCTTCGCATTGCGCTTACCAGCGTAGCCAATTTAGCAAGCTACCAACAAATAATAAAAGGTTTCACACAATGGCTTTATGCGTTAAACGATTCAGTCGCTTCAATTAAATTTTTCATTGAAGATCCATTTTTTCGTGTGAAATAATTATGTGAGGTGAAAATTTGCTGATGGGAAATGCATGCAATATTGTAAGCATCTTTAATAGGATATAGCTTCTTCGGAGTTAACCAACGAGCGTAAAATTGCGTGAAAAATCATTCGACAGTACATGTCATGCTCATAAAATCTCATAAGTCTAGCTTCAGTGGATCTGAGTGGCCGAGATATACACACGGATATGTGCGCACAGCCACGCGACGTTCATTTGACAGGTATGGTGAATAGAAATTTGCACTATCCCACAACAAAACGATATGCACTCTGAACATAACGACTTGCGTATACGGCAGATTTTAAAAATTAAGGTTGCATAATCATTAAGCAACACTAAACAACAGTACTATTAAATGGCAAAATGTCTCAATGCATCGCACTATCTACATCTGCTATGTTATTTCGAGAATAACATAGCCGAAATGCTATCGAAGCCAAGGCAAATGATCTAGTAGTCCATCCAAACTTTTAAACTCTTTTCTAAAGGATGGTTAAAGGGGGCGGCGAAGGCAGTGTTTGAACTGAATCCGGTATTGAAGAAATTGGAAAGAGGCATATCGTCTTAGAGATTGCAACAATGATGCTAGAAAAACGAAATTCACGTTTTCGAATGAAGTGAAAATTCAAAAGGCACATTTCAACAGCACAGTTCTGAAGTACACACAAAGATATAGTATAAGATTAAAGTTCAAAGGCATATTTTAAAAAGTAATTTCAATTTCACAAAATGACTGCCAGCCAATCATTCATATCATGGCCAAAGATCGAACACTAATATCGGCAGTGTAATATCGTTTCCTCCAAAATGTTTTGATTGGGTGAATGTGAATGATTTTTGAATTTCAAGTCACTTTTAAATAGCGTCATCGATGAAATTCTTTCATTGTAAATTTTAGACTGATATTTTTGAGTCGTCAACTTTTTTTTCATGCAAAAAGAAACACAACGAATGACGAGCAAGTTAAACGAGCACAGTTAAAGCACTCGAAAATCGCTGTATTAGTGCTGTTATAGTTCGATATAACCTCACGTTTTTCTCGATAAGAAATTCCGCCCACTTTACTTTCGAACATGCATATGTATCATATCTGCAGTATATTGGATGGCGTTCTTCATTCGGCGATGCACTCTGTTTTCTGCACACTGTCAAAAATGTTGCGTAGAGTGGAAGGTTCGTAGAGCATTTCAGTAGTCATGCGAACTGTTCCACTGCCATTTCAGCAGTAATGCCATAATTCTTGTTGTATGCAAATGCAAAAAATGTTTCTTTTAGAGCCTCTTGAATATTACATAAAAACCTCTTGTATGCAAAATATTCTCTTGTTTACAGAATCGAGAATAAATTACGCTTCGAGCAATCACACCGTTTTTCACTATATTAAAGCTGTAGTTCATATATAATATGGGTGTTTGGAGTGGCTTTGTGTATGTATGCTGCTTTCAAATGTAAACCCTTGGATGCATCCACTAGTTACGAAATCAACTTCATAACTGGGCACAACCTGTTGCAGCATTCGAAATTTTTCCATCATGACGCAATTGGTCGCTATCTGCGTTTCAAAGAGAAATCTGTGAACGAGAGATGACTTCCCGCTAGAGACCATTTAACATAAGTATAAAAATGAATCGCGAAAATTATCATATTTATTCGAAGTCATTTAATATTCTTTCGTTAATTAATCACAAAAATTAAAACTTTGGTAATTATCTACGATGGAAATTACAAAATATTCTGTTGCAGATATTTATTAACTTTACATCGAGTCGATGTTTCTGCACTCAACCAAGAGGTTGAGTAGCATAACCACAACATCAATAAACAAGTGAAGAAAAGCACCAAATGAGAAAGGATGATGTGCCCCCACCTCTCGCTTATCTAACAGGTCACTTTTGTATGTCGGCAACAAAAAGTGTGATAAAACATCCACATCTTCATATATCGACTTATCCGACCGTCCGCATAAATCTGCCACAAAGAGTTCACTTTCTATCAGCTGACAGGTGCAAAATGAGATTCGGTCAGTGTAAAATGCAAGCAAATAACAATTTATCGCCCTAAAATGAATGCAGTTCCCTCCGAAGTCGATAGACAATGTGGAAATACGTCACAGATGGTTAACTTATGGTGAGCATTATATTCACTGAATTTGATAAGTTTAATCTGAATGATTGCTCGATTGAAAGTAATGAACGACAGTCGGGCATATGCATCCATAAACGCACAGATACGACGTTATTAAATTGCGTTTTTGGAAATTAAATTCGCAGAAATGCGTAAAAGTCGAGTAATGTGTGCACATGGGGTTGTATTGGGATATCATCTTTAATCGACAGAACTGTTTCCAAGATAGGCAAGGAATCAACTTATAAAACAGTTGAGATGTTTTTTAAATCATCAACGAATTGATGAGAGTTCTTCAATTGGAAATTGATCGAATGCAAATATTCGACGACGACAAATTATTGCAATGGAATTCTCTCATTCATATGCAAGTAAACGGCATAGAAACGAGCAACACTAATGAACACTTCTTTCTTAATCGAATGTCAAAGAAATTCAACAATGATTGTCCTGTCTCTTTATCTATCTTTTTTCCATTTTCCTATTCCCTTCAAAATATCCAAAGAACTTTTTCAGTTGTTGGATTTATCCATGAAGATCACCTTCCCACAGAGTTTTCAACTTCTTACAAGTGATAGAATGATCAAAGCATTATTTGCGCAAATAAATGCAAAATTTCATGGAAATTTTCACTCACTAAAATTTATTTCTTTGAAAAAAATTATTTCTTATTTGGAATCACTGCACCATTATCACATTGAAATCGATTTCACATTTGACCGTAATATTTTGAAATCTTTTTCACATTATTCAAAAATGCAACAGATCTGCTTAAGCATCAGCAACACCTCTTCAATTGATATTGCTTCAACTTTTCGAGTCAAAAGTTTTCGACTAGAAGTTACTCTCTAAAACGACTACAAGAAACCAGCTTTCGATTTATTGATAGACCAAAAACTTTTCAGTTCTTCAACCGTAACTAGACAATGCGAAAATTTGTTGAACATGAACAACAAAAAAACTTCACTAACGTTGAAAATATAACGGGTTAATAGAAGCAAAAAGTAAGAGGATCCTAGCAATTTCAACGCCAAATTACGTGTCTTCATAGGTGAAAAGACAGCAATCGTTGATGAAACAACTTCTGGCATATTGAGGAAGTCAAACAGTTAAAATGCATTCAAAAAGAATGCAATCACGTCTCTAAACAAAACCCGTCATCCATAATTTCAACATCACTTTGCAAGCGGTGTTTAGATTTGCAATAGATGTGTTATATCCTTTGCTCATTATTTGGGTACTTTTGCTGCAAAATTATTTTAAATATTGTTCTCAGCATGTCTGGTTTTGTAGTGAATTCTGCAGTTTCGCAGGGTGCGATGTTGTCACTGCATTTATTGAGGTGACCTGTTGATCAGATCTACTGCGATAGGCTTTGCAACCAACAAGGAAATATTTTTGACGAGAAATTTCCTCAACTTTTCAGGCAAAAAAAATTTCCAATCTAAAATATCCCTCTGAAATAGCCACACTGCGAATGCTTTTCAAAGTTTCCTCATATCTGCGCCCTTCAATCACTGCAATTTTGAGCATGAGGATTTCTCTCGTTTCATCCATTAGACATTTCGCTTTCATAAAACATTTTTACATATGATGGAGTCGCTACAAGATGACCAATAAACTCATCTGGTGCACAAAAAATGCAGCCTTTTGATATATCTTCAAATGCTTTCAGTGGCAATAAGGCTCCAAAACTTAGCGTGCAAACAAATGTTAACGAGAAATTTGTGGCATGTGATAATTCGGTGGAATATTGAGAGAGAAACACTTCCAATAAAACTTGTAACGAACTCTTTTCGCTGCACTTCATTGCAGTTTCAACGAAATGAATCGCGTCTGCAGTCAGGAATAAATAAAATATAAAAAAATAGTCTTTGATCGAAGCATTGCAACCCAAGACATTTTTATCGGAGGTATCTTTATTGGAATAGCTTTCACCTTGCGATGCTATTCATGGATTACAACGGCGAACATATGATGCGCATTTTCCAAGCAATATTTTCCCGGAGCTATTTTTCTTTAAAAAAAAGATTGTGGACGATGAAAAAATTATTTGACGCTTTGTGTTTTTAGAGGTCATTGAATCCATAAATGATTGAGCTTCGCTGCTAATCACTGCAACATGCATACCGATCGCGCAATCGCTCTAAACGTTTGAGTGATTGAAATTACGCGTACATAATTCTGTTGAAAAGCTGTGCAAAGAAGAGTTTCAATTCAGCAGAAATTTTAACAATTTCAATATGAATAATGGAAGAGGTTTTGGCGAGCAGAGGTTAACAAAATATACTTCTTTTGAATCAACGAATGATGCAGAATTATAAAGAAATATAGGAATAAGCTTCATCGTAGCACATTTAATCTTAGATGAGTTCTGCATTAGAGTGGCGTTATTGTCAAGAAAACTATAGCAGGTCTTTTATTCGCATAATCAAACGAATAAGTACGTGGAAGAAGTCGTAAGGGAGGAAAAGATAAACGAAGAAACAAATCTAACATAATGATGTAACAATCGACGTAAGTTGAGAACAACGTTGATCGTAGCGAGTAAACTGCAGTAAGCAATATACTAGCTTAGTATTGGCATATAACAGAGAGGAGGATCGAACTTTCGATACCTTAAAAGAAATTAAGGTGGAAGCAGAATTATCATTTAGAATTTAAAGAATTTAATCGATGCTGTGCAATTCAAACTCGATGAGAAGCAATCCTGCATATGAAGACCTCTTTTGACAGAAATTTCAACGACTTCATTGGAATGACGAACTTGATTCGCAATGTGTTGTTAATTGTGATAGAATAGCACTAACCCAAAAGTTTTTAATAGGCAGTAATATTAAAATAGATGGGGAAATGTGAATGTGATCGCATAATTGAAAATCCCAGTGATAAATTAAGATGAGATTCAACACGAACAAATAATTGACGTATATCAAATTTCGAGTGCGATTGAGGCAATCACAAGCACTTTCCATCGATTAAACGTGAATAAATCAGCGATGATAGCTGATAATGCACTTAAGTTAATTAGTTATTTAAAGCTTTGATAGCAAAATTTGCTGCAGTATTCAGGAGGACTGCTTTGGAAAAAATTAATTCAAGAAATGGATCATATTGGGCAGTAATTTTTCATTGTAATTCTTTATGCGAATTCTCTTAGCTCAGCGAATCACTAAGGCAGCAGAGAAGGGAGCAGCAGACTTGACGGAAGATCTGAGTTAAACTTAATGGCGTTTATGAAGTAAAATAGAACAGAACATCTCTTACAGTCAATGACATCACTGTGGAAGCTTCCATAGGAGTGTGTAATGCTTGAAAGGATGAATGAAGAAGAGACGTTATTGAACACAGAAGCATGCATGTGAATACTTTGTTTCTCGATGAATACGGACGTAATTCGAGTTCCACTCTTTTTATGAGCTTCTGTTTTATCAAATTATTTCTAAGAGGGAAATTCGAATATTATTAATAAAATCTCATATGATGATCGCTTGAGTGAACAGACTCTTTATTGCTTCAATTTTAAAAGATTTACAAGATTACAGCTCAAAAGGGCTGTATCTCACCATTGCATGATTAGCGATACCATATCTACTTATTAAGATTATACCGCCGATGTTCATACCCCAAAATATAGTTAAATAAACCAACATAATGCGAAGAATTCCAAACGAACAGAATAGAAAATATAGAATAATTCTATCTTCCACTGTTATCTACTTTTATTCTTATGAAAACAGAAAATCCTCTTAGGGATCAAAAGTGAATCGAGAAAATGAATCAGTATGCATATATTTTACAGGTGGTAATGAACGGCTTAAGCTGTACAGATGGATGATTTGTAAAAATGGGAAGAACGAAGAATATTTGTCTGCATAGTGGGTAACTAAGCGTTAAGGCCAATATGCATGACACTGTTTATTATTCAAAAACAGATAACGCTATTGTAACGGCGAGAATAAATTTCGGAAAAGCGTGCATAAGCGGGATGTGTTCATCGATGCACATGCAACGATTGAGAGAACTCGCCCCGGGCTGTCTTCACACACATCTTTACTACGAACCGGTTTCGTTCCGCTTCTGCTCTCACCATCGCATTCCAACAGGTGACTGTCGTTTTGCCGTTGACACATCCCACACGTCAATCGAAAATCGTTTTGGAAAAGCACAGCGGTAGAAGATACAAGTGCAGAGAAAACACATATTGTGCATACTTTGTGAGATCGAAGAAACGTCTCATTTGCACTTTAGCTGGCCTTCCAATTTGAAACCACCATTCTAGTAATGAGTGAGCGAGTCACAACCGTTCCACAAATGTTCTTCTTCTAGTGTTCTTCCATGCGATGACGCTTTCTTCATCTGGAACCCAAGACCGCGAATCGGGGATCCAGAGGCTTGGTAAAGCTGTCTTTTCACTCAAATGAAGGCATACTCCAGCCAGCAATTAGAGATCTTCGGGTTCAAACTCGCTTCGATAGCAAAATCTGTTTAAATGTCACAAAGGAGTTCTAGAAGTGCACTAACAACTGCAGCAGAGAGAACCTGCACTAAGCAACAAGGAAAAAGTTACATTGAACGATACAATATGAAATTCAATCCGCGCACTTCTTGGAACTCCACCTCGAGAAGTTTCCGGCACGCACGTTTTTATCGCTTATAAGCATATATATATATATATATATATATATATATATATATATATATATATATATATATATATATATATATATATAAGTATATATATGTATATATAGGAGAGGGAGGTAGCACGAGCGAGGCCTGCGTCAGCTGCTCATCCAACGCAACGTACATATGTGACAAAGGAAGATGCGTTAGTTCACCTCGTTTTCCTGTTCGCTGAGAAATTCGGGCACAAAACTTTTAAAAAAATCCCACAAGAAAAATCCTTTGTCTCGAAACGCGACATCCAGGTTGCATCGAGAAATAGAAGAGCAGCACATCTCAAATGCAAAATTCTTTTGTTTTATGGGAAAATTTCAATAAACATTTCAAGGGATTATCAAGAACTTAGCAGACATCTGCAGAAAACTCCAATCAGCTTTGTGCGTGCAAGACTAAAACATTCTAATGTCTTCGCTCCGACGCAGTCATGCTTATCTCCTTCTCGTTTTATAAAGTCCTTCACTGTTTCACACAATCTTAAATCGACAATTTGAGCAAACTTGCACGAAATCCGTCAGGCACTTTCTCTATGCCTTTTAGACGGATTTTTGCGAGCTTGCTATGAATGTCACATTGTACTTCCTCGATCTTATTTATTGCCTGCCTACGTAACCGCTGCAGGGAGAGGGCGAGCCAGCTTCTGCCGTCCAGTTGCCCTACGTAGGGACATTGGGAAAGACATGATTGAGTCGTTGCTTAGCCTACGACAGAGATCTGTTTTCATTCAGGCCTTCAAACAGATATACATAAATTAAAATAGTTTTGGAACGAACCAGCCAAGAGCAGCAGAATGCAACCTGCCTTTCCCTAGCAAGGTGAGTCTAAATCTCTATCAGAGTTGTGGTTCTGACAGCAACAAAACAAAAAGCAACAAATCACAACAAAAAAATCTACCACAAATAATCTAATATCGCAGCTTTCTAATAGCGTGGTTGGTTCACTATTTTATTTGTATCAGCATTCGACGTTTCGCGTTTCGCGGGCCCCTGACAATCCTTTGAGAGATGTGAATGAGAAGCGGCACCTTTCACATTTGGTTCCCACTTGCATAAGGCTCCAGTGGCATCTACGTCAATCCATTAAAATGTGACACAACGAAACAAGCTAATAGACGGCAACGAGCTAGACGTCTTTCAAACTTATGCAAACTTTCGAACCTAGCTTTTCTATCATGCAAATATGCTTGATGGAATCATAGTCCTTCTCGATGGAATCATAGTCGAAAATGCCTCGCACGCTTATAAGGGCTTGAAGGCTTTAGAAAGCACGCTTCATCCTTCACTTCAATCGCACTTCACCTGCAACAACACGGCATAACCTCCTTCTCATGCTCAATTTCCATCATCAACACCACGCCTCGCTCCATTCGTGACGATAACCAATGAAATGCCACCTACGCTGTGCCAACCAGCATGCCGTATCAGTCGCGCAACTGCACTCCAACACCATAGCGCTGTTCTCTCAAGCATTAGTAGCTTTCACCTATCATGGCAAACCGCGAAAGAGTTTTGTGCTAATCGCGACACGTTTTAAGCTATAGCGTTAAGCCCGCATTTTGCATAATAACGATACAAGCTTTAAGATGGCTGCACAATCATACAGGGCTGCAATCCAACACGCTAACGCCTAGACCAATGAAACCATCAACAACCGGCCTCCTTCAGGATCCGGCATGAAACGGGTGAAAAGATGACGACGGACAGCGAATTAAGCAGCCTTATGACATATTCGAGCCTATACGGCGATGACCGGCTTCCCATTGTCAAATGCGGATATATCGATTCTACACTTCACTGGAGCTTGCAGTGCCTCGCTGTTGCTCAAAACCTCAAAAATCGCAAACTGCATTCTACGTACCCCGTACCAAAGATGTATTCGGCATTATCGAAAGACCCTCATCGCATGTTGCCGAACCGTTTTGGAATACTCCACTCCTACACTATCTTCCTATTTAATTTCTGATATCATGCTGCTAGAAAATATCCAGGAACGCTTCACATGTATTGCTTTTCGCAAAACCCACCGTGAACCATACAAGCCAAATTACACTACCGTGCCAAAAATTAACCCTGAATGACTAGAATATCGCAGACTAAAGCTCGACTTGATTCTTGACTATAAGATTGTGTTCAGTTTTTCCGACATCCCAATGTCAAAAACACTTCAGATCGCCTCTCCCCGTAGTCGAGTGCCTGTGAGTTTCAGCCCTTCACAGCACGTTACAGTTAAAAGCTGCGTGGTTCCCACTTCCGCGTTATACGAGTCAGGAATCTGCTTCCCACCGATATCGTTAACGCGCCCACCCCTTCAGCTTTTAAGCTGCGGTCGAAGCGTTTTGATCTACATGAATCGTGTGTATTAAACGTTCACTCTTCTATACTGTATTTTTACGAAGATGCTCTTTGCCGTTGATATTCACATATTTGAAATAAGTAGGAAATGAATAAAACTATCTTTCTCTTAACACACATAAACCCATACCATCCCCTCACCCTTATCCTCGACTTCCACACCTTCCCTTAAACCACTTCTCTCGTTCACATGACCAAACACGCCGCTGCATAACTTCTTCCGTTGCGCTAGTCTCACCTCTTTTATAGACCAGAAGAAACACCTCAGAAAACAATAATATCATTTATTTGCCATAAAAGCAAACATAACAAAACAACATGCAGCATTATTTATGAGCGTGGTCTTTCCTTCTTGCCTTTGAACAGAGCACTTAATGACGTGTTGGCCACCTTAACGATCTTAAATCGAACACCAGGAATATCACCCACAGCGTGACCTTTTCGACCGAAACCTGCCACCAACACCTCATCATTCTCCTGAAAAAGTTGCTCTTCGGGTCGATGCAAGCTGACACTAAAGTGGGATCCGGGGGATAGAAATCTATTCCGAGCCTTGTTTCGATGCTCGCCGAATCCTCAAAATCACTTCCCTCGAAGCTTGTCTAACCTTCCATGCCGGTTGCGTCAAAAGTCACAGCAATAGGTCTCACTGCCACTATCAATAAAGCGCGCTTTTCTTTATGCACATCTTTCATGGTTACTTTTCGTTTCAAATAGCAAGACTTTTAATCAACTTCCAAATCCTCGTGTGCACAGAAAACTTTTTATACAAATCAGATTACGAACTGTAAGCAAAGGGCTGCCGGCATCCATTCGCTAGTCCCTATATATCACCTCTGTCATTAACAACAGCTCTTAAGATAACATCGGAAAAAAACTAAAAAAAAAGGAGGACAAATGTTTACCCATAAAAATATCATATGAAAAACTCCATCCAGCTATGACAGTCTAAAGAGTAATGCAAGATAGTTTAATAAATAGCACTCGGAATGTTCAAACCACTAATGCCATCAAAGCAGAAACTACTTCACCGTGTGTCTGAATTTGAATGCTCGAATTGTGGCATACTTAAAGGCATTGGTAGAACCGTTGATCACTGCTGAGATTTAGAAAGGAACGTATATGGAAGATTTGTTAGAAGAATACGATGCTCAGTTAAAGGAGAGTTTATCTGAACATCCTGAAGAGCGCGGGCATGGACAAATTGTCGACACACTATGAGGCAAACCGATTCAGGCTTAAACTTGATTTCTAGCCTTGAAAGGAATATGATAAGCTGCTCCTACTAAATAAAGACTGCAAGGAGGAAGAAACGCAACTTTTTAAGACTACGGACATGATGGCTAATCTGACTTAGCAGGGAAAAAATGAATTCTACGAGTATGGCCGAAAAAGAGGTTTGATGCGTGATTTGCGAAAGGACTGAGCCAATATCTCCCAGATGCATCTGGCCCTGGCATGCGGGTTGAAAACAACCGGATCCCATGCAGAAATCTGTATGAGGAAACTTACCCACTTGCCTGTGGGTAAGTCTCATATTGAAACTGAAGAAAACACAATAACAGTAAAACTTCATCATATAAGACCTAGCTCGGATTCTGTATTGATCGACGGCACTGTTGGAATCTTCTGTGCAATGCCATGCAGCATTACTTTCACATTAACGATGAGATTGTTGAAGCCCTTGTATCAATAACTAAAAGGTAAAGCACACATCTCCTCTCTGGACGACTCTTTGATTATATTTAAATTAATCTTCAGCGTATAGTTTATGGATTAAAAACCCAAAATACCACCCAAGTGAAAGTACTATCTCCATGGGCCAACATACTTGGTATAACATTGCATCAAACCAAGAAGTCCAGTGGAAACCTAATAATGGGGCATCTGATTTTTCAAACAGTGGTATAAATAAAGGTCTGTATTATTGTTGGGGGTATTGAAGCACAAGCAAAGTACTGGACGAAAAATTTTCGTGTGATGCCATTATGGTTTGAACACCACAAAGTGCGAATAAATGCGATTACTAATTTGCACGTCGAAATTTAGATAGCGGTTAAAATGCCGGGAACCGCTTTTGCAACTCGAAGTTTCCCACTCTGACTGAAGTTTCCACTGCATAAATGAACTTAACATCAAGCAAACGCAACAAATACGATCCTACTTTGCTTGATTTAACGAAAAAAGAATCTTTGGCTTTCCCTCATTTCAATTTCACACCGGATCGACAGTCATTGTTGCACTTGAATACTCGAAATGAATTGATCATAACAGCAATGATTTGCACTACATGAACATAATCACACTTCACCTCAAGAGGTCATGATTACCTCGATGAAATTTAAGCAACCATCGTTGGGGACGAATGCAGTGATCTTCTTTCCATTCTTGATGAGTTGAACACGTACACACTTGCGGATGGCCGAGTTGGGTTGCTTGGCTTCAACACCGCTGAAATGCTTATCACTTCAAATGAGGCAACACTAAAGCTATTCCAAATCCTCCTATCCTTTCTTACCCTTAAAAACACAAATATATAATATTTACATGGATACAGGCATGCGCTTACGTAGAACATACATAGGTAAATACACATTAAGCTTTTGGACAAATTCCTTGAGCATCGTGCGTGAACAGCCCAAATCATTGTTGTTCCTAGATTACACTTGGCGATCACTTTGCTTGCTTCCTATAAGCACTGAGCTGATAATGCGTCTAGCTTTACGGTGGGAACAAATCACCAGTCTTCCTTCAATAACAAAAACGTCACCGAGAGTGAGGATCCAATGTGAAAGCTATTCCATCTCACACTGCATGGATTACTGCAAGTAATCTATTCAAACAAAGCTGGGAGGAAAGTTCGCAGACTGCTAAGGGAACGTATTTACTTAATGGTGCAGAATGCAGTGGCAGGTAAATATGTAAGTCATATACAGGAAATGAGCAAAGAGCCCTTTTTAACAATGCGGACTCAGCAATGTGTGCGAAATGAAACCTCATCGGCGGTTCAAAAAATTGGTAGGAACGTAAAAGGTGGTAAAATATTCGACTCCTGAGCCAGTTTTTTTGCACTCCAACAAAAAAAAAAAAAAAAATGATTCGCTATGCAAAGCTGATTTCGCTGTAGAGATAGCTCAAAAGAGAACCCGCCACTCAAAACGAATCTGCCCTTGGCCGAATAACACCCCGATATAAAGAAATCAATGAGTATGACTGCAGTCGTTTGAAAACTTCAAATTATTTGATTGTTTATTAATGAGGAGGTTACATCTTAGTTTGTTCCAATTTCACGCACTGCTTTCGACGCATTTTCATGCGTTTATAGTCATAAAATTTATCGTTTTGGGCTTATTAATCCAAGACCAAAACTATTACACAGAAGACAGATATACGCAAAAGAACGCATTGGCAAAATTTCTTCACGATGGGTTTTTTGGCAAAATTTGCCAAAAAAGTGCATAAGAAAATAGGGAAATAAATGAAATGAGGCAAAACACGAACACTTTCTCAAGCACGATCCCCTTGGCATGCGATGCGGCACCGAATGGGTTCGCCTTCCATCTCGTACCCAAATGCGCCTTTTTGTAACCCTTATCGTTCCATCGTTGCGCCTGACGATGTGTCTTCAGCTTTCGTGCCGTGCGGATTCCCTTCGGCTTTCCCATTTTTCCTTAACTTCCTGTTTCATTTGAAACGTTTTGCGACATTCATCAATCGCATGTCATCACCGTGCAGCATTCTCAACTTTGTTGAAATCTGACTGCAATATAAACCGGCAAAACAATTAATCACTACTACTAAAAGCATTACAATTGTTTTGAAACAACTACCGGAGAGTTTCAGAGTGGACTAAGAAGAAGGCGATAAAACTAGAAGATAAAGGAATGACACAAGCAATTACCTTTTCTCTACCGATTAAGGGACATCGCGACCTCGAAAAAACATGCGAAATATGTAAGAATCGCTACAGGTATTGAAGCCTCGCTTCACCCACTTATAAGCTGACCACGTTTGAATCCATAGTTCAGTTCATGACAAGCGAGCAACCGCACTCCAAAACGAGTGTATGTTCGGAAGGAGAGGATCGAAGCTGTGAGAGGAAATTGAATGCGTATTTCAGGAAACTCTCACTTTACCTCATTGGTATTATCTTGAAACTCTTACCCTATTGACTGCTCATTACCTTAACTCGGTCGATATAACACATCATGGGCTATGCGTCTATCAGTTCGATGTGGGGACTTACACTCCACGTGGAGCTTACCACGCTTAAAATGCAAATCATGGGACGCGAGAGAGCTCGGAGGTTGGTAAACGAAGAAATACGGGACGTCTTCAAATATTACTTCCTTGGGAAAAAACATCTAGAGATCATCCTAAAAAAACTATCAAACCTTTTACCATATAGCACCATAACGAAGAGAACTGAACTTAATGTGAGCGGCTAAGGAGTGTTTGGCTATTAAATTTGAAAAGCAGCAGGGCAAATATACTTGAAAACTCAGGTTTATATCAACACCACAAAACATGTCCTACAACATCCATACATTGTCAATCCTAAAGTTATTAACACATTATGCAACAATTCCGGAAAAAAGCTAGCTGTGCCACACTACTACAGCTAGTTGACTCGTGCTTCAAAAAATTTTTAGGGAGCGGAATTTAAGATAGAAAAATGGACTGGAACGGAAGTGTTCTTTAAAAATAGCTCTTCTTCCAAGTTCTTAGCAAACAATATATAGAAAGGATGAGCCTAAGTTACCCCCGCTGCGATCAGGAGCACGTTCAATCTGTGACCATACGAAGGTAAGCCAAACCTGGTTCCAATCGTCAACTGTATCGACTAGGACCAGCTTTCGACCGGGCTTCCAACAAAAAAATACAGCCACGCTTGCGGGATCACTTCACACAATCACCCGCAAAATCGACGCATGCAGAGTTCGACTTAAGGTGGATAAGATGAAGTCAACATAAGGACATGAATTTAAGCAAGGCACAAATCATGCCTCCCACATTCTCACGGCTGGTGGCCTGCTGGAACTATAAGTGCCGCACAAAACGCGTATAGGGTAACCAACGATATCAGTGTCTTTCCACAAATTTAAGTTAGTTTCATATAAAACACCTCGTACCTAGCCGTCTTATCCGACGTACGAGGAAACAGCCACACCTCTACCTGCCTCCACTCCTTCCCTCCGCATACAATTACCACGGAAAAACAACAAATCATGCTACATTTCAACATCAACCAATAATTAAAAAACACGCAATTCCTTTAGTTCGTTAAATAAGTGGAAGGCCACACTGTCTACAGTATCACACGGTAGAATGAGTAACTGTCAATCCAAACAGATTTCAAAAGTGCAAGTATTATGCAGCGGAACATCACGATGCGGAAAATGCTACTTGTGGGGTAATTCTATTCTACGGTTCAAATGCTTCTCTTGTTAAATTTATATTTGCGATTCCTTCCATTTATTGTTAAACGCCGAAGACATCGCAACACTGATGATACCAACTCTACTCCTTTTCTAACTCTAATGAACCAAATTTTCCGCCGTAGTTGCATCTCGCTCCCGAATTCCAGCCAGACAACTTGCATAAAGTGGTGGGATTTTCGAAGAAAGATATAGATGAAACGAGGGGTAGGGGTTATCAAATGCCCGAGTTTCAGAGTGGGAAGAGCTGGAACAGTGTTCAGACTGGGAAGAGCTGGAACAGTGTATATTTTAGTGTCCTCGTGTGGCTTGAATTCATTTATTTTCAATAGTGTAGGTTATCTGTGTCGTGAGTGAAGACATTGGACTTACAGACAGACAGCCAGCAGCCATACACCTCAAAACATGCGTAGGGGCGATGTTATCGTCATCAGCTATTTGAAACATTCACAAAAAGGCGCATAGCAAAGGTTTGAAGAATAATGTATGCGAGCCTTCTCCTTTCCAGCATTGTAGAAAGCTTGTGATAACACTAATATCTACTATCAGTATTCGTTAGGAAAAGCAATGTTTCAGTAATAAAAACGAGACGGGGAGGGGAGAACGCAGATTGGAAGACGGCTATAAAGTATCACTAGAATGCCTCTAAAAAATAACGTTGAAGTCTTATGAGTAATGGGACAAAAATTGCTTAATGTTAAAAAAAGGTTATCGCTTATTCTTTCGGGGTGCAGCAGTGATGGGAAGTATAGATTAAATGACGCATTCTGGAGTTGCCTAAATCTGAAGCATCACATCCTCTCCATTTATTTTAGCATCGAGCTGAACGGCTTTTATAATTTCCACATTTGCAATTTATACTGTAATAACGTTGTGGGTATTAGTTTTGCATATCCCAAGGGCCATTTGACGCAAACAACTTGTACACTGCGTAACGTTCCAATCACTCATAATCACCTATACCTCGTACAGTGATAAAAATTTTTGACATAACTGTTATCATCTCTTATTTTTGCCCTTCTTCCGCTTTCAAATGCAGTTAATTTCTATATTTTACTTATTGCTCAGTAAAAACATTTTTTGCTAAGGAAATTCACCATTCACAGTGGGAACCCTCAATAAACTATAAAGTGTGACTCTCGGGAAATGAGCCTTGTTGTTGCAGATTCTTGGATTACTTTGAATAATATTCTACTGCCAACCCACTTTGGAATATTGCGCTTAAATATGTTCCCCTCATCTTGCTTCTGATTTATTGGTTGCTGAAAGCGTCGAAGAATGCTTCACACGCATGGCAGTTCGTAGGTTGCTTTTCAGATCCTTTCCACCTGACTATCACATTCGTCGAAACATTTTATCGTGTTGATCTTCTATCTTAATTCATTCGAATCGAGGGCTGTCTCTGATTGTGTCTACTGCACGCCGTGCAAGTCGTTCTTCCCCTCCTCAACAACTCAAGTAAATATCTTTTTCATGTTTTGTGTTCCATAAATTTATTCATTTTCTTTCTTGTTAATTCCGAGTGCTTTTATTTGTTTATCTGCGTTTTTCATTGAAACAAGGACTTCAGTTAGCAATGAGTGGAATATAAATCAAATAATGCATCGTAAATGAACGTTAATTGAAGTATGCGAAACAAGAGTTTGTTATGAGACAAAAGTCAATGCAGAAGTAACCCGCACTGAAATTTTTTTTGTAAGCGACTTCAACCGAGGAAATTCAATCGCAGATAAGTTTGAAACTTAAAAACAGCGCAATTTTGAAAAAGTTAGGCCAACCAATGTGTATCCACTCTACAAATTTCGTTCATGTCAACAGAAAGGATTCCTTATTGAAAGATTTGAGCAGACAGAGTGAGACAGACAAACGAACAAATAAACAGACAAGCACTTCACTGAATGCGTTTATGTACGAGTGTGAAAAAGTCGAAATTTGCAGCATGCAGATTGTTGTCTACAGCATGTTAAGCTGAGGAACAGTGGCAAAAAGAATGCGAAAGAGCAAAAGGGACTCTTCAAAAATTCTTTAGGTACGGGTGGTAGGATTACTGATCAAAGGCATAATATTATCCTTACTGTTAAGATCATCATTTGATCGTCAGATCATTATGCAGCAATGTTATGGTTGCAAGAATCAACATTATCGTATCGCATAACATTTACTATTTCAGTTTATACAGTCATCGGTGGTGTCATCGCGACAGCTAGTTGTTTCTTGTTTTTGAAAGTGTTTGTGCAGTGGTGGATGTTGCTTTCATGTGTGAACGTCTTTGTGGGCCATTTCTATGCTGCCAGTATTACTGCTTATTCTCTCATTATTACAATTGTTGTTGAACTTTTACTGCCCTATGACTTCCCAATCCCTTTCCCCTCTCCCTTCACCTCCCCCACTACCTACCCTCACTTCCCTTCCTCTCTCCTGCAAAGAATTTTTTATATGAAAAGTATATCATTTATTTGCCTATTGTTTGTTTTTCGCTTGCGGTTGAAGTGTTTTTTGAAAATGGGTAATTACAGTTATATTCGATGACGTCTTTGAAGCAACAATTCGATATATTCGATTATGTGGCGCCTCTCATTTTGGCTTTGATCGCTTTGACGGTGTTTTCTTCGATTACACTCCTCATGTACTGCTGCTGCTTCCGGAAATGCTTTGACAAAGACAGACACTCACTTTTGCAAAAGGTTATTTACTTCGCTTACCCACACTTTAGTTATTGTCGTCACTGATTAATATCGTTCGTTTAGCGCGATATATATATATATATATATATATATATATATATATATATATATATATATATATATATATATATATATATATATATATATATGCTTATATACAACATTTTACTGAGGAGGAGATCAGTTCAAGGTCAGTTTAAGGAGGTTTATACCTTCCAGACATTCAGCTACTTAGGTCTTTTAGTTGGGGTTGGTAGAATAAGCATTGAGGTTTAGTTTAAGAGTGTTGATTCATCCATCGTTTGTCTTAGTTGATCATTGCATATGTAAATGCTATCATCATCCACTCACTAGTATTATCTGTACATAGCAGTTAATCGTCGGACGTTTCAAAAGTGGAAGGTATTAAAAGTAAAAGAGCAGTATAAAAAGAATCCACAATATTCTTTCTCAATGATATTTTCATTGCAGATGTGGGGTGTTTCTTCGAGGTTCATTCACCGTATCAATGGAAAAGCATTAATGCGCGAGGTTGAGATTTCGATGAGAAGGCAGTGAAGTGTTCTCTCAGAACGAAAAATGCATTTTCATCGTCATCGATGACACATCATTCACTACATAACTGTCTCCGTCTTTCAGATGTTTTCATCGCTTGTATATGTGATCGAATTGCATATGTATATTTGCAAATGTGTATGTGCTAATTTCTCTACTCATTTTTATGTCGTATTCAATTATTTTAGCTTCATATTGAATCTCACATTGCAATCCAATGAAACATTTCGGGAAATTTCTCTGATTGCATAGAGCATGATCACTGCATCTTTCATGTAGATTAATGCTAATTGTGTAGATTTTCGATTCTCGAAATTTCTCATAAGTTTCTTTTGAATTCCACATTGTTCATTTTAAATATCTTCCTAGTTATTTCAACTTACTTTTTAGTTACAGTTCTTGATCGCACTGTATTTATCCAAAGTGGGGATTTAGCTGTATCAATGATATCTCATTGCAGTTTTCAAATAAATAACTTTATATATGTATCATTGGAAAGCCTAGAATACCAATAGTTTTTAATGCGAGCTAAAATTTTGCTTTCCACTTTTCCTCATCTTTCTTGCAAGGACAGATCTATCAACAAAGTTCTCGAATCGATCTTTAGGTGCATTTCTAATTTTGCAGGGGAATTTGGTGGGAGAGTATTTACAGTATCATCGGATTGTCTCAAATTCATGTACGCTTAAATACGAACATTTTAGGTTTCATTAAGCAAATTCTATGACGCATTTGCATAAGTGATCTTTGTGGTCAATGAATATTTTATTGTCTGCACACTCAGCAAGTGATGAATGTTTACTCATAACAAACCATCAGTTTATATACAATGTCGATATTTGTGGAATAGAGTTAGACATTTGCAGTTCACTTTTATGGTCGATTAATCAAAGTCGATCGAATGGAATTCACCAACAATATTGCAGCACAAAATCAACCGAACGTTGATTTAGCGTTCATGTGTACCGATGTGACAGCTGTTTGCAACGTGTGTCGCATTCTTAAATCATTTGTAATTGCACAAAGGCACACATCTGGGGGCATCGTTAAAAGGATACGCAAGCTTTCGATCATGCAGGCAGACATTTAAATGGATTAGGAATCGTTCAATCTTACTGGTAATGTCATAGGCAGAAAGCAGAAGGAGGAGGGGGTGGTGAGGATCGATGGAGTGCGTTGATGAGATATAAGCTGGTTGTTGAGGTATTGTTGTGACATTTGGAAAAACTCACTAGAAAGTAACTGTATTATAGGCAGAAGTGGAGGTAATAAGTGCAGTTTCAATGAGAAAAGGGGAACGTTATTACTAACAAACTGGCAGTGGTTGCACTTTGTAGATGACTTATTACGCATGACTATGTGAAGTATATGTTCACTGATAATACCATTGCTGGCGATTCCTTCGATGGCGATTATTGCTTCTGAGAGTAAGAACGCGTTTATGGGGGAGAGTGGAGAGAGCAGAATGGAAAGATGGGCAAGATTCATTTATGGGCAGCTAATATAGGAGTAATGTTTCGTTTTATGCGATCAAGTGAAGAAGAAAAGATTAACGAAGACCTAACAATTTAGTTTCTAATAGATTTCACAAGAATCACTCTTTTTGAACGATATTCACCGAACAAACATAAATCTCAGTTTTTATGCACTTAAATAAAACCTAAAGAAATATCGACGAATAACAGCACATATTTGTACATATTAGCTCATGTAACGATAGAGAGAAATAACAAGATGACATCATCCTAGTAATCCGCCAATTAGTTCCGCATTCACAAAAATAAATCGTTTACAAATAAGCTATTGTTGAGGAAACGATAGATCATCGCAATACTGCTATAAAGTTTCGTTCATGTCGTTCATATTTATTCATATTTGCATAAATTATAGTTTTTAAATAGATTTTAGCGAACTTGATGAAGAGAAATGGTTTCCGATGATATCTAATTGGAGCAGATTGCAAATGAACAGTAACAAAAATGCTAACTAAAGCTACTGAAGCATATTACACATTTCACACACCCATCTCTTGATCCTTACACCCAGATCGTATGGGAGGCGATTTGCGACGATTTAATTCTACATCAGGAGTTGTTGGTCGAGCGAATTTAAGAAAAAGCAATGCGAATTGGATAAATGTTAGTACTATATTTATCCTCCCCCCCTCCCCACTTAAGTTCCCCCACCCCTTTAACTGTCTAAATTGACTCGAATTTTCACTCATACTTTCTCAGTATTAAATTTGATTCGTCGCAAACCGACTTCTTACTTATTCAGATGAATATTCAAATTAAAGAGAATAGCATATCACTAGACGCAACAAAGTCCTGAGGTTTAAACGGAAATCCACAGCGAACATCAAAACGAATCGTCGCATTGAGACACTCGCCACTCCTCCATACGTACATATCATCGCCTGATTTGGTAACACCATAGTTGAAGAACTGATTGCATTTGTGGTTATTGGTTGGTACCTTTGCCAATACATCACTATCATCCGCACCTTGACACATTAATGGGCATAGGTTGCGAATATTCTGAAATGTTGTAATTCTATACTAACAATGTGGAATTTGGCAAAAGTCGTTGCTTTTATGATAGAATTATGTGAAAGCTAATTGTTAGTTATACTGTCAGTTCAATGGCAGTCTTGCAAACTAATAGCATCGTTTATATTACTCTAATCTGAAAATTTTCTTAGAACGAATTTCTTCTTTTTTTGTTGCTCTTGTAGAATTGAATATGCTTATTTACTCATCAAAAACCTCAAAAATTTAATCAGTTTGCAGAAGCATTTGGAGCAGAAAAGGCAAAAAGAGTGGATCAATTGAACGCTTAACATGTAAGTCAATTGAACGCATAGTCAGCACCAGGAGAGTAGAACGCGTTTCAATTTTATGGATTATAAGTTAGCTTTATTTTGAAGGTGAGGAATTGATCATGAAAACGTTCGATGGATAGACAAAGATATTTCTTATTTAGATAGGAAGAGACTGAGAGAGGAAAAATTGTTGAAAATTTTGGAGGTAAATGAGCGAGCTTTGCTTCTCATTAGTAATTTTTAACGTAACCTTTATGTGGCCAGAGTCAAGCTACCAGATCGCAGGATTATTTATGTGAAGAATGTAATAACATACGCGGACTGCGGGCACAAACTCATCGAAACAACCGTCGCCGAAATCGGTGTTCCTGATGTCCGTACGGAGGGCACACTGTGTCACGTCGGGATTACCTTCTGAGTGTGCACACTCGATGCTGCGCTTCTCTTAACATGAACAGTATATGTCAGTCGCACTATTTGCTATACACTTTTCAAAAATATTTCTTTGTCTCATTAAATTCTTTTCTAGCTTGCTGTCCTTCTGGCGCGATGTTGCTGAAAGAGAATAAATGAGTTCTTGAAATGAAGCAAAACGGAGCTCAAATTACTTGCTATATTTCGATAAAAAATATTCTTAACATGTATATGAATGAGGGGGAAGAAATATTCTAATTTTTATTAGTTAAACACTACTGAAAAAAGCAGTTTGGGGTGAACAAAGGAGGAGAGAGTTCTAATTTCTGTGGTTTCTTTTTTCATTCTTTCTGATCTTGATGAACATTTGTTTTCTAACAAAAATGTAGACCGTCTTCACTTCTTAAAAGTTTTTCATGCTGCTGTTTATGTTAATTTGTGACATTTCTGTGAATGCAACAAATATGGCAATATGCGCCTCAATACTTGCTACGAACAGTTTCTTCGATTAGTAAGAGTTTTATCGACAAGGATACATACAAGAGCTTCTCGTTTGTATCATATGATTTTTCATTTTATTGCTGAATTCGTTTTAGAACAGGAAGAGAGGAACTTTTTCGGTGCTCCATCTTACGTTGTCTCTTCCTATAGTTTATTACTTGCCTACAAATATTTCCACGTTAATCTTATCGTGTTTCCGGGTAACTGTCACATTTCCTTTCAGTTCGCTACAATGAAAGCAGAATCACAAATGAAAGCAACTTCATATTCACAACTTGCTGTTACTTTCTAAAAACGCAACGCTAATGCATTCCTTCCTAGATCACTTTAACTCGGTGTATAATCACTGAGTTGTTTCTTAGTTATGGCTCAGTTTGCTGTCTCCATTGGCTATGATTTTTGCATACGCATTATGGAATCGCCAGCTACAAGCTACATCGCATGATCATAATTTCTAGTTTCTCAGGAAATATCTTTTCAATGATTGTAACACCCTTTTGCTCGAATTAGGGACATTTCACATTTTCTATGTATCTTGGTGGGGGATCTTGGCTTAATGATCGAAGCTAGAGAATAACATTCATTGCAATATTTGCAATGTCCAAACCCGAGTATGATGAACGATTCTTCAAAAAACTCACGCCAGTGGTAAGTGACCGTTATTTTGGATTCGTCTTTAAGCGGCAGCGCTAATACATATGCAAACGAAATAGCAAATACAATCGACGAACGCATTTCCTTTATCCTGAAAGCTTTCGATTCTAAAAGTTAAGTATCCTTAAAAGGTTAAAGTTGCAACTGTTAACATAGATGCACAGTACGGAATCTGAAGACTAAGCGTTACAATCATCAACAAATCTAAACATTTCCTGAGAGAACATTTAAATATGAATTAGATCTTTAGATCTATTTCATATTTGAAAAAATAATTTATTGCAGAAATAATTAATTATTGCAGAATTAAGGGCACTTTTACCATGCAAAAAACCCTGCCGAAAATGTTGAAAAATGTGGGCGCAACGATGAAATCCTTGATATTTAAGGGCGAGAATATGTAATGAAGGGCAATGAATGACTCTTAGATCGAAGCTGCATCATTCAATTGAGCAATAAGTGAGAAGTGTTTGACCATGAAGGGTGGGTGGTAAGTATGTATGAAACGAATTTGGTGCGAAGTTTTATAGTAGAAAAGATGCGAGTGAGGGGCCGGTTCCTTTCGCGAAACAGTGACGCACTTGACCCCGTCAAATGCACCCCACCGACCCCAAGCAAGTTGTTATCATCGAACATCCGTCCCATCTGCCGAGTGGTGATCCGTTTCAATGTGCACTCTAATTTTAGCGACGCATAATCCCAAAAAACAGTCCCTTATCACCGATTCACCCTTATCATTATAGAGCAATACCAACTTTCACAAGCGATCGCACATGCACTTATTGATGATTGCACCATCGAAACTTTGCAATTCCCTTTCTCGGAAGCAACAGCGAAAGGTAATTTGCGCAATAGAAAGGTGGAAAAGATGCCTTCTGATTGCAAAAACTTTGTAATGAGACCTCATTTGTGATTGGAACGTTAGAGTAGTGAATGGCAACTGCAAAGTTAAATTTGTTATGTCTTATTGTGCTTCTCCAATTTTTCACGGATATAGCTCTAAGCAACGGAGACCGTAAATCGCTGCTAATGGATATTTTCATATACAGTGGCGCGAGCGTTCATGCGACTGAGCAATAAAGCGAATAATTTATTGAGTATTTTGAGGGTTTGATTAAATTTTCATTTATAAAACTCTCAGAGATCGAGAAATGAATGTGAAATAAATGAAGCTTAGGCTGAGCTCATTCAGATATATTCATGTGCTCATTTACATACTCCTAGGGGGCACTTAGGAATGCATATATAAAATGTTTTCATTATACTATATGAATATAAATGCTGCTGGTTATCAGAACGATATTGTTTTTGACTTGAACTCAGAAAACTGTAAATGGTATGTTGCAATTAACTGCAGTGCAAATTAACATATATTACATACTTCAAATAATTCATTAATGCATAAAATTGTTTTGCAAAAATTCCAAAATAACAAAGGCTGTCCCATTTCCATAAAATTTAAATAAAACAAAAAGGAAATAATTGGGGCAGAAAAGAACCGTTTAAAAAAATTGTTGTCCATTATGAAAGATTGATTTGCACTCATCGTCTGCGCCATTTTTCTCTCTGACAGTCCGAAATGCTTTTGCAACATTTCAGTCCACATCGTAATTTATTGCTTTCGACTTGGGGCGGAATTAAACACATCAATACGGATCCTATAAAGGATAAAAGGTGGCGAACAAAAGACAAATGCATTTTTGGTATGCATGATCCTATCGTTCTTTATTTTTCTCTAGTTACATTTTTAGAATGTGTAATTTTTTTGCTCTATAGTTTCCTTTTTTTCTCTTTCTTCATCCTTCCTGACTGATTAGGCTCCTGGGCAAATGTGAAGCACTATAAATTTATACTAATGCAATTTTTCTTTATTATTTTCATTGCTGCATGCATTGAGCGCTTTTGCATAAAGATTGCACATATTTGCAATGCGTTCTTTTTTTATTACATTCAACACGTTCCGTCTATTACAGTGTTCTCAAACTATTACGAATAGAATTTCCATGAGGGGAATCTTTCGCCTCATATAACCTAAGCGAGACGAAGACCGTGCTCAAGCACTATCCATGGTGCCTACATGGATGAATGCTATAAGCTCAACTGATCTTTTGATGGATTGTAAGAAATCGATAAATTTGTATTTTCGCTGTACTGCAGTGTCATGCCGGGTGCCCTGATTTCATTCCATGACGTATCAAGGCGTGCGCTGGATTCGTTTTGGTTCGAAGAAATGTCCTTTCCGTTATTGATATTTTAGCAGGATCAACTTGAAACCATTGAAAATCAATGCTGCTTTTTATGGAAAAAAGGAAACGTTGACAACTTGTGCTTTGTTGGAGACCAGATGACTGGTTATTTGAAAGTACTGATTTGAAATTCAAATACCATCACCTTCCATACGTAATTTTGTAATAGTATTTCTTATTCTTGGCATGACGTCTAATCTGAACGCTAATCCATCTTTCTTTCTGTTGTCTATGACTCATCCACCATTTCCTGCTGTCTTCGCGATCTCTATGAATGAGAATTTAAGAACGTTTTGCACTGATTTTTAATATTAAACGACTATTAAAATTAGCTTGTTTAGAAATAAGGTATTACATCCTGTCACCTGTTGGCGATAGAATAAATGGTTCCTTGCCGCATTTATTCAACGTCTCCAGTGTTTAGCCTATATCAATAACTTTGTAGTAATCTCCATATTCTTTATTGATGCTTAAAGAGCAAGCGTTCAAATCGCATGAACTGTTTGGGATAGAAGATTGATTTCGTAGGAAGTTTTGTCGACGAACTTCCTGCTATTGATAGGGTGCCGAAGCATAAAGCAGAAATTTTAAAGCGGACAATTTGTTCGCCTGTAGGGTTAATATGGAGGGCACCAAACACTGCAAATAGTATTAGCTCCCTTTTCACATTTATTACTTCGTAAACATTTCGTCAGCTTTCGTAAAAATATTTTCATTTAAATCAGTGAGTGAGACTTTAAACTCTTGATCGAAGAAATTGAGGCGGAAATTGCATTTGAAAGCGCAAAACAAGAATGTTATAATATTGTGAGCCTCGTTCACCAATTCGGCGATATGAGAAGAGATATCGGGTGTTTTCGGCTTTCGCTTGTGCTCTTTTAACTTTATTTAATATTCGTTGTCGAATTTTATAAGCCCTTTTTCTCTTTCACTCGATTTTAATATGCGAACAATTCTTGTGTGCCTTAAAACCTTCGAATTTTGTAGTTGAATAAGCCTCATATTTTTTGTATGCATCCGAGCCAAGAGTAAGTAATATGTTATGTGTTCATTTATTTCGCTTATTGAAGCAATAATAATTCTGAAACATTTAGAGACTTCCTGTAATAAATGGTTGTCCGATAGAATTGAAAGTTTAAATGAGGAATTCTTGATGACCCGTTTTGCCATTGAAATGTGAATGAAATGACAGCTTGCGATTAAACAAGTGGAGAAACACACCACTGAAGACGCCACGATATGCGTTTTTTACATTCTGCTCGTGCAAACAGCAACCACCAAATAATAAACTATGCATTGCTTTTACAGATTACTGAGCTGGTCTCTACTCCACACTTGTTTCTGAAGGCCAGATAGACAAAAGTGCCGAGAATTTTTGACATTGGTTCGATGTTGCTTGTTGCCCTAACTAATGAAACGCATCTGAGCACCACAGAAATCTTTATTGCGAAGAAAACCTTCCAAAAGTATCGAAGAATGAAAAATATTCCGCGGAGTACAGCGAATCCAATTTTGGAATCCAAAAGTGGGAATCCAGATACAGCGAACAAATCCAAAAGAAAAAAAATAGTGCACTTCACAAATGATCCAAAGTTTTCAGATAAAATAAGAATTTTGGCATAAGATTCCTCACTAACAGTTAATTGGGATAGTGCCTCAAATAAAAATCTCCAAGCGCATGAATTTTTCAACATTTTAGTGAATTTTCAGGTTGGTAGAAAGATTTTTGTTGAATGAGGAGGCTATTTTTTCCCTGAAGATTTTGGTGGACTGCAAGCATAAAATGTTATGGACACCGCTGTCATCTGGAGGCTAGAAGAGAAGGTGAATGGATTTCCTTTCAAAAACTCAAAGGGAGTTTATTTGAAATGACATATTACAAGAGGATTGCTTCGTTAAAGCGTTGAATATTTTGAAAAAACCTTCATATTTTGTGTTGTTGAATACTGCTCAGAGCATCGTTACCACATGCAGTATAAAATGTATCGAAAACGTTGAAAAAACATGTACTCAGTTAGTACTTTATAAAATTTCTCTTGGCTCGAATCAGTTCGCCTACGAGACTTGACTGAAGATTTCCAATCGTTACTCATCGGAATACCGTTGCCTTAAAGGGGATTGGTTGTTTTATCTCGTTACTATAAGACATTCCATAGACAATCCCTCTTAAGAAATATTCATATTCGTTGTGCCCCAAAAAATGCATATCTACAAATACTGGTTTTGAAGCACGAGCAATACATCTTCTAGTGCTCAAGGGCTTTCACTAGAGAATTATGCGGATTTGAAATGACGAAAGCATACAAGCATTAGAGGAGATGTAGTATCTCCGTTTTGGCAATAACTAGCAAAACACACTATTATTGAACTATTGGAATAGTTTTGGTTGGAGTTCGACACTACTGGAATAAACAACAGAGCTATAAATAATTCATTAAATTTTTTTTCGAGCATTGCATCACTTTCTCTCTCTTTTCTCTTTTTTATTAATCTATTCTGTATTTTCCGATAAGCAACTTCACACCCTCTCTCCTCCACTTTTCTTTCTTTTCTTCACTCTGTTTATCCTATTTCAAGATGTCTGTTGCGCTTACGAATGATCCAACCTTTGCCGATGTCTCTGCTGCCCTTGCACAGCTTCTTTTTGCTTTTCAATAAAAAACTTCCTAATACTATTAATGTTCTGATTTATCAGTCGAATCAATCGATTTTTAAATAATTATTCTTTCAATGACACTTCATTCTATACCTAAATTATCACTTTCAATGCAGAGTTACTGTGATTGATTATAGCAATGGGATTATAGCAGTGTGTGTGTGTGTGTGTGTGCGTGCGTGTGTGTGTGTGTGTGTGTGTGTGTGTGTGTGTGTGTGTGTGTGTGTGTGTGTGTGCGTGTGTGCGTGTGTGCGTGTGTGCGTGTGTGTGTGTGTGCGTGTGTGCGCGTGTGTGTGCGTGTGTGTGCGTGTGTGTGTGCGTGTGTGTGCGTGTGTGTGCGTGTGTGTGCGTGTGTGTGTGCGTGTGTGCGCGTGTGTGTGCGTGCGTGTGTGTGCGTGTGTGCGCGTGTGTGTGCGTGTCTACGCTCATTATACTTCGGTTCTTCTTCTAATAAAGCTCGCTCCTTATTCGCCGTCTTCGTCTACATCACCACACCACCACGCGGCGACGCAACAATCCTCAGTCAGTATAAACATCGGCACCAGGTACACAACATAAATATAATAGGCAAAAGGCGAAAAGACTCTAATTAGATGTATGTTGCGTATTGGAAGAATTAGCTTGAAGTGGAACTGGTTTAATAGCAATCGCTTTTAGCACTTGCTTCAAGCATAAAACTTTTCCTACTGCCTTTGTGCTGAGCACAGCCATCCCATGCCTTCGATTATGTGCCCAAAAAGGTAAATTTCAGCAGCGATGCAAAAAGGAAGCCGAAGAGCGAGGGATCGGTGGGAGGAGGAGGAGGGGTACATAGGTCATAAATTGCCGGATCCCAAATAGATGGCCTGTGCCGAAATCGAAAGTGCGCGTTTAATGATCGCATCATTCGGATTTGTACATCATAGATGATGTTGATTTATTGCACACTTAGATCCGTCGAAGGCAGGTTCCTATAGTTGTGCCGTTATATAATGATCGAAGTAGGACGATGGCGTTTACAATTTCATGCGCTAATTTCACTATTTGGCAAAATTGTATGTCATTTGGATGGTGGTAAATGATTTCTTTTCATTACTAGTGTAGAAAAGAACCTGTGAGAAATAATAACGAGTTTTGATGCTCAGACTCTTTCAAGTTGTACCGTTTGAGTTATTTCGGTGATGTACGCTGCCGCTTTACCCCTTCGTAGCATCGCCATCACAATCCTTCTTTTGCATTAGCTGTTCAGCTCGTTTGCTCTATAGGAAGGGGTATTGAAAAACTCGTCGCTTTTCTTTTTTGTTGTAAAACGTTCTTTCATTATCTCACAATAGCAGTGAACAAAAGAAGGAACGAAGATATATTTGACAATAAAAGATCAAGGTTTCTTACAAGGTTCTACCTACTTGTTGAAAATCGTGCATCATGGGCACTCCAAAAATACTCTCAAAAATCTGTACAGTACACCCGTCTACATTTATCTCCCGCCTGCGAAATTCAGACACGCTTAACGCATTTAAGAGTGCTAGAATCAAGGAACAAAACTAACAATGTTTTAGTTGATAGCAGGAAAAATATTCTGGAGTGCTCTTGTTGAGGGTAAAATGAAAGTTGGCAACTCCATCACTGCTGCAATAATTTTCGGTTTTTCGTGAAATATGAGAAATTCCACATTTATAGCAAACCATAATTAAATATGGAAATGTTGAATAGGTAATTTTTGATTTCCTTGTCCTCTAAAATTTGAAATGACATTAATGCTTCGTCTTGTCTTTTTAAAATGTTTACACCTTCATCTCCGGTTTTTTGGTTTCCGGTTTTTGCCTCAAACAGCGTCACCATGCATCATTTAGCCGCTCTTTGTAGTTTAGCAAGAAATAAAACTCTTAATGGAAAGCAATATTACGTAATTTGAAAAAAAAAAAACATCAACGTCAGAAGTGACGTGCATCAATATTTCTTCGTTTCTTTCGACGGCAAGTGTGCATATAAAAATTCTAGAATTACCTTATGTGATGAAATGTTTGTGGGATTGGCGTTCCAAAATACCTTCACATTACTTCGAAAATATATTCGGACATGGTTACTTCACGAATGCTGTCTCACGAAATAAAAAATTTTTTTTAAAGGAATTCGAGATATTTGCAGCTGGTTCTTGCAAAAGTACATCAAGGTAACACAGTCCATATATATGATATGTTAGCGTGTTTATGTCTTTCCGACACTTTACAAATTACTAAAGTTTAGGGAAGAAGAAATTAGATGGGTTAGTGAACAATATGAATCGGCTTATTATTCCATGATTGAGGCCGATGTCATTTTTAAAACGATTTAAAGGCATTTAAGGGTGCTAAAAAGAAAGTCGATTCACTAGAAAATCAAGACATTGTTTTGAATGATAATAAATTGGTTGCTGTGAGTGTATACGCAAGCTGTTAAGAGCTCAAATTGTTGCAAGATATCGACCTCCTCATATGTTCGTTCATTCCGCATACCTTCACCGTAGATTATGGGAATCAAAGAATTACTATAAACCAAATTCCCATTCGTATTTCCTTTAAACATTCGATACTTTATTAGTAAAAACACTTCAACTCTTTCATGCCAACCAATCATTTCTCCGATTTTCACTGCTTTATATTTACTGTTTATTTTAGCAAGTTCACATTTACAGTCATTCACGTTTATTGCACAGAATCGTTTTTTTTTTTTGTAATTTTCAGGTAGTTCCAAATCGGCAACCAATGAAATAAGAGTTGTGAAATTGAACAGGTTTAATGCTCGCGATTCGAAAAACTTCTAGTCTTATTGCACGCTGGTCGATTAAGTTTGAAAGGAGTTATAGAAATTTATAAGCGTTGAAAAGTTCCATCCATTTGACGTCGATGTGCTGTCGGTTTTACGCCACTTGAATGCCACAAAAACTAATCGTAGATGGAAGAGTTTTACGTGCGGTCGGATCCATTAAGGTGCGAGAGCAATGTTGTGCATGCTTCATGCCTGTTGATAATATACAAAAAGGAGAGAAGAATGGAATAAAAAACATTTTGACGCAGCTCCTCTAGCATGATTCTGAGCTGTTTTCCATTTAATGCAAGTAGAAATCTAGATAAAGAAGGTAAGCCCAACAAATAAAGGTGAAATAAGACGGCGCATCTATAATTCTTGGAATGGAAAGGAACAATAAAGATGATGTGACTGCAACGAGTGAAAGCAGATACATTGTCAGATTCCATACGAATGAGAAGTTCACTTGGTTTGTTGCAGTGGTGTGCGCTTGTACGCGGCGCAAAACTGAACCACTCCACTGTATAAGTCAGATGAAATGAACTGGGCAGATATAGCATCCTGCAGAGTGTTGAACAAACCGCATAAGGAAATACGGCGGAGGAACAAAGTAGTGCCGATCATTAGGTGATGTTTTCCGATTTTACACAGAAGGGAGATGTACACGGAATCCGCTGTGTAGTGCGGGTGTCGAGGATGATTGAAGAGTTTGTTGCCTCAAGGTTGCCTGCGGCGGGGATGATGCATGTCATATGGGAACACTCTTAATTAGGTCTGCGACAGATTTTGATGGCGTATCATCCCTCAAACAATCAGCGTATTATCATCGATCGCTCTCCGATACCGGTTCAATTCATATCCTCCCTCCTATTCGCTTTACTTGGAGAAATGTGCTGAAGAAGTTTTTTAGAATGAATGAAAGAAGAGCAACCTGCGAGGAACGGGTGATCTCGGAGTAAAAAGAACAAAGTCTCTAAGCATTCAAAAATCAAATAAAATGATATTAACAGAATTTCTGATGAGTATGGCATAAGAAAGTTTTTCCCTGCGAATAGTTTTTTGAATGGTCTTTCAAAATTTTAAAGTTGCAGCTTTTTCGTTGCAAACGGATCTGATGTTTTCATTTTCTTCAAATATATCTCTAATTGCGCATTTTGTTGATCAATTTTTTGGACGTCTCGGCGTTCTGCATTTCGTCTTTTTAAGAGCCCTTTGGTTTTCCACCAAATACCAATTCACATCTTCGCTTATTTGATGCACATCGAATACTAAGTTACTTTGAAGAGAACGACTGAGAGACAATTTCATTTGAAGTATTGAATAGTTAAGCTGCAATATAAATACAATACAGGTATAAAAATATACAAATGCAGTTGAAGACGACGCAGTGTTTCTTAGATGAAAGATTTCCTTAGTGCTAAAGAAAAGCTAATTCAAAAAATTTTTTAAGACGGATTAGAGATGTGGTGATCAAAATATCGTCGGAGTCTATTGTTTTAGCAATTTTTTTTTCATTTTTGAAAACAAGTGATAAGTCGAGCCATAGAAGTTGGAACAGCATAAGTCCTCTCATTCCGATCGTTGATCTACCAGGTTCACAATTTAATAAAAAATAAATTATACTAACGGGCTTCAGGTTTCAACTTGTCGAATGTATACATAAAAAATAAATAAAAGCTACTTTTTTCGAAAATCTAGTCAGTAAATATAGGAAATAATCTCATCCCTATAAAGCTCATACAAATTCATTAGCACCCTTAAATGTCTATATCCCCTTTAAAATTGGCGAATCAATGTGAATTATGAATCAAATGATGTGCATTATGCTCGCAAAATTGCAATCGAATAGGTGGGAGTTTAACGTCATTAAGCCCTTTTTGAATGTCACATTTATTCGCTAAACGCATAAATATATCTCAACAAACATAACAAAAAATTTTTACAGGAACAAAAGAAGAACACTGAACAACTGAATTGATGCAATTTATTTTGATATATGCAAAGAAGCTTTGATTTTCTTGCATATGCAAATATTAGCCTAGTGGCACTATGGAAAATTATAGTTTGGTGTCTTTTATGGAATCGCGAAATATGTTAGACGGGCATATAAAAAACAAAATCTAGCAAAAATTTTGCGATAAAATATGTCAGATCTCAGCTGCAAATGTTTTTTTTTGAAAATTATAACGTCATAGAAATATCTCTACGTCACATGAGAAGGGCATAAGCGTGAATGAGAAGTGTTAATTTTTACGCGTGATTGTGTAGTATAATAGTGCATTCTTGGGACAGATTGCATTATTGGTCAAATACGTTGCAGGTGAGCCTAAATCCACGTATATTATATTCATGACAATGGCTGAGTTCATTAAAAACGGCAATTCTCGATCTAAAACAGGCTATCGTAATCGAGTCCCCCAGTGCATTTCTGATTCGGATTCTTAGTTGTGTCCAAATGCTTTCTCACGCTCTAGAAGATGGCTACAATTCAATCTTGGTTATAAATGTTACTTCATAGAACCAGCAAAACATTTCAACAAAAGGTGTAGTAATTTATAAAATTCTGTACATCTGAGATGATATATGAATATACATATATAGTGAATCACATCACCATCGAATTTCACTGCCGTTATTTGAATTCAAATTGCTATCTACCAACGAATTCACTTCGACCCTTGCCGAGCACGTGCTGCATTCAGCTTATATTGTTGCATCAGCTGTTTTAAGTCTAATCGTGAGGCTGCAATTGTTAAGAATCTCTTTAAATTATAGCGCAGATGGATGATAAGTTGCAAAAGAGGTTAATCAACGTCAGATGAATGAAGTTCGGATCCTTTCATTCAGCTACCATTATATTAGATGGTGGAAAAGGATCATCAACAGTCGAACTTTGTGATTGCTATTTATATATGGTCGATACAAAAACAACAGCCTCGATGGTTGGTGTGTTAGAATACAAAAAGATTTTTCGAGAATGCGGATGTGAAAAGGACTTTTGGGAAATTCTTTAGTAATTGCTGATTGCGTCTATTTTAATTTTTTATTTGCTAATGATCTTCTGAGATGATAGCATTAAAGGATCATTTTAATTCTCAACTTGTGAACTATTGTTCAAGTATCACAAGAAAATGACCATATCGATGAGTTATCGGTGAAAGAGGAAAGGTTTCTTAGAGCGTTTTTCGTTTCCCAACGAATCACCAGTGAATGCAGCAAGTGTATTAGTCACTAAATGCACCTTTTGGTGATCGCTACGTCGTGCAGTCAAAACCTAATACATATATATTTCATATTTCCTCATTAGAATTGACACTCGCTCCCGTTACATATCGGGATTTCACAAGGGGCAATATTTTGATAGGCAATAAATGACAGGCAGATGCTTTGCATACGCCATGGATATAAGGCATAAATATATTTTAAAGTGGCATTGAAAATTGTATAATTTTGAATGAAAGTTGCTAGAAGTTCTGGAACAGGTAAAAGAAATAGGAATACTGCATACTGTTGAATGGATGACTTGCTCGTGCATCCAAGGCTTGGTGTCGATTTTTGGGACATCCTTGAAGTAGAGCGGCAGCTGCATCCACCGCACTGCTCGTATGTTGTGAGTTTACAACCGTTGGCGAGTTTGCCTTCAAAAGATAGTATCGAAAATATAGCTTTCCTCATGTTTGCACATACTTTAATGAATTTATTTCAATTTCCGTGAAATTTGCAACTGAGGATTTTTTATGTTAATATCTCAACATTGTTGATAAAGGGAACAATATTTTCTAAAGTTAAAGACACACAAATACGAATTTTGAGTGAAAAACGTAAACTAAAGAATGTATAGTTGAATAGAAAATAGCAATGAATGTCTTAGCTCAGAATAAATTATAACTGAAAGGGAATTTTTGATGGCAAATTAGCACAATTGAGCAACGTCTGGAATATAATGGAACGATGAGGAACGGCAACTCTGCAATCTTTTCCTATGCAGAGTGGTCCTTAATTTTACTCTCAGAAACACTGGACTATATTCCCGCAGAACGTCGGCTATTTGTAATGCATATTGGTTATTCAAAACAACTCGAAACATGACAAAAAATAGATCGAAAATTTAAAGCTGAAAAATAATTTTATGGTTGGATAAGATAATGCAGATAAGATTATTTCGAAGGAGTGCACGAAAAAATTCTTGGCTGATTTAACAAAAAAAAGTGAATAGGCAAGTTTTCACTTAAAGGAGTAAAAGGAGTATATGCTCAGCGCAGAAAGTCAACCTTTATGAAACTTTTTACTAATATAATCGATTTGAAGTTTTGAAGGCCTAATCGCTTGGCCTGGCTAGGTCTTTTGGTAGAAAATTTTTGAAATCGACTTTAGAAAATAGCAATCGGATGACGAGAAAAATTTGCAAAAAATTTTCACAAGGATTCCGGAAGTGTCCTTTCCACATCTTTTAATTGTTATTAGTGTTTGGAAATGCTGAATTAAGCAAACGACTAAAAGTTTGAAATGTGTTAATTTTTCTTCAAAGTGGCATTCAATAGATAGGATTTAGTATTACTTTTGCTGAGCTTCCACATATGAAAATTTCAAGCAGTGGTCGCCGATGCTGATACTTTAGAGCTTTCGTTTGATTAACGTTTACATAAATTGCTTTTATATAATGTAAATCCGTTTTCGCAAAAGAAAAGTCGTCTATATGCATCCACACATATGCTTATGCCTTCTTATACGACAGTTTCAACTTGAAAACGAATGAAATCACAGTTGTAATTTTGACGTATATAATCCACAAATGTTGCAAAACCACCTATAACAACTTTCGCATTGATCAAAATTGATTGATTTAACTTTTGGTATTTCCATTTGCTTTCATTAGATGCGCTGTTTGTGATAACCGTCTGGTCTGAAAAACACACCTTCCGCCGAGAATTGATACAGACAGACGTTTAGGCAAAAGCTTAACTATATCTTCTGCACATATTTTATTACTTGCTGCCAGTTTACAACGCTAACTGAACAGCTTGAAGAGACTGCATAGTGCACGCCTTTCCATTTACTCCCCTCTCCTCTTGCCTTGACAAGCTTTTGTGCCTGCTTCAAAGTTTGTTTCAATTCATTTCATTTCCAATATTTGTGTCTAATTTAGTTTAAAGACTCGGAGTTTGGGTGAGAAGTGGTCGTTTACACTACTCCACGGTAGCAAAAATAATGTAGGGAAGTGAGGAGATTGTCTATAAGGAGAAGGTGAAATGGATACAATTGAACCTGCGAAGATCGTGAATTGAACGCTAACCTTAGAGGAGCTCCTGCCAAGAACAAATCGAAGAAACCGAGCAACACTAGCACGGATATCAGCCAGCCGAAGTGCGTAAATAAAAGGATTGATTAGCAGCTTGAGCATTACCTGTAACAGATGACTACTCTCATTTTTCCACCTTACCAGGCCCTTTCCGTAAATAAGTCGGTGCTCCCCGAGTCACTGGGTTCCGAGAGCAGCCGACTGGAAATTTCCAAGAGACCCCTTTCCTTTTCTGTTCGACGTTTCGTTCTTTCCTCCCCTCCCACCTCCCCCCACCAAACTCAGTGCACGAATTATGTGAATAAACAATGAACGTTTCACTTGCTTGAATTATCGCATTCTTGGTTGATTTAAAAAAGTTTCCTGTGGCCAATCTTGCGCCTTAGTATTATTATTTCAATCACCACTGCTATACTGCCATACGGGTTATCAGATTTCGAAATCCTTGGCAAGGTTACGAAAAAGACCTTTCCATGCAGTCAACCACTAGGAAATCGGAACAATGTCTACAAAAAATGGTGATTTGCGGTTCTGGTATTTGTTTAATTTAATGAAGTTAACAAAATATGTTAGGTAAAAAATTCCTCGTTCACTTGGAGATTAGGATCCCAGGGACTCAAAACGACGGAAAATGGTGAGGCCATAGAACAACACCTCCAAAGCATGAAGGCCGAGGTGGTGATTTAGGCATCCTAACATAGAATAGGCCTGGGCACTGATCCGTTGAACTTCGCTTGAATCGGCGTAATGGATCTCGAGGATGAAATATGTGGATGTGTGGATAAACGAGCTAGAAGTGTTATTTCTAAATAAGAGCTCCGCAGTGTTTTTACGCTGAACGAACGGCACATGCAAAACAGATGCAGACAAGTCTGCTCAGCAAAAAATGCCCATTCTCATTTGAAATGCCCCGACGATATGACAGCAATGCACTTGTACCATATCTCACCGGTAACTTTTTTCATCGCTTTATTTATGTGAATGACGATTGATCATCAACAAGGGTGAAATAGTTAGTGCTTCCGCTCTTTTTATGGTGGGTTATTATCAGCAACGTATAAATGCGAGTAAAATATTCCTCATAATCAACTGCTATTCATCGCATATATTTAGATAGAAAGAATGATAGATTAGTTAACGGTTACTGCTAATATGGATTGTTGTCAAATATCTGCGAACTAAATCAAGAACATATTGATTAGAATCTCTGGCTATGATAATAACAGATTCTTCCATCCTTAGTCAGAAATATATCCACATTGTTGATTTATGCGAGAAAATTCACTCTCAACACGACCAATACACTATTTTTCATAAGTATCGACTGTTCTGCAAAGAAATAGAGTGCTAATAAGGAATGAGCAACTCACAAGGCCATTCACTGTTGAATTAATGAAGAAGCCCACATAGAAGTCGACACTCTGACCATAGATGAATCTACATCCCTGACGACACACTAACACAAAATATAGCACACAAAGGCCCCATGAGAGCGAGAACGTACTCACGATGATCAGTGTTGTCCACACTAGTTTTATCTTGCCTCGAAGTTGTGTACGTGTATCTCGCGTTTTCCTGCAGAATATTTACACTCAGAATGATGCAGCACGTGACAATCAACGATGGAAACAGAGGAAAAAAGAAACTGGTTCTATCTAATGAATGGTGTAGTGAAGTAACAGAGAAGAGAGATCTGTTGATAATGAGCTGTGGAGAGGACCACGTTCATCTTCATTATTTAGCCCATGATAATTGTTGTGTATATGTCGCAAAACTATATATACGCATCAGTGCACAGCTCGCGTCAGCGCTTAGTTTCTCGACCTACCAGTAAACAAAGATTTGTTATTTGTTATCTGGCATCTAAAATGTTTGGCATTTCACGCATAGAACAACATCAAACTTTACTTTCAGATATCCCAATAGCAGAATCATGTGAAGATATGCATATTCATCTGACAGGTTCCAGATATAACCAAGCAAGAAAATTTGATAGAAACATGAGCCGCATTCATACTGCTAATTCATAGTTGGGAAGTACCCGTCGTATGAAGCACAACGGGAGAAAATTTCTAACATTCATAAGAGGATCGAGAAGTCAGACTGAGAAATCAATCACGATAGAGAAAACACAGACGTCAGTGCACAAGAAAGACCAAAATTCACTGGCGGATTAGGTGATTTTATAAAATTGCTGCGCTTAATACAGTTTGTGTGGATGAAGTATTTAACTTATTTAATTGTTACAGGTACGCTAATATAAAAGGAACGAACCTCAATAAATCGCCCGAATATTTCACCTTTGCTTTGAGCAAAGTGAAGAGAATCATCGCGTAAATACTGAGCGTTGCTAATAAAGGTATCATAAATATTATGAAAACTATCAACCTAAAAGTAATTGTTATTACATTACTGTACTCGAAACATCTTTCCCACATATACATGGCGAATGTTATTACAGTCTTTGTTTCTACTGGTGTGCAACTTTAGAGGAGAGCAGATCAGATGAATCGAAGATTCATAGTTTTTGATATTTTGTTCACTTGATACTGAACAAAGTTTTTTTTAGATCTGTGTATAAAATTATGTAATATTTGTGTGCGTCTGCGCATAGTTTCTCAACCGATCAGCAACCAAAGATATAAGCAGCAGCTACGATAAGAGCAATAGTGACAACAGCAACAATGCCACCAGCAAAAATAACAAATTTTTTGCATGGATTGGATTTTCCAGTGAAATACCACACAGTTGCACGTTTGAAAAGCAAAAAAAAAGGAAAAAAAAAACAGAAACTAGAAATTAGAGATAGCGAATTCAAGTGAAACACATAAAAATTCACAAGTTGGCAAGTGCTCATCTCAATTAGCTTAGTGGATCGGTTCAAGAAACATCAGCTCCGACTGACTCCTTTGGAGCACTCTATGTAAACGGTAGTTGGAAATTTTCAAAATATTGAAGTGCTAAATCGCCCATTTAACAAAACAATGAATAAAATAAACGTAAAGTTGGATGCTCACTCACCTAAATGGTAAACGCAAATAAAATTGATGTCGACATTTAGGATGGCGAAGACCATCGTTTTCGAATGCAAGAAACCAACTTAAAGTGAAGAATACTGGTGCCAACCATAATACCACCACTGCTATTCGAACACGTTTCGTTGTCATTAGCATCTAGAACACTTTTATCCTCAATATGAATAGATTTATTGCTGTATATGAGGTATTCCTTAGTGAGTGCTCAGCAATGCTCAAACTTTCTACTTTCTAACGCTCATTTCATGGTGTAAGTGGACGTCACCATAACTGCTTCAAATTTGAGCACGTTGAGAGAATTTTTGGCATTTCATTATTCCATTTTCAATTAAAATGTCAGTAATGAATATTATTATCTTGTTCAGCTCAATGTCTAGAAGTTGATTCTCTCGTTTTTCACAGTATTAATTATTCGAATCAAGGAACTGCTCTCTAATTCGATGTTTTAAGAATATGGGCATTTTTATTGATTTTTATATCTTCAAAGAAAGTCAAAAAATGATTGCAAATGTGACATTATAAACATTCGTTGAGATAGCATGCAATTTTAGTTGTACTATATGCTTCAGTGATAGTGATGAGTAGTCTCAAAAAAGTTCGCTCACTTAAATAAATCTTCTAAATTTGAAGAATTCATAGCGAAATTAATTTCATCGCTCAAATACACACCTCAGGATTGATGTCTCATTTTTATAAATAGTAAATGTGAGCAATTTATGACTGGTGTATGCGAAAAAAACACAATGAGATTAGCTTAATAGTGCAGTTTTTATGAGTGTGAAAAGAAACAACGAAAAACGATGTTTTGAATTGCCCTATGTAATCTGAGCAGTTATCCGCTATTAATGGGCCGCGAAGCTAAGCTCAGTGAAACTATGAAAAATATAAGGGATTTTTCTGGAAAAAACTTTTCCTAATCAATAATGCAAAAAACCGATATCTGCGCAAAATATTACAAAATATAAAAGGTTTGTAATATGCAAATGAATGGAGATAAAAAGTTAAAACTGTAATGGTTAAATATTATGTGAATGGACATGGAAGGCTTGTCGGAGACACCGAAGGATTAAGTGAGAGACTGCCGCTAAGGATGATAAAAAGGCGTTAACAGGAATTATTATGGAAACGATGACGTGTGTAGCCTGGGTATTGAAAAAGCGGCTGCTATTACCTTCCAGGTAAGAAACTCGAGCATTGGGTAGATTTTATGTCAACTTTTTGCAACATTTCAGTGGCTTTTGCTATAGCGAACAAATTGCATATTAAACTTGAATCTATCGTTTCATGCAAAAATAAGTTTTTACTTTCTAAGTAGCAATAAATGTATGCTAAGGAATTTTATGCAGGTAGGTACTCGTTGGTGCTTTCATAATAAGCAGAGTAGAGCCCAAAACGCTTGTGTACGAAGAAGGTGACGTGATCATAATCGCGCTTGACAGATGTAAATATCATTTATTTATAAGTGATAATTCCAAATAGCTTGTCCAAGTGACCATTATCCTCTTGTCTAAGTGTGCCTTTCATCAACGATCACCACTACGAAATAAATAAGCTCTTTCCTCTAAGAAGGAGTATATACCGATCCACCTTTGAATAAGGCGAGAACGATTTCAGCAAACACTGACACGTTGAAGATGTGTTTTTGGAAAGGTCATTCATACAACGACCAACAAATATGATCAAAGAGAATTTTTGTGGTTTAATTGCCATAAATGTAATGCAGTAAAATGAATACATATGTGGTTTACATTGCAAACTGCTAAAGGATAAGAAACCCTACCTTGTATTTAAGAGGCCATGCGATGCCAATGAACTGGTTAATAGCAAGTGCAAATAGATGCAAATCGGAAGTGAGCATGCCACCTATTCGAAACACTTCCAGAACTGCAGCAAAACAATCGCTACTCTTTCGTATACGAAAAACCATCGATAAGTAACTATTTATGACGAGACCTGAAGAGCACTAATTAGTATAGAAGTATGAATAGCTTCATAGAGCATGCACAGATAAATGTTGAATGTCTAAAAAAAAAATTAACGCCAAAAAGTCAGTTTCCATTTAAGGGAGTTAGGAACTTTTCAAAGTGGAAAAAAGTAGAGACAAGAGTTTACTTTCAACATTTTTCACTTGCTGCAATCTAATGCCATCACTAATATGGCATGTCTAAACATCCAATTCTTTTCTCTTTCAAAGAAATATGTTAGAAAGTACTTTTAAATGTTTATGCATCGTCGTTATCGTTGTGATCACATTAGTTAGAAAATATCGTTGATAAAGTCTTTTCGGAAAGCTGAATGGGAAAGCTGATAAAAAAAAAAGAGCAGTAATCAAAAGAAAACAAGACGTCAAGTAAGACAACTAGAAAACGCTCCCATAAAAAATTCGGAAGCAATTCGTTCTCTCTGATTCCCTTTATGCAATCAATTCACCTCCTATCTCTATGCTTGGAACATCCTTGTCGCTCATTTTTTTACATTTATCTCTTTGTTAGAAACGCTTTCCTTTCAAGAGGAATTTACAGCTACTTTTCATCGGTACGCTTCAAAAGTTATGACGGCGACAAGTAGCAATACTTCAATAGACTGTAAAAAAGTTTTCATATCGTCCCCTTATTCATTACTTTTAATTAAAAGTAAGGAAGTTGCATGTTAAATCTGATTTCCTTGTAATGCAACAACATTCGGAGAAGAGTTTCGTTAGTGCTGAAAATGAAATTTCACAAGTATTGCATATGAAATAATAAGGAAACTCTGTTCAAAGGATACTGCTTCTTCATTTAAACGTATAAAAATGAACTAATTTAAGCGAAAATGTTGCTTAAATCATTCAACCATTTCACTGTTCAAAGTAAAGTTATTTCCTGAAACTAAGAAAGAAATTTTGATTTCTATGAGTGCTAGCAATGATGGAGAGAACAATAGGCATCTGAGTTATTAGGACAATTACATTTGATGGCAAGGAATGAAAAGCACCTCCGTTAACGTCTCTTTCTTGATCCGAAGCTTTAATCGAATGGCCGTTGTAGGCTTCTTCAGAGTTATTTTTTTGTTGTCTTGCTTCGCCGGTTTTGAAGTGAAGTGAAGCAATTTTATCATAGTGTGGCGCTCTAAACTCACTAGGCCTCTCCCACTGAACACAAAAATGGAACCCACCGAAAAAACCAAAGAAATGGCGGCAGAACACGTCCACAACAGCTCAACAGTTTACAGGATCTGCCCAGAAACCAGAATGCCGTTTGCTCGGAGCCAACCTGAGGGAAACTTGCAGGTCAACATGAGCTCTACCACAAACTTTCAGGACACGTTTTATGAATGATCAAAATTAACCTGCTGTCAACAGCGATGCAGCCCACATATCAGCAGCCGCGAGTGAAATGCACAGACGTAAATAAGGAGTTATGGGTGGACTCAACCATGGTGATGATATGACAATCAACGAGTTTCCAACGATCGCCACCTGTGGGAATAACTACTTTTATAATTGAAAGTTGGCCTGTTTTCTATTACTCTTTACAGTTTTCACTATTATCGTGTTTTCAGCAACACTAGAAATAGCATGTGTTTATTGAAGAAGACGAGAGAAAACGAAAAGTCTCCAGCTAAGAGGGAACTCAACCAATATTCTTTGTGGAAGATCCTTTCCACATTAAAAATTTTCGTTCTTCTATGATTTGATTGAAATGGACGCTATTCTCTCATCCGTTACGACGTTCTTAGGTGCAACTAGATGATTCTTTCGATTCCACAATCCGGATCACATTGCATTTACTATCGTTGACTTCAAGGACAAGTAAATCCCTCACCGTAGCACAAATCACAGTCATTTAACTCCACCCTTTATCCAAGAATACATCATCCCATTGCATTCATAACACACTAACCTTGGTTTAATCCAATGATCACTATAACAAAAGATTTGATGTTTCCTGTAGAAAAAAGAAATGCTATTGTCTGAAGAGCGGCATTATCTGCGGTGTATTAGTATGTTTCATGTCAGCAGCGGTCAAATGAAAAGTAGATATGCATTTATTAGCACTGCAATTGATTGTATTACATCAACTTTATGGCCAAAAAATAGGAAACGTTTGAAGACTGAATAAAAGTCAGCAGACACAAAATTGCATTGCCACTCAGCCGAAAGTGATATTGTGACAGCGTTGCATTTGTTTCTTAGAAGAATAGAGAACCAATTAGAGTTGTGCTTAATTCCACTTTTGTAAAAATAGAGCATTTTTCATAGTGTCGGCTTTATTACGTCTGAGCAGGCCAGAAAGTAATGCGCCAAAGCATATCATTTATTCCGCTGTGAAAAAAACTATGAAAAATTGAAAAGTTCACTTCCTAGTTGGACATCAAAGAAAACGGCTTTATACCCCCGTCATTCATTTGTAACGATGGAATATAAATTAAACAGTCTCAATGAATTCCACGAATCACTTGCCAAGGATGTGTGCGGGAGAGATTAGAACGATTTCGAAATAAGGGAAAATACTTTGAAAGATGCCACTTAATTACCGAAAGGTATCGATAAAGAAAAAAGTTCAGTAACCAGAGTTTCACTGATAAACGCACAGAAAGTGCCTCTTTAGAAAGATGGCATTCCACAGCTGATGGCTAAAATAAATAAGCCTAGACAACGTACTTCGTTCTATGAGTTTCTTTCTAGCTTCACATCTCTAGAGCCGGAAATATTTGAGAGCTTAGCCTAGCTTATGAAGCAAATTTGTTAGCTTTAAAAGCATTTATGAAAGATATTTTATTTATTCCTTTTAGCATAACAAACATCAATTGAAACTGATGCTAAAAAATATCTCAGCGGATAATATCCCAGGGGGTGCGATATTTAGATTTAGATGGCGCTGAATTTGGTAACGTTACAGAAGAGCCTCGGCATGCAAATTCAGCTGATGAAGGCGTGACGAGGCACCTCGAAGATTTCTTCGCTCACGATGAACTTACAATATAAAGGTCCAAAATAGTATGAAAATACGTTAATAAGCTTTGCTCGTAGAAAACATGAGTGGAATTAAAATGAACGGAAGCAATTGAAGTTAAAATGAGAAAAACCAACAACGTAATGAGTCATCAAAATTATGACCACAACTTCATAGATGTAAATTGGTGAGGAATAGGAGAGAGGAGAAAGTCGCATTTCTACAGTGTGGAGGAATTACGGAAGAAACGGTGTTCACAGTTAGAAAATTTTAGGAAGAAGGATAAGATCGCAACATCTTCCTCCTCTCCTGTTGTCAGTTACCAATGTATTGGATACAAATATACTTTATCGACCATAGATAATACTTGGATTCTCGGAGTTCCCTTTTGCAAGGACGAAATACAAGCATGTGTAGACTTCACGGCTCCGTAAGCCAAACGCTAAGGTGAATATAATCAGAACAGAGCTAAATATTGGCATATGATGGATCACAGAAAAAACGTCATTGAATATGAAGTCTGATTACTAAGGGGTGTTAATGAATAGGTAGCCAATTACATTAATAAAGAGATTCATATTCAGCCACTTTCTGACGTGTGCAACTGGAAAAAGGTGATAACGCCTTCTGTTATAGCATTATCACACTGCAACAGATGATCACTTCCTTATCATCGATTATCGTTCCACTCCCATCATTAAGAGTTCCCATATATTCCCAATATATTCTGAGTCCCACGGGAAAGCGCAATCATCAAACTTACCAAAAGGATTGTTATCATAAGGGGAACAAGCCATGTGTAAGTTTCCCTCACGAAAGAGATCCGAGGATGTTCCACTTCAGAAGCAAGAGTCACTGTCGAAACAGCAGTCGTTGAATGCAAAGGTTTCAGACCGGCGCCTGAAATTTTGTCGTGAGAATCCTATAAGCACTTATGACCTCAGTGTTCGTGACTGGAATATGTGAAAATTGTTTATTCCATACGCTAATAAACGGGCCTGTTTCCTTGCCTTCTTTTGTATTAGCTCATATTTTTGAGAACTGATGCTGGAATATTTGACGGTCATTGCATAAGAAACATCATTTAGATTACAATGTAACTTGAACTTGAGAGGTCGAGTGGTGCGCATTAAACTTACTAGAATTTTGTGCGCTTTGCTAGAAAGAACGGGAACAATTTTACACTTACAGGTGACCTGCCGTCACACACGTTCTACTCCTTTACCACAAAAATGTAATGTTAGCCGTAGGACATATTTTTCTTAAATGATGGAATATTAAGATGGACTTCACCTCAACTGCGGAAGTAAGAGGGAGCGATGGGTATAAGGATGAAGAATGGAACTGGAAACAACATATCACAAAAATCTGAGCTCACCAATGACGCTGAGTGTAGTCACCAAAACGTGGGAAAATTCCATGGGCTAGTACTCATACCAGTGACACTCACATGAGACAGACGGGTGGCATAAGATCAGCTGCATGAATCATCGACAAATGATGAACGCAGACGCACTTCGAATATGTAACCCGACTAAAAAAATTGCCATTGTTAATCAGCAATCAGTCGTTAATCTAAACGACATAGAAATATAACCAGAAACATACAACACTGACATGGCCTGCAATACAGGGCACTGAGATGATTTATCTGAGCGATAGCAAAAGAGGGCGGAGTGAACGAATAGTCAAATAAGCTATTTGGAATGCGCAAATATCCATCGTCGTAATCTATTTCTCTAATTTGAAATAGAGTGAAAAAATTTCAGTAAACGCTAGTCAAGAGATCAATACAGCAATAAAATCTATCAACAAAAGTGAAGGAATGTGGACAGTTGGAACTTGAGGTGATCGAATTAAAGTCTTTTGGACAATTTCTCTATTAAAACAGTTTATTCGATCGATAGCATTGTTTCAGATTATTACATGCGGAAAACGAAATAAGGAATTCTGCTAAACAACAGCATTGGGCTGCTAGAAACCTATTGAAGCATATCAGCTTTTTTTGTTCCTCTCATAAACCTTTGTAATTAATGCGTTTACGTTTATGTACAATATTGTTTATTGCACTTCCTAAACAGACCACGTGATTTAATGATAAATTATACGAGTTGAACGAATTATGGAGTAAACATGGACGTTTTCACAACATACTATTTTATCGTTTCACAGGTTATTGCTAGGTATGAGCAGTAAAGAATCCAGCAGGAGATTATAAAAAAAAAGTTAACAAAATTTGGTCGCAATCTTGTTGTTGCTTCAAAATGCATCGCGAATACAATCGTGGTTTTTGTGTTGTAACAGAGATGTCACAATGAGAGTTTCAACAGCATAGTAGTTTTCGGAATTCATCATTATCCGTCCTCACGTCCCTGCCCGTGGATTTCCTCATTTCGATTTAGGATATCGATGAGCGGGCATTTCATCAACGAGTTGAAAAAAAAAATTCTTCATAAAATTGCAGAAAGATGAGGCGAACTTGATGAGGCATTATGTTCGAATAAGGTGCGCTGAAAGGAGACGTAACGCAGAGATATTAAAGAGAAACTACTGTATACTGTGACAGAGGATACCGCGATATAAGGAACACAATCAGAAAACGTAACATGAAACAGCATTTGCTGGAGCTGGATAAGCTCACCATCGATATTGGTTAAAAACACTCGCCCCTATGCAGTCAAACAAAGTTTATACTCAGTCGTTCAGCAGACTTCAAATTTACTATTAAAATGTGCAGATTGAATATGTTCGAATGATTTCTCCAGAAACCGAGGTATAAAGGCATAGAATTCCATATTGGAAGACATATTTAAAGCACGATCTTACGCATGTATACTTTAAAAGAAAATCGCTTCTATGGATCAGTTGGATAAGCTGGGTACACATTTCGAATTAACGAATAACGACTTTGCCCATTTACTGTTGTTCTTGCATCAAATCAGTTTTCCAGTATAAGTACTGCTTTTATTTTGTTGAGATTACTTAAATGCTGAGGTAGGTTTTTAATAGCTCTCTCTTTGTTGGCTATTGTAAATAGCTAATATAAGCTGTCGACATTTCTGTTTTCATATCACTCTTGTAAATATGCATCGTTTTGTCTAAAAGTTTTCATTGCTTCTCAATATTGCGCTATTGTGTTATTCTCATTTGCACAGTTCGATTTACTTTTTTAGTTATTTTTTCTTTTCTTTTATTTCCCCTCATCGCAGAACCGTTTGGATGGTATAGTCGCATCTCCACCCTCTACCGTGCATACTCTATGTTTGATGCTTACGTGCACATTCATTTTAAACCTCACTTCTTGCTGCTCTGTTCTACAACATCTTCTGGATGCCTTATTCGATAGCGTTTTTTATATATCTTCGTATCCCAGCCAGTGCTACATCTGTAGGGAAAGTGAATGGACAGGAGGGCCTTCTCAGTTCATTGCAAACATTGGTGTATGGATGGAATATGTCAATTAAAGAAACTCTGCAAGCAGAAAGTCTCTCAAAATTCGTTGCAAGATTAAATTTCTGTGGTTTTCACTAATAACAACCAAATACTAGCATGTAATCGATCGTTTTTTCTGTGAATTCATGTTCTGTTTTTTACTCACTCACTACATTCTTTTTTTTGTTTTAGCTTACTCACTACATTACATTCTTCCTCACTACAGTTTTTTTTTTGATTTTTATGGTCACTCTTAACTTGCCGTTCTATGGTCTAGCTTTCTTCTTATTATGCTGCATAGAATAATTACGTGCGAATCTCGCTTTCTTTATTGCATTAAAGACCCATTCTTCCACCTATATTCATTGTTAAGAGCGGCCGGCCGCGGTTTAGATGTCGAACAAACCCATATCTGTGATCAATGCCCAAAGCTATAGACTGGCAAACAGCACCCCAATGTTTGAGTGCCTGAGATTGGCGTTTAAGCGCTGATTCGTAAAGGTTGCGCGAGCTCCTCATTATAGTGCTAAAATGTTAGACCTCTATGAATACGAATTTAATTGTTGCTCGCTCGTCGTTATAACATTCTATTTCTACTCTGATTTCTAGCATTCGTACTTCGCATGTATGAAAATATGCCGAGTGGAATTTTCTGAAAGCGGAAGTGAGTGAGAAAAATTTATAGAGATGAGGCAAGAAAAAAGCATCAGAACGACAGAGAAAGAATGCTGCTAAAATTGCGCAAACAAGTGAGCGTCATGAGAACGTGGATATGAAAGTAACATATATCGGTATAAACGTACAACTGAAACCAACTGGTAAAAATGCAGAGCACATCGGCATGGTGTTCTCGCATACATAACTCAGAGGTAAGGAGTTCATTTTTTGGGCGATCTGGTCGGAGTGGAAGAATATTTTGTTGTTGATTTGTAACAGTGATCATTCCTGGGAAAAAACGAGTGCGTTATCAGGCACCATGTATCGTTCGTCCATATTTTATAAAAACGGTTGCTGTGATGTGCGAGATTGCAAAAGCACATCTTGTGGCAGCTACACTGGCACATTCTTTCATTTTTATCACTTCCTATTCATTTTGTTGCTTCTCATTTCCGTTTCCATCTGCATCCGCAAGTACATTCATGCTTTAATTGTGGTTTCTTGTTTATATCTCATTTCGAGTGATTAAGCCATTCAGCCACGAATCTAATTTGTGCCTTGTGTGGTGTTCTCTGAAATAAGCGATCACTTATTACTTGTTGATGAATATCTGTTGACGCAAATAACTGATGAACCTAAAAGGATCAGACAGCATATATATATATATATATATATATATATATATATATATATATATATATATATATATATATATATATATATATATATATATATATATATATGAAGCGAACCTCGGCTGTGTTAACAACGCAAAACAAGTTGGATAAGCCTATGCAGATAAAACGTAAAATAGCTTTGTGCTAATTTCAAGCAATATCAAAAAATCAACGACAGCTTCTCAGTAAGCCCTCCATGACACTCAAACCCTGTGAAAAATTTATTGCTCTTGCATTACAGTCGTGCAATAGAGTCTGCGAACTTAGGGAAGAAAAAGCTATAATATCAGTTAGTGGGAATAATTCTTCTTTGCGATTGCGTTTGATCAATTCGCCTCACCTCCTATTGTGGTGAAAAATGTGACTATTTTCCCAAGAATTTCCTACTCCGCTATGAAAATTGTAATTTTCTTGTGATCACGATTTCGAGTTGCTTTCAAATTTCAATGAGAGCACATTACAGACATTGTATGCTGGACTATGAATGAGATCGCATAATGATAAGATGTTCCCATCACCATAAACTTCAGAGGTAGAATGCCATTCTTATTGCTTCTTTTGATATTTACCACATACGTGTTTACAATCGATGTTTATCATTGTGAGTGCACTTGCTGTTACAGAATGTATGAAATTCAGTTGATCTAAATAATATTCACCTGAGCGAACATTGTTGCAATCAATGCGTTTAAGAAAACTCGCAATTATCGAACGGGAACAGCAATGAGATATTAATGCGATTACACTGCTAATACAAAGAGTCACATTCTATTTCGATAATTAAGCCGTTCTATTAACCATTACTGCAGATGATATGATTATGAAACTAGTCGCAACTACAATTCGTGGCCGATAGAACATTGCAGCGATTAGTGACAATTAATGAGATTGTTCGGGTAAAAAAGTAACGCAATAACGAGTAGAAGAATTATGAAACATTAAAAGAAATCATAGTGCCCTTTATGAAGAAAGCCGAATTAATGGGAATAAAACAAGGACAGCGAGCACTTATATAAGCTTTCAATGTGCGCTACAACCAGAGGGTCGTTTCGATTGCTATATTCCTATAGCAAACCCAAGTTAGGCAAACATTACCATCAACAAGTTCAGCGGCTGGAGGGAGCATTAAACCTCCAACCTGCAAGCATCTAGCTCAATGTTCAGCACTGAAACGACTTTGTCATTCGGTTGTAGGGTTACACTATCAATGCAGAACTTATACAACGCAAAATGCAGAAAGCACAAAAATTCTTCAACATATAATGTTGAAGAATTTTTGTGCTTTCTGCATGAAAAAGAATGAAAAAAAAAATATATATATATATATATATATATATATATGTATATATATACCTCATATCCTATAATTTTTAACGTCTCATCTGTGTTTATTGAAAAAAACACTAAAGTTTGCTTGGAAAGTTATAAATGAAATTCCTGAATGTAATAATGTTACAATATTCGAATATTGCTATCACATTATAGCATGTGTAATTTCACGTGTGATTTCGCTTGATTTAATGCTCAAGCACGTGTGATTTCCTAATCTGTACAAAAATGTCACACGTTTGCTTTCTTTATGTGGAATGGTGTAGAAATGATAATTGAATAGAAATAATTCCTGGTTCTTTAGAAATCCTATTAAAGTCGATACTTTTCTTTAAAATATTCATAACTATGTCCACGTTAGGATCTGAAACGCTTGTCTCCTACTAAACATTCCAGTTGGCAGAACTTCTAACTTTATTCACATTTCTGATCAACGATGCAACAACATCCTACTATTAGAAGTTGCATCTATCAAGAACAATTCATATTATATGGATCGAATTTATCGAGTAACTAGTAATAAAAGTTTTGAAAAATATTGCTTTATAAAGCATTATAGAGTAGGGTATATCCTGATGCTGTGATGCTCTATTGAGGCGAAATGCATTCTTGAAATCTTTCAAGTGGCATTCTCGGCTATCATCGATGGAGGAATAGTAATGAGGTAACAACGTGTATCCGAGAACGAGCAAAATCGTAAATCAACGGCAATCGTCTACGAATTAACACAATCACATATAGCTTACACCGATTGGCTATGTGTGCTTCACAGCGTACGATATAGTTTGCAACATTATAGCTGTAGGATTTGAGGTTAGACAGAAGGTCATATAAGGAGTCATCAGAACATTCAGCGAAAAATTTTTCGCTATTCGAGAACGCTCTGGAACAAAACCCCATCTGCCAAATGAGATTCCACCAGTTAGGTGAATTTTTTATCACATATCAACAGTCCAGTTTTTTGGGAACAGTACTGCGAGGTATGCGACTCGTAACTGCTATCGTAAATCAAAACTTTTCGAAGAGAGGTTGAAAGGTCACGTTTAAGTAGCAATTTTTTACGATCTTTTTGCGCAGCGATGGGATTACACCTCTAATTTCCACTAGCGACTCTCTTACGTCGTTTCCTTACGTTGCTTTTCCCGGGTGACAGCAGCTTTATAAGTGTTAAATAATGGGGTCCTAGTATATAATTATTACGATCCTAGACAACATCATCTAAGAGAGCCTCAATTATCTCCACATTTATTTTCTAAGTTGACCAGGATTCACTGTGTTGTAGTCACGAAAACATCTTCCTGAAGCCTGTTACCAACACAGAAGTAGTCGAAGTTCATTTAGCTTCAGCAAGATTGTCTAACTTATTGCTTCGTGAAGCTGACTGAAGAAGTAAACACCGAATAGCTTGGTTGCGAGCAGCCGACTATCGCGCTGCTTTCTAAATAGCTACGACTGGGATCAGCATTCTTGCGGAATGAAGAGCGTAGAATCTTCTTCTTGTTTTTATAATGTACGTCAAGGAGTGCTGTCGTCGTCTCATGGAGCTTATCAATGCAAGTCTGGAACGTGTAGAGAAGCTGGCAGTTAAGTGAGCGGAATTACTCTTTATTCATCTAGAGCGGCAATTATGTTTTTGTAGTGCAAAGACAATAAACAACTTCAAGACCAAATTGAAGCAGTCGGCAAGGAAGGCAGCATTTATCGAGTTCCGGCACTCGCCGAATGAACCTCTAAAAGTTGCATTTTCTTGTCACTGTCATAGAGATGCATTTTGCGACTAGTTCGATTTTAATGTCAACATATCACCCACCTCCCACTCATTCATTGCTATGGAGATTATACGTTGGAAGAGTTAGAGTTCCATCGCATCCTTTGTAAGAAAATCGGCGATCAGAACTGACAGACTGAACAAGTACGATTTGCTTTATGGGATTTGCAAATTGCTCAGCTAAATTTTCGTAGATTGCTTATAAATTGCAATGTAGTTATGACTTATGCTCTTAGTACTTCAGAGTTGTGTTCTTATATGACGAAGTATGTAGAAATATTGATGGGAATGTGTTAGATGAAAAGTAACGAGAGTGATAACAAGTCGTCGAATATCAGGCAGATGAGACTACGGCCAAAATAAAAAAGGGACGGTGGCAGTGGTACAATCGTCAATGACATGCTACTTTGATACGTCAAATCCCTTCCTCCTAAAACATCATGAAACAACATAGTTTGTTGTTAATTATACTACCAATTTCTTCGTTGCATGCGAAATATGGCTTAACATAAATTCGCCCTTCCATCTATTTGAATTTGCTCCACATAACAGCTATTCGTACAGAAGGTTGCATAGACGGATATCTTCAAGTTTCATTGAAGAGGGCGTTGAATACCATGCTACTCCACTAGTCCAAGATATCAGTAGGGTTCATATACAAGTAAATAGCACTTTTGCTTAGCAAATGATCGCCGTTGTGTATTACAAAGCAGCCAAAGAAAAGCTACCTCTATCCATGAACAACCAGGAGACAAAATAATGCTAACCGAATGCGTCACCAATAAAATGGCACATATTGTGGGCATGATCAGCATAACATCGAGGAAAGACGTCCTAATGGTTTTCTAAACGTAAGTAACTAAAAGATTATCAAAAATGCGCGATATGCTTGACGTTACAATTTTGCTGAGAACTCTACAAGATTTCAAAATATACAGAGTGTCTGTCTTCGCAGACAATAATCATTTTCCAGCGGAAGTGCACATCACCGCCTTGGTAGTATAGTCCAAACAAAGTCATATATCATTTTCTACTATTCGCTTGAAAATGTTTTCACTAAAAACTCTGCAAGAAATATAAATACAACGATTGAAATATTCTCACAAAACTTTACGATGTGTTCAACTGAACAGCACCCGTAGTGATGGAACGTAGAGGGTATGGAACCTATCTATCTTTAAAAAAAAGAAAATGCATAATAGGAAAAGAATAGAACTGTGAAGAATACTTGCATGGAACCAAAGAACGATTAACTGAAAATCGAATTAAAACAGATCTGAAATTTTGTGGTCCAAGAAAGACAAAAATATGGATGAATAAAAAACTTAGAAAATGTTTGAAATGTAGCGAACAGTCCGAAAAAAATGTGGTACGACGTCAACAATCTTTTTGAACGTAAAACGAAGGAGATACTTATTGAAGTATCACCCAAGGGGTTTTTTGAATATTACGCAGCTATTAAAACCTGACTCCGTTAAAATAAAAAAATTTATATGAGAAGTGCACTCTTATTGAGTTGAGTCTTGATGAAATAATCAGAATAATAAGCAGTCACTATGCAGCAAGCATTTAGGAGATGCTGAAGGTGGCTATGCACCATTTTGTGCAGCGAATGCGAGCACTCTTTCATTGTTTTTTGCAATTAGTTCAATGTTCTCTAAAAATTATTGGAGTTCTATGAAAATGTTACACCTTCTTACTTATTAGTGAGAGTCTACTCGCCTTAACTGAAGCTTTACAAAGGTTTTGCTTCTTCTCGCTATTCATGCTTACAAACTTTTGCATCTTTTCCCACCTTGGATCATTAAAATGAATAATTAATAGAAAATAAGTTAATTGTTGGAACGTCTCATAGAAGAGTTCCAATTGACTAATTGAATGGTTGTATTTTCAACGATGCGCGTCATGGCGGAGCCATGATGCACCTTTTTGAATGAAGCTGCTGAATCAGCGGGCTGCAGCCGCTGACGAATCCCCCTTCATAGAAGGAAGAAAAAAGGGGATTCTCCATTAACGACGAAGCTACGCTGCTGAATCAACGGGCGGCAGCTGACGAATCCCCATTCATAGAAAGAAGAAAAAGGGGATCCTCCATTCACAACGAGGCCCCATTCAAGAAACGGAGATGGCACGATCTTCAACTGATAGCAACTCCCCATTCATGGGGATTGCTATATAAGGCAGGAGCAGATAACTCGACATGGTTGACCAAACCCAACTACACGCCGGCCAGTTGCCGCTCCAACGGATCGTCGGGCAACGCGCTACGACTCGGCTTCTACGATCTCCATCCGCCACATTAATAAATAAATGAATAAGAGGCAATCTCTATTACACTTACAACACTTATAATAACGGATTAAGTTTGACTGCGTTGCACATAAACAGCAGGCTAGATGGCCTACTTCATAGATCAGTAAGGAACATAATCCCACATCAATATCACCTCTATGAACGAAGTACAATCTATCCTGGTAAAAAGCTCGTTCCTATATGTTCAATGCTCAGTGTACAGCAAAATCGACTGGATAACTTAACTGTGGTGAATACTGACGAATAATGAGAGGCCCACTCCAATATACTCATTAGCTACAGTAACGCAGCCGAATACAATACTGGAAAGCTGCAAAAAAAGAAGAAAGGGAATATTAGCATTCGTGAGCGGGATTTTGATGAATATCGTATCCTGTTTGAGGGAAGTTCGTTCGATGCTAAGGAAAACCAACGCATTCATCGTGTGCTTGTCTGAGCGTTTGCACATAAACGTACACATATTATAAGTCATTGTTGAAACCGAGAATACAGAAGGGCCACTTAAAATATAGAAAAGATGATCATTCACTTGTAGAGATGAAGCTGTTTGAGGCTTTTGTTTGCTGCGAAGAGAAATGACGTCTACTACGGTTGCAAAGGCGCTACACAGAGAAGCTTGAGAACACCACGAAGAGTCATGCCGTAAGAGATGGCGTGATATGCGCTTTTGAATTGATCACTCATCTTGGTATGTTGAATATTCACTTTCATACGTTAACTGCAAACCATCAAGGGCGCGAGATATTATTCTTCTATTTTTTAATCTCTCGGACAAGAACCTTTTAGTTAAGATTCGTCCTGCACTAACTGGACAAGGGTAAAATGAAAATTCAACCGATTTAGATAGTTTCGACGGATTTTCCGCCTCGTTTACGCGCTCACCGGTCTTAACGGAGTTCCTAGGTCAGTATGAAAAATGGCAGAGTTCATTCCGTTATGTAATATCCATCAAATTTCATAACGACGGCTTCGCTTTGAAACTTTCGGGTAGAAAAACAGGCACGCGCAGACCAACTCATGGGTAGGAATTGTCACAATTGCTTCTGCAAAAGCAAATCTCCAAAAACCCATTAAAACATTTTTCAACTGCAATAGAAAGTAATTTTAACCTTTGAGTTTGGACAGCATACTTAATTTGAAGAATTCACGAATATTCTAAATGGAAACAAATGTCTTCGGATGCGATGAACACGGCTTTGATAAGAAATCATAGGTTAGAAATGACCGCAGACATATCAGAAATGAGAAATGAAACGCCCTCACATTGCATAGGAACACTTACGCTGGTACATAAAAATTACTATTAAAACACACGCAGTTGGTGTACTTTTCATTGTGCACAATTTTCGTAATTAAATAAATTATTGGAAATGTTGAAATAATTACAGCGTTAAATAGGACAGCGCAATTATTGTATAATGCTCGATGATGATCACTTTTATATTTACAACTCATCAACAAATTGATGAGATTTTAAATATCGGCAAGTTGATTAATTTGATGTAATCTCTCAAGAACAAAATCATTTTCTTCATACGCAAATATCTCATTTGTTATAATAAGAAATGAGTGCGCGATTGAACATTAATTGCTTAACAATGAATTCAACAAATTTATTTCAACGATGAAAAATTCGTTAAGTGGTGATTTTCACTTCTGTGAAAATTGAGATATGAGGAATAAAGCAAAATCATTCATCAAAACATTTCATAAGAACGTTATAGCAGTTGAAAGTAATGGTAATATCCGGAAATAATATTCAAAGGCGATCATTAGCCACTTCATTTTCCAAGGTTTGTTGCCACAACAAACGACCTGTGAATACTGCATTCCGATTTATATCGCATAATTAGTCACTAACGACAGATGGAGATAAAATTGTTGAAGCAAACCTCTAATGACGTCTTTATTTAGATGGATTTAGGAGGGAATTCAGAGAAATTACATGGATGATTATTAATCGCAGCAGGGAACATGGAAGAAAGGGAATCGCACGCAAGACCAATTATAATGCATGAAAATAACAACTTCAACTAGATCATACTCGCATGGGATGTGTATATTCAAATTCCTTAAATGACGATAGCGTCAAATAGAGATATCGTACAGCGAGCGACATGAAGGAAGCGATGTAATAATCCGCCATTATGCCTTCTCCTAAGCGACCGAGCGCCTTAACTGCGAATCCCTCTTCATTCAAAACTTTATGACACCTTTAAGTAGGATACATCTACCGTTGCATCGCTCCGCTGTCGATCACTGATAATCAAATATTTCGTAACGATCTAAAATTTGAAAAAATTTTTTAACCCGACGAGTAAATTTAAATTTGTCTGATCTCTTTTAAAGCACAACTTCCTTGAGGCGAGTGTCGCTCTAATCAAAATAACCATTGGCACAGCGGCTTACTGCCTGCAGACATACTACGTGGGTGAGTACATCATCATTTCAATAAGGAAGTGAGATTCGGGTGTAATTATCGTATGATGTAATAAGAAAGCATATAGACCATAGAACGGCAAGTTAAAAGAGATCATAAAAACTAAAAGAACACTGTGGTGAGGAAGAATGTAGTGAGAAAGCTACAATAACAGAATACGAATTCACAGAAAAAAGCCGATCGATTGCACGCTAACATTTGATAGGTATTAGTGAAAAATCACAAAAATTTAATCTCGCAACGAATGTTGAGAGATTTTTTGCTTCCACAGTTTCTTTAGGTAACACATTCTATTCACGTACAAATGTTTGTAATGAGTTGAGAAGGTCCCCCTGTCCTTTCAAGTTTTTTGGTTGATGTTCAGTTGAGACAAAGTTATTTTGAAATTTGGGCTGAGAAGTCGAATCTTCTTGATGTTTGAATATTTCAATTCATGGGTGTTGGCAGTGTGTTGTGAGGTGTCACGGAGGAGTGAACAGGTTTAACTGTGAAACATGAATTATGAATAAGTTTAAGGTGGCAAGTATTGTGGCTTGTGTTGAGAATGATAAACGCGAGCTGATGAGTGAGTTATGAGGTTGAGCCTAAAGCGCTTCATAAACAGCAGGCTTTGGAGAAATATACAGGCTGATGAATAATGAGATGCAATGGTTAATTGTAAGCTAATAAGGCGGGAGATGTAGGGACGAGTAAAAGTTACCAATAAACAGTGGTGGAATGGATTGAAAAATGAGGAAAGATAAGCAGGATGTTAAAGGTTGAAGTGAAGTTTGCAAGCGATTGCTTTTGGATACAGGCTAGGAATAGGTGATTTCCTGCAATGGGTCTGAGAGTTTGGCTGAACTGAAAATTGGAGGTCTGAGTTGACCGTCCATAAAATCTTTTTATTCTCATTTTGCTGGTGATTGCCATTTGTATCATAATAGACCCTGTGTTCTTTGAACAGTCTGTCCAAAGAAGTTAAATGATTATAAAACTTCTTTTCCTATTCAAGCCTTTTCCATTACTAGCTTTCCGACATTGTCGCTTGCCTACTCAAATATGTTGCTCTAATAGAGTTTTATCGCATTTTTGGTTAGTCTGTTAGCTTGTCTCCTTGGTCACACAAGTTTCTGGCCGTTGTCACAGCTGCAGCTTCTCATCGGAACAGACTTCTCAGGAGGATTCATTTGAAACGTTGAAAGAATTTACAAAGATATCTCCCACCACAAAAATCGTGGCACAAACTATCACCTATGCAGATCGGTAGAATAATGGTAACCAAAGTCCACTCTTCGAACTTCTTTTTGCATACTCTTAGAGGAAAACAATTTTAAAGTGTAACGGAAAGTTTGTGCGCAAGTCTGTGGAATGAGGAACTGTTTAAAATGATCCCAAAATACTTATGACACATCTTAGAATTTCAAGAGAGAAATTCTGAAATCATAAGGCGGAATCATTCTATGCCAAACTTTCATTTCTATGGGATACATTGAGCACAGTCACACGCCTGCAAGAAACGACCGAGACGAAACAACCCTCGATCGGTTTTGCACCATTTGTGCGAAAGTACGACTGTCTGCATAACTTTAAAACTTTGCCTGCGAAGCCTTCAAAGCTTGGGTTATAAATCTTAGGACGTTTGATCGTTCGTAGTGAAGCGCCGAGGGAGGGAGGGGAAGCGGAGGGGTGGGAAGCAGTCGAACAGTTGAACAATAAAGGCTGCGCATAACGAAATAAAATGCTCTTCGCTAATAAATCGTCTGATTCTCGTTTGTGGTGGACTGCCTTTGAGATATGTAAGAGAATACTCGAGCATTAGTTTACAGGCGCACAGAAAGCATAAATGACAGGTTTGCTTTAAAGATACACTGCTATCGTCTGAAGGTACTATGGAGCACTACGTGCAGTTTAAACTAACTGTCGACAGAGGTATTTTATTGCAGTAAATTATGATGAAAAAAGAAAGAGAATACGAAAAGTTCGAGTCTTAATCACTTGCTACCGATCGATTTCGAGTGGTTTCGTATATTCCAGATTTTTATTCCCGAACTTTACATACCGTTTCTTGGTAGCACACATTTTATTTCCGCTTCTTGGTAATACATTCAACATTACCAGGTAACACATTTATATCGTATAATCACTTGCTACAGATTGGTAACATATAACAAGTTTGCTTTCTTGCACAACGGATTCGACATCCTTTGCACATACTGCTTAAATAATTGAGCCCATTTGTGGAGGACGCAAAAATTCGAACGTCAGTGTAACATAAAGAAGCGTTTTCAAGTATTCTCAATGAAGACAAGAACAGCAAGAAGGTAAAAAACGCAAGCATGATGATGCATTTCTAATATTACATTTCGGAACGGCAGACCAGAAAGCTAATTCATGAAAAAATGAGCAAATTTGGATGACGGATTGAGAAAAGAACAGACTGAACTATGGATAATGTGCACTTTTTGCACTCCGCAACTGCCTTATTATTATGATAGCCATTGGCTGCGGCTATGAATGGTGTTTCCTGCTTGAAATGCGTGGCACTGTGAATCAAATCTCCCCTTTCATAGTTATTCGCGACACTCTGGCTCAAAAGTTTCATGTGAGGGGGGGGGGGTCTGGTATCATCAAGCGCCCAGATCGATGATCTTGTGAAGGAATGGATTTCACCTGCGTTAATTCGATAAGGACTGGCTCGACGTTCTGACGAGTTCTGCAAAATCTGCCCCCTCTCCCCTCTCTCCTCCCCTCCTCCCCCTCCCCCTCCCCCTCCACAATTTGACAGTAGAGTATTTTGGCGATACAGCCGATAACTGAAACTAGTACGGTCGCCGTAATTTTTTTCATTGCGAAGTGACTGCTTTGATTTCGCTCATGATGCCACAATGGTATCTTCAGTTTGTCGGGCCATGTCATCATCTCTCGCTGCCCAGATGATGTAAAATATGGTGGCAACAGGAATCCCGACTGAGATCTGTGCAGTGTTTGGGCACAATATTCTCCCACTCCATTGGACGCTTTGTTTCACGAAGCCGTGGATGACCGCTTATTGAATTCAGGATCTTCTTTACTTTCTTTCCCGTCTTCCGCGTCCATGGAGGTGTGACGTGCGCACCTCGAGAGGAGCATTCTCTCTTCGGCTATTTCCTCACTTATGCCTGCTCGGCTGAGCATCGTGGAGGCGTGACTTGGATCTCGTCAAATAACCGATCGAATAAACTGCTTTTATCCGGTCCCAATTATTGCATATCCATCGAAGTGCTTCTTCTATGCAACGGTCATTCCTTCAGTTCCCTCAGTTCATATAGGTATTGAAAGTAGGCGTTCTCCGGATGCGTTGTTGGATCGTCTTGTTTCAGCAGGAACGCTCTTGCACCGTTTGTTGTGTTGCCCAGCAAAAAAAGAGGAAATACGAGCGTGCTAGCTGAATTTTTGATCAACATAAAGCGTTTTTCTTAACACGTTAGCATTTAGGCAGCATGAGGTAGATAGCACTTACGCTGCAGGATTAAGAAAGTGGCAAGAAAAAAGTGTGGGAGCAGTTGAACATGGAAAACAATTGTAGATTTTTCAGCGTAAAAAAACTTGCATGCTGCTTCCGATCTTACACCACTGGAATCGCAAAGAGACGAACCTTTTGTAGAAAAGTTGCACGATTGATAGAATCAATTGAAATATAAAAAAGAATTGAAAAAAATATATAATGTATTATTCATCATACTTTATTATTTTATCATTCATATTTGAAACCTGCTGGTGAGGTCAGTAGAATCAAATATCCTTTACCTGTGAGGTTATCTGACATGACTGTTCACTTAATGCTTAACGAACAGAACAAGCACTTAACTTATTAATTAGCAACCATTTATTGCTTGAGGATTTGAAATAATGACTCTTTGGGACTCCAACTTATTAACGCAAAACTACAAATTGTAAATTTCATGTGCATAAAAAAGATGATTGCTACATTTTCTCTCTGTGTTGGATATTGCTTCAGAACAGAACACAAATTAACACTTTAAATAGTGCAACGGACGATGCGTATGAGCAATAAAAACCTCAAACATTTGAAGGCGAGTTCGCCTTGCTCCTCACGTTTCAATCATCGAGGGAGAGGTGTCCCTCTCTACACATAAAAAGTTACTTCTTGATTAATACAATTAAACGCTAAGTGAAGCAAGAATGCAGATTTATTCAAAGCTCAAAATGAAACCTGCACAAACATAAAGTTAATTATTGAAGTGCATACATATTTGTTCATCCCATCCTTCCCAGCTTATTGCACTTGTAACGTTGTACTTGTGGCGTTCTTCGATGGCAATATCAAATATTTGCCTCTTTTGCCTAACATCGAAAGTATAACACTATAACTCTAGAGCAATAAAGTAGAACAGCGTGCAAAACTTGGGTGACATTTATGATTAGACAATCTTATCAGAACATTGAGGGCTGTGAGAAATAAATATTAATAAATGAAAAAAAAACCATATCAATGAAACGTAAATAAAAACTGTGAACGGTGGTTAACATCCTCGAAACGATAAACAATGAGTAATATGGCTGTTCATTTATTGACTGATCACCTAAAACCGCTACGAACGATATTCCGCAAATAATTACGAATAATCTTGAAACGAAAACGAGAGGCATAATTTTTAGGTTGTTAGAGGAATGGTATTCAAAGAGAAGGATATTATCAAGCATCTCATTATGAAAAGCATCTCATTATGAAAAGATATTTGTTCGTAACAAATCTTGGGCTTATCAGGATAACACTTGCTGTTGTAGATTAGCGATGGTTCACAACTAATTGAACCCTTTTGAGACATCTGAATTACATCATAAAAGAAGTTTAGCTGAATGAAATGTTTTCTTTAAAAATGTGAAATCGATTCAAACATGTTTTTAATTAGTATTGCCTTAAGGATATTTTTCAAGTGATTATTAATAATGTAAGTTCAATAATATCGGTATTGTCAAATTAAGCCGGAATGCGGCGAAAGTGCTCACGAACTGATATCAAAAGACGGAAAGAACTCTCACTGTAAGAAATGCAATTCATTCAACAACTCAAGCTAAGAAAAATTTCTTATTCAAAAGTGATTACACTCGACTTTATCGATAATACTTGCTAGTTCAACAGTGATTCTTTTCTACGATCAGAGCAAACCTCATTGCAGATAAACCCAAATTCTTACCCGAAATAACCTCTTCTAAGATTTTTGAAGCCGGGGTAAATCCAAAGAAGTTTAGTTTATATTAAATGCATTATACAAGAAGCACTCACATTTGAATATGCTCAATGTTTGAAAACAAACTGCCTGCTTCCAAAACGCATTCATTGCAATATAATTGTGCTTTAATGACACTCAAAAGCAAATTTTCATACGGGATCTATCGTGACTCACCACTTTGCGGAATAGAATGAAGAGCTTTTGGTTTTTCATCAGTGAATTGGCGAATATCGACTATCTCCCAAAGTAACACTGAAACGAGGTTTGCGAAATCTTTCGACTAGAATTCGTTTCACTGACGGCTCTCAGTGACAATGCAAATCCTCTACTGTTTCATGTAACAGACAGCACCTTCGCGCCCACTTTTTCTGCTGGTGGATTTCTCCAAATTCAATCTGCCCCATTACTCAGCTGGCGACACTCTCTGTTCATGCAGTTTTCTTCAGACGGTCCATAGCGATTTGCATTCCATTTCGTTACACAACACTGTAGACGTTTTAAAGGCAAGCCTTGATTGCCCAGGAAGCAGAATCCCAAAAACCCTTTAGAGGAAATGAATATTGGTTTTCTGCCGACGCCACAATGCAATTTTTCTGACCGTACGGGACATTCGCGCCACGAAAGACCTGAGGTTGTACTTGCAGCAGTGGAGGGCCATAAGTATCCTGAACATATGGAGTAAGCGGAATGTGCCAATTGAGAAGACAAATGAGAGAAATAAATTTTTGAATGCTTGTTTTTTGGCAGGAAGTATTTTCTGAGCTTGATTGATTACAGTAACCAAAGAAAATGTTTGTGAGAACAGATCTCTCCCTTAATCTGCTATGCTGCTTTCACAATTTATAAAGTGTCAATGCAGACTAACTCGTCGGGTAAAAGTGCAGAAGTTGTCATCTTCAGTGTGAACGATGTGGGCGACTTGCGGCTATACATCACTTATGCTCATTTAGTTAATTCACGAAAATTATGGGAAAAAAACTTGGTAATGGATTTCCCTAGAAATTGATGCTAAATGTATACGTCAACTTTGGCGAATAATCCATTAGGGAGAAAGTAAGACTGCGCCATTTATTGATTTTTATATAAATGAGTTTTAAAAGAAACTTTCTTGGACGCCTCTTCGTAATTTTGAATATTAAATTGCGTACACCACGCTATCATCAGTCTATTCGAAATGATGACCTTTCAGTGTTGCGTGGAAAATTACAATGTGAAAAGCTTTATGAGCGGAAAAAATTAATTAGTTGTAAAATGGAATCAATTTAAACATCTCTTCTCAGAGAAAAAGTTGTTCTACGATTAAAAATAGACTGGAAGAAAAATTTCAACTATCTCGTAAATCACTTATGGAGAAAATATGCTTCGCTATGCGTAAAAAATGTCTACAATCTCTAAGAAATTGATAGTGCAAATCGACAATTTTTGATGATTTATTGTGCAACGTTTATAAATCAAAAAGAAAAGGTGATACGTGAACAAAAATTTGTACTCATTGTCGAATCTATGCTTCAAATTATAACCTCAACTGATTGAAAAGAAGCATCGAGCCTTCGAAATGCCACTTTCCGATTGCACTTGAAAGTGAAAGCTTGATTGCGATCATAGGTAATTTTTTCATATTTTCCACTTATCATCTAACAATTTATGGAAAGTTTTAATGACAATAATGAAAACAGAACCCTTTTTTCTCTCATCTGCAAGCTATCTTTTCGACATGATCCCATCATAAATATTTCGGCAGTTTCGTATTTCGACTCATTGCTGTTTCGTTCAGATGAAGCGCAACGTCACGATCCAACAGCTCGTGTTGGCCACAGTGGAGACGAAACATTACGTCGAAAAACAGAACCGGCTCAGATGATATTTGCTATGAATATTATCGTTTTTCTAAATCTTTCGTTCATCCTCAAAATGGATTTCCGACAAATTAGTCGATAGCGCGAATATTTCATTCGGTGCCAGTGAAAGTGAATGTGCTTATTTAAGAGGCGAAACTCATGAAAGACGATATTCCGATGGACTAATGCTGTTCTTATGCTTATTTGGGTGAATACATTTCAAGAAAGGAAAGAGTGATGTAAACAAAAATGGCGTTAAAGTACTGTTTTATAACACAATGTTTTGATGTGTCCGAAAAGCGTTTCTCTTCTTGAAACATTCAAAAATTGTATCCAAGCAGGAATCCATTACAATGCAGCGAGATATTGTACCGCCTGAAATGGCGTTCACAGTAGGGCTGTATCTCGATTATGCAACATTCGATAGACGTTACTTTGAGTTTCTGTTGATTATCAAGTTCTTCGTTGATAACATGAAAACAGTATATGAAATGCTGTCGATCGTCGTGTCATTTCTGCCACTTCTCGTTTCCTCCAATTTCATAATTCACTCACCTGATCATCTACCCACTTCTACCAGTTTGCATCAATGCGTTTGTCGATATAATTTTTCGGTCACCACTGACAACTGGTACAGTCAGAAGGAATTTTGCATTGCCAAATGACGACTAGAGATGCAACTAACATTGCCAGAGAAACTCAGTCGGAAATGTCATTCGACTTCTTCCTCTTTTCCCCATCCACTGCACAGGGCTTTCTGTTCGATCGAGCAGTGTTTCGTTTTTATCGGTAATTATTTTCATAGCTTGTTTCCTTTCACATTCAATATAATTCACATTTCTTCCCGTCCAGTTGTCACTTCCCCTGAATTCCATTCAAATATATTTGCTATTCGTTTGTAGATGCATTGAATTTTCAGATTGAATGGATTCGGTTTCTTTTCCAACTTTTCTCCAATTAAAAGATGATTTTCGAGAATGTACTCAATAAATGTTGGTGAATTATTGCTCAATGCCTTTGCATTCTTAACCCTTTTCAAGTTCACTCTTCCCACTTCTGATACCTCTCTTTCAATCGTTATAGCGGTTGGCTGATTTGGTCGGATATCATTAAGCATTACTAAGAAGCTGACTCATATTACTTTCAACTAAATAATTCTGCGTCCCCATAACAGATTCATCATTCGTCTCTTAGCACTTCTATACAGAAGCACTGTTCGAAGCTGTTCGATGATTACAGCTTTTATTACAACCGCATCGGATGTGCATCCTCTCCTCAGGGATTGAGGATTCCGTGTACCGAATATGCTTTTCGTTCGACACTATGTAGCTCTCAGTCGGAGTTCTGTTCATGCCGATGTCTGACATCTTTCGACTTCACCTCACAATAGCCGTCGAAAACGAGAGATGGCTCAGATGATGTTTGCCATGAATATTATCGTTTTTCTCAATCTAGACTAACGAGCCGTTTGTACATCACTTCTGCCCGTGCGGCTGCGCAGGAATGAACTTCCATTTATTGCAATTTCTGTTTCACTGCAACAACATTGAGTCAACGTTAGCAGCTCAACTATGAGTTTGGCTCTGTTGCAAATAATCAAATGATGAATGACAGTACCACAAGAAGAAATGGACTCGAAATAATCCAAACAGAAGTCGTATAAATCTCATCAACCTCTTCGTCTTGTTACTGCCTGCAGTTATGCAATCACTGAAATCTTATCGCATCCCTGTCAGATGGTCTTGAGCTGATAAAAAGCCTTTGCCCTTGCACGTCACCAGTGGATGCAAATGCAAGTGTAACGACACGGCAATTGGATTGTCAAAAATAGGACCTCGATACAACACTACGTTTAAGCAATAGGGTCACTTTTTTCTTTTTCAAGCAGCGAAAACAATTCGCCATTGTTGTTGTCGTCTTAAGTAGCGCCACTACGGCGCCATGAGGCAATGCAATATCCGGCCATTTCTACTTCGTTATATTCCTTCAGTGAACCGACCCGTTATTGTTCGAAGAGTATTTTCTTTACTTTGTTGTTTCCGTTTGGATCAAATAAAGAATTACGGTTCTTAGTTTTCTGATTGCAAGACTACAATTAGGCATTTCTGCACAGTAAGCGACACCATAGGTTACCATCTCAGTTAACCGTTTCGTCGGATGTCATCATCGCCACCTTATTTTCGTCTTGGCGCTTTGTCTCTTCTGTTATATACGATCAATGGTGTTCACTGTCGAAGTGTGTTCCATTATTTTCTTGCTACTGTATTATCGTGAGCCACTTCATGTGTCCAATGCTTTAGCTTATCAGTTGATCTTGTTGTTATCTTCTCTGAGGATATATACAATATAAAACCAACTGATGAGGCCTTTTCCCTCAAGTAAAATAGTTAGTCGCGGAATCGCGAGCCGAAATACATCCCTTCAAATATTATGAAGAATATGGATTGTGAAGAAAATCATCGCTGCAGAAGTCGTTGAGCTCGCTCGATGTAAACATAAGGGAACATCGGTCACACTGAGTAGAGGCCCTGCATTCTTTCCCAATCCTATCGGTGTCTTTTCCGGACAAGTTGTCAATGTTGAACAGTTATCGCCCCACTAACTATCCCAATAAAAATAAGTATCTCTCTTAGTTTCCTATTTTAGCTGCACCATGAGGCTCAATTCATGCAGATTAAATCACAAATTCTCGGAACAAATGACCCATTCGAACTCATTTGAGCTATTTGCTGAGGGCACTTTTACTTATCAGAGTATTTTCTAAACGTTGTCTGAAATAAGAAATGATCCAGTTTCTATTCTAGCTACATCCATGTAGCTTCTGAATTCTTCAACAGCTCAAGCTGGAAGTTTTCTTTCCTGGGTGGCCTGCAAATAAACACTTTCAACATCCCCTCCCTCCCCGAAGCGTTTCAACCTCCCCGCAGTAACCTCGAAATTGCTCTGTAATCTTCTAAGACGTTTGGCTGAGTCTTCTTTGCTCAAGTTTTCTAACCACTCGTGCAGTTCATTTCATATAAAGGATCTATTTTTGAAGTGAAATCTTAGCTTCCGCATTATATACTTTTGGAACTCTTCAAGAGAGTTATATCCCTCAGCACGACCTTTCAAACAACCTTTCAGATACTGAGGTGTTGACACTTTATCCACCTGCAACATCTGACAGTACTCTGCCTATATTGCATTCTCGAAAGTTGTGCAAAACTCAAATGACCGAACCATTTTTCCGAACAACGTTGATAAGCTCAAAGAGGCAGTCTGACCGATTCTCTATCTAAATTTCATCTATCTTGCGAAATCAGTGACGTGCTGCAGTTTATCTGATTATTAACATCGATTAACAGAATCTTCAGAATCTTCTTCAAATAGCTTGAACTAGCTTATTTCATTAGTTCAATTTAGAAGAAACATCAGCAAACCATCTTGCCACTTTGTTGAATTTTGATGATGCCATTATTTGCTATATTTTGGCAACGATGACTTGAATCCTTCGAACTGCCTATGAAATGCTCGATGCTTTCTTCACACAACAAGATTTGCCATCGTTGTCAGTGTTGCGTTTTTAGCGATCTGATTTGCTCATTCATTTGCAGTGTCTTGCCAACTTCAAGCAATAACGTTTGTCGCTTCGATTTCACTACCCTTCAATCGTCTCATTTGAGGTACCGTGGCTCGTCGTGATGATCCTAACATCGTTTAGTTATAATAACAAATGTGATTATAACTAATAATAACAACAACAGCAATTTCCAAACAACAGAAAATTGAGGCTTAGAAACTGTCGACCACCGGTAACTTTTTGCTTCAGAGCATCATGTCGCGAAATGGTCGATGGCGCGAATTATCTATTTTTTCATTAGTGAAAGAGTTATAGATGCTGTAAAAAGGGAAGAAATAGATAATAAGCAAAGGGCGAACGCTGGTCCAAAATTCAGCCAAGATCATCTCAACGGAGGCAAATACTTCTCATAAACGCAAAAGCCCGATGGTTAATTATAACGACATTCAAATACCATATTGCAAAAAAAAGTATCTTAACTTATCTCGATGAGCATTCCATTCTTGAAAGAACCAAAATATTATATCGAAATATGCGGCAATTGTCACATATTAAACCTATCGTTCATTGCTGCGATAAAACTCTGCCTAAGTCAATATATTTCTCCAACATTTCTTAGAAATCCCAACACAGAAATTCTGTAAAGGAAAAGGAGTTTGTGATGGCTAAACCAGTGCCTAAGCTGCACAAAATGCTTTGTCATTCCGTAGCACTTCGATGTTTTTGAAGAACTCCAGCCGAAGTGGTTCACAGAGAAAACTAGAGGATCGGAATAGTCGCAGGAGTGGAACAGAGACAAATGTTGCAAGAGCAAAATTTGAATAACTTAAAATTCAGTTCGTTGTCATCACCGATTAAAGCGATATTAAAAGTAAAATAGGAAGAAACAGGAAAAGCTGGAGAAGCGGAATTCTCTCAGAGCAAAATGGAGTGTATAGCACTGAAAATCGACAAATTTCTAATTTGGCACTTTGAAATGGCTATCCCTCAGGGCTAAATATCTCACTAAGCATTGCTATAAATTTCCTCCATTTATTAAGTAATCATTTGAGAATAGAAGTGCAGCTTCAATAAAAATCGGCGCAATTGTCTGAAAACGCTTGATGGCGGTTCACTCTGTGTTCGATAAAAACTCTTGCTCAGTTTTGGCGATGAAATGAAGTTAAATAAAACGAGCTAAATGTGAATAAACGATAAATTGCGTATAGTCGTTTTCCTGAGGACCGAAAATAAATGCACTTTTTAAATTTCTTTATCGTTGATAACCAATCGCACCACGCAACTGTGCAGTTTCCAGCAGTATGAATTTCCACTGATATATTGAGGATTTTGTTGAGAATCAAATGAACCAACGAGATGATGAAAAAAGACAGCAGGATATGAATTATTATCATTGCTAGAAATCAACCGCCATGAAGCATTGTCAACAAATCGTGAGTGAGAGCAGTTTGATAGTTATTTTTGGAAAGCGATGAAGTTAACGCTATTGTTTCACATAAAAACGAAGTGCACTTCGTGTTGATTGCTTCAATCATAGCACAATTTTCTTCACATTGTGCTTGAAAGCAGTTAGGTTAAAAATGAAAAGCAGCACGATATCCGAGAATATCAGCCGTGAACGATTGTGGCAGCTGCCTAACACACTCCTCAACAACGTCGATTAGTCACTCATTAATTTCGTTATAAAGAATGACAGTTAAGCGTACCGTGCAACGATGCTGATCGTTTAGCTAAACGGTTTTGACGACAGCGTAAATGACTCATTTTCACGAAGACACAGCAACAGAAAGTTGTTGCATTTTGAAAGTGAAAATGAATCACAGAACGGCGTTGTTACTTTTACTAGTTTTTCTTCTAATATGAGCATTCTCAACTTGCACCCTAAACTGGACTCATTCTGCATTATGAATGAGTTCCCTGCTTGGGAGTTAAAACTGTCACAAACAACAAACACTTCTGCTGCAATCATAATATAACGAACATATTAAAATTATCTAAGTTGAACAAGTTAAACAATATTGCTTAGGTACTCACTATGGCTCAGTTTTTTCCAATAATTTAAAATCATTTTAAGCGCGCCAAAGTAACCAGTAAACACCGCAAGAGAAACATTTTAAATGAGTCATCTATACCCCTCTAAAACACTTTCAAACAAAGTGATTTGAAGGGCTATAGACGACTCATTGGGCCGTACGTTGGGCCATAGCGAGTGATTAGTGCGAAAATAGGCAGTAATACTGCTCGTAGGCAGTTGTACACAGTTTTTACATTTGAGCTTAGCCTGCAGAATGAAATGCTCTCAAAACTTTCACTTCGCAGTCTACAAAAACTAACGACTATATCTCAGACGCATCGATTGTGGAGGAAAAGAAAAATTTACGACGTTTTATTGAATGATCATCGGAAATGCAGAAATCGAATACGTTCGACCGATCGGGTAGTATCTCCGAAATGTGAAAGTTGATGAGGCAAAGGAGGAAGAAGAGGAGAGAGGACGTTGGGAAAGAAAGCGAGTAAGAGAAGGTGGAGGCAGAGAGAAAGAACTCGGTCGGAGGTGTTCTATAGATGAGAGCACAAAATAAGGATTGAAATACCACTTTGTCGTTGATTGCTGAAAACGGATAAGCGGAGACATCACGTTTCGCTTAATTAAATAGTACATTTTGCTTAAGGCATTAGCTCTGAACGGAAAATTTCTCTGCTCTTTCTCTCAGCTTTTACTCCGTCAGAGTGCCATTTGTTGAGGAAGTCTTATATCGAATTATTGCCTCCTCAAATCTACTCTTTACTATATTTACCAACCTTTATATTAGACCATCATTACCTCTTTTTATCTTAATGTAAGTCATCCCTCAATCGATCATCGCAACAGGAAATATCACTCAATTTCACTCACCCACTCTTACTTTCACTTTCTTTGTCTCTCGAAAATTAATGTATAAGTTTATCGCAAAATTCATTCGTCTACCTGATGCGTGCTATTGACGCATATTGAAATATCAGTGGCTACAAATTAAGAAGAAGCCATACTACGCATATTAAACATCATCGTTTGCCTGCCTCTCTATCTGGTGACTGCAGCTATTGATCCATTAAAGCTGAAGTATCTAAAATAGATGAGTATAACATATGTCGATGTTTAAAATCATCTGTCGACTCTCAGGCTGATCAGTAAACTTCGAAGGCACTAAACTCGCTTCAGATTTCTACAAATTCCGGCTGAATTTAGAAAATGGTCAGGTTTGAGGCAGATCCTTTGACGAAGATTCCTGGAAAGTCATGCTTATATTCAAATTTGAACACGTCATTGCATGTGTTTTATTTGTTGTTGGCAATTTAATATACTCGTTGGTCTAACGTGCAGCAGTACAAAAGCATCTATTGTGCAAGCTGGTGCAGCGTGCATGCACAATTGCCTTTGCGTGCATTATGCATATGTCAACAATAATAGCCGCTCTAAAAGAATCCAAAGTTCAATATTTGAATGAAACTGAGTGATTAATTCATACTATAGCTTCAATAGCCGTTTGATAGTGCATGCACACACATAACAGACGTAGTTTGAAATCCTTTGCCTTCGGAATGCAGATTCGAGTTATAATAATAGGTGCAGCAAAGGTGACAAATAAGTGGAGGTTTAGGAAGCAACAACAATAAAACTGAGGTACAGCAAGAGATCTACGACATAACAAGGCAACAATGAAGTTGATTTATCATAGACGGAGCAAGAAAATTCAGTTGTAGTAAATGAGATGGCAACGTAATAGTATTAAAAAAAGCAGTAATAAAGTAGAGAGATGGCAAAAGCAATAATGAAAATAAGCAATTATACTGAAATTACAAACCGAGGATTGCTTCAGCGGAACGTTTTATTAGATTTCACTTGTTTTTCCTCAAACAATTTGACACCGGCTGCGCTGGAACAAAAAGCAATGAACCCGTGCTTTCCTAATGCTCGTTTTGTTTTCCTTTTCATATTATACCTCCAATCAAAGATGTCGGCTGGGAAACACAATACAGCAGCCAGCTTATGAGTACGACAAGCAAACTTGCAGGTGCTTTTGAGAGATCTTTCTTAACTTTGCGAATCACCCTTCTGTTTGTGAACTAATGGAAGAGAATTTTTTTGTTTGCTATACTTCCCCAGTGTCAAAATATTTTGAAACATAAGATATTATCAAAATGAACGAAGCTTTTCATTCTCTCCATCATCAAATGCGCTTAACTTTATGCTCGACTCACTAAAATGATCGCTACCAATCGAAGGAATAAAAATTTGTCCCGATTCGATTACATTAAGAATCAATCTCATTTACAGTCCATCGATCCCTTTTCAAGCAATTATTCCCTTCTTGGCAGTGTTCGTGTTGATTCTTCACAATTAATATTCTTTCTCCAGTGAAAAAGTACTAGAGGAGGGCTTCCTACAATACTATAGTTAAGCATCAAATGGTGCAATAATAAGCGTTAGAAAATTAGCATCATTAATATTCTTTTAATGTTCAATGCAAATATATGGCATGCAGAGTAACGAAAAAGTCAGATGTAACGTAAACACAACTGGAGTACATTCTCATTGAAACCCTCAGCCGATCATGCCAATTCCTGGGTGAGCAATTTAGTCTGCGGAGCGGACGAAACGTTCGCACATTCCTGCATTTTTTGATGTTGATTTTACTTCGTAGGTCTTCGGTGTCACTGACTACTCTATGTTAAGCAAGGATGAATTTCCCTCAAAGATTGGTCAAAGGTTGCACCATTGAGATCGATGAGCGTTTTCGTAGGGAAGCATACAACAGCTATTTTCTGACATTTCGATGACAGCCATCTGAGTTCACCAAACATCCCTTGAAAAAATAGGAACAGCTTCTATTCTCGGTGATGCATTCACTCGCGATGATCGAATGCACTCAGCTTTTGTGGAGCAAATATTCTTCGATGTGATGTGTAGATGCAGCTACAGTTACACCCAACTCCTTGATCTCAAAACTTCTAACCCTTTGTACTCAAGCATTTCATATCAGCAATGATCTTTTCGAAGCATTGATGTTTCATATATCTCGTAAAATAAACCACACAACAGCACTTTCTTCACACTACGCCTTGTGTGTCATTCTGTTCTATAAATATTGTGGAGTAAATTAAATATGTATGCGTAGGAGCACAGAAATTTTCATCACTTTTTCGGCAAACATTGAGCGTTGTTAATGCGAGCATTCTTACTTACAATAGCAGTCATAGGAATTTCAACACTACGGTGAGCGCGCAATTGAATTCTGGAAACAAGGCTGCATTCAAGTTCCATGAATAGAGTTGACTCAACGTCGTTAGAGAAGGGATCCAATGGTTATGTAGAGGAGGACAGTGGCCATTATTTTTGGAAAGTGAGAATGAAAGGAGCTGAATCAGAAGAACAAATAAGACTGCTTATTCCCTTGAAAAACTATATGACAAAAGCTAAGTTCAAATTTGACATCATTTTCAGGAATTATTGAAAAAGATATCTGCAAAAGCGTTGTCTCAGCTTTTGGATAATCCACAGAGGATCAACAACCGTTCTTCCTTGACATACACAACTCTGCGTATGCTTTGAGCTCATTAAAACCCATTTCAGAAAACACATTCAAACTGACCGCGCCCATGATGCAGATAGAGAAAAACAATAAGATGCCCTTGAAGCGCATGCGAGGCTCAAAGGTGGGCGACAAAAGGCTAATGAATGCAACATTACAATTGATCAATTAGAGTTGCTTCTTCGCAGTTTCTAGTCGCTTGGTTAATTCGTAGCGTTTCCCACAGGAATGCCCCATTAGCTTTGTGGGGCGAACATTTGGCTGATGTGAATCCAAATCAGGCAATTACAGCCTTGTTCAGGAATGTATAACGATAATAAACTTCCTGGAAGTAGCATCCGAAATTCAAACGCCGATGATTCGAATTTTCACCCGGTAAATGGCATCTAATCGTTGCACTACTTCCAACTAAGGAAATCACTACGTATACTTGAACTTTCACCTTCGGTACCATTATTTGAATGTACACATCTGTGCATAAGACCGCATATATGAGGTTTGCATCGCGCATCTTATATGACTAACGATATTCAAAGCTGTTGAGGGGTGGGAGAATCCGCTGCCGATTCCCTTCCGACACTAATACTATCCAAGTGAGGCACAGTCAAGGAATTTTTGATCACAGGCGTACCTATGTTCGCATATTTATAGTGAACAATTCACAAGTCCGAGTGACCAGAGGTTAGAAATGCTGAAAGTAGCAGGATTTCGAGGACTTTTGATCATCGTAAAAGATCTTCTAACAATAAAGAGCAGAGAAGCATGCAGCTGAGAGGAGCAAACAATCGCTATGGATACTAATTGTCGTAGAATTCGCTATCGCGGGAAAACGTTCTTTCATGGTATATAAAATGAGAAATGGAGTATTTGTAGAGGCTTCATTCTGAATTGTTTCGAAGAAAATGATTCTGCCAGATTATAGCACCACCGAACATCATATAAGCGACGAAAAAACCGCGCAATCACCTCACATTCTTGTTGAAATCTGTTCATCAACATTTTGCTTCCCTTTTCACTACCCCATCAATAAAAAAATGTTTTGTCAGCTATATTTACGTACTGCCCTGTGTAAGTCTATAGATAAAAATTGTCCCTCTAAGTAGCAGAAAAGAAAACGAATAGAAAAAAGAATTGGGATCAGAACAATTAAAGTCGAAACTTCACAGAAAATTATTTGCTCAACACAGTGAAACTTTTTTCCACTTTATACTACAATTCGTGTTGCAAAGGGTCAGTGCTCAAGAAGCTCACTGCTCAAGAAGGTTCTGCCTCAATACAATGACATAACACAACAGATCGTTCAACAGCTATTCTCCTCAAATCAACATCCATCCTTTTCGAGAGACAAGAACCTCACAGTTATTACCAACATGGTAAAGAGCCTTTTATGAATGTTGCGAAATTAACATTCTTCTAAGAAATGGTGAATGCACATCGACGAAAGCACAGTAATATAACTATTTTTAAACAATACAACCAAAGTGCAGCACGCACTTTTAGCTGAATGACGCTCTCCAAGGACAATTAAGTCAAGATAATGGCATTAAAGCAAAGACATGAAGTCGATGCAATCAATGCTCTTCAAAAGTATGCGCCTTCTTTGAAGCGGAAGTGTCATTTATTCCAAAGTCATCGCTTCTCACAGTTCTTTGAGGTTCGAAATTAGTGCTTATACTCAATGATCTTTTCCTTAGTCATTCTCAGAAAATTGCTATCCTCTTCGGCTCATTAGAAGAGTGCCGACCGCATTGCTTATATTTCGCTTCGTATGATTATTTTCTCGAAATAATTGCCGTAACAACAATGGCCTGCTTATAAGGTTCCTAATGTCCAATGAGGTTCATCTAGCCGATTGGAGCGCTCCTTCATAACGGTTATTTGCTGAACGTAACGTTTTATAAGATTTCCCATCTGCGACGCTTATAAACTTGCATTTTTTTACTTGTTTATTCCAATACTCTTATTTTCCTACACTTTTGCTTTTCTCTCCATCATCATAACGCTTCACAGTCACAACAAGATATGTTCTTTATTCGAATTCCTCTAATTCTGCTTCCAGAAGATAATAACAGACTCACACGTCTTGTTGTGATCGTGGTCTCGCTATAACCCAACTGTGCACATCAACGGGTGAATACTCTTTAAAATCTGCCAGTGTAGTTTAACAACCAATTAATAATCGATAGCTTTTCAATCTCAGTGTGATACTCACCGTATTTCCTGTATCGAAGTGCATCTTTTTTAGTTCATTTTCTTCCGCTTCAGCTCCGATTCAAATTTCCTTCTTATCGCACCTCTAAATTTTCTCATTTTTCTACAATGAAACATTTTTTCATTTTTAATTTCTCTCTTCATTTCGAATTGCTCACTTATCTTCTTCGGACATTCGTTTTCGTTTTACCCATCTTAGCACACTTCAGTCTAAAAGACACCCCATTGTTTACGTTTACCCATTTCAATTTATTCTTAATTAGAATTTTGCAAAAGTGGAGCAAAATCGCTATTTGTGTTGTGATTACATCGACGTGAGAACAATTTTAATATCTTTGCTCTCCCAGGCAGAAATCTGAGATTATTGGACAGGCATAGCAAGCCATATATCTGCATATTTATTGAAGAATCAGTTTGAGGAGGGTAAACAAGCATTTAAATACCTCTCAATTTTGAAGGCTATTTTGTGTGCAGGAAACGTTCAGTGTGCGGAAGTCGGACAGACGAGCGTCTCTCTCAAGATGACTACATGCGATAAATCTACGACTGAAATCGTTCTCGCTCACGATACAGCTTCACCATATTCAATTAAGTTACCGTGTCTAAAGTAAACGACAAAGAGGAATTGTTATCACTGTTGCAATGCACTGATAATCCGCATTTGTAACCATCTGTAATTTGAATACTTGAAAAACGCATCAAGAATAATGTTGATACGAAAACATGGTCATCATCGCCAGCTGTGTTAGGCCTGCCCACTAACCTCAGGTTTCTATTTGGGAGGGCAAACATATTAAATCTTTTTGAATTTTCTTGTTCATTCTGTTAGCTCTTGATAAGGCTCTGCTTTAGAGTAAGTCTTTCATCGTTCCAAGAAATGCCATGACTTCAAAGTTTTGAATCTTGCTGGAATCGGTTTTTTTTTTCAGAAGTACCATTTTATCGCATTCCTTACTAAACATCTGCATTCCAGAGAAAAAGAAAGTTTTCTTCGTTTATTCAAATTACACCTTCATTTTAATTTCCTTTCAATTTTCAGATATTTGAAAAAATTTCCTCAACCAAAACGAATCGGAATTCAGCAATTCATATCTCTATGCAAAACTTTTTGCGCTTCATGAGTGGAATGATTATTGCAGCTTCCATTAGAAAACTCTTATGACTGCACCTCGCATATAATTTACATGAGAAATTGCAGATTCGTTGCGACGAATTATCAGTTTAGCTCGATAAGAAAATCTCCATGGATGAAACAGCTTAGCGAGCACACCGCAAGAATGTACAGCAGTCGGCAGACGCTGTGTTGTCTGTGCTGTGTTGTCAATAGTCTTTTTTTTGCATCATCAACGTGCACTCGTTTGCGGAGTATAAAACTTCCCATGAGGCACTGATACAGATGAAAATTCAAAACGGCAATTTTTAATAGGAAAGCATCGAAATTCACGGGAGACGGAACAGCTTCATCAAAGCTAAGCGAAATGTTTCAGGCAATTCAGCTTGTGACACAATGGTTGTGTAGTTCAAGGCCTTGCAATGTACATAATATGCGAACATAGACTCTTCGTTTAATATCATAAAAAAAAGGAGGAAAAGGATAAAAGCACAACAAAAGAAAGACTTGAGTGATGACAAACCTAAATGCAATGCACCTGAACATTTTAATCCATGATAGCAGATGAGAGTTGCGGAAATTCTTTCGAAAACATTTTATAGTCAACATTTCACATCATGAACGAAAAAGGTGTACTAAAAACACAAAACTAACGCATTTGTTTGGATGAGCCGTTCATCTTGAAGACTGAAAATGCTCGATTTTATGATCAAATAATGAAACAATCAATAGGACGAACAAACAGATATGAGCATCAATAGGAAGTAATTAGTTCTCGTAATTTACTGCCAATTTCGTATTTCAGTTTTATACTTCTTTTTCGAAGAAAAGCTCTCTCGAACAAAACTTTTCCGGCTCCAGTTGCGCTATTCGAGTTATACTATTTGTGGCAAATGAATCGGACCTGACTTGTCCAAATTTCATAAAAAGATGGAAGATTTATGCTGAAAGTGAAGTAATTTACTGGAATTACGAATGTCAAAAAGTCTTCGTTTCGGTCGCTTTTTTGCAATGCCTTTCAGCCAAAACTTTTAAAGGGGGGGGGGGGCAAGATTATAAGCATTGTACGCAACATTTTTTTGTGCTTGATTTTTCGGCCATGTAGGTCTCATCCATATGCCTTTCGACTGTATTGCATACGCCACAATGTAAACAATGTTTCTTGTGCCTATTAATGACGTCATCATCAATAAACTTTTTTCTTTAAAAAACGACGTTCGAAGTTTTCGATACGAAAAGTTAAAGTTGACGTTGAGAAGAGGTTAGAAAAGTTTGCTGATATGCTCACCCGAAGTTTACGTGGGCTGAGGCCATTCTCAAATTACTTCGGACGACCAAATCTAGCTAAGGAAGACTTTAAGCTGGAACAAAAGCAAGAGCAGAGTGATATCGATATGATTTAATGAAGTAATGCATAAGTATCAGATTTCATCTACTTCCTATAGAGATATTGACATGACATCACCAATGCTTATTCTGGCTGCGAGCGAAGGACGTGTAGTATCTTCGCAAGGCGAAGATTTTAAAAAACTGCACCAATCCAAGGCGAGAGAAAGCAAAAAACAGCCTTCTGGTTAGTTTACAGGGAAATAAGTGATGGTTAAGTTGGAGATTCTTTGCAAGGGTGTTTCTCTGTGAGGTATCTCAAACTCAAGAACACAACATGTCGATCAGCATGCTCAAGAATGTAATTGACGTTTAGGTAAGAGGCACTGAGCGATATAATTTGCTTCATTTTTGAAAAAGCAATATAATAGCTCATCAGCATCAAGGTCGTAGGCCTCTAGTGTGATGATACTACTGCCTAATATTACTCATCTGCTGAAAAAAACAGTATATTTCACCCTGAAGAAAAGCGATCGCCATCGGAAGTTGCGTGCTTCCTATACATGAAAGTTTTAGGGCAGTAAGCCACTCACGTCACGGAGCGCTCCAGCTTCTGCAACCAGTTAGAAACTTCGAAAAATTCTTTGACTTTCTCGACGTCGAACAGGAGGTGATGGAGCGAATTCATGTGGTTGAGGTGCAAACAGAAAAAATGATATGGCTATTTATAATTTAGACGCTGTGTGCCTAGGATATCACTAGTCGCACTGTCCGTTAACCTCTCCTTTAGTATCAACACTGCTTTAATATGGAACCAACTCGTTAGCTATATGCGAACTTCTCGCATTTAGGACTATGCTACAACAATTGCTACAAATTGCTACGTTTGATTGAATTGAATTGAATTGCTACGTTTGCTACTCAATTTGCGATGTTTAAATATGCAAGATTGCTGAGGTAAGCTTTTCCCACAGATCGGTCTCATCGATGTAAATAAAGGGTTTCCCTGCGAGCCGTTTGCATATCCTCTCGAATTATGAGCACATTTAGCCTAATTGTTTAATGCACTCTTAATTATAAGTGAAGTAGTTCCGTTATAAGAAAATGTCCTTCAACAGAACAGTTGAAAATTAGGTGTTCATGCCCTGCAAAGAGAAGTCGTTTTCATAACCCTCTCAAAAATGTAATTTGAAAGTGCGGAATGCATTTTTGCCATTAAAACTTCGTTCTTGACTAATTACTTTGCACTTGCAAGAGTGTCCATTCGCTCAACGTCAGAGATATTCAGCTTATGACGTCAATAATTTGCACATGAGAATTCGTTTTGTTAGATAAAAATGGCTTGAAACGATAAATGTTCTATATGAACGTCTATGAATGTGACTTGTATGAATGATGTTACTTATACGTAATGGCATAGCGGTAGCAGTGCGTTGTCCCGCGATCGATATCTTTGTTACGCTTTCGCTTTTCGTAGCAGTCTTTCTCTCTCCTTTTTTGATTTGGTAGCTTAAAAAATTCTCAAACACGATGGGATGAGTTTTACCACGAGCTCACTACAAGAACGCATTTTGAAGGTGAAGCTTTATTACAAATATATAGTTGTTAGACAGTGGCCTCAGCACTTCTCTGCCCTCCGCTAGACTTCGAAGCGATCAAGACTGCTCTACTAATTTTAAAGAAAGGCGATCCGCTGAGGATGCACCTCGCAGCGGACGATTACGATTCAGCGAATCAGAAGAAAGGAAATCCCAAATTTCAGACTGGAAAGGTGCATTGAGCTCCGTAGCGCTCAGAGTGAATTGCAATGATCAGTATTTATTGTGAGTTAAATTACTGTGTCTTCAAATGAAGTTTTTTGATATTTCCCAGAAAGATTCAAAATTCGCTGAGTTATGTCTCCATAAGCAACACATTGTTATTTCCGGTCGTCATGAAAATTCGTTTCTGATGGCGATTTGCATTAATTTCTTGAGATTCTCCGAAATTTATCTTGCCGTAATTCCGAAATTTGTTGACGAACTTTGCACTATCGATTCGAAAAATAATTAGCACACTTTTTTTGCGATTGCATGTTTTATTTCGCTAAGATGAAATCACTCATAGAGATACGTAGCAAAAATCATCTCATCACATTCATTCTCCTTGAACTGCAAATCTACGTAAATTAGCTTGACAATTATTAATATTCGATAAGACCATCTGGAAAATCCAATTGTATAAAAGAGTCAAAAGTCTCGAGCAAATGCCATTCAGCATTTGTTTGGCTCGGGAGGCGGTTTATTCCTGGAACAGGTGATGACTTGAAGTCTTTGCGAACGGTCCTCCTACGTTGTACGTACTCCGAGATTAAACAGACACCAAGGATTTATAAGAGGGCAGTGAGCATTTTTTTTTTTCGAAATCCCTTAGTGAACAAATTCTTCAAGCAAATGTCCTTTCGTTAATGAGAGCAAAAGAGAATGAGAAAAGTAGAAATGGAAAATGGTTAATTCAGTAAATGAGGTACGGTACTGAAAAAATCATTAGGTTTAAGCTAAGTTCGTGGATTGTTCATGGCGTTATTTCTTTGCACTCTGCCTTGTGATTGGTAGCGTTGATAAAATATCCGAGAAAAAAGCAATGCTGCAAGCTGGATAAATAAACGTTAAATTCGGTTTTACTGTCGACTGAGCTCAAAAGGCTTTTGCACCACTTTTAGATGATGTTTTCGAATACAGGATGTACAGCTTTGCACTTGATAAAGGCGTTTTTTTAGTTCTGCGTGAAAGGTGGTTGTGGTCTCTTCCCACCCGAGCGGCGACCAGACTCAGTCCGATTATGACATTTCGGCGTGCAGGACATCGAGTCATGTCATTCTCAGGTCTCGATGAGAAGAAGTTCATCCCGCTAGATGGACGAGAAATTGTTTGCTGCCGTCATGGTGCACATTGTCAAAACGAAAAGAGAATTAATGAGGTAGTTTAACGATCCTATTGATCCTTGGAAACAGCTGTTAGATTCTAAGTCAGCGAAACGTTTCTTCTGGCATTCTTTCAATGCTGTGCTAGCTTGAAGACATTCTTAGAGATTCAGTAATGCACCTTCTGAATGAGCTGCGTTTGCATGTATCGTTAAAAATGCAAGCAATCGAATGCATTTGATCATCACGTGGCAGATAACGGTTCCAGAAATGCAACAATAAGGTCCGTTTCAACAAGCAGAGGAATCCGATAGTTTTGACGGTGTACTCTAGTTGTTCCTTCACTATCAACAAGCAGCTTCTACTTCAACCGTTCTTGCTGCTCACCTGAGCCGAAGAACCATAACTAATAGAAAGGAAGAGAATATTAGCGAAAGATTTTGTTTGGTTTCCAAATTGGAGTAGTAAATGCATTAAGGCGCAAAGGAAATGAATTTCACGTTGAAATATTTCCGTAGTGATGCAACATTCGGATGTACCGTCCACCATGCGTTATCACCTTTATCTCTTATATATCCAAATCACCTTTATCGCTTATAGACCTAACATAATGAATATTAAAAACCTTAGATGAGGTATGCAGAACACTCTCAATCAGACAAAACGACACGTTCAAGATCAGGAGGCTCTTCTGTTTCTTGCACAACGACACATACGTTGTTTGAACCGGTTCAAAAATGTTTTCCATTACTTCACATAAAACATGAAGATCTCATTGGTGAGTGGATAATCTATGATTGAGAAAAAACGATTTACAAGGTTTAAAATGCTTGCAATGTTGCAACATCTCGAGTAAATGCTCGAAAATTGATTCGGTGTTCTGCAAGAATGAAACTATGACCTAAATTTTATAGAGTGCAATGCAATTAGACAGCCGCTTATAAAGAAGTGGAAAAGCTTGCTTGGGGAGTTGAGAAGATGTGCACTTTTGCATTCCACTCATCTCATCAACCAGTTTGATGACTTAAAAGCACGAAGAAATATACGAAGTGGTGCATTCACATTTTGATCGATGCGAATACTCACATGATCTACAAAACGACGTTTTTTTGTGATATGAACGCTGTAATATGACATATGTCATATTCATGCAAGCTGTACGCGGCTCGTTTTAAAGTTAATGTATAAAGTTGAACGATAGAGCAGGTCATCATCGTATGATGTAACTTATACGTATTAAATTCCGTAACTCAAGCTTGAGTGATTCTGGATTGGAGATGCCATGCAGACAAACAGATGAACGGACAGACACAAGGCTGCTGTAAATGCGCTTAGCAAATGAAAGTTTCTACAGGTGCATAAGAACGGCTGACAATTTTGCATCACAACAAGAATCTACCCTAATCAAAGTCATTCTTCCTAGAACGCTTGCAATGAACTTCAAAGTAAAGTCGTAATGTCTTACTCACCTCTAGCAAAAGGCACAGCAACAATAAGTTTGAGTAGGGCAAGGTGGAACATTTCAAAAGCATCTAGTGAAAGTTTTTTTAAGTGTGAATGAGAAATGTTATGCTGGAAAGCATCAGAACGTCTGGAAAACATAGAAGCACACGTATAACAGGCTAAGAAGGCCGTAAGCGCCGACTGTGCTAAACTTCAGCAGTCATGACCGAACATGCACCAATTCGGTCGAAAGGAGTTTGTTATGTCGCGGAATAGCGCTGTAACAGATAGAGCACTGCTGGGAAAACGGTATATAAATACTTCACTCACGTAGTCCTTCCTGGTCATCGTCAGCACACAATAGCGAAGAGTTTTGTTGGCGGTACACGAGATTGAAGGGGTCTAAAAACCGGATAGAGGCCTCATAGCCCAGATTACAACCGATTCTACTAGGAAGTCGTGCGTCCGATGAAGTAGCTTAGTGCGTTACAGATTACCGACTTCTTGCTTTAGCGCATGCAATATTTCTCGCTCGCACTAGATGCCGTGCGAAGATGGGGATGATATAAGATCCCTCAATCGAAGCCCATCTTAGCCTTTCAATTTCTTCATAAGTCCATATGCTTCTGTTAAAGGATATACATTCTTTGGTCTGAAGCAGATTAGATTACGCCTGCTTCAAGCCAAATGTACTTTTAAATCTACTCAGGGCACAACCATGGTCCTTTAACAGTTTTCTGCTGTGAACCTTTCTGGGGGTTTTTTCCCATAGAATTTTTGTCTCGAAGTCTCGTGGAATAATTACGAAAAATTTTGAAGTGAATCACTTCATGAGTTCGGATATTTCAGTTCTGCAGAAACGCATTCTTTCATATTCATGCTTCATTCTTCGGCATTTTCTGAATTCGAAAATAGAGAAAAGACATATCAAATAGCACCCATATCGCTCAAAAGAGAATGGTGTCGAGTAATCAGCTGCTAAGCGCAACCTTCTATGAACCTCAGCTTCTGAACTGCATGGCTAGAAAGCAACATATTTTAGCATCGGATGAGTGGCGCACTTCAATGTTGTCCGAAATATACTTACAGTAATGATCAATATTTTTAAAGTGAGAGTAGTTACTTTTAAAAGACGCAATAGGACTATCTTTATTTTGATTGCGTTCGTTGATATCTCCCAGACGCGTTGAATATTCAACTATTTTAGGAGGAGATTCATCAGATACAAATGACTATGGAGATGATGAACGCACATCTCCAGCTCCATCATCTGAACATATATGCTCCGACAGAGTGCTGCTTTTGCTCTTCTATTCTTCATTTCGAATTTGAAAATTATTGATATTCGTTAACGAGAAATGTCAGTCAATTTTATTGCCTTTATAACACTGGATCATTGTCACGATGGAATATATATTGCTCTAACAGCCTACTGCTTTTTTCTGCTGCGAAGAGCATAGTTTATCGTTTTCTTCCGATTTCCTCGAAAGCCTTTTCTCTCATGCGAATTCCAATTTAATACGGGTAATTGTACTCTGAAATTTGACAAATTCTCTTCTAGAACTCTCCTTTCCCCATCAACAAATCTTGTCCCTCCGATGCAAAAATTTTCTAACTCTCATCGCTTCCACTTGCTACTAGCAGATCTGTGTTCTTTACAGCCGTTCCAACATCTCTGTTTCATCATTGTTTTCATATTATCGTTTTGTTGATTCTGGAGCAAGCAATTGCAGCAATATTTTTCAGGATGATCCAAAAGCATGCAATGGAACCGGCGTGGAATTCCTGGTGGGACCATACTGTAAAGAAACCCGAGCAGGCAAACTGACGAGAGGATTGCCTTGGTTTGTAATAATGATATAGTTTTAATGGTAATGTCCAGGGTTTGTAACATAAATCACACTTCTGTTCAGTTCTCCGGTGCTTTCGTAAACGATTTTCCACTTATGCTAACGACGGGATCATAAGAGAATCGGTCCACAGTGAGTCGAAAGTTAAGCAAAGTATAGAGGTTGAAGTGCATCTGACCAGCAACGAGCTCGAACGAGAGGCGAGTAGTGAGGACTGAGGAAGCCGCTGCTCTATAAAGAGGTTTTGATGAATTAAAATACTGATTGGGGCAGTTAATGTCTGTTGTAAAATAAATTGTCTCTGAAATTCTGTTGATGGGTGTCTCACATCTCGCTGTTGCCTAAATTAACCACTATAAGTCATATGCATTTGAAATCGAATCTAACAGGAGGCCATTAAAGAAAAGGAATGGTAAATGCTTCAGCAAAATGGTGTATGCTTCAACACCATATCATATTTCTTCCTTTAGTTAATTGCATTGCTACTGCACCAGCTATACAAAGAATATTTATTAATCCCGTCAATACAGAATATTAATCAATCCCGCCAATTGCTATAAACTCTCTTCTATTGCTACCTCGTAGAATTGTTACGTAGATGATATCTTTCAGGGAATCGGTCAACGATTTGTTATTCAGGGAATCGGTCAACGATTTGTCTCATGCTCGTAGTATAAAGTCCGCGAGACATTTCTACATCGGTGCAACAACGCCCAAAAAAGCGGAAGATTACGTTCGTGAATGCACGAGCTTCCGTATTTATCATGCACTACAGGAGCCTATTGAGGAGTCGCATCAAAAGATGCAAGTCGGAATTCACGAGTCGATTCAAGCAGCACTTCAGTTGTATATCGTTTACAGGACAAGCAGTGGAGATTTCCGGCAAGCTTTCAGGAATTTGCGTATTTCGTAGTCTTCCGAAAACAAGATCTTATGTGCTTATCGTAAAAAGTGCTTGCTTAGGTGTTTTTGTACTTTAATGCATTCCTTACTTTACATGAGCACAACCACTAAGTTCGCTTTTGTTTTTCTGGAGAAACCGGACGTCTCAATATTGTCATGTATATATCTTTTCGCGTCTTTTGAACAGTCGCCATAAAGAGTATACAACAACTCTTTGTGCATGCCTGTCTATCCAGTCCAACATGAAAGGCTAGTTCTGCGAGATTTAATGTACATGATACTGCTACAATTGAGCCGGCCGAAAAACGTGAGCGGCAGTGAGCTGTTAAACCACGAACTCGCAAATTAAACTTCATCTGCCAATCACCGTTGAGTTGCTTGAGATGTGTGACACCAGCTTTTTGCTAATTTCTTTATCGACATTCTTCATTTACATTCGGAATGAATATGCATAGTTGCAGTCACTATAAAATTGTCGATGTGTCGTCCAACCCATCGGAGCGGATGTTTACTGTCGACTATGGTGACCCACATTCGCCTCGATTCATCAGTCTCTGCTCACTTGCTCGATACTATAGGTAGTGCTCCACTTGATCGCGCCATTCAAGACATTATTGATAGGCGCAAAAGGAAGGTACGATAATTATCAGAAGCGAGGAGGTTGCTCAAGGGCAAAGCGGCGTTTGGGGAAGGAAAATACGGCGAGGATTCTGAAAACCAATCCTTTAAAATTGCCTGAGGCTGAACGCCAAGGGCGACATATTTATATTCAAACTTTTATCCCAAGTACCGTGACTTTCGAGCCATCAAAGTCTTCCTATCAGTTCGAGAAAATAAATTCAGGTTGGTCCTTACAAGCAGGCCTAGCCTTATGATGTCACGGAATAAAGGGATACACAACATATCCGAAGGAATTTGAAAGATGGTAATGAAAACTTTAGGTAAAAGTTAAGATTCATAACTCAGTACTTATTTAGGATTGTGCGGTAACCAGATAATCGGGGAATATTTCTGAAAAGCTTGCACAGGAAACCACCAAGAATGACTATTGAGACCTAAATTCTAGAATATTTATTTCACTGTAACGAAAAATTTCTCTAAAAGGACTCAGACAAGAATTTCAAGCTCAGGTTTCGTTCTACAAATTCAGCCGTTCATGTACGCCGTCAAATTTGTGCTTGCCCATTCATCCATGCCATTAGAACGATGAATGATTGATTCACGGATTCCTTACAGCGTATATGCGTCGCTACATTCCGATTGTGACGACGATGCAATACAAGCCGATATATTTCCTTGTTGGATAAAAAGTGCTCAGAGCAATAACATGAGAAGGCATGCTTCCGCCTCATAATGATCGAATTTCTGGTGCGATTTTATAAAATCAATGTGAATTTCATAGTCCACGCTGAACAATTTTTCAGTAACTGTTTTTATTCCGTTGTACGTTTCTATAGAAAATTTTCAAAGCTGTCATTTTCAGTGTAATGCTTCTCACGCGAATACATCAAAAATAGCAGGTTCTGGTCGTCATTCGCATTTTGGACAGCTATTTGTTGTTCTACGGTGTTAAAATTCTCCATTCCAGACAACAAAATGTCATGGTTGATCTCATGCAACAAAACTTTCTTCCCAAAAAATTTCCCCATTTCATAACCAACAGTAGCTGAATAATAAGCAACATTGAATACCTTGTGATTTCTCCTTGATGAAAGAAAACTGAATGGCAAGTTAGAAGGCAGGTGGAACTTTGTGCTGCCGCAAGGGAAACAACTACTTTCATGCAAATTTCTGGAACAGTGGATTGAAATTTCTGAGCGATCCTGCCACAACGATCTACCATCACATCAAATTTAATATATACAACATTACTGCATTCCATTCATAATTTGAACGATAGGATCGGAATCAGGTGGTGATAAAGCAAGGCGTTGGCAGCTTGCTGGAAATTGATGTATCGAATCGGAAAGAATATGCCAATCGTAGATGTCTGAAGCATGCCATGAGACGTATTGTGATATTAATGCCAATGCGGATTCTGCTTCACTACGATCGCAACTTTCTTGCACAATTTCTGTAAATAATACACAAATTAGAAGCACACAGTGTGAAGATCTACAGTAGTTGCGATATAGCACACTAACGGTTAAAACGGTTGAACTGCGATGGCTGAAGGTTATAAATTTTAATTATGTATTCGAATTAGATATGCTTCTACTTTGACGCAAATTAACTTATATTGAAGCTTTGTTCTGCAATCGTGGCAAACTTATTGTAAAAAATGTAGATTATTTGTCCAAAAAAATCATCATTTCATATTATACGTTGAATGCAACTGACAAACCTTGCTCGCATTGTTTGTAGCAAGCTTGGAAAGTGCACAATAAATCGAGCTCTCTTTCGTAGTTGCTCATTTCGGCCTTTGTGAACACCTGAAAGATATTTTGAGTGTGATATTTCAAATATATCTACTCGAAATATAATTAGAAATCTTTAAAGATTATCACTGGTGCATGAGGATGTTTCATTGATTGAATATCTCAGCAAGTGGAACTGTCATCTTGTTGCACAGCGAAATGATTGCAGCATTACAAACTCTCGCCGAATAAAATATCAACTTCTCATATTAGCTCTCATAATAATACTGAAGCTAAAAAATATTGCTCACACTATTCGATGAACCCATCGAAGTGAGTTGACCTTGAGATACCCTCACCGGGTTCTCGTAAAGACAGTATAAAAATAACATTCAGCTCAGTCGGACGTCATTTTATTGCAAGTTTTATTTTAATTGCTGCATTTTTCGAAATATGCAAAAAGCATATGAAAATTCATCATAAGATGCACCAAATGGATAGACAATACTATCGAAATTGATTTCTTTTTATTCAAAATCAGTCTGAAAGAGTTATTGCTATAAAGAGAGGCATAAGCAGTGAAAATAAACCTTTCCAAGAGCAGCTCTTTCTTGTTTCTGAACAACTTTTAGTGCTTCCATATGACAGGATTGATCACACTTAAGAAACGTCAATGGTTCAGTCTTCTCAAGGCATTTACGTGCCTCTAGGAAATCTTCTCGCTTAAATTTGCAGAGAAAGTTGGACGGTGAGAAGACACGATCTGCTGACTGAAAATTCCATTCTATATTTGTATGCACTTTGCAATGCGTGAAGAATGTCTGCAATTGAAACGCTGTTTTTTTGAATGTTTTCACTGAGCCCAACTATGAATAGGCGATGGACCTAATAAATATGCCTCATAATTCATGGAAATGGTCACTTGAGTGCATAAAGTGCCGCATATTTTGATTAAATAAAATGCTCATCAAATGAAGCACTCATCCACGTCATGTGCAACTCTTTTTTTAAAGCGATCTGCCACATAATCATCGTTTATGACGTGTGGATAAAAGCAAGTATGACATAAGCAGCTGTCTATTATGGATAGCCCTCTCTATAAGTTTTCTCGATCGCTGATGAAGCATTGAGGGATCTTGATTCAAGGAAAATAGTTATTTACCATCGACCATAAACATCATTATGCTCTATCAATTAGAACTACAAATAGAACGTAGCATTAAATTATTCACCTGATCGAATGGCTAAGTTAGGTTATGATAACACATCATTTGTGCCAATTTTAGTGTATTAACAAAGAATAAATAATGGAAATCAAATATGAACGATAGGATCTTTTGAAGCACTCGAAAATATTCTGAATACGTTAAGGATCGTTGACTTGTTTGTGGAACGGCATCAGGTAGAACAAATAAATAGAATCAAATGAGACGAATTTTAAGGTGCGTTCTGGACAGTAGGTTTAGAGTTAAATAAAAAATCAATGACCGCACATTTTTCCGATATTCAATTGAAGAGATGCACCTAGCTGCATACTGAAATGCATCCGGCAGAATAATTTTCCGTTGGAGACGAACCACAATTGATTGAAATTACGTGATTTTTTTGTAAACATTTTAACCTTTCAGCTGTAGTATGCAGTATCAATGAGCAAAACGCACCTGATCGCCGCACTCGTCGATGTAGCATTGCGTTCGTTTGTGGGAAATGTTGCAATAAAGTAGATAGCCTTTTCTGTCTAGGATCACCGGATGAAGCGGAAAATCATAGAAGTCGGTCACATTCATGCCGAATTCCGATTGAAAAGAACTCTTCCAAAAATCGTTGCAGTCCTTAAAAAACACTCTTTAACGAGCAAAAAACTTTTACCCTATTTGCTCAACATTCCATAAGAAAATCTCCGTAATAAAAAAGTGTTTTATTCTTTAAGGAGTTTCGGGAACAGGATAAGCATCTGAGCCGAATGTTGACATTAACTGTTTCATAAACGTTTTTGTTTAACAAGGTGAAGCTTCTAATAATGCCATGAAGCGCATAAACCTAGACTAGAAAAAATTCAGGAACTCTTCAATTTTCTATTAGTGCATTTGCTGCGAGGAATTGATAGGATCGATGATGCAGAATAGAGGTCAATGATTGGGTGGAGTCTTCACGTCAAGTCTGCATTTCAGCAATTCAAAAGTGATAATATTCAAGAATGTCAGATGATGCGTCTAAGCTGTGATTACAAGTATCTAAGCGATTATCGGTCGATAGAGATTCAATAAGTGGCAAGAAAGATTCATCGTCTCCTCGGGAGGGAACCAATATAATCAATGAAAATCTTATGACCAAGCAGAAATTCTCCTGTCACATGCATCTATCTCTAGAAGAGGCTGACGTCTGCCAGTGAAAAATGCAACGTTGAGGACATTGTGAAACTCCCAAGATTCCTAGATCCTCTGTGATCTGCACTACTCAAAAATAAATAGATGAGTGGATACTGGTTCTAGGCAAACGGCATAAGAAACTTCGGTCTGATATGTGCAGTAAAATGCTGACCTCGATTCAGCAAACTTCAAACATATTGGTTTTTTAAATGAATGTATTATAATCAACCGCGTAATTGTAGAACTATAGAGTTACTCACAATTATAGAGTCACAATCCAAGTGATGTACAGCATCACAGGCATGTAGCTGGATATATAAACGACTCACATTCACGAACAACTTCAAGATTCAAGCAATCACTCAGTATTGGTTAATATGCGATACAGAAGAGCTGCCCATGGAGTTCTTATCAACACCTTCAAGCTCAAATTTTGAAGTTTTTGCGAGATTTTGCATGACAAAACAAAACTTAACCTAAGGGTTTCTATACAATGGAGCAGCTATCTTCAGCGAAATGAAGATTTCGGTCAGCTCTCGAATAATCTGGTCAAAGTATTCACAAACTGGATTGCATTTGGTAAGATAGTTTTTGCGGAAACCCTTACTCCACGCTCATTACTAATGCAAATACTGTTTGCAGAAGCGATCGCTAGGCTCGCGGATTGTTATCTAGCAACATGCTATGTGAACGATTCTGCTGGCAGTTATGTGCTGCTTGAATTCCATTTCTTCTCAGTTCTATTGTAGCATTTAGACAGCAAAATTGAACAGTGCATAATGCCAATGATCAGAATAATAACTAGCACTGAATTCACGGCCAGATTGGAATTGGTTTTATCAAAAGATTGTTGACTGTGAAAAAAATATCGAAAATTAAAAAAACTTATCAAAAGAGCAATAGAGTTTATCAAAAACACGCTGAATTTTTTACCTGAAAACAACTCGGATCTGTGGCATTCATCTCCGATACGTACATAAAATCGCGTTTCGGTCTCAGCGTTTGACACATTTGAATGAGCGCCAATAGCAGAACGCATCGCAAAGTACAGTCAATGATGGAAGTGTTCATGATGATGGTCAGTAGACGAATAAACGCCATTCAAATAGGTCGGTCAGCGCAGTGACGGCATTCCGCCCTGTCTCATCCTCTCATTATTTGTCATCACTTTCCCAAGACAATACATTCACGTGGACTATATGACGCCACCACTTTTGCTTAATACGCATAAAGATGTTCCCCACCCCACCTTTGCACGAGTGATGCTCACATAGGTTAAGTAAATGTGATGAGGCTCAGTGATACCCATTGGATCGGCATAGATGCCAGGGCAAACTCTCCACAAATAAGGGCTTTGAGATAAGGGTCGGTGCATGTGATAGGAGAGCGTATTTTCATGCAGGAATCAGTGTGCTTCTAGTTGTCTACGTGAGGTGCCGTCTTAGCCAGAGTCGGTCCAAGATCGGTTCAGACCTTAGCGATTTGCAAACGAAGGGCGAAATGGCTCCGGCGTGAGGAGTGTCCGGTGCTGTTTGGTGTGGAGATGGCGCTATTCGTGCCAAAGCTCTTTTGGAGCGGCGACCCCCTCCCCCTCTGCCGTTGTGTTATCCCCCTTCGCCGTTACTACTCTTGACTTTTTCAAGGCTTAATGAAAACTTTAGCCTCCTGTCTTGTTGCCAGATTGCACAGCGTCTGGTGGAGCCCCAAAAGAGAAGGGATTTGGAGCAACCAATGATAGAGGGGCAAAACAGGAACCAAGCATCTTGCAAATTGGCAGGAAAAAGCTAAACTTTCTGAATGTTTTGTTCATAAGGAACTTAATTATTGGCATTTCGGATTGCAATCTCGTCGGCATCGGTCTAGAACGATACTCTGACTATCTCACCAATTGAATATATTCGACTTAAAGACTTATAAGTGAAGAGCATTCTAAATGGCGTTAAATGTTTAAAATTGCAAGTCGTTTTCTTCGATATCTACAGCATGCATGGATTGAGCATGATCGAAGCGCCTTAATAATCCACCACCTACCCATTTTGGAATGCTGCACTCTAGTAATCTCCTTACTTAGTTCCTGATATCAAACTGTTAGAGAATGTGCAGAAACGTTTCACCTGTATTACTTATCGCAAAGCCTACCATTGCCCATATCAGCCAAGTTACACTATCAGGCGAAAATTTTCAGCGTGGAATCCTTCAAAGATTACAGACCGAAATTCGACTTCACTCTTTGGTATAAAATTGTATTCGGCTTTCGCGACATCTCGCTATCAGAAGTATTTCAGTTTCCTTCTCCTCAAAATCGATATGGGTATCAGTTTCAGGCTGCCAAATAATGCTCTGCATATTTTGCAGTTTCGAGCTGCACGTGTTTGGAATCTGCTTCCTGCCGATGTCCTTAATGCACCCACCTCTTCAGCTTTCGAACTGTGCAGAGTCGTTTCCACCTACATTTTACTGCTCCTCTTTCATATCGAATTTCTGTTTGCTCAGACTAGCTTCGCGAATGTCTTGCTCATCTCTGTTGTTTATACTTACACACTTTTGGATGCTTTCTCACGTCAAGACGTTGAAATAAATAAACAAGTAAATAAATTTGATGTAATATCACGATGGCCATGTTTTATCTTCTCGTTGACGATCTCCAAAATTGGGATACTGCTGTCAGATTCCATAGATTGTAGTAAAAATGCAATCATTTGAACTTCAACGTTCCTGAAGCCAGACTTGAGCGTTGAGTTCGAATGTGATCCCCAATCGAACATTAAGTTTACCTCACGTCTACATATTCTGCTGAATGGACATACCCATTGTCATAGTTATTCCTCCTGAGAGAAGGAAAGGTGAAACACGACGTTCGCAGAAGAAGGTTGAGGCAGCCTCATAGAAACTAATTAAAGATGCAGCATCAGTTACATGCTGTAAGCTCTTTTCTCTGTCTATAATCAAAATAAAAGCATCATGGTGTGCATTGACACACTAAAATACGTTAGGTGTTAAACAGATCAGCTTAATTTGCAAGTCTGGTTTGGAGTATATCGTAATAGCTAAGTGATGTTATATTCGCATTTCGTTATTGCTAATGAATTTGTTTGAGCGTTTTCATAAGAGCTTCTCAAGTTTTGTTTCGGCTGTATTGTCATAGTGAAGCTGATTTCCTACATTCAAATTCATCGGAATATGGAACGATCTTGCACGAATGTTGGGAAAATGGGGCATTCAGGCACAGCTAGGATTGAGTTTTCTGCACTGTTTTTGCTGCATTTGCAAAACCCATCGTCCAGTTAAGAAAGAACAATTGATCCAACACAAATGAAGGCTAAGCTCCTTCACTTCATCTATACAACAGAGTTTGCCCCAATTACTAGCGTTGATGCACGCGGCATGTGCCGGAAAGTCGTTGGCAGATACCGAGGCATCTTAAAGAATGTTGCCCGCATTACATGCCCCACTTCATCTACTTGCACTGGCATGACTGCCACGTCAACAATCTGGCAACGAACTTCGCTTTCTTCCTCTCTCAAAAAATCATCCTCTCTCACTCTCTCTCAAAAAATAAAGATAAATAAATAAATAAAAATAAAAAATCATAGGTGAACATAAAAAATAGATCATTTTCAAGGTGAAGATTTGAGCGAGTTCCCTTGGCTTATCGTTTGATCTCGAGACAAAGATAACTGTTAATAAGGGGTTACGATGAAACATCCCACCTTAATTTGCACGGAGATCCGCATTCAATTGCAAAGAACTAAATATCTGACCAACAGACAGGTGTTCACATCAAAACACAAAATAACAATGCTTTATTGAAAGGAACAGAAGTCAGTATCTGAAAGAATATGAAAAATGCTCAGAATTTGTTGTTTATATAGAGGAAAATCAGTGAAAAGATAATGCATAATGAAATTTGCCTATGGGTCAGGCAATATATAGTGAATTTGAAGACAGACAGAGCATAGTAATATTGTTGACACGCACGACAAACGCAACAGAACATAAATGTACAACATTATAATCTGCAGAACATACGTGGATGATGAGACCTTCCGAGGCTCAGAGTGAGTTACGATGAGGCAGCGGTCCAACTCAGAATGCATTAAAACGCTTTTGGGAAACTTCATGATGAAACTGAATGAACGGAACTCGTTTCTAGTGAAATTTTTTATCTTTTTTGAATGAAAGCGTCTCACAAGTTACAAACAGCAATTTACGTTCAAGAGCACCGCATCGTAAGTCGAGATCAGTGGAACCGTTCAGCGACCAGCGGTGCTGATGGACAACAGCACTGAATTGTTCTCTGTTGGACAGGTTTAAAGTAAAGTGAAAGTGCGAGCAAAGTTGTCAATATTCAAGGTGCGAGCAAGCACTGAACCCCTTTCAGCCGTTCTTTACGTGTCTTTCACACCTAAGTTTTTTATGGTTCGCGCAAATTTGGCTCAATTTGGCTCAATTTTGGAAGCCTTCTAAGCAAAGCATAGTGAAAAAAGTTCACCACAAATGTCAAATTTGTGAATATAAATATTGAAAGCACATCTGACTTTCTCCATTGAATTTGATCATTTTCTCTGATATCATCCCAGAATCCAGTGAACAAAAACAAAAAAACTTACAATATAAATACCTATAGTATGCACTAATGCTGATTATGCTCAGTAATACTGCAATAAATAGAAGTAATGGGTGCAAATGAAAAAAGAATGTGAAAATTACGAAATGTGGATATGACGAGTGTGTGGACACAAAAAGGGGACATTTAGTTGGTGTCAAACTTAGGAAAGGAATGTTTCAACATCTCTTTGCTATTTGCCGTGCGGCTCTTAGCAGATAGCGAAGAATGTGCTACAATAATTTGATGATTAGGTCTTACATTTGCAGGCTTTAGGCTCATCTAAAATTAAAGCTCGAAATGGGCAAACACGCCTTTCAGAACTTTTTCAGTAGCAATTGTCACGCGAATGTGATAAATCAGTAAACGCAAGTTGTTCGTTTCCAAGGAAACTCTGCGATGAAAAATTTAAAAATTTTTGTGCAGTTGCTTCCGTTCGAACGAGCAGTAATTGGATAAAAACTTCAACGACCAAAAGGTAGAGTGCAAGCTGAGAAGAAATGAAAGGCGCGTTTCTTACTACACTCATGATACATCTGAAACGGAGACTGCTGCGTTAGAGACCGATTCCTCGAGATACTTCAAAACACAGCGAATTTTCAACTTTTCAGTGACCACCGAGATGTCTGGCTCTCGCTTGAGGCTCTTCGTCATCCGGGGTGGTGGTGGCGCTGATAAGCAAGGGGTTACCGTCTGGCTCCTCTTCTTTCATATCAGCTGGCATCTTATCAGGCAATGGCTTTCCTCTCGTTTCTGGGATCCACATTGAGTACAGCACCAGATCAGCGAGACTTGTCAGCGTCATAAGAAGATATGGTGCAGCGGGCCAACCAGCCGCCTAAACGATGCTGTCACAAATGGTTTGGTCGAGTCAACATATAGAAAACGCTGGTGCATGGCAACATTATGAGCTTTACTTTCCTGACCTTCTTGAAAATGAAATTATATAACTTTTGCTTGAGAGATCTGCGAAGTGAATAAGAGGAGTAAGATTTCAAAAAATCAAGGATAATCTCATTTTTTATGACAGTTTTGATTCACTCCAAACCTATTTCTTTGGTCTACTACATATTATGGGTTTCACATACGAGATGGGAAATTACAACTTAAGGAAAGATTGATGGAAACGATGTGCATAATATAATGCAAATGCACTGCTCTGTATGGCTTCATTGATGGTAATAAAGAGCAATTTCAGACCGACTTTATTTAAAGTTGAAACTTAAAAGTTCTTATCTAATAAGGAGAAATCATAGGCAAACAACATGCCCATAATAAGCAGATGTGGCATACAAGGTACTTTAATTAGCTTACAGGAATGAATGCGAGAGGACTGCAGATTGTGCCGAGTCGATTGAATACTTGAATAAGCGCATTGCCACCACTGCGAATCGGTGTTGGGAATAGTTCAGACGGTTGTACAGCATCTAACACGAACACTTCGGTGCACATTGCTGCCGCAAGCAACGCTGCATAACGTGTCACTAATGAAATCGTTTCTATTGTTGAGTTTACTGAAAAAATTCGCATACTTTACAAGTTAAAACCATATGAGTGATGAGAATGTGTATTACATTTTCATCGGAAGATATATTCACCGCATAGATATTTAAATATAGGCCACATCTTGGCAGGAAATGTGGAGTACTCACTCATTACTCTACTACATACTACGGCGCACATCGGATATGGAATGTGTATAAAGTTCGTCCAACTTATTGCAACGTAGGAATGCGAAGAAGCCTCATGACGGTTGCAGCATATCAGGTCTATGCAATGGCAAGTGCAGTTCGGTTAAGACTTAAGAAATTCATTTCCCTTTCTTGTTTAGTTATGGTATTCCTGACCGTTGAAACGAATAGAGGCTGAATTCGTCAAAGAATATCAAGGGTAGACATTTCGGTTAGTCAAATTATAACACTGAAATGGTTCTTACACTAACTCAATAAACTTTCACTTATTTTTTGTGAGAAGTTGAACATCAGATGACATTATTTGCTTATCGTACCCTATCGGATTGTCCCGATATGCATGGTCACAGCACCGATGAATATCGGATGAAATATTAGTTTCGATGAGACGGTGATTTCAAACTGTTTAATTTACAATTCAAAACTCTTGTGACATCATTAGTGCAATGAATCGGCAAAACGAACCTGGTCTTCCCTCCATTCGCGCTTTCTTCAATGCCACCAGCTCTGGATCTAAATCAACACAGTTATTGTAAAGCAAACCTTTTGAAGAGAAATTTGGCCATCTATAGTACTCAAAGATTTATTCTTTGGAGTTAAAAGTGCAAAGTGATTATCATACTCGATATCCTATCTTTTCAGAGATAGCTTAACAAATTTTTGGCTTGTCTGAGTGCAAGCAACTAAAGAATGTTTTCGCTGAATTTTCCATTAGCTCATTTCGCTGCAATTTTTCGAAACACATCAAAATTCCACAAAGATAAAGAACTGAAAAAATCGGTGCACGAAGGATCAACTCGTATTAAAATGTTATAAATATTTGTGTTTCTTTCATCTCAAACTGCGTATTATAAAGAATTTCGAATTAAAACAAGTTGGTAGCATAAAGCAGTTATGCAACGATATGTTTTTTTTCCTTAAAAAGCGCCATAATTTACATACGGATGAGAAATTCGGTGAGCATAAGAGCTGCCATAAGCAGAACGATTGCGGCAATAGTGGTTATATGAAGGAGACGTCGGCCAACATTCTTGAAGTTCAGTTCGACAAGAGCTGCGATTATGTTGATGGCATAACGGGCGCCGCCCAGGATGATCACGTTCACGTAAACGTTACCAGCGATCGCATCCATGTTATACGCAACACCATAGCTCACAAAACTTGCTGAGAACCTGCATCCACAATTACTCACTCGTTATGAATAGCGTGTTGAATGCAGGGCAACTAAATTCACGTTTGTGGGAATTCTACGTTGTTCACTTAAAGAAGCAGCTTTATGATCAGAAATTTTAGGTTCGTGCTCGAAAAACATCGAAGTGGGCCATAAGATCCAAAGAGTTCTATTTTCTCATGTGGTGGGGGGAAGGTGAGTGAGGAAAGACAGGAAGGACAGCAAAGAGGAGGAAGGGGATGAGAACGGCAAATGCATATCAGAAGTTTGCAAGGGGATTACAGTCGAAACGATTGCCCTGAAAACGTCCACTCACAGGCTAATCGAGAAGACGATGTCGTATTTGGTAAGCGTCCACGATTTGAAGATATCGAGAACGTTATATTTGTGCTTGATAGCCATTTGCCGCGCTTTCTGCAACCAAACAAATATCGTGCAGTAACAGTACATCATGCATTTATCCATCACATATCCAGCTTTAGCTGAACGTCTTAATAGTTAACAAACATGACTGTGATTTGCTGTAGCAAGATCGGTTCTTCTAATAATATCTTAATAATGTTTATTAATAACTTTGTAATATTTATGACATAATTGGTAATGACCGCAGCGATTTCGCAGCTCAGTGACCGGTATTTAAGCTTTTTTTTTTGTGGAATAGCACTTGTTATAATTTTGTCCCATTATTCGTGTATAAAGTGCTACCAACTGCATCATAGCAAAGTGCACACCTGTTGATCGCTTTCAGCCTTAATTGCTTGATGAATTTTTTCTCTCAATTCATCGGTGATCTTGGCGTCCCACTTTTTGATTGCAAGAGCTGCTTCCTCTGCCTCATCGTCTCTTCCTTTCAAAATAAGCCATCTTGGGGTGTCATAAACGAAACTAAAACGAAAATACGTGAATATTATAGAATGCTCCGATCCTATAAGGGGGAAATGCGGAAAATTATATCAGTGATTTTTAATTTTTAAGCAACTGCAATGAGCTATATCAAATATCAATTTACTCAAAGCTGCTTCATACACCATCATTATGCAGTTGCAAAATCTTCTTTATCTAGTTTTTTTGTTTTTTTTCTTTACAAATCACGAGGTATGAAGACTTAAGCAATCTTCCAAAGGTGGCCAAGTGTTCACTAACCACGTATTCAGTGTTAGAACGCCCTTGATGAAGTAAAGTAGGCTCATAACCTTTGCTAGTCATGTCTAAAAAGTTTTGCTTTCTGTAAAATGTGGGAAGAGGGAATAGAGGTGATGGATGATGGAAGAATATGATATTGATATGTTCGAGCAATAACAAGGTGGCTGAACGGATGAATATTCGAATATCTGTGCACTAACAAGAGCAGAACAAGTGGAACAAGTGTGAGTGCAGAGCTGAACCGGGCCAGGGTTCTCCAGTCGCCGCAGAGGTAGGCTGCCAGCGAAAGAAGGATGTATGTTGGTGAATAGGTAACCACCGTGGCAACCCACATGCGATGTCGATCAGGCAGATTCTCCATGAAAAATGGATTGCACACACTGCAAACATATCAACGCCCACATCTCAAGTATTCGGAACTGAAAGAAAGGGATGAAGAATTCAGCACTTCACTATTAAGAATTTTTGAATTCAAGAGGAGTCATGTGTGAATTCGCTCTGCTGAAAGTGATGCCGTTGAATGCTGATCTATTATGCGATGAATAAAATATTTCCGTTTACATTTTGATGCAATAATGGGTCTTTACGTGTAGGATTCTTTCCACTGAAAGAGCAAACGAATCAAAACTATAATGGTGTTTATATTGCAGCGAATAGAAAGCGTTAAGAAGCTACAAATGTAGAAATAAGAACTCTTGACAGGCAGCTGTTTGGTTCTGACAGGCGCTATGCCGCGCATTATTGAAGTTCAAGTTCTTTCTGTGATAAGAACCTCTCTTCTTGAATATAAGTCATCTTTGTTTGCAGCTTATAGATTATCGGCTTTTATTGAGACAAACTGTAACAACGTTCATTATTCAACGAAGAAGAATAATTGGCTCACCAATGCTTTCCACCATTGAAAAGCATGACGAAGAATCGACAGACGTTGAAAAGGATGAGATTAGGTGCGAATGACGTCACTAGCTCCATTATAGCTAGGCCAACGCTAGCTCCGATTAGAACCTAAAAACAAAATCGTGAGCGCAACTTAAAAGTCCTTTTCTTATTTTATGTTACCATGGTAACAATGGTACAGTATGTGCTCTCAATAATCCTGATATCCGTCACATTCTACAGATGCGTCACAAATTTAATGAAAACCTCACTCGACTCGAAGGATATTCTTACTTAAGATTTAACATACGATGATTAAGCAAGATAGTACAGTACACTTGACCTAATTGCGCCCCGTATAAATTTTCATTTTGGATTACTACTTCAAAGAAAGGGAGATTATAACTGAAATGAAGGAAATTCTTTATGCTTCATATCTCTAAAAGAATGTGTGGATAGGGGGAAGAAGGGTCGAATTCCTATAGATATGCAATGAGGTCCGATACATTGCTTACAACTCCATAAAAGTTAATGCGAGTGTTTGATGAATGATCGCATTTCTAAAACGTATAATCAAACAGTTTTGCTTTCAGACAATGAAAAAACTATTGCATTCATCAATCCTCAAAGAGCAACTAAATAATTCTTAAACCTTTTCATTCACTACCATCCAAATTCGACAGAAAAATATTCGTTGTTTCGCTGTCAAGCAACTATGAACTGGTGTATGTTCTTCGAGTCGTATGTGAGTATGAGCGAAACGAATCATCTGGCTTGACTGAAATAGAAGATTACGAATGAGGGAAAAAGGTTGTACTACGATAAATGACAGATACTGCAAACATCTACCTTCTTTCGCCCGAGTGCATCGGCGAGGTTACCGAAGATAAACGCACCCGCGAGAAGTCCGATATTTTGTCCGAATGTTCCGAATTTGATTTGAGTAGGTGTCGAACCAGTAAACTGTGAAAATACATAATACTTATTGACATTTTATTGACAACAATATCGTAGATAAGAATTGATCGAATTGCTCATCAAAACAACAAAGTAGTGATAGCAATCCCATGTTAAATTCTTTGAGCAAAGTCATAATATGAGCATTATCCTCTTCTCGCAAATAATCGCTAAATATAAATAAAACTCACTAAAGATTCCATTGGTTGTTTATACTTATGAGACTGGTTGGAGGGGAGCAGGAATTCATTTGGCTTTAACTCATTGGGCATTTATTTAAACGTAGTTTTACTGCCCAACATTCATCATAAAGGAGATAATTAAATCACTGGAAATGTAACGCAAATGTAAGCAGTTTTTTTTTTTTTAATTTTAGCTTCGTTAGTTTTAAAATCTAAGTTGAATGCAGACGAGCATTTGAGAGAAATGCCTCTTTGATAGGCAGATTTCCGTTTATTTTATTACACAGTTTTTATTTGCAAATCCTTAATCGCAAACGATCTCCTTCCTATACCTCGCTTCTAATTGAGCCGAAATCGTATGACTCTTCCTTCTCACACAAGATCTCACTTCCATTATAGATAATCCAGCAGTCGGTTTTATTGCATTCTTTGTCGAGAATTCCAAATGTCTGATTACAGTGGAAATCGGTATGCGGTTTTCTATCTGTAAACACAAATAGACTCTCTTTCACAAAAAAGTGAGTAAGACTGATGCCAAACAACGCCGCAATTACTCTCATTATTGGTGCTTTCATTTACAATGAACGGGGAAATACGAATAGTGGCAATATCGCAACACTGTCAACAGCACAAATGATTATTTATATCTCTTAAATTTTTTTTTACACAGCAGACAGTTTTTAACACTTTAGTGCCATGTTGTCCATCGGCATTTCTGTAAATTTTATTTCGACAGGTGACGTTGCAGCCTTCGGATGGGCGATATTCAAATATATATGTCAGCGACGCAACCGGTTTATTCACTGTTACGCCTAACACATAGGTGGAAGGGTATTTCAATAAGAAAATGGGAGGAGGCAAGGAAGACTGAGGGGTGCAAGAGAGGCACAAACGAAAGGAAAGGGCGGGGACGATATCAGTGCCAAATAAAGAAGGTTCAGGAAGGCTAACTACACGACCAGCCATATTCACAATGTGCTTGTTGTCCGAGTTTCTTGCAACTTTCATACCAAATAGCAAATAATGCCCCTTTAGGGTCGAAAGATGCGACTTTATGTGCTTTATATGTTGCGCACAAAATTGCATTCTATGCAATCTTCTGTTATCAAAGACAATTACAGAGAGACAGCATTGCATAAATATGAGCTGACGCTAAGTGCCACTGAATGTTTTGTGTCATCTTGTCGTAAAAAAAAATAATTTAAAAAACTGACTCGTTGCGAAATATTTTATTAAAAAAAAAACATTATTGCGATAAAAAGCGTGGAAAATATGGCCAGAAAGTGTAGCGTGATAATTTTTTCAATAGCACGTGAAGATTTAGTACGTCTCTCTAGATTTTGTAGGTATCTCATTATTGTTGAGAACAGTATCAAGGTGGACGCTGCAAAAAGGATACACTTTTGTCAAGACATTCGTTAAATGAAATACAAGTGTGCAGCTCATCAAGCAAACTTGAAAATAGTAATTACTGGCTGATTCAATATTCTTTCTTGCTCATTAGCTTGTTTGGATCTTGCATTTATGAGGAATTCAACTCCATGTCCATCACAAGAAACAATAGGTTTTGGTAGGTGTATGGTCTCCTTGCAGAATTATGTTGCAAACGAAATTGAAATATACGACATTATATAATCCAGGTGATGGTACTTGCAGCGAGTGATGAACTTTAATTTGTTTTAGGTGTGATTTTGGCATTATATTTTACTTATCATGAGTACATGCGTGCTTTGAAGAAAAAAAGAACTATGAGTGTAGGATTTCGTAGTCAAAATTTCGCAACAAGTAAAAAAAAGGAAACTTACCAGCGAAAGTCATGAAAAGTAGATTGCAAGTTTGCGAGAAAACCATCGAAGCGTATGTGAATGTAAGAAACCACACATAGCAGCCGCATATTTGCAAGTCGGCCAGTTTTGGGACAGGTGGTGATGAGCATTTTTCTGTAAGGGGCTGATGAACGTTCATCGAAACGGCTCCATTTTGGGCCCTTACCTTCAAGCTCATTATGCGAGCTGCAAACAAAGTATATTATTGCAGAATTGAAACAAGGCGCCAAAAAACGCACCAAAAGTCCCTTTAACCCACAGTCATATCCGATGTCATCGGTTCCAGCAAAAACATTGCGTAGTCGTTCACTCGAGCATAACAAGAAGATAACAATTTGTAGGGCATTCTATTTGAATAACATTACACTTTTACGTTGAAATGCTAGTATACACAAGTGTATATATGTATATTCGCCCTACCCGCACATATGTGCGTAGAAGGAAAGCCCAGCCAGTCTTCAGGAGAAATGATAAAGTGAAAACGGCAGTAAGATAGATCCAAATGATCCCCTTGCCAACGCAAAACCGGCTAAACCTTTCAACAACGTTTTCTCGATCTTTCTAACTGAGGAAGAGGGCAGAAACGCTCAGCGGTCTTCGATGTGATGCGCGGTGATATTGCCTGTGTGCCTAGAAATGCGCACGTTATACGTACGATCGATGCTGACTAAAGCTTGGCAATGCTTGGCCGACGAATGGCCACTCCCTCCGTCACGAAAACGACTGTACATGCTAGGGAAGCACGCCATATGTGTCATGTGATTCTCGTAAAACGTGTGTTAATTTGTCGGCATTAGACGTAAGGAAGAAGTTTCAGCTATCTCAATTATTATTCGTCTTATTTTGTCCAGCGAAATGCAAAGGTTAACTAAGGCTATTGGTGTGATTGATGACAAGAGGGAGTGAGGAGGAAAAAAATGGCAGTGAAAGATAGGTTTAACGAAATCGTCCGCCAGGTATTATTCAAAGAGATGCAAACGCGAGGAAAATTTACCTGCACAAAATTTAGCATACAATATGGAACTGTTGTCTAGTTTTGTGAACGCCCATCTAAAACTTTGGACCTTGTTGCCCTGGGCGGGTAAATAAGACAAGAGGACAGATAAATGAATAAAATGATTTGAAGCTAGAAACCCATTTTGTTCTCTTCTTTATCTCTTGTGGTGTTAGAATAAGATATTATGGAAATGATAAAAATTCCGGAACGTGTTTCACAACATAACAAAGAAATTCCTCAATAGAACAGTTGAATGCTATCTTGGTACTGTTGGGCACGGTCAACCACTTGGCTCTATGTGAACAATATACATCATTATTTTTGACGGTTAAATGTACTGAGCGTATGCTGCAACCGAAGGCTACAAAAAAGATGAATACTGAAAGAATTCTTTAGACAGCTAGTTTACACTCAGTGATTTACATCTTTCACACCAATGAATTCGACAGGAGCCTCAAAATTGCTTCGATAAGGCGCTCTTTGTGGTAGATGAACTTCCCGATATTTTGCGTTAAAAATGAAAGGAATAAAAGAATCTATCCTCCCTGGAATAATCCTATATCCGACCCACTGAATAATCTCGGATTCAACGTTGCGTTAAGAGAGGTTCTCCGCCATTTAAAAATAAACAAACCTTTTAATGAGTAATTCTATGAATCCCTATTATATCCCTTCAATTATCACCTAAGCATACTTCCACTTCAAATGCAGAAAAACATTAGCGATATGGTCATATGAATTCGGGGTAACATGAGGCTATCTGATGTGAATGCATCATGCAGTCAAACTCACGATCTTTCATTCGTTTTTTTAGTTGTTTTATGCGGAAAAGCCGCTTCTGCTTAACGAAAATCGATAGCTTAATTTAGTGTGCACTAAACGACAAGAAAAAAAGAAAACTACTGACGCATTCTCTCGCTGTTGCACGACCAGTGACTAGCTATTGCTTTTTTTTCTAGCCTTATTTGCCTAGTTACCAATGCCCTAATGCTTCTAAAGTTGACGCTTTTTTTGCTCGGTATCGCTTCGCAAAGGACAGTAAGTATTATGCAAACAGCTCGCATACAAGCAAATATTTTGTAACCATTATTCGTATGCTAATGTAACAATTGAAAATTAGAGTGAATTTCGAAACGTTATCTCGGCTTATTTGTTATTTCTGAGAGCGATCAAGAAAGCGAAGCACATATTACAAAATGCATGCAATACCCGTTGTGCTTGAATCACGCCGTAATATGCTTCGCATCTTTTTCTTTTAACACAAGATTTAACAGCGCATTTAGCATGAAAATACATTTTTAAGTGTTACTTTCTTGTGCTTATAAGGATGACGAGTAAAGAATTCTCAAGAGAAATGAAATTTTTTTATTAATTGAATCTTTATCCAACTCTCATCATAAGCATTGATGAGCTATTGCGAAATCAAACGAATAAGGTTTATTTGCTTAGTTATTTGAAATAAACCGATGGAACGCTCTCTTTTGATAGTGAAATGCATCTCGTAAACGAGCTGAAACGAACTGAATATGCAAATAAATTTAACAAGCAGCATATCTGTGGAGTCGCCAATCGCTGGTAATATGCATCAAAACTAGTCCTCGATATAACAACAATGCGCTTATGTTGTCACGATGAAGCTATGTTCAAATTTTTCAAAACTTGCAGGATTAGCAAGATGCGTCTTTAAAGATATTCCTTAAGATGATAGGTGTACTAGGCAGATTGAGAGATGATTACTCTAATAGCAGAAAATTTCGGTGCAGTCGAATGATCGGTGCACGAACAAACTGCTATCAAATAACTGCATTTTTGTGAAGAATACGGTGAACGTTGAGTAACACATTACGCTGTGTACGCGCAACAAAAGATGTGCGATGCCTCATCCTATCGCAGTATAAAGCTTCCACCATCACATTCATGTAAAAGTGTCGACGTAATCTGATGGCGTTCATATGTTGCTAAATTGAGCTCTATGAGGAAGAATATGGTCGCATCTCTTAATCTATCACAATTGGGAGAAAACGAGTCGATAAAAACTTTTATTATTATATTTTCACTTGAAGAAAAGGAAAATTTTTGGGAATGTGGAGAGATGATGAATACGACTGTAATTTCCATCAAATTTTGCTGTGAAAATCATCGACGATTTACATGAAAATTAACGAGCAAGAAGTTGGAGAATTGTTCCTATTCGAAACCAACACCTCTTTACTACAAATCCAATTCCTATATACTTATAATGTTTCATAAGAAACGAAAGAGAACCGACTAAAAAGCCACCTCACCCTCCTGCGTTTGTCTCGTGTATGGGTTTGGAAATGTGTTGTCACGACAAACGAGCAATACAGAGAAACAAAGAATATATACATGTGATATTAAATCACCACAGTTGTGCGTAACCATAGTAAGTTCACTTTCTCTATCCACCCCTCTCTCCGCTTCAGCGTAAAGGCATTGCTGTGACCGAGGTATGACAATATTTTTGACTCGACTAAGCCTCGTTCAACACGGTCACTTGAGAATGAATCGTATAGTGTGGTCGTTGCATCACCTCATTTTTCAAGTTTGTTTAATTTTAGCATCGCATCAATCAAACATGGGAAATCTTGAAGAGGGCACATCACGTCTACTGCATTACAGCCGTTTCTTTTTTCTGTTGCATCAAAATTAGTGATGCTAGTGATGTAATCGTTGCAACGAGTCGACAACGATGAAGTTTTGCCTTTCCCATGGCATTCGATTCATTCCTTGTATCATCGAAAAGCTCATGGGGACTTTTCCCGATTCCCACCCATAGAGATATTGAATATGAATCTTACTACAGCGTGGTTTTGTTATGACAGAAACGTTCGATAGGGATAATATGAAATGGGCTCTCGAATCTCTTACTGAGAAAACGCCTGCAGTTCATTTTCTAAAGCTTGATAGCTGATAAGATGAAAAAAAAGAGGAGATGGAGGTCACCCTGTTGCTCCGAGAGGCTACAGGAGGGGAATATCTCAAATGAGAAAGATACGAGGTAGCAAGCTGGGAATGTGGATGCTGGATGAAAATTTGAACATTGAACGTCGAGCAATTTATTTCACCGATAGCTTTGCTTCGCGTGTGTCGAGAGATATACAGCATAGATCACACTCATAAATACATACTATTTGCAACTTTAAGGGTACTAGGTCTTTGTTAAACTTGAAAAGAAGACTGTGAAGCAAAATATATGGAAAAATTCTTAGGGTCGGAGATGAAGGTCAAGTAGGAAAGGGGAAGTGAGGTGTAGAGGATGTTGTAGGCGGAATAACAGCGTCAAGGAGGCGACATTAATCACCTTAGATCTCCAGAACGATGTAACGAGATCCACAGCAAGGCATTCTTTTGCAATGCCTAATTGGGTAAATCGATTAGAGGAAAAATTTTCTTGAACCAAGAAATAAATTATTTGCGAAAGAACTTCTTATGGAAGGCTGATGAAAATTTCTAGAAACCAATTTCGTTATGAGGAGGATAGCAAAGGAATGAAGGAGAAGACGCCGCTCTCCGTCATCTACTTTTTCCACTATGTTCCTTCTCATAGTGGCTAGCACAGGAAAACTTGAAGGAAAGAATCCACTGTCGTTACAGTCGATGCGTTCTATATTCCGTAGTTGAATAAGTAATCTCTCATAAGGTGATTTTTCGCAATGATAACTTTCGATAGCCATTATATATTTCCTCCAGTGTACATTGACACGATTTGCAATGCAAGTTGTGAATGTTTTCTTGTGCATTATTATAAAACTCCACGGTAATGACATTCACTAAGTGTCTATCACATTGTTTTTTTCTTAAATTTTTAACGAGCAAATGCTCTGATCAAAACATTTGACAATTCGAAATGTGCCTTTATTGAATGCATGATTTATAGCATCGTGGCATCGCAAATATCATAGTTACGTAAGAAGAAGTCACAAGCTTTAAGCTGTCGTGATTTCTTGTCTCTTTTCCATTCAGTGTGCTCGTTGGTATTTAGAAATTTAACGATCTTTGAGCACCGATTCGCATATTCATGGGATGAGAATAACGGATCACAGGAAAAGAGAAAAGGCTGAGGGCGGTGTGATCAACGTAACATGAACGGCGAAAGGGAAAAGTAGTGAAAATAGCGCACATGAGCAAACAGTGCGCCAAGTTCAAAGAGCGGCGTCGCATTGGAGTACTGCCATTCTCTCTCTTGATAACTTCAATGTTCAACATTCACTGTGAAAAAGAAATATAGCATATAACTAGAAGGAAAAAAGGTTTAACTTTTCATCGATGAGTGAACGAATAAACAAAAAAGAACTTGTCTTAGTCGCCTGTTTCTTTCATCTAACGAGCAAATTATGCAGTCCATCGATTTTAAAGCGATCTTTGTTGCTTATATCCTGTTTAAAGTATTTAGTCTATGTAAGATACGTAAAAACGCCATAAGAATGCCACAGTAGGCAAGTGCTGCGTTTCATTTTGGCGCAGTGTATCCATCGAGTTGTGGCGAATGTAATTTAGAGATTCAAGAATAGGAGCAATAAAGCTAGCCTTTTACATCTTTTATACTACAGTTCTTTTATTTTTGAATCATTTTGTTTAAAAAGGGCAATACTCGTTGCTATAGTTTCATTCCCGCAGGTGAAAATTTTTTAGTGAAAAGTATTTCACTTGGAAAGTAAGCCAATAAAACTCTTGAAAAGCTAGGTATAAATCAATACCATTAAAAAGTGCAAATATAATGACGTAGCGACAGTTCTTGAAGTGATATCATTACGGGAATTGATAAGCACATATATGCATAGTCTCTAACTTATCCTCTAAATTCTGAGTAACACTACTAATGGAACAGTGATGACTACTGCGTCAGTAAAAGTATTTACAAAGATTTTCGGATAGCTTTTTGCGTTAACAACCTTATATGAGATCGTAGCCTTCATATACTCTCGCTGTTAAAACAAATTAGTGCCCTGCTACTTTGAAACCCTTTCATCTTTCTGAGATTTCTAAAGTTGAAAATCAAGGCGAGATCCCACCTTAATAACCGGAAACTTCAAAGATTTCCCGCTGAAGAAGTCATTTAAACTACATAACTAATGCAAATTTATTGCTGTTGTGCAAGAAAAATACGAAGATGTTTTAAAGAAAGTGTTTCAAGTAAATAAAAATGCCTCTAATCGAGTGATGCTGCAAGCAGAAACGTGTGATTACGTGGAGTCATTGCAAAGCAATAAGCCCGCTCAAATGCTTCCAGACAACAATTGAGCCATCGAATACGTGCGTTTCGTTCACCAGTTTTTCTTTTCTACGACGTCACTGAGAATGTTCAAGAAAAGTGTGGCAATCAGCACAGCTTTATGTGGACATTCGGTCTGAGTGAAGAATTTGAAACAACTGTGATGCAATTTTCATTGATAGATTGCAAAGCTCACTCTCCTCTGACGTTTTGTTTCAAATGGATTCTTTAATGAGTGCTTGCAAAATCGGTTAAGTTAGCTTTTTAGAAAAAAGAAATCAGCATAAGTGATAATAGTCCGTGTAGCTAAGGAAAATGATCTTTCACATTTCCGACAGAAACTGAGGTGCTGAGCTCGCCTTTATGATTCGTGTGAGACCACAAATGAAGAGATGTTTTCTGTTATATTATTATTAGTGCCATTTGAGAGGAACTAAAGCGAATCATGTGTTTTTTAGGGAACTGTTCAAAAACTTCTTCCACTTCGTCGATAACGATCAGCGCAAATTCGAATCCACCAAGCCCAATTTGAAGCCAGAAAGTAAACAATTCAAGTCATTTGATGGGAAGGACGGATGCAAAAATTGTGCTTTCAAAGCATCTTAAAGGACAAAAATGAATGTTTGGATTATGGGTTAGTCTCTCCCCCCCCCTCCCCCCTGCCCATTCTTTTCACCCTTCTTCCATCGCGGTGTTATAAATTCCTTGAGGTTTAGAGAGAGGAAATGTCAAAAAGCGCAATATGATGCGATCTTTCACAACGTGATACATCATCGTCAAATATCGACCCATTCATAACTGAATGCAAACTTTCCAATTCTTTTCAAACATGCGCTCCGTTTTTTGTTTTTTTTTTTGCCAACTCTGTGTTCTCAATCCAACCTAAGCGTATTACATCAGTGATTACGCAGATGATAAGTGATGCCGTTAGCTGTTTATTCTTGGAGACATCATGACCCGCTGAGGCTGGGAGAGAAAATTTTTAAGTCTTGAAGAAAGCAATCTAGCGGCAATATATTTTTTAGGTAATACATACAGCCTATACACTTTCACGGTTAAAAAACGAATTTCTTGAAAGGCTGCTCCCCATAAGCTAAAAACTGTTTTCTCAATCTTACATTACGAATATACTTCTTATTAGAATAAGCCATGATCTAGAACTTAGTTTCCCATCTCCTTCTCTATATCCTCTTCCCCATTCCACAGGCCACTCCTCAGCTTATAAGTGCAACATTACATGTAAGCAACCTATTTCGATTTAGGCGTGATGTTCACTTGTCTCTATAGTGACATGTATGAAGCAGGAGCCACTTAAAGGAGCACGCTAGGACAATAACACTTCGAAGATCTGACGAAAAAATTATTATCTGCAGTGATATTAAAAAAATTATTATCTCTTCATTGCAAAAAAGTGCGATATGTGGTAAAATCTCACTTACGCTTATCCCAAACCCTGTGGAGAGAAGGTTCGAATGACTATCTCGGACGCAATTCCCACTTCATGGAAATTCGCAGAAATTCTCTGTGAACTGCTCTTAAATTCAATCCCTTATTCGTGCTAGCGATATAAGATAGAGCATCCGCCTAATTTTGTCCCACACTAGAAGTTAGCCATCTTCATATTCGCTGAGAATAAAATCCGACGGCTTACAGTATTCTTCAATTCAACGCTTCCTCGATATTGATGAACCATAAAAGCGTAAAACTTTTCTTCTTGCTTATTCAAGCTTATTTGTTTGTTTGCTTGGTTAAACGAGCATGTAAGAGCAAGTGAAAAAGCATTGAGTGGAGTTGCTGAATGTGCGCCTTTGCAGTTTGACTCGCAAGACTAGTGAGTTTCATAAACTGCCTAAATTTACTGAAAGATCCTCATTAATGAACATATAATTTAATGAATCCTATTATTCGTACAAATTTCCAGCAGAAAATTCATTTTCTTGAATCTGAGCGATGCAAAAATGAAAATCCGATCAGTTGCAATGTGCATGCAAGTTTCAAATGCACATCGATGGCTGAAACTTCTTCTGAAATTGACGCATGTAATTAATTAACTCTTTTCAAAGTTGATGGCTCAGGAAGTCACCTCAGCTTTATCTCCAGCCTTTCCCATATTCAGATTGCATGGAAAGATGCGCAGAGGTGCAGCCACACACATGCATATGGAGAGTAATTACGCTGCAGCTGTAAGTTTTGCAAATAAAAATTTGCAAAAACACAAAAAATAAATTAAGAGGACAACAAAATGAAAATAGAACAGCGGTGACAAATCATCTGATAAAAAAACGTGCTTGCTGGTTTCGAGGTGCAAGGATTTGTAAATCTTTGTTCTACGGTGTTGTTTTGATTGAGAAGGGATTGCTTGATGTTGCGATATGAGCTGATCATTACGGAGTGCGCTGACGTGCAAGCCTCAACCTTTGGTCTCATTACTCTTTGTCACAGCTATCAATGCATCTTCCTATAACAGACAATGGTAATAAGAGATTGCACTAGCGCTCTGAAGAAACATAATATTCCTTAAAGTGATAATTCAAGACAAGGCGATTTACAGATAACCTTGGAAAACGATATTTACATTTAAGACGACCGCCGAGAGGAAATGATTGCATCAGTGATGCAAGGAATGCGGTGTTTGGACAACGGTATTTTCACTCCCTTACACCATCCCGCTTCCACTTCGGCTTTAAAACAGCTTCCTTCGCATGGTTGCATATTAGAATGTGAAAGAAGGGAAGCGGCAAAGTGTGAAGTTTGTGAAACTCGGGAAGATGACGCTATATAAGGCGCTTTTTGCTTTTCTTTTCAAAAGTTGCGAAATTTGAAGCGAGTTTGCAGGAGGGTGCGCTTTATAATTCGCTCAACGGCATTATACATATGCAAATATACGCTCGGATTTTGGTTTTTCAAATTTTATGGGTAGAAAACAGGATTATCAAGTATTGGTGCTAATAAGAGAGGAGGGGCATTTGCGCTCAAACAGATTATTCGAGGAAGAGCGGAATACATTCTTTGAGGATAAAAAATGAGCAGGCACAAGCTGAGAGATTCTTTCACAAAAGACATGCTGAAAATTTCACCGCGATAAAAGTCAATAAAACCATATTAAGTGCATTTCTTAAGTGACGTTGTTTGCTGCGATAACGTTTTCGAATACACGCCACTAAAACTAGTTGCATATGCGCTTAATTGTGATCCGACTATCCGCCTCTTTTCGTTTTCTTGGAAAGAAGAAATGAAGAAAAGCGTTACCGTTGGAAACGCAAATCTCCAAAGTGATTTTCAGTTAAAAGCGAATGTCCTATCGAAGTAGTGACTTTGCGATAAAGCTGAATTATCGCGTGCCTACATAGAGCGCACTTTAATCGAATGAGTAATGAAAGCGCATGTGGCTTATACGATACAACGAGAGATTATATTGCACTTGCGAGAGTTTAAATTATAGATCTAACAAAGATTTTTCGCTTGCGCTAACATATCTCGCCTTCAAAATGTCACCAATTCGAACGAAAGCAGCAATCTTGAAGAAGGAAAGATCCATAATGGGGAGTGGTCACTAAATTCTAGTAAGCAGAATAACATATCCACTCGCAGTTGCGATTCTATAGCATGTTTTCTACCATGCTTATAAGAGAACATAAGTGCTTTCAGAGGCATATCTGATGTTATATTCGGTTAACAGAAAGGTAATGGTAAAAAGAAAATTAGGGTAAAAACCTTCCTCTCCGAGTTTCTTACCAATAAATAGCAATTCCTTGATGTTCCGCGAACGTTGTTTCGTGCATCGCAGGCTATCACGGAGGCAATTGCAGCCGTTGAAAAATCACACATTTTTAGATCAGATAAATTCAGACTGCAACAAAGCGGTTCCCTTCAAGTTTTTATCAATATGCGGTATGGTCTTTTGGTGACTCATCTCGGTTCTGTCATAACTAGTGTGATATCAAGTGACGTTCGGCAGGTATTTGAAAACGTCTGTTCGTTGTTGCGAAGCTCTTAGATGAAGATTTTTATCACATTCGCTGCACATCTCTGACAGTGCATCATACTATGGCCGTTTCATTTCCATACATTTTTATCCCTTCAATGATAAGTTTGGATGGGCATCTAAAAGAACATACCGTGCACTTCATTTTGTGAGATGTTCGGTTCGTTCGCATCTGATCACATAAGGCACTCATATCAATGGAGGACAATGAAATGCGGGCCTGCGTTGAGCATCATCACACAAAACCCATATGCAGGTCATATGAGGACTTAAGCAACGGCATTAGTGAGTTATCAGCGGCTTATTTGGATGATCAAACTCAGCAAAAAATGTCGTTGATTCACGCAGGAAGTATGCATTCAAATGTGGAATAGGCATTTTGACTTCTTGATTCGGCGCCTGTGCACGTAAGTAAGATGATGCCTTGCGAATGGGTGGAATCGGCACATTCAACGTACGGAGCCCTCTCTCTACAATTACGGTTCGGGACACTCGAGATTTTTCCTCAGCAATTCATGGGAGCATCCAAATTTTTGGATATCTTAACTCTGCAGCCTTATTCTTCTGAATCTCGAGTAAGTTTCGAAGTTTTGGATCCGCAACCCTTTCCTGTCCTTCGAAATGTTTAGTTACCACAGGCACTGAGCTTCAACGATAGCACTTTAAAGGCCAGGGCTCTCGAGGACATAATAACTTCCAGGGTCCCCAGCTTAGGCACACTGCATCAATTGGGGCTTCAAGTATATTTCCTTCCTGATCACTACTTCACAATTATCGTGGCATGAATCTTTGGACTGTTGATATGACCCTTCAGGCAGGAAGATCGTGAAGCTAAACTGCATTCGACATTTTCCCAAGCAGCATTTGGTACGAAAGGAATCACTCAAATGCCTCGGCATACTGTGACGGACGGCAGCCAACAGCGCTAAGAACAAGTTATGAGAAGGAAAGAAATTGGAGCATTTTATGAGTACTTTGGTTCCTCTCAATTCTGAGTCTTATCGATTAGGCTAACGCGGTCTACATCAGCCCTCTTACTCTCCTCCTTCTTCCTTCCCGCTGTCTTATTGAGCGGATTAATTCAGTTTTGCGTGTTTGTGACCCCAAAACATTTCTGAAAAAGAGAGTGAAAAACTCACCGAATATGATTTCGTTTGAAGTAAATATGATGAATAAAAACTCACTTCCCGCTTGGCAATGAATAGGATGAATCATTGCATTTGGTGGCTGTCAGGAAAGCTTTCAGCAAAATTTATGTCAGCAATATCGAATGATCAAACTCTTCTTTAAAACACCAATAACACAGAGCTTAGCTTGTTTTGCTTGTTTTCTACATCAAAGAATGCGAACAAACGCTACGTCCTAGTTTATTGTAAATGAAAGTTCATCGCCTGGCTAGGCTGGTGCTAAGTTTTAAGATCAAAGATAAAAGTTATTGGTCACAGCAGAGTATCGATCACCTGAGGATAAAAAAAGTGAAGAAGAGCTATTTCAAGTATCAGTTCAAAGCACTATTGATTACTGAGATGTACTAATGAACGTCGGCAGTTCCTGCAAGTGACAGCTCATGTGCAACTGAACGCGATAAGGCGGTAACTGTGATCAGTTCTTACTACTTACTGCCTCATTAATCTCTCGGAGTGTTTTGTTGTTGCAGATAGGTGCTACCGAGACGACTCTTGCACCAATATTAACTTGGAACTGTTGAGGTTCAGGAAGAGAGTGTTGTATGAGTTACATCGGACTTATATTTTGCTGTCCTTTTGCTAATCGTTTCCTAGTCAAGAGACACGCAAATTTTTCCAGCGTTTATGTACCGATAATTTTTCTCGGATTTGACGGATCACCGTGAAGGCAATACGCAGAGTTCCGCTATGATACACAGTGAGACCATCTAGCTACAATGGCATCCGAGGTGAAGCTACGCATATATGCGCAGGATGCGACGTCGTAACGCTCTTTGAAGGGCAATCTTCCAGAAAAGTTTAAAAAACAGCTATTGATGGAGACGCGTATTACCTACCGGCCGGGCTAATCCAAACATGGGCGCATTAGTATGCACAACTTACTGTTTCCTGGCAATTCACCCAATAAGGTAATCAGGCAAGCGGAACCGCAAAGGTGCTTATATAGTCAGCCACCTCATCTGCCATACTCGTCCACTCATTTCGCATTGAGTGAAAGATCACGACGAGTGAATTAGCTGATATCAAAAAATCCTTTAGTAATTCTCATGAAAGTATCCAATTCCTTGAAAACGAAGATGCATTTTCTATCTTCATCTTCTGTTCACATTTTTTAGGCTGACGAAATATATCTGACCGTAAACCCCTCAATAGAGTTCATAAGCAACAGAAATTGAATAATAAATTGAAGGAAACAGGACGTGAGTGAAAGTGAAAAATCTATGGCAAAAGTCACTTGCAGTGCCGACGGCGGAGGCACTAACCTCGATGAAGATGGACCGAAATGAAGTGAAAATATGCAGGAAAGTATACGGCTTGTGAACAGCTTCAAAATACCTTGAATATGAAGCATATGCGCACGTTCGTGAACAAAAGATTCAACGTTTTCTTTGCATCGCTTTCACATCTAATGACTGACGAGGAGCAGATTACTTTCTTGAAGGAACAAATGTCAATCAGTAATAGTTTGCTTTGCCGATTTTTACGTTGACATTCATGAGAAGTGCCATTTTAGGAAGTGAAAACAGCGCATCAGTACGGGAAAGAATAAAAAGTTCTACATTATTGCTAAGTCTGGTAGTATGCAACTATGTGTTACTGAGTCACTTTGCCTTCTAAAAAAGCTTTTGACATCAGAGCAGAGAGGCAATGCATCGAAATAACTCGCACAATAAAGTTCGACTATTTGGCTTCGACACTCTTAATTCGCTTTTAACGGACAGACTGGTTTTCACTTCAGTGCAGCTAAAACAGTAAACTGTACGATTACCGATAAGTTAGGAGACAAGAGCGACTTCCTGCCAATTTTCGCAATCATGCAGAGGTCCGAGAGGGAAAGCAGCCGGGAAGTCGCTGTAACCTCCTAGTTTATTGCATAACGTTGGTGGAGATGGATGGGGACATGATATATATCTCCGTCTGCATGTGAACTATAATTCATTGGTCGGGTCATGCCCTTCCATCATGCACAACTAAGCGAGTCTTCGAATGTTTCCCCAAAAACAGGAGAAGGGCGCAAAGTTGTCCTCACTCTACGACAGCAACCCATAGAATCTAATCTCAAATTGACTGCCGTAAGTAGAAGCATCATTACCCTTCGTTATTTCCCGCTTTACCTGCGAAAGCATGTAAAAGATATGCGCTTTAAGAAATTCGGTGGGCAAAGTTCGCTTAAGGATTCCTACTCGTGAAAAAGATCCCCGTGACATAAATACTGCTTGAGATGCATTTAGAATGAAGTGTGCCTAGGATGACATCAAAACTGTTTTATATTTTCCAAGGCTTGAAAAAGCCAAACCTAGGCGTCTTTTTTGGGCAAATTCACCATCTCCCCAATAGAAAAGATAGTGAAGTTGCACAAAAAACGACAGGAAGCTTCTCGAATAGCGTTAAGCAGTGCATTTCGAAAAGACACATCTAAAGTGCAAAGTACACGGAAGAGCATTACTAACTGAGCGCATCATGTGCCGACTCTCTGAAAAGAGGATGCTTTCTGTGAGATGAAAAAAAAGGTCTCCGAGACAATCAGTCGAAGTGTCCGTAAAGGAACCGCTGAAATGAAAATCGGCGTTTCAGCAGTTTCAATACAAAGAAGCGGCGATATGAGTGGGTGTAAAACAACTGCAAATAGGGAGTGCACAAAAGATGAATTGCTGTCGATGGTACATATGACGTTTTAGAGTGCAGCAGATACTTGATGAATATCCTACAGAACAATTGGTCAATTCACATGAAGGGCGAAATGCACGTTTAAACCAAGCAGAGCTCAGCGTTTTCTTTAGCGCAAAATTGCGAAAAACACGTTTACAAGCAACCTCCTATACAAATGAATAAATCAATTAATAAATAAATATGCAGATAAACAAGTAAACAAACAAATATATATAAATACAAACATAAATTAATATGAATGAATAAGTGAATAAATTTTTGTATATATATATATATATATATATATATATATATATATATATATATATATAACTGATGCTTGTTAATTTATTTATTCACAAACATCATTCTATCATATAAAAGAATAGTTACTTGCCTGGTGTAGATATATAGGCTGAGAAAGTGGTAGATTTGCGCTATTAGAGTTTTGGGATGACAATGGATTACTTCCGCGTTGAGAGTTTCGCTCAAGCCGATAGCAATCTTTAATTTGATAGGGAGTGTGCAGTGAGGGTTACCACTCTTGTTTAGCAAGTCAGCCGCGATCCAATCACAAGTACAATAAAAACTTGAATAGAATGTAATAAAACTTTTTGTTCATAACATAGAATATGATTATATTTCGCTTATTTGAGTTTTCAGATTTCTTCCTGTTGTTCGTGTGCAATTTTTCTTGCAACTCTGATTTCGTATTCGAGAATCATAAGTTTTTTGCTTTACTACGCAGTGACTGATGTTCGATTGTGAATGACACCGAGGCATGAACAGGCAAAACATATTGAAGCATTAATAACAGTGTTCCATTTGTATCGTTCATATGTATTTTAACCAACAACAAAACCAATCACCGTTAGAATTTGCTAAAATATAAGATTTATTTCTTCGACTTTATAACTTTAAATACTGCATTGAACTGCAGCATAAGTGGGTCCTCACAGGTTGTTCTAATATTCAACTCTTCTAAGCAACGCATTCGAAAATCATCCACTGCATGAAATTTTGATCGAAGATTTGTTTGCTTCGATGAAACATGTTAAACCCTTTCATGAAGCTGCAAATGGGATCTCAGAGCACTGCGGAGAAAAGCAAAATGCAATTCAGTCGAAGGATGCGTGTTGCTTAAGACGTCAAACAGATGCCCTTTGAGTCTGCTTTCATAGTTTTGGCCTCTTCGTGGCTTCACTTGAAATCTCTTCATAGAATGGGGTGATGACGGCTCAATATGCTGCAATCTGAACGTCAGATTGATCGACGCCTACTATTGGAAGGCGGGGGAAAGCGGATGGGGATTCATTGAAACTATGCTTGTGCCAATATTATATGAGTGATAAGCGCATCCTCTGCATTAAGCAATTGCTTGCAAATTAGTGTGCAGTGAAGGGATTAGGATGCTTTCTGCATGAGGAGACCCTTATAGTCGAAAGTTTCTGGATACCGTTAACATAGATAATGTTATGAATTAACATGTCGCTCCTATAACAATAACTCAGTGCTTCTAATGTACTTTGCAAAGTTACAGTTGGGAAGCGCATTATTGCGCATGTTTTATTTACGCGCATCCTTGCATTTATCCATCTCTTGGATAGTTTCTTTGAAAACACAAAGTAATACATAACAGAAGACATAGGACATTAATCCTCAGTGATCACGATTGCAGAAAAGGATTAAGGTAAACATTTCGATTTATTTAATATGACTAAAACAATTTGTTATAGCGAAGTGAAACGAGCAATAGCTGCGTTACTGCGCACCACTCATAGTAATGTTGCAGTGGCTTAATTATCTTTTATTTGAATATTCATTTTTCTTTTCGCAGTTTATAAGCAAGGACGGCTAGCTTAATCAACTTTAAATTGATCCATCGATTTATAAAGATATAGTGGCTTGTCTAAAATATGCATATTGTTTACGCTGCTCGGATCGCATCTAAAGGAAGGAAAGGAACCGTAAAACATGCCAGATGAACGTAATAATTAAAATTTAGTGATCGGCCCATTCGAACAATTGCCTTATAAATTATGTAGAACAAAAGCAATAAAGCACTAAGCCTTTCTGGTGCACTTTCATACAAATCTCCTAGAAAAGATGCGCCTTTTGTTTTCCGACTAATACATGATGTAACCCAATCGCTGCAAAATGCATTCGGTTTATCATACACATTCATGTGCCCATTGCTACAGGGCACCGTTCTCAAGTGCAAATTGTTACCTTAATTTGATGACTTTGGCTCTTGCGATAAGAGAGGTAGACACACGCATACAGATTAATAGGCATAGTGTGCTATAAGGCAGATTTGCAGATGCCTATAAAGCAGTTCATATGCAGACGAATCTCATGGACGTCGGCTCGGCAAAAATTGGAGAGCATTACTGAATAATTCTGCCCATTTTTGGTGATTTTTAATAGTGGTTGGCTTTATGGATGGAATTGCAGAAGAGCAAAACGTAAGGCTTCGCCTTGACGCGCTTTTCAACAAGCTTAAATTTCTTCACCGTCATGCACCAATGAACAACTTGAGTTTTACATTGTAAAATGTGAAAACGGTCTCAAAGATGGAAATTTTGTGAAAAGCTTGTCTTAGTTACTACGTACAATGAGTAACACGCATAATCCTTCTGATTGGTGACAATAAAAGAGGAATCACTTTCATTGGAACAATGGAATGATCAACGCTAGGAAGAAAAGTGTTCAAAGAGAGATCTATTTGCAAGCCGACCACTGACGTTGATCAATGGTTCGGCAACACACTTTGTGGCCTCATTTTATGCGGTCGTGCGGTAGGGCACTTAACGTGTTCAAAAAGCCACACATTATTTTGTAAGAAGCTTATATAAAAATGACATTCGTTGACAGGCTGAATTATTGGCTAAAAGAATAACAGATGAGATCCTAAGCGTGGGAAATCGCACGTAGCATTGCTTTGACAGTGATTGATTGATCAGTATTGATCTACTTCTAAGATCACCTTTTGTCCATTGCTATATTTATTTCGTGCTTTGCTGAGAAAATGGTCTTTACAGCTGACTTCCTGCAATTCTTAGGATCTATTCTTCTTGTCTTCAAAACACTTTCTCGAACATAGCTCAGACGGTCGGCGGCCCCAAGAGTCCTTCATTATTGCTTACTTGCGCAATACTTTCAGAGACCGTTAAAAAATTATATATATATATATATACATATATATATATATATATATATATATATATATATATATATATGTATATATATATATATACATGCTGAGCTTATATGGTGCTGCATTTTTGACCACGCTCTAATGATACCAGTGAATATCCCACATGAGAAGCAGGAAAATGATCCATTTTTACTTATGCCCTTTCTAAAGAACTGAAAAAGGCCCAATTAACTCGCCCATTCATCAGTACTGCCCATTACTGGGTTTACCATAACTTGTATATCTGTTCCTTTATATCAGAAATACCAGGAAAGCCGATTTACAGTAACATTGCTCGATGCAACAGATGCAGTAACAATCGTTAAACTATCGGCGCATTGCTCCGCTTATCATGAGGTTACCCAACTTCTTAGAAAGCTAACATCATTGCAGTGACTCGAAGATTCATTTGAGTATCGAGTTGCCGAAATTATATCACTGACATTGTTGATAGACAAAGCAACGTTTTATGGTCCTCTTTCTCCAACTGTTCTTTCAAAATTCAGACTGCAGAAAAGGCCGGATTTTGCTTCTTGTATTCGTTATACGGTTACGGTATGATTGACAACTACTGAAGAGCATCGATACTGTCACAGTATGTGTTTAAGAAACAGGTCTGTAGCTCGCCAACGACAGCAAAAGAACTACGAACACCACCGCTTTCAGTCAGCGGCTGCTAGGTGCAGTTCGTGGCATACTATAGGCCTCTTCTCTACCTCTTCTCCCCAACACATCAAATTGTCTGTGCGACTATGCAATGCGAAACACTTCAGTTGGAGCATGAAGTCATTCACATAATATCTGCAATGCTTACTGCATTTCGCCTTTACTTATTTGTACTTCAACGATGCAAGATGCCGCATCTACTTTCTGAGGCCACAGACTGGTATATATGTTTGCATATTCGTTGATTTGCCTATCATCCATATATTTTCTCGGTAAACATCACCTGAAAAGTTTATTATGAGCGTGCGTGACACTACTGAGATCACATGCTATAACTGGTCGTTCGTCTGAACGCAAATCGCAGATGACAGAAAGTCGTTATGAAGGCTCCAATGAGACCTTCAAGGTCTCTTGAATGGCTGATAACGTCGCGTTCACTGCCACAGACATACCTCTATTTTTGTCAGAATCACTCAACGCCTGCAGAATAAAATGTAACAAGTAGTTATACCACATCGCTGAGTCGATGAGTCGATGAGCTCAAGCCAAACAGAAAATACGCTCAAAGCTGTGAAACGGAATTTTTCTCTGTTCGTTCGTTACGGAATGCGCACAACTTGAGGCGAACACGCTCTCTTCTTTCTGCCCTTCCGGATTTCCGCCCATTTTGAAGATTGTTCGCGATTGATCAGTAAGTTGCAATAATGGTTGGAACTGAACATAACAAAATGACAACGCAGTGCTGTGCATCCTTCTTGATATTTAAATTTTTTTTTCCTGACCTACGTTTAGAATGTTGCCTTCTATGTTCCGAAAATGTGCTATATCAACCCTCCGAATGTCTGATAATCCGGATAATTACAAGCAAATCCAGTCCTGCACCAATCCAGAAATTCGTTTGCAAAAAAATTTAACGGTCCCTTGCCCACAGTTTACTACCTACAAAAGTGCATGCTGTGAGTGGAAAAAATTGGAACGTGTGAGCATGTAAATAATTTTATAGTGAAATCAGACAACCATTTCAATGATTTTCAACATTTTCTCATGCCGATAGTCGCTTATCAATGTGAAATTTTTAAATGCCACTATAGTATGCATAAGAATCGTTGTTCCTTTTAATTAGAATCCACATACATTTATTTTGCGTCGCTTTAAACTTCATCAACGTTTACCTTTTCAAAGAACTCCAATTTTTCTCTAATATCTTTTCAATATTAACTAAAATATTGAAATGTTTCTTTTCACCTTCTAAATCGCTCACCACTTACGTGCGACAATTTTTTGAAGAAAGGATCGCAGTGATACAAATGCGAGAACTGTCTGCTAACTTTTTGAAATTTGAAAGATTTGTGATGAGTAAAGGGTAAAGCTCCAAACATTAAGCCTCAGAACGGTCGCAAGCCAGGAAGCTGCACTTCAGATTTTCTCTGCCTCTCTGTTGTTTCACATCCAAAAAATAAAAGACAAGAAAATAGTGGTCATGGCGTCTGATCGACCTTACAGGTTATTACGGTGCTTAAAGAACGGGTCGCACACGCACGCAACCTTTTTGGCTGTGTTTCCGCCCTTAGCCGATGCTTCCGTACGCAGAAACATCATTAAAAAGGAGCGTAACGATTTGTGGAGGATTGGTCAGAAAGCGCATATCATATTTCCCATTTTCAAGTGTCACCCCTTTCAGTACAGATTCGTTTAGACGCAACGCCGATGCGCTTGAGATGCCGTAATGCTTCCGAACCGTTGCTTAGACACATATGCATTTTATTTGAGTGATCCAACATCATAAAATGAACGATTGGTGAAGAGTGCCAGTTCTACTGCAACGGCATAAGTTTTTGCACCTCACCCACCTGACCGATCACTCTCACACGACACCAACGAAATTTGAACTATGCAGATCGTCATTTCAGACAAAACGGCACTTTACAAAAACCTCCAGTGGAGAATCAGTCGGTGCAAAACACACGCAATTCTCGTCCATCTTCAAGTCTTCAGCTTATTTCAGACCTCATCGATCAACGGATATTAGAGTATGGGGAGCCACACTATATCCTTGAATTTCTTGACTCTAGCATCAGTGCTTCTCAAGCTGAAACTTCTCGACGCACAGACTGACACATCCACACAGGCGCAGACGTAAATATATTGATGTGGTTTCGCAATAATGCGCCTGCGAAATTTCATCAAGGCGTACAACAAACTTCAAACCGTTTCATAAGCGTAATATTTCTGAGAGCTTGAAAAAGAGTAACCCATTCGTTTGCACCAACTCTCGACTTCCTTACTTTAAATTTCCACTGGCCAAGCTAACGGATTTCTTACGGTCCATGTATTAAATGCAATTTCGCGAATATATGAAATAGAAGTGCGATTGTAAGAATGCGCGTATTGTTCTATGAATCAGAACGTTATTCAAATAGGAAAAGGTGTCGGCTGTTGGTAGGAGTTTGTCTGATGTGAGTTCAATAATCTATAAAAGGCTAAATGGGATGGTTCATCATTGAACGGCATCCATCACCGTCTATCACACGGCTATCACTAGACAAACAAGGCGTCACAGTGATCAACATCTATTTGGTTTGTGCCTCCCTAATGTAGTTTACCCGTGAAGGTTCCACTCTAAAACCGATGCACACTAAGTTAACAACTTTCTAAAAGAGCTAGCGAAATGCTATCTGCAAAACAACAACCACTAGCCTCACTCAATAGGAAAAACCCTGACAATGAAAAAAGGGATCGATTATTAGTAAAAGGAATTTGGGTTGAAAAATTTAGTAGAATCTTCAGGTTTCAATAAGTCCGGTAAAGTGTGATAAATAGCAATCAAGATCGACAAGAAATCCAACTTCACTTGAAGCTGTAGCTACTGTGAAGTCTGTTTCAATACTTCAGTCTGCATTCTCGAAATGACGGCTCTTTTAATTTCACTCTAAATGAGCGCATATTTATAGCGTTAAAATAACTACTATTATTTAAAGCAATAACATAATTCCCGCATTATTGTCAAGCAAAAACATAAATGCGGGTAAAAGTTATGGAAAAAAGAAGCAAAAAGTAAGATTTGCGCTGAAAAAATTGACGTTTACCTGAAATTTAATATTTAAAATGAAGCTCGTCAGGTTTGATAGTTATAAGCAGCAATCTGTCAGTTTGTCCATCGTCGGAATAATGTTCAGGAGAACTAAACTCTACTGAAATGGAACTTCACGAACCATATAATTCCACTAATAAGATCTCTTTACAGAATAGAAAGAGTTTAGTTTTTAATCGCGTTTCACAAAGCACGGCATCCATTCAAAACACCTCTCTCTTATACGTAACAAGAAAACGAAACTCGCATTAGCAACGTTGAATGCCTCACCACAGCTGTCATAAAACTGAATCATCGGCATCATAAACTCTAACCCATTGCAGGTTCTTTAAAGTGATATCGGGAAAAATTCATCACAACCGAACTGAGGTGATGATTCAACCTCACAGACTAACCAACAAATAAATATGGAAATGCCCTCTCATTTTCAACATATTCTACGCGGCCAAGTGAATGCGATCCACTCCGTATCCCTTCAAATTCCTACAATTAACCAGGATAAATACCTCCCCATGAATAGCAAATGCCCTCCATTGACGGCCAAGGGAAAGGAGTCATGGGAGCCGTTTAACCTGCCATCGTTCCTAACCCATCCGCGCAGCATCAAAAATAAGTTATTTTTTGGACGTTTAGATTAAGAATAATCGAAAAAGTGACACCTAAAGAGTGTTGGTAAATTTGAAATGCATTGCTTCTAGGCAGCTGGTGATCAGAAGTTTTATGTAGGGAGCGCTGTCTTACTCCGATTTGCAAATGCCCTGACTCAGCTTTCAAATACAAGTCGGTTTCCGACCGCAATTTTGGCAGAATATACTTCCCTTATTTGACCACTTTTATTCTCGCCTTCTCAATTTCGCATCACTGTTTATGGTCCCTAATGATCTTTGCTAAATAGCTCCGATATATCAACCAAAAAAAAGAATCCCTGAAATGCGGTTTGCTACGCCAATCGACTAAACGAATGTGGCATTTTTGATTGCACGGATTGGTCGCCAGGCAAACTATATGCAAGTGTCACAACTGCTTTAAATATTAACAATTCATGCGGAAGGTGGCCGAGTGGAAGAAGGACAAGCTTGAGCAATCACGCCGTAGTGAAGAATAACACGACTGAACATCATCGTAGCTCTTTTTCGCCGCTGATCGACACTGCAGGGTGGATAGGCATATGCACGCATGCCACATATCTGAAGATAAAGCAGTGCCACGTCATTTACAGAGATTTAAATTAGGCACTCAAAAAAGTAGACTAAGAGGCATAATTATGTCTGCAAGGCGCGTCCTCATATTAAAAAAAAACATTTCAGACCGGAAGCCAAAAACGGATCTAGTCAAATCCACAAGTTGAAATTCCTCCAGTCAAGTGAAAAATGTGGACGCAATAAAGATCTGTATGGAATCGAGAAATATTGTAAGCTCATGCCACAATTAGGGTAAGAAATTGAATCGAAACCGCCTCGAGGCCACAGACAGTGGCACAGCAACAGAAAAGGAGTTACGTGCAATCAAGAGGAAAATGCAAATGACACAAAACTTAATGATTTGTATAAAAGAAATGGAACTAAACCTTCAAATATGCCTAATCAAATGAGGCCTCCGATGAGGACAATCTCGAAAGGTGGCCGTTGAGCAAGGGCCTGTCTTATCATTTTCGTTACTAGCCACCAACATCGATAATCTTTAACAAGCCATGTGTTACTTTTGACGTCGCCGCTATCACGCAAGAATACAGCTGTGGTATAATTGCAAAACTCAGTGTAAATTCCTTTATAATCATTACTGCGCAAAAACATTTATCAAACCAGAACCTCATGTTGGAATAATGGACTATTCTTACATCTCTAGCAGAAAGATTGCTTACTGGCACATGTTCATTGCACCCACAACACGCACAACATTTGAACGCTAAATTAGAAAAGTGATGCTTGCTGCGAACACTAACGTAATGCAAGATGGTTGAGATGTCATGGTGGTTGCTCATTCTTAAAACATCGTCGCTAGTGTAATCAACTTTTAACTGCTGACACAGTGAGCATCCTTTAACATGAGCTTGACAGTGTTGCACCACAACTCTCTTCAGCAAACTATGATGGAAGGCTTTCAAAGATAATGAAACGTTTTTCCTATATTGAGTTCCATTGAGATTTTCCATACGTCTAAAATATGCAGCTGCTACGCCCACATAATAAGAGACCGTCTCCTTGGTGTCGTATGTGCCATAGATGAATAACGATGTTTCGATCCTCTAATTAATACGCAATAGCAAAAAGAATGCCTAAGAAAAGCGGTGATATTCGTGGGAAACTTCCATGTGCATCAATGATTAACAATTTTATTGCTTAACGGGGTCTCATTCCGCTTTATCAATCCTTTATCTACCATTCCGATCAAAAGAATGAAACGTTTTTTCTCAGCGCACAGAAGTATGCGTAGAGAAAAACGCAAAAAGTTTTTATCACAAAATTTGACAATTTGTGTTCTGTATTGACAACATCGAAAAGAAACTTGCGAGGATGTGTGAAACCGCGTTCGCAATGCACAAATTTTTACTCTCTTCTTATTTATGCGTAGAGGGGAAATCCCTGCTTGGGAAACTTTCGATATATTGTGCAGGAAGAAGGAAAACGATCAATGTGCAACCATTTTACTACTACCACCATTTGCACACAGTCGGTAATATACAATTACTTGTATGCAGAAAACTGCTGCCTCTCTCTTTCACTATGCTGGTTTATTGCAAAGAATGGCAAAGAGTCTCTCATATTCTCATTCTCACAATTAAAACCTCACAACCTGTCACTGCCACCAATAAAATTACATTTCGCCACGTAGCTCTAACACAAGGAAAAATCCCATCCAGTGAATGTATTTGAGGCGTCTCTTGTCGCAGCTATAAATAAAATTTACACATAAAAGACATTGCTCAAAGTTCACTTGCTATACGATCCTGAGGAAGTATTTTATACGGCGATGAATTATTCAATTTTCATGAGGCACCATTTCAAAGGCACGTATCGGAGCATATTTTGTGTAACACGCACCACGCTCAGCAGGAGCGGAGAACAGCGAGAGCTGGCAGCAAGCTGGTGATGAAGGGATGCCATTCGAAGTTGCGCCTCCTAAGAAACAAACAAAAACCGGAAACATCGGGACTTCTTTAATCACACAGACTCTGCACAACCAAGCCTTACAGATGAGGTACACAGCAACAACCCCTCTCACCAAAATTCAAAACTTGCCCACTGTTGCTGAATTACTCTCGAACAAGATCACTTTTGCGTGCCATGAAACAGTCATAAAGTAGTTCCCACATTTCAGAATAAAACGGAAAATCGACTATGGAAATGATTTGTTAGCAAATTACGCCAAAAGTCAAATGACTGAGCCATCTTGCTTGCCCCACTCGGTACATCATATGTTTCGGCTTCCTCCATTCACGGAAGGAGGGAAGAAACTATATGAGTTTTGCAATAAAAGTTTAGAAGTTTGCAAAGTTGTCATCCAACTTTCTTTCGCGCCTTCCTAGTTGCCTATCAACCTCGACTTTCAGATTAAGGTGCTGCAAAAGCTCGCCCCTTAATATGCAAATATGTACTCGGCACCAACGCATCCAGAGGGGCCACTTAACACTATAGATCGAGAAATGAAGAGAAGATAGTTCGAAAAACATATGAATAAGAAGAGTATTCGTAATCATATATGTCCTTACTAACACGATGCGTTTTTTATGGTGTCATTGAAGAAAATATTCTGAACTATTACACAAGCATCTAAATAATTAGAATTCTCCTTAAAGTTACTAACAAATTTTTTGTGGGCGTATGCTACTTTCCGAAGCAATTTACGGTTCAAATACTCATATTGGGTTTGGCCCTGCATCAATTATTTCTAAACAATCACAAGCCGGGTCAGTGCATTCATAAAATGAAGAACGAATGAAGCACGAACGACTTTCGACAATTTCCATGAACACATCAAGCAAATAACACGATTCAGGAGGCCTCTTCATTCGATGAACGAAGCCTGCGGTTATCTCCATTGTGATAACGACCTGATTTTTTCTATGGTCATTATTCGTTGTCCTTTACGACACGATGCCCAGCTGTGCACGGAATGCAGTTCTATAGTCCGTACTGCAAAAAGAAATGTTTTCAAAGAAGAGTCAACAAGTTGTTTGCCTTCGTTTCGATGGACAAATAAAACGCTAGTAAATTTAGAGACGGCTTCCTTACGGAACTGTAGTTGGTCGTCCATCGATGAGTAAATGAAATCGGTGAAGAAAAAAGCAATGAACTTGGCAGAAACGCGACAAAACAAAAGTTAACCTTGTTAAATATAGAACGAAGAAACTGTTCACAGCACTCATGTTGGCAAGCAATCCCACCCCCATCGTGACGTAGAATGATGTAAGTTTGCTCCAACGAAATACCAGCATTATTGATGCCGCTAGCAAGGGCACCAGCCAACCAAATACAGTAAACGCAACTATCATAATAAGGCTTTTGAAAATCCGTTTCGAATACGACGTCCCTGAATTAAAGTTCCGTTAGAGCTGTTCTATGCTTATGTAAGCAAACTGAACGTTCGAGACCGTTAGAATTCGAATTTTTTATACCGCTTGATTCAGGAGGCACTTGAAGACGTGCATGGTTCAACATGAGCTTCTCTCAGCAAAAAAAGGCGTTTTCAAATTTCATCTCGGTTTTTTATCGAATACTGCACCGTCTCTGCCATTGTTGTGTTCTTTGGTGACGTGATGCTGTCGGTGTAGTAGATACAGAAAACGTCATTTGCATAAATACTTATGCCTGGGAAACAAATGCACTGATAACGGATTTCAGAGCATTTTGTTCTCAGTTAGCCTTGCCCTACATCCGTTTGTGTCACATAAAACTATGAGTGGCACTGGGTGTCACTGAGGGGAGGTCAACACGTGGTCGCTACTCACGGTGATATTTTAGAGCTTGGTGCTACACCTAGCGGAAGCAAAATGCTAGGAACACTCCGATTAGGCCACACATTCCGATTCAGGTATACTGACGTGCCAAAACATACGTTGAAACGAGTGGGAGATGACCTCAACGCTCCTCTCATTAGCATGTATTTTTGAAAACGATTGGTTGCCACGTACTAAGTAGTAAGTGCTCTACCCAGTGAAACGTATGAAGCAGCGTCCTTGTTAAAGCAACGAGTCATCCATAACCAGTACAGACACTACACAGCGAGCCTTTGATATGGGAACAAAATCAGAGTGGATCTATATGAAAATATATATTGCATTCTGTGAAGAAAATTCCAAAAACTTCGGTAAGATTCCACCTGATGAATACGACAGCGGTAATGAGACTGCAACGAAATGTTAGCTGAGGGTTACACGCGACACAATTTACTGAAGATAACTGAACGAATACAACTCTTATATAGCGAAGTAGATGACGATAGTGAAACGGGTGCAACACTTTAACATTCAATGCAAATGAAGGCTGCTGACATTTGAACATCAGCTCAATAGGAATTGAAAGTGCAGGCTTTCAAATTTCGGTATCTCTTCACTCGAGGCCCATTCATCGGTTGTAGCCATTCATCAGTTTAGCCCACTTGAAGGCTTGAGTCGATGCCCTTTCATCGTTACCTTGCTCTTTAGCGGTCCGCGGTGAGTCATCTCTTTTAGCTAAATACCTTTCTCCATCGCTTTCGCGACAGAGGCTTCTCGTGATTTTCTCCTTAAAAGTTTAAACAACGTGCTGAATTCAGCAGTTTTAAAGACATGGCGAATTTTGTTGTAAATATAGTACAATAAAATAAGATAGAATACCACATCCCAAACCCATATCAGTTTAAACGAAATCTTCCGTTGTTTCTTCTTGCTAATGTTTGGTAAGATAAAAAATTCTTAAAAGACTCGCTGTACAAACTATTGCCCGTCTTAATCCAATTCTACAAAAACCAAATACTTGAAAAAAAAGCAAAAAGACCAACTAGCAGCGTCGCGAGTAACAAGCCATATTGCAATGTATACCACAACTGTGGCAATATTGAGGCAACAATTACACATAAAATATATTCTTGGCGATACTTTATCATATATTTCGACGATAGTACAAATCACTAATCTGGAAAACATGGTTTTTTGAGAAGATAAACTGGAACTTTACTTTTAGAAATTTCTTAGCACAAAGGCGGCCATCGATTTTAAATTTTTTCATCAGATAAATTATTCCGTGATGACGAAGAGCCCATTTCGGCCAATGCGTCTCTCATTAAACTCTTGGTGGGTAAGAAGCGTCGTAGTTGAATTTGCATCTGTGATATGGTCATGGTACCTAACGACGTTTCATGATCACGATATGATCAGGAAATTTTCTCCAGCGCAAGTGGGGACTAGCCCGAGATGGTGCTTTAATGTTGCTTTTGCAACTTTTCTGCATGCATTTTTTTCTGCGTACATGCATGCCGAATTCGTAGAGGGGTGGCGCTGTCTGCTTGCTCCCTTCCCCTGCCTATATCTCCAGCAATCTTCATTCCCCTCATAAAACGATGAAGTGTGGAATACATTAGTAAAACATTTGCGCTAAAAAAATTAAACTCTTGCACTTTTATTTGTCACTTCACCGTTGTCGTCAATATTTGAGAGTGCATGTTTTAAGGTAAGCGACATCAATAGCGTCTACATTAAATGGCTTGCATTGAATTGCGATAAACGTGCTAGTGAAGCGTACTATCAAAAGTTTAAAAAAGAACTCATCATCATAGAAGTGAACGGGATGTTGAAGTGAAAGAACTATTAATTATGCAGAAATCCTCTTTGTTAAGATCATCATTGAAGCAACCAATGATCAACATTGTCGTCATCATCGCTGTTTTAGTTGCATAACGGTTCGACGCATTCCAATAAATATCTTTCGGTGAAACTTGTACCTTAAGCTAACATATTTCAATCATATTGCAGAATTTTCTTTACCAGTAAAAAGGTATATTGATGCTCTCACTCGCTCCAGGAACAGCTCCGTAACCTTCAGAAATACTACTCTAACCTATGTCAGCATTTCATCCCGTTCAATAAGATCATTTTGTTCGACATATTGGATCCTCAGTTAGGAATATTGCCGTATATCAAATTCAACATTTCTTCTTCCCAGGTCATGCAACAATATATAGCACAATTAACCCTCCACTCAGCGCACTATGACGTTATTTAGCCTTCAAGAATCTACCTAGTCGAATGGTTCTCGAGAGAAGCGATTAGTAATTGTGAAGTGCTGTAAACGACAGCTGCCGCCATCATCGAAAATATGTACCTGCCCATATTCAACTTCGAATGCCTGAAAAACCACAACTGTTCCCATAAGCACAGCTCCCATATTGTAATAATTTCTAAAACAGGACGGGAAAAGAAAGCATCGCGATTTATTCACGCACACTCTCATTAGAAGGAAAATCAAACAATCTGCAAAATGCTCTGCAAAAAACATCGGCATCCAACAAGAAGGCAAAAAATATGTCGTTCAAGATCGTCTCTTATTTTGTGGGCACGTTGAATCTTTTCAAGTTATTGACCAAAACAACAAAGAATTTTGAATATTAGAATTTAAAAAAACCTTGAGGACGCAACACAAAGTCTTTGTTCCATAGCACCTCTTTGATTTTCTTTTATAGGCGACGTTACTACAACGTATTTTTGCCACCTTTTTAAGTGACACTTCTTCGAATTCGTTCTCTTATATTGGTTGTTTTGAAAATCTGACAAGACGATTCGTAATTTGAAATTCTAATTGAAATAATTTTGTTGCTAAACTGTTCTTAAAGCACTAGAAAAATCTCTCTAGGGAAGAATGATTAATTGCCTCATATTTCATTTGTGAACAGTCACTACTTCATCAAATAGAGGGGATGCATACTATTACACTCGATGCTCATCACAAAGCAAGTAAATACCTTTTGAGAGTTCCGTCAGAAATGTCACCAATCTGGACGATTGGCGAAGAATTGTAATCGGTCTGAACTCTAGGACTTCTTTCTACTGGGGCCTTTTTAATAATTGATGCCTTATTTCTTTTTTTTACGAAGTTATCCTGTTATCTTAAAACCAAGCATTAACGGTTCAAATTCAACCGGTTCTTTTTAGTGGCCATTATTGCAAAAAGCTTCCACCATTTTGCTCCATTTAATGCTTCTCCGATATCGTCTAATTTACATACTGATGCATATTACGCAGCTATCTCGGTAATAAGTTTCATAGTGAATGGCTGTTTGTCACTGTGTGAAGAATGAATTTCGCATTTAGAATTATGAATAGCGCATTTGTTCGAACTTTGATTTGTACACAAAAAAAACAGTTCAAAATGTACCATTTCCTGAGATATAAGTGTAGCAAACGATCGATGCCAACAGTGAATATCGTAAAAGCACCAGTTAATAAAAAAAAATTCGGTATAAGTTGAAGTAGGAAACAACTGTTAAATGATGTCGTATAGTGACCAGAAATGAGGTAATAGGCGGTTATCACGTGTGCGCTTTGATGGAAGAGCTCACAGAACGATTGAATCGCTAATAAGATATTGCATGAATGACGGCAAATTGTTGTTCTGAAACGACAGTCACCATGATCGAAATAACAATGTTACAATCACAAACAAATTCAGACACAAATGCACACTTTAATGACCACTAATGCAATTAACTTCAGTGAAAGAAAGCTTGAGGATTAGATTTATAGAGATGCTGCTTTTGCCACGAGTCTAGACGAAATTTTGGTTGAACCTGTGAATATCCTTTGTCCAATTACTTGCACGAGGGAAACTAATTGATTAAAATTTACGGTAACGTTCTTGGGATGGGAAGTTTATCCAGAGTAGTAGTATCGTCGTTTTTGTACGAAAATTTAAACACAAATCGAATTTTTCGGCTTGTGATAGTTAGCACCTTCAAAAACGCGAATCTATGTCGGCATCGTATACCTGGTCTGTCACTTTTTAGAAAACTTTGCTTCTTCCATATGCGGATAAAGCCTATTTTATTCACTTATGATGTTTTCAATGAACGATTGTTGTAGTGTTCTTATTGGGCAAGCAATTATGCACTACATATATTTTTATGAACTTCGTCAAAGAGTGATGAACTGATCGCAGAAATGGCTGTTTAAGTTGGCAAATTCCCGTCAGAACAACTGCCGACTGCACTCAAATAACTAGAATGATGGGTAATGGTGATGGAATGTGAATATGTATTCTTAGTCGCTGTAATCTTCATCCATTAACAGTGGAGTTTCGTTCTCGAAAAAGGCAAACAATGCGCAAAATGTTTTATCACATAGCTTTTCTTCTTCCGCATCCAAGCGCAAATTGCAGGACAGATTTGAAAATGAGCTATTTTCATACTTGTTCGTTTCTTTATTTACACCTATAAGATGCAATGAATTCACGACAATGCCTCGTTCAAGAATCAATTTGACTTTGCTGAAAAATCGAAATTTGAAGCGGATTTCACCTGTTTCTGAGGGCTGCAACTGCAACATTAATACTCCCGAACCATCCAAGAAACGTTATTGCCAAGTAAGTAGTTGCAATTAACACAGCCACCACAGGCGACAGCTGTTCTTCGTTCGTTGTGTCCATTTCAAAGAATGCAGTCATTTGTTGATGTTCACCACCTCTGAAATTATTAATTATCAATGCATTTATTTGCTCTATATGAGCTTCACGTTCGTGTTGCGTGCAATAGGACAGATGGAACATCATATCTAGGATGCCGATAACATTAGGTAGTGTATCATATAGGAAGCATCAACGACTTTGACCCAATGAGGGACTCTGCCCTCATATTTCATCAGTTTTGATGAAGAAGAGGAGGGAAGAGTGGTAATTTACCGGATGTTAACGCTGATGTTGATTGTGGGAAAACCTTTCAAATTAGTAAAGACGTCGATAATATTGTCACCCTCATTTCATATATTGGTTGGATCCCGGAAAGCTGAAGGTTGTTTTGGGTTCTTCATAAATGAGATATTTCGATATGGTTTGGATTAGGATTAAGATAGGTACGTTTAATTAATCTATGCTAGCTGTTAATTACAAGCTTATGAAGATTTTCCATTCAGCGATTGTTTGGGGTATTCTTTTTTTATAAGGAGGAAACTTTTTTATATCCGATGCTCAAACACCACCAGTTTTTATTCCTGAAGTGAAGCCGTTGCTCACCTAATTGTGGAGAGGTTTAACAGCTTATTCAAAAATCAAAACTTACCTTTTTCTGAAGTCTGGAAACAGCCGATTTGATATTTTCACACGCACTACAGCTATCACGAGAAAGTTTGAAAGATGAAGGAAAGGTCAGACATCATGTAGAATGGGCTAAGCATATGCACGACTCAACATTCGAACATTTTCTCATGAAGAGTGTTTTAATTATGAAACGCTTAGAAAGAAATTCAGCTGCTGCGTGCAACGTTCGTTGTAGGTATCGTTCATAGATTAGTTGAAAAATGAGGAAAATTTCCGAATCGATATTTTCCGAAACTTCGATTTCACGTCTGTTAGAATTCACGTTGATGAAACGTGCAGCCAAGCACGAACCTTTTACTCACTTGAGAGGTTGCATATTGTACAGGTAGAACGGATGCTCACATGTCGATGCGCTGTGCTTCATGGAAGGGAATGTCGTTGTGAGAATAAATTCCTATTGTTGTGTTGAGTCACATTATGATGAATTGATAGTGAAATTTCAATTGAGTTAGACCTCATGATAGGCGATCTATGAGCAATTTATAAAGTTAAATCATATGCCATTATTGATCTCAGATTTTACATTAAACTTTCAGATAGCACACTGATTCACTTAGATGATGAATGCTGTAACTCTTGCAGGCGGTGGCTCTAAACATCAAAACGGAGCAGGAGGTGGAGTAACCACAAATAGAATACAATCATTTCAAAGCAAGATCCATCTCCTGCACATTAATTACATCGTATTTAGTGGCAGTATCATTTTGTATTTTGTTCGTTGAGAACCTCGTGTCGTTGAATAACTTTTGCAACGATTCAGATATGGAAAGCGATAAAAGTTGGATGCACTTTAATGATCTTGCACGTTAATAGATCAACACTGCATATTGCATTTACGTCCCGGCAACAACACGATGCAGTCATGTTGCCAACAAATAGGATTGAAAGTTAATAGTTAATAGTTACTGGTAACTGCTATTAGTCATAAATTAGTTGATCATTATTTGTGCAAAAAATTATAAATAGAAAAAAATCAGAAAAGAGAATCAGAAAATTCAGCTATGTGAGAATGTCTGATACCACTCACCACCTCGACGCAGTTTATGCAAGTTAAGTGATTTCATTATAGAGCATACGATGCCATCCGTTGAGTGAATTTCATCTGCAATAGTGAAGAGCTCCGAGGTTGTCTTGTTACCTGAACTTTTATGCCAACTTGTTATCTTTTATCAAAGAACGTAACTGTTAAGAGGGAGCTCGCCGACGAGAACAGAGGTAAATGTTCCTAAAACGGCTCGCTGTAGACTGTATATTTGTATTCTTTTTGAATTTATAAGCATCTCTGCGCTCAATTTTGTCTATCTTGGGGTCCAACCTGATCCGTAGAATTTAACGTAACATTAAGATGCCTCCCATATCAACGGTCGCTCTTCCTCAAGAATTTCTGGATTTTTCAAGCTTATTGAATATAATTGTGTTCTGAGAGCAACCTGAAGAATTTCCATTTTTTCCTTCAATGTATTATCACTACCACACATGCAAAAATACGGACCAACTAATGGTCCACATGAACGTGATCAAGGTGAATCGGCTGCTCGCAAATAAAAATGTATGCGCTGCATTCTGGAGAAATTAAAAAAATTTTTGTTTCCCACATTTCATCACCTCCAACTTTCGATTTGCTTTGGAATTGGAATTCGATGAATTTTCGTCCTATTCGGTAACAATCACCCATAGTCATCACCCATGTTCATTGTCATCTACGGGAAACAAAGTCTGTTATCTTGAAATGAAGTAAACTCAAGACTAATGACGTGGGAAGCTTCAGCAACTATGTAAAATACACAGAATTAATTAGCTAATTTATTTATTTCGACATCCAGAAATGGGAAAACATGTAAAAAAGAACAGCAAAAATGAGTATTCATAAAGCTACAATCTAGGCGAATATACAATTAATACTAAAAGCAGCAATGATGTATTGATTGAAGCCATTTCGCTCGAGTTTGAAAGATGAAGGAATGAATGCACCAATGATCATTTCTACGGACATGAATATGCACAAAGGGCGTCTACAAGTTCTACTGCTTGTTGTTGCTGAAATACTTTTCCTTTCATGGACCTAGTAATTTCCTGAACGTTCAACGCCTGAAGCATCTGAAAAACATTTGCTGCATTTCGCGGGTAATTGTGGGCTCCTCAGTGATCTTATATATCATTTGCATCTGCCTGTATTGACCACCTACCCTTTCCCCGTTCTCTTCTCCCGTTGTTGGGTAGGGTATATATCATTATGTGTGAAGGTAATCAACAATAAAAAGTATAGGATATAGTTTGTCCCCAAACATTCGTTAACAACCAATATAAATTTTAAAAAATCCAACTTCATTTGCCTTGATTTCACCATCACGCACTCACTTCTGCAATAAATAATTCTTCAACTTAGCTTTATTTAACATTCAAATTTATTTATTCGCACGCAACCGCGACACTGCCCAATGATCTCTTCAGTTGGTATTAATCTCTTCATCGTAATTGAATAAATCTTCATAACCTTTTTGAGCCTCTTACAAATTTCCTGAAGAACTTTAAAATATCTGAGTGAATGTGATCGTACACAAGACAGTAAAACTATGTTCTTACTCCTTACAGTAAAATTTCCATTTCTTCCAGAAATTGATTGCTCTTCTTGCTCATTTATTAGCAAGCTGACCGATAAATGAAATAGACTACACGTGATGAAGCAATCTCCAAATACATACAAACTTCCCCACAGAGAACCTTTCGAGAACATGCAAAGAACGAAGTACATGCTGCCTCGGAGTGTGCTGAATTTTATGGAACGAAAATTAGTGCAGGAATTGCAAGGGGTGAGTGCTCGGCTTATTGAAAGAACAAGCATTGTCCTGATCACTGCAAAGGGCGTCGATGCAGATGTGCCTGACACACCATCTTAAATCATTAACACTGTGCCGGAAAAAAATCTAAATAAGCCAGCCTAAAGGGATGCAACTGTATGTACTTATTACATGCTCTAGGTGATTACTATTCGTTAAACCCCTTTGTTTTCCTTAATTCCTTATTTCTGCTGCGGTCTTCTAACAGTCTTATCTTTGTATATAACTTGTGCTCTTTTTCTACTCTTGCTTCTGTTTTTCATTATTTTATGGATGGTGTTGTACTTTTCTCTCCTTTCCTCACCACCCACTAATTTTGGGTTATCTCTATTTATTCCTTTATCTGTCAATTTGTTTACTTGTTTGCCTAATTATTTTTCTGTTCATTCATTTATTTATTTGTTTTTATTTATTTAATTATTTGTTCCTTTATTTATCTATTTATTTATTCATCATATCGAGACAGTTATGCTCCTAAAGAGAGTTTCTCGGCGATGATTATACTGCAGCATAAGTTACCTGTAAGGCTTATCATTCGCTATAACGAGAAATGATAACGAGTGTTGATAAATCCGTAGCATTCAAGACAACGTAATAATGATCCTAGTTTTATCAGTCTCTTCTTTACTTCCACTTAATCGTTGTTGTTATTTTAATGGATGGAATAATGGCAAAATACGATTTTGACAATTGCCCTTGACACATAATTAGCTCATATATCCGCGAAATCATTACTTTTTCAGTAGAAAGCGAATATATATATATACATATATATATATATATATATATATATATATATATATATATATATATATATATATATATATATACGAAGTTAAAAATAGTTTCATCTATAAGAGAGAAGGTGCGACGAAGAAGTTAGAATGATGATCTGCTTAGGTATAGTAAACAGCGGTACTGAATAAGCATCAGTTAGGTCATATGTAAAAGAAAGGAATGGATGTGAATGCAGGATATGTCCGTGTCCCATCGCTGAAATCGCTGAAACATCATTCCATCAGTAGCCAAAAAAATATCGGCGATACATAGGCCACAATTTTTATGATGTTTATGTCAGTGGAAACTCATTCTATATTAAAGAAGGGAGAGCAAAGATTGAACAGACGTCAAAGTATTTATAAGAGGCTATAAATCTTAGGAAGGAGTAGAGTACAGTATTCAAAAGAGGCAAGTGTATTAGCGATGTGGTGAAGCGGAAGTGAGTCGAGTAATATGATTGATTCTTCAGGGCTTAACATCAGCTGAGTGCATTAGGAAGGAGGATGCTGTAAATTGAGCAGTCAAACGTGGTAATTGTTCAAAAAGTGGAATATCATGTCTTGTAGCACAAAACTGAATGTGCTGAGTAAAAAGCGTCGCTAATTAATCTTATTGATTTCAACCCAATTTCGTGGGGGTAATGTTGCCATAATCAAGCAAGATAGTGAACAGCTCGTTCTAATAATTATTTTTTGTTGTAAAGATCGAAAAAATTCGACGCAACTAACCTTTCCACAAAAAACTGCAGCATTATTCTTAACCGTTGCGGGGACCTTGGTCTCAATTCTAACAACCTCGTGTGATTTTGAAACGATTGGAATGTTATCGGAATTTAACGATCCAAGATTGGTAGACAATCTGAAAAATCCCGGAAGTGTTACTCTCGAATTGATTCGCGCTCACCTTCATGTTAAACATTTTATCCTCTCCTGAGGGGCAGCAAACAGCAAACACCTAGAACAAAGGAAAACCATAAAAATTGCCGAGATATTCATTGGAGTGGCTCACATTTGAAAGACGATTCTAGGTAGCGCCTGAATGACCAACTGGCACTTTCTTTTTAAAATCATTCTCCGCTCACAAGCCTTTGTTTAATACCTTTCGTCGCTTCAACCCTCACATTTCTTATGAAGCAGATCTCAATCAGTTCGCACGATGATCTCCTACATTGTTCTACCAACATTCCAGATCAGACCTCAACTAGCAGTATTTCATGAGAACCTTTATTTGAAGTCCTGAGTGGTAATGGATCAATTATTCGGTGCTATATTCTCATTTTCCCCTGCAGAATGTTGGAATCAGCAAATGGATTTCATCGCGATTGTCAGAAGACATCTTCCCCACCATGATACAATAATTTCAGTTTACAACAGCTCCCAAAGAAAAATACACAGTACGCTTGAGGAGTATAATCTAGGACTCAAAATCAAAGCAACTTAACTACTGGCAAGAACATCGGCATGCCTAGATTCGCTTCTTCTGGCCGTCAATCAAAACATAACACTGGTAAGGAAAGAACATTTATTCGCTATGACTATTTGTACAAGCGCCTGGAATGGCAAACTTTGCTAGAAAATTCAATCGCACTGTAAACGACAGTATTCATGGCTTCTCAGTTTTCACTCCCGGTTGCCATCCAGTGATTTTCGGCCGCGTTGTCGAGTATGGCATAAACTTCTTATCTCTGAAAAGAAATTTCGTTAGGTTTTACATCACCCGAGAAACTTCCAATGTTGGATTTTCATTCGATCGTGCAAGATCGAGGATTTCAAGAGAGTTTCGAGCTTACTTTCGTTGTACAATCTCAGAAACACAAACGACGCCTGCTTGGAAAATCCCCTTTTTCCAATGAATAAAGGATGGACAAAATCTTCGTAAGTTGTGGGACCAAGGTAGTAATATGCGATCTCATTTTAGTAATCTACAAAAACGATACTAAGCGAAAAAAGATTACATATCCATATAAGCCTCGTGCGACGTGACTAGCAGGCGGCGACAAGTAAAATGGAATTGAGGTCCCCTCAATACGCGTGTGCACCCAGCTGTCAACAACTGTCGTCGCGTATTTCTGATGGTTTCTCATTACAGTCATTTCAACACACCAACCAACTAGTCAATTTTTCTTCTCCGAATTCATATGCATTCTTATATAGCAATATCTTATATGAATCGGTCAATTTTGTAAAAAGGGATAGAAATGTAGCGTAAAGTAACCAGATAACAAACGCTTACTCGAAAATGCTGAGGTTCTCTTCATGATCAAGTACCCATTTTGGATTATTAGGGGGATATTTGCTTGGTGCCTCATCGGTTATGTGGTGCAACCAACGATGCCTGCAAATAAACATTTCAACAACTATAATATATCTCGCAAACTATGATTAACTACGGCAAAGTAAATGACAATGTCAGTAATAAACGTTTAAGAAGCTCTAGAAAGAAACTATTGTCTCGAGAAAGATAACAAACAATAAAGGTTTATTAGTGGCATAGCGCATAGTGAGAAACATAGTCAGAAGTAACCTTCAACGCACCATTCAGGGGGTATTTGTGTGGCATCGTATTCCAGCCATTGATGCACTGGATATTCCACCCATCGATTGCGAGGCATATAGTACTCGTTATCCTGTAATATTCGTTCAAATGAAACAAATACGCCTGCTTTCCTGTCATAATAAAATTGCTTTTCATTTACATGCTCTCCGCTGTTCAATAATCACCGTTTTAAGCCCAACTACAAAAGCAATTAAGTTGAACTTTAAAGGACAAAGTTACTAAGTTTTATAATAGAGTAAGGCTGATACATGCTAATACAAGTAATCCTATAAAACCTGAAGGGAGAAATTCGTGCTAGGGCAGTGCCACCGCCCTTATATCGACTTCTGCAAGAGAGTGCTGAAGCTCCCTCACCCTCTCCTCGCATTACGTCCCCTGCCTTCCCCGTCTCTGTACCTCACTAGTCGAAAGTTGCCCGACTTGTAAATGAATGAAAAATGTGAAAGCTCGACAAAACCCGTGATTTTACCAGAACGCAACGGTTGGAAATCCAAGACACTTCACTGACTGCTTCATCAATAAATTCATTCTATATGGACGTGCTAAGGATGGGCTCAAGTAGTCCAAGTCATGCGGAAGAAGCAGAAGAAAGCGACTATAACTAAACAGTTTTCAGTGGGTTTGTAGAAGCAATCGTTTTTGATTGCATTCGCATAAGCTACTTCGACAGCTGTGCTCCTATTACCGAAAGCTGCAACAAATTATACTCTTAAAGAGTTATTACACCAATCAATGACATCGTGCAACCAAGCATAAAGCAATACCTCAAAGCAAAACTTACCTCATAATATTTGTTGCCGAATTTGTCCTCGCCCACAAGAGTGCCTACACGTGTTTCATCCATCCTGCAAGATGAACACAGAAAATCAAATGCTGGTAGAGATTTCATCCGTATCTATGTGAGTGGATCATCTTGGTAGAATGGATGGATTTTCAGCAAGAAGCATACAAGGATCACACTTTAGCAACCTTGGCGGCAGAAAAAGTTCATTCTGCAATTAGACATTGAAAGTAGTTCCCATAGCCTTCAAAATATTTATGGACAAGTGTGCTGTTCCCTTCATTAGTCGACAATTATGTAAAGATGAGGTGCATAAGTGCTCGTATCAAAGCCGTTACATCTTAGTAAAGCAGTTGTTACAGATCTCACAAATAAACACTGCTCATATGATAGTTGGATTAAATCATTCGATGTGTTTTCGATAAATTAAGGACGCGAAATGGGTGCAATTGCATCGCTGAAAGTGTTAAATTGTCAAATAAAACTCATATAGAGAACAGGTTTCCTTATACACTAGCGATATGATGATATGACTACATAATATATTTAATAGATATGAATTCGCACAAATATCGTTTCCGAATGGCGGCCCGCACTCCACCGATTTGTTTGATTATCCTGAACGCCTTTATCACCTTATCGAAGCCCGTCAATTCCAGCAACCCCATATCACTGAAAACCATTTGTCATCTCTTTGCGATCATTGACTCGCTACCTTACCACAGTAGCATTGTTTGCTTTAAGAAGTGATCAATGGATAATGAGGTGATTTGGAGTGGTGCTCTGTGCGTCTCCAATAAAGCAAGCATTTACGTAAGTCGCATTCATACGTTTTTAATGAAAACGATCTTTCGAAGCACTTCCCCTCGACAAGGTGAGGGGACGCGAAATCAAAAAATGGACATTATATAGGTCTGTCTCAACAAAATGACTGCTGATTTCAGACCACTTCAACAGATGTCCTAACCGAAAAAGTCACAAGAACAAAAACAGCGACGGTGGGATGAAACGCTGGTGATAGAGGTGGAAAAGGCAGATGCGAATGTGGAAGAATCGAAGAAAATTCGGCGACGCTTCAATCGACAATTAAGAGAAATAAACGCCATCTGCAATTTATCTCTAACACAACAATGAAGCCGTCACCATTCTCATAAAAATCACTGAAATAAAGGCATAAATGGCTGGTAGTTAACGGCTGAAAGATAATGACTGATAATTACAGCACTATCTTAGAATTTGGGAAATAATCTCACGAAAAAAACGAAAGCAACAGACTTGTTTCCAGATCCGATACGATTCGACACCCTCGCTTTTTATAGGCAATTACAACCGATTTTGTTGGCAAAACAAAATAAAATAGGACGCCACCCAGAATCCAATCCCCCATACTTCAAGGCTTTGAGACCACCACCAAACTTCGCAGCAGTACGTCCCACGACTTATAAGTCTTGAATGCAATTGAGGACTTACAGGAGTAAAATTTAAATTGCTCAAACTGCATTTCAAGAACCCAACCTGCAATACGTGGCATAAGGGAATCTAGTGGTGATCAAATTACTTCGAATCAGAAAGGATGGAATGGGGGAAGGGGATACGCTTGACCTTCCAGTAGAGCCAAAAATATTATGCACAATGCAAAAAATATTGCAGATAAACCATCGGAACAAAACCGAACAAGCAGTGTTATAACGAGATGTGCAAAAAACTTTTATTGATAACATCATCGCACTCATTAAAACATGCGAATGCAGTAAATACGTAAGAATAAAAGAGAGAAAATGGAATAAGCGTGGGCAACAAACAGATTCAGATACCACTTCAAGCTAAATAACTCCTCTAAACAGAATCGAACGGTCATAGAGGTGATCGAGATCGGCTGTCAGCATAATGCTAGTTTCACCAAGTATCCTAATTTATGTGTCAAGGATCTCTTCCTTCCATTCTGTGAAACAACTCATCTTGGTTCACTATAACCGCTCTGTTCACCAAGTTCCCGTCTTTATTTGCGCGACGAGACCCGCTAACCTGAGATGAACAAATCAGCACAACTAAAAAAATAAATTGCCCAGCACATAAAAGCCCGAAGGAAGTCACATTTATAAATACTTCCATTGCAAACTTGCCCAAGGAGGGAGGGATGGGGAGGCGAAGGAGGGTGGGAAAGGAGAAGAGAGAAAGGCGAAGAGCAGAGAAGCATAAAGAAAAGAGCGCCGTAATCCTTGCATTTAAAAAGATGCAGAGATGCGACGGCGGATCCATGGTGGATTTCTTACCGGCACGATCTCCGCACGACTCAATGGTCGGTACATTCCTTTCCTTTCATAAGAAGAATGATATCATAGGCCCAGCGATCATTATGCACGAAACGGTGGCCTTCCCAGCTTCTAGTTCCCTCCTTCAAACCCGTATGAAATAAATATAACTTGATGAAGCAAACTTCCCTCCCTCATCTCTTTAAAGGGGCGTAAATTGAATCGTTGTTATTGCTATTACAAAGCTGTGCCAAAACCGTTAAAACATAAACACAACAAGCAAGTCATTAAGGAAGGGAGAATTAAAAAGTATGGGAGAAGAGACGGGGACAATGGAGATGAACAAAGGATTTTGGGAGACAAAATGTATAAATGATAAATCTTCAAATTCGATCATTTCATCCAATAAATGCGAACAGTGCAACAGAGATAATTCTCCAATCCTTGGCTTAAACGATTGCCAAATGTGGATGCGCATCACAACCAAAAACAGCTTTCAAGTGTGCCTCACAACAATCACTGAGTTGAGCAGTCCCGAATCCTTAAGCGTCTGCCCCTCAGCTTCGATCACTTTACTCGGAAATGTTGTCATCATATAGAATGGCTGGAATGCGATCTCCGGTATTGCACTGAAAAATATTACTTTTTCTTCTAATTAATTAACATAACAATTGAGCAACAGAGTCGCATCTCTAATTATTCGAAATCAACACGCTTCCGGATAGTTTCCAAGTCTCGAAGCAAGCAAATTCCACATAAGAAACCTCAGAACGTTTGAAAATATTTGAAAGATGCATCGAAATATGTCAGTATTTAATATGATGTTGATTTTTCTACACAAATCAATTTTGTAACCGTTCGACATAAAACCTCTACTTAGCAATAACTAATTTCATCACTGCGATCCATAGCTATGAAGTGCAGATGAGGTTTGATTTGCGATGAATGCAATTTCTAAATGCGAAAATTTTTAATATGGACATAGAAAGCGTTTAAAAACGCAATAAAACGTGCAGCAGCAAAACTGCTGATAATTACGTACTGAAAAGGAGAACTTTAGTTAAATAAAACTCCTCGAAAAATTGAAATTCCTCTCTTCCCCTCCTCCCCCCCCCAGCAAAAAAAAAAACAACTGAAGTATGGCAGGTTGTATCACGCGCTAAAACAAACTAATCAGACAGAGCTGGCCAAGACATCGCTTAACGACATAGGAAGCGCGATAAGAACATCAACACAAAAACGACCAGAACTTTTGAATAAAAGTAGAGATAAAAGACACAAAAATCTCCTAGCTAGAGGTCAGAAAGACGAAAAAAGGAATAAACGTTACGATATGAGAAAATGAAAAAAATATGCGTATCTTTTCGTATTGCTCAGCAACAAAGGGTGAAATTTAGTGAAAATATTCCTCAAAATCTGGAAAATATGAAATTCAAAAATAAAACAATTTGAATAAAATGGTCGATGAGAAATTCCGAAATAATTAAGAGAAAGAGAAAAACTTGGATCAGTTTATACAGACATTACAAGGTGACCAGAACTCGTTGCAAAAATAACGAAAGCGCTTACTTAACAATAAATGTGCGCACATCCTCAACAGTATGTGAGTGATTGAAGCGCCCAATTATACGACGACCATCTGGCAAACGGATTTGAAGCTGTGTTGTGGGCTGATCCTCACGAAGGTTTACTGCCTCTTGAGCATGTTTTACTGCATCGACCGCTGAAAATATAGACCATTACTCGCCCTTTGCAAGATAAATCGATACATAATCACGGTGACTCTGTTTTCAATTCAATCGCTCCGATAATTTCAACAACAGCGTATTAGAATCTTGTCTTTTTATTCAATTAGATGCAAATGAATCTAAATTCTATATGAAAGAACTGCACTAACATTCCAACGGAATCAGCGCAGAAAGATTGAATGCGAACCGCAATTTCGTAGATGAGTCTAAATTCGTGACGGTGGGTGTGATGGTCTGTGAATTGGAAAAAAGTACAAAAATATTTTTTTATAGCGGACGTTCTCCACAGAAATAATCAAACAACAGGCTACTCGGCGACAGGGTATAATCGAAAAGATTGTGCCATTTTAAACAGCGACGTTGCCATTTGCATCGCATAGGCTCTTAGAATGCCACAAAAGCAGAAAAATGACAACATTCAAGGAACAGTTGGCCATGCGATGTAACACCTGACCCTCACATACGCCTTGAGAAATTTTCCTCTTTAGAACTTTAGATTTTATTTACGGCCAGTTCGTTGCATTCATTAAGCCAACAATACAGAGCATGTGTAAAGCCCGAAGGAATAACCACATCTTAAATGCGACAAAAAATATCGGAAGCAAGGCTCGCCTGAGGTCCCAGTGTCTTTGGCGGAATGCGGCTCCTCCACTTTCGCCTTCTGACCAACCACACCTGCACCAAGCACTGGTGGTACGATATCACCAAGTCGCTGGCCATGACCGCTAAACGGTTTCGGCTTTGGAGCCTTATAAGGCTCCGATTTGCGTTCCATTCGAAGATCGATTGTGCGACCAGGATAAAGGCGTACCAGCTCCATCGGTATGCGTCTACAAATATCTTAGCTACAAATTTACCGGAGCATAAAAACATCTGAGATGCGAATTTGCACCGCTCAAGACAAAATCTAAGGCCAGGATCAACTTATAATGCTCGGAACTTTAAAATATCTAAAAACTCAGGGCAACACGAAACAAAAATCAAACTAAACGCTCATGATTCACCGTGCATAAGGTAGTCACATCGACTTGCCTATTCCCTACAGAGTATCACCATGTGAATTCCTTAACTACAAATTCGATTTTAAATCCACTCTTAAATTGAGCAAAAAAGCAGTGCACCGCACACAGTGGGGCATCTTTCCCCTGAAAAGTTTTCCCTCAAAAAATCCGGCAATCTCATAAAAAAGAATATGAGCACAAACCCCTGCATGATGCTCTGAAGGAACGACCTATTCTCAGGAGCTTCGAATTGTCGAAGAGGGCCATCGTCAACCGAAAAACCATTCTCCCACATCGTTAGCGTAACTTCTTGCTAAAAGCGACTTACATCAGCATCAGCAAGAAGTGTTAAGGATATTTTTAAATGGTGATAAAGCAGTAAGTGATCTTCCTAAAATAACTTCAATCGACACGCTGTGATTATGAACGTTTTAAAATGTGAATCATCGCATATATTCCGGACACGAAAAATTTCCTCACTAATCAAAGAATTCGAATTTAAAAGTCATCAATCAACAACACACCGCAATAAATACACATTATCGTTAAGTTTATCATCTGCCTTATTCTTAACTCACCATCACTACATAAATGTGCCATGTCTTTTTAGGTAAAAAACATACCTATCCGCTTGTTGCTTCGTTTCCTTGAAACATTACTAAACAACTTCCCAGATAGTTAATGACTACAAATATCTCACAATTCAATGTTACTAATTCATCGGAGGGCAATGCAGCACTGATCCGCAAAATCTTCACTAAAATAAAATGTCGCCTATTCACTCAGCTTTTATGCCTCACCTTCCCCAATATAAAAACAATGTTTATTAAAAAAACCAAGTAGACAAGGAAATCAGTGGGTTTCGTCTCTTATAGTATGAATGCAACAAGATAGTGGCACTGAATGGTGTTCACTCCTTAAACAACCAGCTGAGTGCAAGTGAAATTTCATCATTGAAAACGCTGTCGGATTAGAATGCTATAAAGGGGGGGGGGGTCATCATCATGAATGAAAGTGACAATACAGGAAGAGATCAACTCAACCTATCAAGAGTATAAATCCTCACCTCATACACAGGAAGCACTAGGAGCATCAGCGCTGTGCCCACAGGAAAGAGCTGCCAACGTCACGAAGACAATAACAAACAACTGTTTGGCACGAACAAACCAACAAGAGAACAACATTATAAAATATAAAGCATACACTTATAGGCATGCCCTGAATTAATACCATTCTGCAACACTTCTTTGACTTCTTTACAACAAACCTCAACAGAGAAATTCGAGCATTTTTTGCACGTTACTATTTCAAGAAAATCAATCAAGACCAAGAAATGACTTACCTGTTCGGGTTGCTCGTTGACAGGTTGTTCGGCAGGCACACTTTCCGATGGGCGATGAGAGTCTCCAAGGCGGTAGCCCATCGAGCCCGACCCGAACTTCACCGCACTTTGTGTACCGCTAAGCGCGTTCTCTTCGGGCGTCAGCGTTTCGGCACCGTGTGCACGCGCTGCATCGAACACTTTCGCAATGATATCCTCATGTGAGCGTCCCGAACTCGACGGGCCCAAAACCTGTTGTCCACTGAAATTCGATGTTGTTTCATTGTGTGGAGAGTCTTGCGGGCAATCACGTCAGTCACGGGTAAAAAGCAGCAGCAGCTTAGCCAAAGACCACCCAACTCATTCGGCCAAATCAACTTTTATATCTTTACTTGATATTTGGTACCTAAACAAAACTGATATTTCTCTTTCCACATACTGGATATGATTTTTAACTTTCGGGCGAACTTCATATGAAAGCTCAGTGCGTGTGCTAATGTTGGGGCATCGACAGGAATAAGCTATCTCCAATTTGCAAGCAAACGAATCATCTTTTCAAATCTTCAGACTGAGTTTCACACTCAAATCTTCCTATGAAAATCATTCATATTCATTCACCAACTGATGCATTGTAATTATCAGTCCAAGCAGTTTTTCACTATGTTTAGAAGATAACTGAATGCAAAAATAATTTCTGCACAAATAATGCAAAATAAAAAAGCACGAAGTACTTAACGAACCAACGATCTCACCACTTCCCCGCTCTTAGGAAAATCAATAAACCACATATGCAGTATCTGGTTATGAGGTTGGCAACAGCTAGATGATACCTGTGCTCACTACCACCAACGTAGAATCCCTGCTGACGTTTTTCGTCATCGCTCGAGCTTCCACTGCTGTTTCTGCTTCTTGCCTTATGTTCTTCTTTATTCAACGCATCTAACGTCGCAAACCTGAAGCAGTCGGTTACTAACAACCAAATCGCACAGAACAGGATATTTACGTATCGCAATCCTCATAGCTCTTATGAAATGAGCCAACTGACCATAAAAGGAGAAACGTGCAAGTGGTGGAATTCAATAGTGAACGCAGTGAAGAGGCTGAAACATCAAAACGGTGTGCAATATGAACACCGCTTTATTATACCCGACGTACGGTTTTTGCTTATGCGCCTCCAAACTGCTTCGTTTAATCAACCGTCACAATTGCGACCTTGATCTCTGATAAGCTAACACACAGATTTTAAAGCAGCCACCTGTAACAATACATGACACTACAACGGTGACTGACTCCAATCTGAATGATAACGCTAGTTTTTCCCATCTCCATCCCTTGACGTTAATCGTTGCCACATATCTCCTAAGCAAAACTTGAAATTTATTTTTAAGTCTTCATCTGCACTAAGCAAAATATTGTTTCTGACAACGAAGCGGTGAAAATGGCCTGGGAAACAGGCTCTTCCGTAACAGCAATATATACGAATCATATTGCGCTTGTCAAGTGACTGTTTCGAGCTGGACCCAATGATTCAGACGAGAATGCTTCTAAAATAATGCATTCAAGATGGTCAAGTTAAACAATTCACAAAAAACGCGGCCCACCCAGTTTTAAAACACTGTTCACACATGAAGTCTCGTAGTTTATTAATTTTTCTAAAGCAGCCATTAATTTTTCATTAGTAAAATGCACTTCTTCGCTCATCCCCCTCCACCCTCCATTTCGATGAGCGCACTTTGTTTCAAGCTCTCCGAGCTAATGCATGCATATATACCTAACGACGTGTGTTTGCTGCGTATATGCAATCGTACAAAACACCTACACACTTTTGTGATTTTGCAAATGAGCAACGTAAGCATACCTTTTATCGCTCATAATTGAGTAAACCGCTTGCGGTTATGCAAGAAATCGAAATGGGCGTCGCCAAAGCGTTCTTACTTCAATGAGACCGAATGCCGATGTCCCTGCAACAAGCAAAGTTCGGTTCTCAAAGATGAGCACTCTTTGAAGCGTATGCGAACGTCTCACACGTTTAACTTTCGAATATCTACTGTGGCGATAACAACTAAAAAAGACCAATCAAGTTATTTCAACAATCATGTACGTGTTTCCTCTATACAGAATGCTAAATGAAAAAAAAAATTAATTGAAAACAAATTTTTAAAGATAAACAAATGAAACAATTTCCCGTAAAAATGGTAGCCAACGAAACTCTGTGAAGAAATTTTCCCAAATGGGAAAAGGGGCATAGCATACCTGCGCAATTAAATCTCGAAAAGCAAAACAACCTCTGCAAAATAATGCATCAGCTAACTGCAAAAAACCAATAGTGGAGTTCTACAATGTGCCCTGTATGCAAATTTTCAAAACTTCATAAAAAGCGCGTCACAATGACGTCACACCCATGTGTCTACAGGTCTCTTTTCTGTCTGCCGTCTGCTGGTTTTCTATTCGTGCATCACAACAGCTACACCGATGGAACTTCCTACAGGCACAACTTCATCACTTATGACTTCTTCAACACAACTTCTTTCCAACTTACCACTGTTTGCGTATATAACAGTTCATCCAGCTTAAAAGTCGAATATTAAACATCAAAACTCGACTACAATCAACTCGGTTTCCAAACAAGCTATTCCTCTTCATCCCAACAACCCAACTCGTCCCACAGAACTTGATCTCTGCCTATAATCACGGCACCCCACCAGTGAGGTAAACTTTTGGAGAACGCCTCAGCGCATTGCTACTTCGTAATTTACTGTCACAGATATGTAGCTCCACTACTCGAGAACGCAGAAAGTTTACTCAGCACCTCCCCTGCATCCCACCCAACCCGAACCCCCCGAACCTCTTTCATCCTGGAATTTAGAAGTTCTGCCAAATCCGTGTGAAACCTCGTCACACAATTGCGCACCGACGAAATGCAACTCGATGGAGACATTAAGCTACAACATGTTAAATGAACTCATATTGATACTCTTACGAAAGGGAACACAACATTTACCGCACATATACCTACAATACTTCACGAACTGCTAAAAGCGCACCTTCACAAATTTCATCCCCCCACCCTCAGAACTGTAGCTAATCACCTAATACTGCAGCGAAAGCACCCATCTAACTGCTCTCACCGCAATGCAACGTGCATAATGCAAAGTTCACTTTGTGCAAAGAGTTGTTCAGTATTTCAAAAGCTGCCGTGGGAAATCTTTGATTAGGATATTGCAGCAGAAAATTAAATTGGACACGTTCAGCAACCATTGCAAGTTCTACAATATGAAGCTGACACGATTATCTAAGAAAATTTAGCACAAGAAGTAGCTGAAGGAACAATTAATCAAAGGATATTAGACTTCTTGTCACAAAGTGAATCTGGAAGCATCTGTTACTCCCAGCATTTTCTAAGGCATAGATGTTTGGCAAAGGAATACTTCGCTGGATCCTCTCATGAAATCCAAGGGTATAAAGTTGAGGAACATTGCTTGGTGATCTGGCACAAAAAGCAGCGAAAATAAGAGCTTAATTTAAGGTCGGATTTGTGATTATATGCCATAATCTCATCACTGTATCACAGACCTTAACGGTCCTTCTTCAGTGTAGCCCCTATGAACCTGTCTCTCAAATGCACACAAATCATCGCGAAACTCATCGTTCATCTAGGTTTCACTAACTTCCTTCACACCAGAGAAGTGCTGTAAAAAGTTGCACATTATCAATTTTTTTAATCAACAGATTTTCTTCTACCAGTACGAATTGAACGTGAGTGGAGTAGCTATATCCAGTTCTCGCTTGAAAGCTTCATCCACATAAAGTTGCTCTGGCCCATTTTAAAAAACCCAACGGCACCATATTTTCCCAAGTTTCAAGAGTAGCATTTAGTGACATATCACATCAAAAGCTTTTGCATAATTAACGTACACAATCTCAATCTAAAACTTTCAAATTCAACTCAGGCAGCCAATCACTTACATAAGAGATCAATTGAGACATCGTCGATGGATTCGATACAAAGCCGAGCTATGCAAGATTCAGAAGGCGATCTATTTTGCATTGATCTATTAGCGTATCTCTGACGGCTATCTTGATGACTTTACAAACGATGAATGTCAAGCTAATCGGACGATAGTTTTTCACTGAGATAGCGATACGTGTCTTTATCAAATGTGACACGAACGCACATTTCCAAGAGCGGCAAAGACGTGATGTGAGTGTTGTTGTGGTGTATTACGAAACAGTAATGGGATTACATCTTATATAAGAGTGAAACCTTTTGCTTATGCTATTCAGCCAGAATTTGCAGATGATGACTGCGCAATTTTCGAAGCCGTCTTGCAGAAATACCGAGCCGCTGCATGCGATTCTGACAAGCAGAATGTGATCTCGACTGTATTTCCTTTGCTTTCTGATCAATTCTAATATTTGTTACGCCATGTGGAGGATACTGCAACAATAGGGAGTTGTCTCTATATATTTAGAGACATCCAGGTGAAAGAAAAAGCAAACCATTGAAAATATAAGATGTCTATTGAAATCCGAAAAAATTTTCTTCCGAAGCTCCGAAGTTTTTTGCATGAACCGAAGTTCCGGAATCGTGTTTACAGGCCCGCCGGATCGAAGGACCCCGGGCTTACTCAAACGTCTTCGATGTCTCGGACGCTGCCCCTGATTTTCGGCAATCCCAAATGCGAAATTTGACCAATCTCTTGAGATCAGGAGAAAACCTCACCCACTTCTTCAAAGTCGATGAGACCACAGAAGAAAACGGTGACTATTACTATGTTGTTTAGAGATATTAAAGGAATGGCACTTTGGACTGAATTGTTTCAGTACAAGACAAAAGAGTGTCGCATTCTACTTGAACATCAAACGATGGGACAATCTTGCAATGTGGTAACACATACGACGCGGATGGCGAATGAAAAATTTGATAATAAATACGGAGTCGATGAGGCGATCGATCGCATTAATCCCTTTCTCGGTTTTATCGTCCAGAAGGTTGTAACAGGCTGTCTACGATGTTGTACAACGCAGCACATCGTGCTGATAAATGCTCGCCGATATCGTTCGTTCTCTATAATTTCGGGCTGTAAGAACAGTTTCGACGCTTTCCAACCCCAAAGGCATGAATTGAACAAGCTCTGATTTTCAGAGCCATATTAGCGAAATGAACTGCTGCCTGATTTTAGGATGGTGGTTTTCAAAATGTTTTTTTAAAGCTGATTTTCAGTTTGTTAAAGTTCAAAATGTTTTTTGCAAGCATTTTTCATATGCCTCCATGCTCTCTAAATGAGGAGCTGTTGTGCCTCTCGAACATCGTAAAGAAGCTCTCTACAATTCCATCGCAAATTTTTTTCATTTCAAACACGACGCGACGAGAACACATCATCTCAAACCAATATCTTTGCTCGATAAAGTTTTGTGAGAAATTCAACAAAAGAAAGCGTTCCTAAATGTTATCGTTCAAATTTTTGCTGTTATACTATTCAGAATATTTCATTTTGCGAATATTTGAATTATGACGTTCGAGGTAATATTTTCGTTATAAAAGATCTATTGCAAATAAATAAATTCGATACCATTTGATGTTATGAACATAAGCGTGAACAAAAAACTTATAGTGTACTTTCAGAAATGATATTTCGCACATTTTTGATAATAATTTTCTTAAATATGGATTTGTTTTTTCTTCAGTTGCTAGCTAGTAATGCGACGAGAATCGAAAACAAGACCATGATTCTTAAGAAATGTCATTTGCATTCACCTCTTTTCCTTCGTCATTTCGGTTGCAAACAGACCAATATTATCAATGAATGCGTTTGATGCTTATCAGTTGAAAACATAACATACAACCGAAAACATTGAGCAATATTATGCTTACTTCACAAGTGTTACATAATGTGTTACCCATACATTGATTGACCAGCCAAAACGTTTTTACAGATTTCTTAATCGATGAAACGCTGCTGCAAGTGCCATCCCTCCTTCGATTGCTCACGCCTCAGATATTCTTCAGTGTTTATGCATCTCCCTTCAAAATCTATGTTTACTGATTGCTTGAATATGCTGAGGCTTAGCCACTTAGGCTTAGGATTTCTTAGGCTTAGGCTTAGGCTTAGGCTTAGGCTTAGGCTTTTGCTTATCTCAGGCTTAGGCTTCTTAGGCTTAGGCTTAGGCCTTAGGCTTAGGATATCTTAGGCTTAGGCTTAGGCTTAAGGGCTTAGGCTTAGGCTTAGGCTTAGGCTTAGGCTTAGGCTTAGGCTTAGGCTTAGGCTTAGGCTTAGGCTTAGGCTTAGGCTTAGGCTTAGGCTTAGGCTTAGGCTTAGGCTTAGGCTTAGGCTTAGGCTTAGGCTTAGGCTTAGGCTTAGGCTTAGGCTTAGGCTTAGGCTTAGGCTTAGGCTTAGGCTTAGGCTTAGGCTTAGGCTTAGGCTTAGGCTTAGGCTTAGGCTTAGGCTTAGGCTTAGGCTTAGGCTTAGGCTTAGGCTTAGGCTTAGGCTTAGGCTTAGGCTTAGGCTTAGGCTTAGGCTTAGGCTTAGGCTTAGGCTTAGGCTTAGGCTTAGGCTTAGGCTTAGGCTTAGGCTTAGGCTTAGGCTTAGGCTTAGGCTTAGGCTTAGGCTTAGGCTTAGGCTTAGGCTTAGGCTTAGGCTTAGGCTTAGGCTTAGGCTTAGGCTTAGGCTTAGGCTTAGGCTTAGGCTTAGGCTTAGGCTTAGGCTTAGGCTTAGGCTTAGGCTTAGGCTTAGGCTTAGGCTTAGGCTTAGGCTTAGGCTTAGGCTTAGGCTTAGGCTTAGGCTTAGGCTTAGGCTTAGGCTTAGGCTTAGGCTTAGGCTTAGGCTTAGGCTTAGGCTTAGGCTTAGGCTTAGGCTTAGGCTTAGGCTTAGGCTTAGGCTTAGGCTTAGGCTTAGGCTTAGGCTTAGGCTTAGGCTTAGGCTTAGGCTTAGGCTTAGGCTTAGGCTTAGGCTTAGGCTTAGGCTTAGGCTTAGGCTTAGGCTTAGGCTTAGGCTTAGGCTTAGGCTTAGGCTTAGGCTTAGGCTTAGGCTTAGGCTTAGGCTTAGGCTTAGGCTTAGGCTTAGGCTTAGGCTTAGGCTTAGGCTTAGGCTTAGGCTTAGGCTTAGGCTTAGGCTTAGGCTTAGGCTTAGGCTTAGGCTTAGGCTTAGGCTTAGGCTTAGGCTTAGGCTTAGGCTTAGGCTTAGGCTTAGGCTTAGGCTTAGGCTTAGGCTTAGGCTTAGGCTTAGGCTTAGGCTTAGGCTTAGGCTTAGGCTTAGGCTTAGGCTTAGGCTTAGGCTTAGGCTTAGGCTTAGGCTTAGGCTTAGGCTTAGGCTTAGGCTTAGGCTTAGGCTTAGGCTTAGGCTTAGGCTTAGGCTTAGGCTTAGGCTTAGGCTTAGGCTTAGGCTTAGGCTTAGGCTTAGGCTTAGGCTTAGGCTTAGGCTTAGGCTTAGGCTTAGGCTTAGGCTTAGGCTTAGGCTTAGGCTTAGGCTTAGGCTTAGGCTTAGGCTTAGGCTTAGGCTTAGGCTTAGGCTTAGGCTTAGGCTTAGGCTTAGGCTTAGGCTTAGGCTTAGGCTTAGGCTTAGGCTTAGGCTTAGGCTTAGGCTTAGGCTTAGGCTTAGGCTTAGGCTTAGGCTTAGGCTTAGGCTTAGGCTTAGGCTTAGGCTTAGGCTTAGGCTTAGGCTTAGGCTTAGGCTTAGGCTTAGGCTTAGGCTTAGGCTTAGGCTTAGGCTTAGGCTTAGGCTTAGGCTTAGGCTTAGGCTTAGGCTTAGGCTTAGGCTTAGGCTTAGGCTTAGGCTTAGGCTTAGGCTTAGGCTTAGGCTTAGGCTTAGGCTTAGGCTTAGGCTTAGGCTTAGGCTTAGGCTTAGGCTTAGGCTTAGGCTTAGGCTTAGGCTTAGGCTTAGGCTTAGGCTTAGGCTTAGGCTTAGGCTTAGGCTTAGGCTTAGGCTTAGGCTTAGGCTTAGGCTTAGGCTTAGGCTTAGGCTTAGGCTTAGGCTTAGGCTTAGGCTTAGGCTTAGGCTTAGGCTTAGGCTTAGGCTTAGGCTTAGGCTTAGGCTTAGGCTTAGGCTTAGGCTTAGGCTTAGGCTTAGGCTTAGGCTTAGGCTTAGGCTTAGGCTTAGGCTTAGGCTTAGGCTTAGGCTTAGGCTTAGGCTTAGGCTTAGGCTTAGGCTTAGGCTTAGGCTTAGGCTTAGGCTTAGGCTTAGGCTTAGGCTTAGGCTTAGGCTTAGGCTTAGGCTTAGGCTTAGGCTTAGGCTTAGGCTTAGGCTTAGGCTTAGGCTTAGGCTTAGGCTTAGGCTTAGGCTTAGGCTTAGGCTTAGGCTTAGGCTTAGGCTTAGGCTTAGGCTTAGGCTTAGGCTTAGGCTTAGGCTTAGGCTTAGGCTTAGGCTTAGGCTTAGGCTTAGGCTTAGGCTTAGGCTTAGGCTTAGGCTTAGGCTTAGGCTTAGGCTTAGGCTTAGGCTTAGGCTTAGGCTTAGGCTTAGGCTTAGGCTTAGGCTTAGGCTTAGGCTTAGGCTTAGGCTTAGGCTTAGGCTTAGGCTTAGGCTTAGGCTTAGGCTTAGGCTTAGGCTTAGGCTTAGGCTTAGGCTTAGGCTTAGGCTTAGGCTTAGGCTTAGGCTTAGGCTTAGGCTTAGGCTTAGGCTTAGGCTTAGGCTTAGGCTTAGGCTTAGGCTTAGGCTTAGGCTTAGGCTTAGGCTTAGGCTTAGGCTTAGGCTTAGGCTTAGGCTTAGGCTTAGGCTTAGGCTTAGGCTTAGGCTTAGGCTTAGGCTTAGGCTTAGGCTTAGGCTTAGGCTTAGGCTTAGGCTTAGGCTTAGGCTTAGGCTTAGGCTTAGGCTTAGGCTTAGGCTTAGGCTTAGGCTTAGGCTTAGGCTTAGGCTTAGGCTTAGGCTTAGGCTTAGGCTTAGGCTTAGGCTTAGGCTTAGGCTTAGGCTTAGGCTTAGGCTTAGGCTTAGGCTTAGGCTTAGGCTTAGGCTTAGGCTTAGGCTTAGGCTTAGGCTTAGGCTTAGGCTTAGGCTTAGGCTTAGGCTTAGGCTTAGGCTTAGGCTTAGGCTTAGGCTTAGGCTTAGGCTTAGGCTTAGGCTTAGGCTTAGGCTTAGGCTTAGGCTTAGGCTTAGGCTTAGGCTTAGGCTTAGGCTTAGGCTTAGGCTTAGGCTTAGGCTTAGGCTTAGGCTTAGGCTTAGGCTTAGGCTTAGGCTTAGGCTTAGGCTTAGGCTTAGGCTTAGGCTTAGGCTTAGGCTTAGGCTTAGGCTTAGGCTTAGGCTTAGGCTTAGGCTTAGGCTTAGGCTTAGGCTTAGGCTTAGGCTTAGGCTTAGGCTTAGGCTTAGGCTTAGGCTTAGGCTTAGGCTTAGGCTTAGGCTTAGGCTTAGGCTTAGGCTTAGGCTTAGGCTTAGGCTTAGGCTTAGGCTTAGGCTTAGGCTTAGGCTTAGGCTTAGGCTTAGGCTTAGGCTTAGGCTTAGGCTTAGGCTTAGGCTTAGGCTTAGGCTTAGGCTTAGGCTTAGGCTTAGGCTTAGGCTTAGGCTTAGGCTTAGGCTTAGGCTTAGGCTTAGGCTTAGGCTTAGGCTTAGGCTTAGGCTTAGGCTTAGGCTTAGGCTTAGGCTTAGGCTTAGGCTTAGGCTTAGGCTTAGGCTTAGGCTTAGGCTTAGGCTTAGGCTTAGGCTTAGGCTTAGGCTTAGGCTTAGGCTTAGGCTTAGGCTTAGGCTTAGGCTTAGGCTTAGGCTTAGGCTTAGGCTTAGGCTTAGGCTTAGGCTTAGGCTTAGGCTTAGGCTTAGGCTTAGGCTTAGGCTTAGGCTTAGGCTTAGGCTTAGGCTTAGGCTTAGGCTTAGGCTTAGGCTTAGGCTTAGGCTTAGGCTTAGGCTTAGGCTTAGGCTTAGGCTTAGGCTTAGGCTTAGGCTTAGGCTTAGGCTTAGGCTTAGGCTTAGGCTTAGGCTTAGGCTTAGGCTTAGGCTTAGGCTTAGGCTTAGGCTTAGGCTTAGGCTTAGGCTTAGGCTTAGGCTTAGGCTTAGGCTTAGGCTTAGGCTTAGGCTTAGGCTTAGGCTTAGGCTTAGGCTTAGGCTTAGGCTTAGGCTTAGGCTTAGGCTTAGGCTTAGGCTTAGGCTTAGGCTTAGGCTTAGGCTTAGGCTTAGGCTTAGGCTTAGGCTTAGGCTTAGGCTTAGGCTTAGGCTTAGGCTTAGGCTTAGGCTTAGGCTTAGGCTTAGGCTTAGGCTTAGGCTTAGGCTTAGGCTTAGGCTTAGGCTTAGGCTTAGGCTTAGGCTTAGGCTTAGGCTTAGGCTTAGGCTTAGGCTTAGGCTTAGGCTTAGGCTTAGGCTTAGGCTTAGGCTTAGGCTTAGGCTTAGGCTTAGGCTTAGGCTTAGGCTTAGGCTTAGGCTTAGGCTTAGGCTTAGGCTTAGGCTTAGGCTTAGGCTTAGGCTTAGGCTTAGGCTTAGGCTTAGGCTTAGGCTTAGGCTTAGGCTTAGGCTTAGGCTTAGGCTTAGGCTTAGGCTTAGGCTTAGGCTTAGGCTTAGGCTTAGGCTTAGGCTTAGGCTTAGGCTTAGGCTTAGGCTTAGGCTTAGGCTTAGGCTTAGGCTTAGGCTTAGGCTTAGGCTTAGGCTTAGGCTTAGGCTTAGGCTTAGGCTTAGGCTTAGGCTTAGGCTTAGGCTTAGGCTTAGGCTTAGGCTTAGGCTTAGGCTTAGGCTTAGGCTTAGGCTTAGGCTTAGGCTTAGGCTTAGGCTTAGGCTTAGGCTTAGGCTTAGGCTTAGGCTTAGGCTTAGGCTTAGGCTTAGGCTTAGGCTTAGGCTTAGGCTTAGGCTTAGGCTTAGGCTTAGGCTTAGGCTTAGGCTTAGGCTTAGGCTTAGGCTTAGGCTTAGGCTTAGGCTTAGGCTTAGGCTTAGGCTTAGGCTTAGGCTTAGGCTTAGGCTTAGGCTTAGGCTTAGGCTTAGGCTTAGGCTTAGGCTTAGGCTTAGGCTTAGGCTTAGGCTTAGGCTTAGGCTTAGGCTTAGGCTTAGGCTTAGGCTTAGGCTTAGGCTTAGGCTTAGGCTTAGGCTTAGGCTTAGGCTTAGGCTTAGGCTTAGGCTTAGGCTTAGGCTTAGGCTTAGGCTTAGGCTTAGGCTTAGGCTTAGGCTTAGGCTTAGGCTTAGGCTTAGGCTTAGGCTTAGGCTTAGGCTTAGGCTTAGGCTTAGGCTTAGGCTTAGGCTTAGGCTTAGGCTTAGGCTTAGGCTTAGGCTTAGGCTTAGGCTTAGGCTTAGGCTTAGGCTTAGGCTTAGGCTTAGGCTTAGGCTTAGGCTTAGGCTTAGGCTTAGGCTTAGGCTTAGGCTTAGGCTTAGGCTTAGGCTTAGGCTTAGGCTTAGGCTTAGGCTTAGGCTTAGGCTTAGGCTTAGGCTTAGGCTTAGGCTTAGGCTTAGGCTTAGGCTTAGGCTTAGGCTTAGGCTTAGGCTTAGGCTTAGGCTTAGGCTTAGGCTTAGGCTTAGGCTTAGGCTTAGGCTTAGGCTTAGGCTTAGGCTTAGGCTTAGGCTTAGGCTTAGGCTTAGGCTTAGGCTTAGGCTTAGGCTTAGGCTTAGGCTTAGGCTTAGGCTTAGGCTTAGGCTTAGGCTTAGGCTTAGGCTTAGGCTTAGGCTTAGGCTTAGGCTTAGGCTTAGGCTTAGGCTTAGGCTTAGGCTTAGGCTTAGGCTTAGGCTTAGGCTTAGGCTTAGGCTTAGGCTTAGGCTTAGGCTTAGGCTTAGGCTTAGGCTTAGGCTTAGGCTTAGGCTTAGGCTTAGGCTTAGGCTTAGGCTTAGGCTTAGGCTTAGGCTTAGGCTTAGGCTTAGGCTTAGGCTTAGGCTTAGGCTTAGGCTTAGGCTTAGGCTTAGGCTTAGGCTTAGGCTTAGGCTTAGGCTTAGGCTTAGGCTTAGGCTTAGGCTTAGGCTTAGGCTTAGGCTTAGGCTTAGGCTTAGGCTTAGGCTTAGGCTTAGGCTTAGGCTTAGGCTTAGGCTTAGGCTTAGGCTTAGGCTTAGGCTTAGGCTTAGGCTTAGGCTTAGGCTTAGGCTTAGGCTTAGGCTTAGGCTTAGGCTTAGGCTTAGGCTTAGGCTTAGGCTTAGGCTTAGGCTTAGGCTTAGGCTTAGGCTTAGGCTTAGGCTTAGGCTTAGGCTTAGGCTTAGGCTTAGGCTTAGGCTTAGGCTTAGGCTTAGGCTTAGGCTTAGGCTTAGGCTTAGGCTTAGGCTTAGGCTTAGGCTTAGGCTTAGGCTTAGGCTTAGGCTTAGGCTTAGGCTTAGGCTTAGGCTTAGGCTTAGGCTTAGGCTTAGGCTTAGGCTTAGGCTTAGGCTTAGGCTTAGGCTTAGGCTTAGGCTTAGGCTTAGGCTTAGGCTTAGGCTTAGGCTTAGGCTTAGGCTTAGGCTTAGGCTTAGGCTTAGGCTTAGGCTTAGGCTTAGGCTTAGGCTTAGGCTTAGGCTTAGGCTTAGG